>CM035839.1:53540709-55012562 GCA_020510985.1 Pholidichthys leucotaenia | reverse complement strand
CAGGAAATAAACGTTTCTACAGACATTCTTAAGCTCTATAACCACTGATCGTTTGTGAAGCTGTGCTGACATCAGTGACAGGCTGATGACATCCGTGACAGGCTGTGCTGAAAGCCCTGAGCGAATGAAGCGGTAATTCCCCACAACAGAGCCATATGAAACACACACAGCGTTCATATTTTAGTACCTATCAGCGATAACTTGCAGACAGTAAAGGTGGTAGTACGACCGTACTTAAAGCAAACTAGCATTAGCAACATTAGCTTACCGTCATATATGACCCGATGTTTGTATCCGGCACGTCTTTGGCTCTCCCAGAAGCTGCAGAACTATTCCAGAGTGTTTCATCTCGCTGCCAGTACCCTTGTCTGGCAGGTCCTTTTTTGCGGTTTACGGTGAAAAAAGCCACAGACCGAGGAGTGGCCTTGTACAGCTGTATGTGTTATGTTTTGCTTGGGTCGCGTGTGTTCTATCGGTCACGGGAGTGTCGGCGCCACCTCGCTGTTATAGAAGTCCCACCCACCCCAGCTCAACACGGCTGTAATGGAGGACAAAAGCGTGCCGAACCGTATTGAAGTGAATCGAGGCGTGCCGAGGTGTGGCTGGGCTAGTGGAAAAGTGCCTTATTCTCTTTATGTTAATCACCTGTGCCTCCTGACTGAAACACCTGTCTGCAGATTCCTCCACAATATGCATTTCCACATCACCCTCCCCAGACAGAGTTTCAGTCACTACATCCTTTGGGCCTCAGTCTCCTCCCATATCTGCTGTAACTGGGTCTCTGTGCCAGCGGGGGGCTGCTGGACGTGTGGTCTGACTGCGGGTGGGGCCAAGGTGAGGGGGGGGGAAAACTTCGCTCTGCCCGTGTGGGCTGTTCTGGTGAATCGTTTGCCTGGGGAGTTCTCCGTGGGGGTCTTCCACGCCGGGGGGCCCGGACCAGCAGCACTTGCTCATCCGCCACTACAAAGGCGGGCCTTAAGTCTGTCTATGCATATTTTCTCCCGATGCCCCCCCAAGTCTAGCAAAAATGCTTATCCCCTGTTTCCAGCACTCTGAACAGGCCATCATAGGGTGGGCGCAATGGCGGGTGGGTGGGGCTCGTGGTCGTGTATGACGAACACGAACTCAGCGTTCTTCAAGGGTTTTGGCACAAAAGCGCGTGGGAAAACAGTGGTGGGCTAGGCCCGGCAGCGTGCCTGTGTCGGCACTACGCTGCAAAACGCTGAGACGGGCACCTGTCCAGCGTGGGATTATCTGGCAAAAATTCCCCGGCAGCCGCAGTGGCTGAGAATAAAACCAGCTCAGCCGGGGAAGCCTCCAAATCCTCTTTTGGTGCGGAACTCAACCCCAATAAAATCCACGGCAACCGGTCAACCCAATTTGCATCCGTCAACGAAGCCCTGAGTGCTGCTTTCAGTGACCTGTGAAAACGCTTGCATAACCCATTTGCCTGTGCGTTGTATGTGGGTTGTGCGATGAATTGCTACACCGAGGCTGCGGGGCCATCGCGGACCAAAGTTCAGAAACAAACTGAGGGCCCTTATCGGACGTGATGTCCGACGTACTCCAAAACGCCCCAACCAGATTGTCAAAAAAGTGCGCGCCATGTCCGCGGACGTGGTTGCCACCAGCGGGACTGCTTCTGGCCAGCGTTGTGGCGCGGTCCACCACTGTCAGAAGGTGGCATGCACCCCTGCGACGGCGGGAGGGGGGGCCCACGAGGTCCACGTGAACATGGTCGAATCTTTTAGCCGGTATACTAAACGGCTCCAAAGGAGCCTTCGTGTGTCTGTGCACCTTGGCTCATTGGCATGCTGCACAGGCTGCAGCCCACTCTTTCACTTGTTTGCGCAGGCCTGGCCACACGAATTTCGGCTCCCACCTTTTTGACTGACGCGCGCACTCTTGGGTGTGCAAAATGTGAACTGACTCAAACAGGCAGCGGCGCCATGCGACCGGGACCACCGGGCGCGGGCGTCCCTTGGAGACGTCGCAGACTGGGGGGGCGCTGCCGTCTTGCAGTACCCTGCTCTCCAGCCTTAACCCTGTTGGTCCAGACTGGAGCGCGCACACGTCCGTGTCGTTAATCTGCTCTGCGGCCATGGCTGTATAATCTATCCCTACGCAGACCGGGGCCACAACTGCGCGTGAGAGGCAGTCCGCCACCACAATTGAGTTTACCCGACACATGTTGAATATCGGTCGTAAACTCCGAGATCGCGGCCAGCTGTCTCTGCTGCCGGCCCGACCACGGTTCCGAAACCTTGGCCATCGCGAACGATAGCGGCTTGTGGTCCACGAACGCGGTGAAGCTGCGCCCTTCCAGCCAGAACTGGGAAGTGGCATATGGCCAGGTGGAGAGCCAGCAACTCTCTGTCGAACGCGCTGTATTTACGCTCACTGTCGCGCAAAGCCCTGCTGAAAAAAGCGAGCGGCTGCCAAGAACCGGCGACACGTTGCTCCACGACGGCCCCTATGGCCACGTCCGAGGCGTCGGTAGTGAGCGCTATCCGGGCCGCCGGGTCTGGGTGTGCCAACAGTGCGGCGTTTGCCAGGGCTGCTTTAACCTCAGAGAACGCCTGCTCTCGCTCCGGAGTCCATTCGACTCCATCCGCGGGCTTCCGTCTCATGAGCGCGACGTACAATGGCTGCATGAGTTGAGCTGCGCGGGGGAGGAAACGGTTATAAAAGTTAACCATCCCCAAAAATTCCTGCAGCGCCCTGACCGTCTGAGGCCGGGGAAAGTTCGCCACTGCGCGCACTTTGTCGGGCAAGGGTATCACTCCTTCCGGTGAGATGTGGTGCCCCAAAAAATCAATCCCCGTCATGCTGAACTGGCATTTCGCCGGGTTGATTATTAACCTGTGCTCCTCTAACCTTTGGAAAATCGTCCTGAGATGGGGTTACGTGTTCGTCTTCGGACGCACTGGCTACCAGGATATCATCCAGGTAGACGAACACAAATGGGAGATCCTGCAGCACCGCGTCCATCATGTGCTGGAACGTCTGTGCCGCTCCTTTTAATCCAAATGGCGTGCGCAGAAACTTGAATAAGCTGAATGGAGTTATTACCGCTGTTTTGGGTATGTTGTCCGCGCGCACTGGGACCTGGGTGGTAACCGCGGACCAGGCCTATTTTAGAAAAAATGCGTGCTCCGGCAAGGTGAACGGAAAAATCCTGAATGTGGGGAATCGGGTAGTGGTCGTGTGCTGTGGCGTTATTCAACCTGCGGAAATCGCTGCACGGTCGCCACGACCCCTCAGCCTTAGGGACCATGTTTAGCAGGGATGCCCATGGGCTGTTCGATCGCCTGATGATGCCCAACCTTTCCAGGTTGGCAAACTCCTCACGCGCTATGGCCAGTTTAGCTGCATCCAAGCGCTGAGGTCATGCGAAAACAGGCAGCCCGGTGGTGGTGATTAAAGTGCTCCATCCCGTGTTTAGCGATGGCCGCTGAAAATGTCGGGACCATGAGTGCTGGAAACTGAGTGAGCAGTGTGTGGAACTTACCGCCTGGAGCTGTGACGTTGGCTTGTGTTTACTGGCCCGGCCCCTCGAGCTGTACAGGGGAGAGAGTCAAAGGACAGTGCATTAACCAGGCACCTGTTAGCAACATCAACTAATAAACCATGCGCAAACAGAAAATCAGCTCCCAGGATTGGGAAACTCAGAGCTGCTATGACAAAAGCCCACTCGTATGTATGGCCGTGTAGAGATAAAGCCAGTATCCTCTCACCAAAGGTCTTAATGTCCGAGCCGTTTACTGCTACCAGCCCAGGGCTGCTAGGTCCTGCCAGCCGGTTGGCGTATGTCGGCAGAATGATGCTCTTCTGGGCTCCGGTGTCTACGAGGAAGTGTCTCCCTGAGCACGAGTCCGTCACGTAGAGCAGCTTGTTCTCTTCACCGGCGGTCGCAGCTGCTACCGACTGCCAGCCTTGGCGTTTCCCCGAGCGCTTGAATTGGCAAGGGTGGCGCACATCTGCATGCGTTCTCTCCGAAGCGGCGGTGGGTAGAAGCAGAGCGTGTCTCTCTGGCGCTCCTTGGCCCCTGCTGCCGCTACCGTTGGTGGCTCCTCATCTCCTCTGGTCGTCTCGCTGGGTTCCGACGCCGCTGGCGTTCACTGTGAGCGCTCTGGTGGTGAGGATGATCCAGTCTGCCTCCTGGGCTTGCACACAGTAGTCACACGCGGCCAACAACGGCGAATTGGCCAGAACCGCTCTTGCCTCTGTTGGAAGTTCCGGAGGAAAAGGTGGGCAAACAGAAAAATGCCCGCCGTCCCTTGCCCATTAAAGCCAACATCTTCTCCCATGAGATCGACGGCCGAACCATCTCCTAACTCGGAACGCCTCAGGAGCCTCTCTGCTCTCTCACAGTCCGAGAGCGTGTAGTGCCGAATCAGCGCAGCTTTGAGAGCCTCGTATTGTCGTGGGCTGGGGGCTGGTTGAGCAGGCTCACTACCTGCTGAGCTGTGCGAGCGTCCAGCGCTGCACCACATGGAAAAACTTTGTGTCGTCTGCCGTTATTGCCCCGGAGGGCGAACTGGCCTCGGTGTGGGTGGAACCAAGAGCGCGGGTTGTGCTGCCAAAAGTCGGTAGCTTGACTGCAACAGCGCACACGTTGGCTGGTGTTCCCGGTCCAGGGCCGTCTGGGGATGCTTGCCGCGATGCTGGGGCTTCCCGTCTGGGCCGACTCCGGGTTCTTGCCTCGTGTTCCATAATACGTCTCGGGTCACCAGTGTGGAGAGTGTGGGAAATGAGTGAGGCTGGTTTTCGAACAGACGAAGCTTAGTACCACTCTCACATCATCCATACACAGAAAGTATTGAATCAGTCAAGCCAGGTTCTCCTTATAAACTCAACAGATCATCTCACGACCTGCCTGACATTTCACATCACACTGCATGACATCTAACCCCCACAATACATCTCCCTTAAACCCCCCATCTCCCTCTTCCTGCCAACTGCCATGACGTCCTTGCTATTATTTCTTATGTTTAATCACTGCCTTCTGACTGAGACGCTGTCTGCAGATTCCTCCACAATATGCTTTTCCACAAAATTAATGATAAAAGGTCAAAACACTCAGGGTGTGTCAGAGAAACCACTTCACCTTCCACACAATGTCATCATTGGCCTGCTGGTGTAGCACAGATGAAGGGAAGTTTCTCCTCACAAGGATAGCGAAACAGGATATGGTAGCCTAAAATGAAAATGAGGGAGAAGAGTCAGAGACTGACTTTTATTTTCATAAACAAAAGCAGGTTTGTTCATGTGTTTTTATTAAATATCTGTAAAATTTCTTGTTTAGATTTTTTTATTGAATGTACAACCAAAGCCTGTTGTAAGGCAACGTTTCATCTTAGTGTTTGGATCAAGACGGATCGTGGGGCCAAGATCAAATAAGTGAGCCATTGCTCCAAGACCATTCATTAACCTGTAATTAGAAACAAAATAAGAGTGGTTATGATCATTGGATACATAAGATTTTTATGTGGGGCATTTTTGCCTTTCTTAAAAGAGCTCCAGTGAAGAAAGAGGACAAGAAGCGAAAAGAGTTTAGAGCAAAGGAGAGATATACAGGAAAGGAATTGAACCAGGGATCTCTGTGTTTGAGAACCAGGCTTGGTGCTATGCATCATTCAAATGCAAAATAGTACTGATAACAAACACAGGTCTATTAATTATATATTTTATAGATCAACGTTTATATGTCTGTATCTACACAGTGCCCCTCTGTGGATCCCCACCTTGTCATCCAAGTGATCCTCAGGAGCGATGTTGTGTGGGGCATGCGCTCCTGGTAGGGTCTCCCAGGACTAACTGGTACTGGGGGAAGTCCTGAACCAAGAGCGGAGTCCTTTACATCCCGATGAAAAAAGGTACAGTCTGGGGTACTCTGCTTGGACAGCTAGCCCCCCACATGCAGATCCCTGTCTAAATGGTAGATAGCTGGATGGATGGGATGGATGGATATCTACAAAGTGAACCGTACCCCTCTTGATATCTTTCACCAGTCCACGACAGTGCCTATAATATAGCCCAATCAATAAATTCATAATATGTCCATGCTTTCGATGAGTAGAGACAAGGCTGGCACTGTAGGACTGACAGTGTTTCTATAACAGAGAAACAAACACATAATGTGACCCCTGTAGTGCTAACTGAACACTGGGATTCTTTAAAAAACTGATATGACGACAGTATAATGGTGGAATATCTCTGCATCTATCCAAGCCATGGGGGTGTCAGTATAGATGAAACATCATTATTTTCTCCATTCCATCAGGACAGTTGTTCTCCCTGTCATACAGAGAGATTCCGAACGGCCACCGGGATACCTGTTGAAATCTGTTTTTTCTGGTCAGCTCTTGTCACAGGAACAATTTATACACACACAGAGTGTTATTTTCAAAATATTTACACAAGAAGTTGAGATAGTTGTGGGTTTTTCCACACATTCAGGCAGTTTTAAGTGACTTAAAAACAGGTTTGTCATCATTGAAAGGTGCAGAACTCTCCTACCATCAGTCTTGTTTGGCTGAACAAGCTCAGACTCCTCTGTTTGGATCTGCAGGAAATCAAAGTTGAGTCTGTACTTGCCATGTAAATTGAAGGTTGTATTATAAAGTATTGCCTATTTTGTCTACTTCTTGTAAATAAAGTCTAAAAAGATGATCTGCAAAATATAAAAAAAAATTTATGTTAAATGTGATTGAAGTACAATTTAAGGTCTTAAAAACCCTTATACACTACCCCAAAAAGTTAGGGATATTCGACTTTTGGGTTGAAATTTCAGAGTGCACCTAAAATGCATATAACCTTTACAGGTGAACTTAATTTGACCTTCTCTAATCTTTTGAATGCACATGTCCAACTGTTCAATGTTTCAGTACTTTTTGCATAACTTGCTGTTCTCTAACAAGGTGCTTAACGGCAAAATTCACAACAGGCGTTTGATCCATGAATTGACCAATAAATTTTCTGGTTCAATTAGAATTGGTATTTTAGCAGCCCTCTTCATCGTGCTGTTCACATTTTGACATTATGAGACCAACACGACACCTAACAACTGATCAACAGTACCTCACCATTGCAAGACTTCAAACAGGATGTTCTCAGAGGAAAGTGGCCACTGAGCTTAGAGTATCACACAGTGTCATCAGCAGGTTGCAACAGAGATACAGAGAGACCGGAAGAGTCACAGAAGGGCATAGAAGTGGACATCCTTTGGCTACATCCCACGCTGATTCAAGATTCAAAGGCTTTATTATCATGTGCACAGTTAAGAAATGCAACATTTCCTGAGCAATGAAATTCTTACTCTGCTCTCCGAACGAATGCCAAGGTAATAAATACACATCAATACTAATAAAGGTAATAAACACACCTTAATACTAAATACTAATACTAATAAATACTAATAAATACACATTAAAAGCAATCAGGACAGTTAAAGCAGTTAAAACTAGAGGATACAAGAAGAATGAAAATTCACTGGGTGACTATAACGTGTCCCTGACATGGTTTAGTGACCCCGTGACAAAACACAGATCCGATAGATACATTTAGGTCTAGTTAACAACAAATGGTGTGTTGTGTGTGTAAGTGCAGGCTTGGATCTGCAGGGAACAGAGCGGGGACACCGTTCGGCCTGGCAACCCTAGGAAACACAAGAGAGGGGGATGGTTAATGAGAGTCTCTGCTGGAGGTAGGACAGTTACACTGTAGCTGACTGGGGGAGCATGATGGTGAGAGGCTCAGGTGCAGCATGACGGCTACGGGCCAGGAAGACAGTGCCCTTCTGTAGAGAGTGCAGCTCCTGCGGGTGAGTGTCTATGGGAGTGTTGGGCATAGTGGAAGAGAGGAGGGAATCCGCTGGCCAAGGAGGAAGAGAGGAAGATTCCGCCGCCACGGACTTCGCGCCTGTGCACAGGGGACTGGAAGACAAGGTGAGTAGAAAGTTGGAGCTTACGTGTGCAGCTGAAGGAATTCTCCAGCAACGTGAAAGGGGCAGGCTTGGGCTGAGACTACGGACAGACTGTAGAGTTTGGCGATGATGCTTGTCTGGAGCGCAGTGAGACATCTCCGCGCTGCTGGCTTGGGCAGCGCGGTAGAAATAGGCCAGGCGTGATGAAGACCAGGTGTGCACGCAGCTGGGAATAATGAGCAGAGCAGACCATGACAGTACTCCCCCCCCAATGAGCGCCTCTTGGCGGTCGTTCCAGCCTACCTGGGTGCATCCTATGGAACTCCCTGATGAGATCTTTATCCAGCATGCAGGCGGCAACGGACGTCCAGGATAGCAGTCACACCCCACGCCGGGCTGCCATCGATCATCCTCGGAGGAGGTGGAGACCTGGGAGGAGGACACAGGGGGCTGGAAGACACAGGCTTCACTTGAGAGACATGGAAAGTAGGACATACTGTATGTGGAGGGAGGGGGGGGGGAGATCGAGCCGCATAGACACAGGGTTAATGATGCGGAAGATAGCAAAGGGCCCAATAAACTGTTTTGTCATCTTCCTGCGCTCAGCCTTCAAATTGATATTAGTAGATAACCAAACCTGCTGGCCCACCTGGTATGAAGGAGCTGGGGTCATGTGGCGATTAGCCACCGAGGAATTGCGTTCAGCCGTGTGGTGCAGCGCAGCCTGGGTTGCTCTCCACAGTCGCCAACAGCGTCTCAGGTGCTCCCGGATTGATGACACGGTGATGTCACCCTCTTCTTCGGGAAATAAGGGGGGAGAATACCTGAGTGAAGCCTGAAAAGGGGACATACCTATGGCTGAAGAAACCGTCGAGTTGTGGGCATACTTGATCCATGGCAGATATGAGCTCCAGGAGGCTGAGTTAGTTGATGCCATGCACCGCAGTGCCGCCTCCAACTCCTGGCTGGTCCATTCACACTGGCCACTCGATTGAGGATGGTCACCGGATGACAGGCTCACCGTGGCCCCAAGGGCATTACAAAATGACCTCCACACCTGAGAGATAAACTGGGGCCCCTGATTGGAGACGATGTCCAGGGGGATCCCGTGCAGTCTCACCACATGTAGAACCAACAGGTCTGCTGTTTCCTTGGCTGTAGACAGACCTGGAAGGGGAACAAAATGGGCCGCCTTGGAGAACCTGTCCACTATGGTGAGTACAACGGTGTGGTTGTTGGAAGGAGGGAGGCCGGTGACGAAATCCAACGCCACATGGGACCAGGGCCTGCCCAGAACCGGGAGAGGATGGAGCAACCCAGCTGGAGAAGATGATGGGGACTTGCCGGTGGCACACTGGGGACAAGCACGGATGTACTCCCCGATGTCCTTTTGAAGAGAGGGCCACCAGAACGAATGTTGCAGAAGCTCCTCTGTGGGCCGTCTTCCTGGGTGGCAGGCAAACTTAGAGGAGTGGGCCCAGTGAACAACGTCACCCCGGACGGCCGATGGGACAAACATCTTACCCGCTGGCCCCCCGCCCGGGTCCATTTCAGTCTCTTGCGGCCTCCAGACCTTCTCCTTAATCCCCCACGAGAGGGCGCCCACAACACAGGAGGCAGGAAGGACGGGATGATCCTCAGGGTCAAAGGCAACTCTGTGGCGAATTGCCTGGAGAGGGCGTCCAGCTTGGTGTTTTTGGACCTGGGACGGTGCGTGATGGTAAAGTCAAAACGTCCAAAAACAAGGACCAGCGGGCCTGGCGAGCATTCAAGCTCTTGCCGTCTGAAGGTACTCCAAGTTCCTGTGGTCTGTCCAAACCACGAACGGTTGTGAGGACCCCTCCAACCAATGACGCCACTCCTGAATGCCCTGTTTAACAGCCAGAAGCTCCCTAGTCACCGATACAATAATTGCGCTCAGCAGGGGACAGCCGCAGGAGAAGAAGGCACCACGGTCGAGCTAGTACATCTGCCGGGGAGCGTTGGGATAGGATGGTACCCACTCCAGAATCTGAGGTGGTCCACCTCCACTAGACACTGAAGATTAGGATCCACCTGCACCAGGATGGAGACTCGCGAGAACTGCCTCTTGAGGTCCGCAAGGCCGTAGCCGCCTCTCAGTCACTGGAAGGGTACCTTGGTCGACGTGAGGCACGTCAGGGGAAGGGCCAGGCCGCTGTAGTTCCTGATGAACCGGTGGTAGAGGTTAGCAAATCCCAGGAACTGCTGGAGCTGCTTCCTGGAGGACGGGGTCGACCACTCCACCACCGCCTTAATTTTGCCAGGATCTGGGAGAATCTCATTATGCAAGATGATAAACCCCAAAAAGGATGTCTTGGAGGCATGGAATTTGCATTTTTCAGCCTTGACATATAGTTGGTTCTCAAACAGCCACTGCAGCACTCGCCTCACATGCACCTGGTGTTCCTCTAGAGATCGGGAGAAGATTAAAATGTTATCCAAGTAGACAAATACAAAAACACCCAGGAAGTCTCTCAGCACATCATTAATAAGCCGCTGGAATACAGCAGGCGCATTGGTTAGACCGAAGAGCATCACCAGATATTCAAAATGACCACTAGGGGTCCAAAAACCTGTCTTCCACTCATCTCCTTCGCGGATCCGCACCAGATGGTAGGCGTTGTGCAGATTCAGCTTGGTGAACCAGGACGCCCCCTGGAGAGAGTCAAAGGCAGTGTTAAGCAAGGGAAGAGTGTATTTATCCTTGATTGTGATGTTGTTCAATTCCCTGAAATCAATACACGGTCTCAAAGAGCCGTCCTTCTTGCCAACAAAAAAAAAAACCTGCCTCCACTGCCGAAGAACACGGGCGGATTATGCCAGAACTCAGAGATTCCTTGATACAGGCCTCCATAGCTGCCTGCTCCGGCGGAGAAAGGCTGTACAGCCGGCTAAATGGAAGCAGAGCTCCCAGGCGGAGGTTTATGGCACAATCATACAGCTGGTGGGGGGGAAGGGATAGGGCCTGGGTCTTGCTAAAGACGGCTCCAAGGTCACGATATTCAGGGGGAACTCTAAACAGGTTGGGGGTGGGGTGGTGAGAGCCCCCAAGGGTATGGACGGCGAGCAAGCGGCTGACTGGAGACAGGCACTGAGACAAAACAAACTCCATGACTTTAATACTACCCGAGCGCCAATCAATAGTGAGAATACATTGAAAACCAAGGATTACTGGGGACGATGAAATCGGCAACACGAAGAACTGTAAACTCCTCTCGATGATTACCTGAGACAATGACGGATACTGGGCAGTTTGCTGGGACACCATGGCCATGGGGGCCTTAGACAGTGCGATCAGCTGAGCGGAGACCTTAGAGGAAACAGCGAAGCCCCAAACGGGTTGCCAGGTCCAAGAAATAAAACTTTGCTCTGCCCCCTGAGTTGATTAAGCCTGTGTGGGAATTTCCAGTATGTTTATGTAAGAACCCGGATGGGAAGAAGGAGTCTAGATAGGGGGTTAGGCTGAGGTGAGTCCGTGAGTCCCCCTACCACGACGCACGGACCTCCCCCTTTTGGCCGAAGCTGGCAAGATGCTACCTCATGCTCCTCAGTCCCACAATAGACGCACAACCCTAATTCACGGCGGCTGCTGTTTTTCCACCAAAGTCATCTTAGACTGTCCCACTACCATAGGTTCCGGGGTCACAGAGGAGTCAGAAGGTGGAAGGGCCAACAGGGAGGTTAGAGGGGCGTAACGGTACTGGGTCCCTGAGCGACCATAGGATTTATGTTCCGCCGCCCATTCCCTCAGCCTATTATCTAGACTAATGGCTAGGGGAAATTAGCTCAGATAGCTTAGTCAGCTTCTCTAGGGGAGCTAGCTCGTCCCGAAGGCTAGGGCTAAGGCTCCTAATCAAAATGCTACAGAAGGAAGCGTCCTCCCACCCCACCTCGGTAGCTGCTACCCGGAAAGTCACAGCATAATCAGCTACAGCCTTGGTACCCCTGTCTCAAGTTTAGCAAACCGAGAGGTAAGCACACTGTCTCAGTCTGAATGGTCAAACACCTCATTAAACTCTCCGATAAACTGGCCATAAGTCAGGCTAGCGTAATTAGCCCTGCCATCACCGCGTAAGACCATGCTAGGGCTCTTCCCTCCAACAAGTTGATGTAGCCAATCTTACTATGGTCAGAAGTGAAGTCCTCAGGTACCCGCTGGAAAACTACCTTCCACTGCATGACGAAACCCTGGCCTCTCCTAGTTTGCCGCTAAAGCGGTTGGGGGTAGGAACAGGAGTGAGTCGAGCCGGGGGCCCCTGTCTGAGTTGGTTAGCAGGTAAGCTAGCGGGAGCTGAGGAGCTGCTGGGAATAGGTAAGGCCTGGGGAAAAGACTGGGAGCTAGTTAGCTGGTCTAATCGGTCAGTGGCACGAGCTAATTGGGTTAAAATGGATTGCTGCTGATAAGCCAGTTGATCCATTCGGATCTCCATGTGGTTGACATGGCGCACCAAAACGCTGTCAGCTGGGTCGTTCTGGCGGAGATGTACTGACATGGTTTAGTGACCCAGTGACAAAACACAGACTCTGAATAGATACAATTAGGTCTATTCACAACAAATGGTGTGTTGATGTGTGTAAGTGCAGGCAGGAAACTGCAGGGAACAGAGCGGGACACCATACGGCCTGGCAAGCCTCAGAACACACAGAGAAGAATGGTTAATGAGAGCCTCTGCTGGAGGTAGGACAGTTACACTGTAGCTGACTGTGGGAGCAGATGGTGAGAGGCCTCAGGTTCAGCACGATGGCTATGGCCAGGAAGACAGTGCCCTTCTGTAGAGAGTGCAGCTCCTGCGGGTGTGTGTCTAGGGAGTGTTGGCGTAGTGGAAGAGAGGAGGGAATCCGCTGCCAAGGAGGAAGAGAGGAGATTCCGCCGCCACGGACTCCGCCTGTGCACAGGGGACTGGAAGACAAGGTGAGTAGAAAGTTGGAGCTTACGTGAGCAGCTGAAGGAATTCTCCGGCGACGGTGGAAGCAGGCTTGGGCTGAGACTACGACAGACTGTAGAGGTTGGCGATGATGCTCGTCTGGAGCGCAGTGAGACATCTCCGCGCTGCAGGCTCAGGCAGTGCGGTAGAAATAGGCCAGGCGTGATGAAGACCAGGTGTGCGCGCAGCTGGAATAATGAGCAGAGCAGACCATGACAGTCCCTGAGTAAATAAAAATTCACTGATGAGTATAAATTGTCTCTGATAAACCCAATAGACTGTACAATGGTAATTTTAATATCAGAGATAATTTGAACCTGCGATGGCATGAGACTATGTACAATGTGCAAATGAGCAATGTACAAATTATCACGCAGTGTGAGAATTCCTCTGTGTAAAGCTGTGTGCCCTGATAATACCCAATAGACTGTACAATGATAATTTAGCAGTAGAGATGATTTTGTACGTGAGACGGGCTGAGACTATGTACAATGTGCAATGAGCAATGTGCAAATTTATCATCCAATGTGTGAAGGAGGATGGCAGTGGGAGAATGGCAGTGGAAGGAAGGAGTTTTTTAGTCTGATGACCGCTTCATTGTTGAACAGTGCCCTGCAAAACTGGATGATGAATGCCATTCAACTCCAGCCCATTTAAGAGAGGTGAGAGGTACCCAAGTGTCACGTCAGAACATTCAAAACCATTTACATCAGCGTGATCTGCATGCTAGACAACCTGCAAGGGTACCTGATCACACCACCAGACACAGGCATCATCGTCTTGCATGGACTAGGGAGCATTTACGCTGGACAAGGGACCAGTGGGCCTCAGTGCTGTTCTCTGATGAAAGGCGATTTCCGTTGAGCAGAAATGATGGCCGGCCAACAATGTTGGAGACATCAAGGAGAGCGCTATGCATCAGTCACTGTTGTCACCAGAAGAGCCTTTGGTGGTTGGTGGTGTTACAGTCTGGGCAGGTGTGTTTAGTCAATATAGAACTGCCCTACACCTTGTGAATGGTACAGTGACAAGCCAATACTACCTAATAAAATCATCAATCCAGTCATTTTTGCCCCAGCATGAACAACACAGGGCCTAATTTCATCTTCATAGATGACTATGCTCAGCTCATTAAGGTCAACATCATTAGGGAATGGCTGCTGGAGGCTGGGGTACCTCATATGGAGTTGGCCTGCACTTTTTCCAGACCTGAATCCCCATTGAAAACCCATGGGATCAGTAGAGTCGCAGTCAGTGTGGGCAAGTTACTAAAAAATAGTAGCTAATTGCAGTTATTAGTTACTTCTTTTCAAAAGTAATTTGAGTTACTTTACCAATTACTGTATGATTAAAGCAATTAGTTACCTGGAAAAGTAACTTTCACTTTACTTTTAAATGCACACTTAAATCATCTCTTGCACACATAGCAAGATAATTAATGGATTACATTATGGGCTTATAAATGTCAGGCTGAAAACAGATTGTTTCAGACAGAGCTTTTCAGAACATGTTCAGCCTGCTTTATCCTGCCTTGAGAGCTCTTATTGTGGGAAAAATTTGAAGAAAATCAACACAACATTGCCAGCAATTTCTTCATTTTGGAGTGAGAAATAGGATTTTGAGAAGTGAGGGAGAGGGAAAAAGAGTGAGACTCACTCCAAAAGAGTGAAAGTTGGCAACACTGCATAAAGCTGCCCATGTTCTTCTTACCTTTATGATTATGGATTCATCCAATGGTGCAGTGATCCAAAGAAAATGTCCATTATCCACAGTCCAAATGTCTGCTGTGACAAAGACATAGATCCAATCCTCAAATTCCTTTTGGAGATCAAAATCTATTTTTTTATAATCTTTATTCAGGTAGCAAGTAAATACATTTTAATTTCAGTGGATCAGAGTTCAGCTGTCTGACGGAAAGTAACTGTTACCACATCTTCAGTCTGTAATGACATATCTGGCCATCAGTCAGATTAATTCTTGCTGGTTCACAAACTGTCCAGATGCATACCTGTGCTTGAAATCCAGCCGTGGGTGTTGAGACAAGAGTATTTCCACTTTACATCCAGCTGTGGCTGTTCAGATAGCGTAGATCCACTAACACAGTGTTAGTTGTTAGTAGGGCTGTCGCGGTACAAAAATTTCCCCTGCGGTGACAGAGGACAGCTCAATACTGATATCCGGTTCCGGTTCCGCCGGACCGGCGGCGCCACACGAGTCGGCTGCCTGTTGCAACAGCCTTTTTTTTAATCTTCCTTCTTCTTTCTACACCTTTCACTCTGTATATATATCACGGACGCACGGATCGCCCCGGGGATCTCCCGGGTCGGCGGACGGAGCCACGGTTTGCAGCGGGAGACGTTACAGCGGGGAGGAGCTAGTGCTAGCTAGCACTTGGCCGCCGCCCGTGCTAATGGGAAACTCGACATACCGGGAGCTGTAGCGAAAACGAAGCGGGTGCCGGGCTGGAGTTTAGGCGGCGTGAAAGAAATATAAGACAGAATAATAAAGAGCGATGGCAAGAACCAAGCAGACCGCCCGTAAAATCTACTGGAGGAAGAAGCCCCCCAGGAGACAGCTAGCCACAGGGCTGCTCGGAGAGGCGCTCTGGCCACGGCAGAGTGAAGAGGCCTCGCCGTCACAGGCCCGTGGCTCTGAGAGAGATCCGTCGCTACCAGAAATACACGGAACTGCTCATCCGTAAGCTGCCCGTCCAGCGCCTGGTGAGGGAGATCGCTCAGGACTTCAAGACCGTCCTGCGTTTCCTGAGCTTCGCCGTCATGGCTCTGCAGGAGACCAGCGAGACCCACCTGGTGGTCTCTTCTTCGCTAAGGGGGTCACCATCATGCCCCAAAGACTTCCAGCTGGCCCGCTGCATCCGCGGAGAGAGAGCTTAGACTTTCTGCTGCACATCCACCAGCCATAATGCTCTGCACTGTGTGTCTATATATATACATTTATAGTAATATGGACATATGTTTACTAGATGTTGTTTTTTCTTGCCTTCTGATTGTTGCTCTGAGTGTTGCTGTCCCTATGCTGTTGCAAGCCTGGAATTTCCCCATTGTGGGACTAATAAAGGCTTATCTTAATACCGCAGTATGCGGTATTATTGCAAATGTTTTTAGGACCCTGTGGATTCATAATTTAAACAGGGTTTATAACTTATGTGGCAAATGAGGGAAGCTGTGAGAGTCTTGCTGAAGCTCGCTTTCAACTTTATGCGTGTGTGTTATAACTGTGCGAAGCTCTGCTCTTTATACAGGCATGAACTGCTCTTTCTGTTAAAAAAAAACCAAAACGATAATTTTCATAAAGCAGTGGCGGTAACTAAGGGGCGTGTGGACTGGAGACTGCAGCGACATTCAGGTTATAAGCAGGACAGTCTCCATATAGGACCCTGCATGACTCTTGTCTCCGTGATTTTTGCCGCTGTCCGAAAAATCTCGTTCAAACAAGCTGCTCTCGGAGCTCATACACAGAGCATACACAATTAGGATCATACACATTCCGCTCAGAAGGAAACAGCATGCTTTGTGCCATTTCAGTGCTCACTGTTACGGCTGTATTTAACAAGGAGTCCAAACGCTTTCACCACTAACTGCCTGCTGGACTCCGTCTGGAGAGAGTTCCTCACACGCGGCAGCACCATGTGCTGTGGTAGCTTCTAGAGTACCGGGTGCAAACATGCTGTTGGTAATAAAAATACACTTCATTTAGCAATTTATTAAATAATCAATAGGGACACATAAGTGAACAACGAGATATAGCCACACACACCCAAAAAAAGTGAACACCGCGGTTGTTGCAGTTGGTCGTTTTCCTCCGCAGTAGGCATGTCCATACCGCAGTATTACATAATTGCGGTTATTGTGACAGCCCTAGTTGTTAGCATAGCATAGCACTAACTTTGTCGGAGTTGAAGATTGCCATAGTATCAACCAGTGCTTAGTTTACAACCCTCCAATATGCTTTTGTCCTTAACCGCAACATTGGAAAATTAATCTGTCTATTTCCACAAAAACAAAGTAGCTTCCTCTTTTCCTCCGCTTGGTAGTGAAGACAGGCTCTTTGCAACAGGTCATGTCGACTGATGGCTGTGCCAGCTATGGTAGGGTCAGTTTGTATATTCATTTATTTGCGCCTAAAAATATCTATCTATATTAATAAAACGAGTAATGAGTAATGCATCTGATCAAATTTCAGTAACTAGAAAAGCACTCGGAGAGCGCAGACCTCCGCCAAGCGCCACAGTTCCCCCCCATACAGTGTTTGTGTGTACGTTTTCAGATTCCTTGACCATGAAAACATATGACTAGCAATTGGATTCACAATGATAGGATTAGTGGTTCAGTAGTTATTGACGAAAATGGCATTTTCCGTAATGGCGGTTTAGCGCCACAGTTCCCCCATACAGTGTTTGTGTGTACGTTTTCAGATTCCTTGACCATGAAAACATATGACTAGCAATTGGATTCACAATGATAGGATTAGTGGTTCAGTAGTTATTGACGAAAATGGCATTTTCCGTAATGGCGGTTTAGCGCCACAGTTCCCCCCATACAGTGTTTGTGTGTACGTTTTCAGATTCCTTGACCATGAAAACATATGACTAGCAATTGGATTCACAATGATAGGATTAGTGGTTCAGTAGTTATTGACGAAAATAGCATTTTCCGTAATGGCGGTTTAGCGCCACAGTTCCCTCCATACAGTGCTTGTGTGTACGCTTTCAGATTCGTTGACCATGAAAACATATGGCAAGCAATTGGATTGACAATGATAGGATTAGTGGTTTAGTAGTTATTCATGAAAATGGCATTTTGCGTAATGGCGGTTTTCTTGTTTGTTTGTGATCTGGATCACCACCAAAATCTAATCATCTGTAGGATACCCCATTTCTGACAATCTGTGAAAATTTCATGAAAATCCGTCCATAACTTTTTGAGTTATCTTGCTAACAAACAACAAACAAACAAACAAAACAAACAGAAAAACAGACAAACAGACAGACAAACCAATGCCGATGATCACATAACCTCCTTGGCGGAGGTAACTAACACATTACTGAATTTTTAAACAGTAATTTCATTACACAGCACGTTACTGCAAAAGTAGTGGCGTTACTTTGTACTTTGTTACTATTTGTACTTTGTTACTACTGTAACGCGTTACTCCCAACACTGGTCACCGTGGAGAGGCTCGTAATCCTGCACCTCACAACCTTAATGACCTGAGGGCCACCCTTCAAGAAGAGCAGAATGCTATGCCTCAGCAGACAGTAAGTTGACTTGTGAACAGCATGAGATGTTGTTCTCAAGCTGTAATTGATGCTCAAGGGCACATGACAAGTGATTGAGACATTGACATTTTTTGTTGTGGTATACTCGCCACTGTTGTTGGCTTTTGTTTCAATAAGTTGTTTAAGATGAGGAAATCACCATTGCATGCTTCTACTTAAATGCTCTACTTTCATGATATATCTTTGTAGCGTGAACTTTTTACATTTTCCATAAATTTCACCCGAAAGCCAAATATCCCGAACTTTCTGTGAGTAGTGTATCTGACTTGTTCCCACCCTGATATCATACAGGGAAAACAGTGAGATGAACCATCAGAACTTTAGTGTGTTATCAAGGTGTCAAGACGTGGGCTGGGTCCCACGTCCTCATCCTGATTTTTAGCTTGCATTTCTTGTCACCAGGGCATGGGCCCCAGTCCACATCCTCGCTTTAAGTTCATTTTCTGGCATTTTCTGTACTCATTATTCATTATCATTATCATAGTCTTAGTTCTGTATTTAGTTTGTCTCTGCTTTAGATTTCATTGGCCACAGTTACATGGGCAAAATTTCTTCAATCTGATTACAATTCAGATCAGAATTTTACTGTTTACATGGATCCTGAAAAAGCTGATCTGATTAGGACGTGCGTTTCCATGTGTCACATGTTTGAATGGAATAAATCATTCTGACATGCGCACGTCGACATTTCGACATTCCAAAAATAGTAGAAGAAAAAGCAACTTCCGGTGTTAGCAAGCCCCGCTTCGTGTCGAAATTGACCTGTATTGTGTTATTCAGACTGTACTTTTGCTTCTGCTGGTCTCCGTAATGAAGCTACAAGTACATACTTCTGCATATGACGAACAGAGGGAGACAGCAGGACAATACAGACCAGTTTTGTTTTACTCCTGCTATGTTTTCCGCTAGCTGCTGCTAAGGCTGAAATATGTCACGTCGACGTGCGGCTGGTGTACAGACACGCGCAGTAAACATATTTTCTGCCCTACGTTAGGAATAAGTGTTTTCATGCGCACCATTCGGATTAACAATCGGCATAACCCACCCCTCTCAATCGGAATAAAATTTTGATCCGAATGAGCGTGATCAGTTTAGAATATTCAGATTGCCATGTTTACATGAAGCATTTTTATTCCGATCAGGCTTTTAATCCAGTTACTTGTGTCCATGTAAACATAGCCACTGTCTTATCTTTTAGTATTTAGTATTGTAAAAATTAATTTTTGGACAGTTAGCAGAATCTTTTCAGTTAATCAACCAATAATTACAGAAGAAATACTATTTCTCAGCTTAAATTTTATTGAACCACGCAGGGAGTCAGAGTACACGGGCTGTGGGACTTCCCAGCTCCCTCTCCTGGACAGGACCCCGCACAAAGGAATTCACAGCTATAAAAAGGCTTCCAGTGGGCGTTTTCCAGTAACTTTCCAACAATATGCTGGCCATTGTTCAAATTAGGTTCTTTCAGTGTCCAAATAGCTTAAGATGTCAACTCAGCTCTTTTAAGACTTCCATCCTGTCCAAATGTCTTCTTTTTCCCTATGCCCATATATGGAAACAGGAACAGAGACTTTCCTGTGGAGTTTGTGTGTCTGTGCATATGTGTATGTGTAGAGCTAAAGCACTTTCTGGGTGTGTGTGTGGGGGGGGCGGGGTATGTGTGGATCTAAGAGATATATGTATGCAAGCACTTTGTGTAATATGTAATTAACTCTTTTTCACTATTTATTTATTATAATAATACTGTAGCTTCTATGTTTTGTATCCTGGGTTGTCATTATTATTCAGTCTTGTACGTTTATTTCTCTGTTGGTTATTATTATCCTCTTAGTCTTGTTATCATCTCAATCATTTCTGTATCTTGGTCTTGGGGTTGAGTGAATGTGTAATTTTCACCTTAGTCTAGCTTGGTTCTTGCTCTGTTAATTTCCTGATTGTTCATGGCTGTTTGTGTTCTGGTTAATTAGTTCTGTTATTATTTAAGAGATGCAGCTCGTTAACCCAGTGCTGTGTTTTCATTCAGCATGAACAAAATGCTTCGGTCTGTTCTGCCTTACCCTGGATTTGTGCTCATTTGCCTGTCTGCCTTGCCTAGTCATGTTGTTTTTACTTTCCAGCCCACAAGCTGAAATTAATTTCTTGTGGAGTGTGTAATTGACGAGGCATGTTTGTCTCAAGGCAGTTTATTACCCGTCTCCAACATGAGCATTGTAGAAAGAGGACATCTCAGAAAAAACTCGTCCCTTATATACCCAGGTCTCCCCACAGCTCACAAGTCACATTGCATTCACATCAAAGGTAACTTTGCATTTCCTTTTAAATCCCTTAGCATTCCCCTCACAGTCTTTGGCCCACAAAGGATCCTCCAAGCAGTCTCTTGGCACACAAAGGATTCTCCAAGTAGTCTCTTGCATATAAAAGATTACACTTTCACAGCTTCCTGTTATCTCCAAGGAAACTCTGCACTTTGTTCTTATCTAAGATGTGAGGCATTATGCAAGGCATTAAGTAAGTCACATGTGTGGCTACCCCCCCCCCCCCAAACATTTTAGATCGAACAAAAGAATAACAGTCTGCATGCTGTGATAGAATCATTACACATCAATCCCCATGCTGCTTGGGCTTCAGTCTTCTCCCGTATCTGCTGTAACCAGGATTTGCCGCCTCAGCGGCGCTGTCATGCTGGGGAGCTGCTGTCTGGGGGTGAAAACCTTTTGTCAGTCCCTGCGGGTGTTCTGGGGAAAGTTTACTCTGGGAAGCTCCTTGTGGGGGTCTTCCGTGCCGAGGGGCCCTCGCCAACAGCACTTGCTCGTCCGCCACCACAAAAGCGGGTTTGAGTCTGTTTAAGCCAACCTTTTCCCTTCTACCCCCCAAATCTAGCAAAAAATGCTTGTCCCCTGTTTCCAGCACTCTGAACAGCCCATCATAAGGCGGTCGCAATGGGGGGCGATGTGCATCGTGTCTGACAAAAACAAACTCCGCATTTTTCAAAGTTTTAGGTACAAAAACGCGCGGAAAACTGTGGTGGGCGGGGCCCGGCAGCGTGCCTGTGTCGATGCTACGCTGCAAAAGCCGAGATGGGGAGCTGCCCGGCGCAGGATTATCTGGGAGAAACTCCCCGGGCAACCGAAGTGGCTGCGCAAAAACGAGTTTGGCTGGGGAAGCCTCTAAGTCTTCTTTAGGTGCAGAACGTAACCCCAATAAAACCCACGGTAGCTTGTCTACCCAATTTGCATCCGTCAGTGACGCTCTGAGAGCTGCTTTCAATGACCTGTGAAAACGTTCGCATAACCCGTTAGCCTGTGGATTGTACGCGGTTGTACGGTGAATTGTGACGCCTAGGCTGCAGGCCATTGTTGACCAAAGTTCGGAAACAAATTGAGGGCCACTGTCGGACGTAATGTCCGACGAGACTCCAAAACGCGCCACCCATGCTGTTACAAACGCGCGCGCCACCTCCTCGGCTGTGGTTGACGCTAAAGGAACCACCTCCGGCCAGTGCGTGGTGCGGTCAACCATTGTCAGAAGGTGCGTGCACCCCTGTGATGGCGGGAGGGGACCCACGAGGTCCACGTGAACGTGGTCAAACCTCTTAGCCGGAATGTGAAATGGCTTCAAGGGAGCTCTTGTGTGTCTGTGTACCTTGGCTCGTTGGCACGCCATGCAGGCTGCTGCCCACTCTTTAACTTGTTTGCGGAGGCCCGGCCACACAAATTTTTCTGCTACCATTTTGACCGACGCGCGCACCCCTGGGTGCGCCAAAGAATAAATCAAGTCAAAAACGCGGCGGCGCCACGCTGCCGGTACCACGGGACGCGGTCTCCCCGTGGAGACATCACAGATTAGAGGGGGCATATCGTCCTGCAGCACCCTGCTCTCCAGCCTTAACCCTGTTGGTCCAGACTGGAGCGTGCGCACATCTGTGTCACTAACCTGCTCCGCGGCCATGGCCGTGTAATCTATCCCCACGCGGACAGGGACAGCCACGGCGCGCGAGAGGCAGTCTGCCACTACATTTAGTTTACCCGACACGTGCTGAATATCGGTAGTAAACTCTGAGATCGTGGCTAGCTGCCTCTGCTGCCGGCCCGACCACGGTTCTGAAACTTTGGCCATCGCGAATGTTAGTGGCTTGTGGTCAACGAACGTGGTGAAACAGCGCCCTTCTAGCCAGAACTGGAAGTGGCGAATGGCCAAATGGAGAGCCAGCAACTCCCTGTCAAACGCACTGTATTTACGTTCAGTATCGCGCAAGGTCCTGCTGAAAAAGGCGAGTGGCTGCCAAGCCCCAGCTACATGCTACTCCACGACCGCCCTTATGGCCACCTCTGACGCGTCAGTGGTGAGCGCTATGCGGGCCGTTGGGTGTGGATGTGCCAACAACGCAGCGTTTGCCAGGGCTGCTTTGACTTCTGCAAACGCTCGCTTCCGCTTCGGGGACCACTCGATCTTATTCGCGGGTTTCTGTTTTTTGAGCGCGGCATACAGCGGTTGCATGAGTTGCGCTGCCCGGGGGAGGAAACGGTTATAAAAATTCACCATTCCCAAAAACTCCTGTAACGCCCTGACCGTCTGCGGCCGGGGGAAGTCTGCTACTGCGCGCACTTTGTCAGGTAGCGGAACCGCTCCTTCGGGGGAGACGCGGTGTCCTAAAAAATCGATCTGCGTCACCCAGAACTGACACTTCGCTGAGTTGATTATTAACCCGTGCTCTCCCAACCTCCGGAAAACTGCCGCGAGGTGGCTTTCGTGTTCGTCTTCGGACGCACTGGCTACCAAGATATCGTCTAAGTAGACGAACACGAAAGGGAGATCGCGCAGCACCGCGTCCATCATGCGTTGGAACGTCTGTGCAGCCCCTTTAAGCCCGAATGGCATGCGCAAAAACTCGAATAGACCAAATGGAGTTATCACCGCTGTTTTGGGTATGTCCTCAACGCGCACTGGGACTTGGTGGTAACCGCGGACCAAGTCTATTTTAGAAAAAACGCACGCCCCTGCCAAATGAACGGAAAAATCTTGGATATGAGGGATTGGGTAGCGGTCATGCGCTGTGGCGTTGTTCAACCTGCGGAAATCCCCGCAAGGTTGCCACGAACCGTCAGCTTTCGGGACCATGTGTAGCGGGGAAGCCCATGGGCTGTTCGAACGCCTGATGGTGCCCAACCTCTCCAGGTTGGCGAACTCCTCGCGCGCTATGGCCAGTTTAGCTGCGTCCAAGTGCCGAGGTTTTGCAAAAACGGGCGGCCTGGTGGTGGTAATAAAATGTTCCACCCCGTGCTTAGCAACGGCTGCTGAAAATGTGGGGACTGCGAGTGCTGGGAACTGAGTGAGCAGTGTGTGGAACTTACCGCTTGCAGCTGTGACGTTGGCTTGTGCTGTTGGCCGGGACGCTTGAGCTGTACAGGGAATAGAATCAAAAGACAGTGCATTAACCAGGCGCCTGTTAGCGACATCAACCAACAAACCATGTGAGCACAAAATATCAGCCCCCAATATATTGAAATTCAATGCTGCTATGACAAAAGTCCACTCAAATGTATGGCCGTGTAGAGACAGGAGTAGAGTCCTCTCACCAAAGGTTTTAATGTCCGAGCCGTTTGCTGCTGCCATCTGGGGGCTGCTGGAATCTGCCAGCCGGTCGGCATAGGACAGCATGATGAAACTCAGCTGGGCACCAGTGTCCACGAGGAAATGTCTCCCGGAGCGTGCGTCCGTCACATAGAGGAGCTTGTTCTCCTCCCCGAGGGTCGCAGCCGCTACCAACCCCCGGTCTTGGCGTTTTCCCGAGAGCTTGAACTGGCACGGTGGTATACATTTGCGTGCCTTCTCTGCAAAGCGGCGGTGATAGAAAGAAAGGATGTCTCCTCCGCGTCCCTTGGCTCCCGCCGCCACTGTCGTCGGTGGCTCTGCTACCGCCGTCAATGGCTCCTCGCCCTCTCTGGCCGTCGCGCCGAGTTCCGTCGCTGCTGCCGTGGCCGTGCGTTCTCTGCTGGCCATGACAATCCGATTCGCCTCCCGGGCCAGCGCACGGTAGTCCCGCTTGGCCAACAACGGCGAACTGGCCAGGGTCGCTCTCGTCACTGACGGCAGGTTCCTGAGGAAGAGGTGGGTAAAGATGAAGTGGTCATCGTCAGAGCCTTTCAACCTCAGCATCTTCTCCATCAGGTCAATGGGCCTGCAATCTCCCAACCCGGTCAGCGCCAGGAGTCTCTCTGCTCTTTCCTCCACCGAGAGTGTGTAGTGCTGGATGAGTGCAGCCTTCAACGCGCCGTATTTGTCGCTGGCTGGTGGCTGCTCCAGAAGGCTCTCCACATGCTGAGCCGTGTGGTTGTCGAGCTTTGCGATCACATGGTAGAATTTCGTATTGTCTCCCGATATTCCCCGGAGGGCGAACTGTGCCTCAACCAGGTGGAACCAGGAGCGCGGGTTGTGCTGCCAAAAGTCTGGTAGCTGGACCGTAACGGCATACGCTTGGCTGGGGGCTCCCAACGTGGCTGGCCCCGGGGAATTCTCTTCTTGCTGCATGCTACGTCTTGGGTCACCAGTGTGGAGTGTGTAATTGACGAGGCATGTTTGTCTCAAGGCATTTTATTACACGTCTCCAACATGAGCATTGTAGAAAGAGGACATCTCAGAAAAAACTCGTCCCTTATATACCCAGGTCTCCCCACAGCTCACAAGTCACATTGCATTCACATCAAAGGTAACTTTGCATTTCCTCTTAAATCCCTTAGCATCCCCCTCACAGTCTTTGGCCCACAAAGGATCCTCCAAGCAGTCTCTTGGCACACAAAGGATCCTCCAAGTAGTCTCTTGCATATAAAAGATTACACTTTCACAGCTTCCTGTTATCTCCAAGGAAACTCTGCACTTTGTTCTTATCTAAGATGTGAGGCATTATGCAAGGCATTCATCCATATCAATGGCATAGCTGTTGAACGTGTCCCCAGCTTCAAATTCCTGGGGACCCACATCTCGGAGGACCTGTCCTGGTCAGTTAACACCACCAGCCTGATCAAGAAGGCCCATCAGCGCCTCTTCTTCTTGAGGACACTGAAGAACCATCTGTCAACTGACATCCTGGGCAACTTCTACCGCTGCGTGATAGAGAGCACCCTGACCAACTGTATCATAGTCTGGTATGGGAGCTGCTCTGTCGCTGACCGTAAGGCGCTGCAGCGGGTGGTGAAAACCACCCAACGCATCACAGGGACTCCACTTCCAGTTATAGAGGACGTCTACAGGAAAAGATATCTGCGCCGGGCACGCAGCATTCTTAGGGACTTCAACCATCCTGCTCATGGACTGTTCCAGCTTCTCCCCTCCAGAAGACGTTTCAGAAGCCTTCGGACTAGAACCAGCAGGTTTAGGAACAGTTTCTTTCCAACAGCTGTCACGTTATTGAACTTAGTTCCCCGCTGACTCTCTTACCATCATCTCTTACCATCCTCACCTGTACATAACTGCATAACTACATCTAACTTATTGTACATTATTTGCACATAACAGTACTCTTAACTTTCTGCACTGCTGCATATATTTGCATATATTTGCTTAAATTGCACATACTGCTAATTACCGTATATACTGCACTGCTGTCCTTTGCACTTTCTGATTGGATGCTAAACTGTGTTTCGTTACCTTGTATTCATACATGTGTAATGACAATAAAGTTGAATCTAATCTAATCTAATCTAATCTAATTAAGTAAGTCACATGTGTGGCTACATTCTGTTTAATTAGTAAAATGTCTCAAGCTCATTTCACACCTGAGTTTTGTTATCTGCCCCGAAGGGTGAACCGTGACAGTAGGATGCAGCCAGTGAAGGACTCAGCGAGCAAGCCCGGCAGGAGGAGGAGGAAGTGGAGCCACAACAAGTGAGAGGTTGTGGCCGTGGTGGAGGACCTGGCGGCCGCCGCTTATAGCAGCTCATCCCCAGAGGATGGGACGGATTGCTGGGGGGGGGGGGGGGTAGCAAACTTGATGACTGCTAAACCGAGTTTGTTCTCCAACCTCCAGGTGCAGAGACTCGCACTTCCAGTGCTTCCTCCATAACTAGCTGTCTCCTCTTCACCAGAGCCAGCTTTCTGGCTACTAATTCTCTCTCTGGCAGAGCGGAGAGAGTTCATCGGCAGCAAGCTGGTGTTTGGGGGTTCCGGGTGGAAGGATGATTTGAGGAGGCGCCACTCCTCTCGTTGCTCCACCCCTACACCCACAGCTCCCAACAAGACCAAACCCATCCTCACCTGCACCTCTTCTCTTTCCATCTGCTTTTTCTGAGTGGTTGCCTATACTGGGTGTGAACCAGCTGTTATGGGATGAGCCAGCTGCCCCCGAAGCTTCACCAGCTGCAGCTGTCTTCAGGAGTGAGTTCCAAGCAGCTGTAGCCTCCAGATCTGGCTCTCCATCGGATACTGTTTCGGTATTTGGAGTCCAGGGGAAATGTCAAGTACCAGTTACACATCGCTCCCCAGCCCTAGTACCAGTTCCACATCATTTCCCAGCACCACCACCAGCTCTGGCTCCTCTCCAGACAGCTCCAGCTGTTTGCAAAGTGCACACAACAGCACCAGCTATCCCCGAGGTGTGCACAACAGCTCCCGCTGTCTCTGAGGTGCACATAACAGCTCCCGCTGTCCCTGAGGTGCACACAACGGCTTCCGCTGTCCCTGAGGTGCATGCCACAGCTCCAGCTGTTGCCACGGTGCCCATCACAGTTCCTGCTCAGCCCGAGGTGCATGCTCCTGTTCCTGCTCTGCCCGAGGTGCACGCTCCAGTCCCTGTGGCTCATCCTGAGGTGACCACCCCAGCAGTAGTGGACCAGGAGTTAAGGCAAGTTCTTTTCTCTGTATTTATAACATCCATTTTAGAAAAAGCTTGTCTTATTCCTGCTGGGGGGGTCCAAGTACAGGTTCCGCCTGTCATTGGATCCTCCCCGCCAGTCCCTGCTGCCAAAGATATTGGTATCACCTCATCCACTCCCTGTGTTTCTCCCCTGTCTGAGGTGGCTGCATGGAGGATGGTTTCCCAGGCATCTGGGCCAGACGTTCCTCAACCTCTGCCGCCATCCACTCCCGAGGTCTGTGTCCACCAACCATCAGTCGTTCCAGAGGCTGGTGGGCCTCCACCCATGGTTCCAGAGGCCAATGGGCCTCTACCTGTCATTTGAGAGGCCGACGGGCCTCCACTCTTTGTTCCAGAGGCTGGGGGGGCTCAGCATCTGTCCAGCACACCTGGCACCCTGACTTGGGGGCCTGTGGACTCGGGTAGATCCCTGAACTTTTATGCCCCATGATCTGGTGGCCCAGGGACTCTGGGAGGCTGCCGGATCCACCTTGTTCTGTGGTCCGGGAGCCCTTGGACTGGAGTAGGCCCCCTAACCTACCTGGTTGTTCGGTCCAGTGGTCCACGGACTTGGGTAAACCACCTGACCCATTTTTTGATAAAGTTTGGGGTCATGGACTTGGTTAGCCACACCAATATTGTTTTGTTTTGGACTCGGGGGGTTGGGGGAGGGTAGGAGTTTCTTTCAGCCTTCCTGGCCTTGTCCCTCCATGGCCCATCCTGGGAGGGTGTCTTGTTTTTTTTCTCTTGTTGATTTACTCTTTGGGTTGTCTGGAAGCCGCCCCTTAAGAGGGGGGTGCTGTCATGGCGTGGGCTGGGTCCCATGTCCCATCCTGATTTTTAGCTTGTATTTCTTGTCACCAGTGCATGGGCCCCAGTCCACATCCTTACTTTAAGTTTATTGTTATGATTCTCTGCTCATTGTGATTATGATCTTGGCTCTATTCTTGGTTATTATTATTATCATGTTCTTGTTTCATATTTATTCTTGCTTTGTCCTCAGTTCTAGTTATCATTATATTATTCCTGGCATCATATGCAGTTCTGGTTTAGCCTTTGTTTTGATAGTATCTTGTTTATTTCTGGGTTTTTTCATAGTGTCATCCTTGGTTTGTGTCTTGTTATGTTCCTGATTGCTCAGAGCTGATTCTGTTTGAATTGATTAGGTTCTGCTCTATTTAAGGGATGCAGCCCCTCATCTGGGTGCTGCATCATCATCGTTTGACGTGATTACATGCTTCTGTCGGTCTGCCTTGACATCCTAGCTTGTGAGTTTTTGTCTGCCTGTTCGCCAAGTTGTTTTTGTTTTATTTCAGCCCTCGTGCTGCATTATTTTCTGTTTTATTAATAAAATGTCAAAAGCTCACTACGCTTCTGAATCCAGTTATCTGCCCCGAGGGGCAAACCTTGACACAAGGCTCATCTGGCTTCATCTCCTGCACTGGAGTTGCTGTGTAAGAAGAGTCAGAATTCAGGTAAACATCTTCAGAAACTTCTTCTATACCATGTATATCTAGTTAGTAAAAAAGGAGACATTTTCAGTTCACTTCTGGTGTTTTCTGTTGTGAGTCTTACCTGCTGAAATGCTCAAAGTAAAGGAAAGAAGAATGATGATCCCCATGGTTGGTTTGGAGTATCACTGCTGCAGAAAACATGGAATAATCATAAGGAATAACAATAAACATTAACTGTAGAAGTTCAGAGAGTCTTACCTGCTACAGAAGAGCTTAATCTTGGAGCAGTTTTGAGATGCTGCAGAATAAAGGATGTTTATATACAAAAAGAATCAAAGAAATAGTCTCTGATTTTGAATTATTATTGACAGAGAAACAAAAATAATTTGTCAAGTGAATCATAGCAGTTAGGAATTAATATTGGATTAAGTTTAAGAGAAATTTTCAGTTTTATTATATCAGGAAATATCACCTTTTTATATAATTTGGATTACATTATTGTCAGGTGGAGCAGCAATTGTGCTGAAATGTGAAGGGACGGCCAGACAATGGATGAAGCACCATGGCATTAGTTCATTTCACCTTTGATGCACTCAGCTAAAATGTGTGTTATCGTCAGTCTAACCTTGATATGTACATCTGCTCCACTCATCACAGTTTAAAACTGGATTTTTGTACATTAAAAAATCTAAATACCTGCTTTGTGTCTCATTATGACTCTGAATATACTTTAATGATTTTGATTTCTTGCTTCAGCTTCACATAACATTTTAATAATCATCAATTATCATGTCAGTTTCTGTATACTTTTACCATCAGCAACAGGAAAAACATAACTACATAAAAACGTATGACACAGTCTAAGAGATCATTTGATGTTAATATACCAAAATGTTCTTCAAAATAATGTTTAACTTAACTGATCAGCCTTTAATCAAGGAAATAACTCAGCATGTCATGTCAGCATATCAAGACAAACTCTGCCAAAGAAAGAAGAACCAAAGGTGTGAGGACAATTTGGGTACATTTTTTAATCCTTTAACCTATCTGCAGGTCTTGTTCTGTACTGGACGTGCAACATGTACGGTACATGTACGGAACATGGTCATACTGTACAGTGTTTTAATAACCTCTGGACTTGTTTTGTTCAGTTCAAAAAAATATCCTCAAGTGAACTCACATCACTCTTTAAAGTTTATGGACTCTACAGAAGTACAGTTGAAACCAGAAGTTTACATACACTGTATTAAAAAACAACCTTTTTTTCCTCACTGTCTGACATTAAATCAGACTAAACTTTTTCTGTTTTTGGTCAGGTAGGATTACCAAAATTATTTCTATTTACTAAATAATTTTTATATTTGAAAAGCAATTTTTTTAGAGAATTTTTTAAATTACTTTCTTCAAAGTTTACATACATTTCCTTAGTATTTAGTAGCATTGCCTTTAAACTGTATGACTTGGGTCAAACATTTTGGGTATCATTCTACAAGCTTCTCACAATAGTTTGCTGGAATTTTGGCCCATTCCTCCTGACAGAACTGGTGTAGCAGAGTCATGTTTGCTCGCACACGTCTTTTCGGCTCTGCCCACAGATTTGCTATGGGATTGAGATCAGGGCTTTGTGATGACCACTCCATAACACTGACACTGTTGTCCTTAAGCCACTTTGTAATAATTATTTAGAGTCATTGTCCATTTGGAAGACCCATTTGTGCCCAAGCTTTAATTTCCTGGCTGATGTCTCGAGATGTTGCTTCAATATTTCCACATAATGTTCTTTCCTCATGACACCATCTATTTTGTGAAGTGCACCAGTCCATCCTGCAGCAAAACATCTCCACAGAATGATGCTGCCAACCCCGTAATTCACAGATGGGATGGTATTCTTAGGCTTGCAAGCTTCCCCCCTTTTTCCTCCAAATGTAACAATGGTCATTATGGTCAAGCAGTTAATTTTTTTTTTATCAGACCACAGGACATGTCTCCAAAAATGAAAGTCTTTGTCCCTGTGTGCATTTGCAAACAGTAATCTGCTGTTTTTTTTAAATGTTGCTTTAGGAGTAATGGTTTCTTCCTTGTCAAGTGGCCTTTCAGCCCATGTCAGTACAGTACAGGCCGTGCTCCTACCTAAAGACTCCATTGTTTCTTCCTCACAGTCTCCCATGGCAAGGGAGGGTCTACCAGGGGGGCCCTGTGGCAGTCCCGTGGCAGACGCGCCCCTGGAGGCAGAAAGCCCCCAGTACAAGGGCCGATCTCCATAACACAAAAGTCTGGATCCCACACCATCTCCACTGACTCCTGCGTCGCCCTGTCACCTGGAGCGTCCACCTGGACACGCAACAGCTGGTTCGTGTGTTGGATCAAGCCATCCGTCAGCCAGAAACACGCCGCTCCCAACTTTGCCACAATCCTCAGTGGCGCCCGATGTCCTGCCAACTGTGATCTGGCCGGTCGTCATCCCGGTCTCTCCTCGGCACGAACCCGAACCCAGTTCATGACATGGAGCGGTACCTTGCTTGGTTTGATATGCTGCTGTGTCTGCAGCAACTCCATGTTCACTTTTTGTTTGATCCTGTTGTTACGCCATGGCAATGCAGCAGTCACCTCCATAGCAGCGGACTCCTCACCTGTTTCGGGCCGAAACCCAACATGGCCACTGAAAGAGTCCGGTGCCTTTCTGGTGTTGCTCATTGGGCCGGATGCCTCCCCCTCCCCCCACTACTTTCGGCCGAGCGTGGGTACTGAATCCATCTGGTTCCTCCACTGAGCTAGAAGTGACCACTCCAGTGCCGGCACTGTCCAAAAGCACCTCATCCCAAACCACAACATCGTCATCCACCAGGGCCGGTGAATTCCAGCATCCGCACCCTGATCATTCAGACCCAGTACTGTCCCTGATGGTGAAACCCAGTCCGTAGAACAGGTCACACCCCATAATGTTATCGCCATGTGCTGCCACCTGGAATGTGAAGTCGTGCACCACTTCATTTTTGTAGTGAACAGTCAACTTCACAGTCCCGACATTGTACAGCCTATTCCCACCATAGCTGTACAATGGCGTTGGGCTACTCCTGATCCTGTGATGTGGGAAGAACTCTTTCACCATGGCCCAATTCAGCATTGATCACACCGCCACCATGTCGAGCAGTAAGGGCAAAGTCACACCATCCAACTCCACTGAATAATTGAATTGAATTGAAAGGTTTTATTGTCAATACTACCATACGTGCAAGACATACAGGAGAATTGAAATTTGACTTGACATTGGGCGTGCTCTATAAGCGCATCCCAGAGCCGCGGCAGCCCGAAGGCGCCAGTCATACAGTGGGGGTAAAGAGGGAAGGGGTAGGGGATGACACAGTAGGCGAGAGAAAAAAACATAGTTATCAGAATAGCGCTCAGTGAACGAGATTATGATTACAAGAAAAAAAACCCTCAATGCACATTTAGCAGACAAACAATACGATAATAATAATAAGAACACCCATTGGTGCTGGGACTCACTGAGTGAATGGTTGCTGTAGATGGGCGGGCTGACTCTCTTGGTGGGCTCCACAGCACTGGAAACCGGCACACTCTTGCGAAATGGCTTAAGAGCCCACACTTACTGTATCACTTCTCTCTTGCCAGGCACACTCTCACTTTAAACTGATGCGTTGAGGACCCACAACCCCCACAAACGGGACTTCCCGGAGAAGACCTTCGACTCAAGGCATAAGCCTCATAATCCTCATCCATGCTTTCATCATCCTCCAGGTCCACCACATTCACCAACGTCATCGTTGCCTCTGGCGGCTTTTGTGACTAGCGTCAATTTAGCTCCAAAACTAGTGTATCCGCTGCTTCCAACTGGAGAGCTAGCTTGACTGCTCTAGCTAACGTAAAGTCATTAGGTGTGGAGCGTGTAAATAATGAGGCTGATTTGGTTCAGGCGGTTTATTACACGACTCACACAAGGAGCATAGACAGAATGGCATACAAGTAGGAACTCTTCCTTAAATAACATGACATCCTTCTAGACTCTTCTCACACACAAAAGATAATCCCCGTCTAGACTCTTCTCACACACAAAAGATAATCCCCCGTCCGACTGCAGTCTGTCCATTCATCCTTGACACCTCCCTATTATCTTACTAGGGCATCTAGAAACTTCTCACACACAAAAGGTTAACTTTGCATCCTTTGTTCCTGTCTAAGGAGGTAAACCCATTATGCACTCCCCAGGTTGCCACATAGGTGCCATTAGCAACCTAGCACATAGTCCAGCGTTACACGTGTCCTCAGCCAATTGGTCCTGCACCATCTCGTCCTCCAACGGCCCAAAACGGCACACACTAGCTAACTGTCTAAGGTCAGCGACAAACTGTTGAATTAGCTCACCAACCCTTTGGTGTCTCTGGCAAAAGCGAATTTGTCGTACCGTCACACTGTCCAGCATGGTAAAGTGGTTAGCTAGCAGCTCCACGAGATCTTTGTACGTGTCCGCCGCGCCGAGCGTCCGCAGAATCCTCTGGCCTTCAATACCCAGGTTGTGGACACGGAGCACTCGCGTCCTCACCTTGTCTAGCTTCCTAAAGTCCAGGGCCGTGATGTAGATCTCAAAAGCCTCCAACCAGCGAGGCCATGGCACCGGCGGGTCGCCCCTGTATATAGGGCGGTGTGATGACGCAACCAGAAGGCGGCATCATCACACCGCACTTCACAATAAGTGCCACTCCCACAGAGGAGCACCAATTTTCAAAGCTTTGAATTCTCCGTGTGACATCTGTTGTGTACATCCATGTTTCAGAAGCGTAACTCATGATTGACCAAACCATCATCTCCATTAACCGCTTTTTGATCTCCAGTGAAATGCCTCTTCCTTCCATATTTCACTCAAGTTTCCAGTTGATTTCTTGGCCAACATTATCCGCCGTTTTACCTCCCCCGATGGTGCTACAGCAAGCATTGAAGATGGAATCTAGGTAGATGAATTCCTCAACCTGTTTGAGATTTTCATTTTGATACACAGTCGTTGCTAGGATTGATGTTCTTGAAAATGTCATCACCTCAGTCTTCTTGCTATTTAGTCTCAATCCAACTGCTGCAGATGCCTCTCCTACTTTGCTGACAAGTTGCTAAAGATGGTGTTCTGATGTTGAATCAGGACCACATCATCAGCATATCTTAAGTCACTTATCTTTTCTCCATTCAGGCAGAATCCATCCTCCCAGTCATCCAATGCCTGTCACATAATATTTTCACTGTAGAGGTTAAATAGAATTGGAAACAAAGGACATCCCTATCTCACACCCCTGCCAATAGTGACTGTATTAGAACGTCCCACTGGTGTTTCTATTTCTGCTTTCTGTTCAGCATAGAGTGCACATAGACACTTTAAGTAGGCTGGAACACTGAACCCTACAAGGAAGACCAGAGCTTGCTGAGATCTACACAATCAAAGGCTTTGCTATAATCACTAAAGCAGCAGTAGAGTGGAGTGTTGAACTCATAGGCCTTCTCTGTAATCAACCTTAGGTTCAGTATTTGGTCCCTTGTACCACTGTCTCTACAGAAACCAGGTTGTGTGTGACTAATCTCTCTCTCATAGTAGCACTGAATCCACTGGTGTGCAACAGCGAGGATTATTTTGCTGGTATGTGGTGGGTCTGCCTCTGTACTATTCTCTGGGCCCCTCCCCTATCTGACCAGTGATGACATGTTTAGCCGCATGTCATCCTTCCATCGCTGGCTATCTGTGTGGTGCCCACACAGACAGCCACTTACAAATGATGAAGTGAGGACGAACCAAACACAGAAGGAAGACTGGAGCCGGGGATAGGGACTCCATTCCTGGTAGATGTAGGTTGCAGCGAGGAGTGAGCCTCAGCAGCTCCCTTAAATACTGATCACAAAAAAGCAATGAACCAAACAGGAGAGGAGGAAACGTAATGACCAAAATCATGATCAGCTGTGACAGTGCCGGCTGGACTTTGACAGCTGGAAGTTCGGCTGTGCCGCTGTCACAGTAAAAGCCCTGGGGACACCAATAATAACCAAACAGAAATAATACGGGAGAAAAAGGGAAAATACTGAGTAACCCAAGCGCGGATGAGCTCAGCGCTCGGATCACCACAGTACCTCCCGCTCAAAGGGCACATTCCAGGCATCCATAGTGACACCCAGGAAGCCCCCTCCCCCAACCAGAAAGCTAATAAGACCGACCTTGGGTGGGCGGAGGGGGAAACAGGTTAGGAGGGAGAGAACCCCAAAAGGAAACAGGCACAGAATGTCTAACAGCAAAATACAGAAAAAACCACCACAAAGATCAAACGATAACAAAGTCTGAAGCCCGATATAGCACGGCTAAAACTCACCTTACAACATGAATAATGAAAGAGAACGTCCAAAACCAGATAAACAAGTGAGAACAAAAATAAATGTACGCTTCAACTTAGAAAATGCTCAAGTGGCAGCAGAATAGGCGACCACAAAAATATATCAGTACACTGCAACTTGATCATAAGGCAGGAGAAAAAAAAAACTCTTTAGCAACATACGAGAGAGAAGAGAGAAAAAAAACCCCATGGGGGATACTGGCAGGTCGAGAGGGAAAAAAAAGGCAGTTCAGGTGGCCTACTGGCATCCCGACTCCACATCAGGAAAAAAGAAAAAAACCCCAGTTCAGGTGGCCCTGTCCAAGTCCAGAACCGGGGAAACAGTACCTCAGGCGGCCGACCCAGGTCGCCCAACCAGTGAAGCAGTCCGTCAGGCGGCTGACCCAGGACGCAGAACCAGCGGAACAGTCCTTCAGGCGGCTGACCCGCATCCTTAGACCTCCAGGACCGGAGGGGGGGGAGCTCGGAGGCGGCTTCCCTACCAAGAGGCACAACAAGGGGCAGCTGAACCGAATGAAAGGGACCCCAGCAGCATCCGGTGGTGGAGAATGGGGGGAAACGGGGAACCAGTCCGGTGTCAGGCGGAAAGGGATCTGCAGCTCCCTCACCAACCTCGAACCGGGCCAGTGCAGTACCCTCGGTGGACCCTGACCGGGCCAGTGCAGCACCCTCAGTGGACCCCGGCCGGGCCGACGCAGCACCTGGGATGACCTCAAACACGAACCGGAGCTTCAACAAAAACGACCGGAGCTGACTCATTTCCAGTGACCCTGGGAGAAGGCTCGGACAAAGAGGGAGAACAGGGATCAGGGCCACCGACAGCAGCAGAGCCCCAGCGAGACGAGCTCAGATGCAGACGCTGGCTATGGACATGAGTTCAGACCCAGGGAACACGCACAACAGGCTTGAGTCAATTGCAACAATGATTTATTGAATAATGGACGTGTGTGGATGCGTGAGTGCGAGAGTGGATGTGTTGCTGGAAGACAGGATGCACCGAGGTGGAGCAGCACGCCGTGCAGCCAGGCAACCCTAGGGCAGAGCAGAGGAGAGGATAGTCGCCGAGCCTGACCCGATGGATTAATATTTAGACTGTGGCTTACTTGCAGATGTTCTTGGTGGCGAGCCGCCGGTCTCCTGCCTGGAGGACAGCGCTCCAATGCGCGCTTGGCGCAGCGGGTGAGAGTGGGATGATGACGGGGGGAGAATCCGCCGCCAGGGAGTCCACCTGTGCACAGGGGAGAAGGACTGGAGAAAAGGTGAGAAGTAGGTTGATTGCTTACGTGGGAAGCCGATGGTGGAGAGTCTTTTAGAAGCGTCGCAGAGAAGGCGAGTGCGAGTAGCACGGTCGTTGATGAGCAGACGGCTCCAGGCCGAAGCTCGAGGCGGAGTGGGCTAAATAGCCCGGGCTGATGAGGCGCAGGTGTGATCACAGCTGGAGCAGGAGATGGGCCAGAGCGAGCTGTGACAGCATCCCCCCCCCCCGAGCAGCGCCTCCCGGCGCTGGCTTACCTGGGTGCATCAGATGGAACTCTGTGACGAGGCGCTTGTCCAGCACGAACGATGGACGCACCCCAGGACCTCCACTCGGGGCCATACCCCTCCCCAATCCACTAGGTATAGCAACCTGCGACCTCAGCGGCGGGAGTCCAGGATGGAAGAGACCCTCCACGCCGGGTCGCCGTCGACCATCACAGGAGGGGGTGGAGCCCTAGGAGGAGGACAGAGAGGATGAGACACCACAGGTTTAATGCGGGAGACATGGAACGTCGGACAGACGCGGAGGGAGGGGGGAGAGCCAGACACACAGCCACCGGATTGATGATTTTCGTGATGGGGAAGGGACCAGTGAAACATCGAGCCAGCTTCTTCCTTTCGACCTTCAGGTTGATGTCCCGCATAGACAGCCAGACTTGCTGACCCACCTGATAGCGCGGTGCGGCCCTCCTGTGGCAATTAGCCGCCCTTATGTTGCGCTCAGCCGTGCGTAAAAGCACACGGCGCACCGTCGTCCATGTGCGCCGACAACACATGAGATGGGCTGGATGGAAGGCACCGCCACCTCCCCTCTTCTTCAGGAAACAACGGGGGGTCATACCCAAGCGATGCCCGGAAGGGGGACATCCTGATGGCCGATGACAAAGTGGCGTCGTGCGCATATTCAATCCAGGGCAGATGGGCGCTCAGGAGGAAGGGTTGGAGGAGGTGACGCAGCGCAGTGCAGCTTCCAGTTCCTGGTTCGTACCGCTCGCACTGCCGATGGACTGGGGGTGGTGACCGGAAGACAAACTCACCGTGGCCCCCAAGGCCTTGCAGAAGCACGACCCAGACTCTGGACACAAACTGGGGACCCCGGTCAGAAACGATGTCCGCTGGAATCCCATGCAGCCTCACAACGTGTTGGACCAATAGGTCCGCCATTTCCCGTGCCGTAGGAAGACCGTGGAGCGGTACGAAGTGGGCGGCCTTGGAGAATCTGTCCAACGATGGTCAGGATGGTGGTGAAAGAGTTGGAAGACGGGAGACCGGTAACGAAGTCCAAGGCCACATGGGACCAGGGTTCTGCCGGGGGTCGGCAGAGGGTGGAGAAGACCAGCTGGGGGAGAGGAGGACGTCTTGCCAGTCACGCACTGGGGCAGGCGCAGACGTAATTGGCGACATCGCCCTGGAGGCCCGGCCACCAGAAGGAGCTCAATCAGGCGGGAGATCCAGGGTGACAGGCGAGCTTGGTGGTGTGAGCCCAGTGGATGACGTCACTCCGGACCGAAGAAGGAACGAACAGCCTACTCGCTGGTCCGCCGCCCGGGTCGGGTTTGGTCTCCTGCGCCCTCCGGACCTTATCCCTGATGGACCAGGAGACGGCGCCCACAACACATGAGGCCGGGAGGATGGTATGGTCTCGGTCCTCGGGGGCTTCTGGGGCAAACTGCCTGGACAGAGCGACCGCCTTATCGTTCTTCGAGCCTGGACGGTAGGTGAATGTGAACCTGAAGCGGCCAAAAGAACAGAGACCAGCGCGCCTGGTGGGCATTCAGGCGCTTGGCCGCCCTCATGTACTCCAGGTTCTTGTGGTCGGTCCAAACCACGAAAGGTTGAACCGCCCCCTCGAACCAGTGATGCCACTCCTGGAGCGCGAGCTTGACTGCCAAGAGCTCTCTGTCGCCGACGTCGTAATTCCTCTCAACAGCAGATAGGCGCCGGGAGAAGAAGGCGCCGGGACAAATCGCCCCGTCCACCGGCGAGCGCTGAGACAACACTGCCCCCACCCCCGTATCAGAGGCGTCCACTTCCGTAAGGCACTGCAGAGAGGGGGTCCACCTGGGCCAGGACCCAGGAGGAGGAGAACTCCATCTTCAGCACCACAAAGGCAGCCTCAGCATCCTCAGTCCACTGAAAAGGCACCTTGGGGGAGGTGAGGCGGGTCAGGGGAGAAGCGATGGCGCCGAAGTTAGGGACGAAGCGCCGGTAAAAATTGGCAAAGCCGAGGAACTGCTGGACCTGCTTCCTAGACGAGGGGATGGGCCACTCGACGACCGCCTTGACCTTGGCAGGGTCAGGGATGATCTGATTGTGGGAAATAATAAAGCCCAGGAAGGCGGTCTTGTCAGCATAGAATTCGCACTTCTCCGCTTTTACATAGAGTCTGTTTTCCAAAAGGCACTGCAGGACCCGCCTCACGTGAACCTGGTGCTCCTCCCATGACCGGGAGAACATCAAGATATCGTCCAGGTAAACATAGACGAACACCCCCAGGAAATCGCGGAGAACATCATTAATTAGGCGCTGGAAGATGGCCGGCGCGTTCATGAGCCCAAACGACATGACAAGATATTCAAAATGACCGCTGGGCATCCGGAACCCCGTCTTCCATTCGTCGCCCTCCCGGATCCGGATGAGATGATAAGCATTGCGGAGATCCAGCTTCGTAAACCAGGTAGCCCCCTGCAGAGAATCGAAAGCTGAGTCCATTAATGGCAGCGTATACCTGTCCTTGACTGTAATATTCAGCGCTCGGTAGTCAATGCATGGCCGGGGGGACCCATCCTTCTTGGCGATGAAGAAGAAGCCAGCGCCGACAGGAGATGAAGAAGGATGAATGATGCCGGAGCTAAGCGATTCCTTGATATAGGAGTCCATGGCTTCGCACTCCGGTGCTGACAGGTTGTACAAACGACTGGAGGGCAAGGGCGCCCCCGGGCAGAGGTTGATGGCACAGTCATGGGGCGGTGGGGGGGGAAGGGACAGTGCTGTGGACTTGCTGAAAACTATACCAAGGTCATGAAACTCCGGAGGCACTAAGGAGAGGTCCGGAGGGTTCACATTGGAGGAAGGAGGAGGGAGTGAGGGGCCACAAGTGGTGGACTGGAGGCAGGCGCCCAGACAAAAGGTGCTCCAGGAGAGGACGCTCCCCGACTGCCAATCAAAGGTTGGGCTGTGCAGGCGCAGCCAGGGGTAGCCCAGAATGATGGAGGCAGCTGAGGTGGGCAGCACATAGAAGCTAAGATCCTCTCGGTGATTGCCGGAAATAATAACCGGGACTGGGACTGTCCGGTGTGTAACCCGCTCCAGGGGAGTGGCAGCGAGGGAGACCAGATTCAAAGGGGCCGGCAGGGGAAGGCAGGAGATGCCCAGATGGGTTGCCAGGCCCTTGGAAATGAAGCTCTGCTCTTCCCCCGAGTCTACCAGTGTGTGAGTGAGGTGTTCAATGGGATTGTGACAGAACCTAATTGGCAGCATGCACTTGGATAGGGGGTTAGGCTGAGATGAGTCCGCAAGGTCCCCTATAGTGACTCGCGGACTCCCCCCTTTTGGCCTTACCGGGCAGGATTCCAAGGCATGCTGGTCGTCTCCGCAATACATGCAGAGACCCAGCTCCCTACGGCGCTGTTTCTCTGCTTGTGGGAGCTTCGCCCGGCCAATCAGCATCGCCTCCGGCTTGTCGGTGGACTCAGGCGTGGCAACACCAGGGGGCGAGGTTGAGAGGAGCGGGGAGGAGCACCGCCCGAGAGGCTGGAGGACTTCCGCTCGGCGACCCGCTCTCTCAACCTGTTGTCCAGGCTAATGGTGAGGGAGATCAGCTCGGAGAGCCACTCCGGCAGATCCTTGCAGGCCAGTTTGTCCCGAAGGCTAGAGCTCAGGCTATGGATGAAAATGCTGCAGAGGGTAGCATCTCCCCATCCAACTTCCGCCGCCACAACCCGGAAGTCGACAGTGTAGTCAGTGGCCGACCGGCTACCCTGGCGAAGGTTTAGCAACCGGGTTGTTAGCACGTTGTCACGGACCGAATGGTCAAACACCTCGTTAAAATCTCGGACGAACTGGGCATAAGTTAGGTTAGCGTAGCTGGGTTGCGCTATGATGGCGTAGGCCCAGGCTAACGCTCGCCCTTCTAAGAGGTTGGCGATATAACCAATTCAGCTGTGATCCATCAGGAAGTCCCCAGGAACACGCTGGAACACCGACTCACATTGGAGAAGGAACCCATGCGCCTCACCGAGCTTGCCGCCGAAGCGCGTGGGCGTGGGGAGGGGAGTGAGCCGGGTTGGTGCCCCCGGGTTAGCCTGGCCAGCCGGAGGAGCGGCGGGAGCTAGCCCGCCCTGGGGAGCCAGAGGAAACACCTGCGGGGGATCCAGACGATCCAACCAGCGGGTGATTACGGTGAGCTGGTTGAATATCACCTGTTGCTGATGTATTACCTGATCGACTCGAGCCTCTAAGTTGGTTAACCGGTGTGCGAGCCTGCTGTCCGCTGGGTCGCGCTGCTGGAGCCGTACTTACATGAGTTCAGACCCAGGGAAAACGCACACAGGCTCGAGTCAATTGCAACAATGATTTATTGAATAATGAACATGTGTGGATGCGTGAGTGCGAGAGTGGATGTGTTGCTGGAAGACAGGATGCACCGAGGGTGGAACAGCGTGCCGTGCAGCCAGGCAACCCTAGGGCAGAGCAGAGGAGAGGTTAGTCGCCGAGCCTGACCCGATGGATTAATACTCAGACTGTGGCTTACTTGCAGATGTTCTTGGTGGCGAGCCGCCGGTCTCCTGCCTGGAGGACAGCGCTCCAATGCGCGCTTGGCGCAGCGGGTGAGAGTGGGATGATGACGGGGGGAGAATCCGCCGCCAGGGAGTCCACCTGTGCACAGGGGAGAAGGACTGGAGAAAAGGTGAGAAGTAGGTTGATTGCTTACATGGGAAGCGATGGTTGAGAGTCTTTTGGAAGCGTCGCAGAGAAGGCGATTGCAGGTAGCACGGTCGTTGATGAGCAGACGGCTCCAGGCCGAAGCTCGAGGCGGAGCGGGCTAAATAGCCCGGGCTTGATGAGGCGCAGGTGTGCTCACAGTTGGAGTGGGAGATGGGTGAGAGCGAGCTGTGACAGGCTACACCTGGCTCTTCTCCCCAAGAGACAGGCAAAAATGCTCCAAGACAGAAAGTAAGAAGACAAAATAGAGCACTTGCCTGATCTCGAGCTCTACCGCTGTCCAGGACTCCAACGATCCAGGCTTGACGCTCTGGAGGTCCATTTCCAGTTCCCACTCGACTGTGGTGGCCTCCATAGCCGGCATGATGGTCTCCACAGTCTGATAACCCCCGACACTGAAACCCACACCGATGGCCCACTCGGTGAGGTGGCAGGGGATCGATTGCCTGCTGGAGCTGACTGCTGCTCCGCGGAGACCCGGGGATGCTTTATCGTCAGCGCAGGCTCCAAACGACAGTCAGCCCTCCTCCTCTGCCCATGACGCAGCTGCGGGGCTGGAACCAGGCTCTCCAGAGCTGCAGGCTCCTCCTCCGTCCGACGATCTACTGCTGGCACTGGGGAACGCTCGGCGAGAAAGGGAGGAAACACAGAGGTAGCAGGTTCAATTTCAATGGCTGCAGCAGGTGGTGGGAGCTCAGAGGACTGTGAACCCTGAGCTCCACCCCCAGGAATCAGACAAGATAATTCATCAGACAGAGATTTAGAATGAAAACACACTTGCCTGCTTTCCCGGGGAACGATGATGACTGCTGCAGCGGTCTTGAGTCTTCCTTTTCTCATAGGGATGGTGACAGAGGGCCCTCCCAGAAGACAATGAGGAGTCACTCCAACAGGATTGATGATGGGCGGAGCCAGACCAGGAATCACAGAGCTCACAGCAGCTGAAGGGAGCGCAGAGGAGGAGGGAGGAGCAGCCGAGGCAGTCCGGGGACGTGGAGCTGACGGAACAGCAGGAAAAGATGACCCGGAGGCTGAGGCTGCTATTTTCACCTTCCGTCGTGACGCAGGGAAAACAGCTGGCTGGGAGGCAGAGTTTCTTTGGTGGCCCGGGATAGGATCCGGATGGGAACCTCGCGGAGGAACGGTGATGGGCGGAGCCAGATGAGGACTTGCTGGGCTCACCGCAGCTGGAAGGCGCGCCGAGGAGGAGGGAGGAGCAGCCGGGGTAGTCCGGAGACGTGAAGCTGACGGAACAGCAGGACAAGATGATCCGGAGGCCGGGGTTGCTGTCTTCACCTTTCGTCATGGTATGGGGGAAACAGCTGGCTGGCAGGCGGAGTTCTTCTGGCAACCCGGGACAGGATCCGGACGAGAACCTCGTGGAGGACCGGCCCGATCAGGAGGCTTCCCTCTCATCGGAACGACGTGTCCCGGGGAGGAAATGGAGGCTTCTTGGCCGGTCAGGTGGTAGCGCTCTAACACCTTTTGTGCAAGGTCCAGGTACCAGTGTGTGGTGTCTGAGGGGGTGAACAGACAGGCATTGGACAGGAGGTCATCAACCTCCATGAGATACTCGATACAATACGCCATCTCTCCAAATAACACTGGCACCCAGAAAAGGGGAAAAACTCAAGCCCAAAAAACAAACTACTGTGGCTGGCACCTTGCTTGGCTGCAACCTACTGTTGCAACCTCATTTATGCTCCTTTCAGGGGCATAAATGAGGCGCCAGATGTCAACAGAAAGTTTGCTTGTTTTATTTACAGAGAGAACAAATAAAGAGCCATGTGGGGCAAAACACATACACTAAACTAGAACACAAAATAAAGAACACTAACATCAATGCAAGAGCGTAGCGAGGGCGGAACCTTACGCTATAAAATAAACACTTAACGAATGATGAAGCGAGGACAAACCAAACACAAAAAGGGAGGACTGAGCCGGGGATAGGGACTCCAGCCCTGTAGACAGTAGGTCGCAGCGAGGAGTGAGCCTCAGCAGCTCCCTTAAATAATGATCACAAAAAAGCAATGAACCAAACAGGAGAGGAGGAAATGTAATGACCAAAATCATGATCAGCTGTGACAGTGCTGGCTTGACTTTGACAGCCGGAAGTTCGGCCGCAGCGCTGTCACCAGTAAAAGTCCTGGGACACCAACATTAACCAAACAGAAATAATACGGGAGAAAAAGGGAAAATACGGAGCAACCCAAGCATGGATGAGCTCAGCACTCGGATCACCACAAAATGGTCTATTTGGAAAAGTTTCAATCTGGTTTTTGGAATCCATCATAGTATTGAAACAGCTTTAGTGAGGTCACTAATAATCTCCTTATCTCATCTGATAATGGACTTGTTTCTGTATTGTTCTTTTGGACCTTAGTGCAGCTTTTGATACTATTGATCATAATATTTTCTTGATAGACGAGAACACCTTGTTGGACTTAATGGAACTTTGTTGCAGTGGTTTAAATCTTATTTATCTGATAGGTTTCCAGTTTGTTCATGTCAATAAGGAGTTTCCTTCCAACTCAAAGCTCAATCACGGAGTTCCACAGGGATCTGTGCTAGGCCCTATTTTTTTTAGTTTATGCTTCTGCTAGGCAACATTATTAGAAAGCACTGCATACATTTCATTGTTATGCAGATGACACACAATTAAACTTGTCAGTGAAACCAGATGACAGTACTCAATTAACCAAATTAGAGGCTTGTCTTAAGGAAATCAAGCTTGGATGACTTGAAATTTCTTGCTATTAAATTCAGATAAGACTGAAGTCATTCTTGTTGGTCCAAAAAACCTTAGAAATACATTTCTAAATCAAACTCTTAGTTGGATTATGGTACTCTTTCTCTTAATAGTTCTGAGAGGAACCTTGGAGTTATTTTTGATCAAGGATCTGTTCTTTAATTCAATTATTAAATTTGTTTCTAAGATTGCTTCTATCATTTGTGTAATATTGCCAAGATTAGGAGCATCTTGTCTCAGAGTGATGCTGAGAAACTAATCCACGCTTTTGTTAGCTCTAGATTAGATTATTGTAACTCTTTACTATCAGGCTGTCCTAAAACATCTTTAAAAAGTCTTCGGCTGATCCAAGATGCTGCAGCAAGAGTTTTAACAGGCACTAGAAAGAGAGATCATATTTCTTCGGTTTCTGGCCTCCCTTCATTGGTTTCCCATAGAATTTAGAATTAAGTTTAACCTTTTAACTGGCCACATTTCAGGATGGGGTCGCACACCCCCAGTGCACAGCGCAGCAACTGCGCCTGTCAACTGACTGACGTCCTCCATGCGTCGGCGGAATCATAGCTGACATGGAATACAGCAAAAAAGAAGAAATCCTCATTATTCTTCTTCCTTTTTCTGCTTTGAGCTCACAAGACCAATATGGCCGCCGCCATGATCGTCTGGATTGTCACAGAAACTGCATCATACAGGAAAAATAGCCGCATAATACAAACGAAATTCATGTGGGATAATCATAAGAGTTTGTAGATGTGATAGAGAGCACAAATGACCAACCAAAACGCAAAACAATGACCACGATGGGCGAAAACGGACCAACCACGCAAGCAAGCGAGCCCCCCCACCCCCCGCCACTGGTAAGTGACAAATTTTTTTTTTTTTTTTACATTGTACAGATTTTCTGGTTCATATACTTTGAAGAATAGATAAAAAACATACCCCTGTAGACAAAACGGTGTCCAAAAAAAAGAACCATTCTTTCTGTAAATATGTCCAAAGTCCACTTTTGACTGAGTTATATAATTTACATAGCTGGCCGTGACATTATGCAAATTAGATGTGAAAATTTATTCCTATCTGAAACTTTGGATCATATTCTACATTGTTTGTAATTGACAGTAAGCCATTATCTCTTGCAACTTTCAAGTTATAGCCTTGGAAATTCTGAACTATTTCAGTGACAAAAAATATTTACCACTCTTGACCACTAGAGGTTATGTCGCCATACGGCGAGTGGGACCGTTAAAGGGTTTTAAAAATCCCTCTCACTTACAAAGCTCTAATAATCAGGCCCCTTTTTATTTAAAATATCTGATACTATCCTATCATTCTAACAGAGCACTACACTCCCAAAATGCAGGATTACTTGTAATACCTAGAATCTCCAAAAGTACAATGGGAGGCAGAGCCTTCAGTTATCAAGCTCCTCTCCTTTGGAACCAGCTGCCAATCTGGATTCGGGAGTCAGACTCGATCTCTGTTTTTAAGAATAGGGTTAAAACCTTCCTTTTTGATATAGCCTATAATTAGGGTGGGATCAGGAACCCCTGAACCCTCCCTTAGTTATGCTGCTAATAGGTTTAGGACAGCTGGGGGACCTCCAACAATGCACTGGACTTCACTGCTTTCTTTACTCTCAACGATATTTTCGCTGGTCATTAACATCTGTTTGTTCTCTCCCATAGATTTAGTCCCTGTCATGCTGTTTGCTCTCTACATGTCTGTTCTTTTCTTCTTCTTGGTGCTATATAAATAAAGTTGACTTGAATTGAATTGAATTGAATTGAATATGTGCGATAAGAGCTATAGTCCTGTAGTTGGCACACTCTTTGTTGTCCCCTTTCTTGTGCAGTGGAAGATGAACTGACATGGTAAATTCCTCAGGCCATTCCCCTGTTAGCATGATTTGGTTACAGAGTGTTTGAATCCAATCAATGATGTTGCTGTCTTCATCAAGAGCTTTGATAAATTCAATGGGTAGTTCATCCATACCACATGCTTTGTTGTTTTTGATATGTGTGATAGCTCTGAGGACCTCAGAACGTAGAGTTGCAGGAGGTATTTCACTGTCTGGATTGACTTGCAGGGGTTGTTGGTTGGACACAGTCATCTCTAGCATACAGGGCCTCAGTGTAGCTCCTCCATCGTTCCTTGATCTCTTCAATTTCTTGGAGAACTGTCCCTTGTTGGTCTTTATCATGTGTGAGCGAAGTGTGAAATGCTTATTAAGCATTCTAATGTATTGATATGCATAGGTGTGGCGATGTGTATCATATCACAGGGTTACTAAAAATAATTTTTTTTTGTAAGTTGTCTGTGTTTTTTTCAACTGATTTAAGACAATTTGCACCGCTGAATCCGAAAATGGCATCCGTTTCTCTCGATCAGGTGCTAAGTAAAAACCTGTACTTACTTAGTACTTACTTAGTACTGTGCATGTGCTTACCTTTATATAAAGGCAAGTACATGTAAATTGAATGTTACATCATCATTGTTCAAAATTCAGGAGAATTTCAAGACATAAAAAAGAATTTTTGTATCATATAAAGCGAAAATACCCATACATGTAAACAAAAAAGTATAAAACAACATGTGGCCATAATTCAAAAAGTTGACCTGAATGAACAAATCCAGTGTGATTTTTGGATTCAGCACATCAAAATTGTCCTAAAACAGCTAAAAAAAAACTTAATAAATTTGTGTTGACCAGTGTATTTATTCTCTAAATTGCTGCAGATTTCACTAAGGAAGTTGTTTTTGTTCCTTTTACATGCATTTCTGATGATTCTGTCCAGAGCTCTGTAGCCGTCAGCAGCTTCAGTCGAGTTGTTAAGCAGGGGTTTGAGTTTTCTCCTATCTTCCATGAGGTTCAAGGTATCCTCTGAGATCCATTGCTGTCTTTTCTTAGTTGTTGCCTTCCCTATGACCTTCTCTGCAGCAGTTGTGAGCACACTTTTGACGTTTTGCCATAAACCTTCAGTGCTGTTTGATCAGGGGTTGTTACATTGTTGTGTGGCTGTTTTGATCTCCTGATTGTAGTTTTCCCTGCACTCAGCATCGTCCTGCAGCTTCTCGGTGTTTCACCTGGCTCACTTTTTCCTCTGCTGAATGTTTTCCAATCTAAATCTGAGCCGCAAGGTTGATGACAACAGGTTGTGATCAGATCCACAATCTGCACTAGGAAAAGCTCTGCAGTCAATGGCCGATACTCTATACCTTGATTTAACTAAGATGAAATCTGTTTCATTCCTAGTTCTGCCGCCAGGTGAGATCCAGGTCGTCTTTCTCCTGGTGCGATGGTTGAAGTTCGTGTTAGTGATGAACAGTCGGTTTGTTGCGCAGAAGTCATTCAGTCGCTGCCCACTGCTATTTCGATTCCCTGTTCCATACAAGCCTGTAACATTTTGTTGGAATTCAATTCAATTCAATTCAACTTTATTTATATAATGCCGTTTCACAACAACAGTCATCTCATAGCACTATCAACTGAAGAGGAAACCCCCACAATTGCAGAAAGACCCCAGCAATCAGGCGATTCCCTGTGAGCAAGTGCTTGGCGACAGTGGAGAGGAAAAACTCCCTTTTAACAGGAAGAAACATCCAGCAGAACCAGGCTCAGGGAGGGGCAGTCACCTGTTGCGACTGGCTGGAGGGTGAGGGGATAGAGAAGATGAAAAGAACAGACATGTAGAGAGCAAACAGCACGATGGGGACTCAGTTTATGGGAGAGAACAAACAGATGTTAATGGCCAGCAAAAAAAAAAAAAAATATTTCGTTGAGAGAGAAGAAAGGAGTGAAGCCCAGTGCAGTATTGGAGGTCCCCCCGGCTGTCTAAACCTATTAGCAGCATAACTAAGGGAGGGTTCAGAGACACATGATCCCTCCCTAATTGTAGGCTATATCAAAAAGGAAAGTTTTAACCCTATTCTTAAAAATAGAGATCGAGTCTGACTCCCGAATCCAGATGGGCAGCTGGTTCCACAGGAGAGGAGCTTGAAAATTGAAGGCTCTGCCTCCCATTGTACTTTTGGAGAGTCTAGGTATTACAAGTAATCCTGCGTTTTGGGAGCATAGTTCTCTGTTATGATAATAGGGTAGTATTACATCTTTTAAATAAAAAGAGGCCTGATTGTTTAGAACTTTGTAAGTGAGAAGAAGGATTTTAAACTTAATCCTAAACTCTATGGGAAGCCAATGAAGGGAGGCCAGAAATGGAGAGATATGATCTCTCTTTCTAGTACCTGTTAAAACTCTTGCTACAGCATTTTGGATCAACTGAAGACTTTTTAAAGATGTTTTAGGACAACCTGATAAGAATTACAGTAATCTAATCTAGAGCTAAACAAAGCGTGGATCAGTTTCTCAGCATCCACTCTGAGACAAGATGCTCCTAATCTTGGCAATATTACACAAATGATAGAAGGCCGTCATAGAAACAAATTTAATATGTGAACTGAAAAACAGATCTTGATCAAAAATAACTCCAAGGTTCCTCACAGAACTATCAAGAGAAAGAATAACCACATCCAAACTAAGAGGTTGATTTAGAAATGTATTTCTAAATTTTTGGGACCAACAAGAATGACTTCAGTCTTATCTGAATTTAACAGCAGGGAATTACAAGTCATCCAAGCATTGATTTCCTTAAGACAGGTTTCTAACTTGGCTAATTGATTACTATTATCTGGCTTCATTGACAGGTATGATTGTGTGTCATCTGCATAACAATGAAAATGTATGCAGTGCTTTCTAATAATGTTGCCTAACGGAAGCATATATAAACTAAAAAGAGCAAGACCTTGCTCAGATCCCTGTGGAACTCTATGTCTGAGCTGTGAGTTGAAAGAAAACTCATTATTGACATGAACAAACTGGAACCTATCAGATAAATAAGATCTAAACCACTGCAACAAAGTTCCATTAAGTCCAACATAGTGTTCTAATCTATCAAGTAGAATGTTATGATCGATAGTATCAAAAGCTGCACTAAGGTCTAAAAGGACAAGTACAGAAACAAGTCCATTATCAGATGCGATAAGGAAGTCATTAGTGACCTTCACTAAGGTTGTTTCAGTACTATGATGGATTCTAAACCCAGATTGAAACTCTTCAAATAAACCATTTCCCTGCAAGTGGTCAAATAATTGCGTAGCAACAACTTTTTCTAGGATTTTTGAAATGAAGGGCATATTAGTGATTGGTCTATAGTTAGCTAAAACTCCTGGATCCAGTGTTGGCTTTTTGAGTAAGGGTTTAATTACAGCAGTTTTAAAAGCCTGCAGCACATGGGCTAATGTTAATGAAGAATTTGTAGAAGATGCCTTACAAACGAGACTGAGTTTATTTCTCAGGAAAGCTTTATTGGAAGTCACATCTTCTATCATCAAAGTTCTCAACAGAAAAGAGACAGAACCAACTTTCCTCACAGCTTTTATACTCCAGAGATACTAAACCCCCACATCAAGTATCTCACACCTTCACCCCACAGAAGTTCAGTAAACACATGAACCCACAGTCACATATAGCCTCCGAGACTTGCTGGCGCCTCTGTTCCCTTCTCCACCTCGGGGGCTCCCGTTGGGACATTGTCTCTGAACTCCGTCTTCCCCAGCACCCACCTCCTAGCCGAGGTCCCTGCTGGGGCATTGTTCCTTTGGACGTTTGCTCTGTAGGGTCTGCACCGTCATGCCTACTGGATGCATGTGGGGGAGAATGCGTACCATACAAGCATGCCATATATGTGCCTTAAATATGCACCATATAACCCCCCCCCCCCCCAAACGTTCAAATAAGGACAAGTTACACTTCAAATGCATAGAATCATGACACCCCCACACAGAACAAGAGAGAAAAAAACTTGGCACAACAGATCACATTTCCCACTGCTTGGGCTTCAACTCTCTGCCATATCTGCTGTGAGCAGGTCTCGCTCTGCCTGTGGCTGTCTGTTGCATCTGTGAAGTAGAATCATTAACACATCGTCGTGAAAGCTTAGCAGAGCGTCTCCCGGGTGGCCTGCCGCGGCGGGGGGCTCTGGCCAACTGTACTGGGTCGTCAGCTAACACAAAAGCGTGTTTGAGTCTGTTAATGCAGACTAAGTCCCTCCTGTCTCCCAAATCGAGCAAAAAATGCTTTTCCCCGGTTTCTAACACTCTGAACGGTCCATCGTAAGGTGGCCTTAAACCTAACCTCTGTGCGTCGTGTCTAACAAAGACAAATTCTGCATTCTTTAAGGCTTTGGGCACAAAAACACGTGGAAAACTGTGATGAACGGGACCGGGGAGGGTGTGTGACCCCGCGTCGCTCTGCAGCAGCTGAGCGGGGAGGTGCTCCGGAGCAGGGTTCTCAGGGAGGAAATCTCCCGGTAACCGGAGGGGTTGGGCGAAAACGAGTTCGGCCGGAGAGGCTTGCAAATCCTCTTTAGGTGCTGAACGCAACCCTAATAAAACCCATGGAAGCTTATCAACCCAATTTGTGTGCGTGAGAGCCGCTCTGAGGGCTGCTTTCAATGACCGATGGAAGCGCTCGCACAAACCGTTGGCCTGGGGGTTATACGCGGTCGTGCGATGAATTTTCACCCCCAGGCTGAGTGCCATGGACGACCAGAGCTCGGAAACAAACTGGGGTCCTCTGTCAGACGTTATGTCTGACGGGATACCAAAACGTGCGACCCAAGCTGTTAAAAAGGCACGTGCAACATCTGCCGCTGTGGTTGCCGCCAGAGGGACCGCCTCTGGCCAGCGCGTGGTGCGGTCTACCATGGTTAAAAGGTGTGTGAACCCCTGGGACAGCGGAAGAGGTCCTACTAAGTCGATATGCACATGATCAAAGTGTTTGGCTGGGATGTGAAAAGGTTCTAGAGGGGCTCGTGTGTGTTTGTGTACCTTTGCTCTTTGACACGCAGTGCAGGCTGCAGCCCACTCTTTGACTTGTTTACGCAGCCCCGGCCAAACAAACTTCTCCCCTACCATCTTGATAGACGCGCGGACACCCGGGTGTGCCAGCGAATGTATTAAGTCAAAAACACGGCGACGCCACGCAGCTGGGACCACGGGACGGGGACGCCCCGTGGAGGTATCGCAGATTAGGGAGGGCATGCCTCTTTGAAGCACCCTGTGCTCCAGCCTTAGCCCTGTTGGCCCAGACTGGAGCGTGCGCACGTCCGCGTCGCCAACCTGTTTAGCGGCCATGGCTGCATAATCTAACCCGACGCAGACCGGAGCTGTGAGCGCTTCCGCGCCGCAAGCCTGACCCAGGTCTGCAGCCGCCGAATCTGCCCCCTGGGGGCCTGTCGCTGCAACTGCACGCGAGAGGCAATCTGCCACTACATTGTGTTTACCCGCCACGTGTTGAATGTCAGTGGTAAACTCCGAAATTGCAGCCAGCTGCCTCTGTTGTCGGCCCGACCAAGGCTCTGAAACTTTAGCCATTGCAAAAGTTAAGGGTTTATGGTCCACGAACGCCGTAAAACGGCGCCCTTCCAACCAGAACTGGAAGTGGCGGATGGCCAAATGCAGGGCCAAAAGCTCCCTGTCAAACGCGCTGTATTTACGCTCGCTATCGCACAACGTTTTGCTGAAAAACGCGAGTGGTTGCCAGCATCCTGCCACCAGTTGCTCGACAACCGCTCCCACTGCCACGTCGGAGGCGTCTGTGGTTAGCGCCATGCGAGCTGCCGGCACCGGGTGTGCCAATAACGCAGCGTTCGCGAGGGCTGATTTGACCTGTGAAAAGCGCACTCCCGATCCGGGGACCACTCGACCTTAGATGCAGGTTTTTGCTTCTTTAATGCCGCGTACAATGGGTGCATGAGCCGTGCCGCGTTTGGGAGGAAACGGTTATAAAAATTGACCATCACCAAAAATTCCTGCAGCGCCTTAACCGTCTGCGGTTGGGGGAAATCCGTTATCGCGCGCACTTTATCTGACAGCGGGACCGCGCCTTCTGGCGACACGCGGTGTCCCAAAAAATCAATTTTCGCTACCCCGAATTGGCTCTTCGCTGGGTTAATGATCAGCCCGTGTTCTGTGAGCCTCTGAAAAATGGCTGTGAGGTGGCTTTCGTACTCGGCTTCGGATGCGCTGGCTACCAAAATATCATCCAAATAAGCGAACACGAAAGGGAGGTCGCGCAGCACTGCATCCATCATGCGTTGGAACGTCTGCGCGGCGCCCTTGAGGCCGAAAGGCATGCGCAAAAACTCGAAAAGCCCGAAAGGGGTTATAACTGCCGTTTTGGGTATGTCCTGCGCACGGACTGGAACTTGGTGATAACCACACACCAAATCTATTTTGGAGAAGATGCGCGCCCCCGCTAAATGCGCCGAAAAATCCTGGATGTGCGGAATCGGATAGCGGTCGTGGGCTGAAGCATTATTTAATCTGCGGAAATCACCGCAAGGGCGCCACGAGCCGTCAACCTTGGGTACCGTGTGCAGGGGTGACGACCAGGCGCTGTTCGAACGCCGGACTATGCCCAGTTTTTCCAAGTTGGCGAATTCCTCGCGCGCGATGGCCAGTTTAGCTGGGTCCAACCGCCGAGCTTTTGCAAAAACAGGGGGGCCCGAAGTACTTATGAAATGCTCGACCCCGTGTTTGGCAACTGACGCTGAAAATGTAGGGACCGTGAGTGCTGGAAACTGGTTGAGTAATGCATGAAACTTACCACCCGCAGCTGTGACATTGGAATGTGCAGAAGGCAGGGCCACCCGAGCTGTGCAGGAGATAGAGTAGAAAGACAGTGAATTTACAATACGTCTATTAGTAAGGTCAACTAACAAACTGTTTGAGCACAAAAAGTCAGCACCTAACATGTTGTTGTTAACTGTAGCAACAACGAAGGTCCACTCGAAGGTGCGCCCGTGGAGGGACAGGCGGAGCGTCTTCTCCCCATAGGTTTTGATCGTGGAGCCGTTCGCCGCTAACACCAGGGGGCCGCTGGCCAGCGCCAGGGTGTCCGCGTAGGTAGGCTTGACAAAACTCAGCTGGGAGCCTGTGTCCACCAGGAATTCTTTCCCAGAATTCGCATCCGTCACGAAAAGCAGCCTGTTCTTCGTGCCGAGAGTCGCGGCTGCTACCGGCTCCCGGACTTGGCGTTTCCCTGGCGCTGGTACCGGCACGGTGGGACGCATCTGTGGGCTTTCTCGGCGAAACGTCGATGGTAGAAGCAGAGGGCGTTGTCAGCTCCGCTTCTCCTGGTCTCTGCCGCTGCTGCCGTCAGTGGATCCGGTGTCGCAGCCTCTGGTCTCCCTCCTTCTCGCGAAGGGGCGGTCATCTCTGCTGCTGCCGTCGTGGCCACGCGCCGTCTATGGGAGTCGACGAGGCGTTGCGCCACCTGTCCCAGCTCGTGGTAGTCACGGTTGACGAGTGGCTGCGAGCTGGCCAGGGCGACTCTCACTGCTGGCGGGAGCGTTCTGAGGAAGAGGTGGGCGAAGATAAAACTGTCGTCATCTTCGCCTCTCAGGCTCATCATCCTTGCCATCAGATCGGCTGGCCTGTCTGCTTCTCCCTCTGTCAGCGCCAGGAGCTTCTCTGCTCGCTCTTCCCGCGAGGGAGTGAAGGCTCGGATGAGGGCAGCTTTCAGTGTGTCATACTTGTTGTCTTGGGGCGGGTGGTTGGTCAGGCTCTCCACCCGCTGCACTGTGAGGCTGTCCAGCTTCGCGACGACATGGAAGAACCTCGTAGCGTCCGCTGAGATTCCCCGAAGGTGGAATTGCGCCTCCACAGTGGTAAACCAGGAGCGCGGGTTATGTTGCCAGAAGTCGGGCAGCTGTAGTATGGTAGCTGCGTTAACCCGGCTGGCTCCTGAAGGGTCCGGTGCGGAAAGCTCGCCGCCACCGGCCATAGTTAGTCGTAGGTCACCAGTGTAGAAGATGCCTTACAAACGAGACTGAGTTTATTTCTCAGGAAAGCTTTATTGGAAGTCACATCTTCTATCATCAAAGTTTTCAACAGAAAAGAGACAGAACCAACTTTCCTCACAGCTTTTATACTCCAGAGATACTAAACTCCCACATCAAGTATCTCACACCTTCACCCCACAGAAGTTCAGTAAACACATGAACCCACAGTCACATATAGCCTCCGAGACTTGCTGGCGCCTCTGTTCCCTTCTCCACCTCGGGGGCTCCCGTTGGGACATTGTCTCTGACCTCCGTCTTCCCCAGCACCCACCTCCTAGCCGAGGTCCCTGCTGGGGCATTGTTCCTTTGGACGTTTGCTCTGTAGGGTCTGCACCGTCATGCCTACTGGATGCATGTGGGGGAGAATGCGTACCATACAAGCATGCCATATATGTGCCTTAAATATGCACCATAAATTGATTATTTGAAGAATAGAGCTACCAGTAAATGGGAAGACTTCTTTAAATAACCTGGTAGGAATAGGGTCTAAAAGACAAGTTGAAGGCTTGGATGAGGAAATTATTTTATCTAACTCTAAAAGATCAACTTTATCTTATCTGGTAAACTTATCCAAACAGATATCAGTTGAAGGAGTTGTAGTAGTTACTGTATTTAAGTTAATGGTGGGAAGAATCTGACTGATTTTATCTCTGATAGATGAAATTTTATTATTGAAAAAGTTCATAAAGTCCTGACTAGTAAGCTCTAAGGGAATGCTAGGATTGACAGAGTCCTGACTCTTTGTCAGCCTGGCTACAGTGCTGAAAAGAAACCTGTGATTATTCTTGTTCTCTTCTATTAATGCAGAATAATAACTTGTTCTAGCTTTTCTCAGAGATTTTTTATAAATTAAAAGATGATTTCTCCAAGCTAAATAGGTTTCATCTAAATTAGTGGAGTGCCATTTTCTTTCTAATTGACAAGTCTTCTGTTTTAACCTACGAGTTTCTGTGTTGAACCAAGGAGTTGGAAATCTCTGATTAGACTTTTTCTTTTATAAAGGGGCCACCATCTCTAGAGTCAGATGCAGAGAAGCTGTAACACTATCTACCATGCTATCAATTACAGAAGGTGCAAGCTGTCTATAGCTTATTTCCATTGTGTTGACACATGGCATAGAGGAAACTGCATAAATTTGGTAACAGCATCATCTGAGAGGCATCTGCTATAGTAATATTTTTCTTTAGGAGCCAAATAGTCAGAAATAGTAAAATCAAAGGTTAATAGACAATGGTCTGACAGTACAGGGTTATGAGGAGACACTACCAGAATTCCTATTTCTATGCCATATGTCAGAACAAGGTCCAATGTATGGTGGGGATAATGGGTAGAATTTCCTACTTTCTGAGAAAACCTCATTGAGTCTAATATTGAATTAAATGCCATATTAAGCCAATCACTATCTACATCTGCATGTATATTAAAGTCCCCTACTGTAATTATTCTATCTGATTTCAGCACTAAATCCACTAAGAATTTGGCAAATTCGGATAAAAACTCTGAGTAGGCAGAGGGAGGATGATAAACTATGGCAAATAAAATTGGGTTTAACTTAAAATTTCTAACATGCCCAATACTGAGGACCAGGCCCTCAAAGGAATTATAACGTGTTTTTTGCTTTACATTAACTAGTAATTTGGAATGGTAAATTGTTCTTGGGAATGGTAAATTGTTGTTTGTGCACATTACCGAGATGGCATTGAAATTCCCTATGACAATGGTGTAATCACTGTGTGCAACACTGTCCAAGATCTGTTGGAGTTTCTCATAAAATTCCTCATGTACTTCATCTTCTTTGTCCAAAGTTGGGGCATAGATTTGAATAACAGAGATGTTAACTGGTTTAGCCCTCAATCATATTGTGTTAAAGGCATAGTAATCTTCAACTTCTGACTTTGAAAAAAGTGATTAAAAAATTATCTAAAATTTTTTTTTACCAAATATAAAAAATAATTTTGCAAATAGAAATAATTTTGGTAATCCTGACTGACATAAAACAGGAAAAGTTTAGTCAGATTTAATGTCAGAGAGTGACACAGCATATGTAAAATTCTGGTTTCAGCTGTAGCTGTTCATGACTACCAGTTTAAAAAGAATAATTTAAAAAAAAATTTAACTCAGTGCAGGTACTCAGGGCCCATATGCACAAAGTGAACTAGTGCTAAGCATTGCTCATACTAGTGACGTAATTCTTATAAAATTCTCTGAATTATGTCGTTTTCAAAGATATTCTTTCTAAATTTAGGAGAAACTCCTGATAAAAACAAACATTATTTCAAAAGCATCTTAGCTCTAAAAAGTGCTCTTAAGCCAAAAACATGTTAAGAGGAGTGAGGGGGACTTTTAATGGGCTTAGGAGTTTCTTTAGAGGAGAAAATGGAGGAAAGACTGAGACAGAGGAGAAATGCTCTTGCAACAATGAATGATGAATGAATGATGATTAAACATCACAGGTTGGATCGTGTTGAGATAATGTGTAACACTTTTATACAGCCCGAAGTTACAGGGTACTTTGTGTACTTTACATGTACTTCCAGTGAAAGTACAGTGGCTATAAAAAGTTTACACACCCCTGTTCAAATGCCAGGTTTTTGAGATATAAAAAAATGAGACCAAGATAAATCATTTCAAAACTTTTTCCACCATTAACGTGACCTACTGTATATCTTGTACAATCCAATTGAAAAACAAACTGAAATCTTTTAAGGGGAAAAATAAAAAAAATAAAAAGCTTACAATAAACCTGGTTGTATAAATATACACACCCTTTTATAACTGGGGATGTGGCTGTGTTCAGAATTAACCAATCACATTCAAACTCATGTTAAATGGGAGTCCGCACACACCTTCCACCATTTAAAGTGCCTCTGATTAACCCCAAATAAAGTTCAGCTGTTCTAGTAGGCTTTTCCTGACATTTTTGTAGTCACATCTTACAGCACAAGCCATGGTCCGCAAAGAGCTTCCAAAGCATCAGAGGGATCTCATTGTTCAAAGGTATCAGTAAGGAGAAGGGTACAAAAGAATTTCCAAGGCATTAACTATACCATGGAACACAGTGAAAACAGTCATCGTCAAGTGGGGAAAATATGGCACAACAGTGACATTACCAAGAACTGGACATCCCTCCAAAATTGATGAAAAGACGAGAAGAAAACTGGTCAGGGAGGCTGCCAAGAGGACAACAGCAACATTGAAATAGCTGCAGGTCTAATGGTTCCTGTGTGTACTCTTTTTGTCTGCCTCTTTCTCCCCTTCTGTTTAGGCTCACTCTCTGCAGTCCTGATGACCACCTCCTGCCAATTAAAGGAGCCTTTAAATAGGATGCTCTCCTTTCACTCTGCCTGGCGGCATCATCATTACCACCAGCCTGTATCCTGCCTCAGCCTTGTATCCATGACCTTATCATGTTTTGCTGTGTTTTTGACCCTGTGTTTGCCCTAGACCCTGAACCTGCCTGTCACCTTGGTACCGCTGCCTGAACTGTTAGCCTACTGAGCTTTGATCCCTTGGCTGCCCTGGACCTACACGCTTGCCTCTCGGATTGGATTTGGAAATTCCTGGATTGTGCGCACCAACCCTTCCCGCAAGTAAGTCGATTTACCACCGTGTGTCTTCACTGCTCCTCACTCCCTCTCCCCAGCACGTAGGCCTGGCCAACCTGTCTCCAGTAAATCCATGGAAGTCCCCCAGCAGCACCTCAGCACCTTCACCCCCGGCAACTTGTTCTCCAGCGTGGAGGATCTTCATCTGCTTCCTGCCGCTCTCCCCTGCAGAGGCTGTAAGCACAGAAACCCAACATTAAAGCCTTGCCATTATTAAATCATTTATACTTACCTATTCACCTATTTAACTGGAGTGGTGGCCTAGGGGTAGAGAAACTGCCCCATAACCGGGAGGCCAGGGTTCAAATCCTGGCCAGGTCATGCCAAAGGCCATGTAAAAGTGGAACTTCCTGCTGTCCACGTTGGTGCTCAGCAATAAAGGAACAGAGGAGGGAAATGTTGGTTACCCAGCCGCAGTAGGTGCACATCAAGTGTACTCCCTATGCTGGTCCCAAGCCCGGATAAAATGGGCAGTGTTGTGTTAGGAAGGGCATTCAGCGTAAAAACTCAGCTTCAACTGTAAGAGAACCCACCCCAAATGTGGGACTAATTGTGTCTTGTCAAAATAAATACAGATGATGATGATATTCCTCTGCTCTCTCCTCATAGGGCTGCCAGATCCTCGCCAAATTCTTCATTGCACATTCTCTTGTACATTATTGTAAATAAAGATTATTATTACACCTTATCCCTTGTTTCTATCCGTGCCTGCTTTTGGGTCAAATATCTGTAAACCCTGACAGTACATGGCCATCTAACTGACCCAGCGGGTGGATGAAAACAATTAAGGATCAGCTCTGTGCATGTGAGCAGCGTGTAGACTAAATCAGATCATTTTTAGTCAATTAGCTAAACAGTCGGAACGCCTTACCCAGTTAGAGCTCAGTGTCCAGAGCCTTGCGGCAGCCCCTCTCTCCACTTCTCCGGCATCCACAGCTAGCTCCACAGGTCGACCGGGTCACTCCCTTCTAGTCTCCACACTTCTCCGCTACAGTGTCAGGTTGGGGGAAGCTAGTGGCTTATTATTACACTGCCAGCATATGTTTCATCATTTTCCAGATGATTTCCCCTCCAATCACTGTCGGATTATCTTTGTGGCAGGTCTTCTTGATGGCCATGCACTTTTGTGAGCTCAGGCCATTATCCAGGGGCTGGATTATCATGCTTACACCTACAATAGATTCACTAAGTAATTTTCCCATGTTTTTGATCATTCCGAGTGGGAGGGAGCCACGTTTGACGGGATTATGGATATCCACCAGAGGTCGAGAACCACGGCTGAGTACGCCACGGACTTCTGGGTTCTCACTGCCTCCGCTGGGTGGGGGAATACTGCATTATGCTTGGTGTTCACCCATAGTTTAAACTCCAATCTCTGCGACGAGCTCACTCGCCTCTGGGAAGAACCTGAGTCACTTGGCACATTAATCTCTCAGGTCATAAAACTTGACAACAGACTTCGTCGATGCCTGAGGCAACAGCAAACCATCCGGATCCATGCATACCCACCACCAGAGTGGTGGCCTAGATGATAGAGCATCCGCCCCGCAACCGGGAGGTTGGGGGTTCAAATCCCAGCTGGGTCATACCAAAGACCATATAAAAATGGTACGTCCTGCCTTCTAGCTTGGTCCTCGGCATAATAGGCTGGGGGAAGGAGAAGTTGTTTGTGGCGACGACTTGCATGGCAGTGACTCCTCTGATTCTACATGTGATTAACATTGTAGATAGGAGAAACGTAACTTCGTTCTACTGTACATGATTGGCTGTATGGACTGAATGACAACAGAGATGGCTTCTTCTTCTTCATTTGTCTTTGTCTGTTTGGCTCTTGCTCAAGTCCACCAAGCATGTCAGCTCAACTCTGATCGACACTGGAGCACAGCAGAACTTCATTGCCGAGAGTCTGGCAACCCATTTAAAAGTTCCCTGTGAGGAGTGACTGTGGCCCCCAGATCTCATTGCTCTTTCGGGCCAATCCCTGGGCTAAGTTTCTAAACAAACTGCCCCTTTTACCATGTTATCATCAGGGAACCATTGAGAACATTTTTTTTTTCATTTTCCCTTGCTTCCTCTTCACCCATTGTCTTAGGGTATCCTTGGTTAAAACTCCACAATCCAACTATAGATAGATAGATAGTTTATTTCAAACACAAAAATATAACAAAAACAAGCAAATGGCAAATGCAATAAAGTAACAGTATACACTGTTCGAAAGGGAGAAGGAAGAAGTGAACACTTATTAATTCCATCTCCTCTTTTCCATAGATACACCCATGTGAATTTTATACAAATTACCACCTTTAAGACCCCAAGTAAACAATTTACTGTATTTTTTACAAATCAACATTAACACCCATCCATTCTAACATACAATGATGTCCATACATCAAAACCAGCCTCAAACAACACAGATATACACAGTGCTGTCCCACCCACCATTCCATAGTGTCCCATAATGTCCCAGAGTGAACATAATGAATCGTACATATAAATACTACCCTTCTAACATATACCCTTTCAGCAAATGGTGCTTATACCTCTTTTTGAATTGATTTCTGTTTGTATATAGTTTCAGTTCCGGCTCCAGACTGTTCCACAAATCCACCCCACAGACAGATATGCACATACTTTTCTTGGTTGTACGTATCTTGGGTTTTGTAAAGTTTAAGTCTCCTCTCAAATTATGATCATTGTCTCTTTTTTTAAATATTTTTTGTATATTAGTTGGGAGTTGATTATTAATTGCCCTGTACATTACTTGTGCTGTCTTAAATTTAACTAAATCGATGAACTTTATGACATATGACTTTAAGAACAACGAATTGGTATGGTCTCTATATCCTGCATTGTTTATTATCCTTATAGCTCTTTTTTGTAATGTGCATATTGACTGTAGGTTGGTCTTGTAGGTGTTTCCCCAGACTTCTACACAGTAGTTAAGATAAGGTAAAAACAGTGAGTTGTACAATAAGACCAATGATTTATAGTCCAAGATGTGTCTTGTCTTCCCCAGTATGCCTGTACATTTTGCTAATTTGGCCCGGATGTGACTGATGTGAGGTTTCCAGCAGATTTTATTGTCTAGCGTCACCCCCAGAAACTTATTTTCTTGTACTGTTTCTATTCTGGTATCATCTATCGTTACCATTATTTCATGATTTATTTTATAATTTCCAAACAACATAATCTTTGTTTTTTTTAGATTTAGAGATAATTTATTTTTGTTGAACCACTGTGTTAATTTTTCCATTTCAGTTGTAACCACCTCTAAACCCTGCTGCAAATTCTCACCAGTGCAAAGGATATTTGTGTCATCCGCAAACAAAATAAATTTCAGAATTTTTGATACTTGGCATATGTCATTTATATACAAAATAAAGAGTTTGGGTCCCAAAACTGACCCCCGGGGCACACCACAAGTGATGTCCATGAAGGGTGATTTGTGCTCTCCAATTTGTACAAATTGTTGTCTGTTACTTAAATAACTTTCCACCCAACACAGTCCTACCCCTCTTATCCCTTACCTTTCCAGTTTCCTTAGTAATATTCTGTGATCAATGGTGTCAAAAGCTTTCTTTAAATCTATAAATACTCCTACAGCAACCTTTTTTTTAATCTATACAACTAGTAATTTCTTCTATAAGTTCGATCAGTGCCAAAGATGTAGATTTATCTGCTCTAAAACCATACTGGCTATCTGTAAGGAGGTTGTGTTTTTCAGTGAAATCATCCAGTCTCTTAGTGAAGATTTTTTTCAAGTATTTTGGAGAATTGTGAGAGTAAAGAGACTGGCCTGTAATTTGTGAAGCGATGACTGTCTCCTGTTTTGTATAGAGGTATTACTTTTGCTATTTTCATTTTGTCTGGAAATGTACCAGTTTGAAATGACAGGTTACAGATGTGGGTGAGTGGCTTAACAATTCCCTCAATTACTTTTTTCACTATTGTCATGTCAATTTCATTCCAGTCCGTTGATTTTTTGTTCTTAAATTTACTCACAGTCTCGATAATTTCCTTTTCAGTAACTGCACCCAAAAAGATTGTGTTTGGATTTCTATCTTCTAATTCATTCACAGAACCACTGTAGTTTGTTTCTGGTGTCACTATTGCTTTTGCTAATTCAGGACCAACGTTTACAAAAAATTTATTGAAACCACTGACCACATCTTCCATATTATTTATTAAATTGCCATTTTCGATAAAATATTCTGGATAATTTGCATTCTTAGGACGATTACTAATAATCCCATTGAGTACTTGCCATATTCCTCTTATGTTATTTTTGTTATCCTCTAGTATTCTGTTGTAATATTCTTTCTTACAGGTCCTCATTATAGTAGTAAGCTTATTTTTGTATCTTTTATATTTGATCTCAGCTTCCACCATTCTGCATTTAATGAATTGTTTATATAATGTATTCTTCTTTTTACATGCATTTATTAACCCCTTGGTGACCCAAGGAATATTTTTTTTTTGTTGTCTGTCACTGTATTGTTTTATAGGACAGTATTTATTGTACAATGATTGAAATATTTGTAAAAATTTATCATGATCATTATCAATTATCATGCTCTATTTATGTCATTTTCATCATAAACTATCTTCCAATCTTGTATTAATAATTCCTTTGTCAGTAAATACATTGATTCTTCGGTTCTTATTCTTTTATATTTAATATTTTTGGTATACTTTTTCTTCCTATAATCACATTGATAGACAACAAAAATCGGCAGGTGGTCACTGATATCATTCAATAAAAGCCCACTCCTGATATTATTTTCCATAATGTTTGTGAATATGTTATCTATTAGTGTGGCACTGTGTGACGTGATTCTGCTAGGTCCGGTAATTGTTTGATGTAAGCCCATACTGTACATTGTGTTGATAAATTCTTCTGTCAAACTATGTTGTTTTGAGTTCATCAGATCTATATTGAAATCCCCACAGATGAACATAACTTTATGAGTTAGTTTTGCATACATTTTTTCCATCCAGTCCTTAAATAAGTCAATGTTTGATCCAGGTGTTCTATATACACAGCTCACTACTACATTCTTCACATTGTCCAGACAGATTTCTATTGTAATACATTCAAATAAATCATCCACAGTTACTATAGATTGGTGTAAGGGGATGATTAGTTCTTGAAGCCCCTTTTGCATGTCCGCAAGTCTTCATTCAGCCACCTATGCACCTTGTATTCCCATTCTGCCCCCCCACTGCTGAGCCCCCCAATTTGGCCATTTATTATGACCTTGCCCCCGTGTTCAGTAAAGCCAATTTTCTATCCCTTCCCCCACATCAGCCTTGTGATTGTGCCATTGAGCTCCAGCAGGGGGTGCGATTACCCTCTAACTGTCTGTATAACGTATCTGCACCTGAGAAGGAGGCCATGGATAAATATATCAAGGAGTTCCTAAATGTAGGCATTATTCGGCCTTCTTCTTCCGCAGGCGGTACAGGGTTCTTCTTCATCAGCAAAAAGGATGGCACACTCCACCCGTGCATCGACTACTGTGAACTCAACAATATTACCATCAAGGACAAATATGCACTACCACTCATTAACTCTGCTTTTGACCAGCTTCAGGATTCCACCATCTACACCAAATTGGATCTCCAAAATCCATATCGCCTAGTCCAAATCCAAGAAGTCAATGAATGGAAAACAGGGTTCTATACACCAACCGGTCACTTTGAATACCTAGTCATGCCCTCGGGCCTCACCAACTCCCCTGCAGTTTTCCAATGCCTCATCAATAATGTACTGCATGATTTCCTGAACTCCTTTGTCTTTGTCTACTTGGATGACATTGTGATCTTTTCTCACTCCCCAGCAGAACACAAGGTCCATGTGCGGATGGTGCTTCAACGCCTCCTGGAAAACCAACTTGTTACGAAGGGATTTCATAACAGGAACGGCATGATGGTGTAGCTGGCCGGTGACATCATCATGCCGACCGATACAGGGGAGAGTCGGCCATCTCACGGCCTCTTTGCTATGGCCTGTCCTCAGGGGTATCTCAGGGAACTGAATGTTAATGTGTGCTATGTAATATTAAACATAATGTAACAAAGTTCGAGTTCCAGCACAGCATCCTTATTCAACTTTATTGCCAGGTTTGTGGACATAACATTTGGCGATGAGAGATTAAACCATGGAGGCGTGCTTGAATCTGTTACGGCCCTTTCTGGAGTTCCCGGGTGAACCGAGCATTCCATGGCTGCGATGGCTGGATGCGTTTGAGACCTATGTTGCAGCGTTGGACCTGGGAAAATTGGATAAAGTAAGGATGCGAGCACTGCTTGTCCACAACCTGGATATAGAAGGTCAGAGGATTCTTCACACGCTTGGTCTGACAGACTCGTATGAGGATGTTGTGAAGCTACTGGCTAACTATTTTGCTACACCGGACAGCATGATAGTATGACAAATTTGTTTTTACCAACAGAGAGTCAGTCCAACAATTCGTTGCTGACCTGAGACATTTGGCTAGCATGTGCCGTTTTGGACCGTTGGAAGATAAAATGGTGCGGGACCAGTTAGTCAAATGCACGAGCAATGCTAGGCTATGAGCTAAGATGCTAACGGCGCCAAACAACACGATACTAGTTAACACAATTGAGCTAGCGTTCCAGCTAGAAGCAGCAGAGAAGTTAGCCTCGGAGTTAAATAGGCACCAAGCACAGAAGCTACATGGACAGGCGACACTAGCTAACATGGTGGACATGGAAGAAGAAAACACAGCAGAAGAGTGCAAGATGAATGCAGTGAGCTGAAGGTCTGCTCTGAGAGGCCCCATCTGTGGGAGCTGTGGGTCCCCGATGCACCAGGACAGAACACAGTTTCACCCGGCAAGAGGACAGCGATGCAACAAGTGTGGGCACCTGAACCATTTCGCCAGAGTGTGCCGGTTGACAGCACCATGGGGCCCGCCAAGTAAGCCAGCCTGCCTGCCAACAATGACTATTCATTCGGTAAGCCCCGACATCAGTAGTTATTCATATGGCATGGTTGAATTAGATGGAGTAGCCGTACCACTCTTGCTCAACACAGCGGCGGTGTGGTTGATGTTAAACTGGGCAACAGTTAAGAGGTTTTTCCCCAACCACATAATCAAGAAGAACCCAATGCCACTGTACAGATACGGTGGTCACAGACTGTGCAATGTCGGAACAGTGGAACTGACTGTTTGCTGCAAGCCCAAAATTGTGTACGACTTCAGGTTCCAGGTGACAGCACATGGTGACAACATTATGAGATGTGACCTTTTCTACAGACTGGGCTTTGCTATCAGAGGTGGCACTGGGTTCGAATGGTCCGGGTGCAGCAGTTGGGGCACAATGGACCTGGATGATAACGTTGTGGAGTGGGATGAGGTAATTAAGGATGGCACCGACTCCAAAGCATCCACTCCGCGCTCTCGGGAGGAGAGCTGCCCAGAGGGGGTGCAGCTGGACTTGTCTCCGTCCCTCCCTCAGCCAGAACTGAAGCCACGGGAGAGGAAGCCTGAGCATGCAGAGAGCCCCAAAGCGCAGCAACAGCAAACGAGCATAAACACAACGCAGCACAGCAGAGCACTTCAGACGGCAGAGAGAAAGAACTGGACTGCTTCCGTACCCTTGCTCAACAAGCTACAGAGGTTATGACTGAACTGACAGGGGAAGAGTCCGCCTCAACAAGTGACACCAGAGAGGCACCGGACACCTTCTGCACCCACGACTAGCTACAACCGTCGACAGAGACAACGGGTGAAGGGTCTGCAACGAACACAGTGACAATGGAACCGCCACAGCACGACAGAGGTCCCAAGCCGAACGAGCACGCAAAGCCACCGAGAGCACAGCAACGCATAAAACCAGGTGGGGCGCCACTCCAAGTCATGGATTGGGTTCGGGTTCGCGGCGGCGGGAGACCGGGACGGCGACTGACCAGGCCGCAGCCAGCAAAATAACGAGCGCCGCTGAGGGTTGTGGGGAAGCTGGGAACGTGTTTTTGGCTGACAGACGGTTCGGTTCGGCACGCGAACCAACTACAGCGTGTCCAGGTGGCTGCTCCAGACGGCAAGGCTTCGCAGGAATCGGCTACCACAGAGTGGGACCCGGACCCCGGGGGTCCAACAGCTCCAGGGATGTGGCTGCCACAGGCCCGCCACAAAACCTCCCAGGCAGAACTGTTCTCCCCATGGAAGACTGTGGAAAAAAAGTGACTAATTTTTTTTTCCACAATATCTTTATTGAACCTTTTTTTTAACAAACATGATACAAACAATCAAACACTAACACTAAAGTACTACAAAAAAAAAAATGCACTAAAAAACACCAACAACCACCAACAAAATCAAATCTTCAACAATGCTCCTCTGTTTAGTCTAGACAATCCAATACATAAGTATACATATTATGTTCACCAGTTTGGAATTTACAAGGTCCACACACATCATTCACCTTCTTCTTCAAGAGTTATGTTTAAATTTTTTACATAATCAATAAAAGGTCTCCATATATTCTCAAACACAATTTCCTTTGATTTCAGTATATATGTTATTCTTTCTAATGGAAGGTTTGTTAACATCTGTCTTAACCACTGAGTCACATCTGGTCTATGAGTCTTTTTCCATAATAGTGCAATACATTTTTTGGCATTAAGCAAACTGAGGTCTATGAATGTTCTTTCACTTTTATTAAAATTATGCTTTTCTGGGTACAGACCCAACAAAAACAGTTTAGGATTCAATATGATTTGTTTTGAGATTATTTTTTCAATTGTTACCCTCACCTCTTCCCAAAACATTCTTATTAATCTACATTCCCATACACAATGAAATAGGGTTCCTTTACTTTCCATGCATTTTGTGCATGTATCTGGTATATTTTTGTTATATCTATTTAACTCCTCCGGTGTAACATACATCCGCATTAACCATTTGAAATGTATCAATTTAAGGCGTACATTTATTGATTTGGTTTGAGCTTCTGTACAAGCCAATTCCCATTGTTCCTCTGAAATTTCAGTTTGCAGATCTTCTTTCCAGTAGTTTAATCTTTTCAGTGAATTTTCACTTGAAGATAGTGTCAATGAGTTATAAAACTCTGAAATAATACCCTTTCTTTTACTATCTTTCATCAACATTTTTTCCAAGGATGAATAGATAGGTCGAGAGAGAGCTTTATTTTGATTTGATCGAATAAAGTTTCTAAGTTGAAGATATTTAAAAAAATGTGTTCTATTGAGATTAAATTTGATCCTCAGCTCTTCAAAAGACATTATGTTTTCTGCACATGGCAAATATAAATCCTGAATCTTTTGTATCCCTTTTAAATTCCATACTTTAAATACAGCGTCCGCTCTCCCTGGTTTAAAATATTGATTACCCCATATTGGACTAAATTGTGACAATAACTGTGGTTCTTTTAAATAGTTTTTAGCTTCACACCATATTTTGATCATATGCTTTACAAATGGATTTTTAACTTGTTTTTGTAATTTTTTTGCCGAATCTGAGTATATGAATATGGGAAGAGGTAAAGGTAAATTGTATGATTCCATTTCAGTCCAGTGAGGGAGATCATTTGATGAAAAATAATATGTCATAGACCTCAGTTGTGCCGACCAATAATACAACATAAAATTTGGACATTTCAGACCGCCACGATCAAATGGTAAATATAATAAAGACAGACGTAATCTAGCCCTCCTGTTGTTCCATATAAATTCCACTAACTTTTTTTTAATTCTTGAGAATAAATCTAAAGGTGGTGGTAAGGGAATGTATTGAAATAAATAAAGTATTTTAGGTAAGATATTACTTTTAAGTATATTAATTCTCCCGATCATCGACATTGGTAGTGACATCCATCTCTGAAGTAACTCATCAATATCTGTCATTAAGGCTTCAATTCAATTCAATTCAATTCAACTTTATTTATATCGCGCCATTTCACAACAACAGTCATCTCATAGCACTATCAACTGTAGGGAGGACCCCCACAGTTGCAGAAAGACCCCAGCAATCAGGCGATCCCCTGTGAGCAAGCACTTGGCGACGGTGGAGAGGAAAAACTCCCTTTTAACAGGAAGAAACCTCCAGCAGAACCAGGCTCAGGGAGGGGCAGTCATCTGCTGCGACTGGCTGGGGGGTGAGGGGATAGAGAAGAAGAAAAGAACAGACATGTAGAGAGCAAACAGCACGATGGGGACTCAATCTATGGGAGAGAACAAACAAATGTTAATGACCAGCAAAAAAAAAAATATTTCATAGAGAGTGAGGAAAGGAGTGAGGCCCAGTGCATTACTGGAGGTCCCCCGGCTGACTAAACCTATTAGCAGCATAACTAAGGGAGGGTTCAGAAAACACATGATCCCTCCCTAATTGTAGGCTATATCAAAAAGGTAGGTTTTAGCCCTATTCTTAAAAACAGAGATCGAGTCTGACTCCCGAATCCAGATTGGCAGCTGATTCCACAGGAGAGGAGCTTGATAACTGAAGGCTCTGCCTCCCATTGTACTTTTGGAGATTCTAGGTATTACAAGTAAACCTGCATTTTGGGAGCGTAGTGCTCTGTTAGGATGATACGGTAGTATCAGATCTTTTAAATAAAAAGGAGCCTGATTGTTTAGAGCTTTGTAAGTAAGAAGAAGGATTTTAAACTTAATTCTAAACTCTATGGGAAACCAATGAAGGGAGGCCAGAACCGGAGAGATATGATCTCTCTTTCTAGTACCTGTTAAAACTCTTGCTGCAGCATTTTGGATCAGCTGAAGACTTTTTAAAGATGTTTTAGGACAACCTGATAATAAAGAATTACAATAATCTAATCTCGAGCTAACAAAAGCGTGGATCAGCTTCTCAGCATCACTCTGAGACAAGATGCTCCTAATCTTGGCAATATTACGCAAATGATAGAAGGCAGTCTTAGAAACAAATTTAATATGTGAATTGAAGGACAAATCCTGATCAAAAATAACTCCAAGGTTCCTCACAGAGCTTCATAACTGACACTGGCGATTGATTCTAGCTTAGGCACAATTTGGATTCCTAAATATTTAAACTGATTTACGACATTGAATTGATTTACCTCAGGGGCTGGGTAATTTCTCTGGGTCTCATTCAGCATTAATATTGAAGATTTAGTTTTATTTATTTTATATCCTGATATTTCCCCAAAATTCTTTATTAAATTCAACAAGGTCGGAATTGATTTTTTAAGATTCGACATAAACAAAATTATGTCATCGGCATACAGGGAGATTTTATGTTCTGTTGGTCCAACTTTAATTCCATATATTTGTGACTGTAGACGTATCGCCATCGCTAAAGGTTCAATTGCCATAGTAAACAGTAAAGGTGAAAGTGGACAGCCTTGTCGACATCCTCTATTGATTTTTATTGATTTTGAAATATTGTTATTTGTTAGGATTTCTGCTGTAGCATTATTATATATTATCTGAACCCATTTTATGAAATTATTTCCAAGTCCAAACCTTTGTAAGACTTCAAAAAGAAAGGGCCATTCAACTCTATCAAAGGCTTTTTCGGCATCCAGTGATAAGAGAGCTGTATCCGGTGCTTCTTTATTAGAATAAATAATATTAAATAGTCTTCTTACATTATGGAAGCCTTGTCTTCCCTTTATAAAGCCATTCTGATCTCGATTAATAATATTTGGTAAAATTTCTTGTATTCGTCTTGCTAAAATTTTACAGATTATCTTAAGGTCGGCATTTAATAGGCTTATTGGTCTCATATTTTCACATTTATTAGAGGGCTTACCTGGTTTTGGCAACAGTATAATTAAGGCATTATTCATATATGATGGTAAATTACTATTTTGAAATGCTTCTAAAACCATTTCCAAAAAAGGTTTTGTTAATTTATTCTTAAATTTTTTATAAAGGTCAACTGGAAGACCATCTGGTCCTGCACTTTTTCCTGATTTCATATTATCAATGGCTAGCCCAACTTCTTCTTGACTAATTTTAGACTCCAGTATCTCCCTATTTTCATTTGGAATACACGGTATAAATAGTTCATTCAAAAACCCATGTAGTTTTGTTAAGTCAGATTCATTTTTGGTATCATATAATTTTTCATAGTAATCTCTAAAGGCTCTATTAATTTCTAAAGGATCTATAACTACCTGTCCGTTACTTATAATACTGGTAATTGGTGTTTTAGATTCTAATTGTTTAATCTGCCATGCCAATAACTTTCCTGATTTTTCACCTTGTTCATAAAAAGATTGTTTCAATCTTAGAAGACTCGAGGCAGCTCTATTCGCTGATTTTTTGTCATATTCAGCTCTCAAAATCAGTAATTCGTTCTCCAACCTTGGATCTCTTCCTGCATATACTCTTTCTTGAAGAATTTTTATTTTATGTTCCAATTGGACTCTCTCCTCTCGAGTCTTCTTAGATTTTGAACCTGTATAACTAATAATATGTCCCCTAATAAAAGCTTTGAAAGCCTCCCACTTTACACATGCTGATGTTTGTGTAGTATTGATGTCAAAGAACTCATCTATCTGTTTTTCTATGTATTTAACAAATTCCTCATCCTGAAGCCATTTATGCTGAAATTGCCATCTACCTGGTTCCTTTGTCAATTTCTTATCTACATATATTAGACAGCAGGGTGCATGATCAGAGATCACGATGTTATCATAAAAACAGTTTTGAATCTTGGACCTTAATTCTGTGGAGATCAAAAAATAATCAATACGTGAGAATGTCTTGTAGGTATTGGAATAACAAGAGTATGCTTTAACTTGTGGTTTCATTTCTCTCCATATATCTATCAATTTCAATTCTTTCATAAAATGATTAATGGTCATCCTACATCCATTGTGCGTACAGTCCAGTCCTGTTGATCTATCTATACCGGGATTCAATGTACAATTAAAATCCCCTGCTATTATATGTTGCCCTGTAAGTGATGATAAGATAAGAAATAGATTAGCAAAGAACTTTTGATCATCTATATTGGGACCATATAAGTTCACCAAATTTATATTTTCTAATAGCAAAGATCCTTGAATGATTACATATCTTCCAAATTTGTCTCCAATTACATTTTTCACTTGAAATGGGACTGATATACAGTATGTATGAGAGTCATAACTCCCCTGGCTCGGGATGAAAATGATGAGGTGAAAACATTTCCTTGCCATCTACTCCTAATTCTTTTTACATCCTCCTCTATTAGATGAGTTTCTTGTAAAAACACAATTTTTGAACCCATGTCTTTTATTTTATTCATAACTTGTTTAAGTTTTTTTAAATTTTGTAGACCTCTGCAATTCCATGAAGTAAAATTAAGATTAACGCTTTGATTTATGATCAATAGGGAGTTTGGGATTACCTTGCAGTGTAAACATGCTCAAACAGAAAAGCAAAAAAATGAGTGGTTGAACATTCACCCTACAAACTACACACAAACAAATTCCCCCTTCCCACATTTGTGGCAATCCCCCCAAAAACAAAAGAAAAATTCCGTCTCCCGATATAGCCATCGACCGTTCCACACCCACGAGGATCAGCCAAAGCCACTCCTTCTTCATCCTCCCAATCACCCTTACTCTACTGCTTTTAATAACGTAACATTAACTCTCTTCTGTAATTTTCCAATTTAACTCCAAAATTTATAGCAATTTTGTACTTTTTAAAATTTTTTTTTTTTTTTTTAATATGTAATACAATCTATATTTTGTAATCTTGTTATATGCTTCTAATCAGTTAAATGCTCAAATATTTTACCCTATATTCTGTTCATGCTTAGCTCCCACCAGTCTCTTCCTGGATCTTCTTGATGAGCTCCTGCGCCTCCTCGGGGGTCTTGAAGATGTGTGTTCTGCCCTCATATGTGACCAGAAGTCTTGCAGGGTGAATCACTCCATGACAAATCTCAAGGTTGCGCAGTTCTTTACGGATGGGGTCAAACTGCTTCCTTAATTGTTGGATTCCTGAGGCCAAATCTGGGTAGAACCGCACCTGCTGATCTTGGTATTTAATTTCTCCTTTGGCCCGCACCGCGTTGGAGATCGTCATCCTGTCTCTGTAACTGAGAAACTTCATAATTAACGTCCTCGGTGCTGCCTTGTTACCTCTCGGTGGGCCAATTCGGTGGGAGCTTTCCAAGACGACTGATGATTTTAGCTCCGCATTGTTCAGCGCCTCCGGGATCCACCCCTCCAAAAAGGAGCATGAATCACGACCTTCGGCTCCCTCCGGTAAACCCACCAGCCTCAGGTTGTTCCGTCTGGACCGGGACTCCAAGTCCAGAACGTTATTTTCCAAATCTTTATTTTTTTTTCCAAAGTGCGCACCTTTATTTGAAGTCCGCTGATTTCATCCTCCGCACTGGAAACACGAAGCTCCGCCTGCGTCACTCGCTCCACGCAGTCACCCAACTCCTTTCTCATTGCATCCAACGCTGCCATAATCCCATCAAGTTTAGCGGAAAAGTCTGCTCTCATTGAGCTAATGGCAGTCAGCACTGCACCTGTGCCGCCATCATCAGCAGTTACCGCACCACCGCTTGTTTCATCCGCCATATCCGCAGCTTTTTCTACTGCGCCACAAACTTTAAAGTCCGTTAATTTGGACTGCTTCGGCGATTCAATTTTTCCCCCGCTTGATTTCCCAGCCTTAGTCTTCCCCGGCATATCCTCACCCAAACGCTGGGAAAAGTTCTGTTCCAAATGAGAGAGTTATTTGCCGAATCTTTATTTCCAGGAGCAGAGCAGAGTGATACGTGTCCTTCTAGGCGGCCGCCATAACCGGAAGTCAAAAGTGACTAATTAGTTAGGAGCATGGCTGGCAGTGTGGCAGAATAATCCACTCAGCCACGTCAGGTCCAGCAGTGGTCCACCTGCAGACCCTAGCTCTAAGTTAAAAACAAACAAGCAAACAAACAAACAGAGTTCTTTAAAAAAAAAAAAGAAAAGAAAAGTGGTGTGTTGAATGAGTTGAACGGATGATAATGTTGAAGTGTGTGTTTCAAAAAAAAAGAAAACAAATGTGGATATTGTCGGGTCGCTAAAATACTAAATTGGGGAGGATCTGATTAGAAGTATTCTGTGTTTTGCAAGGAGGGAGAGAATGTTATGAAAGGATTTCATAACAGCAACGGTGTGATGGCATAGCCAGCAGGTGACGTTATCACACCGACCGATATAGGGGAGAGTCGCCATCCCACGGCCTCTTTGCTATGGCCTGTCCTCAGGGGTATCTCAGGAAGCTGAAAGCTAATATGTGCTATGTAATATTAAACATCATGTAATAAAGTTCTAGCTCCAGCACAGCATCCTCGTCCATCTTTAATGCCAGGTTTGTGGACATAACACAACCCTTTGGAAAGGCCGAAAAATGTGAGTTTCACACACCCACAACCTCTTTTCTCGGGTTCATAATTTCGGAGGGACAGATCAAACCAGACCCCAAGAAAGTTCAAGCAGTTTCAGATTGGCCCACACCCACCTTCAGAAAACAACTCCAAAAATTCCTAGGCATTTTCCAATTTCTATCAGAGATTCATCATTCATTACAGCACCCTTGCTTTGCCATTAGCTTCTCTGACATCTGCCAAGGTCCCTTTCACCTGGTCAGATGGGGCCAACACAGCTTTCACTCAACTCAAAAAGAGGTTTACTGAGGCACCCATCCCGACACAGCTCAACCCAGAATGTCTGTTCATTGTTGAGGTGGATGCCTCAGACATCAGGGTCAGGGCTCTCCTCTCTCAGCGCTCGGTCACTAATCATAAGATCCTCCCTTGCACATTTTTCTCTTGGTGCCTTTCCCCCGCTGAGAGAAATTACACCATTGGTGACCGGGAGCTGTTGGCCATCAAGCTGGCATTGGAGGAGTGATGGCACTGGCTGCAAGGTTTGGCTCAACCGTTCTTAGTATGGACAGATCATAAGAACCTAGAATATATTAAGACAGCTAAATGTCTGAACTAGGGATGGGCATAATTTACCGATTAACCGATAATTGATCATTAAGAATTTCACCGAGGAAGTTCATTTTCGTCGACAAACCGTTTTTTTTTTTTAAACAATCCGACGTTATTAGGCCTAGTGCACGGCCGTCCTCAAACAATGCAATGGCAAAATTTGGGCACCAGGGGGCAACATTACACCATCGCCGTACCCTGGCGTGCCTCAGTTGATACATGCGGGCTTCCGTAGGGCAATCGCCAAATCATGAAGCGGTTACGGCGAAGTGTTGCGTGGGACCATTTCAATTTAAAAAATGACCAGGTGTACTGCAATCACTGCAATGCAGCATATAAATATACCTCATCGACAGGGTCCATGGAACACCCTTATTACGCGAAGAAACCGCCAACAGTGGTTGCGCGCTGAGTAATGGCGGTCGTGAAGATTCTTTTTTTTTTTTTTCAGAAACTTTATTGAGAAGGTCATGAAGATTCGGTGTACACACGTCGACGGAAGCTGCAGGAGGCGGCGTAGTGGCTCGACGGGAAGACTATTTCGCACAAAATGGCACAAGAGAACAGCAAAAAGTTCTGCGCGGCTAGACTAAGTAACACGAGCGATAGAGCAATGAATGCGGTCTTCGTTTGTTGGGTGGCCGCTCGGCAGGGACAGAAGCTGGGTAAAACGTCTCGGCCAATCAGCTTGCGGGGTGAAACGTCTCGGCCAATCAACTTGCGAGATTCCCGAGCCGAGCCAACACGAGAACAGAGAGAGGGCTATCCGTGCTGATTCCTGATGTTCTAATGTAGTCTACCTGCCTTGTTACGTACCTAAAAATGTTAATGATTAACCGATTATTAATCATTAATTCTCCCGACGATCGGTGAAGAAAATTTCACCGAATGCCCATCCCTAGTCTGAACTCATGCCAGGCTAGGTGGGTGCTGTTTTTCGGCTGATTCTGCTTTACCATAACATACAGGCCTGGTACAAAAAATATCAAACCTGATGCCCTTTCCAGGCAGTTTGCTCCTGACTCGATGACACCAGTGGAGGACACCATCATCCTGAGCTCCTCTGTCATGGAAGCCCTCACATGGGGGATCGAGTGGAGGGTGAAAGTGGCTTAGTCCGCCTCTGCCCCCCTTCCCTGGGGGGGAAGGGGGGCAGAGGCCAGATTTTTGTCCCTGAAGCAGTGAAGGGGAGGTCATCCACTAGCTGCACACGGTGAAGTTCTCTTGCCGTCCGGGGGTAACCAGGACCCTCACCGCACTTTGCCGCACCTTCTGGTGGCCAACCATGGAATGAGACATAAGGGAGCACATCAAGCATGCCCACAGTTCTCCGCAGGCAAGTCCCTGACCACTCCCCCCTGCTGGGTTGCTTCATCCTCTCTCCATCTCCAGCCGCCCCTGGTCTAGTATTGCCCTGGACTTTGTCACCGGATTGCCATCTTCCAACGGCCACACAGTCATCATGACAGCCGTTGACAGGTTCTCCATGGCAGCACACTTCATCCCCTACGCAAGCTACCATCCACCTTGGAGACCACCAACCTGCTAATCAACCATGTCATATGGCTGCACGGCATACCCGGTGACATAGTGTTGGACCGTGGACTCCAGTTTGTATAACAAGCATGGCGGGCCTTCTGCCAATCTATCGGGGCCACGGTCAGTCTATCCTCCGGCTACCACCCGCAGTCCAATGGGCAGTGTGAGTGTACTAGCCAGGAGCTGGAGGCCCTTCTATGATGTGTCACTTCGACCCTGCTTCATGGAGCACTCATCTTCCCCGGGTGGAGTACACCCTCAACACTGCCACCTCTGCAGCCACAGGGTGTTCTCCTTTTGAAGCATCACTGGGCTACAAACCTCCTTTCCATCATGAAGGAGAAGCTCACCGTGCCCAGTGTTGCCGACCACATGGCCAGATGCCGGCAGATCTGGAGGGACACCAAGGTGGCACTGCTTCACTCCAGGGAGGAAAACGTCAAGTGGGCTAACCGGAGGAGGACCCCTGCCCCTGCCTACACGGTAGGGGACAAGGTATGGCTCTCAATGAAAAACTTTCCTTTGAAGACTGAATGTAAGAAGTTGGCTCCCCATTTTGTTGGCCCCTTTTCAAGCACTGCCATTGTCAACCCTGCCTCTGTCTGGCTCAGCCTTCTTCCCTCTCTCTGTATTAATCTAGTATTTCACATTTCCCAGGTCAAGCCAGTATTTGCCAGCTCTCTCTGCTCACCATCAAAACCCCCGCCACCACCCAAGAGGGAGGCCTGGTCATCATCATCATCGATGCTCGTCGCTGGGGTCATGGGATTCAGTACCTGGTGAATTGGAAGGGCTATGGACCTGAGGAGAGATCTTGGAAACCCAGGTTCTTCATCACGGATGACTCCCTTATCATCTCCTTCCACCAGCAACATCCGGACAAGCCCAGAGTGATGACAGGAGCTGTCCGTTGAGGGGGGGAGTACTGTAATGGTTCCTGTGTGTACTCTGTTTGTCTGCCTCGCTCTTCCCCTCTGATTAGGCTTATTCTCTGCAGCCCTGATGATCACCTGCTGCCAATTAAAGGAGCCTTTATATAGGACGCTCTCCTTTCACTCTGCCTGGCCGCATCATCATTGCCACCAGCCTGTATGCTGCCTCAGCCTTGTATCCATGACCTTATCGTGTTTTGCTGTGTTTTTGACCCTGTGCTTGGATTAGGAAATTCCTGGATTGTGCGCACCAACCCTTCCTGCAAGTAAGTCGACTTTCCACCGTGCGTCTTCACTGCTTCTCACTCTCTCTCCTCAGCTTGCAGGCCTGGCCAGCCTGTCTCCAGCAAACGAAGTCCCCCAGTAGCACCTCAGCACCTTCACACCCGGCAACTTGTCTTCCAGTGTGGAGGATCTTCATCTGCTCTGTGCCACTCTCCCCTGCAGAGGCTGTAAGCACAGAAACCCAACAGCTTTGTCATTCTTAAATCATTTATACTTACCTGTTCCTCTGCTCTTTCCTCATAGGGTTTCCAGATCCCCACCGAATTCTTCATTGCACATTCTCTTGCACATTACTGTAAATAAAGATTATTGTTACACCTTATCCCTTGTTTCCATCTGTGCCTTCTTTTGGGTCAAATATCTGTAAACCCTGACAGCAGGAATTTCTGACAAGTACTGGCTGTTTAGTACATGTGACAGCAATCTCCCGTCTTCTTTATATGTCTGGGCTATGGGGTAGGGTGGCCTTAGGAAGCCTTATCTTATGAAGTAAAACATCCAAGCCTGGCTACATTTTGCAAAAACACATTTGAAATCTCCCAAATGCATGTGGGAAAATGTGTCATGGTCCGATGAAACCAAGGTTGAACTTTTTGGCCATAACTCCAAAAGGTATATTTGGTGCAAACACAACACTGCTGATCACCAAAAGAACACCATACCTACAGTGAAGCATGGTGGTGGCAGCATCATGCTGTGGGGCTGTTTTTCTTCAGCTGGAACTGGGGCCTAAAGCCAAGGTGGAGGGAATTATGAACAGTTTCAAATACCAGTCAATGTTGGTACAAAACCTTTAGGCTTCTGCTAGAAAGCTGAAGATTAAGAGGAACTTCATCTTTCAGCATGACAATGACCCAAAGCACACATCAAAATCAACAAAAGAATGGCTTCACCAGATTAAGGTTTTGGAATGATCCAGCCAGAGTCCAGACCTAAATCCGATCGAACATCTGTAGGGTGATCTGAAGAGGGCTGTGCACAGGAGATACCCTTGAAATCTGACAGATTTGTAGCATTTTTCCAAAGAAGAGTTGGCAAATGGATGGTGGACTGGAGCGTTAACCGGATGGGTAAAAGAAAACAAGCATTCGAGGGGTTCTTGATTCCGCCCGTCAGTCCCCCACTGTGACCCATGGGCTGAATCTTTCATTTTTTCTGGGCACTGGATAGCTACATGATTAGCCTGGCCACAATACAGGCATAATCCTTCGTCAAAATGCCACTGGCGCTCAGCCGGAGCCAGTTTGGAACTCCGCATAGTCATGGGTGCTGAATTCTCTAGACTGGGGGCAGCCGGTGGCAGCGCAAGGAGCTGTACGTACGGTGGCATGACGAGTGAGGTGACATTAGACACGTGTCGCCGCTCCATCGATCGTTTGCAAATTCTGTTGTCCAGTTTTATATGTGGCGGGGTGGTAAAATTAAACACACCAAACACATACTACGTTCAGGGCTCTTTAATCTGACAACTGCAAAAATAGGTAGCAGCGTTAAATTATTCTAGAGCATGTGTTACAGTAAATCTTAAGAGTAAAGATGTTTAGTGACAGAAAACTCAAAAGTTCAAAAGTCCTGTTTTGACAAATAAACAACTGTTGACAGTGATAAACAAATACAAATAATAAATGATAAACAAATGTAGACGATAACAAAAAACTAAATGGTAACTGATAACCAAATAAACATCTAAACAACTGTAGCAGTAGCTTGTCTGCTAAAACAAAACAAAACAAAAAGATAACACACAAGCCACATACAGTGAGTAACACATCAATAACCTTCGGTTACATAAATCTACAGTGTCAGTCGTACTTACAACACAGTTTTGTTAATTAAGTACACATGTGGCGGTGGGCCATCAGCCTCATGCAGAATACTATGGTTAGTCCGTCAGCGCAAGCACACAGAATCTATTAACATTGGAACATATATCACATCAAAGATTACACGTAACATATTAACACGTTCATAACCAGGGGTTTTTAGTAAGAAAATAACACATTTAAAGAATAATTACCCCTCAGAACATTCTCTCAGCGTCCGCATGACAACAGGTGTGCTCCACATTTCATCTCTTCCTGGATTCTCCTCTCAGGAGACTACCACTACAGCATGCATCCTTAGGGAAAAGGTTGGGAGAACAATGCCTCCTGGTGGCAATTGATAGTCACTGATTTCTCAGTCGGCTACATACTCCCTTGCTAAAAAGTCAATGTCCTCAGTGACTGAATTCATAACTCTACACTCTTTCACTGCTTCCCTAAAGAATACAGCACCCATACTGGTTAACAATTGTGACCACACGTCAGGACTGAGTGAAATGGCATTGCATGCCGACTTGGGGATGTGATAAGGATTAGAGTGTACCCCTGCATTCGCTCTCATAGTCCTGTGAGGTGCCGGAACACATGCAGAAACCTTCCCATCCTTCTCAGAGCTGCTGTTGGCACTAGAAACAGGTGTCTTTTCCTCAGGTTCTAAAGCCAAAGCATTCTCATTCTCTGATACAGCACTTTCTGCAGACTCTGTGTCCTCCCTGACTTGGAGAGTGATCTCATCTCTCTCTCTAGTTTCAACTTTCCTGGGAACTGGACACCTAACTTTCTCCAGCACAACAAATTCAGGATCTGGATAAGTAAGTTCATATTCACTGGGTTCACATGAAGGCATTTCTTTGAAGGAGCTGACTTTTCTTCTCCGGGGTGCAGGAACGGGACCCACGCACAATCTAAGGTCAGCCCAGTGGACACGTTTAATTGGCCCACCTTCTACTGGCTCCACTGTGTGTGTCATGCCTTGTATCTCAACTACCCTATGAACAGTTGGACTCCACGCATCCTGAATCTTGTTTCGGTCTAAAGATCTGTGGTGAAGGTAGACTAATTGATCAACGCCAGCTGGAGGGCAATACACTCTGTGTCTGTCCAGTTCAACTTTTTCAGATGCTTTCTGCTCCGCATAGGCTCTAGCCCTAGCATGTGCTTCACTCAGATGCTCCTGACGTACTAATAGCCAGTCATGTCTAGTCTGCACTGGCTCCTGCCCTAACAGAGCATCAACTGGTAACCTCAGATGAACTCCAAAGAGAAGATAATATGGTGAGTAACCAGTGGTGGCATGAGGTGTAACATTATAGGTATGGACTAAGTGTTCTGGCCAACAACGTTTTTTCTCAAGGGGCAGAGTATGCAAGAGATCATGCAGTGTGCGATTGAATCGCTCGCACTGAGCGTTGCCCTGAGGATGGTGTGGTGTTATGTGAGTTTTCTTTACACCATACATTTTGCACAGTTCTGAGATGACTTCACTTTCAAAATTCCTGCCCTAATCAGAATGCAATCTCTGAGGAACACCGTACTTCATGGACCATTCACGAAGGAGAATCTTGGCTGCGGTGTCTGCTTTCTGATCATGGGTAGGGAAAGCTTGAGTGAATTTTGTGAATACGTCAGTCACCACAAGGACGTTTTCTCTACCATCTGAAGCAGGCTCTAAAACAGTGAACTCAACGGCAACCACCTCTAAAGGCCGTGTAGCTAGGAATGGCTTCATTGGAGCATGCATTTTAGGCTGTGGCATTTTAGTGAGGACACACCTCTGACATTTTTTGATCCACTACTCCACATCATCATACATTCCTACCTAGAAACATCTTTGCCTGAACAGATTCTGGGTCCTTTTTATCCCCTGATGTCCCATGCTATCATGCACACTCTCAGGAATTGAGTCTTTCTAACAAGTAGGTAGCAGCAGCTGTTAGCATTCACCTGCATGTACATCATCTATCACACGATACAGTAGGCTATCTATCTCTCAAGGCCACTGCCTTAGTAGAGATATCACAAGTTTAGGCAACGCTGCCCTTTCCTGACTGGTGGGCTTTCGTCCCCTGTGCCAAAACTCTTTGAATGCATTAAATGTCAGAGCTGTACGCTGAAATTGGCATAGCTGCTCTTTAACACCATTCAACACCATTATTCCCCAGAGACTGATGGAGAAATTACTCCTTCTTGGTCTGAACACCGCCACATGTCTCTGGATCCTGGATTTCCTGACTGAGAGACCTCAGTCTATCCAGGTTGGAAACAACATCTCCAACTCTGTCACGCTGAGCACCGGATCCCCTCAAGGCTGCGTACTCAGTCCACTGTTGTTTACACTTCTAACACATGACTGTCTATCCAGACACGAGGGGAACCAGATTATTAAGTTTGCAGACGACACCACGGTGGTGGGACTTATTCAGAGGGATGAGGAATCAATGTACGGGGAAGAAGTGAGAGACCTGGAGGGCTGGTGCAGGGAGAACAATCTGGTGCTCAATGTGGACAAAACGAAGGAGATGATTATCGACTTCCAGCGGTCACAGCCTGAACACGTCCCCCTCAGCATCGGCGGCCGTGGATAGAGTTTTTTTCTAAAGAGATTTAGTGGAGAGAGTGGAGAACATCAAGTTCCTCGGAGTGCAGATCTCGCAGGACCTAACCTGGAGCAAGAATTCCTTGGGGATCAGGAAGCGGGCTCAGCAGAGACTGCACTTCTTGAGGAAACTCAAACAGGCCTCTCTCCCCATCTGCATCCTCAGGACCTTCTACAGAGGTGTGGTGGAGAGTGTTCTGACGTACTGCATTGCTACATGGTACTCCAGCTGCAGTATGTCAGACAAAAAAGCCCTGCAGAGGATAGTCAAGGGAGCTGAGAGGATAATTGGAGTCTCCCTCCCCTCTGTCCAAGAACTTTTTCAGAACCGTTGTAGGAGCAGGGCACTGAACATTGTCAAGGACCGGTCTCACCCTCTGCATAAACACTTTGAACTTCTGCCATCTGGTAAACGATTCCGGAGCATCAGAGGCAGAACCACCAGACTGATCAACAGCTTCCTTCCACAAGCTGTCAGGATGCTGAACAGTTGACCTGGAATCTCTCATACACACTACTGCACCACGGACATTATGTATATTATTTGTATATTATAGTTAGTTAGTTTTTCCCAAGTATGTTTCAGGGATGTGTGAATGGATGGGGGGTGGGGGTGGGGGGTGAAGATATGTGTGAGTGTGTCTTATATCATGCTGCTTCTATTTATATGGATGCCGAGAGAAATGCAATTTCATCTTGCCTGAACTACAGTTGTATGTACAGCAATATGACAATAAAGTTTGATTTGATTTGATTTGATTTTGATTTAGAATATCCAGGCAAAGTAGGGGTGTTTCCCTGCATTTCAGTTTCACCACTGCCTTACTGCTTAGCTTCTGAAGCACTAACCTGTCTCACTCTGCAGCACTTGGTACCTACAGTACCCAACTCTGGGTCCAAAGCTGTTCCTGTCCTGACATTACAGATGGCAATACAATCATCAAAATCTTGGTAATCTGAATGCGGCTAGGGCTCCTCTGCTAATAGCTGCCTAGACAGCATCTGCAGCAGTACTGCAGCACCCTGGGCGATACTTGACCTCGAAATCAAAGACTGCCAACTGAGCAACCCATTGCTGCTCAACAGTGCCTAACCTTGCGGTGTTAAGGTGGCACAATGGGTTGTTGTCAGTCAACACTGTAAACTGGGAGCCTAGTAGATAACCCCTAAACTTTTCACAAACTGCCTACTTAAGGGCCCGTAGTTCAAGTTTCATACTACTATAGTTGTGGTCATGTCTCTCAGCATTATGCAGCCTCCTGCTAGCATATGCTCTTACCCTTTTCCTTTTGTCCTGCTGTTGGTATAGGACTGCACCTAGTCCACAACTACTAGTATCAGTCTCCAGTATGAATGGAAGATTAAAGTCAGCATAGCCCAGTAAAGGTGCACTTGTGAGCTTGCACTGAAATCCGTCCTGCCTGAAGGAGTCATTATTCCTGTTCTGCTGGAGGTTATAGCTGACAAGTAGATAACCCCTGAACTTTTCACAAACTGCCCACTTAAGAGCCAGTAGTTCAAGTTTCATACTATTATAGTTTCAGTCATTTCTCTCAGCATTACGCAGCCTCCTGCTAGCATATGCTATAAACCTTTTTACTTTTGTCATGCTGTTGGTATAGGACTGCACCTAGTCCACAACTACTAGCGTCCGTCTCCAGTATAAATGGGAGATTAAACTCAGCATAGCCCAGTAAAGGTGCACTTGTGAGCTTCTCTTTTAATAGCTCAAAAGCTTCCTGACATTCTATGGTCCACAACCTTTTAATCAGCTGATTAGATCTAAATTGGCAGCTAGTTTTTAGACATGCATTCACCAGATCATGTAAGGGACCTGCAATCTGAGAACACCACTCAATAAACCTCCTGTTATAGCTGCAAAAGCCTAAGAAGGATCTCAACTCTTTCACTGTACTGGGGACCTTCCACTGTTTTACTGCAGCTATTTTTTTCAGGGTTGGTTCCGATACCCTCTGCTGATATCTGGTGACCAAGAAAATGGACCTCTGACTGCAAGAAGTGACACTTTTCAACTTTCACTTTGAGGTCTGTCTCTTTCAACCTCTGTAGCACCTTCCCTAACCTCACAAGATGGTCTTCAAATGACTGAGAGTATACCAGAATATCATCCAGGTACACTAGCATGATCTGCAACACTAGGTCACTCATTGTTACCTGCATCAGCCTCTGAAAAGTGGCTGGTCCATTGCACACTCCGAAAGGCATCCGAGAATACTCCTACAGCCCAAACGGTGTAATAAAGGCTGTCTTGTGCTGGTCAGCTTCCTGTATGGCCACCTGGTAGTACCCACTCGTGAGATCCATGGTAGAAAAGAATTTGGCCCCATGCAGAGCATCAAAACATTCATCAATGCACGGTAAGGGAAAAGCATTGTGTCAAATCTTGGAGTTCAATTTCCTATAGTCCATGCACAGACGGAGACCACTGTCAGATTTTTGGACTTGGACCACCGGGGAAGCATAAGCGCTAGTACTTTCCTGAATAACACCCTTTTTCACTAACATGGTGATGTGCTCCCTGACCTCAGTGTACTGTGTGGGCTGTACACAACGGTATGCCTGCACAACAGGCACAGCATCCTCAAGGTGTATCTCGTGCTTGACTTAGTCAGTGTACCTTACTGTAGGTCCTCATCCTGTAGAACGAAGACCTCTGCATATTGAGATAGGAGTACAGCTAACATTGCCTTCTCCTTCTCTGTACCACCTACAGTCATGTGAAAAAAATTAGAACACCCTGTATAAGCCTGTGTGGTTTTTTAAACATATTTGAACATATGGATATTTAATATCAATGTAAAAAAATACTGGGAGATTCATGTAATACAACTAACCAATTAAAAATGAAATGCTTTTTCAAATTTTATGTAAAATGCAATTCTAAACAAATAGTGAGTAATAAATTAGGACCCCCCCATCTTTTTTAGGACACCCCCACATTCATTCCCACATGGATAAAAATAAATGTTAAAAAATGCAAATAAAAACAAAAACAAGGTCAGACATAGATATGTGAACATTTCTTAATAAAGAACTGAATACTTAATGGGATGTACCGACTGAAAGTTACTGTCTGCTGTCAGTTTTTCTTTCTGACCAACAGTCACTTCTTCCTGGTCAGCAGCGATACGCTGGAAGCGCACTTCTGCCTGATCACTGTCCACACATTCATCACAGGAAAACATGCCTAATCTGGTTTAGGGATGTAACCACACATCCTCCTATGAGAAATTAACTATGTGAACTGGAAACACAGGTCTAGTAGTCTCCACTAATGTGGGCACTACAACAAGACTGCCTGGTAATGGTGTCTGGCTTGACTCCAAAAGCAGGTTGGAAATATCACAAGAGCCTGCTTTGATACCCTTTGCATACACTGTAGAGACAAAACAAGCTAGCACATGGACTGCATTTCTGCCTGAAATCCTGGCTGTGGATGCCTGGTGTACTACCTCACTAATTTGGACTCGCTGAAATGTCTCATTCATTCAGTCTGGATCAAGTTTACTCCCAAAGGTTGTGTCAAACTCAGGCGTAATTAACTGCTTGCATCTTTTTATGATATTCATGGCAAGGAGACCTGGAATTTGTCCTTGGAAACTCTTTACCTCTGGTAGCTTTAACCCTTCTCCCTCACTCAGTGACCCCTTTGGGACTGGGTCTTTAGCAACTAAAAATCCAAACTCAGGAATGTTTACACCCATAGCTTGCATGTCAAGCTCAACATAGCCTATATAAGGAATGGGAAGAGCATTTGCTGCTGTCAACTTGAGCCACTTGGCAGTTGGAATAACATCCTCCTCTTTGCCCAGTAGGTGTTGTCTAAAAAATGACTCAGAAATGGTGCTAACTTGGCTTCAGAATCAGAATCAGAATCAGAAAAAGATTTATTGCCAAGTACATTAACAGATCACTGATAACATACAAGAGAATTTGACTTGACACAGAAAATGAACCTGCATTTCCAGTGACACGGCTGCATCGGGGACGCGCCTGCCAATAGGATGGTACAGATAAGAAATCATACAATAGGAAGGAGCAAAAAAATCATTGAATTCAGAATATTGACCATAAGTAATCAATATTATGATTACAAAGACAAAAAAAGCCCACGATGCACATTCAAGACCAGAGTCCACAGGACACAAGGAGAGCAGTGAATGTTATCTTGTTGTCAGTTTCTGGGTCAGTGTGGATGTAGTGTTGAAGCAATGTTGTATCAATATGAGCACAAGGACACTTTGGCAGAAGATGTTTTGTCTGGCTGCAGCAATTGTCCTTGGCAATTGTCCCAAGCAGCTACTGTCCAGAGGCCGTGTGCTCAGTGTTTTGAAAAACAAAGACTGGGGATTATCAGGAGGATTTTTGTAAGGGAAATTGAGCCAAATAGACTGAACACAGAGAAAGAACTTTATTTTCTTCTGCAGATTCAGTGCTTAATCCTTCATTGCGAGGGCTTTGAGTCCGTCGTGGATAGACTTAAGCGTAGATGTAATCCACCTTCCGAGACAGTTCTCCATTTGTCGCTATCAAAGTCTCCTCCATTTTTCCAATTTGATGGATGCACCTCGCGTGGCCAGCATTTTGATAGGTTGTATCCATCTTCAGCAATTTGCGGTACACCAGGACAATCCCAGTTCCAATCAGAACGATCCCAGTCACCATTATTACGAAGATATACAAATCTTCAATATCTTCGATAGAGAGATTACTCAGGCACAAGATCCTCCAAACACTTGTCACCCGTAAATAGCCCGCTGGAGCCGTCCCTGCGGGGCAAACAGCTTCCCCCGGAGCACTGTTCCTTGTTGAAAAAATAGTGTCAATTGCGTTCAAAGCCCAGCTTATCAATTCCATAATTTCTTTTCGATAATCAGCAGTAGACGCAGACAGACAACAGCAAGCTGGGATCCAGTTAGTTAGGGAAGTGGGGAGCTAGAGCAGAGAGAAAAGAGAGAAGCGTCTACTCTCCTTGAAGAGCGGAAGTGAAGACTGCTAGATACAGGCTTCCTGTATCTAGCAAGCATCTGATCGAAACTCCACCAATCTGAACTGTGACTTCCCGACACTCACCCACTGCTCGCTCAAGAAACTGTTCACAGCTAAGAGTTCTAGAGCCTTTGGTTTTGTGTCAGATCTTCTGGCTCACGGCATCTGAGGGGGCTAGTGTCCCTGTGTCAATGCACCTTTTGTCATAGGCTGGTTTTCTGGATGGTGGTTGATACACCCCCTTGCAATATGTCCCACTCCTTTGCATTTAAAGCAAATAGGTTTTCCATCATCTGTAAACTGGAGCTTTACTCTAGGTTTTATTCCTTTGTCTCTGTTAGGTTTCTCTTTAAGAGCAAGATCCTTTTTTATTGCAATGGTTAACTCTCCAATGGCTTTGCTCTGCTCTGTGACCATGTTAACAATGTCTTCTAGAGCAGGGGTCCCCAACCCCCGGTCCCCGGACTGGTACTGGTCAATGGATCATTTGGTACCGGGCCACAAAGAAAAAAAATTGTGGTTAATATTAAAGCTATTTTTTCATTAGTCTTGTGGAGATTTTATTTTGAAAAACAACTGTTTCTGCCCTCGCCTCACAACCACTCTTGACTCTGGCACGACATTTCATGCATCAGTGACACAAGCTAACTCTTGACAAAATGAGCCAAAAACAAAATTCTAGTTGCAGGGAAACAAGCCCAGAGTTCCCACTGATTATGGTGAGTTGATATTATGCTGTAGAATCATTGTAATTACCTAATATAAAGTGTAACTGTTTCAGATTACATGCTCTGAACTGACAAAGGTTTTTGTTATTGGAACCCCCGCACCTCTACCCGGTCTGCGGAAAATTTTCATGCATGAAATCGGTCCCTAGTACAAAAAAGGTTGGGGACTACTGTTCTAGAGTAGATGACTGCTTCTCCTGTGAGTAACCAAAACACTGGCCCCCCTCTTCCCTGATACTGTCACAGCCTTTTCTTAGCAGCCTTAGTGTTATAGGGCTTGTCTTCAATGGACCAAGCAATGGCCTCTTCATGAACATCTAAAAGAGTGGATTGGGAATTATCCCTAACCATTTTCTTCAGTTCCCTTCTAAGAGAGGAATCCTGCATGCCCTCAATGAACTGGTCTCAGACAGCAATTTTAGCATTAGGCACTGCATTTGGTCTTTGTTTTAAAGCTAACCGTAAAATCTGAGACAGTCCATGTGAATACTCCTGAAAATCCTCATCCTCTCTTTGCTGGCAGCCATAAAATGCTTGTAACAGTTGAGCTACAGTAAACTTCTCAGCATAACCTTCCCTTAACAAAGTGAACAACTCACTGGGATCTGTAGGTGTGGAATACATGCACAGTCTGACCTCCTTTAAGGCCGACCCTCTTAGCAGACAGAATGAAATCAGCATTGTTCTCTGTGCTCCTGAATCTGGCTTTAATGACACTGTGGGGGACACAAGAGGACATGGCACTCCACCCAGGACAGGGGGTTGGTGGGGGAGAAGGTAGTCCGAAATGGTAATGGGGAAAAGGCGAGAAGAGCCAGCTAAGGGCACCAGAGTGCTGGGGGGTATAAAGCCAAACAAAGATGTGCCTTCCGCCTCTGCTGTGCCAGGTTCTTACCTTAGGACACAGGGGTGTGAATGTATTGTATCAAGACCTGCTCTGTGATGGTATGTTAATGTGTATGTGGATGTGTGTGCATGTTTCACAGCTTGTATGTTAATGTGTTTACCCTGGGTGCTGGTGGCAGGAATAAGTGTATAAGAGAGTTTGCTCTGGCACTCAGATTCAGTCTGTTATGTTTGGAGGAGAATAAAGTCTGTGTCATCAGCTCATGGTATCATCTGATTCCTTCCTCCACAACACGATCTACCTCCTCAATAAACTTATCTATTAATGTACAAAGTAGGCTGCTTTTAAACAAGAATAAATACTAGTGAGGAGTTGTAGCATTTATTCTTGTTTGGCAGATGAAGACTCGTTGAGCTCGAAGGCTTTTTTTTTTCTAATTGTGCAGAAAAAGATTCAAATCTGAGGTTTCTTTCTAAAGAACTTGACTGAAGGGCTGACAGTTTCAATCACATGTCAGCAGTAAAACTTCAGAGACTGAGGTCATTGTAATCTGCAGATTTTTTGTTTGTTTGTTTATTTTAAAAGTTTAAGAGCCCCTGGCTCTTAAACTTTTTATTTATTCCCCATTTTGGGGAGCCAGACAATTAACAAGCCCATCTACACACAGCTATTTCTCTGCCCCTCCACACCCACAGTGAATCCAAGAACAAGCTAAGCCTCGTCATATTTCCTTTTCTTCTTGGCTTTTTTGTTAATGATCGTCCGGAATTTCTTTTTGCTCATCATTTTAAAAGAGTTTTAAAAATTAGGTAATGATATAATTTTATCCATCCATCCATCCATCCATCTTCTACTGCTTAATCCTTTTTTGGGGTGGAGGGGGGTAGAGCTTCCTCTTTACCCAAGACCGGAGCCATGAAACCCTATGCCATCGACCTCAAAGTGGATAAGTTACTCCCTGCACAAGACCTGGAGTCATTTCCTCTCCAATCCATTTGCCAAAAGAATGCCAAAGTGGTAGGTTTACGGCCTGATGTTCCACAGACTCTAGACCAGCAATATTCCTCTCCTTAAAACTCAAAGTCCAACATTGCCCTCCGATGAATAACACAGGAATATTTTCCCTGAGGGCTGAATGTTTTCTCTCTAAAGTTTAAACTTTGAATTGTGAACAATGAAATAACTTATCCTTCTCCACAGACAACATCAGCTATTGAAGATATGGCTGGACCCTCTGATGGACAATTATGTTTGAAATACTTTTATTGATACGATTTGATATGTGTTCCTTTACCTTCACAAAGAATTAATTTTGCATGTCCACTATAAAATTAATTATTATATTTACAATGTAGACACATCATTTTGTTCCTTTATTGTTAAGTAGAATATCATAGTCACTAAAGTTTTAAAGAATTTATGCTTTAATAGGCAGCATATATATGTTTTAGGATGATTTCACTCTTCAAATCAAATCTTATGCATCCTTCTATCTCTCCCTGGGTGAGGCATACATTCCAAAAACTATGAACTGACCAATCAGCTTCCAAGTCTCCACGCATCTCCTTTTTAGTCAATTTATGACCCTAGACCAAACAAAGAAACTCAGTGCAACTGGTCAAAAGTTTACGCTAATGGGCAGATCCAGTCCTGATCTTTGAATGTAATTGGGCAAGCTCAGTTGTCATAAAATTCCCTTGGTCATCCTGCCACACCTAACCAGTGGAAAACTTTGTTTGTCCCCAGTTACCAGTGGGGAGTTGAGTCTTGAAGAAGTTCGTGGAAAGTCAGGTTTCAACTCCCCTCTCTAAACCAGGCCTGGAGCACAAGCTCTGTGTTATATGTAATTTTTGCCCCCGTTTCTTTAAAATTCACCTTTTCCTATTTTACTCTTTTTTTCCTAAAATTACCATGCTAAGAAGATTTTGTTTGATTTTCACCAAGCTTCAGTTAACTTTGTTCTGACCACAACACATCGGAAGAAACAGATTTGTGTTTTTTTTTTTTTTTTTTTATCGTTTGATTTTCTGATCGGACTTTGAATGATAAACAAATATTATTTGGAATTTGACAACCTGGCCAAATTCCTTTTTCTGTGCATAAACAGACATCACCCAGTGTGATGAGCGTCAAGCTCCTACGGTTGTGACCTAAAGGAGCAGAGCCCGGATCGTGTGTTGGCAGAACCTGCCTGTCCTTTCTCTCAGCAGCATCCACACACATCCATCTGGACCAAGATTGGTAACGGAAGGCCTGCTACCACCAGGGGACACAGTCTGACTCTGCTGTGCTGAAGGTCTGTTGTTCAAATTAAATTTAATTCTTCAGAATATCCCTAGTATAAGTTCTATAAACCTAATATCTTCGAACTCCTTTCAGAACTTCAAATACATTTATCTTTTTATTAGTCTCCATTCCTTTTTAGAGTAACACAAATTTTCCTTTTAATAAAATAGTTTAGTCATCATTTTCTTCATAAAATTGTGTCCAATTTTGCTAATCATTCTGCTTTAAAACTATTTTATGGTTTTTCATTTTCCATTACAGTACCAATTTAAGCTATGTTTTTCCTCGGTTTCACAAATGTTTGATAATATACTTTACTGACATTGAGATGGTGACATCCTACAAGTACCTGGGTGTTCATCTGAACAATAAACTAGACTGGTCATACAATACCGACGCACTCTACAAGAAGGGGCAGCGCAGGCTGTTCCTACTGAGGAGGCTCAGGTCTTTTGGTGTACAAGGGGTGCTCCTGAAGACCTTCTACGATTCAGTGGTAGCATCAGCCATCACTTTTGGAGTGGTCTGCTGGGGCAGTGGCATCACAGCAGCTGATAGGAAGAGACTGAACAAACTGATCAAGAAAGCTAGCTCTGTCCTGGGGCAGCGCCTTAACCCAGTGGAGGAGATAGGAGAGAGAAGGATGGTGGCTAAGCTGTCATCTCTGCTGGAGTCCGAGTCCCACCCTTTGCAGGACATACTGAATGCACTGAGGAGCTCATTTAGCAGTAGGCTACATCATCCTAGGTGCGTGACCGAGAGGTTTCGCAGGTCCTTCCTACCTACGGCTGTCAGACTTTATAACCTAAGCAGGGCTGCTCGAAGAGATAGGAAAAAAACATGACGACCTAATAGTATTGAATGCAAAAGACACAACAGACTTACACAAAATGGTCCCCTCCAGTATACAACTAGGACGATATAAATTGCTACCGAGGGTGACAATATGTATGGGTACATATTCATACTATGTGGGGTAACTAAATAGACTGTTATGCTGTTTATTCCATCTAGCTACAATGCTCCGCACTGTGTATATATATATTTATGTGTACATATGTATATTCACTGCTTTTATTTTCTTATCTTCTAAATTATTGCTCTGAGTGTTGCTATCCCTGTGCTGTTGCAATCCTGGAATTTCCCCGTTGTGGGACTAATAAAGGCTTATCTTATCTTATCTTATCTTATTATGCTCAGTAATCCATTAACAGTCTAATGTGCTCATGACACATGTTGAATTCATTGTCTTAAAGTCATCTGAATGTGTTCATCTATCCTGAAATTTCTTATTAAATTGTTAAAAAGGTATATTGGAGTCATTGTTTGATTTCATGTCCATCTTCTTGATTTAAAGCAGACAAGAACTCACAGGTTTTTGAGACTGATTCATTTTTAGCACAAATACAAAATTATTAATAAAATTGTCCATTCTTTTGGACTGGTGCCCCACGAGCTTATGTGTGTTGGTAATGAAGAGAAGTCTTCATTCCTACTCACATGCATATTTACATTAATATTTGTACAAACAATAAACCACTACATATTATTACTACATTTTTATGGTGCCCTGTGTGAGGCTGCATGCAATCCTGAAAATGGACATGAAATTCTGAGGTCACAAGCTGTGTGTTTATAGTCAAAGCTGATCTTTTTGCATGGTAAAACTTCATTTCTACACTGTTTCATAGTATAGGCACTGTACCTAACTGACTGGCCACTCAGCCAGCCATGTCTGTGACCCCTTATCTGCTGGAACCCAGCGGCGTGTGTGTCTGAGGAGCAAAAGGGGAAGGGGGGTCGCCCACTCCCAAGACTCAGTCACCCATTCTGATCAGAGGCCAGAGAGCCGTTGTTTCCTCAAAGCCTGCTAAAAGTTGAATGAATCATTGCCATACGATAAATTAAATAAAATAAAAACCTAAAGAGACGGAATCGTGAAGAATCCAACCCGTCGTTTGTAAATTCAGCCTAGTGGCATGGTTCCTGCTGGGAAAATCTGAATTAACCATTTTAAACCTTATTTTTAAGCTGTGAATCTAGCTAGTTCACACTGAACAGCAGTAATACTGGTTACTGAGAGGAAATTGTGAGGCGACAGCACCCAACGTAATAAGGAACTGTACACAAAGTTTTCAAATTGTAAAATTATTCTCACATGAATAATCTGCAGAATTGCTAGAATTGTCAATGGAGTTTGGCTTATGACAAACTGGAATAAAGTAAGTCTGTGCTCCATTCTTTAAAAGCTGCTGGCAAAACAAGCCAGTAGAAGCATGAAACAAAGCAAAGGTGTGGTTTACTGTTGAACGGGCCGTGTCACGCATTCATGGGTGACCAAAAGTGCTTCGTTGTATGCTTAACTATTGTTTTTTTTGGAGCTGCACTTGCTGGCCAAACCATAGAGTGCAACTGCCATTTTGGGACCACCATTTTGGGTCGAGCCTTCATCTGGGCCGCCATTTTGGAGCACACCTCAGCTGGACTGCCTCCAAGCGATGTCACTGTATCTCCTCCTCCTTGAGTGCAGAAGGAACTGCCTCCATCTGGTGGCCAACTATAATAACTGCATCCTTTCATAGAATTACATCTAACAACTTTTAGTCTGTCAAGCTGATTTTTACCCAAATCAAGCTTCCAAATTAACTTCAAAGCAATCCATATTATCCAGAAAAACCCAAATTTAAAACCAATGTAAAATTTTTGTGCCAAAAGCTGTGAAAAGAAAACTTGCTGGCTCATGAAGGCTATTCTCATTGGTGGATCAGAGGTGACCCTTGTAAATGAACATCAGAAGTGTACAAAAACATACACTTTGTAGTTAATCACTTATCTTAACCACACATTTTAATCTTTAAAGTTAAAAGCATATATTTACACATTTTAAGCAACAATTACAAATTTTTGGAGCTAAATATGTTTGTTTTAGGTGCCTACATTGTTTGATTCCTCCTACAGGAAATTCACTTTAACCTAGGGATCCAAATAAATGCCAATATTTATTCAAAAGTTACTTTAAATTAGTGTTAACCCTGTGAATGCTGGTAAAAGATTTAGTGATTGACTGAATATTTACCAAAATTTTTCAAAATAAGAAACCACATTACTCAATTAACACTTAAAAGTGTTATGTAAATTCATTGTGCTATTCATGATTCATTTTTTTCTTCACAGGAAAATAAAGGCATTAACCGACTCCCTACTTCTCACCAGGATTTAAAAGAGAAAAATCATAAGGTGGACAAATTGATTATTCTGTAAATAAAACTGTATAGATAAATCTATATAGGTAAATCACTATTAGCTTTAATCCTAAGAAATCCTTGGTGACAATATACAAAAACAATTCCCTTGTACTTTCTAATTTGTCAATATTAAAACATGTATTATCTCAGGAAAGCTTTATTGGAAGTCACATCTTCTATCATCAAAGTTCCCAGCAGAAAAGAGACAGACCCAACTTTCCCCACAGCTTTTATAACCCAGAGATACAAAACCCCCACATCAAGTATCTCACACCTTCACCCCACAGAAGTTAGGTAAACACATGAACCCACAGTCCCCGAGACTCGCTGGCGCTTCTGTCCTCTTCTCCACCTCGGGGCTCTTGCTGGGACATTGTCTCTCACCTCCGTCTTCCTCCAGCACCCACCTCCTAGCCGAGGTCCCTGCTGGGGCATTGTTCTTATGGACGTTTGATCTGTAGGGTCTGCACCGTCATGCCTACTGGAAGCATGTGGGGGAGAATGCATACCATACAAGCATGCCATATATGTGCCTTAAATATGCACCATATAACCCCCCCCCCCAAACGTTCAAATAAGGACAAGTTACATTTCAAATGCATAGAATCATGACACCCCACACAGAACAAGCGAGAGAAAAAAACTTGGCACAACAGATCACATGTCCCACTGCTTGGGCTTTAACTCTCTGCCATATCTGCTGTGAGCAGGTCTCGCTCTGCCTGTGGCTGTCTGCTGCATCTGTGAAGTAGAATCATTAACACATCGTCGTGAAAACTTAGCAGAGTGCCTCCCGGGTGGCCTGCCGCGGCAGGGGGCTCTGGCCAACTGGACTGGGTCGTCAGCTAACACAAAAGCGGGTTTGAGTCTGTTAATGCAGACTAAGTCCCTCCTGTCTCCCAAATCGAGCAAAAAATCCTTTTCCCCGGTTTCTAACACTCTGAACGGTCCATCATAAGGTGGCCTTAAACCTAACCTCTGTGCGTCGTGTCTAACGAAGACAAATTCTGCATTTTTTAAGGCTTTGGGCACAAAAACACGTGGAAAACTGTGATGAACGGGACCGGGGAGGGTGTGTGACCCCGCTTCGCTCTGCAGCAGCTGAGCGGGGAGGTGCTCCGGAGCAGGGTTCTCAGGGAGGAAATCTCCCGGTAACCGGAGGGGTTGGGTGAAGACGAGTTCTGCCGGAGAGGCTTGCAAATCCTCTTTAGGTGCTGAACGCAACCCTAATAAAACCCATGGGAGTTTATCAACCCAATTTGTGTCCGTGAGAGCCGCTCTGAGGGCTGCTTTCAATGACCGATGGAAGCGCTCGCACAAACCGTTGGCCTGGGGGTTATAAGCGGTCGTGCGATGAATTTTCACCCCCAGGCTGAGTGCCATGGACGACCAGAGCTCGGAAACAAACTGGGGTCCTCTGTCAGACGTTATGTCTGACGGGATACCAAAACGTGCGACCCAAGCTGTTAAAAAGGCACGAGCGACATCTGCCGCTGTGGTTGCCGCCAAAGGAACCGCCTCTGGCCAGCGCGTGGTGCGGTCTACCATGGTTAAAAGGTGTGTGAAACCCTGGGACAGCGGAAGAGGTCCTACTAAGTCGACATGCACATGATCAAAGCGTTTGGCTGGGATGTGAAAAGGTTCCAGAGGGGCTCGTGTGTGTCTGTGCACCTTTGCTCTTTGACACGCAGCGCATGCTGCAGCCCACTCTTTGACTTGTTTACGCAGCCCCGGCCAAACAAACTTCTCTCCTACCATTTTGATAGACGCGCGGACGCCCGGGTGTGCCAGTGAATGTATTAAGTCGAAAACACGGCGACGCCACGCAGCCGGGACTACGGGATGGGGACGCCCCGTGGAGGTATCGCAGATTAGGGGGGGCATGCCTCTGTGAAGCACCCTGTGCTCCAGCCTTAGCCCTGTTGGCCCAGACTGGAGCGCGCGCACGTCCGCGTCGCCAACCTGTTCAGCGGCCATGGCTGCATAATCTAACCCAACGCAGAACGGAGCTGTGAGCGCTTCTGCACCGCAAGCCTGGCCTAGGTCTGCCGCCGCCGAATCTGCCCCCTGGGGGCCTGTCGCTGCAACTGCACGCGAGAGGCAATCTGCCACTACATTGTATTTACCTGCCACGTGTTGAATGTCAGTGGTAAACTCCGAAATTGCAGCCAGCTGCCTCTGTTGTCGGCCCGACCAAGGCTCTGAAACCTTAGCCATTGCAAAAGTTAAGGGTTTATGGTCCACGAACGCGGTAAAACGGCGGCCTTCCAACCAGAACTGGAAGTGGCGGATGGCCAAATGTAGGGCCAAAAGCTCCCTGTCAAACACGCTGTATTTACGCTCGCTATCGCGCAATGTTTTGCTGAAAAACGCAAGTGGTTGCCAGCATCCTGCCACCAGTTGCTCAACAACCGCTCCCACTGCCACGTCGGAGGCGTCTGTGGTTAGCGCCATGCGAGCTGCCGGCACCGGGTGTGCCAATAACGCAGCGTTCGCGAGGGCTGATTTGACCTGTGAAAAAGCGCGCTCCCGATCCGGGGACCACTCGACCTTAGATGCAGGTTTTTGCTTCTTTAATGCCGCGTACAATGGGTGCATGAGCCGTGCTGCGTTTGGGAGGAAACGGTTATAAAAATTGACCATCCCCAAAAATTCCTGCAGCGCCTTAACCGTCTGCAGTTGGGGGAAATCCGTTATCGCGCGCACTTTATCCGGCAGCGGGACCGCGCCTTCTGGCGACACGCGGTGTCCCAAAAAATCGATTTTCGCTACCCCGAATTGGCACTTCGCTGGGTTAATGATTAGCCCGTGGTCTGTGAGCCTCTGAAAAATGGCTGTGAGGTGGCGTTCGTGCTCGGCTTCGGACGCGCTGGCTACCAAAATATCATCCAAATAAGCGAACACGAAAGGGAGGTCGCGCAGCACTGCATCCATCATGCGTTGGAACGTCTGCGCGGCACCCTTGAGGCCGAAAGGCATGCGCAAAAACTCGAAAAGCCCGAAAGGGGTTATAACTGCCGTTTTGGGTATGTCCTGCGCACGGACTGGAACTTGGTGATAACCACGCACCAAATCTATTTTGGAAAAGATGCGCGCCCCCGCTAAATGTGCCGAAAAATCCTGGATGTGCGGAATCGGATAGCGGTTGTGGGCTGAAGCATTATTTAATCTGCGGAAATCGCCGCAAGGGCGCCACGAGCCGTCAGCTTTGGGTACTATGTGCAGGGGTGACGACCAGGCGCTGTTCGAATGCCGGACTATGCCCAGCTTTTCCAAGTTGGCAAATTCCTCGCGCGCGATGGCCAGTTTAGCTGGGTCCAACCGCCGAGCTTTTGCAAAAACAGGGGGGCCCGAAGTACTTATGAAATGTTCGACCCCGTGTTTGGCAACTGACGCTGAAAATGTAGGGACCGTGAGTGCTGGAAACTGGTTGAGTAATGCATGAAACTTACCACCCGCAGCTGTGACATTGGAATGTGCAGAAGGCAGGGCCACCCGAGCTGTGCAGGAGATAGAGTAGAAAGACAGTGCATTTACAATACGTCTATTAGCAAGATCAACTAACAAACTGTTTGAGCACAAAAAGTCAGCACCTAGCATGTTGTTGTTAACTGCAGCGACAACGAAGTTCCACTCGAAGTTGCGCCCGTGAAGGGACAGGCGGAGTGTCTTCTCCCCATAGGTTTTGATCGTGGAGCCGTTTGCCGCTAACACCAGGGGGCCGCTGGCCGGCGCCAGTATGTCCGCGTAGGTAGGCTTGACAAAACTCAGCTGGGAGCCCGTGTCCACCAGGAATTCTTTCCCAGAATTCGCGTCCGTCACGAAAAGCAGCCTATTCTTCGTGCCGAGAGTCGCAGCTGCTACCGGCTCCCGGTCTTGGCGTTTCCCTGGCGCTGGTACCGGCATGGTGGGACGCATCTGTGGGCTTTCTCGGCGAAACGTCGATGGTAGAAGCAGAGGGCGTTGTCAGCTCCGCTTCTCCTGGTCTCCGCCGCTGCTGCCGTCAGTGGATCCGGTGCCGCAGCCTCTGGTCTCCCTCCTTCTCGCGAAGGGGCGGTCATCTCTGCTGCTGCCGTCGTGGCTGCGCGCCGTCTATGGGAGTCGACGAGCCATTGCGCCACCTGTCCCAGCTCGTGGTAGTTACGGTTGACGAGCGGCTGCGAGCTGGTCAGGGTGACTCTCACTGCTGGCGGGAGCGTTCTGAGGAAGAGGTGAGCGAAGATAAAACTGTCGTCGTCCTCACCTCTCAGGCTCATCATCTTCGCCATCAGATCCGCTGGCCTGTCTGCTTCTCCCTCTGTCAGCGCCAGGAGCTTCTCTGCGCGCTCTTCCAGCGAGGGAGTGAAGGCTCGGATGAGGGCATCTTTCAATGCGCTATACTTGTCGTCTTGGGGCGGGTGGTTGGTCAGGCTCTCCACCCGTTGCACTGTGAGGCTGTCCAGCTTCACGACGACATGGTAGAACCTCGTTGCATCCGCTGAGATTCCCCAAAGGTGGAATTGCGCCTCCACAGTGGTAAACCAGGAGCGCGGGTTATGTTGCCAGAAGTCAGGTAGCTGTAGCGTGGTAGCCGCGTTAACCCGGTTGGCTCCTGAAGAGTCCGGTGCGGAAATCACGCCGTCACCGGCCATAAGTAGTCGTAGGTCACCAGTGTAGAAGATGCCTTACAAACAAGACTGAGTGTATTATCTCAGGAAAGCTTTATTGGAAGTCACATCTTCTATCATCAAAGTTCTCAGCAGAAAAGAGACAGACCCAACTTTCCCCACAGCTTTTATAACCCAGAGATACAAAACCCCCACATCAAGTATCTCACACCTTCACCCCACAGAAGTTAGGTAAACACATGAACCCACAGTCCCCGAGACTCGCTGGCGCTTCTGTCCTCTTCTCCACCTCGGGGCTCTTGCTGGGACATTGTCTCTCACCTCCGTCTTCCTCCAGCACCCACCTCCTAGCCGAGGTCCCTGCTGGGGCATTGTTCTTATGGACGTTTGATCTGTAGGGTCTGCACCGTCATGCCTACTGGAAGCATGTGGGGGAGAATGCATACCATACAAGCATGCCATATACAGTATGTGCCTTAAATATGCACCATAATTAGCTTTAATCCTAAGAAATCCTTGGTGACAATATACAAAAACAATTCCCTTGTACTCTCTAATTTGTCAATATTAAAACATTTAAATCTTTAAATGAAAATTTGCTTTCACAATAAAGACAAAAATTATCCTTAACTTTGAAAGAAAAGTGAAAACCTATAATTTTAAATGCTCTAAAGCATTTAACCTTTTCTATTTTTGTTGTTTCCCTTTTGTAAACAAAATCATCACTTTAAAGTGACATTCAACAAAATTCCAAAGCTAGTTATTGACAATTCCAATACTCGGCTTTGAAAATTTAAAGCAAAGTAAAGAAGTCAATCTACACAAATTTTTGGAGTACAAATCAAAATACAGTTTCAACAAACAAATAAATGAACACATCTCCAAATTTCTACAATAATTCCAAAATTCTACCTCCCTTCTTATAAGCCTGTAAGTTGGAACAAGTTCTAAAAGAGCTTATCACTACCACTACTATAAAATAACAACCAAGGTTAATCCTTGACTAACAAATTTAGCTATAATCAACAAGTTGATTTTTAAGCTAGCTGTTAAACAACCCACCAATTTACTGAATTGGATGACCTTCAAACAACACTGGAAAAATTGACTTCTGACTTCATATCTAGCTTCACCACACGGGTTAAGAGAACACGGCCCAAAGATTTGAAGCAACTCACTGAAGAACTTTTGGACGATTATGCAGAAAACTCACCAAAAGGAAAGGATTCCCTAGCGTGTTGGGACAGTTCACACTAGCATTAGTGGCGAGATTAAAAGTAGCTGAGAATGAGCTAGGGAATCAACAATCCTCTCTCTCCAGGAAGAGAATAAATTGCTAATGAAGAAACTGGAACAATCTCAAGCAGAAAACGATGATACTCAAGCTCAACTTGATAATGCGTTATGAGAATTGAACCAGGCAAACCCAAAGAAGTGACAACTGACTTGAGACAATGACTCGCTTTGCCAAGAGAACATTGAACTTGAAGATGCCCTTCAGGACACGAAGAAGGAACTCACAAGAGTTGAAGGTCAACTAGACAATGCAAAGTCTAACTACAAGAAATGCCAACTGCTCCTACAGGAAGCACACCAAGGTTGAAAAGAAATAAAAGAAGAAGTGGATGAATATCAACAACAAAAGGAAGTGGGACCACAATCATTTCCATGACCTCCAGAAACTCTGGCTACTCCCCAACCAAGACCACGAAGCGTGAACGGGTTGGTTAGGCCGAAAGAACATATCTCACCAGACTGGGACTTCTACCATGCAGCATCACCCGATTTCTATTTCAAGCACAAATGATCACGTGAAAAGCTTGTGTGTGCCCCTTCAGACTGCGACCTTGATAAGATCACGCGGAATCTTACAAAATTTCATCCAGATCCTACTGGTTCACCTGATACCAGAGCCTATTTACAAGACATTGACTACTGCCTGCGTAAATACCCTGATGCTACGGTTGACGATCGCATCTATTTGATTAAACTAACATCTAACAGATCCGTATCAAAATTTATAGACAGACAGCCATCAGATATCAGGACAGACTATCTGCAACTCTGCAAAGCCATCGAAAAGGAATTCTCTGACAACTGCCTACAGTCAGGGCTATCGGCAAACCTGGCCGTGAAACAAGGTTGCTCAGAGCCTTCGCAGGATTACTACCAGCGACTCCTTCTAGCCTACTTTGGATCTCAAAATATGCCAGGGATGGAACAAGACCACAATTTTAAGTTCCTCCTTATCTGTGCTTCCATCCCACTGAGTCACTACCTTGGAGTCACAGCTAACGCAAGGTCATGCCCAATAGGCCAGCTGAGCGTTTACACATTATGCTGTCCAAAAACAGCGACAAAGCTGTAACAAGCACACTGAGCCTGCCACCATGCTAGCTATCAGCACTGCTTCTGACACCCTGAAGTTGGAAGGAGCTCCTTGCCCTACTCCATCTCCTACACTGCAATCACATGAAAATCTGAGATGTTTCTCCAACCAACCTCATCAAAGTCAAAACCAAACTAGGTCCTCTAGATCCCACTCAGGACCAACTTTGCGAAAGCCCGACTACCGTCGTAGGCCAAGTCCAACAGATAGATTGCGAGAATACGGTATGGACCCTCGGGATGACAAATACTGATCCCAAGACATGCGTAACCGTGGTAAATGGTCTCCTCCCCTTCATCAGAGAATCTCAGAAGTAGAGACCAATCTGAAACCTTGGAAGAAGAAAGAAACTCCTACTCTCAGTAGAAAAGTTTTTTTTTTTTTGATTGAGTCGCCTCAGGAACAAGTGTTCCTTTCTATAGCTTATAAAGGACAGCGGTCGCCAGTCCTCTCTGCCCGCCTTTCCCCATTATATTATGCTGAGCGCCAAGGTAGAGAGCGGAAAGTACCATTTTTACCTGGTCTTTGGTATGACCCGGCCGGAATTTGAAGCCCAGCCTCCCGGTTGTGGGGCAGATGTTCTACCATCTAGGCCACCACTCCGGTTATATTAGAGAAGATATAGAAGCTGTCAAACACCTCCTAGCGAACATTCGAAACAACAGATAAGATAAAACAGCCGACATCCTAGCTATTGCAGCTGTGCCAACCCAGAATAAACACTCTAAATCACAAAGAAAGGGCAAAAAGAAAACCCCTCCTACAAATGGAGAAGAACCAAAGGACCCAATGCAGTTCAGTGCTGTTCTGGCAGTTCAGCCACAAGCCAAAGACCACTCCTCTAAAAACGACATTTCGCAAATCCGTGTCGAACCACCAGTTCCACAATTTCTGTGCGATTTAACCGAAGGGGCGGCGGGGGGGGGGGGGGGATTGTACCTTTCACTGACTCATGAAGATGTGATGTTTCAGGATGCTCTTTTAGACACCACCACTGACATCACTCTTATGTCACACAATCTTTCTGACCAACTACAGTATGTGTAGCTGCTAACCGTGCTCACAAAGATTTAAAACTGGAACCTTGTTCATTAGCTGTTCAACCATACGCACTCACTAACACAACCCTGTCGGGCGTGTCACTAATCAGAGTCTCCATTGGTCCCATGACCTTGACTCATCCAGTCTTTGTGTCCAAACTTGACTCCATTTCGTTGCTCGTTGGCAAAGACATACTAAATCACTTTGAGCCACTGACTGACTTCAAGAATCTCAAATTATGGGCTCAAACTCAACACCCTCACCCAATCAATCTGCGTAAGACAACTGAATCACAGTGCTATGTTCTCGACACTTTGGACACCCCAAGTCTCACGCAACTAGTGCTGTTGGAACAATTGAAACCGACTGAAAGCGACCACAAAAGCCAAGGTGCACATTGTCCTTAAGAAGTCAAAGGTCACCTTCAAACACAAGACAAGGAATTTAATGACCTTGGGAACTCACTGGCTGAACAAAAAGTTTCACATGGCCCCCTTTGTACCTTTGACCCACCATTGATGTCACCTTCTGAATCCCACCCACCCACCCCTGTGGCCTGCGCGGTCACAAGAGCCAAATCAACCAGCTCTCCGGACCCTCCTCAACCTAAGGGCCCTGCATCAGTGGACTCAACTTTTTCAGATGCTAGACATGTATCTACTCAAGCCCACGACCCCGTGGTCCATAAAACAGTCAAACATTGGTCGGACCCAACTAGTCACATGCTCCCCATGTCAAATTTCTCTAACATACCGAAATTGAATACACTTCCTGCAATGCGGCCTTCTCTGCAGCTGTGTGACGGCACTCGCATTCATGCTTCTGATGAACAATCATCACCACCGCTTGTAGTTCATCGAAACCAGAGGGGGGTGATGACTGCCAACACCCATGATCTTCCAGCTGCAGAACACAGAGGCGTCAAAACGACATACCACACTCCTAAAACCACGTTTCAAAAAAATTTGGACCGATCCACCAAACGACGCAACGCGTACCACAACCAAAAAGCCTCCCATTGCAAACCTCAAGTGGGGGACAAGGTCTTCTGCTACACATTTGTACCGCAACCACAACAAATCAATCTACAGGCAGAGAAAATTGCTCCTAAATTGCTGTCCGGGTGTACAAGTCCATACATTGTCAACGACAAACTTTGCCCGCTTATGAACCAAATTCAGGACCCCATTTTCAAATGGGCCCATCATAATCAGAGTAAACTTTACCAAAACCCTATGGGACTTGTTGGGGACAACACTGTCACAGTAAGTCCATAAATAAGATTAAAATCAGGCCTGCGTTCAATAAATAATTGTTAGCTAACTATTAGCCTCAGGTACACTCGATCACATTTTTCCAAACCAATCAGTTAAAGGCAAAAGAAAAGGGTAAACTGAAACCATATTATCTCCTAAAAAGCTAATCTCAAAAGACTCTGTAAAATCTAATCAATTTCAATCAACTTACTATTTTCAAATAGTTTACACAAAACATCCAATACCATTCATTAGCTTGAGCTAACAACATCAAAATCCCCACTAAAGGTGATATACCTAAGGTTTAGAGTTCAATCTCTTAAAGAAATCGCTTCACCCCTGAGAATAATTTTCATCTGCCACTCAGGTGTCTAAAGATAAAAAAACAAAACAAAAAAACAACAGGAAGGTTGATATTAAAATCTCATACTTCTATCTGTTTTGCTAGGATGATGATCCTCCTGTTACGACCCGAGCGCCGGTCCTGTCCGCGCTTGGGCTATGTATATTCGCTGCCGGCTTTGAGAGCTGTGGGTTATATTCTGGCTTCACTGGGCTTTTATTGTGAAGGCGCTCGGTGGGGTTTCCAGCTGTCAAAATCGGTCAGCTGTCTGTCATCACTGCTCGTTAGTGTTCGCCTTTATAAGGCGGGCACTGACAGCGGTTAGATTGCGGGAGTATCGTCAAACAATCCTCGTGAGGCCTCATTAGACCTTCATGTCAGGTTCGTGTTCTTTCATGTCTTGTCATAGTTTAGCTTGTAGTGGCTGGGGTTGGCCCTAAGAGCCCTTGTACCGCTTAGTGTGTGTTTTTGCCCTTAGCGGCTCATAGCCTTGTGTCTTGTCTTGTTTTATTAATAAATTACCATCATTGCAAAACTCACCGGTGGACTCTTGGCGTCTTATGGTGATCCGCAGGGGTCACCGCATGACAGTATACTCCTGCCAGATGTCTAAACGGAGACGCCACTCCGAGATGCCTTTTTCACCGTGAGTTTTGCCATTGTGTGGAGTTTTTTCCTGTAGTTGGACTTGGTAGGGAGATGCCCGCCAGCGAGTGTGATTATTGCCCGGAGTGGCTGGAGGAGATTGATGGCTATCTGGCGGAAGCCGCCCGTCTCATGCCCACCCAAGCGGCTGGTTATCACTTAGACCTCGCCCAGCGGGCTGTGCACCGTTACCATCTAACCTATATTCCGGAAGGAGAGAAGAGGTTAGCGTGGATTTTTGCACAACGCACACTGAGGGAGAAGGCGCTCCTGGGAACCCCTCCACCTCCCGCGAAGACAGCGTCCCAGGCGAGAGTAGAGATTCGTCGGCTGGAGGGAAAGCCCGGCAGGGGACCTGTGGATCGGACTCCAGTGCCTGCCGCCCGCCCAGTCCCAGCGTCATGTGTTCCCGGGCCCTTCGCCACTCCATCGGCCAGTAGGCCCCATAGTAGGCCCCATAGCCGTGCTCCTACCAAGCCCCAACGAGAATCCCGTCCGGATCCAGCTCCGGGTCGTCGGAGGGACCCAGCCTCCCTGTTGGCCGCATCATATATGTCACGACAGAAGGGAATCCCTGCAGCCGCCGCCCACGGGTCATCTGTTCCAGCTGCGCTGTCAGCTCCTTGTGCCTGCGTCGCCCCGACTGCCATGTCCTCCTCTGTGACGTCACCCCCCGCGGCTGGGAATGCTGTGAGTTGTGCTTCGGCGAGGCCTGTCAGCAAACCACCTAGAGCGGCTCCTCCTCGTGGCCCAGAGGAGTCTGCCGTTTTCTCCCGGAGGGATGAAAGGAGAACTTCACCTGCTGCAGCAGGCACCACCTTCTCTCCAGGAGACAGGCAAGTGCAAATTGTTTCTTCCCATCATTTTTATGATCTGCCTTGTCTGACTCCTGGGGGCGGAGTTCGGGGTTCGCAGCCCCCCGAGCTCCCTCCACCTGCTGTAGAGATAATGACTAAACCTGCTGCCTCTGTGTCCCCCCCTGTTGAGCGATCCGCGATGCCAGGCCAACATCGTTGGATGAAGAGGGGGCCTGCAGTGCTGGAAAGCCTGGATCCGGCCCTGCAGCCACATCGTGGACGGAGGAGAAGAGTGGACTGCGGCCCGGAGCCTGAGCCGACGATGAAGCGTCCCCTGGTCTCCTCGCCGGAGCGGTCCGAGCCAGTGGGTCGAGTGTCCTCTGCCCCCTCGCCAAACGGGTCATCGGCATGGACAGCAGCGCGGGAGGAACCTCAGGCTGCAGACGACACCTTGCCAGCTGCGGAGCCCGACGCAGCTGAGTTGGAGCCTGCTGATGAGAGTCGCCACCCTGAACCTGGATCGTCGAAGTCCTGGGTGGCAACAGAACCCGAGTGCAGGCAAGTGCTCCCTCTTGTGTCTCTGTCCCCTGTTTTGGAGCATTTTTGCCTGCCTCTCAGGGAGGCGAGTGAGGAGCAGCCATCTGCTGTGCCCAAGCTCGTCTCGCTGGGTTCTGTTGCTACCGGTGATTCTGATCCCGGTTTTCTTGTTGTTTGTGAGCCTCGTTGCAGTGTCGCCGGCATGGAACCAGTCGGAGTCACTGGGTTGGAGGTCCCAGGTTCGGGGGTGGAGATCGTCAGCGGAGCTGCACCGACCCAGTCGGGGTCCATCGCGGGAGCTGCTTTGGGCCAATCGGGGTCCGACGTGGGTGTGCCAGAGGCCCAATCGGGGTCCACCGCAGGTGCGGTTCTGGCCCAATTGGGGTCCGACGTGGGTGCGCCAGAGGCTCAATCGGGGTCCACCGCAGGTGCGGTTCTGGCCCAATCGGGGCCCGACGTGGGTGCAGCTGGGATCCAATCGGGGTCCAGCGGAGGTGCAGCGCCGGTGTGGTCCGCGGACGGGGGAGGAGCTGCAGACCTTTTGCCGTCGGATGGATTATGGGCTCATCCTTGCCTTCTTTCCCCTCAACTGAGTCACCGCCCCTGCACATCATTGCCGGGGGCCGTGGGGGTTCCTGTTCGCTCGCCCCGGCTCTCCCGAGTTTTGTCCTTGTCAGGGAGGCCGCCGCGGGCTGTTTTTCCCCGGGACTGGTGGCTGAGGGACACGGGTCGGCCGCCTGAGGGACTGCTTCGCTGGTTCGGCGCCCCGTGTCGGCCACCCGACGTGTTATGTGTTTTGTTGGGCGACCTGGTTCGGCCACCAGAGGAGCGGACGTGCTGGGCGTTGGACTGTGGTGAGCCGCCTGGTCATGTTCCGCCTCCCATGACCACCCGCCGGCCGTTGGATGCGTGGAGACCACCTGAACTGTTCCTATGGCGCCTGGTCTCCGCCGGTCGGCATAAACTGTCGGGAGGGGGGGTAACTGTCCTGTGCTGTTTCTGTAACTGTTATTTGGGGATCCTTGGCAATTTGTGTTATGTCCTACAGTTGCCTTATTTTCCTCCGTGTGTATTTTATCTGATTTGAATATTTGGTATTTTTTTGTCATTGTACTGTGTTTAGTTGTTTTTTTTTTTTTGCCTTGTCTGGTCTGGATTTTGTCTTTTTCCTGTACTGACTCTGTGTTGGTCTTTTTCTCCCTCTGGACCTACCCCCATCCGCCCACCCTGGAGGGGGTGGGGGGACAGGGTGGTCTATGGGAGTTCTGGAAGCCCGCCCTCGGAGGGAGGGTACTGTTACGACCCGAGTGCCGGTCCTGTCCGCGCTCGGGCTATGTATATTCGCTGCCGGCTTTGACAGCTGTGGGTTATATTCTGGCTTCACCGGGCTCTTATTGTGAAGGCGTTCGGTGGGGTTTCCGGCTGTCAAAATCGGTCAGCTGTCTGTCATCACAGCTCGTTAGTGTTCGCCTTTATAAGGCGGTCACTGACGGCGGTTAGATTGCAGGAGTATCGTCAAACAATCCTCTTGAGGCCTCGTTAGACCTTCATATCAGGTTCGTGTTCTTTCATGTCTTGTCATAGTTTAGCTCGTAGTGGCTGGGGTTAGCCCTACGAGCCCTTGTACCGCTTAGTGTGTGTTTTTGCCCTTAGCGGCTCATAGCCTTGTGTCTTGTCTTGTTTTATTAATAAATTACCATCATTGCAAAACTCACCGGTGGACTCTTGGCGTCTTATGGTGATCCGCGAGGGTCACCGCATGACACCTCCTCTTTTTCAGTTTAGCCCTCTACCCAGCAATCACACCTACCGTCACCCAGTCTGAATTGGGTGGAGCCAGGAAAAGAAGTCAACAATCATTAAGTGGATTCTCAGTAATAGCCTCAGCATTAGGGCCTCTTGTTAGACTTGGCATGTCTGCTGTTAACTTGGTCAACACTGCCACACTGAAATGTCAGGTAGCTGAACCACAAACCGTTACCAAAACTTTGCAAGATACTGTGTTGGTTTTGAATATTTGCTCCGAAGCATCAATCAAACTCAACAAGGTCTTGAATTTTTTGCTCTTCGTGTTAAAGGTTGACTATGCTCACACACAGGTGGTGTCTATGTTACTCTCAGACGTAGCTAGAAACATTCGCGTTGTGGCCACACATATGTGAACTACTTTGTGACTGATGTAAGACCTCACATTTTAGATAAGAACAAAGACAGAGTTTCCTTGGAGATAACAGGAAGCTGTGAAGGTGTTAGCTTTGGTATGCAGGGCCTGAGACTGTGGAGGTGATATTAGAGGATTAAAGAGGAGATGCATTGTTACTGGCGATTATAATGCAATGTGACTTGTGATGCAATGTGACTTGTGAACTGTGAGAGTCCTGGTAGTTAAGGACGAGAGTTTCCTGTGATGTCCTCTTTCTTCTTTGAGATGTTGGCGAATGTGAATAAAGCTGACTTGAGAGAAATCTGTCTCATCATTTGCACATTCCCACACTGGTGACCCAAGACGTAGCATGCAGCGAGAGGAGAATTCCCCGGGGCCAGCCTCGTCAGGAGCCCCCAGCCAAGCGAATGCCGCTATGGTCCAGCTACCGGACTTTTGGCAGAACAATCCGAGCTCCTGGTTCCACGCTGTTGAGGCACAGTTCAACCTCCGGGGGATATCGGTAGACGACACAAAATTCTACCATGTGGTCGCAAAACTGGACAACTACACGGCTCAGCATGTGGAGAGCCTTATCGAGCAGCCGCCAGACAGCGACAAATATGGCGCGTTGAAGGCTGCACTCATCCAGCACTTCACCCTCTCGGTTGAGGAGCGAGCAGAGAGACTCCTGGCGCTGACTGAGTTGCGAAATGACACGCCCGTTAACCTGATTGAGAAGATGTTGAGGTTGAAAGGCTCGGACGACGACCACTTCATCTTTACCCACCTCTTCCTCAGGACCCTACCGTCAGCGACGAGAGCGACCCTGGCCAGTTCGCTGTTGTTGGCCCAGCGGGACTACCGCACGCTGGCCCGGGAGGTGCACCGAATTGTCAACGCCAGCAGACAGCGCGCGGCCAAGGCCGCAGCAGCAGAACTCGGCACGACAACCGGAGATGGCAGGGGGCCAGGGGCAGCGGTAGCAGACCCACCGACGACGGCAGCGGCGGGGGCCAGGGAACGCGGATCAGACGCCCTTTGTTTCTACCATCGCCGCTTCGCAGAGAAGGCACGCAAATGTGTACCACCGTGCCAGTTCAAGCGTTCGGGAAACGCCAAGACCGGGGGTCGGTAGCAGCCGCGGCCCTCGGGGAGGAGAACAAGCTGCTCTACTTGTTGGACGCACGCTCGAGGAGGCATTTCCTCGTGGACACATGCTCCTAGTTGAGTTTCATCACACCTTCCTACGCGGACAGGCTAGCAGGTTCCAGAGGTCCCGGGGTGGCAGCAGCGAACGGCTCGGAGATTAAGACCTTTGGTGAGAGGACTCTGCTTCTGTCTCTACACGGCCGTACATTTGAGTGGACTTTTGTTATAGCAGCAGTGAATTTCAATATGTTGGGGGCTGATTTTTTGTGCTCACATGGTTTGTTGGTTGATCTCGCTAACAGGCGCCTGGTTAATGCACTTTCTTTTGATTCTATTCCCTGTACAACGCGAGTGGCCCCGCCAACAGCACAAGCCAACGTCACAGCTGCAAGCGGTAAGTTCCACACACTGCTCACTCAGTTCCCAGCATTCACAGTCCCCACATTTTCGGCAACCGTTGCTAAACACGGGGTGGAACATTTTATTACCACTACCGGACCGCCCATTTTTGCAAAAGCTCGGCGCTTGGATGCAGCTAAACTGGCCATAGCGCGCGAGGAGTTCGCCAACCTGGAGAGGTTGGACATAATCAGGCGTTCAAACAGCCCGTGGGCTTCCCCGCTACACATGGTCCCGAAGGCTGACAGCTCGTGGCGACCTTGCAGGGATTTCCGCAGGTTAAACAATGCTACAGCGCACGACCGCTACCCAATCCCGCATATCCAAGATTTTTCCGTTCATTTGGCAGGGGCGCGTGTTTTTTCTAAGATAGATTTGGTCCGCGGTTACCACCAAGTCCCAGTGCGCGCTGAGGACATACCCAAAACAGCGGTAATAACTCCATTTGGCCTATTCGAGTTTTTGCGCATGCCATTCGGGCTTAAAGGGGCTGCACAGACGTTCCAACGCATGATGGACGCGGTGCTGCGCGATCTCCCTTTTGTGTTTGTCTACTTGGACGATATTTTGGTAGCCAGCGCGTCCGAAGACGAACACGAAAACCACCTAGCCACAGTTTTCCGGAGGTTGGGAGATCACGGGTTAATAATCAACCCAGCGAAGTGTCAGTTCGGGGTGGCGCAGATCGATTTTTTAGGACACCGCATCTCTCCCGAAGGAGCGGTTCCGCTTCCTGACAAAGTGCGCGCAGTAGCAAATTTTCCCCGGCCGCAGACAGTCAGGGCGTTGCAGGAGTTTTTGGGAATGGTGAATTTTTATAACCGTTTTCTCCCCCGCGCGGCGCAACTCATGCAACCGCTGTATGCCGCGCTCAAAAAACAGAAACCCGCAAATAAGGTCGAGTGGTCCCTGGAGCGGGAGCGAGCGTTCTCGGAGGTAAAAGCGGCTTTGGCAAATGCTGCGTTGTTGGCACACCCAGACCCAACGGCCTGCATAGCGCTCACTACTGACGCGTCAGATGTGGCCATAGGGGCGGTCGTGAAGCAGCATGTAGCTAGGGTTTGGCAGCCCCTCGCCTTTTTCAGCAGGACCTTGCGCGATAGTGAATGTAAATACAGCGCGTTCGACAGGGAGCTGCTGGCTCTCCATTTGGCCATCCGCCACTTTCAGTTCTGGCTGGAAGGATGCTGTTTCACCGCGTTCGTTAACCACAAGCCGCTAACATTCGCGATGGCTAAGGTTTCCGAACCATGGTCAGGCCGGCAACAGAGACAGCTGGCCGCAATCTCAGAGTTTACCACTGATATTCAGCATGTGCCGGGCAAACTGAATGTTGTGGCAGATTGCCTCTCGCGCGCCGTGGCGGCCCCAGTCAGCGTAGGAATAGATTACGCAGCCATGGCCGCGGAGCAGGTTAGTGACGCGGATGTGCGCGCGCTCCAGTCTGGACCAACAGGGTTAAGGCTGGAGAACAGGGTGCTGCAAGACGGTATGCCCCCCCCATTCTGCAATGTCTCCACTGGACAGCCACGTCCAGTAGTACCGGCCGCGTGGCGCCTCCGCGTTTTTGACTCGATTCATTCTTTGGCGCACCCGGGAGTGCGCGCATCGGTCGAAATGGTAGGAGAGAAATTCGTGTGGCCAAGTCTTCTCAAACAAGTTAAAGAGTGGGCAGCAGCCTGCACGGCGTGTCAGCAAGCCAAAGTACACAGGCACACGAGGGCTCCTTTGGAGCCGTTTCACATTCCGGCCAAGAGGTTTGATCACGTTCATGTGGACCTCGTGGGCCCCCTCCCGCCGTCACAGGGGTGCACACACCTTCTGACAATGGTGGACCGCACCACGCGCTGGCCTGAAGTGGTTCCGCTGGCATCAACCGCGGCCGAGTTGGTGGCGCGCGCGTTTTTAACAGCTTGGGTGGCGCGTTTCGGAGTTCCGTCGGACATTACGTCCGACAGAGGCCCTCAATTTGTGTCTGAACTTTGGTCGACAATTGCTCGCAACCTGGGTGTCACAATTCACTGCACAACCGCGTACAATCCGCAGGCTAATGGGTTATGCGAACGTTTTCATAGGTCATTGAAAGCGGCTCTCAGAGCGTCACTGACGGATGCAAATTGGGTAGACAAGTTACCGTGGATTTTATTGGGGTTGCGTTCTGCGCCTAAAGAGGACTTAGAAGCCTCCCCAGCGGAGCTCGTGTTTGCGCAACCACTTCGGCTGCCTGGGGAGTTTCTCCCAGATAACCCTGCGCCAGACACCTCCCCGTCTCAGCTGTTGCGGAGTAACATAGAAGCAAGCACGCTGCCCGGCCCCGTGCACCACAGTTTTCTGCGCGTTTTTGTGCCTAAAGCTTTGAAGAACGCAGAGTTTGTTTTTGTCAGACACGATGCACATCGACCCCCACTGCGACCACTTTATGACGGACCTTTCAGAGTGTTGGAAACAGGGGACAAGCAGTTTTTACTAGATTTTGGGGGTAGGAAAGAAAAAGTTGGCATAAACAGACTCAAACCCGCTTTTGTGGTGGCGGATGAGCAAGTGCTGTTGGCAAGGGCCCCGCGGCGAAGTAGACTCCTACGGGGAGCTTCACAGAGTAATGTTTCCCCAGAACAACCGCAGGGACTGACAAAAGGTTTTCACCTCCAGACGGCAACCCCCCAGCATGACAGCACCGCGGAGACGTGGAATCCGGGCTACAGCAGATACGGCAGGAGAATGAAGCCTAGACAGCATGCGGACTGATGTGTATTGATTCTATCACGGCATGCATACTGTTATTCTCTTGTTCGTTCTAAAATGTTTGGGGGGTGGGGGGTGGCCACACATATGTGACCTACTTTGTGACTGATGTAAAGCCTCACATTTTAGATAAGAACAAAGACAGAGTTTCCTTGGAGATAACAGGAAGCTGTGAAGGTGTTAGCTTTGGTATGCAGGGCCTGAGACTGTGGGGGTGATATTAGAGGATTAAAGAGGAGATGCATTGTTACTGGCGATTATAATGCAATGTGACTTGTGATGCAATGTGACTTGTGAACTGTGAGAGTCCTGGTATTTAAGGACGAGAGTTTCCTGTGATGTCCTCTTTCTTCTCTGAGATGTTGGCGAATGTGAATAAAGCTGACTTGAGAGAAATCTGTCTCATCATTTGCACATTCCCACAGCGTCCCAGTTAGCACTTTAGCGATGAACTGGATTTCACCTTATCTTCCCCCTTTTTCAGTGGTCACAAATTTACTCTTCATTACCATTCAAAGAACAATGATGACATTCCACGTTCGCTCAGTTTTTCAAAACAAAGGTCTCGAGCACCCTATGACCCAAACAGCTGTGGAACCATGGTTTAGTTCAGAAAAACCAATCCAATTTGAACCTCCTTGAGTTACCTCAGTGTTACTTACTTGAGGTAAATGTTTCAGCTATGTTAAAATCACAAACTTTTCCTTTTTGTGCTTTAGTTCCTAGAATTTTGGAGGTTTTTTTATGGATGCATATATATGTCCTTTTTCAGACAGCCTTACAATTTTTATAAGATAAGATAAGATAAGATAAGCCTTTATTAGTCCCACAACGGGGAAATTCCAGGATTGCAACAGCACAGGGATAGCAACACTCAGAGCAACAATCAGAAGGCAAGAAAAAAACAAGCAAGCAAGAGCAGCTAATATACATATGTACATATTACTATAAAATATATATATACACACAGACACACAGTGCAGAGCATTGTAGCTGGATGGAATAAATATATGAATATATGAACACACAGTGCAGAGCATTGTAGCTAGATGGAATAAATATGTAAATATATAAACACCCACAGTACGGAGCATTGCAGCTAGGTGGAATAAATATGCAAGTATATAAACACACACAGTGCGGAGCAATGTAGCTAGATGGAATAATATGTAGATATATAAAAACACAGTGCGGAGCATTGTAGCTAGATGGAATAAATATATAGATATATAAATATAAACACACCCAGTGCTGAGCATTGTAGCTAGATGGAATAAATATGTAAATATATAAACACACACAGTGCAGAGCATTGTTGCTAGATGGGATGAAACAGCATAACCGTCTACTTAGTTATCCTACATGGTATGATTATGTGCCCATACATATTCTCACCCTCCATAGCGACCGGTATGTTCCTAGTTGTATGCCGGAGAGGACCATTGTGTAAGTCTATTGCATCTTTTGCATTCAAAAAACTATTAGTTTGTTAGGTCTTTTTGCTATCTCTGCGAGCAGCCCTGCTTAGGTTGTACAGTCTGACAGCCGTTGGTAGGAAGGACCTACGAAACCTCTCGGTTGTGCACCTGGGATGATGTAGTCTGCTGCTAAATGAGCTCCTCAGTGCATCCAGTATGTCCTGCATAGGGTGGAACTCGGACTCCAGCAGAGATGACAGTTTAGCCACCGTCCTTCGACCACCGACCTATACTTGTTTATATTCAAACTATATATATTTTTTTAGATTTCTAGAAGTTGTTTTATTACTGTAAACCAAACCTAAAGATCTAGCCACCTTATTCCTGGGGGTGCTACTGTAGGAACAATTATGGGCGGAACTTCCGGTTTCAGCTGAAGTCGTGTTAAATCAGTCAGCAAGAGTGGAGTAGCAGAGACATTTAAAATAGCGTTTTCAAAAGTTTTTCAAATTCATTTTAATGTATAGTCCACATACATATTTTGCACTCAAGTGGCAGCTAATTTCAGCTCTTGGTTTTAGTATTTTTTGAATGTTTTGGCATAGTTCTGGTACCCTGGTTGTGCCATAGACTGTATAAATGGAGGCTTCTCACCAACAATGCGCAGATCATGCACCGAAAATTAAAAAGGACTGTTGGTGTGATCAGCGGTACAGACACAGGACAGACACAAGAGCACACCAGGTAAGTTTTCACTCATGAATGTCACAGATCTGACGTTTATGTGTTATATATGTCACCAAAATGAAGGCTGCATGAATTAAAATAATAGGTAAATAAAAAATAGCTAACAGTTTGCTTCCTAAGGCTTAACGATTTAAGAAAGATATCAAATAGTTTTTGGGGCTTTTTTTTTTTTTGCATTCGTTGCACTGCCTTGGAACAATATGGATTAGCAGCTTCAGCATGCATTAATGGCGCCACTAGAGGCACCAAGGAGAGCGAGCCACCGCCCGCCACCCCTCAGGTTATAAAATTAATTAGCGGGAACCAGAGAGAATTGAATTCAGCCAATTGATTGTTTGAGGAGGCAGACATTCTCTCCAGGCTAATATAATCTAATAGTAAGTTATTATAGTGAGTCATGCATAAATTATTTCTTGATTTCCAATTCATGAATATAGTTTTCTTTGCGATGCATAAAGCGGTGAGAAACATATGTGACATCCTTGTCTCTATATTTATTTCATTTAAATCACCTAATATGCAAAGTGTGGGTGAGGATGGGACATGATACCCAAGCCATGCCGACAGGTCCTCACATGTCTTCCACCAGAATTTTTGAACCAGTGCACAGGATCACATAGCATGCATATAGTTATCCAGGATGTTACTGGTGCAGTAGAAGCAGATATTTGTGTGACTCAGGCCCATTTTGAACATCCTTTGTCCTGTGTAATGAATTCTATGTAGAACTTTATACTGTATGAGTTGTAAATTAGAGTTTTTAGTCATTTTAAAAGTGTTTAAACATATTTGTGTTCAGAAGCTTTCATCCTTATTGATCGATAAGTCTGTCTCCCATTTTGATATTGGAAGAGATACTGACTCATCCAGTTTTGATAATAATCCGTATATTTTCAATATCAATTTAGAGGAACGAAGATTTAGAAACTCTGCCACCTTAACTGGTACCTCAAAATCTGTCTGATTAAGATTGAATCTTGCTTTTATTATGGATTTAAGCTGTTAGCACTCAAGAAACTTCTTATTGCTGATATCATACTGTGACACTAATTCCTGAAATTGGATAAAATTTCCACTTTGAATAAGATGCTCTAAGTTTTTTATTCCCTTCTCTTGCCATAGTGGAAAGTTTAACGTCCTCTTTTGTTGCAAGATATCAGAATTATTCCAAATGGTTGTGAGTTTACAAGGGACAAGCGAAGACCCAGTTATTTTTAAAAAAAAATTCACTAAGCCATCAGAGAGGAGCTGATATTAATGCTTTTAATATTTTTAATGCTTTTCTTTTGTATTGAGAAATTCTTTTTCTGATTCTGATTCTGATTCTGAGAAATAAAGTTCGTCTGTCGTGTAAGTCTGGTTCCTTTATTTGCACTCTCCACACTGGTGACCCTTGACGAATTATGGAACATGAGGCAAGAACCGCGGAGTCGGCTTGGACGGGAAGCCCCAGCAACGCGACAAGCATCCCAGAGATGGCCCGGATGGAAAGCCCCAGCAACTCGTGCACTGTTTCGGTCAAACTACTGGACTTTTGGCTGCACGACCTGCGGTCTTGGTTCCTCCACACCGAGGCTCAGTTCACCCTCCGGGGAATAACGGCAGATGACACCAGATATTACTATGTGATCGCAGCGCTGGACGCTCGCATGTCTCAGCAAGTAGCGAGCCTGCTCCAACAGCCCCCAGCCCACGAAAAATACGGGCTGCGCTGACCCGGCGCTACACACTCTCAGACTGTGAGAGAGCGGAGAGGCTCCTGAGGCGCTCCGAGTTAGGAGATGGGTCGGCGGTCGAACTGATGGAGAAGATGTTGGCGTTGATGGGCACAGACGATGGGCATTTTCTGTTTGTCCACCTTTTGCTCCGGAACCTCCCAGCAGAGGCAAGAGCAGTCCTGGCCAACTCGCCGTTACTGGCCGTACGCAACTACTGTGCGCTAGGCCAGGAGGCAAATCGGATCATCCTCACCACCAGAGCCCTCACAGTGAATGCGGCGATGTCGGAACCCAGCGAGACGACCAGTGGAGGCGAGGAGCCGGCGACGGTAGCAGCAGCGGAGGCCAGAAGGCGCCAGAGAGACATGCTCTGCTCCTACCACCGCCATTTTGGAGAGAACGCACGCAGATGTGTGCCACCATGTCAATTCAAGCATTTGGGAAACACCAAGGCCGGCAGTCAGTAGCAGCTGGGACCGCCAGTGAAGAAAACAAGTTGCTCTAAGTGACGGACTCTCGCTCGGGGAAACGGTTCCTCGTAGAAGCCGGCTCCCAAAAGAGCTTCATCCTGCCGTCTTATGCCAACTGGCTAGCGGGAACTAATGGCCCTGAGCTGATAGCCGCTAACGGCTCGGACATTAGGACTTTTGGTGAGAGGACACTGACTGTATCCCTACACGGCCGTATGTACGAGTGGACTTTCATCATAGCGGCATGCAGTTTCCCAATCTTGGGAGCTGATTTTCTGTGTGCACACGGGTTTCTAGTCGATGTTGCTAACAGACGCCTGGTTAATGGAATGTCTTTTGATTCTCTCCCCTGTACAGCTCGAGGGGCCGGGCCAACAACACTAGCCAACGTCACAGCTCCAGGTGATAAGTTCCACACACTGCTCACTCAGTTCCCAGCACTCACGGTCCCGACGTGTTTGGCGGCCATCACTAAACACGGGGTGGAACACTTTATCACCACAACTGGGCCGCCCATTTTCGCACGACCTCGGCGCCTGAACGCAGCTAAACTGGCCATAGCGCACGAGGAGTTTGCCAACTTGGAAAGGTTGGGCATCATCAGGCGCTCAAACAGCCCATGGGCATCCCCACTACACATAGTCCCTAAGGCCGAGGGATCGTGGCGACCGTGCGGAGATTTCCGCAGATTGAATAATGCCACAGCGCATGACCGCTACCCGATTCCCCATATTCAGGATTTTTCCGTTCACCTCGCCGGGGCATGCATTTTTTCTAAAATAGACCTGGTCCGCGGTTACCACCAGGTCCCGGTGCACACGGAGGACATACCCAAAACAGCGGTAATAACTCCGTTTGGCTTGTTTGAGTTTTTACGCATGCCCTTCGGATTAAAAGGCGCGGCACAGACATTCCAATGCATGATGGATGCAGTGTTGTGCAATCTGCTGTTTGTGTTTGTCTACCTGGATGATATCCTGGTGGCCAGTGCGTCCGAGGATGAACACGTAACCCACCTCAGGACGGTTTTCCGGAGGTTGGAAGAGCACGGGTTAATAATCAACCCTGCCAGTTCGGCGTGACGGGGATTGTCTTTTTGGGGCACCGCATCTCACCGGAGGGAGCGATACCCTTGCCCGACAAGGTGCATGCCGTGGCGAATTTTCCCCGGCCTCAGACGGTCAGGGCGCTGCAAGAGTTTTTGGGGATGGTTAACTTTTATAACCGGTTCCTCCCCCGCGCAGCTCAGCTCATGCAGTCATTGTACGCCGCGCTCAAGAAACGGAAGCTGGCGGACAGAGTCGAATGGACTCCGGAGCGGGAGCAGGCATTCTCTGAGGTTAAAACAGCCCTGGCAAACGCCGCACTGTTGGCGCACCCGGACCCGGCGGCCTGGATAGCTCTCACTACCGACGCCTCAGACGTGGCCATAGGGGCTGTCGTGGAGCAACGTGTCGCCGGTTCTTGGCAGCCGCTCGCTTTTTTCAGCAGGGCTTTGCGCGACAGTGAGCGTAAATACAGCGCGTTCGACAGAGAGTTGCTGGCTCTCCACCTGGCCATACACCACTTCCAGTTCTGGCTGGAAGGGCGCAGCTTCACTGTGTTCGTGGACCACAAGCCGCTAACGTTCGCAATGGCCAAGGTTTCGGAACCATGGTCGGGCCGGCAGCAGAGACAGTTGGCCGCGATCTCGAAGTTTACGACCGATATTCAGCATGTGGCCGGTAAACTGAATGTGGTGGTGGACTGCCTCTCGCGCGCAGTAGTGGCCCCAGTCTGCATAGGGATAGATTATACAGCCATGGCCGCAGAGCAGATTGGCGATGCGGACGTGTGCGCGCTCCAGTCTGGACCAACAAGGTTAAGGCTGGAGAGCAGAGTACTGCAAGACGGCAGCCTACCCCTAATCTGTGACGTCTCCACGGGACACCCGTGCCCAGTGGTCCCAGTTGCTTGGCACCGCCGCGTGTTTGAGTCAGTTCACGCTCTGGCGCACCCAGGAGTGCACGCGTCAGTCAAAATGGTGGGAGCAAAGTTCGTATGGCCAGGCCTGCGCAAACAAGTGAAAGAGTGGGCTGCAGCCTGCATAGCGTGCCAACGAGCCAAAGTACACAGACACACGAAGGCCCCTTTGGAGCCGTTTCGTATACTGGCTAAGAGGTTCGACCATGTTCACGTGAACCTCATGGGCCCCCTCCCGCCATCGCAGGGGTTCACGCACCTTCTGACAGTGGTGGACCGCACCACACGCTGGCCAGAAGCAGTCCCGCTAGCAGCAACCACATCCGCGGACGTTGCGCATGCCTTTTTGACAACATGGGTGGCACGTTTTGGCATCCCGTCGGACATCACGTCCGATAGGGGCCCTCAGTTTGTTTCCGATCTCTGGTCCGCGATGGCCCATAGCCTGGATGTAGCAATTCATCGCACAACTGTATACAACCCACAGGCCAATGGGTTATGCAAGCGTTTCCATAGGTTGCTGAAAGCAGCGCTCAGGGCTTCGCTGACGATTGCAAATTGGATAGACCGGTTGCCGTGGGTTCTGTTAGGGTTGCGTTCCGCACCAAAAGAGGATTTGGAGGCTTCCCCGGCGGAGCTTGTTTTTTCTCAGCCACTGCGGCTCCCGGGGAATTTTTTCCAGATAATCCCGTGCCGGACAACTGTCTGTCTCAGCGTTCGCAGCATAGCGCAGATACAGGCACACTACCGGCCCGGCCCACCACCGTTTTCCACACGCTTTTGTGACAAAAACTTTGAAGAACGCGGCGTTCGTGTTTGTCAGGCACGATGCTCACTGCCCCCCACTGCGCCCACCCTACGATGGCCCATTCAGAGTGCTGGAACCAGGGGACAAACATTTTTTGTTAGACTTAGGAGGTCGTCGGGAGAAAATATGTATAGACAGACTTAAGTCCGCCTTTGTGGTGGCGGACGAGCAAGTGATGTTGGCTTGGGCCCCTCGGCGTGGAAGACCCCCCACTGAGAACTCCCCAGGTAGAAGATTCATCAGAGCAGCCACACGGGCAAGTAGAATGTCCCCCCCCCCCCGCCATTGTCCACCCGCAGACAGACACACCCCCAGGAACCCCCCACCGGCACAGCAGCGCCGTGGAGTCGAAGGACCCTCGTTACAGCAGATATGGGAGGAGACTGAAGCCAAAAGGACGTGAGAGTTGAAGCTCAGTCTGAGACTCGGGGGGGGGGGAAGGGGGTGTAGGGAACCCACGCTGGGATATTCATCTCAGACTGGAAGCAGAGGGGAGGGGAATATTCCCTCTGCTGGCAGAGCGTGGGGGATTTAACGGAGAAGGACAGTACGTATTGTAATGGGAAAAGATGGTAATGCAGCAGGAAGGAGTGAATGTGTGAACGTATTGTAATGCAAGATTTCAGGCAACAGGGGGAAGGAATGGAGTGGTATAAAAGGAGAGACCCTGGTGTATTGAGAAATTCTTTTTCTGTGTATGATTGAAGTGAGAGTGAGAAATAAAGTTCGTCTGTCATGTAAGTCTGGTTCCTTTATTTGCACTCTCCACAATTTCCTATAATCCAGAAGTATGAGATAAAACAGACAAAAGGTTAGTAAATGGTGAAAAAATGCAGATAACATACAACGACCTAACAACTTCAGCAGAATTAGTTACAACAGACAAACAAACTAGAAAAGCACTTGGAAAGCGCAGCCCTCCGCCAAGCGCCACAGTTCCCCCCATACAGTGTTTGTGTGTATGTTTTCAGATTCCTTGACCATGAAAACATATGACTAGCAATTGGATTCACAATGATAGGATTAGTGGTTCAGTAGTTATTCACGAAAATCGCATTTTCCGTAATGGCGGTTTTCGCCACAGTTCCCCCATACAGTGTTTGTGTGTACGTTTTCAGATTCCTTGACCATGAAAACATATGACAAGCAATTGGATTGACAATGATAGGATTAGTGGTTCAGTAGTTATTCACGAAAACGGCATTTTGCGTAATGGCGGTTTTCTTGTGGATGGTGATCCAGATCACCACCAAAATCTAATCATCTGTAGGATACCCCATTTCTGACAATCTGTGAAAATTTCATGAAAATCCGTCCATAACTTTTTGAGTTATCTTGCTAACAAACAAACAGACAAACAGACAAACCAACGCCGATGATCACATAACCTCCTTGGCGGAGGTAACAACAACCTCAGCAGAAAAGAAAGTACCATTAGACAATTGTTAACAAATTTAAGTGAGGTCGAATCACAGACCTGCACACAATCACACTCTTTTTTCCACCTGTAGCTCAGAAAAAAAGGAAGTTATAGAATAACCAGAGGGTTATGGTTTCATCCATAAACAACTTGCCATCTATATACAATCTATCCACAGAGACAATAGCTTGTTTACCTTCTTGAATTTTTTTGTTTGCTTATGGGATAAAGCTTCCTTCTCCTTTCCAAGATTTCCTGTGGAAATTGATCATTTAGAGTTTGCTCCATGGAGGGCCAAGACCCTGCAGGTTTTACTTCCACCCAGTCTCTTCAGCAGGTGTTTTCACTGATCAGCAATCAGTAGGAAGAAATTCAGAGAAATCACCTGTTGAAGACACTGGGTGGAGGTAAAACCTGCAGGGTCTTGGCCCTCCATGGAATGAGTTTGACACCTGTGATTTAGACCATAATTGATGTTTTTAAGCTGCCTGCCCTGCCTCTGTACCAAAATTTTCTGCTTGAAATGCTCAAATTTGGCAACAATAGGTCTGAGATGTTTATTTTGAGGATTTTTGTTGCTCAATTCGGTGGACTCGGTGGAAGGTAATTAATTTTGTGACTTCGGCGGACACTTTCAGTTGCGTGGACATAAATTCCCAGACCAGATGTTCTGGATTTTCATTATTTTTTTCAGCAATTCCAGAAAAACAAGGTTATCTCTCATGCTGTGTGACTGTAAATTGAAAACTGTTTCCTTCGTTTTCCTGTTCTCTCTTTCAACAACGCCAAGTCGCGTGGTTAGCGTGTTTACTGACTTTTTCAAACTATTGTTTTCCTCTAAGAATCAGAATCAGAATCAGAATCAGAAAAAGATTTATTGCCAAGTACATTAACAGATCACTGATAACATACGAGAGAATTTGACTTGACACAGTAATGAACCTGCATTTCCGTGCCGCGGCGCATCTGCAACGCGCCTATCAGCAGGAGGGTACAGGTCGCATAAAGATGATACAATAGGAAGGAGCAAAAAAATCATTGATTCAAAATACTGGTTACATACTTAATCAATATTAAGAGTTCAAGGAAAAAAAAAGCTCATGCACATATATTCGCTACACACAGAATTCACAGGACACAAGAGAGCAGTGTTGTCTTTATTCAGTTCATGGATCAATGTGTGTGCGGTGTTGAGCAGTGTTGATGATAATAAGAGAGACCCAAGGACCCTTGGCAGAAGATGTTTTGTCTGTCTGGCGCCAGTCTTATCTGGCGCTGCAGCTGGCTGTCCAAGGCCTTGTGCTCATGATTTTGAAAAAACACAGTCTGCAGACAGCCAGGAGGAATTTTCATGGGGAATAATAATGCCAAATAGGACTGATCACAGAGAAGACTTGTATTTCTTCTGTAGATTCAGTACATTAATCCTTCATTGCGCAGCTTTGAATTCGTCGTGGAAAGACCTGAGCGAACCCATGATGTAATCCACCTTACGAGACAGTTCTCCAGTAGTCGCTATCAGGGTCTTCTCCAGTTTTTCAATTTGTTGGATGCACCTCGCCTGGCCAGCATTTTGATAGGTTGAATCCATCTTCAGCAATTTGCGGTAAACCAAGACAATTCCCGTCCCAATCAGAATTATCCCAATCACCAAGATTACGAAGATAAACAAATCTTCAATATCTTCGATAGAGAGATTAGAGAGACACAGCATTTTCCAATTACCTGTGTCACGTAAATAGCCCACTGGAGCCGTTCCAGCGGGGCAGACAGCTTCCCCCGGAGCACTTTTCCTTGTTGAAAAAATAGTGTCAATTGTGTTCAAAGCCCAGCTTATTAACTCCATAATTTCTTTTCGGCGGTCGCAGTTGGACGCAGACAGACAACAGCAAGCTGGGATCCAGTAGTTAGGAGGGGAGGAAAAAGTCAGAGCAGGAGAGAAGAAAAAAGCGTCTACTCTCTTGGGAGGGCGGAAGTGAAGGGAAGATGAAGAGAGAGACGAGCTGCGTCTGACTGTATTCCAGACTCTCATGCGCACTCTGGAATTCTTTATGGAGCAGCTCTACTAACGCTAGTCTGCCATCCATGCTGGTAAGTTTATTTTCAATAGAGAAAAGGATGTCACTAACCTCAGAGCTGTCTCGTGATTTCTCGAGCATTATTTTTGGCGAGTCTGCCGGTCTCAGTCGCTTTGACTGGGAAGCAAGGATGGGAGACTGCTCCATGACACAGCAACGGAAATAAAACTCAATATAGTTCTCTAGTTACTCCAGCTCCGTACAAAAAACGAAAGCTAGAAACAGACAGTCATTTAATGGATTAATTACAAAAAGCAGGAAAAAAAACTACTCGTGGAAAAGTTTGTTTATGCTCGGTCGGCGGACGCCCCCATTGGGTTATTGTGCAACAGTCTCGGAACATCTCGTGATCACAGCATCGGCCCCACCAGTCATGACAATCTCATCATCAGAGTGAGTTATTGTACAGTGAAATGGCATGTGGCAGAAAAAATTTCGTGTACCTCACCGTATGGCAGCAAAGCTGTAGCAGTCTGCTGGAGAAAGTGCTCTGCTGACTGTCCAGTGTGTGGTGGAGGGGATCAGGATTGTCTATGATGGACTGCTATTTGTTCAGTGTCCTCTCCACCACAGATTCAAAGGTCTCCAGCCTGAGACCAATTATAGAGCCAGCCTTCTTGATAATCTTGTCAAGTCTATTGGCGTTGCTGGCTCTGATACTACGACCCCAACAGACAGCAGCAAAGAAGATGGTGCTGGCAACAACAGCCTGGTAGAAAAGCTCTAACATCTTGTTGCACACGTTGAAGGATCTCAGCTTCCTCAGAAAGTAGAGTCTGCTCATCCCCTTCTTGTACACAGCATCGGTGTTGGATTTCCAGTCCAGTCCACTGTTGATCACGACACCCAGGTATTTGTAGTCCTCCACTACCCCCACAACCTGCCCCCCTAATCCGCAATGGCTATGAAGGTGTCCTCTTCTTCCTGAAGTCAATCACCATCTCTCTGGTCTTGCTGATATTCAGTCTCAGGTGATTCTGCTCGGTCCAGTCCACAAATCTGTCTATGAGTGCCCTGTACTCCCCTCCTCTCCCCCTCCTATACACCCAACAACAGCTGAGTCATCAGAGAATTTCTGCAGGTGGCATGACTCGATGTTGTACTGAAAGTCGGTGGTGTATAAGGTGAAGAGAAAAGGAGAGAACACAGTCCCTTGTGGAGCTCCCGTATCACAAACCACCACATCAGACAAAGCACTGCCCAGCTGGACAAACTGTGGGCTGCCTGTTAGGTAGTCAGTAATACAGGAGATCACAGAGCTGTTGACCCCCATCACCCGCAGCTTCTCACCCAGCAGCAGTGGCTGGATGGTGTTAAATGCACTGGAGAAATCAAAGAATGTGATTCTCACAGTGTCTTCTCCTCCATCCAGGTGCAAGTGAGCTTGTGGCAGCAGGTAGATGATGGCGTCTTCAACTCCTAAATGGGGCTGATATGCAAACTGCAGAGGGTCCAGCCGCGTCTTCACCTGCGGCCTCAGGTGAGCTAAAACAAGTCTCTCCAGGACCTTCATTACATGTGATGTAAGGGCAACTGGTCGATAGTCATTCAGGTCCAATGGTGACGACTTCTTGGGGACAGAAACCAGGCAGGATGTCTTCCACAGCACTGGTACTCTCTCCAGACTCAGGCTCAGGTTGTACAGGTGTTTCAGTACCTGAGCTAGCTGGTTGGCACAGGTCCTCAGGATCCAGCCATCAAGTCCCTCCCCCAGGCCTGACTCCAGGGCGAGGCGCTGGTAACCCTATTCCGAGCTGGGTACACTGAATCTTTTTTTTTTCCACAATATCTTTATTGAACCTTTTTTTTTTTTTTAACAAACATAATACAAACAATCAAACACTAACACTAAAGTACTACAAAAAAAAAAAAGCACTAAAAACACCAACAACCACCAACAAAATCAAGTCTTCAACAATGCTCCTCTGTTTAGTCTAGACAATCCAATACATAAGTATACATATTATGTTCACCAGTTTGGAATTTACAAGGTCCACACACATCATTCACCTTCTTCTTCAAGAGTTATGTTTAAATTTTTTACATAATCAATAAAAGGTCTCCATATATTCTCAAACACAATTTCCTTTGATTTCAGTATGTATGTTATTCTTTCTAATGGAAGGTTTGTTAACATCTGTCTTAACCACTGAGTCACATCTGGTCTATGAGTCTTTTTCCATAATAGTGCAATACATTTTTTGGCATTAAGCAAACTGAGGTCTATGAATGTTCTTTCACTTTTATTAAAATTATGCTTTTCTGGGTACAGACCCAACAAAAACAGTTTAGGATTCAATATGATTTGTTTTGAGATTATTTTTTCAATTGTTACCCTCACCTCTTCCCAAAACATTCTTATTAATCTACATTCCCATAAACAATGAAATAGGGTTCCTTTACTTTCCATGCATTTTGTGCATGTATCTGGTATATTTTTGTTATATCTATTTAACTCCTCCGGTGTAACATACATCCGCATTAACCATTTGAAATGTATCAATTTAAGGCGTACATTTATTGATTTGGTTTGAGCTTCTGTACAAGCCAATTCCCATTGTTCCTCTGAAATTTCAATTTGCAGATCTTCTTTCCAGTAGTTTAATGTTTTCAGTGAATTTTCACTTGAAGATAGTGTCAATGAGTTATAAAACTCTGAAATAATACCCTTTCTTTTACTATCTTTCATCATCATTTTTTCCAAGGATGAATAAATGGGTCGAGTGAGAGCTTTATTTTGATTTGATCGAATAAAGTTTCTAAGTTGAAGATATTTAAAAAAATGTGTTCTATTGAGATTAAATTTGATCCTCAGCTCTTCAAAAGACATTATGTTGTCTGCACATGGCAAATATAAATCCTGAATCTTTTGTATCCCTTTTAAATTCCATACTTTAAATACAGCGTCCGCTCTCCCTGGTTTAAAATATTGATTACCCCATATTGGACTAAATTGTGACAATAACTGTGGTTCTTTTAAATAGTTTTTAGCTTCACACCATATTTTGATCATATGCTTTACAAATGGATTTTTAACTTGTTTTTGTAATTTTTTTGCCGAATCTGAGTATATGAATATGGGAAGAGGTAAAGGTAAATTGTATGATTCCATTTCAGTCCAGTGAGGGAGATCATTTGATGAAAAATAATATGTCATAGACCTCAGTTGTGCCGACCAATAATACAACATAAAATTTGGACATTTCAGACCTCCACGATCAAATGGTAAATATAATAAAGACAAACGTAATCTAGCCCTCCTGTTGTTCCATATAAATTCCACTAACTTTTTTTTTATTCTTGAGAATAGATCTAAAGGTGGTGATAAGGGAATGTATTGAAATAAATAAAGTATTTTAGGTAAAATATTACTTTTAAGTATATTGATTCTCCCGATCATCGACATTGGTAGTGACATCCATCTCTGAGTTAACTCATTGATATCTGACATTAAGGCTTCATAGTTGACACTGGCGACTAATTCTAGCTTAGGCATAATTTGGATTCCTAAATATTTAAACTGATTTACAACATTGAATTGATTTACCTCAAGGGCTGGGTAATTTCTCTGGGTCTCATTTAGCATTAATATTGAAGATTTAGTTTTATTTATTTTATATCCTGATATTTCCCCAAAATTCTTTATTAAATTCAACAAGGTTGGAATTGATTTTTTTAGATTCGACATAAACAAAATTATGTCATCGGCGTACAGGGAGATTTTATGTTCTGTTGGTCCAACTTTAATTCCATATATTTGTGAATGTAAACGTATCGCTATCGCTAAAGGTTCAATTGCCATAGTAAACAGTAAAGGTGAAAGTGGACAGCCTTGTTGACATCCTCTATTGATTTTTATTGGTTTTGAAATATTGTTATTTAAGATAAGATAAGATAAGATAAGATAAGCCTTTATTAGTCCCACAACGGGGAAATTCCAGGATTGCAACAGCACAGGGATAGCAACACTCAGAGCAACAATCAGAAGGCAAGAAAAAAAAAAAAAAAAAAACAAGCAAGCAAGAGCAGCTAATAAACATATGTACGTATTACTATAAAATATATATATATACACACACACACAGACACACAGTGCAGAGCATTGTAGCTGGATGGAATAAATATATGAATATATGAACACACAGTGCAGAGCATTGTAGCTAGATGGAATAAATATGTAAATATATAAACACCCACAGTACGGAGCATTGCAGCTAGGTGGAATAAATATGCAAGTATATAAACACACACAGTGCGGAGCAATGTAGCTAGATGGAATAATATGTAGATATATAAATATATAAACACCCACAGTACGGAGCATTGTAGCTAGATGGAATAAATATGCAAATATATAAACACACACAGTGCAGAGCATTGTTGCTAGATGGAATGAAACAGCATAACCGTCTACTTAGTTATCCTACATGGTATGATTATGTGCCCATACATATTCTCACCCTCCATAGCGACCGGTATGTTCCTAGTTGTATGCCGGAGAGGACCATTGTGTAAGTCTATTGCATCTTTTGCATTCAAAAAACTATTAGTTTGTTACGTCTTTTTGCTATCTCTGCGAGCAGCCCTGCTTAGGTTGTACAGTCTGACAGCCGTTGGTAGGAAGGACCTACGAAACCTCTCGGTTGTGCACCTGGGATGATGTAGTCTGCTGCTAAATGAGCTCCTCAGTGCATTCAGTATGTCCTGCATAGGGTGGAACTCGGACTCCAGCAGAGATGACAGTTTAGCCACCGTCCTTCTCTCTCCTATCTCCTCCATCGGATCAAGGCGCTGCCCCAGGACAGAGCTAGCTTTCTTAATCAGTTTGTTCAGTCTCTTCCTATCGGCTGCAGTAATGCCACTGCCCCAGCAGACCACTCCAAAAGTGATGGCTGATGCCACCACCGTGTCATAGAATGACTTCAGCAGCGCCCCTTGTACACCAAAAGACCTGAGTCTCCTCAGCAGGAACAGCCTGCGCTGTCCCTTCTTGTAGAGTGCATCAGTATTGTGTGACCAGTCTAGTTTATTGTTCAGATGAATACCCAGGTACTTATAGGATGTCACCATCTCGATGTCTGTTCCCTGTATATTTACTGGTACTGTGAGGGGCTGCCCATGCCTGCGGCAGTCCACCACCAGCTCCTTAGTTTTCCTCGCGTTGATCTGGAGGCAGTTCCGATGGCACCAGTCCACGAAGTCCTGGATAAGCCCTCTGTACTCAGCTTCATCTCCATTGGAGATGAGGCCAACGATCGCAGAGTCATCAGAGAACTTCTGTAGATGGCAGTGTGTTGTGTTGTGTGAGAAGTCCGCAGTATAAAGAGTGAACAGGAAGGGAGCCAGCACCGTTCCCTGGGGGGCCCCCGTGCTACTGATGATCGTGTCGGACACACAGTCCCGGGTTCTCACAAACTGAGGCCGGTTCGTGAGGTAGTCCAGGATCCATGATGACAGGTGCTGGTCCACCCCTGCGCGCAGCAGCTTGTCCTTCAGGATCATCGGTTGGATGGTGTTGAAAGCACTGGAGAAGTCAAAGAACATGATCCTCACCATATTCCCGGGCTTCTCCAGGTGGGACAGAGAACGGTGAAGGAGGAAGATCACCGCATCCTCCACCCCAATGCCATGCTGGTAGGCGAACTGGAGTGGATCCATCGCTGGTTCCACCAGGGGGCGGAGGTGAGCAAGGAGCAGTCTCTCCAGGGTCTTCATCAAGTGGGACGTCAAGGCCACCGGTCTGTAGCTGTTCAGGTCTTTGGGGTGGGAAGTTTTTGGTACAGGTACCACACAAGATGTTTTCCACAGCTGTGGTACCCTCCCCAGTTTCAGGCTCATGTTGAAGATATACGTCACAATCCCACACAGCTGGTCTGCACAGGACTTGAGGAGCTTTGCGCTGATGCCGTCCGGTCCCGGCGCCTTCCTCGCCTTGATCTTCCTCAGCTCCGTCCTCACCTGGGTCCTGGTCAGGGTCAGGATGGGGGGCTGTGTGTTGGGAGTGGGGGGGTGTTGGTAGAGTGGGGAGTGGGCAGCAGGACTTGATTTCTTTAGAGGCAGCAGTGGTTGTTGTGCAGTCAGGGGGGAGGGCGGTTGGTCAAATCTATTGAAAAACAGATTCAGGTTGTTCGCCCACTCCCTGCCCCCTGTGGCCTGGGGGGAGGTATTCTGGAGCCCCGAGATGGTTTTGAGGTTTCTCCAGACCCCGCTGATGTCGCTCTGTTGCAGCTTGTCCTCCATCTTCTTCCTGAAGCTGTCCTTGCCTTCTCTGATCTTTCTCCTCAGCTCCCTCTGTACGGACTTCAGCATCTCCCTGTTCCCCGACCTGAAGATCCTCTTCTTCTCTCTCAGAAGTGTTTTTATCTCAGGGTTGATCCAGGGTTTGTTGTTTGAGTGACGCCGTATGGTCTTGGTGGGAACGGATTTGTCCACACAGAAGCTGAGGTAGCCCGTGAAGGTGTGAATGAGGCCATCGATGTCCTCACCATGTGGATCGCAGAGCTGCTTCCAGGCGGTGGCTTCAAAACAGCCCTTTAGGGTGTCCATTGTCTCCTCAGACCATAACTCCACAGTGTGCATGGCCGGAGGTTGTCTGTGCACTAGGGGTTTGTACACCGGCCGGAGATGAACCAAGTTGTGATCCGATCTCCCGAGTGGGGGTAGTTGTGATGAGGTGTACGCCTCCTTAGTGTTTGCGTAGAATAAATCCAGTGTTTTATTGTCTCTAGTGTGGCATGTGACATACTGGGTGAACGTGGGTAGAATGGGAGACAGTGAAACATGGTTGAAATCGCCTGAGATGAGGAGAAGAGCATCTGGGTGTTCTGTCTGCAGCCTGCTGGTTACTGAATGGATGACGTCACGTGCTGTCCCAGCGTTCGCCGTCGGATTTGCATAAACAACAATGCAGATCACGTGTGAGTGTTCTCTCGGGAGATATGTAGGCCTCATGCTAACAGCTAGCAACTCAATGTCTTTGCTGCAGTGTCGTTGTTTAACAGTGATATGTCCCGGTCTGCACCAGTTGTTGTTAACATACATGATCACTCCACCGCCCCTAGCCTTGCCACTGTCTGGTGTTCGGTCAGCTCGTATCATGTGAAAACCCTCCAGCTCAATGTTAGCATCTGCTGCTAGTTCAGTTAGCCACGTCTCAGTAAACAAAAGGAGAGAGCACTCCCGGTATGTGCTATCATAACGGGAGATAGCCGCTAGCTCATCTAACTTTCCCAGTATCGACCGTACATTTCCCATGACAACAGATGGAAGGGAGGGTCTGTACCTTATATTTTTTGTCCTCCGCCTTACTCCAGCCCGGCAGCCGCGGCGTTTTCGCCTCAGTTCACTCGGTATGTCGAGTTTTTCCAATGGGACCGGGTGGCGGTTGAATGCTAGCAGCTGTTCTCTGCTGTATCGTATCATGCTATAGACAGTGGCTCCGTCCACCGGCTCAGGAGACATTTAGGACGATCTGTGTGTCCGTGATATAAGTGGGGTGAAAAAAAAAGACGGATCAAAAGAGAGAGGAAGGGAAAAAGACTCGGAATCGAGCCGCTGTTGCAAAAGGCAGCCGACTCGTGTGGCGCCGAGAGAAAAAAAAAAAAAAAAAAAAAAAAAAAAAAAAATCCTATTTGTTAGGATTTCTGCTGTAGCATTATTGTATATTATTTGAACCCATTTTATGAAATTATTTCCAAGTCCAAACCTTTGTAGGACTTCAAAAAGAAAGGGCCATTCAACTCTATCAAAGGCCTTTTCGGCGTCCAATGATAGGAGAGCTGTATCCGGTGCTTCTTTATTAAAATAAATAATATTAAATAGTCTTCTTACATTATGGAAGCCTTGTCTACCCTTTATAAAGCCATTCTGATCTCGATTAATAATATTTGGTAAAATTTCTTGTATTCGTCTTGCTAAAATTTTACAGATTATCTTAAGGTCGGCGTTTAATAGGCTTATTGGTCTCATATTTTCACATTTATTAGAGGGCTTACCTGGTTTTGGCAGCAGTATAATTAAGGCATTATTTATGTATGATGGTAAATTATTATTTTGAAATGCTTCTAAAACCATTTCCAAAAAAGGTTTTATTAATTTATTCTTAAATTTTTTATAAAGGTCAACTGGAAGACCATCTGGTCCTGCACTTTTTCCTGATTTCATATTATCAATGGCTAGCCCAACTTCTTCTTGACTAATTTTAGACTCCAATATCTCCCTATTTTCATTTGGAATACACGGTATAGATAGTTCGTTCAAAAACCCATTTAGTTTTGTTAAATCAGGTTCATTTTGGTATCATATAATTTTCCATAGTAATCTCTAAAGGCTCTATTAATTTCTAAAGGATCTATAACTACCTGTCCATTACTTATAATACTGGTAATTGGTGTTTTAATTTCCAATTGTTTAATCTGCCATGCTAATAATTTTCCTGATTTTTCACCTTGTTCATAAAAAGATTGTTTCAATCTTAGAAGACTCAAGGCAGCTCTATTCGCTGATTTTTTGTCGTATTCAGCTCTCAAAATCAGTAATTCTTTCTCCAACCTTGGGTCACTTCCTGCATACACTTTTTCCTGAAGACTTTTTATTTTATGTTCCAATTTAGCTCTCTCCTCTCGAGTCTTCTTAGATTTTGATCCTGTATAACTAATAATATGTCCCCTAATAAAAGCTTTGAAAGCCTCCCACTTTACACATGCTGATGTTTGTGTAGTATTGATGTCAAAGAACTCGTCTATCTGTTTTTCTATATACTTGACAAATTCCTCATCCTGAAGCCATTTATGCTGAAATTGCCATCTACCTGATTCCTTTGTCAATTTTTTATCTACATATATTAGACAACAGGGTGCATGATCAGAGATCACGATGTTATCATAAAAGCAGTTTTGAATCTTGGACCTTAATTCTGTGGAAATCAAAAAATAATCAATACGTGAGAATGTCTTGTAGGTACTGGAATAACAAGAATAGGCTTTAACTTGTGGTTTCATTTCTCTCCATATATCTAACAATCTCAATTCTTTCATAAAATGATTAATAGTCATCCTGCATCCAATGTGCGTACAATCCAGTCCTGTTGATCTATCCACACCTGGATTCAATGTACAATTAAAATCCCCTGCTATTATATGTTGCCCTGTAAGTGATGATAAGATGAGAAATAAATTAGCAAAGAACTTCTGATCATCTATATTGGGACCATATAAGTTCACAAGATTTATATTTTCTAATAGCAAAGAACCTTGAATGATTACATATCTTCCAAATTTGTCTCCAATTACATTTTTCACTTGAAAAGGAACTGATTTATGTATGAGAGTCATAACTCCCCTGGCTCGGGATGAAAATGAAGAGGTGAATACACTTCCCTGCCATCTACTCCTAATTCTTTTAACATCCTCCTCTATCAGATGAGTTTCTTGTAAAAACACAATTCTTGAACCCATGTCCTTTATTTTATTCATAACTTGTTTAAGTTTTTTTAAATTTTGTAGACCTCTGCAATTCCATGAAGTTAAATTAAGATTAACACTTTGGTCCATGATCAATAGAGAGTTTGGGATTACCTTGCAGTGTAAACATGCTCATACAGAGAAGCTTATTCCTTCCAATGCTGTCATAATCCCATCAAATCTAGAGGAAAAGTCCGCTCTCATTGAACTCATGGCAGCCATCAGCGCATCTGCGCCATTCCCCGCATATATCGCACCTTTGCCAGCCTCCTCCGCCATATATGGAGTTTTGTTTGCTGCGTCACAGACCTGAAAGTCCGTTAATTTGGACTGTTTCGGCGGCTCGCTTTTTCCTTTTCCTGGTTTTCCAGCCTTAGGCTTCGCCGACATATCCTCGCCCAAATGCTGGGATACGTTCTGTCCCAAATGAGAGAGTTATTTGCCGATTTTTTTTCTCCAGGAGCAGAGCAGAGCGAGACACGTCCGTCCTACGTGGCAGCCATAACCGGAAGCGGGTACACTGAATCTTTGATTTTTTGTTCATCACGGGAGTCTATTGGATCACTCTTAAAGTGCGTTCAGACGAGACTTCCGGTTATGGCTGCCACGTAGGACGGACGTGTCTCGCTCTGCTCTGCTCCTGGAAAAAAAAATCGGCAAATAACTCTCTCATTTGGGACAGAACGTATCCCAGCATTTGGGCGAGGATATGTCGGCGAAGCCTAAGGCTGGAAAATTAGGAAAAGGAAAAAGCGAGCCGCCGAAACAGTCCAAATTAACGGACTTTCAGGTCTGTGACGCAGCAAACAAAACTCCATATATGGCGGAGGAGGCTGGCAACGCTGCGATTTCTGCGGGGAATGGCGCAGATGCGCTGATGGCAGCCATGAGTTCAATGAGAGCGGACTTTTCCTCTAGATTTGATGGGATTATGACAGCGTTGGAAGGAATAAGAAAGGAATTGGGTGACTGTGTAGAACGAACGGCGCAGATGGAGCTCCGTCTCGCTAGTGCTGAAGATGACGTCACCCGTCTTCAATTAAAGGTGCGCACTTTGGAAAAAAAAAATAAATCTCTGGAAGATAATATTTTGGATTTGGAATCTCGGTCGAGACAGAATAATTTGAGGCTGGTGGGTCTTCCAGAGGAATCAGAAGGTCGGGACGTATGTTCCTTTCTGGAAAAGTGGATTCCGGAGGTGCTGGGCAGCGAGGAGTTGCAATCAGCAGTGGTTCTGGAAAAAGCACATCGTATTGGCCCACGGAGAGATAAGGGACCGCCGAGGACCTTAATTATGAAGTTTCTTAGCAACAGAGACAGGATGAAGATCTTCAACGCTGCACGTGCTAAAGGAGAGATTAAACACCAGGACCAGCAGGTGCGGTTCTACCCAGATTTGGCCACAGGAATCCAGCAATTGAGGAAGCAGTTTGATCCCGTACGTAAGGAGCTGCGCAACCTTGGGATTCGTCATGGTGTAATCTATCCTGCGAGACTGCTGACCACGTATGAGGGCAGAACCCACATCTTCAAGACCCCAGAGGAGGCGCAGGAGTTCATCAAGAAGATCAAAGAAGAAGAAGAGACTGGTGGGAGCTAAGCATGAACAAAATATAAGGTAGAATAATTAAGCATTTGCACAGGCATCTGACTGACTTGAAGTAAATAGTAAGTTTACAAAATATAGATTGTATTATATATTAAAAAAACAAAACAAAAACAAAACAAACAAACAAACAAAAAAAACTATGATGTACAAAGTTGTTAAAAATTTTGGAGTTAAGTTGGAAAACTACAGAGGAGAGTTAATGTTACGTCATTAAAAGCAGTAGAGTTAGGGTGATTGGGAGGATGAAGAAGGAGTGGCTTAGGCTGTTCCCCGTGGGTGTGGAACGGTCGATGGCTATATCGGGAGACAGAATTTTTCTTTTGATTTTGGGGGGTTTGCCACAAGTGTGGGAAGGGGAAATTTGTTTGTGTGTAGTTTGTAGGATGAATGTTCAACCACTCATGTTTTTGCTTCTCTGTATGAGCATGTTTACACTGCAAGGTAATCCCAAACTCTCTATTGATCATGGACCAAAGTGTTAATCTTAATTTAACTTCATGGAATTGCAGAGGTCTACAAAATTTAAAAAAAACTTAAACAAGTTATGAATAAAATAAAGGACATGGGTTCAAGAATTGTGTTTTTACAAGAAACTCATCTGATAGAGGAGGATGTTAAAAGAATTAGGAGTAGATGGCAGGGAAGTGTATTCACCTCTTCATTTTCATCCCGAGCCAGGGGAGTTATGACTCTCATACATAAATCAGTTCCTTTTCAAGTGAAAAATGTAATTGGAGACAAATTTGGAAGATATGTAATCATTCAAGGTTCTTTGCTATTAGAAAATATAAATCTTGTGAACTTATATGGTCCCAATATAGATGATCAGAAATTCTTTGCTAATTTATTTCTCATCTTATCATCACTTACAGGGCAACATATAATAGCAGGGGATTTTAATTGTACATTGAATCCAGGTGTGGATAGATCAACAGGACTGGATTGTACGCACATTGGATGTAGGATGACTATTAATCATTTTATGAAAGAATTGAGATTGTTAGATATATGGAGAGAAATGAAACCACAAGTTAAAGCCTATTCTTGTTATTCCAGTACCTACAAGACATTCTCACGTATTGATTATTTTTTGATTTCCACAGAATTAAGGTCCAAGATTCAAAACTGCTTTTATGATAACATCGTGATCTCTGATCATGCACCCTGTTGTCTAATATATGTAGATAAAAAATTGACAAAGGAATCAGGTAGATGGCAATTTCAGCATAAATGGCTTCAGGATGAGGAATTTGTCAAGTATATAGAAAAACAGATAGACGAGTTCTTTGACATCAATACTACACAAACATCAGCATGTGTAAAGTGGGAGGCTTTCAAAGCTTTTATTAGGGGACATATTATTAGTTATACAGGATCAAAATCTAAGAAGACTCGAGAGGAGAGAGCTAAATTGGAACATAAAATAAAAAATCTTCAGGAAAAAGTGTATGCAGGAAGTGACCCAAGGTTGGAGAATGAATTACTGATTTTGAGAGCTGAATACGACAAAAAATCAGCGAATAGAGCTGCCTCGAGTCTTCTAAGATTGAAACAATCTTTTTATGAACAAGGTGAAAAATCAGGAAAATTATTAGCATGGCAGATTAAACAATTGGAAATTAAAACACCAATTACCAGTATTATAAGTAACGGACAGGTAGTTATAGATCCTTTAGAAATTAATAGAGCCTTTAGAGATTACTATGAAAAATTATATGATACCAAAAATGAACCTGATTTAACAAAACTAAATGGGTTTTTGAACGAACTATCTATACCGTGTATTCCAAATGAAAACAGGGAGATATTGGAGTCTAAAATTAGTCAAGAAGAAGTTGGGCTAGCCATTGATAATATGAAATCAGGAAAAAGTGCAGGACCAGATGGTCTTCCAGTTGACCTTTATAAAAAATTTAAGAATAAATTAATAAAACCTTTTTTGGAAATGGTTTTAGAAGCATTTCAAAATAATAATTTACCATCATACATAAATAATGCCTTAATTATACTGCTGCCAAAACCAGGTAAGCCCTCTAATAAATGTGAAAATATGAGACCAATAAGCCTATTAAACGCCGACCTTAAGATAATCTGTAAAATTTTAGCAAGACGAATACAAGAAATTTTACCAAATATTATTAATCGAGATCAGAATGGCTTTATAAAGGGTAGACAAGGCTTCCATAATGTAAGAAGACTATTTAATATTATTTATTTTAATAAAGAAGCACCGGATACAGCTCTCCTATCATTGGACGCCGAAAAGGCCTTTGATAGAGTTGAATGGCCCTTTCTTTTTGAAGTCCTACAAAGGTTTGGACTTGGAAATAATTTCATAAAATGGGTTCAAATAATATACAATAATGCTACAGCAGAAATCCTAACAAATAACAATATTTCAAAACCAATAAAAATCAATAGAGGATGTCGACAAGGCTGTCCACTTTCACCTTTACTGTTTACTATGGCAATTGAACCTTTAGCGATAGCGATACGTTTACATTCACAAATATATGGAATTAAAGTTGGACCAACAGAACATAAAATCTCCCTGTACGCCGATGATATAATTTTGTTTATGTCGAATCTAAAAAAATCAATTCCAACCTTGTTGAATTTAATAAAGAATTTTGGGGAAATATCAGGATATAAAATAAATAAAACTAAATCTTCAATATTAATGCTAAATGAGACCCAGAGAAATTACCCAGCCCCTGAGGTAAATCAATTCAATGTTGTAAATCAGTTTAAATATTTAGGAATCCAAATTATGCCTAAGCTAGAATCAGTCGCCAGTGTCAACTATGAAGCCTTAATGTCAGATATCAGTGAGTTAACTCAGAGATGGATGTCACTACCAATGTCGATGATCGGGAGAATCAATATACTTAAAAGTAATATTTTACCTAAAATACTTTATTTATTTCAATACATTCCCTTATCACCACCTTTAGATCTATTCTCAAGAATAAAAAAAAAGTTAGTGGAATTTATATGGAACAACAGGAGGGCTAGATTACGTTTGTCTTTATTATATTTACCATTTGATCGTGGAGGTCTGAAATGTCCAAATTTTATGTTGTATTATTGGTCGGCACAACTGAGGTCTATGACATATTATTTTTCATCAAATGATCTCCCTCACTGGACTGAAATGGAATCATACAATTTACCTTTACCTCTTCCCATATTCATATACTCAGATTCGGCAAAAAAATTACAAAAACAAGTTAAAAATCCATTTGTAAAGCATATGATCAAAATATGGTGTGAAGCTAAAAACTATTTAAAAGAACCACAGTTATTGTCACAATTTAGTCCAATATGGGGTAATCAATATTTTAAACCAGGGAGAGCGGACGCTGTATTTAAAGTATGGAATTTAAAAGGGATACAAAAGATTCAGGATTTATATTTGCCATGTGCAGACAACATAATGTCTTTTGAAGAGCTGAGGATCAAATTTAATCTCAATAGAACACATTTTTTTAAATATCTTCAACTTAGAAACTTTATTCGATCAAATCAAAATAAAGCTCTCACTCGACCTATTTATTCATCCTTGGAAAAAATGATGATGAAAGATAGTAAAAGAAAGGGTATTATTTCAGAGTTTTATAACTCATTGACACTATCTTCAAGTGAAAATTCACTGAAAAGATTAAACTACTGGAAAGAAGATCTGCAAATTGAAATTTCAGAGGAACAATGGGAATTGGCTTGTACAGAAGCTCAAACCAAATCAATAAATGCACGCCTTAAATTGATACATTTCAAATGGTTAATGCGGATGTATGTTACACCGGAGGAGTTAAATAGATATAACAAAAATATACCAGATACATGCACAAAATGCATGGAAAGTAAAGGAACCCTATTTCATTGTTTATGGGAATGTAGATTAATAAGAATGTTTTGGGAAGAGGTGAGGGTAACAATTGAAAAAATAATCTCAAAACAAATCATATTGAATCCTAAACTGTTTTTGTTGGGTCTGTACCCAGAAAAGCATAATTTTAATAAAAGTGAAAGAACATTCATAGACCTCAGTTTGCTTAATGCCAAAAAATGTATTGCACTATTATGGAAAAGGACTCATAGACCAGATGTGACTCAGTGGTTAAGACAGATGTTAACAAACCTTCCATTAGAAAGAATAACATATATACTAAAATCAAAGGAAATTGTGTTTGAGAATATATGGAGACCTTTTATTGATTATGTAAAAAATTTAAACATAACTCTTGAAGAAGAAGGTGAATGATGTGTGTGGACCTTGTAAATTCCAAACTGGTGAACATAATATGTATACTTATGTATTGGATTGTCTAGACTAAACAGAGGAGCATTGTTGAAGATTTGATTTTGTTGGTGGTTGTTGGTGTTTTTAGTGCATTTTTTTTTTTTTTTTTTGTAGTACTTTAGTGTTAGTGTTTGATTGTTTGTATCATGTTTGTTAAAAAAAAAAAAAAAAGGTTCAATAAAGATATTGTGGAAAAAAAAAAAGTGCGTTCAGACCAAATGGGAACCCGCAAATTTTTCGAGCAGTGTGATTACATTATAACTCAATGTAAACACGCGAATAGATATGAATTCATGGTCTGAGTGAGATGCAGACAGGCGAAGTTGCCTTTATAACTTCTGCAGCAGTTTTTAACCTACTGTGGAAATCCCCAAAATAACGTCATGCTTTAGGTTTACATTATCTGACGGGGAGCTCACCTGAAAAAGTTGTCCCTGTCTCCAAAACTTTACAAGATGATGAGTCCGTTGCTAGCTTGCTAGACTTTTTAGCACGTCCGTGGCAGGAATCCATGGGTAAATAATTCCGACATACCGATTTAGCTGAAAAGCTCCCGTCCTCCTGTTTCCAGGTGAGTGGCAGTCTCATTTTCAAACTGGTTTACTCTGCAATGGTGAAACTTTTACTTCGGTGACGGCAGAATGTCAAAGCTAGCATATTCCCTTGGACGTGAAGGTGCGAATGCGCAATTTCGCGTGTACTCGTCTCTTTCCATTGACTTTGTATGGATTGGCGCCGCCCATTCACGTTTAGTGTGAAGGCACCTTTAGTCTGGCCCTTCACCCAGGACCAGTTTGTTCTGGGAAACCCTACCAGTGGCAAATTGCCCCAGACAACATAGCCACTGGGATCACTCGGGCACACAAACCCCCCACCATGATAAGGTTGCGATCCATGGGGGGTTATTCCCTGTGTCATTGTACTTTATTAAATATAACCTGTTTTGTGAACACAGTTGCCTTGATTTTTTTTTACATGTATGGATTACTTCAGTTGTTACTGATATACGGTGAAAATTTCAGGTCAATGGCTCCATTAGAAATATGTTTAATGAGAAAAATGTTTATGTTGTGGAGAGAATAACCAGGCCGAACGTTTCCGAGCAGATGAAGCTTTATTCCACTCTCTCTCACATTCACCAGAATCAGAAAAACATACCACTAGGTTGCAGGCACTCTCTTTTATATCACAGCACTAACACTTCTCTGCTACCTGAGGTGCTGCATTAACATATCACTCCCCCACTCCCCACTTTTGATCTGCCACTTCAGTCTGAGGGAAAACTACTGAGTAACTTCTGAGTGAGTTCCCCACATACCCCCCCCCCCCCAGAGTCTTAGCCCCCATGTCCTTTGGGCATCAGCCTCCGTCCATAGCCGTTGTAACGGGGGGTCTTCGGCTCCGAGGCGGTGCTGTGCCGGTGGGGGGTTCCTGGGGGTGTGTCCGTCTGTGGGAGGACAACGGGGAGGGGGGAAACACCTTCAGCATGCTCGTGTGACTGATCTGACGATTCATTTACCTGGGGAGTTCTCTGTGGGGGTCTTCCGTGCCGAGGAGCTCGGGCCAATACCACCGGCTCGTGTGCTAAAACAAAGGCGGGCTTAAGCCTGTCTATACAGATTGTCTCCCAGCGACCCCCCAAGTCTAACACAAAATGTTTGTCCCTGGGTTCCAGCACTCTGAACGGGCCATCGTAAGGTGGGCGCAATGGGGTCCGGTGGGCATCGTGCCTGACAAATACGAACGACGCATCCTTCAAGGTTTTTGGCACAAAAGCACGTGGAAAACAGTGGTGGGCTGGGCTGGGTAGCATCCCTGCCTCTGCGCTATGTCTTGAACGCAGGGATGGATCGGTGTTCTGCGTGGGGTTATCCGGCAAAATTCACCGGGGAGCTGCAGCGGCTGGGAAAAAACAGCTCTGCTGGGGAGGCTGCCAAATCCTCCTTCGGTGCAGAACACAACCCTAATAGAACCCACGGCAACCGGTCCACCCAATTTGCATCTGTAAGCGACGCTCTGAGCACTGCTTTAAGTGACCTATGGAAACGCTCGCATAACCCATTGGCCTGTGGGTTGTACGTGGTTGTGCGATGAATTGAGACGCCCAGGCTCCAGGCCATGGTGGAGCAGAGGTCGGAAACAAACTGTGGGCCCCGATCAGATGTGATGTCCGAAGGAGCGCCGAAACGTGCCACCCATGTTGTCAAAAAAGTGTGTGCCACATCTGCGGACGCGGTGGAAGCTAGTGGGACTGCTTCGGGCCAGCGCGTGGTGCGGTCCACCACTGTCAGAAGGTGCGTGAACCCCTGCGATGGCGGGAGGGGGCCCACGAGGTCCACGAGAACGTGGTCAAACCTCTTAGCCGGGATATGGAATGGCTGCAAAGGGGCGTTTGTGTGCCTGTGCACCTTAGGTCGTTGGCACGCTACGCAGGCTGCGGCCCACTCTTTCACCTGTTTGTGCAGGCTCGGCCAGACGAACTTTGTGCCCACCATTTTGACTGACGCGCGCACTCCTGGGTGCGCCAGGGAGTGAACCAACTCAAAAACGCTGCGGCATCAAGCGCGTGGAACCACCGGTCGTGGGTGGCCTGTAGAGACGTCACAAACTGGGGGGGGGGGGCATGTTGCAGCACTCTGCTTTCCAGCCTTAACCCTGTTGGTCCAGAGTGGAGCGCGCAAACGTCTGCATCGCCAATCTGCGCAGCGGCCATGGCCGTGTAATCTATCCCCACGTAGACTGGGGCCACTAATGCGCGCGAGAGGCAGTCAGCCACCACGTTGAATTTACCGGCCACATGTCGAATGTCGGTCATAAACTCCAAGATCGTGGCCAGCTGTCTCTGCTGCCGGGCCGACCATGGTTCCGAAACCTTGGCCATTGCATACGTAAGTGGCTTGTGGTCCACGAACGCAGTGAAGGTGCGCCCTTCCAGCCAGAACTGGAAGTGGCGTATGGCCAGGTGGAGAGCCAGTAACTCCCTGTCGAACACGCTGTATTTACGCTCATTGTTGTGAAAAGAGCTGCTAAAAAAGGCGAGCGGCTGCCAAGAACCGGCAATGCACTGCTCCATGATGGTCCCTATGGCCACGTCTGATGCGTTGGTAGTGATTGCTATCCTAGCCACTGGGTTCGGGTGCGCCAGTAGTGCGGCGTTCGCCAGAGCTGTTTTAACCTCGGAAAATGCCTGCTCTCGCTCAGGAGTCCAGTCGACTCTGTCCACCGGCTTCCGTTTCTTAAGCATGGCGTACAACGGCTGCATGAGCTGGGCTGCACGGGGGAGGAAACGATTGTAGAAGTTAACCATCCCCAAAAACTCCTGCAACGCCCTGACCGTCTGAGGCCGGGGAAAATTCGCCACAGCGCGCACCTTGTCCAGCAAGGGTATCGCGCCCTCCAGTGAGATGCGGTGGCCCAAAAAATCGATCCCCATCACCCCGAACTGGCACTTCACTGGGTTGATTATTAATCCGTGCTCCTCCAACTTCTAGAAAACTGTCCTGAGGTGAGCTATGTGTTTGCCCTCGGACGCGCAGGCCACCAGGATGTCGTCCAGGTAAACGAACACAAACGGCAGATCGCACAACACCGCATCCGTCATGTGTTGGAATGTCTGCGCCATGCCTTTTAGCCCGAAAGGCATGCGTAAAAACTCAAACAGACCAAACGGGGTTATTACTGCTGTTTTAGGTATGTCCTCAGCGCGCACCGAGACCTGATGGTAACCGCGGACCAGGTCTATCTTGGAAAAAATGCATGCCCCTGTAAGGTGAATGGAAAAATCCTGAATATGAGGGATGGGGTAGCGGTCGTGCGCTGTGGTGTTGTTTAATATGCGGAAATCTCTGCAAGGTCACCATGATCCCTCAGCCTTAGGAACCATATGTAGCGGGGATGCCCATGGGCTGTTTGAGTGCCTGATGATGCCCAACTTTTCCAAGTTGGCAAACTCCTCGCGCACTATTGCCAGTTTAGCTACGTCCAGGCGCCGAGGTCGTGCGAAAACGGGCATCCCCGTAGTGGTAATGAAGTGCTCCACCCTGTGTTTAGTGACGGTCGCCGAAAACATTGGGACCGTGAGTGCTGGAAACTGGTTGAGTAGTGTGTGGAACATACCCCCTGGAGCTGTGACGTTGGCTAGTGTTGTGGGCCCGGCTCCTCGAGCTGTACAGGAGAGAGAATCAAAAGACATTGGGTTAATCAGGCGTCTGTTAGCAACATCGACTAGTAGTCCGTGTGCACACAAAAAAATCAGCGCCTAAGATGGGGAAGCTGCATGCCGCTATGACGAATGTCCATTGGTATGTACGGCCGTGCAAGGATACAGTCAGTGTCCTCTCTCCAAAAGTCTTAATGTCTGAGCTGTTTGCGGCGGTCAGCTCAGGGCCGCTAGTTCCCGCCAGCTGGTTGGCGTAGGATGGCAAGATGAGGCTCTTTTGGGAGCCGGAGTGCACGAAGAACCGTCTCCCTGAGCGTGAGTCTGTCACATAGAGCAGCTTGCTTGCTTCACCGGCAGTCCCAGCTGCTACCGACTGCCGGTCCCGGCATTTCCCGAACGCTTGAATTGGCACGGTGGCACGCATCGGCGTGCGTCTTCTCCAAAACGGCAGTGGTAGAAACACAGCGTGTCTCTCTGGTGCTTCTTGGCCCCTGCTGCAGCCACCATTGCTGGCTCCTTGCCTCCGTTGGCCATCTCGCTGGGTTCCGACGCCGCTGCGTTCACTATGAGGGCTCTGGTAGTGAGGGTGATCCGATCTGCCTGCTGGGCTAGCGCCCGGTAGTTGCGCGCGGCCAGCAGTGGTGAATTGGCAAGGACCGCTCTGGCCACTGTCAGGAGGTTCCGGAGGGAAAGCTGGGCAAACAGAAAATGCCCGTCATCTGTGCCCATCAACGCCAACATCTTCTCCATCAATTCGACCGCCAACCCGTCTCCTAACTCGAAGGGTGTCAGGAGCCTCTCCGCTCTCTCACAGTCCGAGAGCGTGTAACGCCGGGTCAGCGTGGTTTTGAGAGCACCGTATTTGTCGCAGGCTGGGGGCTATTGGAGCAGGCTCGCCACCTGCTGAGTTGTGCGTGCGTCCAGCGCTGCGACCACGTAGTAATATCTGGTGTCATCTGCCGTTATTCCCCAGAGCGCGAACTGGGCCTCGGTGTGAAGGAACCAAGACTCCGGGTTGTGTAGCCGAAAGTCTGGGAGTTTGAGAGAAACGGCGCATGCATTGCTGGCACTTCCCATCCGGGTCGTCTCCGGGGTGTTCACCTCACGTTCCATTGTGCGTCAAGGGTCACCAGCGTGGAGAGAATAACCAGGCCGAACGTTTCCGAGCAGATGAAGCTTTATTCCACTCTCTCTCACATTCACCAGAATCAGAAAAACATACCACCAGGTTGCAGGCACTCTCTTTTGTTAGTGCTCTTCTTCACAGCACTAAAGGGCCTTTTCCATTAGCCCCGCTTAGCCCAATACGGGACAGCTCAGCACGCTTTGTAGCTCTTTCCACTAGCCCCAACACGGTTTAACAGCTGCGATTTTTGTCCCCGCTCAAGGGCAGGGTACAACCGTGCTGAGTCGTGCCGTGTTGTGACGTCAAAAAACTGGTCGCCGCTGATTGGTCAGGTCATAACGTCACGAAAGCGACCGTCTTCTGATGAATCTACACACGACCACCATTTGCAATATTTCACGGACTAACTCGGTCACGGAGTAAATACGATATTAATACAGACAGCGTTGTAGGTTTTGCGGAACTCTACACCGTGGTCCAACAAAGAGGTGCAGAGTTTTCTCTGCTTGGTGGCAGATCCACAGTGAGGAGTGACCCGGACCGATACAGATGGCAGCCCAGCATAGAACCGGACTACGGACAAGCTGAAGACGAACGTGAGAGAACCATCGATGGTGAGTGATTTGTAATAATGTGCATCTGTTCCCTTATTTATCCTGTTGGTGGTAAGCTCACTTTTTTTGAACCATACAGCGCTGTTCTGTGCTGGCTAACGAGTTTTAGCTAACGGTTTTTAGCTAGTAGCTAGCTAGTACCAACTGCTGATTCGCGCTTGTTTTCTCCTAAATATTCGCTTGTGAGAGCAAAACGATGAAATATGTTAATCCTGGTTAAAGTCCTGGTTTGTGTACGTGCTGAACTTTGTTGCTGCGCATTAAACTGTGTGCAATTTAATGCTAGAATGTATTTCCACATGCCAGGGGTTAGCCTCCCTGTTTATATTGTGGATACTGGTGAAATGAACCACAGGAGCCGAAATCTCGTCATATTAAAATTGCTTTTTCAAACCAGTGATTTATAAAGTCATTCATATAATTTTCTAAAGCATCAGAATAGACCCACACACCTATTCTGTGGATCCTGCAGTGCTTGTCAGGGAAACGAAGCATTTTTGTCACATCCCACCACTGACTTTCACAGGTGTATTTCCCTAATACAGTTACATCTCCAAAAATTAGAATGTCATGAAAAACTTCAATATTTTTTGTCACTCATTTCAGAAAGAGAAATCCATATATTATATCGATTCATTACACAGACAGTGATATATTTCAAGCGTTTATTTATTTTAATTTTGATGATTATGGCTTACAGCCCCTGAAAACCCCAAATTCAATTTGGCAAAAAATTAGAATATTACATAAAATTAACTTTAAAAAGTAGTTTTTAAATATAAATGTTGGCTGCTGAGGTGTTGGTTAATATGGGCTGTAGCCGTAATCATCAATATTAAAATAAACACTTTCAGTATATCACTGTCCCTGTAATGAATCTATATATGGGTTTCACTTTCTGAAATGAGTGAAAAAAATATTGAATTTTTTCATGGTATTCTAATTTTTGAGATGTGCCTGTATAAGTGTTGAACTTGCTTGAAACTAACCACCATCCATTTCTGTCGTTCATCTAGGCAAGAGGAAATCAGCCTCCCCACAACCTACCTCGCCATTGTGGAAAGTACTGAAATCCTTTGCTTTTATAGGTAAAGTGTCAAAACCGAAGTAGCACAATTTCCACTTAATATAAAAGGGACTGAACTGAGATTTATTTGATTGTGTGAATATGGCACATCAACTGTAAAATAAACCGCTTGTTAATGTATTTATTTTTTTGTCAGATCACTTGTGTGATCGTTTGTGAGTTATGTTCATAACTGTATGTTTTGGCGAATGTGAGATGTTCAGTCGTCAATATAATTTACTTTATATGTGTAGTTTGTAGTCTATCATCAATAAACTCATGCAGTAACAGGACACATTACAAATATTTGAGACCCATTGTAGTGCTTCCTTTTATATTTTAGCAATGCTAGTACAAAACACCGCCCACACATGAAGCCAGGGCAACAAGAGACACTTTTACAGACAAGACAAACTTTTATTGATAAAAACTTCATATTTTGACTGAGCGACTCCATACTCGGTGATGCACACCTTCAGTTAAAGTACTATATTCCATTCAAGTGAATGTATTAATTCATTCTGATTGCTGAGGCCACAGTAAAAACAGATGATTTAGGATACAGTCAACCTGGACAAGAAATTGTAGAATTTGGATTAAACTAAATGGAACACCTGAGCAAGCAAAAAGTATAATGATCAGAGATGCTACTGACTTAGATAAATACAAATGAACACTGTCTATGAAACACAGAGTGAGGAAACTCAAACTCTAAAAATATGCCACTATGCTGAACATAAACCACAAGAGATGGAGAATGATATTGATCCCGATAACCACTTTTTCAATAATATTCATAACCACTGTGAATATTACACTGAAAAGCAATTCAAAAGTCAAGTGCAATTAGATGGTAAACTGTCAATAATACACTTCAATAGCAGAAGTCTTAACAAAAACTTCTCACAGATTCAGGACTATTTAAAACAGCTAAACAGAAAATTCACAGCCATTGCAGTCTCGGAAACCTGGCTTAATGAAGACCAGGCTCCCCTGATGGCAATAGAGGGATATCAGATGTTTAACATTAACAGATCTCAAAAAAAGGGTGGTGGTGTTGCACTGTATGTTGATGACCTATATAGATTCAATTCAATTCAATTCAACTTTATTTATATAGCGCCATTTCACAACAACAGTCATCTCATAGCACTATCAACTGTAGGGAGGACCCCCACAGTTGCAGAAAGACCCCAGCAATCAGGCGATCCCCTGTGAGCAAGCACTTGGCGACGGTGGAGAGGAAAAACTCCCTTTTAACAGGAAGAAACCTCCAGCAGAACCAGGCTCAGGGAGGGGCAGTCATCTGCTGCGACTGGCTGGGGGGTGAGGGGATAGAGAAGAAGAAAAGAACAGACATGTAGAGAGCAAACAGCACGATGGGGACTCAATCTATGGGAGAGAACAAACAAATGTTAATGACCAGCAAAAAAAAAATATTTCATAGAGAGTGAGGAAAGGAGTGAGGCCCAGTGCATTACTGGAGGTCCCCCGGCTGACTAAACCTATTAGCACCATAACTAAGGGAGGGTTCAGAAAACACATGATCCCTCCCTAATTGTAGGCTATATCAAAAAGGTAGGTTTTAGCCCTATTCTTAAAAACAGAGATCGAGTCTGACTCCCGAATCCAGATTGGCAGCTGATTCCACAGGAGAGGAGCTTGATAACTGAAGGCTCTGCCTCCCATTGTACTTTTGGAGATTCTAGGTATTACAAGTAAACCTGCATTTTGGGAGCGTAGTGCTCTGTTAGGATGATACGGTAGTATCAGATCTTTTAAATAAAAAGGAGCCTGATTGTTTAGAGCTTTGTAAGTAAGAAGAAGGATTTTAAACTTAATTCTAAACTCTATGGGAAGCCAATGAAGGGAGGCCAGAACCGGAGAGATATGATCTCTCTTTCTAGTACCTGTTAAAACTCTTGCTGCAGCATTTTGGATCAGCTGAAGACTTTTTAAAGATGTTTTAGGACAACCTGATAATAAAGAATTACAATAATCTAATCTCGAGCTAACAAAAGCGTGGATCAGCTTCTCAGCATCACTCTGAGACAAGATGCTCCTAATCTTGGCAATATTACGCAAATGATAGAAGGCAGTCTTAGAAACAAATTTAATATGTGAATTGAAGGACAAATCCTGATCAAAAATAACTCCAAGGTTCCTCACAGAGCTATTAAGAGAAAGAGTAACTGCATCCAAACTGAAAGTTTGATTTGGAAAGGAATTTCTAAGGTTTTTTGGACCAACAAGAATGACTTCAGTCTTATCTGAATTTAATAGCAGGAAATTACAAGTCATCCAAACTTTGATTTCCTTAAGACAGGCTTCTAACTTGGCTAATTGATTAGTATCATCTGGCTTCATTGACAGGTATAATTGTGTGTCATCTGCATAACAGTGAAAATGTATACAGTGCTTTCTAATAATGTTGCCTAACGGAAGCATATATAAACTAAAAAGAGTAGGGCCAAGCACAGATCCCTGTGGAACTCCATGACTAAGCTTTGAGCTGAGAGAAAACTCATCATTTACATGAACAAACTGGAACCTATCAGATAAATAAGATCTAAACCACTGCAACGAAGTTCCATTAAGTCCAACATAGTGTTCTAATCTATCAAGTAGAATATTATGATCAATAGTATCAAAAGCTGCACTAAGATCTAAAAGGACAAGTACAGAAACTAGTCCATTATCAGATGCAATGAGGAGGTCGTTAGTGACCTTCGCTAAGGCTGTTTCAGTGCTATGATGGATTCTAAACCCAGATTGAAACTCCTCAAATAAACCATTTCCCTGCAGGTGGTCAAATAATTGCATAGCAACAACTCTTTCTAAGATTTTTGAAATGAAAGGGAGATTAGAGATTGGTCTATAGTTAGCTAAAGCTCCTGGATCTAGCGTTGGCTTTTTGAGTAAGGGTTTAATTACAGCCGTTTTAAAAGCCTGCGGTACATGGCCTAAAGTTAATGAAGAATTGATTATATGAAGAATAAAGCTACCAATAAGTGGGAAGACTTCTTTAAATAACCTGGTAGGAATAGGGTCTAAAAGACAAGTTGAAGGTTTGGATGAGGAAACTATTTTGTCTAACTCACAAAGGTCGATTGGAGTAAACTCATCAAGACAGACATCAATAGAAGGAGTTGTAGTAGTTACAGTATTTAAGTTAACTGTGGGAAGAATCTGATTGATTTTATCTCTGATGGATGAAATTTTATTATTGAAAAAGTTCATAAAGTCCTGACTAGTAAGCTCTAAGGGGATGCTAGGATTGACAGAGTCCTGACTCTTTGTCAACCTGGCTACAGTACTGAAAAGAAACCTGGGATTATTCTTGTTCTCTTCTATTAATGCAGAGTAATAACTCGTTCTAGCTTTTCTAAGAGATTTTTTATAAATTAAAAGATGATTTCTCCAAGCTAAATAGATTTCATCTAAATTAGTAGAGCGCCATTTTCTTTCTAATTGACGAGTCTTCTGTTTTAAGCTACGAGTTTCTGTGTTGAACCAAGGAGTTAAAAATCTCTGATTAGACTTTTTCTTTTTTAAGGGGGCCACCAAGTCTAGAGCCTGATGTAGAGAAGCTGAAACACTATCCACCATGTTATCAATTACAGAAGGAGCAAGCTGTCTATAGCTTATTTCCGTTGTGTTGACACATGGCATAGAGGAAACAATCTGCATAAATTTGGAAACAGCATCATCTGAGAGGCATCTACTGTGATAATATTTTTCTTTAGGAGCCAAATAGTCAGAAATAGTAAAATCAAAGGTTAACAGACAATGGTCTGACAGTACAGGGTTATGAGGAGACACTACCAGATTTTCTATTTCTATGCCATATGTCAGAACAAGGTCCAATGTATGGTGGAGGTAATGAGTAGAATTTCCTACTTTCTGAGAAAACCCAATCGAGTCTAATATTGAATTAAAAGCCACATTAAGGCAGTCACTATCTACATCCACATGTATATTAAAGTCCCCTACTATAATTATTCTATCAGATTTCAGCACTAAATCAGCTAAGAAATCAGGAAATTCGGATAAAAATTCTGAATAGGTTGATGGGGGACGATAAACTATGGCAAATAAAATTGGGTTTAACCTGGAATTGCTAAAGTGCCCAATACTGAGGACCAGGCCCTCAAAGGAATTATAACATGTTTTTTGCTTTACATTAACTAGTAATTTGGAATGGTAAATTGCTGCTACTCCTCCTCCACGACCAGAACTTCTGGGATTTTGACAGTTTAAATAACCAGAGGGAGTTGATTCATTTAAACCAACATAATCCTCTTGTCTTAACCAAGTCTCTGTAAGGGAAATTAAATCAATCTGATGATCAATTAACAGATCATGGACTAACAGAGACTTGGGAGTTAGAGACCTAATATTTAATAAACCACATTTAATTTTTAAATTATGAGGAGGAACAGAGGCCAAATCATTCAATTTAGAGGCTTTATGTTTAATTTGAGTTTTACCAATATTTTGCTTTATCACTTTGGGATGCTTATACATTATATTTTTATTCACTTTGGAGGGAGCAGACAACGATTCTCTGATGGGGAAGACAGGGGCTAAGCTGAGGGGTGGCGGATGAAGAGGAGCTGCAGAGAGGCGTGTAAGACTGCGACTCTGCTTCCTGGTCCCAACTCTGAGTAGTCATGGTTTTGGAAATTTGGATAAAAAAGATGCCAGATTGTTAGATAAATGAGAAGCACCATCCAAAGTGGGATGAATGCTGTCTCGTCTCATAAGACCAGGTTTTCCCCAAAAAGAGCTCCAATTGTCAATGTAGCCCACGTCATTTTTAGGACACCACACAGACAGCCAGCGGTTCAAGGATGACGAGCGACTAAACATGTTGCTGTTAACACATGCAAACTGATATCTATTCTATCTATTCTCGCTCAGCGAACTCAATATGAGCACCCTACTTGGCTTGCCAAGTGGGTTGACCCTATTGGCGACACAGGTAGGGTGCGGGACTCCGGAGCGGGAGGCGTGGGTTCGAATCTCCCGGTGGGACGTCGCCATGTCGAGCAGCACGTTACACTGGTGTCAGAAGTGGGATCTCCTGTCCAAAACAGTAATGGGGCGCTGACATCGGGACGATGTCGAGAACCAGAGGGGAGTAGTGTAGCGAACTCAATATGAGCACCCTACTTGGCTTGCCAAGTGGGTTGACCCTATTGGCGACACAGGTAGGGTGTGGGACTCCGGAGCGGGAGGCGTGAGTTCGAATCTCCCGGTGGGACGTCGCCATGTCGAGCAGCACGTTACACTATGTAGATATATAAACACACACAGTGCGGAGCAATGTAGCTAGATGGAATAATATGTAGATATATAAACACACACAGCGTGGAGCATTGTAGCTAGATGGAATAAATATATTGTGGCACACATATATGCACATATGTTGGTTTCATATGCTCCACAGATATATCACTGTATGCTTACTGTATACTTCACGTCTCAGGGGAACAAAGGGACTGAGCCTTCCAGAGGTAACGGGAGGGTGTGAGATCTGGCCTTTTGTTTCAGGGAGATGGCCTTGAGAGATTTCCTGACCACCGGGGACTAGGAGGTAGATGGTGTTAAGATCGGGGGAAGTTACATTGTGACTGGGATTAAGTACCATGTGACTGTATGTTTGATTAAGCACCATGTGATTGTATGTTTGATGTCCTGGTATAAAAGGACAGATGTGAGAAGATTCATCCTCTTTTTCTGCTTTTGAATGTTGGAGAATGTCATTGTGAATAAAGCTGAACCTGAGGAATACACTCAGTCTCGTCCTTCACAACTCTCCACACTGGTGACCTTATGACGAAGCATGAGCAGAAGTAATTCTCCTGAGCCGGACTCGTCAGAAGCCAGCCTGATGAATGCCGCCACTTTCCAGCTGCCGGACTTCAGGCAGAACAGTCCGCGCTCCTGGTTTAGCGCGGTCGAGGCGCAGTTCAACCTCCGGAGAATTTTGAGAGACGACACAAAATTCTGCCATGTGGTGGCGAAGCTGGACAACCACACAGTCCAGAGGGTGGAGAGCCTGGTCAACCACCCACCGGACAGCGACAAGTACGGCACATTGAAGGCTGCGCTTATCAGCCACTTCACCCCCTCGGTGCAACACCGAGCAGAGGGGCTCCTGGCGTTGACGGAGTTTGAGAACGACAGACCCGCAGACCTGATGGGGAAGATGCTGAGGTTGAGAGACTCCGATGATGACAGCTTTATCTTCACCCACCTTTTCCTCAGGACCCTACCATCAGCGGTGAGAGTGACCCTGGCCGGTTCACCGCTGTTGGCCCGACGAGACTACCACGAACTGAGCCAGGAGGCGCAGCAACTCGTCGCCGCCCACAAACGGAGCGCAGCTTCGGCCGCAGCAGCAGAGCTAGGCGCGATGTCCGGAGATGGCATGGGGCCAGAGGCTGCAGCACCAGACTCACCGACGACGGCAGCAGCAAGGGCCAGGCGACACGGAGCGGACGACGTCCTTTGCTTCTACCATCGCCGTTTCGCAGAGAGGGCATGCAATTGCATCCCACTGTGCCACTTCAAGCGCTTGGGAAATGCCAAGGCCGGGGGTCGGTAGCAGCCGCGGCCCTCGGAGAAGAGAACAAGCTGCTCTACCTGAAGGACGCATGCTCGGGGAGGCAATTCCTCGTGGACACAGGCTCCCAGCTGAGCTTCATCATGCCTTCCTACGCGGACCGGCTGGCGCCTTCCAGTGGTCCCTGGGTGACAGCAGTGAACGGCTCGGCAATTAAGACCTTCGGTGAGAGGACTCTGCTTCTGTCTTTGCAGGGCCGTACATTCGAGTGGACTTTTGTTGTAGCGGCAGTCAATTTCAACATGTTAGGGGCTGATTTTTTGTGCTCACATGGTTTATTGGTTGATCTTGCTAACAGACGCCTGGTTAATGCACTCTCCTTTTATTCTATTCCCTGCACAGCTCGAGTGGTAAGTTCTACACACTCCTCACTCAGTTCCCAGCACTCACGGTCCCAACGTTTTCGGCGACAGTGGCTAAACATGGGGTGGAACATTTTATTACTACCACCGGCCCACCCGTTTTTGCAAAAGCTCAGCGCTTGGACTCAGCTAAACTGACCATAGCGCGCGAGGAGTTCGCCAACCTGGAAAAGTTCGCCAACCTGGAAAGACTGGGCATCATCAGGAGGTCGAAGAGCCCCTGGGCTTCGCCGCTCCATATGGTCCCAAAGGCTGATGGCTCGTGGCGACCTTGCGGTAATTTCCGCAGGTTGAATAACGCTACAGCGCACGACCGCTATCCGATTCCACACATCCAAGATTTTTCGGTGCATTTGGTGGGGGTGCGCATTTTTTCTAAAATAGATTTGATACGCAGTTACCACCAGGTTCCAGTGCACGCTGAGGACATACCCAAAACAGCGGTAATAACTCCTTTTGGGCTTTTTGAGTTTTTGCGCATGCCGTTTGGGCTTAAAGGCGCAGCGCAGACGTTCCAACGCATGATGGACGCGGTTCTGCGCGACCTCCCCTTCGTGTTCGTCTACTTGGACGACATATTGGTAGCCAGCGCGTCCGAAGACGAACACGAAAACCACTTCACAGCAGTTTTCCGGAGGTTGGCAGAGCATGGGTTAATAATCAACCCAGCGAAGTGTCAGTTGGGGTTGCACAGATTGATTTTTTGGGGCATCGCGTCTCTCCAGAAGGAGCGGTTCCTCTGCCCGACAAAGTGCGCGCAATAACAAATTTTCCCCAACCACAAACGGTCAAAGCATTACAGGAGTTTTTGGGAATGGTGAATTTTTATAACTGTTTCCCCCCTCACGCAGCGCAGCTCATGCAACCATTGTATGCTGCACTAAAAAAACAAAAACCCACAAACAAAATCAAATGGTCTCCGGAGTGGGAGCGCGCATTCGTTGAAGTCAAAATAGCCCTGGCAAACGCTGCATTGTTGGCACATCCAGACCCAATGGCCCGCATAGCGCTCACTACTGACGCGTCAGACGTGGCCATAGGAGCGGTCGTGGAACAGTATGTAGCAGCTCTGAGAGAGAGTAGACGCTTCACTTCCGCTTCACTTCCGGCTCTGAGAGAGAGTAGACGCTTTTCTAATCCTCTCTTTTCCTTTCTGATCCCAGCTTGCAATGTTGCGTTTTTGTCTGTGTTTAGTCGCTCTTCTGCTGAATCTTAATCTAAACGGAAATTATGGATCTGGAAAGCAGCTTAACTGTGATTGTCACCACTTCAAAAGAAGATCGGGTCAGGAGGAACCCAACGAGGAGACTCATGGACATTGGAATTCATGCGTCTGTGGAGATTTGGCAGGAAACATTATTGGTTATGATCTCAGGACTTCTGTTTTTGGCTGTGAAGTTCCGTGATGTATCAGAAATTGAAGGAAGGGGAGAGAGCTGATCAAAGCGGACCCGGCAAGCTCCTTCATCAAATTCGACCAGTTGGGGAGGGCACGAGTAGCGGCAAACGGTGAACTGAATGACAGTGAATCAGCGGAGGAATACATCTGGAGCCCTGTGCTCTCCATGGAATGGAATGCCTGTTTAAGCCTGTATATTAATATTAAAATTATGAAGCACAAGCGCATGAGAGAGGAAAATTCTATTCTCCATGGGCTCTGAGCTGTGTAGATTTGACCTTGTTTTGATGCCCTGTTTACATTCCTCCTCGATGAGATAAGCAGAAGTGGCGGCTGCTAACCCAAACAATCGACAGACAACTGCTGTTGTTTCAGCAGATGAACTTCTCAAGGACAGTCCATGTGCCTTCATCTGCAAGCGAAGAGATAGACTCCGGACTTGTTTATAAGTCACATGATTATAACATCTATCCACTGCCTGGAGGCGCCCTCTGCTGTTCACTAGCAACTGTCACACCTACACTACACAAATGCATACAACATTACACGAACTGACACATATATACTGACTCATACATACACTGCCTCTCTCAACTCTTGTTTGTGTCATCTATATTGTCTGCTAATTGTGCATAGAGGGTTTTTTTCTGTGTAGTCAAAATTTGGCTCATTTGAGATTTATATGAGCTTATACGAGCGTTATTCTGATTAACAATGTTTTTTCTCTCTCATATTGTGTTTTCCTCCCCCTCCCTTCCCCTCTTTACCCCCACTGTATGACAGGCGCCTTGCATGGCTGCCGCGTCATTGGATGCGCCTAACGTGCGAGTCCAATGTCGTCAAATTCCTCGTATGTTTACTTGTAAATATACTTGGCAATAAAGCTGATTCTGATTCTGATTCTGATTCTGAGGAGCTTGGCAACCGCTCGCCTTTTTCAGCAGGACCTTGCGCGATAGTGAACGAAAATACAGCGCATTCGACAGGGAGTTGTTAGCTCTCCACTTGGCCATTCGCCATTTCCAGTTTTGGCTGGAGGGACGCAGTTTCACCACGTTCGTGGATCACAAGCCGCTGACTTTCGCGATGGCCAAGATTACAGAACCGTGGTCGGGCCGGCAGCAGAGACAGCTGGCCGCCATCTCGGAGTTTACTACTGATATCCAGCATGTAGCGGGTAAACTTAATGTAGTGGCGGACTGCCTCTCGCGCGCCGTGGCGGCTCCAGCCCACGCAGAGGTAGATTTTGCAGCCATGGCCGCAGACCAGGTTAGCGATGCGGAAGTGCGCGCGACCCCAGTCCGCGTAGGGATAGATTATGCAGCCATGGCCGCGGATCAAGTTACCGACGCGGACGTGTGCGCGCTCCAGTCTGGACCAACAGGGTTAAGGCTGGAGAACAGGGTGCTACAAGATGGTATGCCCCCCCTAATCTGCGATGTCTCCACGGGACGACCGCGCCCGGTGGTGCCGACCACGTGGCGCCGCCGCGTTTTTGACTTGATTCATTCTCTGGCGCACCCGGGGGTGCGCGCGTCGGTCAAAATGGTAGGAGAGAAATTTGTATGGCCGTGCCTGCGCAAGCAAGTCAAGGAGTGGGCAACAGCTTGCGTGGCTTGTCAACGAGCCAAAATACACAAACACACTAGAGCTCCCTTGGAGCCTTTTCACATCCCGGCTAAGCGATTTGATCACGTGGATGTCGACCTCGTAGGCCCCCTCCCGCCGTCACAGGGGTGCACACACCTTTTGACAATGGTGGACTGCACCACACGTTGGCCGGAAGTGGTCCCACTGGCATCAACCACAGCCGAGGAGGTGGCGCGCGCGTTTCTAACAGCATGGGTAGCGCATTTCGGAGTTCCGTCGGACATTACGTCTGACAGAGGTCCTCAATTTGTTTCCGAGCTCTGGTCAGCGATGGCCCGCAGCCTGGGGGTAACGATCCACCGCACTACCGTGTACAACCCACAGGCTAATGGTTTATGCGAACGTTTCCATAGGTCATTGAAAGCAGCCCTCAGAGCATCGCTTACGGATGCAAATTTGGGTGGACAGGCTACCATGGGTTTTATTGGGGTTGCGTTCTGCACCTAAAGAGGATTTAAAAGCCTCCCCAGCTGAGTTGGTTTTTGCACAGCCACTCCGGCTGCCCGGGGAGTTTCTCCCGGATAATCCTGCGCCAGAGTGCCCCCCCGCTCAGCAGTTGCAGAGCGACACGGGAGCGAGCACGCTTCCTGGCCTAGTTCATCACAGCTTCCCGCGCGTTTTTGTGCCTAAAGCTTTAAAAAATGCGGAGTCTGTTTTTGTCAGACATGATGCACACTGCCCACCCTTACGCCCACCTTATGATGGACCATACAGAGTGCTGGAAACAGGGGACAAGCATTTTTTGCTAGATTTGAGGGGCAGGAAAGAAATAATTTGTATAAACAGGCTCAAACCCGCTTTTGTGCTGGCTGACGAAGTGGTGCAGTTGGCGAGGGCTCCTCGGCGCGGCAGACCCCCTAGAGAGCATTCCCCAGAACACCAACAGAGATTGACTAACAGTTCTAATCCTCAAACAGCAGCTCCACAGCGGGAAGACGCCGTGGGGGTGGTAAAGCCCGCTTACAGCAGATATGGAAGGCGACTGAGGCCCAAGCAGCATTTGGACTGATGTGTAATAATGTGACCATGACTTGCAAACTGTATTACATTTGTTCCATCTTAGACGTTTGGGGGGGGGGGGTCATGTGGCACACATATATGCACATATGTTGGTTTCAAATGCTCCACAGATATATCACTGTATGCTTATTGTATACTTCACGTCTCAGGGGAACAAAGGGACTGAGCCTTCCAGAGGTAACGGGAGGGTGTGAGATCTGGCCTTTTGTTTCAAGGAGATGGCCTTGAGAGATTTCCTGACCACCGGAGACTAGGAGGTGGATGGTGTTAAGATCGGGGGAAGTTACATTGTGACTGGGATTAAGTACCATGTGACTGTATGTTTGATTAAGCACCATGTGATTGTATGTTTGATGTCCTGGTATAAAAGGACAGATGTGAGAAGATTCATCCTCTTTTTCTGCTTTTGAATGTTGGAGAATGTCATTGTGAATAAAGCTGAACCTGAGGAATACACTCAGTCTCGTCCTTCACAACTCTCCACAATATAGATATATTAATATAAACACACCCAGTGCGGAGCATTGTAGCTAGATGGAATAAATATGTAAATATATAAACACACACAGTGCAGAGCATTGTTGCTAGATGGGATGAAACAGCACAACCGTCTACTTAGTTATCCTACATGGTATGATTATGTGCCCATACATATTCTCACCCTCCATAGCGACCGGTATTTTCCTAGTTGTATGTCGGAGGGGACCATTGTGTAAGTCTATTGCATCTTTTGCATTCAAAAACTATTAGGTTGTCACGTCTTTTTTGCTATCTCTGCGAGTAGCCCTGCTTAGGTTGTACAGTCTGACAGCCGTTGGTAGGAAGGACCAGCGAAACCTCTCGGTTGTGCACCTAGGATGATGTAGTCTGCTGCTAAATGAGCTCCTCAGTGCATTCAGTATGTCCTGCATAGGGTGGAACTCGGACTCCAGCAGAGATGACAGTTTAGCCACCGTCCTTCTCTCTCCTATCTCCTCCACCGGGTCAAGGCGCTGCCCCAGGACCGAGCTAGCTTTCTTGATCAGTTTGTTCAGTCTCTTCCTATCGGCTGCAGTAATGCCACTGCCCCAGCAGACCACTCCAAAAGTGATGGCTGATGCCACCACCGTGTCATAGAATGTCTTCAGCAGTGCCCCTTGTACACCAAAAGACCTGAGTCTCCTCAGTAGGAACAGCCTGCGCTGTCCCTTCTTGTAGAGTGCGTCAGTATTGTGTGACCAGTCTAGTTTATTGTTCAGATGAACACCCAGGTACTTGTAGGATGTCACCATCTCAATGTCTGTTCCCTGTATATTTAATGGTGCTGTGAGGGGTTGTCCATGCCTGCGGCAGTCCACCACCAGCTCCTTAGTTTTCCTCGCGTTGATCTGGAGGCAGTTCCGATGGCACCAGTCCACGAAGTCCTGGATAAGCCCTCTGTACTCAGCTTCATTTCCATTGGAGATGAGGCTAACTATCGCAGAGTCATCAGAGAACTTCTGTAGATGGTAGTGTGTTGTGTTGTGTGAGAAGTCCGCAGTATAAAGAGTGAACAGGAAGGGAGCCAACACCGTTCCCTGGGGGGCCCCCGTGCTACCGATGATCATGTCGGACACACAGTCCCGGGTTCTCACAAACTGAGGCCAGTTCGTGAGGTAGTCCAGGATCCATGATGACAGGTGCTGGTCCACCCCTGCGCGCAGCAGCTTGTCCTTCAGGATCATCGGTTGGATGGTGTTGAAAGCACTGGAGAAGTCAAAGAACATGATCCTCACCACATTCCCGGGCTTCTCCAGGTGGGACAGAGAACGGTGAAGGAGGAAGATCACCGCATCCTCCATCCCAATGCCATGCTGGTAGGCGAACTGGAGTGTATCCATCACCGGTTCCACCAGGGGGCAGAGGTGAGCAAGGAGCAGTCTCTCCAGGGTCTTCATCAAGTGGGACGTCAAGGCCACCGGTCTGTAGCTGTTCAGGTCTTTGGGGTGGGAAGTTTTGTGGCTAATATAGTTGTTAACATGGCGATCAAGTTGTGTCAGCTGATCATTTTTTTCTATGACACCACCTCAGACTCTGCTGCAGAAGCAGGTAAGTCCATGATGTCTCAACAGTCTCTCCATGATTTTCACGCAGATCAGAGCAATTTGTTGCACAGGAAATAAACGTTTCTACAGACATTCTTAAGCTCTATAACCACTGATCGTTTGTGAAGCTGTGCTGACATCAGTGACAGGCTGATGACATCCGTGACAGGCTGTGCTGAATGCCCAGACCGAATGAAGCGGTAATTTCCCCACAACAGAGCCATCTGAAACACACACAGCGTACATATTTTAGTACCTATCAGAATCAGAATCAGAATCAGATTTATTGCCATTGTTCATGTAGTACACAAACTAGGAATTTGTCTCGGTGCCATGCTGCAACATTAAAAACATGATGAGATAAAGAGATAAACTAAAAAAACTAAAAGACTAAAAACATGCAATGAGTGTAGAATAATAAGTAATAATAATAATAATAATAATAATGAGTAATACTAGTCAAGGCAGATTTAAATAAATTAGCAAGTAGCAGATAATATGGGGTACCACAGTGCAGTCATTAATGCAACAGAAAAACAGTGATGAACGACATGAGCTGCTGTATATAGTGCACGAGAGTCAATAAGTCACTTAATGTTCAGCAGTCTGATGGCAGAGGGGAAAAAGCTGTTCATGTGCCGGGAGGTTTTAGTCTGAATGGACCGAAGTCTTCTACCTGAGGGGAGGGGGGCAAACAGTACGTGACCAGGGTGTGAAGGATCGGCTATGATCCGGCCTGCACGCCTCCGGGTCCTGGAGATGTACAGGTCCTGGAGAGATGGGAGCTTGCAGCCGATCACCTTCTCAGTAGTGCGCACGACGCGCTGCAGCCTTAGTCTGTCCCTGGCAGTGGCTCCTGCGTACCACACGGTTATGGAGGAGGTGAGGATGGACTCGATGATGGCCGTGTAGAACTGCACTAACATCTTGGTGGGTAGCTTGAGCTTCCTCAGCTGCCGCAGAAAGAACATCCTCTGCTGAGCCTTTTTGATGAGGGAGCTGATGGTTGGCTCCCTAGGAAATGGCACCGAGACAAATTCCTAGTTTGTGTATCACATGAACAATGGCAATAAACCTGATTCTGATTCTGATTCTGATTCTCCCATTTGAGGTCCCGGGTGATGATGGTGTCCAAGAAGCGGAAGGAATCTGCAATGGTGATGGGAGAGCCTGTGATGGTGAGGGGGGGCAGGGGGGTTGTGACTTTCCTGAAGTCCACAATCATCTCCGCTGTCTTCAGAGCGTTCAGCTGCAGGTTGTTGTGGCTGCACCAGGACACCAGCTGGGCCACCTCTTTCCTGTAGACGGACTCGTCACCGTTGGAGATGAGCCCGATGAGGGTGGTGTCGTCCGCAAACTTGATCAGCTTAACAGACTGGTGGAAGGAGGTGCAGGAGTTGGTATAAAGGGAGAAGAGTAGGGGGGAAAGTACACAGCCCTGGGGTGATCCGATGCTGATGGTAACAGAGTCCGAGACAGACTTCCCCAGCTGCACATGCTGCCTCCGGTCCGTCAGGAAGTCAGTGATCCACCTGCAGAGGGAGTCAGGCACGCCGAGCAGGGACAGCTTGTCCTGGAGCAGAGCGGGGCGGATGGTGTTGAATGCAGAGCTGAAGTCCACAAACAGGATCCTGGCGTAGGTTCCCGGGGAGTCCAGGTGCTGCAGGATGGAGTGGAGGGCCAGGTTGACTGCGTCGTCCACAGACCTGTTGGCACGGTAGGCAAACTGCAGCGGGTCCAGGAGGGGAGTGGTGATGGACTTGAGGTGAGACAGGACCAGGCGCTCAAAGGACTTCATGACTACAGAGGTGAGCGCTACAGGTCTGTAGTCATTAAGTCCAGTAATCCGTGGCTTCTTGGGGACAGGGATGATGGTGGAGGATTTGAGGCAGGTCGGCACGTGGCACAGCTTAAGGGAGGTGTTAAAAATGTCTGTGAAGACAGGAGCCAGCTCTTTCGCACAGTGTCTCAGGGTGGAGGGAGACACACCGTCCGGCCCGGGGGCCTTGTGCGGGTTCAGTCTGGAGAATTGTCTGTGCACGTCCTGCTCACTGATGACAAGGGCAGGGGGGGAGGAGGAGGAGGAGGGGGGGACCGCTTTTGATGAATTAGGGGCCGAGGAGGCAGTGGAGCTGGGTGGAGTGGGGGAGTTGGACACAGCTGACGAGGTGTCAAAACGGGCGTAATGTTGGGACAGTTTTTGACAAAGGGCTTTGTCATCCTGACCTTTAGAAGCCTGAGGCTGATAGTTGGTGATTTGCCTCAGTCCTCTCCACACAGAAGCCGAGTCATTAGCAGTGAACTGCTGCTGGAGTCTCTCAGAATACACAGATTTAGCTCTCCTCAGCTCTCTGTTAAACCGATATTTAACCTCCCTGTAGCAGTCTCTGTCTCCACTTTACAACCCAGCTTCCTTCTCCTTTCTGATCTGTCTGAGCTTAGCAGTGAACCAGGGCTTATCATTAGAGTACCTCACCCTGGTGCGCGATGGGAGAATGCTCTCCTCACAAAAGTTGATGTATGAGTTCACAGTGTCTGTGTATTCATTAAGATCTTGAGTGGCTCCTTTAAACATGTCCCAGTCAGTTATTTCCATGCATGTGTTCAGTTTCTCTCCAGCTTCACTGGTCAGTTTCTTCGTGGTGGTCACAACAGGTTTAGTGAGTTTCAGTCTCTGTCTGTATGTGGGAATGAGGTGGACCATCACGTGATCAGATAGTCCAAGCGCAGCGCGGGGAACAGCGCGATATGCGTCTTTCACCTAACATCGGTAACTTGCAGACATTAAAGTGTAGTACGACGTACTTATAGCAAACTAGCATTAGCAACATTAGCTTACCGTCATATATGACCTAGTTTGTATCCTCACGTCTTTGGCTCTCCCAGAAGCTGCAGAACTATTCCAGAGTGTTTCATCTTGCTGCCTGTACCCTTGTCTGGCGGTCCTTTTTTGGCATTTACGGTGAAAAAAGCCACAGACCGAGGAGTGGCCTTATACAGCCGCATGTGTTTATGTTTTGCTTGGGTCGCGTGTTTTACGTCACGGGAGTGTGGCGCCGCCTCGCTGTTATAGAAATCCCACCCACCCCAGCTTAACACGGTTGTAATGGAGACAAAAGCGAGCCGAACCGTGTCTAAGTGAATCGAGACGTGCCGAGGTGTGCTGGGCTAGTGGAAAAGTGCCTTAACACTTCTCTGCTACCTGGGGTGCTGCATTAACATATCACTCCCCCACTCCCCCCTTTTGATCTGCCACTTCAGTCTGAGGGAAAACTACTGAGTAACTACTGAGTGGGTTCCCCACAATGTGTTAAATACTTATTTTCCCCGCTGTTTATATAATACAGTTTTAATATTTTTCACAAGAATTGTCAATAACTATGGAGGCTTTTGTAGATAGAGGACCTTTATAATGTTTGTTGTGTCCAATATAGCATTGCTGTATTTCATTCTATTCAACACATTATGAAACTGAGTTTTTAAACTTTTTGCAGCTAAACAACCTACCTGCTCTACATTTAAATATGACAGTCGAAATCAACGGTTAAAAGAAAAATATGCAATGTGTAGAAGAGCTGGAATGATGAGGCGGTTTTGCATCAAAAACAGAGTCTTTAATGAACAACTCTTCTATCTTGTCTCATCTGGTGCAGAGCTTGGCAGAAGGCAAAAGAGAAAGAATTCTGCCCAGCTCGCTGGTTAAATACAGGCACACATCAAAGACATGCAAAACACAAGCTGAAATCCCCCGTTATCTAAATCCCCCATTAGTCCTGTTAACTCCTCCCTTCGTCTTGGGAGGTGATGGGAAAACCTCTCCTCGCCTTAGGGGGTGAAGGTGTCAAGTCTGTTGCCGCTGCGTGCTGTGAAGTCGTTGGTCTTCACACGGCGGTGAGATTCCTTTGTCCCTTTCAGAGGTGTGAAGTTCCTTTGTATATTCTGTCCCAAACATTTCCACATGCTCTAATAAATGTAGGTATGGAATATATGAGTAATATATACCACAGGCCCCCCAAACAACTATGAAAGGACACAGAAAGATTCACAGTCTAGGGTAATTACTAAGACATACTACGTGTTACAGCTGTTGCCACAGAAGAAACTTTTAAGCAGACATGCTCCTAAGAGAGTTCAGTGAAAACATAACAGCATAGTATAATCGTAAGTCAGTCCTAAACTGTTGCAGCACAATTAGCGAAAATTTGCAGAGTGGTGGGATCAGTCCCTGTGCTGTCTGAGTTTTAGTCTTCTCCCAAAGCTGCTGTAGGTTGGTTTAGGCGTCCTGCTGGGACCTTGTTGTGAGGAATCTGCAGTGTGGGAAGGAGAGAGATTATCTGTTCCCTGCCTGGGGGCTGAGACTTTTCCCTTGGGGGGTCTACCTCACCGAGGTGCTCGAGCCAACTGTGCAGGTTCGTCTCTCAACAAGAAGGCAGGTTTGAGTCTGTCAATGCTGACCGTTTCCTTTCTATCCCCATAATCAAGCACAAAGTGTTTGTCACCATTTTCCAGCACTCTATACGGGCCATCGTATACTGGGCGTAACGTTGGTTTTAGAGCTTCATGCTTAACAAAAACAAACTCAGCGTTTTTTAAAGTTTGAGGAACAAAAACTCGTGGAAAGGCGTGATGAGCTGGACCGTGGAGAGAGTCCGGTCCGTTACTGCCTAAAAACCTTGGGACTGGGAGGTGCCCTGGTTCCGGGTTTTCTGGTAAAAATTCACCTGGTAGTCTGATAGGCTGAGCAAAGACTAATTCTGCAGAGGAAGCGTCTAAATCCTCTTTAGGTGCCGCACGCAACCCCAATAAAACCCAGGGAAGTTTATTTACCCAATTTGTGTCCGTTAATGAGGCTCTGAGGGCGGCCTTTAAGGACCTGTGAAAACGCTCGCATAACCCATTAGCCTGAGGGTGATAAGCGGTGGTACGGTGAATTGTTGCCCCTAAACTGTTGGACATGGCTGACTAGAGCTCTGAGACAAATTGAGGCCCCCTATCTGACGTGATGTCTGATGGGACGCCGAAACGTGCCACCCAATTTGTTAGAAAAACGCGAGCGACTTCCTCCGCTGTAGTTGCCGCTAGAGGGACTGCCTCTGGCCAGCGCGTGGTGCGGTCTATCATTGTTAGCAGGTGTGTGAAACCCTGGGAGGAAGGCAGTGGCCCCACGAGGTCGACATGAATGTGGTCGAACCTTCTAGCAGGGATTGGAAAAGGCTCCAGAGGGGCTTTTGTGTGTCTGTGTACTTTGGCGCGCTGACAAGGAATGCAAGTTTTTGCCCATTCTTTTACGTTTTTGCGCAGGCCTGGCCACACAAACTTTTCGGCAACCATTTTGACCGAGGCGCACACACCTGGGTGCGCGAGGGAGTGAATTGCGTTGAAAATACGGCGGCGCCAAGCAGCTGGTACTAACGGGCGAGGTCGGCCGGTTGAAACATCGCATATTAGGGGGGGCACACCGTCGCGCAACCCTTTTTTCTCCAGCCTTAACCCTGTTGGTCCAGACAGGAGCGCGCGCACGTCCGCATCACTGCTTTGTTCTTCCGCCATGGCTGCATAATCTATCCCTTCATGGATAGGTGCTGCATATGTGTTTGCGTTAGAGAAAAGCTCAGCTGCTGAGGCAGTGTAATCTGTCTCCTTGTGCTCTGGCGGTGACACAGCGCGAGAGAGACAGTCCACTACTACGTTCAGTTTGCCCACTACATGTCGAATGTCTGTGGTGAACTCTGAAATCGCAGCTAACTGTCTTTGTTGTCTGCCCGACCAAGGTTCTGAAATTTTAGCCATAGCAAAAGTGAGCGGTTTATGGTCCACAAAAGCCGTGAAACTCCGCCCTTCTAACCAAAACTGGAAGTGGCGGATGGACAAATGGAGCGCCAGCAGCTCCCTGTCAAAAGTGCTGTATTTGCGTTCCGTCGGGTTTAGCGATTTGCTAAAGAATGCTAAAGGTTGCCAGACCCCCTTGACAAGTTGTTCTACAACTGCCCCTATGGCCAAGTCTGAAGCATCTGTGGTTAGAGCAATGCGGGCCGAGGGATCTGGGTGGACTAACATTGTGGCGTTAGCTAGGGCGTTTTTAACTTCCGCAAAAGCGCGTTCGCGTTCCGGGGTCCATTCGACCGCGTTGGAAGCTTTCTTTTTTTTGAGCGCGTCATACAGGGGCTGCATGAGCTGAGCTGCATGAGGGAGGAAACAGTTGTAAAAATTAACCATCCCCAAAAATTCCTGTAGCGATTTGACCGTTTGGGGCCGTGGAAAACCTTCTATCGCATGAATTTTGTCTGGAAGCGGAACTGCCCCTTTCGGGGAGACTCTATGTCCCAAAAAATCAATTTGCGATACGCCGAATTTGCATTTGGCTGGATTAATTATTAATCCGTGCTCCTCTAGCCTCTGAAAAACGGTAGAGAGATGCTGCTCGTGCTCTTCCTCCGATGAGCTGGCTACCAGCATATCGTCGAGGTAGACGAAAACAAAGGGGAGGTCGCGTAAGACTGCGTCCATCATACGCTGAAAAGTCTGAGCAGCGCCTTTGAGGCCAAAAGGCATTCGCAGGAATTCAAAAAGGCTGAAAGGGGTTATAACCGCTGTTTTAGGAATGTCTTCAGCTCGGACTGGGACTTGGTGATAACCGCGGACTAAGTCTATTTTTGAAAAAATGCGCGCACCCGCTAAATGTAGTGAAAAGTCCTGTATGTGAGGGATGGGGTAGCGGTCATGCGCTGTAGCGTTGTTTAATCTGCGGTAATCTCCGCACGGTCTCCAAGAACCGTCGGATTTCGGAACCATGTGAAGCGGTGAAGCCCAAGGGCTCTTCGAGCGTCTAACAATGCCCAATTTTTCGAGAGCTGCAAACTCGTCCCTTGCTATGTTGAGCTTGGCCGCGTCTAAGCGGCGAGCTTTGGCAAAAACGAGAGGTCCCGTTGTTGGAATGAAGTGTTTAACCCCGTGTTTGGCTACAGTGGCTGAAAATTTGGGGGTTGTGAGTGCTGGAAATTGGGTGAGGAGTTGCTCAAACTTACCTCCTGCCGTGGTGATGTTGGCCTGCACAGGTGGTGGAGAGACTCGAGCTGAGCATGGAATAGAAGCAAAAGATAGTGCATTAACCAGGCGCCTATTTGCTAGATCAACTAATAACCCATGTGCACACAGAAAATCAGCGCCTAACAAGTTAAAACTCACCGCCGCTACAACAAATGTCCATCTGTAGCTGTGGCCGTGAATGAGGAGGTGCAGGCTCTTTTCCCCGAACGTGTCGATGTCAGAACCATTGGCTGCCACTGCTCCATTGCCCCGGGTGCCCATGGCTCGATCTGCGTGGGAGGGCATGATGAAACTCAGCTGAGCTCCCGTGTCGATGAGGAACTGCTTGCCTGTGTGTCCATACTCGCGTCAAGGTCACCAGTGTAGAAGAGCTGGAATGATGAGGCGGTTTTGCATCAAAAACAGAGTCTTTAATGAACAACTCTTCTATCTTGTCTCATCTGGTGCAGAGCTTGGCAGAAGGCAAAAGAGAAAGAATTCTGCCCAGCTCGCTGGTTAAATACAGGCACACATCAAAGACATGCAAAACACAAGCTGAAATCCCCCGTTATCTAAATCCCCCATTAGTCCTGTTAACTCCTCCCTTCGTCTTGGGAGGTGATGGGAAAACCTCTCCTCGCCTTAGGGGGTGAAGGTGTCAAGTCTGTTGCCGCTGCGTCCTGTGATGTCGTTGGTCTTCACACGGCGGTGAGATTCCTTTGTCCCTTACAGAGGTGTGAAGTTCCTTTGTATATTCTGTCCCAAACATTTCCACATGCTCTAACAAATGTAGGTATGGAATATATGAGTAATATATACTACACAATATATAAAATCAAAAAAACTTGAAAACAAAAAATATCTGATGACACTGATCTGCCCACATACACTTGGAAATAATGTTGAAATTAATAGTTCAGCTTTTAAACAAGGAGACGTGATCATTTCATGCTATATTGTTGAGAAAGACCAACATGTAATTTATTAAGTGAAACTTAAAGAAAACAGAATCAGCCGTGTGAGTTTGGTCATATTTTGAGTTCATTTATTCACTTTAGCAGATCAAATAGTTGGAGGTAATGTAGACACTGGGATTTGACAAAGAAAAAAAAAGAATATTGATCTTGTTACTCGTTTTATAAACTCATATACTGATTGAGGTGACGGTGCTACATATCCAGCTGTATGTGAATTCAATTTTGTTTTCAGAGTGTGATCATAAAACTCCAAACCTGCATTTATGTTCTTATGACTTCATTACAAGGTCATCAGTTTATTCCCTCCAGAGCAGATTGCAAAACCTAACTACTACTCTAAAAATTCCTAAATTAATGAAACAACATCAACGCATTCAGGGGATTTTTCATTTAATTTTTCACAGAATTTCATTTTGTTTTGTTACTTTATTTCATCTATAGAGGATCCCTCAAACAGTTGCTCTGGTGGTGAAGCACAGATGAAGGGAAGTTTCACCTTACAATGTTGACGAATCAGACCATAATAATCTAAAATGAAAACAAGGGAGAAAAGTCACAGCTTGTCTTTGTTTCTTAAACAAAGGTAGGTTTGTTCATGTACTTTTATTAAATGTCTGTAAAATTTATTGTGTAGATTTGTTTTACTGATCGTACATTTGAAGCTTGTTGTAAGGCAACGTTTCAACTCAGGGTTTGGATCAGGACGAATCCTATCGTCAAAGTCAAATGATGAACCGTCACTCCATGACCAATTATTCACCTGTAATAAGAAACAAAATAAGAGTGATTATAAGACACATGGCCAATGCAAATTTTATTTTTGGCCAGTTTTACCTCTATTGAAAAGATACAGTTTAGCTCAGGGGACAGATATACAAGAAAGGGCATTGAACCAGGGATCTCTTGAGTACCATGCTTTTTGTAGTATGCATCATAACCATTAGACCACTGGGACACACCTCAATATAAACGCTAAAGAAGGTGAAATTCAAATGCAATGATAGTATGGATATCAGTCTATAAATATATACAATCTATATATAAAGGTTTATGCATACTATACAGTGGATGTAAAAAGTCTACATACCCCTGTTCAAATACCAGGCTTTTGTGATGTAAAAAAATGAGACCAAGATAAATCATTTCAAAACTTTTTCCACCATTAAGGTGACCTATAACCTGTACAACCCAGTTGAAAAACAAACTGAACTCGTTTAAGGAGAAAAATAAAAAATAAAAAATTACAATAACCAGGTTGCATAAATATGCACATTGTTAAACTAATACTTTGTTGCAGCACCTTTGGCTTTCATTACAGCCCTCAGTCTTTTTGGGTAGGAGTCTATCAGCGTGGCACATTATGACGTGGCAATATTTGCCCACTCTTCTTTGCAAAAATGCTCCAAATCTGTCAGATTGCGAGGGCATCTCCTGTGCACAGCCCAGATCACCCCACAGATGTTCGATCAGATTTAGGTCTGGACTCTGGCTGGGCCACTCCAAAACCTTAATCTTCTGGTGAAGCCATTCTTTCGTTGATTTGGATGTGTGCTTTGGGTCATTGTTGTGCTGAAAGATGAAGTTCCTCTTCATCTTCAGCTTTCTAGCAGAAGCCTGAAGGTTTTGTGCCAACACTGGCTGGAATTTGGAACTGCTCATAACTCCCTCCACCTTGACTAAGCCCCAAGTTCCAGCTGAAGAAAAACAGCCCCAAAGCATGATGCTGCCACCACCATGCTTCATTGTAGGTATGGTGTTCTTTTGGTGATGAGCAGTGTTGTGTTTGTGCTAAATATACTGTTTGGAATTATGGCCAAAAAGTTCAACCTTGGTTTCATCGGACCATAACACATTTTCCCACATGCGATTGGGAGATTTTGAATGTGTTTTACAAAATGTAGCCGAGCTTGGATGTTTCTCTTCGTAAAATAAAGCTTCCGTCTTGTCACCCTACCCCATAGCCCAGATATAGTATGAAGAACACGGGAGATTGTCACATGTACTAAACAGCCAGTACTTTCCAGAAATTCCTGCAGCTCCTTCAATGTTGCTGTCGACCTCTTGGCAGCCTCCCTGACCAGTTTTCTTCTCATCTTTTCATCAATTTTGGAGGGATGTCCAGTTCTTGATAATGTCACTGTTATGCCATATTTTCTCCACTTGATGATGACTGTTTTCACTGTGTTCCATGGTATATTTAATGCCTTGGAAATTCTTTTGTACCCTTCTCCTGACTGATACCTTTGAACAATGAGATCCCTCTAATGCTTTGGAAGATCTCTGCAGACCATGGCTTGTGCTGCAAGATGTGACTACAAAAATGACAGGAAAAGCCTACTAGGACGGCTGAACTTTATTTGGGGTTAATCAGAGGCACTTTAAATGGTGGCAGATGTGTGTGCTGACTCCCATTTAACATGAGTTTGAATGTGACTGGTTAATTCTGAACACAGCCACATCCCCAGTTATAACAGGGTGTGCATATTTATGCATACAGGATATTGTAAGTTGTTTTTTTTATTTTTCCCCTTAAAAGATTTCAGTTTGCTTTTCAGTTGGGTTGTACAGGTTATAGGTCACATTAATGGTGGAAAAAGTTTTGAAATGATTTATCTTGGTCTTTTTTTACATCACAAAAACCTGACATTTGAACAGGTATGTGTATACTTTTTATATCCACTGTATCTGCACAGTTAACATTACCCTCATGGCTCCACCAGTCCAAACACTGCTATCATAGTATTGAGGCCTCCTCATTAGATAATGGATGTAGTTGTACTCCGCATAACTATGGACAGAGATGAGGCTGGCATTGTAGGAATGACAGTGTTTCTGTAACAGACAAACAAACATATAAAGGGATCTCTGCTGTAGTGCTAACTGAACACTGGACTTGAAAATTATAATATGAAAACCTGAATCTTGGATTTTTTAAAAAATTGATTTATAGACAGCACAATGGTGAGATACCTCTGCATCTATCCAGGCCATGGGGGTGTAGATATAGATGAAACATCGGTACCGGTATTCCTTCATCCCATCAGGACAGTTGCTCTGCCTGTCATATGGAGAGATGATGATCGGCTTCCAGGGTACCCACTGGAATCTGTTTTCTCTGGTCAGCTCTTGTTATAAGAACAATCATACACACATTAAGAATGTTTTTTTTTTTTCTCAAAAAAGAGAACAACTACCTCAACAAATTGAGATAGTTGTGAATTTTTCACTTATTCAGGCAACTTCATAAGAAGTGACTTAAAAACAGCTTTATCATTTAAAGTTGCAGAGCTCTCTTACTTTGAGTCTTGTTTGGCTGAACAAGCTGAGGCTCCTCTGTTGGATCTGTATGAAATCAAAGTTTAGTCTGTCATGAAGTTTAGACACAACATGTATTACAACTTCATATTCACAGAACACTTTAAATTACATTTTCAATATGAGGCAAAAACAGGGTATGTACTGGGGTCCAGGTTGTATTATGACTCATCTTTCATCTAATTAAATTAATGTATAAATATGGGGGAAATACATGGTGAAAACAGGGTAAGTAAGGGGAAAAGTAATAAAACACATGGTATTAACATAACTATGCAGACAGGCAATTAATCCCAACTAGTGATATCCAAACAGGGGTTTGAACTTGCAACCTCCCACACCAGAGTCCAAGACTCTGTTTATGTCACCAAAACAATCAATGTACTTTAACGCTTTCACTGACTCTGTTACATAAATATGAATGAAAAAAGTTTAAAAACAGGCACGGCAGTAAGGGTACTCTTGTGCTTTGACTTTCATGTCACATAAACATACTTTCTCTGTTTTGTTGTTTTGTGTTTTTTCCTTAGAGTTTCCCTTTATTTATTTTTTTTACAATTTTACTTATATGGTAATCATATCAGATAAAAACTGATGTATAATACAATCCACACTGCAGCATGGACCTCTTACTTGTTTTTTTTTTCGTTTACCCTTAATTACTATGTAATATGCATGTTGTGTTATAAAGTATTGCGTAATTTTTTTTCTGCTTCTTGCAGCACATAAAATTGAACAGCAGGAGAGCCAGTTATTTGCGAATCAGACAATCTGATTGAACCATCAGAATTTTACTGTGTTGTCAAGGCTCACCTGGCTTCATCTCCTGCTCTGGAGTTACTGTGTAAGAAGAGTCAGAATTAAGGTAAGCATCTTCAGAAACTTCTTCTATACCAGGTATATTTAGTAAAAAAGGAGACATTTTCAGTTCACCTCTGCTGTTTTCTGTTGTCTTACCTGCTGAAATGCTCAAAGCAAAGGCAACACTCAGAAGAATGATGATCCTCATGGTTGGTTTAGAGTATCACACTGCTGCAGAGAACATGGAATAATCATAAGGAACAATAATAAACATTTTCCGTAGAAAGTTCAGAGATTCTTACCTGCTAAAGAAGAGTTTAATCTTGGAGCAGCTTTGAGATGCTGCAGAATAAAGGCTGTTTATAGACATAAACCAACAAGGAAATAGTTTGATCTTGAATTATTATTGACAGAGAAAAGTAAATAATTTGTCAAGTGACTCATAGCAGTTAGGAATTAATCTTGGATTATGTTTAATTTAAGTGAAATTTTCTGCTTTGTTTGCTCGGGAAATTTTTTTAATATCACTTTGATTATATAACAATTGTCAGATGGAGCAGCAATTGTGGTGAAATGTGGAGGAATGGATAGACAATGGATGCAGCACCATGGCGTTAGTTCATTTCACCTTTGAAGGACTATATCTTCAGTTTACAACCCCTACTGCAAATGGGCTATTTTAAATGAGTGAGGTGTGGTTTATGACCTCCCCCAAGGAGGTAATGTAATTGGGGTGGTTTGTCTGTTTGGCCGTCCGTCCAGCCGTCCATCTGTTAGCAGGATTATACAAAAACTACTGGATGGATTTTGATGAAAATTTCACCAGATGTAGCCTTGTTTGCATTTGTGCAGCAGGATTACACAAGAACTACTGCATGGATTTGGATGAAATTTTCACCAGAGGTGGGCCTTGGGCTAGAGAGGAACCCATAACATTTTGGTGATGATCTGAGAATACATACCTCCACCAAGGCTCTTATATTCTCACAGTGTATGAGCAAAAATCCTCCAAAACTACTGGACAGGCTTTGATGCAATTTTCACCAGAACTGGCTCGTGGCCTACACATGATGATTACACATTAGACATTACATGATTACACATTACACATTAAGTTGCTGTGGCATGACCATAAAAAGGCGGTTTATGCTTGAAAACCCTCCAATGTGGCTGAATTACAACAATTCTGCAAAGATGAGTTGGCCAAAATTCCTCCACAGCGCTGTAAAAGACTCATTGCCAGTTATCGCAAACGCTTGATTGCAGTTGTTGCTGCTAAGGGTGGCCCCGCCAGTTAATAGGTTTAGGGGGCAATCACTTTTTCACACAGGGCCATGTAGGCTTGGATTTCTTTCCCTTAATAATAAATAAACACCTTCATTTAAAAACTGCATTTTGGGTTTACTTGTGTTATCTTTTGTCTAATATTTAAATTTGTTTGATCTGAAACATTTAAGTGTGACAAACACACAAAAAAATGAGAAATCAGAAAGGGGGCAAAAACTTTTTCACACCACTGTATACACTAAGCACAAAACATCCTATCCTACAAAATGGTGGTATAGGTGAGCCACAATAATATCATCAAAGACCCACCTTTCTGGAGTACCCATCTACTCCACCGAAAATGACAATGCTGTATCTGCGTGACAAAACACAACAATAGTTGATCAAATAAAAAGATTGCAGCGAAGAGGATATAAGCTTAATTTTGCAAAACAATATTTGTTGGAAAATGTATTACCAATAGTTTTCATCAAAATTATATTGAACGTGGAGAAACACAAAATATATCTTACCTTATAAGTTTATGATTGGTGTCGATATGGACTAGAGACCTTGGACAAGGGACCGAACAGGCACGTCTCACTATGCACCCCATTGATGTAAGCCTTTCCAGCACACCTGCAGTGTCCACTCTATGCATTGAAGCTCTTACACGTTCCCACTGAACCAGGCACCCTCTGGATTTAAAGTGCTGATGACACCGAGTGTTATTCTTTTGTTACAGATATTGCAACAAATTATTTGTTCATAAATATAATTTATTTAAACTTGATTTTTCAATAAAATCATAGCAGTGAATTCTCTGCATCTCAGGCATCAGGTTTATTATGGATTATATTTTGAGTTCTTGGGGGGGTTTTGTACATGTGTTTTATGTGCATTTTGACCCACTTTCAGGTGGGCACTGTCCAAGATTCACCGGTCCGAACACACGCGCCCTCTCTCTTTGACAGTCAGCTGTTCATGGTTTGTGTGCATCATCTGCCGTGTTGTCAGCCAACCAATATTGCCAACACTATCACGATGTGTTAGCCACTCCACACAGCTGTGGTTGTGTTGCACCCCTTGAAGCGATGTTGGCCCTGGGGCACAACCGTGGTTAACACGTCTCCTCTCCATGTTCGCTGGGCGATGTCAGCCCCGAACGCCAACTGTAAGTGTTTCTGTTTATTTTTGCAAGTCTTCACCTTTTTGGGAACTGTTGTCATCATTCTTATGTTCAATACATGTGCTGTGGTGAATTCTGGACGTAAATCTATTCATCATGACCCTCCGTGCGCTCTTACGCAGGGCTGACATCGCTTCAAGGATGCATGAGAACCACAGCGAACATGGAGTGACTAACACATCGTGAGAGTGCTGAAAATACTGGCAGACAAACAGCACAGATGACTGGCAAACAGCCGCGAAGTGCACGCACTGCTGGTGATGGTGTGATGAGAAGCACCTGGGCGAGGACCAGGAAACATGATCAGCGGGAGGGGAATCAGTTGGTGATAATGACAGAGGGGACGTGGCCGGACCAGCGAGAGTCAGCATGCAATCAGAGAAAGTAGGTCAAAGCTGCGCATAAATCCATTAATCCTTCCCCTCCTCTTGTGCTCCTCCTGCATAAAAGCGCGCGAGGAGCGCATGAGGAGGCTTATTACAGTTGTAGCTGAAGTGTGTGATGTGGTCTTTCATTGCCTGCTGTTTATCTAAGCCTGCAACACAACGCGAAGGCATAGCCATAAAATTAAAACAAGAAACCAGAGAAACTGTGAGCTACAAAGCTGCTGTCATTCTAGTTAACAACACCGGAGTCCGTTCTGTTGATTACATCATTGGGGTGCTGCCCTTAATTCGGTAGGTGGCACCACAGTCCAGTCAGCGGCTGCGGTTTTTTGATGATAACTAGTTTATGCAGGCGCTGTTGTAAATATTATATTGATCATAGACAACGACTTTTGGGTTTACACAACATGCTAAAAAATGTCAAAAATGTGTCATCAGCACTTTAAGGGCCCCCTTCATCACACTGTACCCACAGTTGGGCATTGACAGCTTTATGTCCACAACCGCTGCATCCAACTCTTCATCCGTCATTTGACTATAAAGAGCAGTCACTGACAAGTTATTCTCTGACAGCCTTCTGTGAACTGTATATCTCGAAACTCCCAACAAGCCTGCAATGGTTTTAACAGGCAATGGTATTTCATGAAGGTGATGAAGGTACTCAGGGCTAATGTAAAGCTTTGGGTGCCCTGTGTGAGCAGCTACAACTACAAGTTGGATCTGAGGAGCAGCTTCTGGGATACTCTCCCTCTCATCTCTGATCAACCTGCACAGTTCAGATAGAGTGTCTATGATACATACTGGAATGTCAACACTTTCTGAGATAATACTGCAGAAAATCAGGTCTTGATTTTCATTGCTCAGGAAATGTAGCATTTCTTAACTGTGCACATGATAATAAAGCCTTTGAATCTTAAATCTTGAATTACACATAAAATCCAGTCGGTCCAAGTCTAGTGGTCTGTGGTCAAGAATATGTTGCAGCCGAGTTAGAAGCCTCTCCAGGATCGTGCAGCGCAGTAGAACCTGTCAGAATGAGAAGATTTAGCATGATTTTGATAGTGAAAATCCGTTCAGTTTTCCTCCATCATTAAAGAAAAATTTGACAGACCACAAATCTTAATAAGCATGTTTAAAGCAGCCATAAAACAGAACTTCTGAAGTATCTAACTTCCCTGTGTTGATGTATTTCCTGCTGAAACAAAAAAGAACCAGTCACAAGATAGAAGGCAGAGATAACATGACATTAAAATTTGATTATATCTTTGAAAAACGGGCATATTACAACAGTAGTTAAAGAGGAAGGCCATAAAAAAATTAAGCATTTTTAATTTGTCATAAATTTGTAAACCCTCCTGAGTGTTGGATTCGTCATCAGAATTTTAAAATGTTTCACAGGAAGAGAAAAATCTGGTTTAAAAAACAAACAAACTAGAAAATATATGCAGATTGATGGACATGTATTACATAAAACTGGAATAAAACAGGGAAAATTACATTTTCATTTCATGGGGATTTTATGCCATGTGCCTTTTCAGGTGGAAGGTTGGCAATCTTGTGTCGGTACTCTTGACCTCTAATCTAAAATGCTCAAGTAAATCTGCTCTGAGAAACATGTATGGCCCCCCAGAACTTTTGTTTTTAGCCTCGCCTACATCTATGCTCTGAACACCAGAAGCAGTTAATGATAACTTACTGTATATGAGTAACTACAGCTCCACCAGTGAACAGCACATGTAGTGAATAATGTACACATCTGGAAATTGTTTAAATAGATGCAGAGTTACTTACTGTATTATGGTGATCACAGTTTCAAACTCATACTGTGCATATGTTTTCATCTCAACTGAATATAAACTAAATGTAAATTAAAATGCAACTAAGTAGCACATTTCACAACAAAAAATCTTACAAGTACACATTCATATGAATATAGTAATATGGCAATATTTTTCTGTTAATTATGTGCACTGCCATATTGCTGTAAAGTCAAAGTTACGGACTTGGTCTCCACGAATCTTGTTGGAGATCAAGAAACACAATGCAATCACAGTGACAGGCGGTCCTGGTAGACCTGCTGCCTCTGGTTCTGCAGACACAAGCTTTTCGTTAAATGTGGTGTTAAAATAAATAAATAAAATTTTCAAGGTCTCTAGCTCTTCAGGTTCAGGTTACTTTATTTGTACCCGTAGGTAGATTTGTTTTGCAGTCTGGTGACATCCATATTTACAAGCCATAAATTGCATTCAACATAGACACAAACGACTTCCGGTTATGGCGGCCACGTAGGAAGACGTGTTTCACTCTGCTCTGCTCCTAAAAATAAAAAGTAGGCTAAAACTCTCTCAACTGGAACAAAAACCTATCCTAGCGTTTAGGCGCGGATATGGTAAAAACCAAGGCTGGGAAATCAGGCGGAGGAAAATTGATTCGTCGAAACAATCCAAGCTGACAGACTTCCACGCTCGTGACGAAGCAGAAAAATCTCCAGGGACAATGACGGAGGAGGGAGCTAGCGGCGGAGCGGTGATTGCCGAGGAGGGCACGAATGCGGTACTTGCTGCCATCAGCTCCATGAGAGCAGACTTTTCGTCTAAATTTGATGGGATTATAGCAGCGATAGAAGGAATGAGAAAAGAAATAAGGGACTGTATGGAACGAGTATCGCAGGCGGAGCTCCGAATCTCCAGCGCTGAAGATGATGTCACTAGCCTACAATTAAAGGTGCAAACATTGGAATTAAAAAATAAACGTCTGGAAGATAACGTCCTGGACTCAGAATCCCAGTCGCGACGGAATAATTTAAGGCTGGTGGGCCTCCCGGAGGGAACGGAGGGACGGGATACATGCTCCTTTTTGGAAAAGTGGACTCCAGAAGCGCTGAACAACGTGGAGCTGCAGTCATCAGTTGTCTTAGAGAGCGCTCACCAATTCGGCCCACCGAGAGATAATAAGACACCACCGAGGACTCTGATTATGAAGTTCCTCAGCTACAGAGACAAGATGACGGTCACCAACGCAGCGCGAGCTAAAGGAGAAATTAAATACCAGGATCAACAGGTGCGGTTCTACCCAGATTTGGCCACAGGAATTCAACAATTAAGGAAACAGTTTGACCCCGCCCATAAAGAGCTGCGCAACCTCGGGATTCGTCACGGAGTGATTCATCCGGCAAGACTGCTGGTCACATATAAATGGAGAACCCATATCTTCAAGACCCCTCAGGAGGCGCAGGAGCTTATCAAGCTGATCCAAGAAGAGACTGGTGGGAGCTAAGCATGAAGCAAGAACAAGATATAAAGGTAGAATATTTAAGCATTTGTACAAGTATCTGACTGATCTGAAACATATAGCATGTCTACAAAATATAGATTGTATTATATTAAAAAAAAAGAAGCTATGATGTACAAAGTTGCTATAAAATTTTGGAGTTAAGTTGGAAAAACTACAGAAGAGAGTTAATGTCATGTCATTAAAAGTAGTAGAGTCAGGGTGATAGGAGAAAAGAGTGAGTGGTTTGACTGATCCTTGCGGGTGTGGAGCAGTCACTGGCTATAGCGGGAGACAGAATTTTTTTTTTTTGATTTTGGGGGGATTACCACGAATGTGGGGAGGGGGAATTGAATGAATGTTCAACCATCCATGTTTTTGCTTCTCTGTATGAGCATGTTTATTTTGCAAGGTAATCTCAAACTCTTTATTGATCATAGACCAAAGCGTTAATCTTAATTTAACTTCATGGAATTGCAGAGGTCTACAAAATCTAAAAAAACTTAAACAACTTATGAATAAAATAAAAGACATAGGTTCAAAAATTGTGTTTTTACAAGAAACTCATCTAATAGAGGAGGATGTAAAAAGAATTAGGAGAAGATGGCAGGGAAATGTGTTCACCTCATCATTTTCATCCCGAGCCAGGGGAGTTATGACTCTCATACATAAAACAGTCCCATTTCAAGTGAAAAATGTAATTGGAGATAAATTAGGAAGATATCTAATTATCCAAGGATCTTTGTTATTAGAAAATATAAATCTGGTGAACTTATATGGTCCCAATATAGATGATCAAAACTTCTTCGTTAATTTATTTCTTACTTTAACATCACTCACAGGGCAACATATAATAGCAGGGGATTTTAATTGTACATTGAATCCCAGTATAGATAGATCAACAGGACTGGACTGTACGCACAATGGATGCAGGATGACCATTAATCATTTTATGAAAGAATTGAGATTGCTATATATATGGAGAGAAATGAAACCACAAGTCAAAGTCTATTCTTGTTATTCTAATACCTACAAGACATTCTCACGTATTGACTATTTTTTGATCTCCACAGAATTAAGGTCCAAGATTCAAAACTGTTTCTATGATAGCATCGTGATATCTGATCATGCACCCTGTTGTCTAATATATGTAGATAAGAAATTGACAAAGGTTCCAGGTAAGTGGCAATTTCAGCATAAATGGCTTCAGGATGAGGAATTTAAGTACATAGAAAAACAGATAGATGAGTTCTTTGATATCAATACTACACAAACATCAGCATGTATAAAGTGGGAGGCTTTCAAAGCTTTTATTAGGGGGCATATTATTAGTTATACAGGTTCAAAATCTAAGAAGACTCGAGAGGAGAGAGTCCAATTGGGACATAAAATAAAAATTCTTCAAGAAAAAGTGTATGCAGGAAGTAATCCAAAGTTAGAAAACAAATTACTGATTCTGAGAGCTGAATATGACAAAAAATCAGCGAATAGAGCTGCCTTGAGTCTTCTAAGATTGAAGCAAACTTTTTATGAACAAGGTGAAAAATCAGGGAAATTATTGGCATGGCAGATTAAACAATTAGAATTTAAAACACCAATTACCAGTATTATAAGTAACGGACAGGCAGTTGTAGATCCTTTAGAAATTAATAGTGCCTTTAGAGATTATTATGAAAAACTATATGATACAAAAAATGAAACTGACTTAACAAAACTAAATGGGTTTTTGGACGGATTATCTATACCGTGTATTCCAAATGAAAATAGGGAGATACTGGAGTCAAAAATTAGTCAAGAAGAAGTTGGGCTAGCCATTGATAATATGAAATCAGGAAAAAGTGCGGGACCAGATGGTCTTCCAGTTGACCTCTATAAAAAAAATTAAGAATAAATTAATAAAACCACTTTTGGAAATGGTTTTAGAAGCATTTCAAAATAGTAATTTACCACCATACATGAATAATGCCTTAATTATACTGTTGCCAAAACCAGGTAAACCCTCTAATAAATGTGAAAACATGAGACCAATAAGCCTATTAAATGCTGACCTTAAGATAATCTGTAAAATTTTAGCAAGACGACTACAAGAAATATTACCAAATATTATTAACCGAGATCAGAATGGCTTTATAATGGGAAGACAAGGCTTCCATAATGTAAGAAGATTATTTAATATTATTTATTCTAATAAAGAAGCACCGGATACAGCTCTCCTATCATTGGACGCTGAAAAGGCCTTTGATAGGGTCGAATGGCCCTTTCTTTTTGAAGTCCTACAAAGGTTTGGACTTGGAAATAATTTCATAAAATGGGTTCAGATAATATACAATAATGCTACAGCAGAAATCCTAACAAACAGCAATATCTCAAAATCAATAAAAATCAATAGAGGATGTGGACAAGGCTGTCCACTTTCACCTTTACTGTTTACTATGGCAATTGAACCTTTAGAGATGGCAGTACATTTACATCCACAAATATATGGAATTAAAGTAGGACCAACAGAACATAAAATCTCCCTGTATGCCGATGACATAATTTTGTTTATGTCGAATCTTAAAAAATCAATTCCAACCTTGTTAAATTTAATAAAGAACTTTGGGGAAATATCAGGATATAAAATAAATAAAACTAAATCTTCAATATTAATGCTAAATGAGACCCAGAGAAATCACCCAGCTCTTGAGGTAAATCAATTCAATGTTGTAAATCAGTTTAAATATTTAGGAATTCAAATTGTGCCTAAGCTAGAATCAGTCACCAGTGCCAACTATGAAGCCTTAATGACAGATATTAATGAGTTGCTTCAGAGATGGATGTCACTACCAATGTCGATGATCGGGAGAATTAATATACTTAAAAGTAATATCTTACCCAAAATACTTTATTTATTTCAATACATTCCTTTACCACCACCTTCAGATCTATTCTCAAGAATTAAAAAAAAGTTAGTGGAATTTATATGGAACAATAGGAAGGCTAGATTACGTCTGTCCTTACTATATTTACCATTTGATCGTGGAGGTCTGAAATATCCAAACTTTATGTTGTATTACTGGTCAGCACAACTGAGGTCTATGACATATTATTTTTCATCAAATGATCTCCCTCACTGGACTGAAATGGAATCAAGCAATTTACCTTTACCTCTTCCCTTATTCATATACTCAGACTCGGCTAAAAAATTACAGAAACAAGTTAAAAATCCAATTGTAAAGCATATGATCAAAATATGGTGTGAAACCAAAAATTATTTAAAAGAACCACACTTATTGTCACAATTTAACCCAATATGGGGCAATCAATATTTTACACCAGGGAGAGCGGATGCTGTATTTAAAATATGGAATTTAAAAGGGATTCAAAAGATTCAAGACTTATATTTGTCACGTTCAGATAACATAATGTCTTTTGAAGAACTGAGGATCAAATTTAATCTTAATAGAACACATTTTTTTAAAATATCTTCAGCTTAGGAATTTTATTCAATCAAATCAAAATAATGCTCTCACCCGACTTACTTATTCATCCTTGGAAAAAATTTTGACGAAAGATAGTAAGAGAAAGGGTATTATTTCAGAGTTTTATAACTCATTGACACTATCCTCAAGTGAAAACTCACAGAAAAGACTGAATTATTGGAAAGAAGACCTGCAAACTGAAATTTCAGAGGAACAATGGGAATTGGCTTGTACAGAAGCTCAAACCAAATCAATAAATGTACGTCTTAAATTGATACCTTTTAAATGGTTAATGCGGATGTATGTTACACCGGTGGAGTTAAATAGATATAACAAAAACATACCAGATACGTGCACAAAATGTATGGAAAGTAAAGGAACCCTATTTCATTGTTTATGGGAATGTAGGAAAATTAGAATGTTTTGGGAAGAGGTGAGGGTAACAATTGAAAAAATAATTTCAAAACAATTCACATTGAACCCTAAACTGTTTTTGATGGGTCTGTATCCAGAAAAACATAACTTTAATAAGAGTGAAAGAGCATTCATAGACCTCAGTTTGCTTAATGCCAAAAAATGTATTGCACTACTGTGGAAAAAGACTCATAGACCAGATGTGACTCAGTGGTTAAGACAGATGTTAACAAACCTTCCACTAGAAAGAATAACATACATACTGAAATCAAAGGAAAATGTGTTTGAGAATATATGGAGACCTTTCATTGATTATGTAAAGAAATTAAACATAACTTCTGAAGAAGAAGGTGAATGATGTGTGTGGACCTTGTAAATTCCAAATTGGTGAATGTATAATATGTATACTTATGTAATGGATTACCTAGGCTAAACAGAGGAGCATTGTTGATGACTTGCTTTTGTTAGTGGTTGTTGGTGTTTTTAATACATTTTTTTTAAAATTTTTAAATTACTTTAGTGTTAGTGTTTGATTGTTTGTGTCATGTTTGTTAAAAAAAGGTTCAATAAAAAATATTGTGGAAAAAAAAACATAGACACAAACACAGGCACACGTGAAGCTGACTATAAACATGATAAAAATACTCAAGGCTCCATCAATCAGGGTATAAAAAGACAAAGAGATGGGAGAAAAACCAGAGGTAAGAGAGAAGGGTTATATTAAAAAGTTAAAAACTAGTCAAAGAGGTTAAAAACTCAAAGGTCTAAAACCCAATAAAATATTTAGAACCCAAATAACATCCTACAAAAATAAGTAAATATAAAATGGAGTTAATAAATAGGTACCTAAATTATGTGCAATATATTGTTACAACTTGTTCAACTCTTTGACAGCAGCAGGAACAAAGCTGTTTTTGTAGAGCTGGGTTTTACTTTTTGGGACAGCAAACCTCCGTCTTGAGGGAAGAAGCTGAAAGTTGCAGTGCAAAGGGTGGGAGTCATCATTTAAAATGGAGGTAGCCATCCTCTGTACTTGTCTGGTGTACAGGGATGTCAGGCTCAGCTGTGACTCACCAAGAAAATGACTGGACCATCTAACTACCTGAACCAAGGATTTCCTCTGTTTCAGTTTTATCTGACCAAACCATGACACTAAAGAAAAGGATAAAACAGATTCAATAAAAGCCCGATAAAACATTGTCATTATGGTTTGGTCAATTTGGAAGCGTGCAAGTTTTCTCAAGCAATGCAAATGTTGCTGACCCTTTTTGCACACCCTTTCACAGTTTTCTCTGTTGTCATCATCATCATCATCATCGGCGGTCACTCGTAGTCGAGTATGACTGTCCTCCCTCTTGGTCCTTGTGGGTCTTCAGGTGGGCATAGAGGCCAATTCTGGACCCGATTATTCTGCTGCAATGTGGGCAGGGGAATGTAATGGTGGTGGGTTTGGGTTGGTCCTGATTGTTGGTTGCTCTTTCCTTCCCGAGTCTGCGTTTGTCTTGTGCATCATGATGGAGGTCAGTGTTGTACTGTGCGGCACCCTTACAGACAATGTTTCTCCAGGTTGCCCTATCGGTTGCCATATTTTCCCAAGCTTTTAGGTCTATGTGGCACTTCTTTAGTTTTGCTTTTATGTTGTCCTTAAATCTCTTCTTCTGGCCTCCTGGAGCCCGCTTCCCTTCAGCTAGCTGGGAGTACAGGACTTGTTTTGGGAGGCGAGAGTCAGGCATTCGGATAACATGGCCAGTCCATCTGAGCTGGTTTTGGGCAATGGTGGCAGTGATGGTGCGTCTATCCTCCCAACTAATCCTGAGGATTTTTCGGAGGCATCTCTGATGGTGTGCCTCAAGTGCCTTTAAGTGCCTGCTGTATGTAGTCCAGGCTTCTGATCCATACAGGAGAGTGGGGAGCACCACCGCTTTATAAACCAGGATTTTGGTATTCGCATGGAGATCACGGTTCTCAAAGACTCTCCTCCTTAGCCTTGAGAAAGCCCCACTGGCACTGCTGAGGCGGTGGTGTATTTCATCATCAATGACGGCTTTTGATGAGAGGAGGCTGCCAAGATATAAGAAGTGGTCCACATTTTCCAGTTGGATGTTATCAATGGAGATGTTTGGGGGTATGGCAAGTGTACTGCAGTTTGGTGATGGCTGGTGGAGTATTTGTGTCTTTTTTATATTGACGGCCAAACCGAGCTGTTTGTATGCTTTGGCGAAGGCAGACAAGATGCCCTGAAGGTCCTCTTCTGAGAGGGCTACGAGAGCGTTGTCGTCTGCATACTGCAGCTCCATGATGGATATGGTGGTGGTTTGACCTTTAGCTCTAAATCGGTTGATGTTGAGAAGTTGACCATCGATTCTGTATGTGAGTTTGATTCCCGGGGGCAGATGTTGGTTCGTGAGATGGAGAATAGCAGCAATATAGATGGAGAATAGTGTTGGAGCGATGACACATCCCTGTTTGACTCCTGTGTCAACCCTGAAGGGTTCTGTTTCATCTGCACTGCCACTGAGTACCGTGGCAGACATATTGTCATGCAGCAGTCTCAGTACCCGGATGTATTTTTCTGGGCAGCCAATCTTTGCCAGAACCAGCCAAAGGGCCTGACGGTTTACTGAGTCGAAGGCTTTGGTAAGGTCTATGAAGGCCATGTATAATGGTAGATTTTGTTCCTGGCATTTTTCTTGCAATTGGCGAGCAATGAAAATCATGTCTGTGGTGCCTCTGTTTGGGCGAAAACCACTCTGGGACTCGGGAAGAATGCTCTCTGACAGGGGGGTGAGTCTATTGGCCAAGACCCGGGCAAAGGCTTTCCCTATGGTGGACAGGAGAGAAATGCCACAGTAATTCCCACAAAAGCTCTATAAGCTCTACAAGCTCTGTTGTAACATGGCAAGCACATGCACAATTAGATTATTTTTAGCAAGTTAGCAGGCCAGTTCCTTAAACAGGGACAGCAGGTATATTAAAGATGTAACACTGGTTCACAACTTCTCATATTCTTTTTAATAACACCTTAGCATTCCAGACAATTTTCCTAAAAATACATAAATGTAGCATAGCTAAAACTTGAAAAACAACCAAACAAAAAAAACCAAATTTACAGGAAAAGCTTCAGAAAAATTTAGTGAAAAAAGTCCCAAATCCATCCGTCCATCCGTCCATCTCCATCCGTGCAGGTGGCGCAGTGGTTTAGCACTGTGGCAGCACAGTTTTACCCTCGGCCGGGGGATCGCAGGGATCATGAGATCGTGGGTTCGATCCCAGCCCCCGACCAACAGTGAGCTGTGTGGAGTTTGCATGTTCTCCCCGTGTTGCGCGGGTTTACTCCGGGATTTCTCCGGTTTCCTCGCGCACACCAAAAACATGTAGGTTTAGGGCGCTCGCGCACGCAGCGACCAGCAGCCGGTGGCTTGTCACCAGACTGCAAACCAAGTCTACCTACGGGTACAAATAAGTAACAAAAAAAAAAAAAAAAAAAATCTTCTACTGCTTTTCCGGAGGTCCGGGTCACAGAGGCAGCAGTTCAAGCAGAGAAGCCCAGACTTCCCTCTCCCCAGCCACCTGCTCTAGCTCGTCAGAGAGGATCTCTCCACCGAGTCCTGGGTCTGCCCCGGGGTCTCCTCCCAGTGGGACGTGCCCGAAACATCTCAAGTGGGAGGCATCCAGGAGGCATCCTAATCAGATGCCCATACCACCTCAACTGACTCCTTTCAATGTGGAGGAGCAGCGGTTCTACTCTGAGCTTCTCCCGGATGACTGAGCTCCTCACCCTATCTCTGAAGGTGAGTCCAGCAATCCTATAGAGAAAGCTCATTTCAGCCGCTTGTATCTGCGATCTCATTCTTTCGGTCATTACCCAAAGCTCTTGACCATAGGTGAGAGTAGGAACGTAGATTGACTGGTAAATCGACAGCTTTGCCTTAGAACTAAGCTCCCTCTTCACCACAACAGACTGGTACAACGTCCGCATCACTGCAGATGCTGCTCTGATCCGTCTGTCAATCTCTCGCTCCATTTTCCCCTCACTTGTGAATAAGACCCCAAGATACTTAAACTCCTCCACTTGGGGCAGGAGCCTGTCCCCAACCCAGAGAGGACAATCCACCTTTTTCCGGCTGAGGACCATGGACTCGGACTTGGAGGTGCTGATTCTCATCCCAGCTGCTTCACACTCAGTGGCAAACCATCCCAGCAAGAGCTGTAGGTCATTGCTGGATGAAGCCAACAGGACAACATCATCTGCAAACAACAGAGATGAGATCCTGTGGTCACCAAGCATGACACACTCCATTCCCTGGCTGCGCCTAGAAATCCTGTCCATAAAAATTATGAACAGGATCGGTGACAAAGAGCAGCCCTAGCGGAGTCCAACCCTCACTGGGAATGAGTTCGACCGAGTGTTGGCAATACGAACCAAACTCTCACAATGGTTGTACAGAGACTGAATAGCTCGTAACAACAAGCCCAATACCCCATACTCCCGAAGCACCCCCCACAAAAAACCACGAGAGACTCGGTCAAATGCCTTCTCCAGGTCCACAAAACACATGTAAACTGGTTGGGCAAACTCCCACGAACCCTCGAGAATTCTCGAGAGGGTAAAGAGCTGATCCGATGTGCCACGGCCAGGACGAAAACCACATTGCTCCTCCTGAATCCGAGATTCGACCAACGGCCGGACTCTCCACTCCAGTACCTTGGGATAGACCTTCCCAGGGAGGCTGAGGAGTGTGATCCCTCTAAAGTTGGAGCACACCCTCCGATCCCCTTTTTTGAAGAGAGGAACCACCACCCCGGTTTGCCATGCCAAAGGCACTGCCCCCGACCTCCATGCAATGTTGCAGAGGTGTGTCAACCATGACAGCCCAACAACATCCAGGGCCTTGAGGTACTCAGGGCGAATCTCATCCACCCCCGGGGCCCGGCCACCAAGGAGATTTTTAACCACCTTGGCGACCTCAGCCCCTGTGATAGGCGAGTCATCCCCCTCGTCCACAAACCCTGCTTCCTCTGTGGAAGGCGTATCAGTGGGATTGAGGAGATCCCCGAAGTATTCCTTCCACCGCCCGACGATATCCCCAGTCAAAGTCAACAGCGCCCCATCCACACCATACACAGTGTGGACAGGGAGCTGCTTTCCCCTCCTGAGCCGCCGGACAGTTTGCCAGAATCTCTTTGAGGCCGACCGAAAGTCTTGTTCCATGGCCTCACTGAACTCCTCCCATACCCAGGTTTTTGCTTCAGCAACCACCCGAGCTGCACTCCGCTTGGCCTGTCGGTACACCTCAGCTGCTTCGGGAGTCTCACAAGCCAACCAAGCTTGATAGAACTCCTTCTTCAGCTTAATGGTCCCCCTCACCACTGGTGTCCACCACTTGGTTCGGGGGTTGCCACCACAAGATGCACCGACGACCTTGCGGCCACAGCTCTGGGCCGCCGCTTCAACAACAGAGGTGGAGAACATGGCCCATTCAGACTCCATGTCTCCAGACTCCCTCAGAATGTGGTTGAAGTTCTTCCGGAGGTGGGAGTTGAAGACCTCCTGGACAGGGGCCTCAGCCAGACGTTCCCAGCACACCCTCACTATACGTTTGGGTCTACCAGGTCTGAATGGCTTCCTCCCCTGCCATTGGATCCAACTCACCACCAGGTGGTGATCAGTTGACAGCTCTGCACCTCTCTTTACCCGAGTGTCCAAGACATATGATCGCAGGTCTTATGACACGATAACAAAATCGATCAAAGACCTGCAACCTAGGGTGTCCTGGTGCCAGGTGCACATATGGACACCCTTATGCTTGAACATGGTGTTCGTTATGGACAAACTGTGGTTAGCACAGAAGTCCAATAACTGAACACCACTCGGGTTCAGATCAGGCAGGCCGTTCCTCCCAATCACCCCCCTCCAGGTTTCACTGTCATTGCCCACGTGCGCATTGAAGTCCCCCAGTAGGACAATGGAGTCTCCAAGAGGAGCACCCTCCAGCACCCCAGTCACAGACTGCAAAAAGGGTGGGTACTCTGAAACATCATTTGGTGCATCGGCACAAATGATGGTCAGAACCCGTTTCCCAACCCGAAGGCACAGGGAAGCAACCCCTTCATCCACTGGGGAAAACTCCAATATAGAGGCAGCAAGGTGGGGGGATACAAGAATACCCAGCCCTGCTTGTCACCTCTCACCCGCGGAAACTCCAGAAAAGGCCAAGCTCCAGCCCCTCTGCAGGAGACTGGTTCCGGAACCGGAGCTGTATGTTGAGGTGAGGCCGACTATATCTAGCCGGTATCTCTCAACCTCATGCACCAGCTCAGGCTCCTTCCCCACCAGAGAGATGACAGTCCACATACCAAAAGCCAGTTTAGAAAGCTTGGGATCAGTCCGCCAAGGTCTCCGCCTTTGACCGCCACCTAATCCACATAGCACTGGACCCCCATGATCCCTCCTGCAGGTGGTGAGCCCACTGGAGGGCGGACCCATGTAACTCCTTCGGGCCGAGCCCGGACGGGTCCCATGGGTGGAAACCCGGTCACCAGACGCTAGCCATCGAGCCCCTCCCCCAGGCCTAGCTCCAGGGTGGGGCCCCGGTAACCACATACCGGGAGGGGTACACTGAATCCTTGATATAGAATTTATATATATCTATTAAATACAGTGGGGCAAAAAAGTATTTAGTCAGCCACCAACTGTGCAAGTTCTCCCACTTAAAAGATGAGCGAGGTCTCCAATTTTCATCATAGGTATACCTCAACTATGAGAGACAAAATGAGAAAAAAAAAATCCAGAAAATCACATTGAAGGATTTTTAAAGAATTTATTTGCAAATCATGGTGGAAAATAAGTATTTGGTCACCTACAAACAAGCAAGATTTCTGGCTCTCACAGACCTGTAACTTCTTCTTTAAGAGGCTCCTCTGTCCTCCACTCGTTACCTGTATTAATGGCACCCGTTTGAACTCGTTATCAGTATAAAAGACACCTGTCCACAACCTCAAACAGTCAGACTCCAAACTCCACTATGGCCAAGACCAAAGAGCTGCCAAAGGATACCAGAAACAAAATTGTAGACCTGCACCAGGCTGGGAAGACTGAATCTGCAATAGGTAAGCAGCTTGGTGTGAAGAAATCAACTGTGGGAGCAATTATTAGAAAATGGAAGACATACAAGACCACTGATAATCTCCCTCGATCTGGGGCTCCACGCAAGATCTCACCCCGTGGGGTCAAAATGATCACGAGAACGGTGAGCAAAAATCCCAGAACCACACGGGGGACCTAGTGAATGACCCGCAGAGAGCTGGGACCAAAGTAACAAAGGCTACCATCAGTAACACACTACGCCGCCAGGGACTCAAATCCTGCAGTGCCAGACGTGTCCCCCTGCTTAAGCCAGTACATGTCTAGGCCTGTCTGAAGTTTGCTAGAGAGCATTTGGATGATCCAGAAGAGGACTGGGAGAATGTCATATGGTCAGATGAAACCAAAATAGAACTTTCTGGTAAAAACTCAACTTGTCATGTTTGGAGGAGAAAGAATGCTGAGTTGCATCCAAAGAACACCATGACTACTGTGAAGCATGGGGGTGGAAACATCATGCTTTGGGGCTGTTTTTCTGCAAAGGGACCAGGACGACTGATCCGTGTAAAGGAAAGAATGAATGGGGCCATGTATCGTGAAATTTTGAGTGAAAACCTCCTTCCATCAGCAAGGGCATTGAAGATGAAACGTGGCTGGGCCTTTCAGCGTGACAATGATCCCAAACACACTGCCCGGGCAACGAAGGAGTGGCTTCGTAAGAAGCATTTCAAGGTCCTGGAGTGGCCTAGCCAGTCTCCAGATCTCAACACTATAGAAAATCTTTGGAGGGAGTTGAAAGTCCGTGTTGCCCAGCGACAGCCCCAAAACATCATTGCTCTAGAGGAGATCTGCATGGAGGAATGGGCCAAAATACCAGCAACAGTGTGTGAAAACCTTGAGAAGACTTACAGAAAACGTTTGACCTCTGTCATTGCCAACAAAGGGTATGTAACAAAGTATTGAGATGAACTTTTGTTATTGACCAAGTACTTATTTTCCACCATAATTTGCAAATAAATTCTTTAAAAATCAGACAATGTGATTTTCTGGAATTTTTTTTCTCATTTTGTCTCTCATAGTTGAGGTATACCTATGATGAAAATTGGAGACGTCTCTCATCTTTTAAGTGGGAGAACTTGCACAATTGGTGGCTGACTAAATACTTTTTTACCCCACTGTATATCTATATATCTATTTAAAGTCCCAAATTTACATGAAAAAAATTCACAAAATTAATTGAAAAAAGTCCCAGGTTTAAATAATAAAAAAAAAAAACTTTTAAAAATTAATCAAAAAAGTATCAAATTTACATGAAAAAGTCCCAGATTTTCATGAAAACTTCATAACATTGAATAAAAGCCCCAAATTTAGATGAAAAGCTTCACAAAATTAACTGAAAAAAGTCCCAGTTTTATATAAACTTCACAAAATTAATTAAAAAAGTATCAAATTTAAATGAAAAAAGTCCCAAATACAGTTAATTAACCTCTTAATATTTCAGCCAATTTTCCTAAAAATACCTAAATTTGGCATAGCAAAGAAAATCAAATTCTTTCTTCACTGAGTGGCAGGAGAAAATTTGAAAGGTGGAACAGTGGAATATTAAGAGGTTAAACAAACGTCACGTCTGTGTGGTATTGAGGCACAGTCAAATTTCAGCCTCTAATGTCTCAGTGTTGGATAAAAGTTTTCATGTCCTGCTGCCAGTTACTCTTAGCAATATGAGGAGGTAACGACAACAAAATTTACAATACTGTTAGCCCAGTTACTTTGCTCGTAGCATTTTACAACCAAGTTATGTGCGGCATGAACCTAGTAAAGGTGATGTTTTACCTACCTTTATTACTATTATTGTCCATGTTATCACTTCTGTCTATAAAGACAGGCAAGATAATGCAAGGAATCAAACTCCAAAACATGAACTTGTACTTTCTGCAGGAGATGGACACTCCATCTTCTTCTTTTTTTATTGAATAAGGAAACATTATAAAAAAAACAAACAAGAAGGAAGGAAATGACAACCTCACATGTACATGTTATTCTGAATAAGACTCAATATGTATGCCACCTTAACTGAAAACTGAAAACAGTGACAATGACAAATTGAAGACAGTGTGGTGACCCAGCACAATGCAGATTGACTCTTATTCACACTCAGCGGGGCTGGAGGAAACGGAAGACAATTAGCATACAGAGGACAATGCACAGACGGACGAAGAACTCAGAACTCAGAACTCAGAAAAGATTTATTGCCAAGTACATTAACAGATAACTGATAACATACGAGGGATTTGACTTGACACAGAAAACGACCTGCATTCCCGGTGACACGGCTGCATCTGTGAACGCGCCTGCCAACAGAAGGGTACAGGAAGCATGGGAAAGGGTAATACAATAGGAAGGAACAAAAAAATCATTGATTTCAGAATAGTGGTCATATATGATCAATATTATGATTACAAGAAAAAAAAGCCCTCAATGCACAGTCAGCAGACAAAAAAGATCACAAGACACAGAGAGAGCAGTGAGTGAGTCATCTTTATCATCAGTTTTATGAATCAGTATGAGTGTAATGTTGAAAGTAGGTGTTGTATCAGTTAAGAACAACAAGGACTCTTTGGCAGGAGATGTTTTGTCTGGCTGCTGGCATTGTCCTTGGAGCCATGCAGCTGCCTGTCCGAAGGCCATGAGCTCAATGTTTTGAAAACAAAGACTGCAGATGATCAGAAGGATTTTTGTGAGGGAGTCAGATTTTGTCAAATAGTACTGATCACAGAGAGAAAAGAACTTTATATTCTCTTACAGATTCAGTACTTAATCCTTCGCCTGCCTCCTGTGGCTCATCATTCGAAGAGCCACAGGAGGCAGACGGACTGTATGCATGTGTCCTCGAGCCACCCGATGTCATGTAAATCATGTGTATTGACTGTGATGCTAATGTGCCATGCATTCTCTCTTCCTGTATCACTGCAGTAAAAGACCTTGTGTGACATGTCTCAGTAGCACAGTAGCTCAGAGCTACGATGTGTGTCTCATTTTGATGGAGGAAATAAAACTCTGCAACCTTCCAGCTCATCGCATCTCGCCTGATCTTTTCCCTCCACACTGGTGACCTGACGAGAGAGAATGACCGTCTGCTCCCTCTCACCGCGCTGTGGACCCCAGAGGACCAGAGAATGCCTGCAACCTCTTCATCCACACCGGAGCGTGCCCTCCGGAGCGGGCAGCACTGTGACCGACACGCACCATGAATGGCAACACGAGCGAACCGAAGGAAGCAGCCTGAACAGGGAAATCATCAATGCCGTCTGCGTTGATTTCCACCAAGCTTCCCGACTCTGACGCACCTCGCGACAGCGGACCTCCCACGCACAGAAGCCCCGCACGCACACCGCAGGATTATGAGGACAGCGCAACTGCCAGCGATGTGACCACTGCGCCAAGTGTGTGCCAAGCGTGCGCCAAGCACAGGGACGAACCGGCTCCACAGACTGATGCAGCGTCCTCCGCCGCTGCACATGCCCGAGAAACACGGCAGATCACCATCCTCGGAACCTTCAGGGCTGCTCACGCATCTGAAGCAGACATGCAGCCTGCACACAGGACTTTGTATCGGTTTCTCAGCCATGGCACACAAGGGGAATTTAGCTGATTGCTGTCCCTGATGGCTTTAGGGCTGCTTCTGCACCTAAAAGCCAAACCGCCAAGTCCCTCACGCAGCTGCAGTTGTTTCACAGCCGGTAGGCATCCTTGGGGAATTTGGCCGTTCGCTTTCCCCACATCCTCGCTGGACCGAGCCGTGAGAGGAGTCAGAGACTTAATTTTTTTTCACAGCCACTGTGGATCACCGCCAGGTTTACCGGGAAAATCCCTCACCATCGCGGATCCACACGCAATTTTTGCGCGGCCCAGACACATTTGGCGTCCCGGGCCAGCACTCATTTACTCCCACCCCCTCCTCCTCCTCCTCAGCAGCGCTCTTCCCACACCTCACTCCCTAAAGCCGGCTGATTGCCGTCTTGTTCCATTACGCACGAAGCGCACCTGCCCCGTGTGCCCACGATCCACGGCTGTTCAACGTGCTGGAACCGGAGCTGGAGCCCAAACGACGGGGGCGGGGGGGAGGGGTCCACAGCACCTTCTGACCATTCTGGGGGGAGCCCTGTGGTGACCCAGCACGATGCAGATTGACTCTTATTCACACTCAGCAGGGCTGGAGGAAACGGAAGACAATTAGCATACAGAGGACAATGCACAGACGGACAAAGAGCCACAGGGGGCAGTCAGACGGGACTGTATGGAAGTGTCCTTGAGCCAACCAATGTCATGCTAATCATGAGTATTGACTGTGATGCTAATGTGCCACGCATTCTCTCTTCCTGTATCACTGCATAAAAGAGCTTGTGTGACATGTCTCAATAGCACAGTAGCTCAGAGCTACGATGTGTGTCTCATTTTGATGGAGGAAATAAAACTCTGCAACCTTCCAGCTCGTCACATCTTGCCTGATCATATTCCTCTACAACAGATAAAATTTCTACATCATATTTACATTTTAAGCCCAACTGAGAGAATATAAGAAGGAAGGGATGTATAATAAATTAAATTTAGAAATAACAGAATAAAGTTTGATAGCAGAGGCTGTATTAGTTTTTTTATAGACTTACAAAACAGGACAAAATCATTTATGAATGAATTCCAGCTTGGGGAGGCTTTAGCATAACAGCATTTGTGAATGTAAAATTTAGCAAATAATATAATATTGTTTCTTAGAAATTCCACATTTTTATCTCTTATAAAGGCTGCATATTTTACCATGTTCCAAGAGAAGTCATCCACCTTCACATATTTAGAGTTCAACCAATTATGTTCATCCTTCCATAAATTTTGTACCACATCACAAAGATAAAATAAATGTTCTGGAGATTCCACTAATGATTTGCAAAAGTGACAATTATCCACTTCAAATTTGAGTAATATATTCCTGTGAAGGATAAATTTCCTTGATTATTTTTAAAAAAATTTCTTTTAATTTAGGAAGGATACGGAATTTCAAAAATTTAGTTCTAATTAGGTAAATTTTTTGTTTATTAAAGTTTTTTTTAAGTAATGTGTTCTTTTTGAGAATCCATAGTGAATCTCATCAATTAAGAGTTTCCTTAAAAATTGATTATTACATTTTTTGTTCACAAAATTGATGCCATTAAATATTAAGTTCTGTAATTTAGTGTTTTCCAAGTTATTCCTGATCAAACTAATCATCGCTACTGGGATATTTTTAATCCCTTTCTTATAATCATCAGGGGAATAGGCAATTTTATATTTATTTCTAAATTCCTCATAACTTAAAATATTTCCCTTGTGATTCATCAAATGAACAGTAGACCCAATTTGTTTTTCCATTCAGGTTTCTATGAATATAGATTTCCTTCTGCAAAGAACCACTCTATTATTCCACAAAGGCACATTATGTGAACTAAAATTGTGTTTATAAACCATTGTCCAGTAAAACAAGACCTGTTGATGGAAGGCAGAAAGTTTAACAGGCAACTTGGAAATTTCAAAGTCACATTTTAATAAAAACTTTATGCCTCTCAATTTTTTCTTGAAAATGAATGTTGAAAACGAGAACCAGATGTCTTCACTACATTTTAAAAAGGACTGAAGCCACCGGAGCTTCAGAACCCCATTCATTGTTTCAAAATCAATAGCTTTTATTCCCCCTTCTTCGAAGCCTTTGATCATGTCTGCTTTCCTAATATAATGATGCTTATTTTTCCAGATAAAATTAAAAAGTAGGTTGTTTATTTCTTTTATAGTTATTTTGGGTAGGGGAAGTGAGTGTGTTGGATAAATTAATCTAGAAATTAATTCCGTTTTTGTCAATAATGATCTTCCAAATAGTGTTAAATCTCTCTGTAACCAATTATTAATGATTCTTTTAGCGTTCATAATAGGCTTCTGAATATTATTGTCACTTCTAGTTTCTAAATTTTTTGATGTATTTCTTTCTTTACTGGGATATTGTACAATGTGTCTTCAGAGCTGTCATGAATACTCAATAATTCACATTTATTAATATTTAAATGTAGGCCTGAAGCCTGAGAGAATAATTTTACAACCTCTAATGCGACAGGTATTTGTTCCTTATTTTTCAGAAAAAGTGTTGTGTCATCTGCTAGCTGACTAATTACCTCCGCCAAGGAGGTAATGTTTTTACCGGGGTTTGTCTGTCTGTCTGTCTGTCTGTCTGTCTGTCTGTCTGTCTGTTACCAACATAACTCAAAAACTTATGAACAGATTTTGACGAAATTTTCAGGAAAGGTGTGTAATGGCACAGGGAACAGATGATTAGATTTTGGTGATGATCTGAGAGTGCATACCTCCACCAAGGGCTTTGTTTGTATTTGTGCAGCAGGATTACACAAAAACTACTGGATGGATTTGGATGAAATTTTCACCAGAGGTGGTTCTTGGGCTAGAGAGGAACCCATTATATTTTGCTGATGCTCTGAGAATGCATACCTCAGCCAAGGCTCTTACTTCTCACAGAGTGTTAGCAACAATACTCCAAAACTGATGGACAGACTTTGATGCAATTTTCACCACAAGTGGCTATAGGCCTACACACAAACCCATTACATTTTGGAGATGATCCATGAGAAATGGAAGGAGACTTGGTGGAGGTATGTGCTCTATGAGTGCTTTTCTAGTTACTAATGTTTTCCCATCTATAGTAATACCTCCCACATTGGAGTTTGCAACCAGAATGGAGAACAATTCTGCAACCGTGACGAATAACAGAGGAGACAAACTGCATCCTTGTCTTATTCCTTTTCCTCTTTTGAATCTAGGACAAGTACCTTCAGGAAGGGAAACACTGCTATTGAAGTCTGTGTGGAGCATCTTAATGATATTCAAAAAATATTCACCAAACCCAAAATATTTCAATGTGTCATAAACGAAAGGATGTTCCACAGAGTCAAAAGCTTTTTGAAAATCTAGGAACAAAATGTAGGCATCCTCTTTAATTAGATCGCTGTAATCAATGAGGTCCAGAACCAATCGGATATTATTATGAATTGATCTACCTTTCAAGAAACCGGATTGTGAATTACTTATGATTTTTGAAAGCCCTGATTTTAATCTTGACGCTAGAACCATAGTAAGGATTTTGTCCACTCGTACGTACGGCCGTGTGGGGATACAGTCAGTGTCTTTTCACCAAAAGTCTTAATGTCTGAGCCGTTTGCAGCCGTCAGCTTGGGGCCGCTAGCACCCGCTAGCCGGTCGGCGTAGGACGGCAGGATGAGGCTCTTTTGGGAGCCGGAGTCCACGAGGAACCGTCTCACCGAGCGTGAGTCTGTCACATAGAGCAGCTTGCTTTCTTTATCGGCGGTCGCAGCTGCTGCCGACTGCTGATCTTGGGGTTTCCCGAATGCTTGAATTGGCATGGTTGCACGCATCGGCGTGTGTCCTCTCCAAAACAGTGGTGGTAGGAGCAGAGCGTGTCTCTCTGGCGCTTTCTGGCCCCCGCTGCCGCTACCATTGCTGGCTCCTCGCTTCCGCTGGCCGTCTCGCTGGGTTCCGACGCTGCTGCGTTCACTGTGAGGGCTCTGGTGGTGAGGATGATCCGATCTGCCTCCTGGGCTAGCGTACGGTAGTCACGCGTGACCAGCAACGGCGAGTTGGCAAGGACCGCTCTGGCCACCGTTGGGAGGTTTCAGAGGAACAGGTGGGCAAACAGAAAATGCCTGTCGTCCTTGCCCATCAACGCCAACATCTTCTCCATCATTTCGACCTCCGGCCCATCTCCTAACCCGAGACGTGTTAGGAGCCTCTCTGCTCTCTCGCAGTCCGAGAGCGTGTAGCACCGGGTCAGTGGGCTTTGAGAGCCTCGTATTTGTCGCGGGCTGGGGGCTGTTGGAGCAGGCTTGCTACTTGCTGAGTTGTGTGAGCGTCCAGCGCTGCGACCACATAGTAATATCAAATCAAATCAAATCAAATCAAACTTTATTGTCATATTGCTGTACATACAGTATAACTGTAGTGCAGGCAAGATGAAATTGCGTTTCTCTCGGCATCCATATAAATAGAAGCAGCATGATTTAAGATACACTCACACATATCTGGTGTCATCTGCCGTTATTCCCCGGAGCGCGAACTGGGCCTCGGTGTGGAGGAACCAAGACTTCGGGTTGTGCAGCCAAAAGTCTGGTAGTTTGACCGAAACGGCACACGCATTGCTGGGGCTTCCCGTCTGGGTCATCATCGGGGTGTTTGCCCCGTGTTACATTATTCATCAAGGGTCACCAGAGTAGAGACAGGAATAATCAGGCCAGGCATTCAAAACAGACGAACTTTATTCACTCTCTCACATCTCTCAGAATCAGAAAAAGCACTGACCTCATCCTACAGGGTCTCTCCTTTATATTACAACACTCACTCCCCCTGCTGCCTGAGGTCTTGCATCACCATTCCTATTGTCCCCAAGTTGCTTAATCCCCCATGCTCTTCCGGCAGAGGAATTTAGTGCCTCTCCCTTCCTTTCAGTCTGAGATGAATATCACAGCATGGGTCCCCATAATATCAAATTGATTACCCTAATAAAGCTTTGTTGTCATTGCAGTTTAGTATTGCTTATGTTTTACATTTAGTTTAAGATAGATAAGATAAGATAAGCCTTTATTAGTCCCACAACGGGGAAATTCCAGGATTGCAACAGCACAGGGATAGCAACACTCAGAGCAACAATCAGAGGGCAAGAAAAACAAACAAACAAGCAAGCAAGAGCAGCTAATATACATATGTACATATTACTATAAAATATATATATACACACACACAGACACACAGTGTAGAGCATTGTAGCTGGATGGAATAAATATATGAATATGTAAACACACAGTGCGGAGCAATGTAGCTAGATGGAATAATATGTAGATATATAAACACACAGTGCGGAGCATTGTAGCTAGATGGAATAAATATATAGATATATAAACATAAACACACCTAGTGCGGAGCATTGTAGCTAGATGGAATAAATATGTAAATATATAAACACACACAGTGCAGAGCATTGTTGCTAGATGGGATGAAACAGCACAACCGTCTACTTAGTTATCCTACATGGTATGATTATGTGCCCATACATATTCTCACTCTCCATAGCGACCGGTATTTTCCTAGTTGTATGCCGGAGGGGGACCATTGTGTAAGTCTATTGCATCTTTTGCATTCAAAAAAAAAAAAAACAAAAAAAAAAAACTATTAGTTTGTTACGTCTTTTTGCTATCTCTGCGAGCAGCCCTGCTTAGGTTGTACAGTCTGACAGCCGTTGGTAGGAAGGACCTGCGAAACCTCTCGGTTGTGCACCTGGGATAATGTAGTGTGCTGCTAAATGAGCTCCTCAGTGCATTCAGTATGTCCTGCATAGGGTGGAACTTTAGGAGCCATTTTCAGTTGCTTATTTTTTATTATTACTTCTAGCCACTAGGTGGCACACTTTTGAGGTCATTTTGTCATTTAAGGAACTATTGCAGCATACACAGGTGCTGTTAATTGTGGAGACAAACAAATTTTATTGACCTTGATCATGTGAGAGTAAAGAAAATTGGAAATTGATATTGGTTCGTATTTTGGTTATTTTATTGGAGAGTTTACTTTACTTTAATAAATGGACATTGGACACTGGGTTTTGGCTCTCATGCTGTTACACGTCAAGATGTGTCTTTAGTGGCCAGTAGTGTCTGCTTGGACTGGCTAAATGGACAGTATATTAAGTCGATAAAATATCTCTATGACACGGATGACCACTGTATTTTTGCTGTATTTTTTGTGCAACAACCATGATGTAAGTCAAGTTACCTGAAGTCCTGCTGAGCTGTTTGTTGGGAGCTTCAGGTGTGTGGCAGCTTCAAGTGTGTGACACTGTAGCTTCAGGTGTGTGACAAACAACGCGATGACGAAGCACTCGCACAGACGCTGAGATCACCAGACCTCCAACCATAATGACAATGTTTTATCGGGCTTTTATTGAATCTGTTTTATCCTTTTCTTTAGTGTCATGGTTTGGTCAGACAAAACTGAAACAGAGGAAATCCTTGGATCAGGTTGTTAGATGGTCCAGTCGCTTGCTTGGTGAGTCACAGCTGAGCCTGACATCCCTGTACACCAGACAGGTACAGAGGATTGCTACCTCCATTTTAAATGATGACTCCCACCCTTTGCACTGCCACCTTCAGCTTCTTCCCTCCAGACGGAGGTTTGCTGTCCCAAAAAGTAAAACCCAGCGCTACAAAAACAGCTTTGTTCCTGCTGCTGTTAAAGAGTTGAACAAGATGTAACAATATATTGCACATAATTTAGTTACCTATTCATTAATTTGATTTTATATTTACTTATTTTTGTAGTTTTTTTATTGGGGTTTTAAATCTTTTATTGGGTTTTAGACTTTTGTGTCTTTAACCCCTTTGACTAGTCTTTAACTTTCTAATATGACCCTTCTCTCTTATCTCCTTGTTTTTTCTCTTATCTCTTTGTCCTATGTCCTGATTGATGGAGCCTTGAGTACTTTTATCATGTTTATAGTCAGCTTCATGTGTGCCTGTGTTTGTGTTCATGTTGAATGTAATTGTGGTTTGTAAATATGGATGTCACCTGACTGCAAAACAAATCTACCTACGGGTACAAATAAGGTAACCTGAACCTGAACCTGAACCATCCATACCTGAATTGCTACAGGTGGGTGGCATGGCAAGCGGAGGGTCGAGGCAAAGCAGCAGACAGCAGTGGGTCTTATCCATAGGAGGAATCTAGGCGACGGAGCTGAGATCGGGGCAACATGAGTTCAGTGGTGCTTCTTCCAACCATCCTGGGGTCGAGAGGATTGCGGTGGAGCTTTACGGTATCCTTGGTGAAGAGCATCACGTTGAGGACGTCGTGGGAGAACCACTGACCCTTAGATTTACAGCTAGCCAGCTTATAGGTATGTGCCCCTCAATTTTCATGGTAATTCAAAAGTGTGCACAAAAGTAATTATTAAAACGTAAATCCAATGCATTGGTAGCGAACAAAAAACAAACTGAACTTTGCGTTTCATTCATGTTATTTCCCAGATTGGCATCAATAAAGTACATCTATATATGTTAAAAGAACACTGACCTCATAACGGAGGAGCAACATACTGAAATGGTTGAAGGTGAAACTACTGAAGGTGAAAATGTAATGGAGAACACACACACAAAAAAACGTGTTGTTAAATTAACACTCAAAACTAATGGAGAAAATGGAAAACTTACAAAAAATAGAAAAGGTAAATTTAATAAACTGTCAAAGCTTAAATAAGCTTTCTTTCTTAGGTAAAAAAATGTGTAAAGGGAGTTCTTCCTCTCTACCGTTGCCAAGTGCTTGCTCACAGGGGATCGCCTGATTGCTGGGATCTTTCTGCAATTGTGGGGGTTTCCCCTACAGTTGAAAGTGCAATGAGATGACTGTTGTTGTGAAATGGCACTATATAAATAAAGTTGAATTGAACTGAATTGTAAATGATTTCTTGGGTAAAAATTGTGTGGCAGAGGTACAAGGGTTGTTTGAAAAATATAAAAATGTGTGTGCTGAAGCAAAAGAAATACATCAGGGTTTGTTGAGTTTGTTGCCAAAGAATGAGGTTGAAAAACATGAAATCTGGTTCAAAGCTAAAATGTTGGGGTAACAGTTCATTAAATGTGCTAACAAATGGTTGGCAAATATTGAAAGTGATATTCCTGTAATGGTTGAAAATATTGACGATGTCAAACCTAATGATAGTATTTCTAATGTTGAAACAAATCCTAAATATGATAAAAGGTCAAACAAAAGTGTATGCAGTTCTTATTATGATCTAGGTACCATGCCCATGCTTTGGGTTTGTTTAAGGTTAGTGTTTTCTGTGGTTATTATCAGTTCTATTATTTGCCTTCTGTGTTTCCCTTGGGTCCTCTGTGATTGTTACTGTGCTCTCCGGTCCTTGTCTGTTGTGCCATCCCTGTCGACTCGGTTATTTGTCCCCCCTTGGTCTTCTGTGTAAGTCTTGTGTATTGTATTCATTTACCCATCATTCCCAGTCCCTCATGTTTCCCGTGCTCATAGCCATGTTCTGTCATGAGCTGAGCACTGGAGGTTTCCGCTGTGCTCAGTCTCATGGCCTTTCTCTATATTTGTCTGCCTGTTGTATTTTGTGCTTTTTTGTTTCTGCATATCTCATTTTGTTTCTTATTTTCCTCACCTCCTTGTTTTTGTCATCATAGTTTTGTTCCTCTTTTATTTGGTATTAGTTTGTATTAACTTCTCAGTCCTTACTGGTTGATATTTAATTCTTTATATCATACTGTAGTGCTCTCTCTCCTGGTTGACAGCTGTCAGTGGCACTTCCGGGTTTTTGCTCTGTTGTGGGCGGTGTCCCTGTCAGCTGTCAGTCCCTTTCTTCTCCCCTCTCATTGCCCCCAGCTGACCCAAATTTGTGATCATTGTTTCCTCCTGCCCATTCATGGTATCCACACCTGCTATCTTTTGTGTCAATTTATTTCTGGCTCTATTTAGGGACTGTTATTTTTCTCATTCATTGCTGGACTCTTCAAGTGCTATTCCCTGTCAGAACCTCTTCCTGTTCTGACGTCCAACCTGCCTACTCCAATTTCGCCTCATTGCAAGTTTTGTTTCCATGCACTGTTGATCTTGTGTTTTTTTCATTAAATACCACAAACTAGCAGTCCAGCATTTGGATCTTCCTCCCTGCCCCGAGGGGCAATTCATGACACATTCCCTCATGTGGGTTACTGTTAAGCTTGTGATTGTCCTTGCAGCTGTTCCGTGTTCCCTTGATTATCTGTTCCCTTATACAGTGGGGTAAAAAAGTATTTAGTCAGCCACCAATTGTGCAAGTTCTCCCACTTAAAAGATGAGAGAGGTCTCCAATTTTCATCATAGGTATACCTCAACTATGAGAGACAAAATAAGAAAAAAAAATCCGGAAAATCACATTGAAGGATTTTTAATGAATTAATTCCCTCCCCCAGCTGACTTTACCATCCAGACAGCTTGGCAAGAGGAATGGGAGACCAAGGAGGTCCCAAACAAACAGCTGGTGATAAACCCCAACCAACAGGTCCCGGGCACCAACCTCCCAAGGAGACAGTGGTCTACACTCAATCGCTTCAGGACTGGACATGGCCCCTGCTTGGCCAGCCGTCACAGATGGGGCAGTAGCCCTAGCCCACTGTGCGCATGTGGAGAGGAGCAAACAATGGAACACATCATAGAGGCTTGCCCGCTCCAAAGACTGGAAGGAGGATTACACACCCTCCATACAGCAAACCAGGAGGCAACTGCTTGGCTTAAGGACTTTGCATTCGCTAAATAAATAAATAAAATGAATTAATTGGTAAATTCCTCGGTAAAATAAGTATTTGGTCAATAACAAAAGTTCATCTCAATACTTTGTTATATACCCTTTGTTGGCAATGACAGAGGTCAAACGTTTTCTGTAAGTTTTCACAAGGTTTTCACACACTGTTGCTGGTATTTTGGCCCATTCCTCCATGCAGATCTCCTCTAGAGCAGTGATGTTTTGGGGCTGTTGCTGGGCAACACAGACTTTCAACTTCCTCCAAAGATTTTCTATGGGGTTGAGATCTGGAGACTGGCTAGGCCACTCCAGGACCTTGAAATGCTTCTTACGAAGCCACTCCTTCGTTGCCTGGGCGGTGTGTTTGGGATCATTGTCATGCCGAAAGACCCAGCCACGTTTCATCTTCAATGCCCTTGCTGGTGGAAGGAGGTTTTCACTCAAAATCTCACGATACATGGCCCCATTCATTCTTTCCTTTACACGAATCAGTCGTCCTGGTCCCTTTGCAGAAAAACAGCCCCAAAGTATGATGTTTCCACCCCCATGCTTCACAGTAGGTATGGTGTTCTTTCTCCTCCAAACATGACAAGTTGAGTTTTTACCAGAAAGTTCTATTTTGGTTTCATCGGACCATATGACATTCTCCCAATCCTCTTCTGGATCATCCAAATGCTCTCTAGCAAACTTCAGACGGGCCTGGACATGTACTGGCTTAAGCAGGGGGACATGTCTGGCACTGCAGGATTTGAGTCCCTGGCGGCGTAGTGTGTTTCTGATGTAGCCTTTGTTACTTTGGTCCCAGCTCTCTGCAGGTCATTCACTAGGTCCCCCCATGTGGTTCTGGGATTTTTGCTCAGCGTTCTCATGATAATTTTGACCCCACAGGGTGAGATCTTGCGTGGAGCCCCAGATCGAGGGAGATTATCAGTGGTCTTGTATGTCTTCCATTTTCTAATAATTGCTCCCACAGTTGATTTCTTCACACCAAGCTGCTTACCTATTGTAGATTCAGTCTTCCCAGCCTGGTGCAGGTGTACAATTTTGTTTCTGGTGTCCTTTGACAGCTCTTTGGTCTTGGCCATAGTGGAGTTTGGAGTCTGACTGTTTGAGGTTGTGGACAGGTGTCTTTTATACTGATAACGAGTTCAAACAGGTGCCATTAATACAGGTAACGAGTGGAGGACAGAGAAGCCTCTTAAAGAAGAAGTTACAGGTCTGTGAGAGCCAGAAATCTTGCTTGTTTGTAGGTGACCAAATACTTATTTTACTGAGGAATTTACCAATTAATTCATTAAAAATCCTTCAATGTGATTTTCTGGATTTTTTTTTCTCATTTTGTCTCTCATAGTTGAGGTATACCTATGATGAAAATTGGAGACCTCTCTCATCTTTTAAGTGGGAGAACTTGCACAGTTGGTGGCTGACTAAATACTTTTTTGCCCCACTGTATATGTCAATTTGAGTTTGTGTTCTGGTGTGGCGTCTTTGTCCTTATCCTCTTATCCTCTCTTATCCTTATCCGTTATCCTCTCTGGTTTTGCTGTGTCTGTGTTCCTGCTTGAGAAGATGTTATTTGCCTGATGGCTCTTCTTGTGTTACAGCCCCTGCACTGTCTTTATTCTGGCACTGTAAATAAATCTTGTTTTGCACATGAGCCAAGCCTACAATTGAGTCCATTATTCCCTGCCTGCCAGAGGTATTCATGACAATTCTAAAAGTAGTAAATCATCATCTGCCTCTGCTCGCATACAAGCAGAAGCAGAGCGAGCTGCACTTCTGCTGATGCTCTTAAACAGAAACGTGCTTTGGAGCAACAAGCTGGAGAAATTAGAAGGGAAAAAGAGTGGCAAGCTGAAGAAATAAGAAGGGAAAAAGAGCGGCAAGCTGAAGAAATTAGAAGGGAAAAGGAACAGCTAGAGCTTGAAACACAAATAGCAGAGGCCAAAGCTAAAATCGCCATTCTTCAAGAGTCCCCTTCCCACAGTGTTTGTTGTTCTAAAGCATCTGATGGAATGGAATCATATTTCGTTAAAGCTGGTTCAAAGAAAACACTGACACTCAACATCCTCCACAACAAGAGAAAACTGTCCATCCAAAGCTACCCAGCATCCTAAAATCAATAGAATTAAGAGAGGAACATGACCACCATATACAGTACGTCCACCAGCTCTTACCAGTATGCAGGATCTTCACAAGTTCTCCCAACAACCTCAGGATTACACAGCCACAGACATGGAGCCATTGTTGTCCTCTCAACCAACCAATTCCTCATCAGGAGATCGCATTAATTTACTCCAAAGAGAAAATGAAATAACTATGCAACTGGCCCAAATGCAAAACTTTCACTTCCTTCCGCCCAGACAAATCCCAATTTTTGATGGAAATCCCTTAAAATACAAGCCTTTCATCAGAGCATTTAAACTTTGTGTAGAATCTAACACCATCAATAAAGGTGACTGCTTACACTATCTACATCAGTACACCAGAGGCCAACCAAGAGAGCTTACTGAAAGCTGCTTTCATATGAGCCCAGACGTGGGGTATTTCAGAGCCAACGATCTGCTGGAAGAACATTTTGGTAATGGTGCAAAGATTACAGCTTCATATATGGAAAAGTTGATTTCATGGCCCATCATTAAGTATGAGGATGTAAAGGGTCTTCAAGCTTGTGCACTTTTCCTTTGTGAATGTTGTAATGCCATGCAAAACTTAGAATACTTGGAGAAATTGAATGTGTCATCCAACATGAAAACTGTCATCATAAAACTTCCTTATAAGCTCAGGGGAAAATGGAGAGCACTTGCTTGTGGCATCATAGAAAAATGGAAGAAAAGAGTGGCTTTCAATGACATTGTCAGTTTTATCGAACATCAAGTAAAGATCCTATGTAACTCAGTTTTTGGTGACATCAGAGACACAAAACCAACCACCATTAACAAAGGACTAAATAAAATCATTGCTGATAAATTACAACCTACAAGACACAGTTTTTGCTACTTCCATACCTATGACCAATACAAACATTACTCAACCACAGCTGTCACCAAAAAAAGAACACTCTGCAATGAACAATCAAGCATCCTGTCTATTTTGTAGTCAGAATCATACTCTGAACGAATGCACACATTTACGAAAGAAACCCCACAATGAGAAATTGATTTTTTTTTAAAGGAGAAAGGAGTATATTTTGGATGTCTCTGCATAGGTCACATCAGCAAAAACTGCAACCAGAGAATGATGTGTATACAGTGCAATGTCATCCTTCCATGCTGCACATCAAAGTATCCAAAGGGGGCGCTAAACCTAAACCCACAAATGTGCCATCAAATGTGCCACAAAGTCAAACAGTGTCAACTTGTCGTCATACAGGGGCCGGTAATGATAACAATGTACTGTCCATCCTCCCTGTTTAAATAAAACACACAAAGGGAAATAAGATCATGCAGACTTGTGCATTTCTGGATCCAGGAAGCACCAATACATTCTGCTCTGAGAGACTGATGAATGACTTAAACATAAATGGAAAACAAACTACAATGCAATTATGCACAATGGGTTTTTGTAAAACTGTTCCAAGTTTTCTGATTAAAAATTTGGAAATTGCTACAATGTCTCAAGAGAAGTTCTATGAACTTCCTACAGTGTACACTCAAAAGGAAATGCCAGTAACAACAGACAATATCATTACAAGGGAAGAATTGGATCAATGGCCTTACATGAAAGACATTCTCATACCTCACATTAATGCAAAAGTGGACTTGCTTATTGGAACAAGTGCCTCAGAGTTAATGCAGGCTTAGGGAATAATTAACAGCCAAGGTAGTAGACCCTATGCTGTTAGAACCCTAGTGGGATGGGTTATTAATGGGCATCTACATGGACAAGGAAAAATTACCTTCCCAGTTGTTACTACCAACAGAATTGCTGTGGAAAAATTGGAAGAGTTGTTGCAGCAGCAATACAACCACGATTTTAATGAAGTGAGTTGTGTAGTGTAGTTTATTGTTGGTACAAGTATTAATGTAAATATGCACGTGAGTAGGAATGAAGATTTCTTTTCATTGCCAACATACATAAACTCATGGGGCACCAGTCCAAAAGAATGGACAATTTTATTAATAATTCTGTATTTGTACCAATAATGAATCAGTCTAAACAAAAAAAACAAAAAAACAAAACAAAAACACTGTGAGTTCTTGTCTGCTTTTAATCAAGAAGATAGACATGAAATCAAACAATAACTCCCATATGCCTTTTTAATAGTTTAATAAGAAAGTTCAGGATAGATGAACACATTCAGATGACTTTAAGACAGTGAATTCAACATGTATCATGAGCACATTAGAGTTAATGGATTACTGAGCGTAAAGTGTATTATCAAACATTTGTGGAATCAAGGAAAAACATAGCGTACATTGGCACTGTAATGGAAAATGAAAACCATAGAATAGTTTTAAAGCAGAATGATTAGGAATATTGGACGTAATTTTATGACGAAAATGATGATTTAACTAGTTCATAAAAAGGAAAATTTGTGTTACTCTGAAAAAAGAACGGCGACTAAGGAAAAGATAAATGTATTTGAAGTTCTGAACAGAGTTCGAAGATGTTAGCCTTATAGAACTTATTCCAGGAATATTCTGAAGAATCAAATTTAATTTGGACAACAGACCTTCAGCACAGCAGAGTCAGATTGTGCCCCCTGGCGGTAGCAGGCCACCTAGTACCAACCTTGGTCCAGATGGATGTCCGTGGATGCTATTGAGAGGAAAGGGCAGGCAGGTTCTGCCTCAACACGGAACAGGCTCTACTCCTTGGGATCACAACCGTATAAGCTGGACGCTTATCACACTGGGCGATGTCTGTTTATGCACAGAAAAAGGAATTTGGCCAGGTGTCAAATTCCAGATAATATTTGTTTATTGTTCAAAGTCCAATCAGAAAATCAAACTTGATAAATAAAAAAACCAAACAAACAAAAAATCTGTTTCTTCCGATGTGTTGTGGTCAGAACAAAGTTGACTTAAGCTTGATGAAAAGCAAACAGAATCTTCTTAGCACGGTAATTAAAGAAAAAAAGTCAAATAGGAAACAGTGAATTTTAGAATTTTATTGAAAAAAAAAAAAGTTATGCAGAGCATATGCTCCGGGCCTGCTTGGGGGGGGGGGGGGGTGCAGAAACCTGACTTTCCCTGAACTTCTTCAAGACTCAACTCTCAGCTCACAACTGGGGACTGAAAGGGAAAGTTTTCCAACTGGTAAAGGTGCCCACGAAATTTTATGACGACTGAGCTTGACCAATTACATTCACAGATCAGGACTTCGTCGGCCTCCGTCGGTCTATGATGACCATGGAAGAGAATCCTAAACGTCTACTCTGCTGGAACAGCACCACCTGTGGCTGAACAGGCCGATGCGCACCGGTGTTCTACCTTCCAGCGTTGGGTGTTGGTAGGATTCAAGCCTGGGCAGGAAGATATGGAAGACAAGATGTTACCCATGCAGCATGTTCCCCCTCTCCACGTCACTGATGAATCCAAAGGAACAACAGGATTGCTATAGTTTGGCACCAGCGCCGTCGCAGGAGCTGCCAGAACGATGTTGAGCACAACAGAGAACTGCCTTAGGGGCTCCGACTCCGGATTTTTCCTCAGGGTTGACTCCCGAAGCCTTTCCCATGACCGGGTGTGCCGCAAGGCAGCGGAGGTTTGAAATCAGGGTTTACCTTCCCCTAGATAGGCTACCTTCCCAGGTTGACAAGTCACCATCTACCCGAAGCATCTGGTTTAAAGGCGCCAGAGATCCGCCCTTGCCCCTTCTTCTATTACTCACTTCTGAGAGAGAAGAAGAGGATCTTCAGGTCAGGGAACAGGGAGATGCTGAAGTCCGTACAGAGGGAGCTGAGGAGAAAGATCAGAGAAGGCAAGGACAGCTTCAGGAAGAAGATGGAGGACAAGCTGCAACAGAGCGACATCAGCGGGGTCTGGAGAAACCTCAAAACCATCTCGGGGCTCCAGAATACCTCCCCCCAGGCCACAGGGGGCAGGGAGTGGGCGAACAACCTGAATCTGTTTTTCAATAGATTTGACCAACCGCCCTCCCCCCTGACTGCACAACAACCACTGCTGCCTCTAAAGAAATCAAGTCCTGCTGCCCACTCCCCACTCTACCAACACCCCCCCACTCCCAACACACAGCCCCCCATCCTGACCCTGACCAGGACCCAGGTGAGGACGGAGCTGAGGAAGATCAAGGCGAGGAAGGCGCCGGGACCGGACGGCATCAGCGCAAAGCTCCTCAAGTCCTGTGCAGACCAGCTGTGTGGGATTGTGACGTATATCTTCAACATGAGCCTGAAACTGGGGAGGGTACCACAGCTGTGGAAAACATCTTGTGTGGTACCTGTACCAAAAACTTCCCACCCCAAAGACCTGAACAGCTACAGACCGGTGGCCTTGACGTCCCACTTGATGAAGACCCTGGAGAGACTGCTCCTTGCTCACCTCCGCCCCCTGGTGGAACCAGCGATGGATCCACTCCAGTTCGCCTACCAGCATGGCATTGGGGTGGAGGATGCGGTGATCTTCCTCCTTCACCGTTCTCTGTCCCACCTGGAGAAGCCCGGGAATATGGTGAGGATCATGTTCTTTGACTTCTCCAGTGCTTTCAACACCATCCAACCGATGATCCTGAAGGACAAGCTGCTGCGCGCAGGGGTGGACCAGCACCTGTCATCATGGATCCTGGACTACCTCACGAACCGGCCTCAGTTTGTGAGAACCCGGGACTGTGTGTCCGACACGATCATCAGTAGCACGGGGGCCCCCCAGGGAACGGTGCTGGCTCCCTTCCTGTTCACTCTTTATACTGCGGACTTCTCACACAACACAACACACTGCCATCTACAGAAGTTCTCTGATGACTCTGCGATCGTTGGCCTCATCTCCAATGGAGATGAAGCTGAGTACAGAGGGCTTATCCAGGACTTCGTGGACTGGTGCCATCGGAACTGCCTCCAGATCAACGCGAGGAAAACTAAGGAGCTGGTGGTGGACTGCCGCAGGCATGGGCAGCCCCTCACAGTACCAGTAAATATACAGGGAACAGACATCGAGATGGTGACATCCTATAGGTACCTGGGTATTCATCTGAACAATAAACTAGACTGGTCACACAATACTGATGCACTCTACAAGAAGGGACAGCGCAGGCTGTTCCTGCTGAGGAGACTCAGGTCTTTTGGTGTACAAGGGGCGCTGCTGAAGTCATTCTATGACACGGTGGTGGCATCAGCCATCACTTTTGGAGTGGTCTGCTGGGGCAGTGGCATTACTGCAGCCGATAGGAAGAGACTGAACAAACTGATTAAGAAAGCTAGCTCTTTCCTGGGGCAGCGCCTTGATCCGATGGAGGAGATAGGAGAGAGAAGGACGGTGGCTAAACTGTCATCTCTGCTGGAGTCCGAGTTCCACCCTATGCAGGACATACTGAATGCACTGAGGAGCTCATTTAGCAGCAGACTACATCATCCCAGGTGCACAACCGAGAGGTTTCGTAGGTCCTTCCTACCAACGGCTGTCAGACTGTACAACCTAAGCAGGGCTGCTCGCAGAGATAGCAAAAAGACGTAACAAACTAATAGTTTTTTGAATGCAAAAGATGCAATAGACTTACACAATGGTCCTCTCCGGCATACAACTAGGAACATACCGGTCGCTATGGAGGGTGAGAATATGTATGGGCACATAATCATACCATGTAGGATAACTAAGTAGACGGTTATGCTGTTTCATTCCATCTAGCAACAATGCTCTGCACTGTGTGTGTTTATATATTTGCATATTTATTCCATCTAGCTACAATGCTCCGTACTGTGGGTGTTTATATATTTATATATCTACATATTATTCCATCTAGCTACATTGCTCCGCACTGTGTGTGTTTATATACTTGCATATTTATTCCACCTAGCTGCAATGCTCCGTACTGTGGGTGTTTATATATTTACATATTTATTCCATCTAGCTACAATGCTCTGCACTGTGTGTTCATATATTCATATATTTATTCCATCCAGCTACAATGCTCTGCACTGTGTGTCTGTGTGTGTGTGTATATATATATATTTTATAGTAATACGTACATATGTTTATTAGCTGCTCTTGCTTGCTTGTTTTTTTTCTTGCCTTCTGATTGTTGCTCTGAGTGTTGCTATCCCTGTGCTGTTGCAATCCTGGAATTTCCCCGTTGTGGGACTAATAAAGGCTTATCTTATCTTATCTTATTAGTAAAAGCAGTTCCGCCGGGCTTAGAGACTAAACCACATGGGCAGGCTAGGAGTTGGACTTAGTTGTCAGAGGCTTTTCGAGACGCACGCCGTAAGGAGCATTTTATGGGCACTGGGAGCTTAACCCCAGTGCCGCTCCTGGCTATGACAACCTTGGAACCACAGATCAGGACTGGATCTGCCCATTAGTGTAAACTTTTGACCAATTGCACTGAGTTTCTTTGTTTCAACCAAAGGGTTGTAAAGTTTCCAAAAAGGAAATGCATGGAGACTTGGAAGCTCATTGGTCAGTTCACAGTTTTGAAATGTGAGCTTTCCACAGAGAAGAAGAGAGGATTTGGTATGAGAAGTGAAATCCTCCTAAAACATACATATGCTTCCTATGAAAGGATAAGTTCTTTAAACCTTTAGTGACTAAGATAGTCTACTTAATAAAGGAACAATGTGTCTACATTGTAAATGTGATAATTTCTTTATAGTAGGCATGCAAAATTAATTGTGAAGATAAAGAAACACCTATTAAATCATGTCAATAAAAGCATTTCAAACCATAATTGTCCATCATAGGGTCCAGCCATATCTTCAATAGCTGAGGTTGTCTGTGGAGAAGGATAAGTTATTTCATTGTTCACAATTCATAGTTGAACTTCAGAGAGAAAACATTCAGTCCTCAAGCGAAATATTCCTGTGTTATCCTTTGGAAGGCAATGTTGGACTTTTGAGTTTCAACGAGAGGAATCTTGCTGGTCAAGAGTCTGTGGAACATCAGGCCCTAAACCTATCACTTGAGCATTCTTTTGGTAAGTGAATTGGGGAGGAAATTACTCCAGGTCTTGCAGGGAGTAACTTATCCACTTTATGGCCAATGGCATAATGCTTCACAGCTCCGGCCTTGGGTGAAGAGGAGGGGTTTACGACCAGACTTTTGTGTGAAACAATTTCTCCTCAGCAAAGAATAATTTTATAATTTGGAATCCAGCTGTTGACGCTACAGTTGTGATGAAAAAGCAATGTCCAGGGAAGGTCAGAAGTTTATGGAAATAATGGAAAGCTCATTGCAACTTTGCAAAGGCCATTATCAGATGCAGTTACCTTTCAAAAGGGAACCCACTACTATACCAAACAGCAACTCTGTTGCTCAACGGTGCATCAACTCCCTAAAGAGAAAGTTTAAAGTTGACTCTACATTTCACAATGAAGATGCCAGCTTCCTTTCCAATGTCATTGACAGGGGCTATGCTGAAAGGGTTCTACCACATCAGCTCAAGGCTACAAATGGTAAGGTGTGGTATATACCCCACCATGGCATTTATCACCCCAAGAAAAGAAAGTTGCGTGTTGTGTTTGGCTGTGGTGCAGAGTTCAAGGGAGTTTCACTGAATAATAATTTTTTGCAGGGACCAAACCTTACTAGTTCCTTGGTTGGAGTCCTTACCAGATTCCGACAGGAGCCCATAGCCATAATGGCTAACATAGAGGCTATGTTTCACAAGTTAAAGTTGCAAAAGAACATCTAGACTTTTTAAGGTTCTTATGGTGGCCGGGTGGAGATTGGAATAAGGAGTTGGAAGAATAACGCATGATGGTCCATCTGTTTGGTGGTGTATCTTCACCAAGTTGTGCATGTTTTGCTTTAAGAAAAACGACTGATGACAATGGTCATATTTTCTTGAAGGAAGCTGTTGACACTATTAAAAACTATTTTTATGTGGACGACCTCTTGAAATCTGTACCCACAGAAGACAATGTAGCTCTGATGGTCCAAACCCTTTCTAATCTTTGTAAAAGGGGTGGATTTACATTGACAAAATGGATCAGCAATAGCCGTAAGATTCTACAAACCATTCTAGAGGACCACAGATCAAAGAAAGTTGACCATTTAGACTTGGACAAGGATGAACTGCCTGTGGAAAGGGCCCTAGGACTTCAGTGGTGCATTGAAAATGACACATTTGAGTTCAAGATTCAAATAAAAGAATGACCCTGCATCGGACCCTATCTGATCCCACTGGCTTCCTAGTACCCTTCATGCTTCCAGCAAAACTGATATTACAGGAATTATGTTGGATGAAATAGGGCTGGGATGATCAAATTCCTCCATACTTCCAAGACAAAAGGAACAAGTGGTTAACAGACCTGCACAAACTGGCAGCTTTGAAGATCACCAATGTCTTAAATCAAATAACTTTGGACCAGTCTCCCAGGCTGTTTTACACCATTTTTGTGATGTCAGTGAAATTGGTATGGCATCACTTCTTACCGAAGGTTGCAGAACAATAAAGGCAATCTTCACACCACCTTTCTGCTGTGAAAATCCAGAGTCTATCCATTGAAATCAGTGACCATACCTCGATTAGAACTCACAGCAGCAGTTTTAGCAATCAAAGTTGATACCATGCTAAGAAAGGAGCTACAGTTTGAGTTGGGCAAATCTCAGTTCTGGACTGATAGTACATCTGTCCTAAAATACATGCGAAATGAAGACAGAAGATTCCAAACCTTCGTCGCCAACAGTTTCCTGCATGAGAACTGCCACAGAAATCTCTCAGTGGAGGCACATCCTCACTACTCAAAATCCTGCTGATGCAGCCTCTCGAGGACTAAAAGTAGAACAACCTCTGACTCATCATGGATGGACTGAAAGTCCACCATTCTTTTTGGAATCTGGAGAAAAATGGCCAACATTACAATTGGATTGGAACATCGCTGACACTGATCCAGAATTAAAATCAATCAATCAAACTTTATTTGTATAGCACTTTTAAAACATTAGATGCTGCGCAAAGTGCTTTACATAGATAAAAACAATAGACACATTTAATTACATATTTTACATGATACAGCCCCACCCCTTCCAACCCTCCCATAAACATACCCACAAACACAACACGCACAGGCACATACATCACCCCATACTTCTCTTACACACATATAAAATAAAGGAGACATTGCTCGGCACCGAGGTACCACGTGAAGGAGCAACCATCCTGAGGAAACACTGGAGCTAAAACATAAATACAAAATAAAACTAAGAACACAAAAAACAAAGGGAACTAAAGACCCATACTTAGAAACTGAGCTAAGAACACATCAAAATAAGAAAATCTAAAAGTAAATGGAGCTAAGAAGAATGTAAAAACAATGGAACATAAATGACTACTTCAATAATAGTTAAACGGTTTGTTAAAAGCCAAAATTTAAAAAGGTACAAAAAGAACTAAGACATAAAAACAGGAACTAAAAAACCCATACTTTAAAAAAAAAAACCTGAACTAAATATATCAATAAGAAGATGAGAAAATCTAAGAACAAATGGCGCCAAAAAGAACATAAAACAATGGAACATAAATGACTACTTCAGTAATAGTTAAACAGGTTTATTAAAAGCCAAATTAAAAAGGTGGGTCTTGAGCCTGTTCTTAAAAACATCTATTGACTCTGCGGCCCTGAGGCTCTCTGGCAGGCTGTTCCACAGACGAGGACCATAATAGTGAAAGGAAGCTTCACCAAAGGTCTTGGGGCTTGACTTTGGGAACCATTAAAAGGCCAGTACCAGAGGACCTCAGGGTTCGCAAGGGCTCATAAGATAAGAGCAGCTCAGATAACTAAGAAGGCCCAAGACCACTGAGGCATTTAAAAACTACTAAGAGAACCTTAAAATCGATCAAAAAAAAAAAGGCAAACTATTCATCTGTACAACTGTTGCTGATGCTTCAAACCCTACAAACAACCTGATAAGCTACTTCTCTGAGTGGAAGAGATTAAAGGTAGCTGTAGCTTGGATTCTCAAGTTGAAAAAAGCTCTACTTGTCCTTAGTAGGAAGAAGAAACTACTGACTGCACAAATCATTCATCATGACAACCCTGTAAAACATGACTTGAATAAAGAAATGGAAGCATGTAGAGCTGGGTTGAGATGTCAGATTTTGTCTTTGGATGATCTTAAGGAAGCGGAAACTGCCATTATACGCTTCTGCCAGTCTCAACAGTTCCAAAAGGAAATTGAGTGTTTAGGCTCTGACAAGTCAATCATAAAAAAGGACAATGCTATCTGTAAACTGAATTCACTTCTAGAAGATAGACTTTTGAAAGTTGGAGGAAGATTAAAGCGGCAATGCCAGATGACCTTAAACACCCAATCATCTTATCCAAAGATCAGCGTGTCTCAAATCTCATACTCCATCACATCCATGAACAACTTGGACATGCAGGAAGGAACCATGTTCTCTCTAACTCGAAAAAAGTATTGGATCATAAAAGCCAACTCTGCTGTAAGAAAAATCATACATCAGCGCCATTACTGCAGACGCTTTGGCGCTAAAGCAGGGAAACAACAAATGGCGGACCTACCAACAGAAAGAATAATGCCTGACCTTCCTCCATTCACAAGTACTGGTGTTGACTATTTTGGACCGATGTACAGTGCATCTGGAAAGTATTGACAGCACTTCACTTTTTCCCCATTTTGTCATGTTATATAGCCTTATTCCAAAATGGAATAAATTCACTTTTTTCCTCAAAATTCTACACACAATACCCCATAATGACAATGTGAAAAATTTTTTTTTGAGAGTTTTGCAAATTTATTAAAAATAAAAAACTAAGAAGTCACATAGACATAAGTATTCCCAGCCTTTGCCATGAAACTCAAAATTGAGCTCCGGTGCATCTTGTTTACACTGATCATCCTTGAGATGTTTCTACAGCTTAATTGGAGTCCACCTGTGGTAAACTCAGTTGATTGGACAAGATTTGGAAAGACACAAACCTGTCTATATACGGTCCCACAGTTGACAGTGCATGTCAGAGCACAAACCAAGCATGAAGTCAAAGGAATTGTCCGTAGACCTCCGAGACAGGATTGTCTCAAGGCACAAATCTGGGGAAGGGTACAGAAAAATTTCTGCTGCTTTGAAGGTTCCAAAGAGCATAGTGGCCTCCATCATCCATAAATAGAAGAAGTTTGGAAGCACCAGGACTCTTCCTAGAGCTAGCCGGCCGTTTAAACTGAGCGATCATTGGAAAAGGGCCTAAGTCAGAGAGGTGACCAAGAACCCAATGGCTGCTCTGTCAGAGCTCCAGTGTTCCTCTGTGGAGAGAGGAGAACCATCTCTGCAGCAATCCACCAATCAGGCCTGTATGGTAGAGTGGCCAGACAGAAGCCACTCCTTAGTAAAAGGCACATGGCAGCCTGCCTGGAGTATTGCCAAAAGGCACCTGAAGGACTCTCAGACCATGAGAAGATTGAACTCTGTGGCATGAATGCCAAGCATCATGTTTGGAGGAAATCAGGCACCGCTCATCACCAGACCAATATCATCCCTACAGTGAAGAATGGTGGTGGCAGCATCATGCTGTGGGGATATTTTTCAGTGGCAGGAACTGGGAGACTAGTCAGGATAGAGGGAAAGATGAATGCAGCAATGTACAGCGCCATCCTGGATGAAAACCTGCTCCAGAGCAGTCTTGACCTCAGTCTGGGGCGACGGCTCATCTTTCAGCAGCACCATGACCCTAAGTACACAGCCAAAATATCAAAGGAGTGGCTTCAGGACAACTCTGTGAAGGTCCTTAAGTGGCCCAGCCAGAGCCCAGACTTGAATCCAATTGAACATCTCTGGAGAGATCTGAAAATGGCTGTGCATCGATCCTTCCCATCCAACCTGATGGAGTTTGAGAGGTGCTGCAAAGAGGAATGGGCCAAACTGCCCAAAGATAGGTATGCCAAGCTTGTGGCATCATATTCAAAAAGACTTGAGGCTGTAATTCCTGCCAAAGGTGCATCAACAAAGTATTGAGCAAAGGCTGTGGATACTTACGTACATGTGACTTCTTAGTTTTTTATTTTTAATAAATTTGCAAAAATCTAAAAAAAAAAAACTTTTTTCACATTGTCATGATGGAGTATTGTGTGTAGAATTTTGAGGGAAAATAATTTAATCCCTTATGGAATACGGCTGTAATATAACAAAATGTGGAAAAAGTGAATACTTTCAGGATGCACTGTATGGGGGCACACAGGCGCATGGCGCATGAGGTGGGTTATTTAGGACAATTACATGAATTTACTCACCAAGAAGCCACCCATCCGCACAGTGCCAGCTTGTATACTGCTCAAAAAAATTAAAGGAAAACTTTGAAAACACATCAGATTTTAATGGGAAAAAAAATAAGCCGGATAGCTACACTGATATGGACTGGAAATGTGTTAAGAATGAAAAGATGCCACGTCTTTTGATGGAAATGAAAACACTCCAAAACTTAAAGTGAAGAAATTGTGGCAGGCTAGTCCAACTTACTCAGATTAAAAAGTGTTCCTTTAATTTTTTTGAGCAGTATAGTTTGTTCCCAATTCATTAGGAAAACCGGCTCTCCCTGCAAATTGCGCTTTGACGTTGGCCTGTTCAACTGCATTGTATGGGAATATGATGTACTTGGGTGACAGCTGGATAATGGCATCCCACACAGCTGGCATAGCTTGGTTCAGGGTCGACTGGGAAATTCCCAATCGGTCTGCCAGCTCCCTCTGGAATGTCCCTGTTGTAAGGAACCCCAGTGTTGTCAGCACCAGCACTGGGACGGACAGCGCAAGTCTTCTCACCGTGTCACACTCCAAGAGCGGCTGTAGCTCTAAGCACAGTTCCACAAGGACTGCCCATGGAAAACTAAACCAGCTGACAAGCCAGTCATCATCCTGAGCCAGAAAATCTTCTCTTTCTCTAAATACCCTTTCTTTTCTCACTGCACGATTTGCAAGATCTTCTTACGCTAAAGTTATTGTTGTTAGAGGCATTTTCAGCACTTCTTTGCACTTGGCTTTTATATCCACTCATCTAATTGCGCACACTTGGATGTTTGTTCGTCATGTGTCTCTGGTGTGTACAATAATGTTCACATCATTATCAGTCTCCCAACATCACCTCTAAGTGCTGCCAATAGACCAGTAACAGTAGAAACATACATACGCCAGCCATGAAGTTGCTGTGGGGCTGTGTATATTTCCACGGTCATTTCATTCTTGATACATCTGAAATTTTCCGTGGAAAAGGACACACGTCATGTTTTTGTGCATAAATACCCTTTGCACATAAGGCCCCTGGAGTTAGCAGGTACTGCTGTTTCAAAGAAAACAATAAATAATGCACTCAACCGACATGGGATCTGTGCCCGCTCACTTCGCAAGACTCCATTGCTGAAGAAAAAGCATGATGAAGCTGTAGGATCGTAATATATATATTAGTAAGACGGTGCCCTAGGCTAGGGAGGGGTGATGCCCCGCCTTTGGGGGGGTGGCGTCACCTGTGGTATATAAGCCGAACATTTGGGCAAGCCAGTAAAATACTGGGAGAATATAGTCTGGTCAGATGAAACCAAAATTGAACTTTTTGGATGTCACAACACACAGCATGTTTGGAGGGAAATGGCACTGCACATTCCATCTTGGTGTGGGGATGTTTTTCAGCACATGGTACAGGCAGACTTTATATAACTGAAGGAAAGATGAATGGACAAATGTACAGAGACATCCTTGATAAGAACCTGTTGCCATCTGCCAAGATGCTGAAGATGAAATGAGGGTGGACATTTCAACAAGACAATGATCCCAAACACACAGCCAAGGAAACTCTCAACTGGCTCCAGAGAAGGAAAATAAAGCTGATAGAATGGCCCAGTCAGTCACCTGACCTGAATCCAATTGAAAATCTATGGAACAAACTGAAGATCGGAGATCACATAAGACACCCACAGAACCTTCATGATTTGAAGACAGTTTGTGTGGAAGAATGGGCTAAAATCACTCCTGAGCAATGCCTGCGCCTAGTTTCGCCATACAGGAGGCGTCTGGAAGCTGTTATTACCAACAAAGGCTTTTCTACTAAATATTAAATGAATTTCACCAAGCGCATTCAATACTTATTCCCTGTGTCATTCCACTTTATTAAATGTAATTTGTTTTGTGAACACAGTTTTCTCTGCATGTATAGATTACCTGGGTTGTCACTGATATCTGGTGAAAATCTCGGGTCAGAGGCTCCATCAGAAATATATTTAATGAGAAAAATGTTGAAGTTGTGGCGGTTCGGTTAACCTCCAGGGCCGGCGGAGGACGCAGCGCATGGACCTGAACGCACCACGGCCGAGAGGGACAAAAGATCGTCTATTTCCCCTCACCGCTCCAACGCACCATGGCCAAGCTGCAGCCACAGCTCAAACCTGGATTTTATCTGCGCCGTCTGCGCCGATCTCCACCAAGATTCTGCACCCTGGTTCTCCTCTCCAGCTGGCCCACCCACGCACGAGCCCCGGCGCAAGTACCGGGGAGTTACGAGGACGGCGCATCACGCACGGGACAAATAACGGCTCCAGAGACCGCCATCGTCCTCCGCCGCTGCTCACAGAACCCTCAGGGCTGCTCGTTCACCTGAAGCAAGCACACAGCTCGCCACTGGATTTTTTTAATGGTCTCAGCCACGGCACATAAGGGATTTCAGCCGTCAGCTGTTCCCGGGGGGTTTTAGGGTTGCTCCTGCACCTAAAGCCAACAAGCCGAGTCCCTCTGCTTCTTTTTTTCTTACAGCCGCTACGCAGCCTCGCCGCTCCTGTTTTCTTCATGGCCACGAGAGGAGCCAGAGACTAATTTTTCTTCTTGTGGACCTCTGCACGTTCAACGGGACAGCCCTTCGACATCGCGGACCCACAAGCAATTTTTGCGCGGCTCGGACGAGTTCACCGTCCCCCTGCCGGCACTTACCCCCCTCCTCCCTCCCCCTCCGCCTGCAGTGAGCTTCTCCCACAGCTCGCCCCCATAGAGGGATTATCGAGGTCTCGGCCCCCTGCCGTGCCCTCTGGGGGGGAGCGTGTGTGGCGGTTCGGTTAACCCTCACAACAGATTAAGGACACTCAGCTCTCTTCTCTTGGTTTTTCCCGCTGCACTACTGAGATGTAATGTGCCATTCATGCATTGTGATGCAATGTGCCATGCATGTATCGTGATGCAATGTGCCATTCATGTATTGTGATGTAATGTGCCATTCATGTATAGTGTTCATTCGTCCTGTCCTTACTGTGACCTAGAGACAGTTCAATATGTAGATGTGCCTTGTAACCTCTTTGTCCTGCAAGCCGGAGCAGAGGCTGCATCTGCCTATTGTTATGTAGGTCTTACAAATGCAAATGTCTCATGCCTGTTCTGCAGTCCCTTTGATCAGACCAACTGCTGTGAATCTGCTTTGACGTATTGTTTGAGTTTGGTATAAATACTGCACAGGTTCTGTAACACCTCCTCTCATTCCCACTTCTGCAACTGCAGCTGCTGGACACAGACTTTGTGTCCCTCTTCTCTGAGAGCCATTTGGGCTCGCTCCCGGCGCGCATGCACGGCGCCGGGAGCGGAGCCCGTGATGGCGGTATGATAATAAACTCTACTTAAAATCTTCAACAACGCTTTAATTTATCTCATGCCGCCGCAAAGTGTTCAATACTGATTTTCCCTGCTGTAAAAGACTCATTATGACATTAACCTGCATGACAGAGAGTTTTAAGGTGTTTTTGATTTCACCTGGTCCATGTTAGACTGAACTATCACGGTAATGCAAGGAACAGTTGTTTGGATGTTAGCTCCACCGGCTAATCACCTAATGTGGCTTCACATTAAAATAACTAGCCAGAGCTGATCAGTGGCTCTTATGTGTAAGCGTCCCCGATAAACCAGAGCGAGTGAAAGAGCATCAAATAAATGGAATTCGTAGGAGAAATGGGCCGGCAAAAACAATTAACAGTGTGGTATATATGACTCTTATATCCCATACCTACTTTCAGCTCCTCTACAAACAGTCCGTTAAATGCGCTTACCTTCCACAGAAATTTGCCACAGAAACATTCAGTTTGTAAGAGCACATGGCAGTTGGCAAACAATGTATGACCATGTATGACCCAGTGTGGACTGGTGATGCCACTACATCAGAATAATAAGAACAGTGGTAGTAAACTTTGATAATAATTATATATTTTATCTGAAAAACTCCATACTCGGGAATGCACACCCTTGTAACCTCAGCAAAACACATAAAATCTCAGGTCAGTCTGATGAATGGTTCAAGAGATATTTGAGGAACACACACACACAAACAGACAGACTGACAGACAGGCACACAGACAGATAACTGGTCACAACGTTTTTTGCATTGTCCCTGACAAATAAATAAAATAAAAAGTAAAATATCTGAACAACTCCTTAGTCGGGGTTGCACAACCTCTTAAATGGTAAATGCTGTTCACTTATATAGCGCTTTTTACTCATCTCTGGATGACCATAGCGCTTTACAGATCCTACTACAGATCCTTCACTTCCGCCCTCCCAAGAGAGCAGACGCTTTTTCCTTCTCTCTTGCTCTGACTTTTTTTCCTTCCCCCCCAACTACTGGATCCCAGCTTGCTGTTGTCTGTCTGCGTCTAACTGCGACCGTCGAAAGAAATTATGGAGTTAATAAGCTGGGCTTTGAACACAATTGACACTATTTTTTCAACAAGGAAAAGTGCTCCGGGGGAAGCTGTCTGCCCCGCAGGAACGGCTCCAGCGGGCTATTTAAGGGACACAAGTAATTGGAGGATCTTGTGTCTAACTAATCTCTCTATCGAAGATATTGAAGATTTGTATGTCTTCGTAATAATGGTGATCGGGATCTTTCTGATTGGAACTGGGATTGTCCTGATGTACCGCAAATTGCTGAAGATGGATACAACCTATCAAAATGCTGGCCAGGCGAGGTGCATCTATCAAATTGAAAAATTGGAGAAGACCCTGATAGCGACAAATGGAGAACTGTCTCGGAAGGTGGATTACATCATGGTTACGCTTAGGTCTATCCACGACGGACTCAAAGCCCCGCAATGAAGGATTAAGTACTGAATCTACAGAAGAAATAAAAAGCTCCTTCTCTGTGATCAGTCCTATTTGGCCCAATTTCCCCATGAAAATTCCTCCTGGCTGTCTGCAGTCTGTGTTTTCAAAACATCGAGCACAAGGCCTTGGACAGCACCTGCTCAGATAATCGCAAGGACGATGGCGAGCAGCCAGACAAAACATCTCCTGCCAAGTGCCCTTGTTGTTCTTCTGTTACAACACTTGCTTCAACAGTGCACACATATTGATCCACGAACTGAAATAAAGATCCACACACTGCTCTCGTGTCCTGTGAAATCTTGTCCGCGAATGTGCATTAAGAGCTTTTTTTTTCCTTGTAATCACAATATTGATTGATTATGCAACCAGTATTCTGAATCAATGATTTTTTTGCTCCTTCCTATTGTATTATCCTTATGCTACCTGTACCCTCCTGCTGATAGGCGCGTTTCAGATGCGCCGCGGCACGGAAATGCAGGTTCATTTACTGTGTCAAGTCAAATTCTCTCGTATGTTATCAGTGATCTGTTAATGTACTTGGCAATAAATCTTTTTCTGATTCTGATTCTGATTCTGACTATGTACCCATTTACACACTGATGGTGGCGGAGCTTAACCTCGGTAAAACACGTACCAAACTGACAAACCATCTGACAAACAGTTTGAGAAATATGTGAGCAACACATGTTCCTTGTATTAACAGGTAGATTACCAGTCACGTTTATGTTGTCAGACCACGGACTTGCCTGACTTCTGCAGCCTCTGAATGGAGCATTCTCCCCCCCCCCCCCCCGGTGGGGATTTAGCTACTCCCAGTTTGCCGACACTAACATTTAAAAGGCTCATTATGACATTAACATAAACCGGAGCAGGTGAAAGAGATAGATACATAGATAGATAGATAGATAGATACTTTATTTCGAACAAAAAAGTAAAACAAAAACAAAACAAATGGCAAGTGCAATAAAGTAATAGTATACAGTGTTCGAAAGGGAGAAGGAAGAAGTGAACATGTCATGCGGTGACCCTCGCGGATCACCATAAGACGCCAAGAATCCACCGGTGAGTTTTGCAATGATGGTAATTTATTAACAAAACAAGACAAGACACAAGGCTATGAGCCGCTAAGGGCAAAAACACACACTAAGCGATACAAGGGCTCGTAGGGCTAACCCCAGCCACTACGAGCTAAACTATGACAAGACAAGAAAGAACACGAACCTGACATGAAGGTCTAACGAGGCCTCATGAGGATTGTTTGACGATACTCCTGCAATTTAACTGCCGTCAGTGCCCGCCTTATAAAGGCGAACACTAACGAGCAGTGATGACAGACAGCTGACCGATTTTGACAGCCGGAAACCCCACCGAGCGCCTTCACAATAAGAGCCCCGTGAAGTCAGAATATAACCCACAGCTGTCAAAGCCGGCAGTGAATATACATAGCCCGAGCGTGGACAGGACCGGCGCTCGGGTCGTAACAGTGCCCTCCCTCCGAGGGCGGGCTTCCAGAACGCCCATAGACCACCCTGCCCCCCCACCCCCTCCAGGGTGGGCGGATGGGGGTAGGTCCGGAGGGAAAAAAAGACCAACACAGAATCAGTACAGGAAAAAGACAAAATCCAGACCAGACAAGGCAAAAAAAAAAAAAACTAAACACAGTACAATGACAAAAAAATGCCAAATATTCAACTCAGATAAAATACACACGGAGGAAAATAAGGCAACTGTAGGACATAACACAAATTGCCAAGGATCCCCAAATAACAGTTATAGAAACAGCACAGGACAGCAAGAGAAAATTAAATCTTTGCCCACATGTTACACAAGAAAATGGCTTCCCACCTGTGTGAATTCTCATGTGAATTTTCAAATAACCAAATACAGAAAAACAGAGCAATTACTGGCTCATACCTAACTACACACAAAACAAACTAGGGCAACTGCAAGACATAACAAATACCCGCAGACACCCAAATGGCCATAGCACAAAGCACACAGGATAGCAAGGGAAAAAAAACAGAACAATCACTGGGACAGATCATCACCAGAAAATGACCACTACCCCCCCGACAGTTTATGCCGACCGGCGGAGACCAGGCGCCATAGGAACAGTTCAGGTGGTCTCCCCGCGTCCAACGGCTGGCGGGTGGTCATGGGAGGCGGAACATGACCAGGCGGTTCACCACAGTCCAACGCCCAGCATGTCCGCTCCTCTGGTGGCCGAACCAGGTCGCCCAACGAAACACATAACACGTTGGGTGGCCGACCCGGGGCGCCGAACTGGCGAAGCAGTCCCTCAGGCGGCCGACCCGTGTCCCTCAGCCACCAGTCCTGGGGAAAAACAGCCCGCGGCGGCCTCCCTGACGAGGACAAAACTCGGGAGAGCCGGGGCGAGCGAACAGGAACCCCCACGGCCCCCGGCGATGATGCGCAGGGGTGGTGACTCAGTAGAGGGGAAAGAAGGCAAGGATGAGCCCGTAATCCGTCCGACGGCGAAAGGTCTGCAGCTCCTCCCCCGTCCGCGGACCACACCGGCGCTGCACCTCCGCTGGACCCCGATTGGGTCCCAGCTGCACCCACGTCGGGCCCCAATTGGGCCAGAACCGCACCTGCGGTGGACCCCGATTGAGCCTCTGGCGCACCCACATCGGACACCGATTGGGCCAGAACCGCACCTGCAGTGGACCCCGATTGGGCCTCTGGCGCACCCACGTCGGACCCCAATTGGGCCAGAACCGCACCTGCGGTGGACCCTGATTGGGCCTCTGGCGCACCCACGTCGGACCCCGATTGGCCCAAAGCAGCTCCCGCGATGGACCCTGACTGGGTCGGTGCAGCTCCGCTGACGATCTCCACCCCCGAACCTGGGACCTCCAACCCAGTGACTCCGACTGGTTCCATGCCGGCGACACTGAAACGAGGCTCACAAACAACAAGAAAACCGGGATCAGAATCACCGGTAGCAACAGAACCCAGCGAGACGAGCTCGAGCGCAGCAGGTGGCTGCTCCTCACTCGCCTCCCCGAGAGGCAGGCAAAAATATTCCAAAACAGGGGACAGAGACACAAGAGGGAGCACTTGCCTGCCCTCGGGTTCTGTTGCCACCCAGGACTTCGACGATCCAGGTTCAGGGCAGCGACTCTCGTCAGCAGGCTCCAACTCAGCTGTGTCGGGCTCCGCAGCTGGCAAGATGTCGTCTGCAGCCTGAGGTTCCTCCTGTTCTGCTGTCTACGCCAATGACCCGTATGGCGTGGGGGCAGAGGACACTCGACCCACTGGCTGGGACCGCTCCGGCGAGGAGACCCGGGGACGCTTCATCGTCAGCTCAGGTTCCGGGCCGCAGTCCGCTCTTCTCCTCCGTCCACGACGTGGCTGCAGGGCCGGATCCAGGCTTTCCAGCACTGCAGGCCCCCTCTTCATCCGACGACGTTGGCCTGGCGTTGCGGACTGCTCAACAGGGGGGGACACAGAGGCAGCAGGTTTAGAAATAATAGTTACAGCAGGTGGCGGAAGCTCGGGGGGCTGCGAACCCCGAACTCCGGCCCCAGGAGTCAGACAAGGCAGATCATAAAAATGATGGGAAGAAACAATTTGCACTTGCCTGTCTCCTGGAGAGAAGGTGGTGCCTGCTGCAGCAGGTGGAGTTCTCCTTTCATCCCTCCGGGAGAAAACGGCAGGCTCCACAGGGCCACGAGGAGGAGCCGCTCGAGGTGGTTTGCTGACAGGCCTCGCCGAAGCATGACTCACAGCATTCCCAGCCGCGGGGGGTGATATCACAGAGGAGGACATGGCAGTCGGGGTGACGCGGGCACAAGGAGCTGACAGCGCAGCTGGAACAGATGACCCATGGGCGGCAGCTGCGGGGATTCCCTTCTGTCGTGACGTATATGATGTGGTCAACAGGGAGGCTGGGTCCCTCCGACAACCCAGAGCTGGATCCGGACGGGATTCTCGTTGGGGCTTAGTAGGAGCACGGCTATGGGGCCTACTGGCCGATGGAGTGGCGAAGGGCCCAGGAACACATGACGCTGAGCGGGCGGCAGGCACTGGAGTCCGATCCACAGGTCCCCTGCCAGGCTTTCTCTCCAGCCGACGAATCTCCACTCTCACCTGGGACGCTGTCCTCGCGGGAGGTGGAGGGGTTCCCAGGAGCGCCTTCTCCCTCATTGTGCGTTGTGCAAAAATCCATGCTAACCTCTTTTCTCCTTCCGGAATATAGGTTAGATGGTAACGGTGCACAGCCCGCTGGGCGATGTCTAAGTGATAACCAGCCGCTTGGGTGGGCATGAGACGGGCGGCTTCCGCCAGATAGCCGTCAATCTCCTCCAGCCACTCTGGGCAATAATCACAATCGCTGACGGGCATCTTCCTACCAAGTCCAACTACAGAAGAAAAAACTCCACACAATAGCAAAACTCATGGCAGAAAGGCGTCTCGGTGTGGCGTCTCCGTTTAGACGTCTGGCAGGAGTATACTGTTATGCGGTGACCCTCGCGGATCACCATAAGACGCCAAGAGTCCACCGGTGAGTTTTGCAATGATGGTAATTTATTAACAAAACAAGACAAGACACAAGGCTATGAGCTGCTAAGGGCAAAAACACACACTAAGCGATACAAGGGCTCGTAAGGCTAACCCCAGCCACTACGAGCTAAACTATGACAAGACAAGAAAGAACACGAACCTGACATGAAGGTCTAACGAGGCCTCACGAGGATTGTTTGATGATACTACTGCAATTTAACTGCCGTCAGTGCCCGCCTTATAAAGGCGAACACTAACGAGCAGTGATGACAGACAGCTGACCGATTTTGACAGCCAGAAACCCCACCGAGCGCCTTCACAATAAGAGCCCAGTGAAGCCAGAATATAACCCACAGCTGACAAAGCCGGCAGCGAATATACACTACCGTTCAAAAGTTTGGGGTCACTTAGAAATTTCCTTATTTTTGAAAGAAAAGCACTTTTTTTCAATGAAGATAACTTTAAACTAATCAGAAATACACTCTATACATTGCTAATGTGGTAAATGACTATTCTAGCAGCAAATGTCTGGTTTTTGGTGCAATATCTAGATAGGTGTATAGAGGCCCATTTCCAGCAGCTATCACTCCAGTGTTCTAATGGTACAATGTGTTTGCTCATTGCTTCAGAAGGCTAATGGATGATTAGAAAACCCTTGTGCAATCATGTTAGGTCTGCAATGCTGTAATTGCTGCAAATGGAGGATTCTTTTACGAAAGCAAAGTTTGAAGGAAAAAATTATTATTTCAAATACAAACCATTATTTCTAACCTTGTCAATGTCTTGACTATATTTTCTATTCATTTTACAACTCATGGTGGTAAATAAGTGTGACTTTTCATGGAAAACACAAAATAATTGTCTGGGTGACCCCAAACTTTTGAACGGTAGTGTACATAGCCCGAGCGCGGACAGGACCGGCGCTCGGGTCGTAACGGAACACTTATTAATTCCAACTCCTCTTTTCCATAAATACAACCCATGTGAATATCTATCTATCTGATAGATAGATAGATGTACTTTATTGATCCCAAACTGGGAAATTACAGTGTAACAGCAGCATGACAGTTGACAGCCAAACAACAAATATACAGATATATACTGTGGTGAACCGCCTGGTCATGTTCCGCCTCCCATGACCACCCGCCAGCCGTTGGACGCGGGGAGACCACCTGAACTGTTCCTATGGTGCCTGGTCTCCGCCGGTCAGCATAAACTGTCGGGGGGGTAGTGGTCATTTTCTGGTGATGATCTGTCCCAGTGATTGTTCTGTTTTTTTTTCCCTTGCTATCCTGTGTGCTTTGTGTTATGGCCATTTGGGTGTCTGCGGGTATTTGTTATGTCTTGCAGTTGCCCTAGTTTGTTTTGTGTGTAGTTAGGTATGAGCCAGTAATTACTCTGTTTTTCTGTATTTGGTTATTTGAAAATTCAAATGAGAATTCACACAGGTGGGAAGCCATTTTCTTGTGTAACATGTGGGCAAAGATTTAATTTTCTCTTGCTGTCCTGTGCTGTTTCTGTAACTGTTATTTGGGGATCCTTGGCAATTTGTGTTATGTCCTACAGTTGCCTTATTTTCCTTCGTGTGTATTTTATCTGATATAACAAATATACAGCCAAACAAATATATTGTGGAAGATGTGAAAATCACAAGGCAGCGTTCTTTCTCAGAGTCAGCTTTATTCACATCTCCATCATTTCAAAGCAGAAAAAAGAGAATGAAACAGTAAACTCTCGTCCTTAAATATCAGGGACTTCACACCTCATAGATCACATGTCCCACAGACCACCTTGCATAATAAAGACAGTCACAACGCATTTCACCACCTGGCATAATAAAGACAGTCACAATGCATTTCCCTCCATGATATCACTTCCACTGTCTCCCACGCATCCTTTAATCGACCCCCCACAGTCTCCAGCCTTGCATAACAAGGCTAAGCTTCCTGCCTTTGTTCTGACCTAAAATGCGAGTCACAGAACCGGTCCAACAGGTCCATTGAGAGTTCACCACACAAGCCCCCCCAGCATTTTAGAAAAACAGAACAACAAGAAAATAACCACATGCATGCCGTGATAGCATCAATACACATCAGTCCACATGCTGGATAGGCTTCAGCCTCCTGCCGAATCTGCTGTAGCTGGGGTTCACCGTCTCTGCGGCGCTGTCCCGCTGGGGATTTGCCATCTGGGGGCGGAAACCCTTTGTCAGTCTCTGCGGGTGTTCTGGGGAAACATTACTTTGGGAAACATTACTGTGTGAAACCCTCCGTGGTGGTCTACCTCGCCGCGGGGCCTTTACCAACAGCACTTCCTCCTCTGCCACCACAAAAGCGGGTTTAAGTCTGTCTATGCCAATTTTCTCTTTCCTACCCCCCAAATCTAGCAAAAACTGCTTGTCCCCTGTTTCTAGCACTCTGAATGGTCCGTCATAAGGCGGTCGCAGCGGTGTTCGATGCGCATCGTATCTAACAAAAACAAACTCTGCGTTCTTCAAAGTTTTAGGCACAAAAACGCGTGGAAAACTGTGGTGTGCGGGGCCGGGCAGCATGCTTGATTCTATGTTACTCCGCAACAGCTGAGACGGGGAGGCGTTTGGCGCAGGGTTATCTGGGAGAAACTCCCCAGGCAGCCGGAGTGGCTGTGCAAACACGAGCTCCGCTGGGGAGGCTTCTAGATCCTCTTTAGGTGCAGAACGCAACCCCAATAACACCCATGGTAACTTGTCAACCCAATTTGTATCCGTCAGTGACGCTCTGAGAGCCGCTTTCAATGACCTATGAAAACGTTCGCATAACCCGTTAGCCTGCGGATTGTACGCGGTTGTGCGGTGAATTGTGACACCCAGGCTGCGGGCCATTGTTGACCAAAGCTCGGAAACAAATTGAGGGCCTCTGTCGGACGTAATGTCCGACGGAACGCCGAAGCGCGCCACCCAAGCTGTTAAAAACGCGTGTGCCACTTCCTCGGCCGTGATTGATGCCAACGGGACCACTTCAGGCCAGCGTGTGGTACGGTCCACCGTTGTCAGAAGATGTGTGCACCTCTGTGACAGCGGGAGGAGTCCAACGAGGTCCACATGAACGTGATCGAACCTCTTGGCCGGAATGTGAAATGGTTCCAAAGGAGCTCTCGTGTGCCTGTGTACTTTGGCTCATTGACACACCGTGCAGGCTGCTGCCCACTCTGTGACCTGTTTGCGGAGGCTCGGCCAAACAAATTTCTCTCCCACCATTTTGACCGACGTGCGCACTCCAGGGTGCGCCAAAGAATGAACCGAGTCAAAAACGCGGCGGCGCCATGTGGCCGGTACTACTGGACGCGGCCGTCCAGTGGAGACATTGCAGATTAGGGGGGGCATACCGTCTTGCAGCACCCTGCTCTCCAGCCTTAACCCTGTTGGTCGAGACTGGAGTGCGCGCACGTCCGCGTCATTAACCTGCTCTGCGGCCATGGCTGCATAATCTAACCCTACGCTGACTGGGGCCACCACAGCGTGCGAGAGGCAATCTGCCACTACATTGAGTTTGCCCGCCACATGCTGAATATCAGTGGTAAACTCTGATATCGCGGCCAGCTGTCTCTGCTGCCGGCCTGACCACGGTTCCGAGACCTTGGCCATCGCGAAAGTTAGTGGTTTGTGATCAACGAACGCGGTGAAAGCGCGTCCTTCCAGCCGCGCTGTATTTACGTTCGCTATTGCGCAAGGTCCTGCTGAAAAAGGCGAGGGGCTGCCAAACCCCGGCTACGTGTTGCTCCACGACTGCCCCTATGGCCACATCTGACATGTCAGTGGTGAGCGCTATGCGGGCCGTTGGGTCTGGGTGTGCCAACAACGCAGCCTTTGCCAAGGCTGCTTTCACCTCCGAGAACGCTTGGTCCCGCTCCGGGGACCACTCGATCTTATCTGCGGGTTTCTTTTTTTTGAGTGCGGCATACAGCGGCTGCATGAGCTGCACCGTGCGGGGGAGAAAACAGTTATAAAAATTCACCATTCCCAAAAACTCCTGCAACGCCCTGACTATCTGCGGCCGGGGAAAATCTGCCACAGCGCGCATTTTGTCAGGCAGCAGGACTGCTCCTTCGGGGGAGACACGGTGTCCTAAAAAATCGATCTGCGCCACCCCAAACTGACACTTCGCTGGGTTGATTATTAACCTGTGATCTCCCGACCTTCGGAAAACTGTGGCCAGGTGTTTTTCGTGTTCGTCTTCGGACGCGCTGGCTACTAAAATATCGTCCAGGTAGATGAACACGAAAGGGAGATCGCAAAGCACCGCGTCCATCATGCGTTGGAACGTCTGAGCAGCCCCTTTAAGTCCGAATGGCATGCGTAAAAACTCGAATAAACCAAACGGAGTTATTACCGCTGTTTTGGGTATGTCCTCAGCCACCAGGACTCTTTCTGGAGCTGGCCGGCTGTCTAAACTGAGCGATCGGGGGAGAAGGGCCTTAGTCAGGGAGGTGACCAAGAACTCAATGGTCACTCTGTCAGAGCTCCAGTGTTCCTCTGTGGAGAGAGAACCTTCCAGAAGGACAACCATCTCTGCAGCAATCCACCAATCAGGCCTGTATGGTAGAGTGGCCAGACAGAAGCCACTCCCTAGTAAAAGGCACATGGCAGCCCACCTGGAGTATGTCAAAAGGCACCTGAAGGATCCTCAGACCATGAGAAACAAAATTCTCTGGTCTGATGAGACAAAGATTGAACTTTTTGGCGTAAATGCCAGGCGTCATGTTTGAAGGAAACCAGGCACTGCTCATAACCATGCCAATGGCGGTGGCAGCATCATACTGTGGGGATGTTTTTCAGCGACAGGAACTGGGAGACTAGTCAGGATAGAGGGAAAGATGAATGCAGCAATGTACAGAGACGTCCTGGATGAAAACCTGCTCCAGAGCACTCTTGACCTCAGACTGGGACGAAGGTTCATCTTTCAGCAGGATGACGACCCTAAGCACACAGCCAAAATATCAAAGGAGTGGCTTCAGGACAACTCTGTGAATGTCAGTGAGTGGCCCAGCCAGAGCCCAGACTTGAATCCAATTGAACATCTCTGGAGAGATCTGAAAATGGCTGTGCACCGACACTTCCCATCCAGCCTGATGGAACTTAAGAGGTGCTGCAAAGAGAAATGGGTGAAACTGCCCAAAGATAGGTGTGCCAAGCTTGTGGCATCATATTCAAAAAAACTTGAGGCTGTAATTGCTGCCAAAGGTGCACAAAGTACTGAGCAAAGGCTGTGAATACTTGCGTACATGTGATTTCTTAGTTTTTTATTTTTAATAAATTTGCAAAAATCTCAAAAAAATCTTTTTCCACATTGTCATTATGGAGTATTGTGTGTAGAATTTTGAGGGAAAAAATGAATTTAATCCCTTTTGGAATAAGGCTGTTATATAAAATGTGGAAAAAGTGAAGTGCTGTGAATACTTTCCGGATGCACTGTAAGTGATCTGACAAACAAGGGATCTGAAACAGTTGCTAATATTGGATGTTCCATTCATTTTCAATATTTAGGTATTCTGTAATTAATATTTACACAATCAAATAAATCTTAGTGCCATTTACTCCCTTTTATATTTGTCAAAGTCTAACATGTGATTGCCTACATATAGGCTACACCTCTTTGTACTCCACTTTCAATCACAGCCTACATTTGGGCCTGTAAAGCCTGACTGGGATACCGGTTTCAGACAGGAATACTTGCGTCTACGGGCAATAGTTTACATAAATGGCAAATCAAATCACGAACGTAACGCCCTAACCCCTTCTCCTCAGACTGTTGGACTCTTCCATGGTGTCTCTTGAGACATGTGCATATCATTCTTGTTCTTTTAGATTTGATTGGCGGTTGGCAACCAGCCTACAGGTGCATTACTGCCACTGATTTGATTATCATCACTTCTTCATCTTTGTATAAGGAGTTCTTATAAGGAGTTCTGAACAACTCTTTACATGTGAAAAAATTATCCATCCTTGGTAGGGACACTCTGTCTCTATCATTGGTTGCGTTGTATACAAACCGTACAGCATGTAGAATAGCAGCAAAATGAAACTAAGTTATCCGAGTGGTGCAGCGAAATAGAGATAAAGGGAAGAGCACAGAAATTTTTTTATCAAAACAACCTTTTTCACTTCAACCAGTGAGGAGACTAACCTGTGGTATTGTGTTTTATTATGAAGTGCAGTGTAGTAGCGACCACTTCCTCTGCCGCCACTGCACCACCCTATAAATACCAGCAGACATCTTTATCCATATGCATATCCGATGCCCCTGCCTGGTGGCTGTATTGTGTGTGATCAACCTTTAATAAAGTGAAGTTCAACTGTGCACCTGGCCTTGTCATTACTGAGGTAATTCCGACATAACATAACCCTCCCTATGAGCAGATAGCAACGCTGCTTACACCTGTTGTTAATGAGGAGGCAGCAGTGATTCCGGTTGATGATAGTAGAGGTCAACAACAAAATGTTTTTAATATTTTTTCTAATTGCAAGATTTATAGAGGCCAAGGCTCACACATTGTTAAATTTATACAGGTACATCTCAAAAAATTAGAATATCATGAAAAAGTTCAATATTTTTTGTCACTCATTTCAGAAAGTGAAACCCATATATTATATAGATTCACTACACAGAGAGTGATATATTCCAAGTGTTTATTTTAACTTTGATGATTATGGTGCGGCACAGTGGCGGAGTGGTTAGCACTGCGGCAGCACAGCAACTCACCCTTGGCCAGGGGATCCTAGGTTTGATCCCAGCCCCCGACCAACAGTGATCTGTGTGGAGTTTGCATGTTCTCCCTGCGTCTGCTTGAGTTTACTCTGGGATTTCTCCGGTTTCCTCCCACATGCCAAAAACATGCAAGTTAGGTTAATTGGCATCAAACTGGGGATTCTAAATTATCCTTAGGTCTGACTGTGAGAGTGAATGGTTGTCTGTCTCTCTGTGATGGACTGGCGATCTGTCTAGGATGTACCCTGCCTCTCGCCCAAAGATGCTGGGATAGGCTCCAGCCCCCCCACGACCCGAAAAGGATTAAGCGGAAGAAGATGAATGAATGAATATGACTTGCAGCCTATGAAAACTCCAAATTCAGTTTCTCAAAAAATTAGAATATTACATAAAGTTATTTTCAAAAAATATTTTAATAGAAATGTTGGCCGACTGAAAAGTATGTCCATGTACACACTCAATACTTGGTCGGGGCTCCTTTTGGATTAATTACTGTATCAATGTGGTGTGGCATGGAGGTGATCAGCCTGTGGCACTGCTGAGGTGTTATGAAGGTCCAGGTTGCTTTGATAGTGACCTTCAGTTTGTCTGCATTGTTGGGTCTGGTGTCTCTCATCTTCCTCTTGACAACACTCCATAGATTCTCTATGGGGTTTAGGTCAGGAGAGTTTGCTGGCCAGTCAAACACAGTGATGCCATGGTCATAAAACCAGGTTTTGATACTTTTGGCAGTGTGGGGGGGTGCCAAGTGCTGGTAGAAAATGAAATCAGCTTCTCCATAAAGCTTGTCAGCAGAGGGAAACATGAAGTGCTTGAGGTGGGACTCTCCGGTCTGGACATGAGCCAATGCGTAAATCAGGCAATCCTCAAGGAGAGCCCTGCAACTTACCGCAACAATAGAAAAAAAAAAAGTCATGCGAAATCCTGGAGGGACTGAGAGAAGGTCAGAAGGACTTGCACTGCATCTTTGTGGATCTAAAGAAAGCATATGATAAGGTGCCAAGAGAGGAAATGTGGTACTGTATGAGAAAGTCAGGAATGGCAGAGAAGTACTGTATGTGAGGGTGGTGCAGGACATGTATGAGGACAAGACGTGGTGAGGTGTGCTGCTGGAGTGACAGATGGATTCAAGGTGGGGTGGGACTATATCATGGATCAGCTCTAAGCCCCTTCTTGTTTGCCATGGTAATGGACAGGTTGACAGACGAGGTCAGGCAGGAGTCTCCATGGACCATGATTGCAGATGACATCGTCATCTGTAGTGAGAGTAGGGAGCAGGTGGAAGAGAACCTGGAGAGGTGGAGATATGCTCTGGGGAGAAGAAGAATGAAAGTCAGTAGAAGAAAGACAGAATACATGAAGAATACATGACTGTGAATGAGAGGGGGGCAGGTGTAACATTGAAGATGTGTACAACCATCCAAAGCAATGGAAACTGCACAAGAGAGGTGAAGAAGAGAGTGCAGGCAGGGTGGAGAGGGTGATGAGTGTCAGAGGTGATTTGTGACAGAAGGAAGCTAGAGTGAAAAAGATTTACAAGATGGTAGCAAGACCTGCTATGAAGAGGGTGACACTGACTAAAAGACTGGAGGCAGAGCTGGAGGTGGCTGAGCTGAAGATGCTAAGATTCTCATTGGGAGTGACTAGGAAGGACAGGATTAGAAAGAGTATATCAGAGAGACAGCTCAGGTTGAACGGTTTGGAGACAAAGTAAGAGAGGCAAGGCTGAGATTGTTTGGACATGTGCAGAGGAGGGATAGTGGATGTATTGGACAAAGAATGTTGAAGATGGAGCTGCCAGGCAGGAGGAAAAGAGGAAGACCACAGAGAAGGTTCATGGATGTAGTGGAGGAGGACATGGAGAGGGTTGGTGTTGGAGGAGGACTATGACAATGACTGTGGTACAGTACACCAATAACTGGCATTTCCACTGTAAAATAACCAACCTGTACGGTACTCTTTTCCCTGCCCTTTCACTGATGCAACTAATTTGATACAGTACATTAAATCCAAATCACAGAAGACAAGAGAAGTGCTCAGTTTCATCACTTTATTACAGTAAATGAGTCCATATCATACACACACAGAACAGACGGACAGATTTGTGGTTCTTTCTCTCTCCTTCTGTCCCTCCATCACTAACCTCAGTCTAATCAGGAAGAACCAGTTTTGTTTTAAAAAAGTGTCACCTTTCAGATGATTTAAAAACAATTTCTAAGATTCAGACTTCTTTAAAATTATCAGTCATGTACACACACACACACAGCTCTGTAATAACACAAATGCCCATTTTCATCATCCTGTAATTGTTAACAGCAATTCTGAATGCCATACAGATAACACAAAAAATGCCCACATGTGGAGTAGCTGGATGTTGTAACATTTTTTCTAGTCCAACTACACACTTGAGATAACGATGCAGAGATTTCTTCAATACTGTGCTGTTGAGTTCTGTTCCAAAATGAGAGTGGTGAAGCCTGCTACATGACTCCAACTGCAAATCTGAATATGATGACAAATATAACTATTGCTGGGGTTGTACATTTTAACATCACCAAACTGACAGTAAATAGTTCAGCTGGAGGTGATGTAGGCATTAGGAGTTAATATTCTATAAAAGGAACCATTAACATTTACATCGGACTCAGACATTTTGAATATTTTTGTATTTTTTTGCCAAATAAAAATCCGGCTAAAACATTCAAGTTACAAGTGTAAACTGGTCTGTTAGCTTCAGTAACAGGTCTTGTTTTATCTCAAATATGCACATTTTCCCTTTTAAATTTAGAGGTTTTCATGAATATTTAACTTTGGGGCCAGACCCAGATCTGACTGCAAACTCACCTTTTCCCTTTTTAGCAGCCTTGGCAGAGGTATAAACTCTCTGGATGCAATCTAATAAGTACATAGTTGTGTATGAGCCCCTAAAGCCCAATTCATCGTGGCAAAAACATGCTGGTACGCAAGCAAACACGGTGGACGCATTTGTGCGCAAACCCTACACAGAAGGTGAGCACTGACCAAGCACATGCAGGCCCCAAAAAATGATCGTGGTTACAAGAACACAGTGGCTGCAGTGAACAGCACATGCGCAAGGAAACTCCTGCCATTCTGGATGGGGACATACTGGAAGAGGGTAAACAGATGTGTGTGGAGTAACGTTTTTCATGAAATCATAAATGCCTAGATCTCCGGACCACGACCCCGATTTGGATGTAGACCCATCTGAGGGTCATTGTGAGTTTGTTTGGTGGGCACAGGGGCAAATGCCGAGGAGAAGCGATTCCCATGAAATGTGGACAGATGGACGACAGATCATCATATTAGCTCCTTTTGGCTTCACCACAATGAGCTAAAAATACTGGCGCCTGCCAGTGGTACCTCTCAGTCTCTTTCTTTGTTGTTGAGATACAGGTGCATGTCAATAAATTAGAATATCATTGAAAAGTTAATTTATTACAGTAATTCAAACCAAAAAGTGAAACTCATATTACACCATATTCCAAATTATTATGCAAATTACATTTCTCTGATTTTCCTAAATAGTCAATGCAAATGACAGTATAATTTTCAAGTTGTCAACCATTAGAGCATAATTCAAATTTTACTGAACAAACCTCCCAATGATAACTATGTTTTTGCAAAAATTAAAAAAAAAAAACCACACCAAATGCACGGTTCCATATTATTATGCACAATAGAGTTTCAAAACATTTTATTGGCTGTAAAGAACTGAAAATGGTCATTTGTTGAATTTGCAGCATTAGGAGGTCATATTTACGGAAATCAAAATCTATTTCAATCAAAAACATGTTAACATAGGGCTCCTCCTTTGATAAAACCTTCACAGTTCTTGCTTCCATTGAACTTGTGAGTTTTTGGAGAGTTTCTGCTTGAATTTCTTTGCAAGATGTCAGAATAGTCTCCCACAGCTACTGTTTTGATATGAACTGCCTCCCACCCTCATAGAACTTCTGCTTGAGGATGCTCCAAAGGTTCTCAATGGAGTTGAGGTCAGGGGAGGATGGGGCCAAACCCTGAGTTTCTCTCCTTTTATGCCCATAGCAGCCAGTGACAGAGGGTACTCTTTGCAGCATGAGATGATGCATTGTCATGCATAAAGACAATTTTGCTACGGAAGGCACAGTTCTTTTGGTACCATGAAGAAAGTAGTCAGTCAGAAATTCTATATACTTTGCCGAGGTCATTTTCACACCTTCAGGGACCCTAAAGGGACCTACCAGTTCTCTCCCCAGGATTCTGGCCCAAAACATGACTCCACCACCTCCTTGCTGACACTGCAGCCTTATTGGAACATGGTGGCCAGCCATCCATCCACCAACCACCTGCTACTCCATCCATCTGGACCATCCAGGGTTGCACGGCACTCACCAGTAAACAAGACTGTTTGAAATTTAGTCTTCATGTATTTCTGGGTCCACTGCAACCATTTCTGCTTGTGAGCATTGGTTAGGGGTGGCCGAATAGTAGGTTTATGCACAACTGCAAGCCTCTGGAGGATCCTAGACCTTGAGGTTCGTGGGACTCCAGAGGCACCAGCAGCTTCAAATACCCATTTGCTTAAGCCGGTGAATTTGTCTGGCAGAAACCTTCCTCATTATGCCTTTATCTGCACGAACCTGTCTGTGCTCTGAATCGGCCACAAATTTCTTCACAGTACGATGATCACGCTTAAGTTTTCATGAAAAAGCTAATGTTTTCATACCTTGTCCAAGGCATTGCACTACTGGATGCTTTTCGACAGCAGAGAGATCCTTTTTCTTTCCCATATTGCTTGAAACTTGTGGCATGCTTAATAATGTGGAACATCCTTCTTAAGTAGTTTTCCTTTAATTGGGCTCACCTGGCAAACTAATTATGACAAGTGTCTGAGATTGATATCAGCGATGCAAAGAGCCCTGAGACACAATACCATCCATGAGTTTAATTGAAAAACAAAAAACTGAATGTTTGCGACACTAAAATTCTATTTGCATAATAATTTGGAATGTGGTGTAAAAATTCATTACACACAGAGTGATATATTCCATGCACTTATTTCTTTTAATTTTGATCATGGCTTACACTACTGAAAAACTAAAATTCAGTTGGTCAAAAAATTAGAATACTGTACTACATAAGCTCAATTTTAAAAACATGGGCAGCGTGGTGGCAGAGTGGTTAGCACTGCAACTCACCCTTGGCCGGGGATCCTGGGTTTGATCCCTTCCCCCGACCAACAGTGATCTGTGTGGAGTTTGCATGTTCTCCCCGTGTCTGCGTGGGTTTACTACGGGATTTCTCCGGTTTCCTCCCACATGCCAAAAACATGCAAGTTAGGTTAATTGGTATCAACTGGGGATTCTAAATTGTCCTTAGGTATGGATGTGAGAGTGAATGGTTGTCTGTCTCTCTGTGTTGGCCCTGCGATGGACTGGTGATCTGTCCAGGGTGTACCCTGCCTCTCGCCCAAAGATACTGGGATAGGCTCCAGCGCCCCCATGACCCGAAAAGGATGGATGGATGGATTTTTAATAGAAATGTTGGCTGACTGTAAAGTATGTTCATGTACACACTCAACACTTGGTCGGGGCTCCTTTTTTTTTCTTTTCTTTTAGTATACTTTATTAATCCCAGAGGGAAATTCAGGGCATCCACCTGGATGGATGAGGCAGCCAAGGTGCAGTGCCAATCCCTTCACCATTCACACACACGCATTCACACCTAGGGCCACTTTAGAGTCTCCAATTAACCTAACTTGCATGGTTTTGGCCTCTGGGAGGAAACCAGAGTACCCAAAGTAAACCCACACAGACACAGGAAGAACATGCAAACTCCACAAAGAAGGGTCACCGATGGTCGGGGTGGAATCGATCCCATGGCCTTCTTGCTGTGCTGCCACAGTGCTAACCACTGTTTCACCGAGCTGCCCTTTAGTTTTTATTTAGTATACTTTATTAATCCCAGAGGGACTGCATGAATTACGGCATCAAAGCAGCGTGGCATGGAGGTGATCAGCCTGTGGTACTCCCGAGGTGTTATGAAAGCTCAGGATGCTTTGATAGCAGCCTTCAGCTCGTTATAGCAGCCATGTCATCTGCTGGTGTTGGTCAACTGTGTTTTATCAAGTTCAAAGTCAAAACAGCCATCTACCAGAAAATTTAAGAGTACTTCAATAGTACAGACAAGCTGAAGGCCGCTATCGAAGCAACCTGGGCCTCCATAACACCTCAGCAGTACCACAGGCTGGTCACCTTCATGCCACGCCGCACTGATGCAGTAATTCATGCAAAAGGAGCCACAACCAAGTGTTGAGTGTGTATATGGATATACTTTTCAGTAGACCAACATTTTTATTAAAACCTCACTTTTTCAATTGATCTTATGTAATACTGTAATTTTTTGAGAAACTGAATTTTGGGTTTTCATTTGCTGTAAACCATAACCATCAAAATTAAAAGAAATAAACACTTGAAATATATCACTCTGTGTAATGAATCTATATAATACAGCAGCTTAACTTTTTGAATTTCTGAAATCAATTAACTTTTCAATGATATTCTAATTTATTGAGCTGCACCTATATACAATCTATTTGGCATTTTGACCTTAAGATCCCAAAACCAAAGTCACAGTTCACAGTCACAGGGTGAAGCTGTGTACAAAGTTTGGGGACCCTAGCTTTAGGCTGCGTGTCCACCAAATGTGTTTTTTCCACTGTGGGTGACTATTTTCTATTCATTCTTTATGTAGTCCAGCGTCTAGCGCTGAAACGCTCCCGGCCGTGGCCACTTTTTGTGGCAGCGCTCAGGGTGCTCAGACTTGAAAAAATTTCAACTTTTCAGACTGTAGCTGAGCTCGTCAATGTCAGACCTTTCCAAGCAGCCAATCAGAATAAGGAAGGGTGGGACATAGGACGCCGGTACAGTCTCTACTCAGACTCCTGTTTTCGTGTCATCTTATATTTTGCATCCAGAGCTGCTACCAATGCTAGAATACGTTTCTTGTCCATTGTTATTTAGAGACTATTAAAAAATAAGTAGAAAGTCTGACCATAGGAAAAGCGGAAGTGCTGAGCTGTGAGTGGCAAGCTATTGCTGGGATACAGGGCACAGACTTTTTTTTTTTTTTTTTAAAGGATGTTCAGGGCAGTCGGGTGACAAAAAATGCATTTGGTGGACACGTAGCTTTACTTGTTCTATAGAGGGTATGCGTTTTATGTCACCAAACAGAACGCATGGCAGTTAAAAAACACTGAGTGGCAAAAATGAGTGGCAGCATTAGGATGTATGCAGTAAAACACAAAAAATACACACAATATTAAGTCACAGCAGTACACAGAGTACCTGTTTGTATAGTGGGAGATAATCTTATCATTCTATCTTGATTAATTGGGAAAAAAAATAAATAAATAATTAAAGGTTCTGAATCAGTTCTTCACTTACCATATGCTCCTCTTTACTCACACATCACTACAGTAAAGTAAATGATGTGGTATTAACATCTAAAGTAAAAAAAGGTACTTTATGCACTGCTGTGACTAAATATTTTGTGTGATGTTTATGTTTTGCTACATGCAAAATAAAGCTATCACATGTGAGTTCCACTCAGTGATGTGTTACTCTGGTAACTGTCCTGGAACTGCCAAGAATTTTGTTCCTATGCATCCCCTCTATAGTAAGAGGGCATAGGGAATGCTAACCTTGACCTTTAGACTCCAGACCCATAGTCAGAGGTCACGGTCTCAGGCTGAACCTGTGTACCAAGTTTGGTGATCCTAACTTTACTCATTCTAGAGTAATAGTGCAAAGGGAAGGTTTATGACCTTTGACATTATGACCCTAAACTCAGTAGACGGAGGTCAGGGTCTAAGATGGCCACGATTTATCGATGATATCAATTTGAAAAGCCTACATTTTGTCTTTCTGTAGTTACTGCATTAACAAGATGTAGGGGAAACTGATCTCTGCACTCAGCCTTAAGGTCAGAGGTCATCCAAATTCAGAGTTGTCTGAGATTTTCCATAGATACAACTATGGTATTGATTTAAAAAGTCATTTCTTTCTCTAATTATCACGTTTAACAAGTAGGTGTTGATGTCGCTGCCACCACCCATCCTTCTGGTGGGGTGATGACAATACCCCTTCAGCCTTTTAGAGCAAAACAATGACGCGATTAGTTGATTTTTAACTAAAAAACAAAAATGCCCAATAAATCAGTCCACTATTTTGATTGGATGGATGAGGAAGTCTTGGCCGGGGCAAACCAAGAAGGACCAGTTGTTCCATTTATTTTTTTGCAGCAGCAAAACAACTAACATTTCAGGTCAGTTAACCTAAAAATAACAGGATGTAAAATGAGTGGAACATGAAGGTATTCCACAGACATTTTCACATATAAAATGTTGTAGAGACAGATTAATCACATTATTTAGATAGAGCAGAACTTTTGATAACACCATTAGGCACTCCTCTACCTAATAATTCATATCAAATGGCTGCTGTAGTCCAAGTATCCAGGCTTTACATTTACCATGCTGAGATGAGGAACTGAAGATAAATTATTCTGGAACAGAACTCCTACAGTCAGATAATCCCATGAGTGAGTGATGGAGGGAGGGAGGGGACAATTGAAAGAGGTACTTTACACAAAAGAGAGAGAAAGACTGACAACAAACATGAGGAGTGGTTTTTTCTCACTTCTATAATATTTACATTTTAGATTGTGGGGGGAAATAATGCAGAAACTAGGATGGTGCCATACACAGAATGAAGGAAATAAGATAAAAACAGCTCTGTAATAAAAAGTAAAAAAAGAGGAAAATAAAACTCAAGTGATATTTACACGTGCGAAGGAGCAAATAGCTTCTGAAATTTGAGGGGGAAAACCAAATAAATTCTGCCATGTTTGGCTCCTCAACACAGACACTGTCACACCTTTTCATTGCCGCAGAAAGCCTGACAGCTCTGCGTGTGAACAGGACGAACCCCATGGAGGGAATCGAACACGGTGACTGGGCAAAAAACCAGCCAGAGAGACTGGAAGGGTTACCAGTCTGATTTAAGAAGCAGCCAGGAAAGACAGAAAACTGTTCCCCAATCTTCTCATATAAATCTAAAGTGAATTCAGGTGTGGCGGGGTTAAAGATAATCAGAAGACTTTGTTTGGCCTAAAGAAAAAGTTCAAAACAGCAGGTGGAGGCATGGAACGAGAGTATCAAATATACTAAACCACAAACTTTCAAGTGATCTGTACCGCTGACTAAAAATCAGTATTGTTGGCTGCTCTAGTCCTAAAACACTGGCTGTTGAGACTGCAGGAGGGAACATGGCTGACACACAGAGATACATTCTCCAGGCCCCGAAATGCTTCATTCTCAGCTAACCCAGCTCTCTAGAACCAACCCTGGTCCTGACCTTTGTAAGACTGTGTTTTTGAGACCTCCATTTTTGGGATGGGAAGAGTTCAAAACCCTTTAAAATGGGGAAAAAGATCAATTCCCTCCCATTAAAAATATTGAAGAAATAACTTGGGCTGCTGTCCAAATGAAAAGAGAAAAAAAATCATTACATAGAACAATTAAGAATTTAACCTGCATCCATATGAACATTTCAAATTTACAAGAAAAAAATGGCAAATTTATGAGAAAAAGTAGGGCTGGGCGATGTGACCTCAAATCAACATTATGATTAAATGAACAATTTACTTTGGTTACAATTTTTGCAATATTTTTGTTTGCTTAAAGAGTCTGTGACATAATTCAACCAAGACATCATTAGAAAGAAGAACTACTGTGTTTTTATTCTGTGTAGACAAAAAAATTCAATATTTTTTTTTCCCATATACTACCATAAATTACATCATGATGCAGCAGATTGCAATGTTCATTTGTCGAAATTGGGTCAAACGGCACCGCCATATTGTGACGTAATGAGAGGAACCCAATATGTAAACAAGCATGGCTGAGTACACTGAAGCAGAGGAAGCTGTAAGCAATTTCAATGAAGATTTGAGCGATCTGTCAATAGTTTTTGCGGAAGAAGCAAGACCGAGTGATGAAGAGCGAGTTGGTTCTAACAAAGGACTGCAACCCTATTTATTTGAACCATATCGTTCAGGAAGCGATGATGACTCGCATGTTTCAGAGGATGAAGGGTCTGAAGGGTCTGACGGTGAAGGGTTAGAGATGGACATCAGTTGCCTCCAAAACACTGAATGGTAATATACAGATAGATCTAAAAGAACTGGGTGTGCAACGCTGATCATGTACCTTTGCTATGTTGTAAATATCAACCATAGGCATTGAGTTTGTGCATATATTTATGTAATTATTATTATTATGTAATTCTTTTTTTCCCACATAAGGCAATCATTATTTAATTGTTTGGTTTAAAGAAATTTTGGCTTCAATTTATTTTTTTATTTCCCCGATTGGGTGGTCAGGGAAATTAAAAAAAAAAAAAAGCTCAGATATTCAGTTTCAGTAGGCAATGAGATTTATAAAAATGAAAACTGAAAAAAGTAATATAACGTTTTTTAACACAAAGTTGTTCCATTTGGAGTAAAGTCAACACTTGGCTTCAAAATTCATAGGGGAGGATTTTACTTTCAGCGGAAAAAATAAAATAAAATCAAGTGTGCTAATTATTTTTCTCTTGTCGGGGAAATTCTGGTCACATCAGCGGGTTTGTAAACAAAACTATTAAATAACAATTGCCTAATTGTTACAAGTCTTGAATCATGTTATACAACATTATTTATGGGTCTTTACCATCATAATGTGCAGATATATAGGTTGAAAAATGTCGCTTGAAGATAAGCCTGCTTCTTCATGTTCCTCTTGGAAGTTCTTCACTAGTGATCGTCGCGTCTGGCTTTTTTGTCAGCAGTTCTGAGACTTTCTAAATGAAATAATTAATTGCAATATTACACACTCTTAAAGAGGGACAAAAGCCCAAAATATTTCACCCAGAAAACAAACTCATATACATATATGTGGGTTTACAGGTTAAAGAAATAATGACACTAATGACAAAACTACAGATAAAATATCCATAATGTGTTTCTTGTTTTGAGATTGTAACTAAACACCCCAATTGTTTTGCAGATCTGATGTGTCCACACACCCCTATCACACCCTAAAACATAAACAAAGGGACTTACTCTTTTCCGGGCGAGTTTTGACACTGTTGCTTCTCTGTGCCGTTTTGATATGTTGATATCGTCTTGAGCTGTGGGTTTTCGTTTAAAAACCGTAGGTATGGCAGTCGGTTTTAGAACTTGTTTGTAACGAACTTTCATGCCTAAAGATTCCTGTATAGCAGGCACCTCCTCAAAACTGTCTGCAGTGAAATGATCGCTACAGAGTACAGAAGATGGCGTTGGATGCCATTTGTCCCTTGTTCTCTGTACTTGCTTCGCCCATTTATTAAGAAGATCGGGATCTTTTGGGAATGAGAAAAAGCTTATATGTTCACCGGGGCAATTACAACACCCAGCCACCATGCAACGTTTCGGCCTTTCTTCGCTGATACAGAAGCTAAACAGCTTGTTTACACTGATAGCACACGGATCAGCTGAGATTAAACTCTCATGACATCATATCCAGAAACAAGGTGAGTCTCTGGATATCACGCTACTGCAACACGGCGCTAAATTTAAATTCACTTGGAAATATTTTTCCACTTATTTAGCATTCTAAGTCAAAAGAACCAACTATATGGACGATTGAAGATAAATTCATACTGAATATTGAGCCATAGTTCCTAACTCGTGTCACAGACACTTTAAAGAGGTATACAGACTAAACTAAAATGCAATTCTACATCGCTTCAACTGATCTGTTTGTTTTAATCAGGATAAACTTTAAGGAAAAGGTGAAAAGGATGTGTGAGCTAAACAGAGCAACTCATTAAATACATTACATATCAACTTGTACCAAATTGCTGCTCCATTATTCACTGTTACAAAGCACTGTTGTTTCATACTGAATTTAATAAGGCATTTATACAAGTCCCCATATATAAAGGGACAGTGCATAAACACAGACAGTGGGGAAAGTATGGGGGGGGGGGGTGCTGAAATAATCAGCACGGGCAAAATTACGCTGGTTCTAGAGTCAGAAGGACAATTTGGTTGTTTTTCAATTAAACATCCAGCCCTAAAAAAGATGACCAAATTTATGAGTAAAAAAGGCTGCAAATTTAAAAAGAAAAAAATTGCAAATTAAAAAAAGTTAATTTGTGGAAGAAGCTGCAAATTTATGAGAAAGAAATTTCCAACATCACTGAAAATTTACAAAAAAAAGTTGAAGAAATACAAGGAGCAGATTCATGAAAAAAAAAGCAAAAATTTTACAAGGAAAATCACAAATTTACAAGAAAAGCGTTGAGAAAAAAATGTGAAATTTACAAGAAAATCTGCAATTTTACAGGATAAGTAGCAAATTTATGAGAAAAAAATGGCAAATTTACAAGACAAAAAAAAATCACAAAATTATGAGAAAGTTGAAAATTTATGAGAAAAAAGTTCAAAATTTACAAGAAAAATGTAACTAATTAGAAAAAAAGTTGCAAGTTTAAGAGGCAAAAAAGTTGCAAATCTGTGCAAAAAAAAAAGTTGAAGGGTGAACTTGTAGGTTGTGGCTGTTGGGGCCGGTAGCATTTGCTTACTCTGCTGTATAGGCAGAAACTGCTTTGGCCAGGACCAAACGCCGTCATAGAGTGATGGACCCAAATCGGTCCTCATGAGTATCAAGCCACAACAAAACACAAATACACTCACACGCACACATGGCTACTTTAATTACTCTCCTGCCTTACACTCATGTTCAGCTACTATTCACATGTAGCCTCATAATATGAGGTTGTGTACGCCAGCATCGTTAAACTGTTCTGCCAACTCTAAAGCGTGATGCAGAGATATTTATAAATAAACACACAAAAACTCCCCCGTGAGCATTCACTAGTCTGTCTTCTGCATTCGGGAATATTTACTCATTCCAAAATTTTGTTTATTATGATGTCAGAATTTCATTCTCATTGTAAAAGCTTTAAATCCAGACTCTTGGACCCTGTGCGAATAAGCCAGGTAGAATAAAAAGTAAGGTTGTGTTTTAGTGACTCATTGTGGTTGATAAAGGAACTGCAGCCATGAATGGCATAGGAGTTCCTTTGTCAACCACAAGGAGCCACTAAAACAAGTTCCTAAAAATTCCATACACCTTTGAAATATAAGCGTGGAGGGCATTAAGTAATTTCTGCTCATTAACAATGAAATCCCATCATATTGTGATGATACCAGTTTAAATAAATAGGTGATCATTTAAGTTTAAAAAGTTTTTTTTTTTTTAATTTAAGAAATAATGATAAATTTCAGTTGAAAGGAGCTTCCTTCTCTGCAGTAAACTGCTGATTTAAAGGTCCAATATTGTGCAAAATGGTGTTTTTGTGGGTTTTAGCCTCATAAAATATAGCCATGTATACCATTAATACATTGAAAACAAATTATTAAACCCCTAAGATGCAACGTTTCCCATTCCTTTATTAACAAAAGCTCGTAAAGAAACAAGCTGATTGCACTTTCTAGGTTTTACATCACAAACAAAGCATAGTCCTCAAGTTAGCAAAACAAAAGCACCCTGACTGCCTCCTTACTTGTGATTGGTCCCCTGAAAAACTTTACTCAATCAAATTTTTTTTTTTGGGGGGGGGGGGGCTCATTAATATTAATAAGCAGGGTGAAAACCGAAGCCCTCTTTCCTGAATCAATTTTAAAGGAACTTCCCCCATGGTCTGTGTCTCCACTACAGGAACCTCCCAGAAAGGGGACGTTTTCAGGAACTTTGGCTGAAATAAGACCCTGGTTAGGGATAGGTACTTCAGAGTGCCCCAGAAACTGCTGGGTGGGGTTTAGGATTGACTCGATGCTGACTGGATAAAACTTGATATCACGACCGCAGCGTTATCTAAACAAAACACAAGGAACTTAGAAGCGTCAAATTTGACAAGAAAAATAATGAAGCTGTAATGCTTAAAAATTTATATTATAATGCTGCTGTGATTGCGGAGGGTCTGAACAATTAAGGCCTTTCCACACTCTGGACGAACAAAGAAATTTGTTCTCTCTCTCCTTTTTTTTTTTTTTCTTGCAGCCCTGGTTTGGGAGTTCTTGCAGCTCATTCTTGACACATCATCTGGGCAGAACTTTTTTCTTGTGTGGTGTCCGACAACTATCGTGTGATTGGTCAGAAATCTGAATTTTCCAGGAGTTCTGCAATTGAGTTTCTTGTGAAGTATGAAATGCTCTGACCCGAAATAACTTTGTTCTTGCCACCTCAAGAAAAAGAAAAAATTCTCTGTTCTTGCAGAATATGTGCAGACCTTTATTCGGCATATGTGGCTATGCAGTTTCAGGAGGTGAGCAGATTGACACAGCGCATAACACCGGCCACTACTGCTGTCCTTTGCCAGGATGTGAACTCACACAGCCAGCCAACGAGAGACCGAGTCCCCACTGGTGCTTCTTCCGGTGTGCTCACCAGCTAAGCCATATAATGTCTAAAAATTTAAAAGCTAATACTGCCATGGTTGTGGACAGGAACTGCCAGATTGACTGTATATCATATGTGGCCACACCTGCATCAGGGTAGCGTGAACCCAGTGGAGAGGCAAGGCACAGGACCGGAGGCTCGGGCTGTCTGTAGTCACAGAGTGGCTCCACACCGTCGGTCAGCCAGGCACAGAGTCCCCGCTGGTGCTGCTCGTGCAGCTACGCTGTATAATTGACGTATTCCTCACCGCAGTTATTAAAGAACAATGTTAGCAAGTTGGTCCCATGCACAGTCCTCCAGAGACTGATGGTTCCTACCCCCAGAATGGAGTCACAGTGGGCTACAGGGCCAGATACTTATCAAGTTCCTATCCCTTAAAATGGGTTCCTGTAGTGGAAATGAGGCTCTTAACAGACAGCTTTACAGACAAGCTGTAATTTAAAAAAAAAAAAAAAAAAAAAATCTCAAACAACACAAGTCTTTGAGGTTGTCAAAACTTAAAATTAATCCCTCTCAGATGCACAATATGGGACCTTTTTTCCAGCAATGTGTGCTGGCGAGTTGTAGCACAGCAGCACAAGAGGAACGTGTAGAGATAAAAAAAAACAAAACAACAACAACAACAAAAAAAATGAGTAAACAGCTCCCCAAAAATTTGGGTTTCATTTCTTGTCTGTTAGTTTAAGGGTTCAGGCTCAGTTTAGGAATTACAGTGCAGCTTAACATCCATCTGCTACCAACTGGTTTTCCTTCCAGCCATTACAAACTCTAAACAAACACGTCTTGAAGCTCTTTCAGTCTTTTTGCTTTAATCCTTTTTTTTTGTAAAACATTTTTGAAAGCAATGAAGAACATGAGCTGATGTAGGATTGGGCGATATCACGATACTTTTAAAATATATCGATACATTTTCATCCACAACACAGGATAACCCAGTACTGTTTGTACTGATACTTTGCCTGCTTTCTCCTTTTCATCTGCCCCGCAACTTTTCACCCTCACTCCGAACACATACTACACCTCCCACACCTGCTTACTCCCGACCCAGGTCCAGAGAATGGATGCAAAAAAGTTCACTTTACAGAACAGCGGTCCCCAACCATTTTTGCTTCATGGATCGGTAACAAGTTTAAAAAAAAAAATGTGCAGGGCGTCTGTTAAAAATTAATGAAATAAACCCGTGAGTAGACCTGAATAGACCTATAATAGAGATATTCTACACTGGCCACCAGGCGAGGGAGGCCACGGTCGGGGAATGGTCTCGAGGATCCCGCCCGTGAACATAAGCGTCCGTTCTCCAGACCACCAGCTATTTTCACCAAGACCACACTGGAAAACAGAGCTGCAGTGCTGCACAGGCTATGTGCCCATCCAGTGCGTCTTTTTACTCCATTCTATTTTCTGTTCATTTTATATGTAGTTCAGCGTTTAATCCACTCAGAACAAAAATGTTATCAGCGGTAACCGTATTTTGCTGCCGCGCACAGGTCTACCGTAATAAGAATAAGTGGATGGATGTAGTTCAACAGACTACATATGGCTATTGGTACAGACGTGGACAAAATTGTTGGTACCCCTCTGTTAATGAAAGAAAAACCCACAATAGTCACAGAAATAACTTGAATCTGACAAAAGTGGTAATAAATAAAAATTCTATGAAACTTAACCAGTGAAAATCAGACAATGCTTTTGAATTGTGGTTCAACAGAATTAATTTAAAAACAAACTCATGAAACAGGCCTGGACAAAAATGATGGTACCCTTAACTTAATATTTTGTTGCACAACCTTTTGAGGCAATCACTGCAATCAAACAATTTCTGTAACTGTCAATGAGACTTCTGCACCTCTCAGCAGGTATTCTGGCCCACTCCTCATAGCAAACTGCTCCAGTTGTCTCAAGTTTGAAGGGTGCCTTCTCCAGACGGCATGTTTCAGCTCCTTCCACAGATGTTCAATAGGGTTTACATCAGGACTCATAGAAGGCCCCTTTAGAATAGTCCAATGTTTCGCTCTTAGCCATTCTTGGGTGTTTTTAGCTGTGTTTTGGGTCATTATCCTGTTGCAAGACCCATGATCTGCGACTGAGACCAAGCTGTCTGACACTGGGCAGCAGCACATTTCTCTCTAGAATACCTTGATAGCCTTGAGATTTCATTGCACCCTGCACAGATTCAAGACACCCTGTGCCAGATGCAGCAAAGCAGCCCCAGAACATAACAGAACCTCCTCCATGTTTCACAGTAGGGACAGTGTTCTTTTCTTGGTATGCTTCATTTTTGGATCTGTGAACATAGAGCTGATGTGCCTTGCCAAAAAGTTCCAGTTTTGTCTCGTCTGTCCATAGGACATTCTCCCAAAAGCTTTGTGGCTTGTTAACATGCAGTTTGGCAAATTCCAGTCTAGCTTTTTTATGATTTGTTTTCAACAGTGGTGTCCTCCTTGGTCGTCTCCCATGAAGTCCACTTTGGCTCAAACGACGACAGATGGTGCGATCTGACACTGATGTATCTTGACCTTGGAGTTCACCATGAATGTGTTTAGAGGTTGTTCTGGGCTCTTTTGTTACCATTCGTATTATCCGTCTCCTCCTGCGGCCACGTCCAGGGAGGTTGGCTACAGTCCCGTGGATCTTAAATTTCTGAATAATATGTGCAACTGTAGCCACAGGAACATCAAGCTGCTTGGAGATGGTCTTATAGCCTTTACCTTTAACATGCTTGTCTATAATTTTCTTTCTAATCTCCTGAGACAACTCTCTCCTTTGCTTCCTCTGGTCCATGTTTAGTGTGGTACACACTAGTGATGGGTCCGGCAACACCGATGCGTCGGCGCATGTGTCGAGCTCATAGAGCAAAACCCCGTGTCGGTGCGCGTATCGCTTTAAGAAGGTCACGTGACCAATACAGGAACTGTTTCGAACTGACACTGATGTGCCAAACTGTGTTTATCAGGAAGCACATCTGTCAACGGGATGCATCTGCCAAAAGAATCTCTGATCTTTTGTGGTTCATTGTCAAATTCATCAAGAATTATGGAGCAGCCTCAAGCCAAAAGAAAGGTTTCCGCCGTGTGGGACCATTTTGATCTCATATCGGAAAATAAGGTATTTGTTTTAATTTCCTTGTTGTTCCATCCTGTTTCTCTCAGAGTTTCCACTTGATCTATCTGAATTCAAATTCATTTCTAAGTGACTCTTAGTTTACTATTCATATTATTTTCTGCAGGTTAAATGTCGCATTTGTTCGACAGAACTTTCCTATTTAAACAAAACCACCTCCTCAATGCTGAGGCATTATAGGGCCAGGCATGAGAATGAAGTCCCAGATACACCCAGGATAAACTCAGGTATACAGCTATTCTACAACTTACTCACAGTTGCTTTATTGATAATTAATTCCTATTAATTTATTCTTTACTTCATTTTTAACCAACAAGCTTCCAGGAAGCAGATGCTGGATGAGGCTCTGCTGAATTTCATCCTGAAGGACTGCCAGCCCCTCAGCATTGTGGAGAGTAAAGGGTTCAGGGAACTGGTTCAGGTCCTTCAGCCCTCATATGTTTTGCCAACCAGAAAGGTTTGTGTGGAAATTATCTAAAGTAGTAGTTGATATATCAAATTTATTTAATCTTTAATTTAAATATATTGATTTGCTTTTGGTTTGACTTGGTGTAATTTTCAGACCATCAAACAAATGGTGGCCAAATAGTAAGAGAAGGAACGGGAACGAGTGAAATTGGAAGTACAGCAAGCTGTGGCAGTGAGTATAACAGCTGACATGTGGACATCTGTGAACATGGAGGCTTACTTGGCTCTTACCTGTCACTACATTAATGAGAATTTGCAGTTGTGAACATCTGTGTTGGGTGTGCAGTACTTTCCACAAAGTCAAACTGCTGACAATCTGGCCAAAGTCAAAAGGGGCATGATGGAGGACTGGGCCATAACCAATAAAGTAAAGTGTCTTGTGACCGACGCAGCACCAAACATGATTGCATCCACTAGACAGCTCCAAATTCGGCACTGAATTTGCATTGCACATAGTCTCAATTTATTAGTTAGTAAATCATGTGGTCAGATCCCCACACTTACATCCATCAGACACAAAGCTAGGCACATTGTCACATACTTCAGATCAAGCACTACAGCCAAGGAGAAGCTCGCTCAAGTGCAGCAACAGATGGGATGACCAACCCTGAAACTTATCAATGAGGTGCCAACACGCTGGAACAGCACATATGAAATGTTGTCAAGGCTACATGATGAGAGGGAACCAGTGTGGGTATCTCTGGCCTCTCTAAAAACAGATTTGACTCCACTTACAGCTGATGAGTATACCATCATAGAAGAAACACTTCTTGTGCTTGTTCCTTTCCATCAAGCTACAGTGGAGTTGTCTGAAGAGAGGCGAGTGTCAGGGTCAACCTTCAACCTTGCACACACAAGCAGCCATACACCTACATGAACACCTGAAGCGTCGAGTCACAGACACTGCTTCCAATCTGGAGTCATTAAGTGTGTTGACCCTAGAAACACTTCTAGACCCCAGATTTAAATCACTCGGGTTCCGCAGTTCCTCCAAGTGCAATGAGGCGATCAGTAGACTGCAGTCAGAATGTGCGTCTGTAATCGGACGCACAAATGAGCCCCAGCCGGGACCGTCTTTACAACAACTGTCTGCACCCACTTCAGGCATATTATTCAGCATTATTTGTTTGTTGTTGTTTGAAAATCATGTACTAAAATGCCAATTTGTTGTTTTTTTTTAGATAACCTTTGGCAACATCTCGACATCGAAGTGGGCAGGCAGACCAAAAGTACCACAGCTGATGCCATCCAGGAGTTGCAGAGTTACCTGGCAGAGGGCAATATTGCCAGGTCCCAGGATCCTATGAGAAACTGGGACAACCAAAAGACAATCTATCCCAACCTCTTTCAGCTTTCCTTACAATTTCTCTGCACTCCAGCCTCATCTGTGCCGTGTGAGCGGGTGCTTTCTAAAGCTGGAGAAGTTGTATCAAAAAAGCGTAACAGACTCAATTTCAAAACGTTGGAAAAACTTATTTTTTTTAATAAAAATTTGTTAAAAAAAAAAAAAAAATCCCAGTCCACAAGCATCCTCATTCACAACACGTTCACTTAGATTTTCATGTTATGATACATGTTCACATTATTTATTGACTGTATCTAAAAATATCAAAGATATTTTAAATTAAAATGAAGATATGAAATAATACAATATAAAATACAATGACTTAAATTATATTATTGTATATACTAGGTCATCAAATCAGTGTCAGTTGAGTCTGTCAACTAGGTTGCCTGTAGAGATTTTTAAGGTCCAGCAGGTGTCAGTATTCAGTGACACAGTAAATTGAGGACACATCTTGGTTGTATGGTCACATTATTTTCAATCTTTTCTAGGGGTACCATCATTTTTGTCCAGGCCTGTTTCATGAGTTTGTTTTTTAAAATAATTCTGTTGAACCACAATTCAAAAACATTGTCTGATTTTCATTGGTTAATTTTCATACAATTTTTATTTATTAACACTTTTGTCAGATTCAAGTTATTTCTGTGACCATTGTGGGTTTTTCTTTCATTAACAGAGGGGCACCAACAATTTTCTCCACGTCTGTAAGTGGAGTGTAGTACTGAATGAATTTATATGAAATAAGAAAAGAAAATACCAACCCTTAATGCTCAGTAAAAATGTTACAGCAAGGGTGTCAAACATATGGCCCGCGGGCCCAAACCTGCCCTTAGAGTAGCAGACAACAGTGAGACTCAGAATTAAACAGCAGAAGGGAGCAATGTGCCCTACTGCACACAGCTTTTATGGATTTTTACATATATATTTTCTATATTTACAAGTCAGGAAGATAACTTTCTTCTTGAATAGACAAGCTGTTTTTATCCCAAAGTGAAATATTATGTTTTTGAGTTCCAGCTACCTGTGACTTAATGTTTTGCCTTTTCAGATCCATTCTAATGTTTAAGTTTTAATGCACATATGTAAATGATTAACTGAGGGACAATATTGTTGAAATTCCACTTGTTTTTCTTTATAAAAAAATTCAGGTTCATGTTTTGTAAAATATTTTTTCATTAAAACTTTCAGTTATTTGATGGTGCGTTTTACCAAAATAATTTATTCGACAACATTTTTTGCATCGAGGTATGTATCAAGATACTGAATACTTATACTGAGATATGATTTTTGAACCATATTGCCCAGCCCTAAGCTGAGGTGTATTGTTCATGGTAAAGACACCACCACCTCGGGCCTACTCACCTCTAAATTAATTAAAAAAAAAAAAAAAAAAACTTTAAAAGCTGAGATACTTTCAAGTCACAGGTGATTCTGAGCAATAGTCAAAGAGATGGGGGAAAAAAAGACTAAACTGTTGTTGGATATTATGTGGACCAGTCTGAGGATTTTATCAGCAGATAAGACCTTGAGGGGCATGCAAGAGCAGACTGAACTAAACAAGGTGAGTGTGAAATTCAACACATAAAACGCTTTAGTCTATGTAATATCCATTTATGAGAATAACACAGGTAACCGATGAGGTGAGATGAATTCCTGTGCACTCTTAGCAGCTCCCTCAGCTAAATCTTAACCTTCTTCAGGCTATTTTACTCCTACAGGGGGGGAAAAAAACAAACAAAAAAAACCTTCTGAATATCTCCAACTCTGTCCTGATTTCATACATCATAACATTTGCAGCAGACGGATCAGCGTTTGGAACCTACCGTCTGTTTTATGTTTACTCCCCACTTAATCAAATGAGAATTGGATGTGTTAAGTTCTATCCTGATGACTGTGGTCCCAATCAGGCAGTGAGCAGCCCACCTTTACCAACAGGGATTAAAAAAAAAAAAAAACAACAGTGAGGGAATTAAAAATAAGATTTTAGAAGAAAACTGCTGGGTGATCACGTGATTACTTAAACGATCCAAATAAATACAAAAGTAAAGGAAAAAGTTGATTTAAAAAAAGTTACATTACAGAGGACCAGCCCCCTCTATTGAACCTTTATCGAACCACCCGAGCGGCAGCGGGGTGACTCTGCACGTCTGTAACAATCTCCTGCTGAAGTTTCGACCCTGGCAGCTAAAGAACTGATAGTTTTGTCAGTGTGTTCACGGTATAAAAAAAGGTCACCTAAGAGCAGAGCAAGCAGCACAGAGGACAGAGTGTGTGAAGGTGTGTGGGTCTGAGAAAGATGGGGCGAGGCTTGCAGGCTTGGAGGCGAGATGCCACTTCAGATGCTGTTGAGAGACCCTGGTACTGAACTGTGAGATGAATCTGAACCGGTACCATCTGAAGAGGAGACAGAGAAGTGATCCGTTAGACAAAAATGCAGGGAAAAAAACAATGTACAATTTCTAAAAAGGAAATGAGAGTTTCATGCATCAGTGCTGCCATCTAGTGTCTGGAAAACTATACTGTTTGAATGCAGCAGCATAATTTTGTCTGTCAAGCAAGTATGTCATAAATGTCTAAGGATGCAAAAGTAATCATGGTGATAAGTTTGAAGTGAGGAAAAAAATAAGTTTGAAAAAAAATCATAGCCTAGAGTAACTCTGGCAGCTCCAGCTTGTCTTCTTGTGAAGCTGTGTACCTTTTCCAGCAGCACAAACATCTGCGTAAGCTAAAAAAAATTTCTCTCAAAGTAACAGGCCTGAGAGCATGTTTGAGAACTTTAACATCCTAATGTGCTGGAAGCAGTTCATCCACTAATTCCCTCAGCTGTGGCACGTGCCCTCCAGCTACCTTTTGCTAAGTCAAAGTGTATTGAAGAGACAGGGCTTTTGGTCTGAAAATGTAACTTAGGAGTTATTTTTGCCAAGAACAAGTGAACCAGTATTTTCTTGTGACACAAATTTATGAACAAAAATATCAAATATAAAAATAAAAGTTGGAAAAACCACTGGAAAACTTTCTGTTCCACAAGGAAAATTTCAAACTTACAAGGAAAAAAAACCCTCTACAATGACCCTGTTCTTTCGGCTGCTCCTTTTACGGGTCGCCACAGCAGATGATCTGCCTGCATCTCACCATATCCCTTGCATCTTCCTCTGTAACACCAACCCTCTCCATGTCCTCCTTCGCTACATCCATGAATCTTATCTGTGGACTTCTTCTTTTCCTCCTGCCTGGCAGCTTCACCTTCATTATCCTTTGTCCAAATATAGCCACAATCCCCCCATCTCAGCCTTGTCTCTTACTTTGTCTCCAAATTGCTCAACATGAGCTGTCCCTCTGATATACTCATTTCTATTCCTGTCCCTCGTAGTCACTCCCAGTGAGAATATTGGCATCTTCATCTCTGCCACCTCTAGCTCTGCTTCCTGTCTTTTTGTCAGTGCCACCATCTCCAAATCATACATCATGACAGGTCTCACTACCATCTTGTAAATTTTCCCTTTCACTCTAGCTGCTATCCTGTCACAAATCACTAATGACAAGGGTCTCCACCTACTCCACCTTGCTTGCACTCTCTTGTGCATTTTCCATTGCTTTGAATATTTGACCCCAGGTCATCTACCAGAAAAAGAAAAAAACAAGAGCACTCTGAAGCGAGTGCAATATCCCCTGCCTCCGTATCCTTTGAAGATCCCAATACTTACTGACAGAGAGCAGTTTTCAACTTTTCAATATAATTACTGTAGCAGAACCAAATTATGATAAGCCCATCATCTACAAATATACAACAAAGTATACAACCCATAGTTGGCGGGCAGGATCCTGAGGCGAACCTGTGTAGCAAGTTTGGTGACCCTAGCTTTCTTTGTTGTTGAGATATAGTTTCTAAGTCATTTTGATGTTGACCTTGCGATCCCAAAACCATAGTTACACTTCAGGCTCACAGGGTGAACCTGTGTACCAAGTTTGGTGACCCTAGCTTTACGCGTCGTCAGTGTTGGGAGTACCGTGCTACTGTAACACCACTACTTTTGCAGTAACGTGCTGTGTAGCGAAATTAGTTTAAAAATTCAGTAATGTGTTATAGTTACTGAAATTTGACCAGATGCATTACTCGTATTAATATGGACAGATATTTTTAGCGCAAATAAATACAAACTGACCCTATGTAGCTGACACAGCTGTCAGTCAACGTGGCCTGTTGCAAAGAGCCTCTTCACTGCTGAGCGGAGAAAAAGATAAAGCTACTTTTTTTGTGGAAACAGACTATCTTTCCTTTGCAGCGGTTAAGGACAAAAGCATATTGGGGGATTGCAAGACCTATTGCAATCTTTAGAAGCACTTGAAAACAGCAACAAGCTCCGAAAAAGCTACTGCTATGCTAACAACACCATGTTAGTGGATTTACGCTATCTGAACACCCACGGCTGGATTTCAAGCACGGGTATCCATCTGGACAGTTTGTGACCCAGCAAGAATTAAACCGACTGATTGTCAGATACGTTGTTACAGAATGAAGATAACAGTCATTTTCCATCAGACAGCTGAGACTGTGAGCCACTTAAGTTAAAACACATTTACTCGTTACCTGGATAAAGATTATTCAAAAATGGATTTTGATCTCCAAAAGGAATTTCAGAGACTGGTTCATGTCTCTGTCACAGCAGACATTTGGGACTGTGGATAATGGACATTTTCTTTGGATCATTGTACATCGGATTAAATCTATAATATAAAGGTAAAGATAAACATTGACAGCTTTATGCAGTGTTGCCGTTTCACTCTTGTTCCCTCTCTCTCGCCCCACAAACCCCATTTCTCACTCCAAAATGAGGAAATTACTGGCAATTTTGTGTTGATTTTCTTCAGATTTTTCCCACAATAAGAGCTCTCAAGACAGGATAAAGCAGACTGAACATGTTTTAAAAGCTCTGAAACAGTTTTTCAGCCTGACAGTAATAAGCCCATAATGTAATCCATTAATTAAATCATCTTGCTATGTGTGCAAGATGATTTAATTATGCATTTAAAAGTAACATGAAAGTTACTTTCCAAGGAACTACTTTAATCATGCAGTAATTGATAAAGTAACTCAGTTACTTTTGAAAAGAAGTAACTAGTAACTGTAATTAGTTACTATTTTTTAGGAACTTGTCCAACACTGCTCGTTGTACAGTAACAAGGCATAGGAAATGTTGATGCTGACCTTTGACCTTTTGACCCCAAACCCATAGTCAGAGGTCAGGATCCCAAGGTGAACCAGGTTTAGTGGCCCTAACTTTACTTGTTTTATAGTAATAATAAATTTAGCATTTACCATAGTGCAATTGGAATGTCAACTTTGATCTTTGACCCCTTGACCCCAAACCCATAGTCAGGTCAGGGTGCAAGTCCAAGATGTGTATTAGATATAACTACTTTATCAATTTGAAAAGCCTACATAATTTCTTTCAGTAGTTATTGTGTTTCAAACAGGGGTGTCAGACTCATTCCATGGAGGTCCAAGACCCTTCATGTTTTACTTCCACCCAGTGTCATCAGCAGGTGTTTTCACGGATCAGCAATCAGAGGGAAGAAATTCAGTGAAATCACCTGTTGAAGACACTGGGTGGAGGTAAAACCTGCAGGGTCTTGGCCCTCCATGGAATGAGCTTGACACCCATGGTTTAGAAGATTTAGGGAAATCTGACCTCTGACCTCAGGGTTATCCAATGAGAGTGAAATCACAATATGCGCATCATGAGAGTATTTCAAACCATGGTACCAAGTTTCAAAACATTTGGAACAAAACTGTAGGAATTGATTTCACAAGACAGTTACTGTCTATGAAGTGAGTGAAATAAGAGGTCATAGGTCAGGGGCTATAACTCCTGCAAAAATCATCCAATCAGAACCAAACTGCAATATGCGCATTCTCAGTGTAAATTAAACCATGGTACCAGGTTTCAAAACAATTGGAACAAAACTGTAGGAGGAGATGATTTCACAAAAGTGGGACGGTGGCGGAGTGGTTAGCACTGCGGCAGCACAGCAACTCACCCTTGGCCGGGGGATCCTGGGTTCGATCCCAGCCCCTGACCAACAGTGATCTGTGTGGAGTTTGCATGTTCTCCCCGTGTCTGCGTGGGTTTACTCCGGGATTTCTCCAGTTTCCTCCCACATGCCAAAAACATGCAAGTTAGGTTAACTGGCATTAAACTGGGGATTCTAAATTGTCCTTAGGTATGACTGTGAGAGTGAATGGTTGTCTGTCTCTCTGTGTTGGCCCTGCGATGGACTGGCGATCTGTCCAGGGTGTACCTTGCCTCTTGCCCAAAGATGCTGGGAAAGGCTCCAGCCCCCCCGCGACCCAAAAAGGATTAAGCGGAAGAAGATGAATGAATGAATGGGACAGACTGATGGATGGACACTGACCCATAACACAAAATTTTTTGTTTTTTATGTAAAGTGTCTGAGTGCCTTGGAAAGCACAATACAAATAAAATGTATTATTATTATTATAATCCCCCTTCAGTCTTCGCTTAAAGGGGTCGAAGAGCCCTTTGACTGGTGGGGGATTAAAAGAAAAAATGCACACTTACCAGTTGTGCAAACTTAACTTAAAAAAATAAACAGCACAATATGATGCAAATTTAAAGGAACGTTTCATGTCTATGAGAGGAAAGATTAGCCTATTACTAATTTTAACAGGCCAGTTTATACCTACATTTAGATGCAGATCCCCCCCCCCCCAAAAAAAAAAAAAAAAAAAAAATTGCTCAAAAAACATGTTTGCATAAGGGGCTGCTGTCCCCTGGACCACACCAACACAGCCTAGACTGGATGTGGCTCCCAGTGACTTGGTCCTTTCACTCAAAATTTAATTAAAATTAAAGAGCACCCACTAACGAGGACCACTACCCTGGAGACATTCAAGCATTTTATTCAATTAAGATGATGGAGGAAAGGTCAGCCGTTGTGGCTTGAGCACCAGTGGTGACTCTGGAGTTTGACAGATCCCTGTAGCCTCCCCCCAAAAGCTGACTGAAAGCCTTTAAATTACGGCGGTCATTGTGGCTTGGGAAGATTAATTTGATTAGGTTCTGTAGGTGCAAATGTCACCTGCAATATGTACGTAAGTAGCAGCAGCAGTACAGAAATTAGAGGTAGTCAATGATTCAAAAGAGAGACTTAAAAAAATGGAAAAGGACAGAATAATTTGATCTGTCGCTAACTAGCATGTAGAATTAGCAAAAGCACTAAGACAAGTGCAATATCCCCCGCCTCTGTTTTCTTTGAAGATCCCAATATGTCACTGAAGGAGAGCAATATGTGCATCATCAGTGTATATCAGACCGTGGTACCAGGCTTCAAAACATCTGGAACAAAACTGTAGGAGGAACTGATTTCACAAGACAGTTACTGTTTATGAACTGAGGTGAAGATCCTATGCAAGTTAGGGATTATAACTCCCGCAAAAATCATCCGATTGGAGCCAAATTGTAATTTGCACATCATCAGTGTATATCAAACTCTGGTACCAAGTTTCAAAACAATCAGAATAAAACTGTAGGAGTTGATTTCACAAATGTGGGATAGACAGACAGACGGACCGTCCACCACATACCATAATCCTCCTTCGGTTTTCACCCAAAGGGGTTTCTGCTATTTTTATCCCCCCTTTGGTCTTTGACCGGCAGGGGATAAAAGTGGACTAGAAGACGACAATAGTCAGATTTAAATCTGAACTTTTTTTTATTGTATTTTCTATTGGAATGTAATGAAACAAAAAGCATTAATTTCATTAATCACAAAAATTTCCTAATTTCTGTACTCCAAGGCTACAAAGGTAACACATTTTGCCAATAAGTAATCAGTCGATATAATTCTATACTTAACAGTACAAAACACCCAGGATACAGCTGAAAAACCAACATATTCTCTCAGAGTACAGATAGGAAAATTCACCAGCGTAGAACTTTACGTAACTGTGCACACCTTAAGCTGGATTCATGCTGCACCTCTGCTGTCTGCGTACGTGTAACCGGAAACCTCGTGTGACGAAATTTATGTCATCATCTCCACTCCGCTAGTGTCCGCAGTGCTCAACCGTGGACGACCGCGTGCAACCCAAATTTTGTGACCACGCCGCCTGCCCACGACCTGAACGCGTTGAAAAGCGCAAGGGCAAGACTGAACATCCCATTCACGAGGTGGCGATATCGGCACACCATACCAAGACAAAGTAGATGAAGAAGACAACGAGGAATCGGAAGACGAGAATAAACATAGATGAATCATACATAAATACTTCACAGCAGCATCTTCGTGGAAAAGGAGTGAAAATTGGGGAGTCAAGCAGCAGAAAGCATGCAGCGTTTCTTCGTTGGTGAAAATCCTGGCGCACAGGCACATTGGCACTACCTATCGGGTGGGAGTGAAACTACAAATGATGGTTGTGCGCATGCGTCAACCGCTGGGCCTGGGTAGATGAAAAAAGTGAGCATCAACAGCGCCGCGTGCGTGCCGGACTCGTCCAAAGCGCACGCGCACCAAAGCGGACTACAGGGGAAATGCAGCATGAGTAAGGCTAATCACTAACTTTCACCCAAATTGTTCTTGTTCTCATAATATTGTCATTATATTGGATGTTGTTTGATCACAGTTACATATGGTGTCAGGGAAGGGTTCGATGCAGAAGTTAGGTAATGGTATATATTTCCTAGGACTGACGTGACCTTAATTCAATTTAAACAATGGCAAATCCCTAGCGAGGTAAAACGTCAAGTACATAATTATCTTAATGGTTCAAGATTTCTTTTTCCAAGATTTCAGAATATTTTCGTGGGACTGTTTCAGACAAAGAAAGTGGCCAAGATTTTAAAAAAGAAAGCGTATGGAGAGTGCAAACCTCAGCCAAGGCAGCTAATTTCTCTCCTCATATTTTAATTTCTCTCACAGCCTGTTAGTTGTTAGCAGATAGCACCCTCTGCTGGTGATCATCACCGCCTAATTCTAACAGATTGGTCGATGTATTTGTAACCTCTCCTGAATCCATCATCAAAATCCATCAATAACATTCCAAATTAAGCTTTCAACACACAAACACACAATAAAAGTGCAGGGAAAGAAAAAAAACTCCTTGGCTTAAGTAAAAAGTCTGTATAATAGCAAAAATCTAAAAGACTAAAGATTTTCCTTGTGAGGTTTGAGAGTCCCCCCCCCCCAACAGCACAAAACTGTGACATTAACAGAATCAATAAATCACAATGAAAGTTTCCCACCGTGGGCGGAAGCAGCTGTGTGTGAGCGGGCGTGAGGAGGAATGAGGGTCGAGTTCAGCTGAGGCTGGATTGACAGCTCTGCAGAGAATGAAAGGAGAGTTTCTATTTAGCGCCGAGTTATGGGGAGAGTGAGAGGAGGATGGTGTCATTCAACTGAAGAATAGTGCGACGTTGCATTAATTGCGGCACTTCAGAGGTCACAAAACACTGAGGAAGATCATCTGGTGGTAATTAATGCTGCTAAGCAGATGGTGTGATCATGGAGCACAACTTCAACTTAGCTAAAATGTCAAATATAGAAATGGAATCTGACTTTTTAGGGCTGAAAAATAAGTTAAGCAACAGATGGGTTCTTGCAAGTTCTTTTTCTTATATCCACCTGTAGTGCTAAAGTTGAAGAGCATGGGCAGGTCTCGGCCGTTGGGCAGTCGTGCGTTTGGCTGGCGCAGCTCGTCAAAGAAGGCGTGTGAGCAGGCCTCTAGAGGGGAGAAGCGTGAGGCTGGCGTGTACTCCAGCAGCCGAGAGCAGAGAGCAATGGCCTCTGGAGGGGTGCGAGGCTTAAACACCTGAAGAAAAGAAAAAATTCAACCTCAAAAATCTATTAAAAAAAACGCAGAAGGAATTCACAACAGACAACAGTGTTCCAGACAAACACCCTCTTCCAGGTCTTATTCTGGCATATTCTATTACATTTAATCAGGGTGGCCCTGCCTGCATCCAAGTCGACAGTGTCACTTGCCGAGTTAGCCTAGTCTAGAGGTGACTTGGCTTTAACCGACATACCTCACCCATCCCTTCCTACATAGATTATAGCACCCAGATCATCTACAAACATCTGACAATATGCACTCTCTGTTCTAGACATTTTAGCTTTTTTCCCTACAGTTTATTATACTTAAGTGGCCGGGAAGCTCATCCACTAAAGGTGGTTAATTGCATCTAGCAGAGCCACCCAATCACTCAATTACAGTCGTTTCTGTGTTTGGACCGGTTCTGACCTAACAGCCACGTTAACGACACACTCCTGTCCCCAATGATGTTTTAATGGGCTTTTCCAGTGCATCCGGAAAGTATTTTTCCCTTTTTCCACATTTTATGTTACAGCCTTATTCCAAAAGGGATTAATTTTTTTTCCTCAAAATTCTACACACAATACACAAATAATGACAACATGAAAAAGTTTGTTTTTTTTTTTTAGATTTTTGCAACTTTATTAAAAATAAAAAACCAAGAAATCACATGTACATAAGTATTCACAGCCTTTGCTCAATACTTTGTTGATGCACCTTTGGCAGCAATTACAGCCTCAAGTCTTTTTGAATATGATGTCACAAGCTTGGCACACCTATCTTTGGGCAGTTTCGACCATTCCTCTTTGCAGCACCTCTCAAGCTCCATCAGGTTGGATGGGAAGTGTCGGTGCACAGCCATTTTCAGATCTCTCCAGAGATGTTCAATTGGATTCAAGTCTGGGATCTGGCTGGGCCACTCAAGGACCTTCACAGAGTTGTCCTGAAGCCACTCCTTTGATATCTTGGCTGTGTGCTTAGGATAGTCGTCCTGCTGAAAGATGAACAGTCGCCCCAGTCTGAGGTCAAGAGCGCTCTGGAGTAGGTTTTCATCCAGGATGTCTCTGTACATTGCTGCATTCATCTTTCCCTCTAGCCTGACTAGTCTCCCAGTTCCTTCCACTGAAAAATATCCCCACAGCATGATGCTGCCGCCACCATGCTTCACTGTAGGGATGGTATTGGCCTGGTGATGAGCGGTACCTGGTTTCCTCCAAACATGACGCCTGGCATTAACGCCAAAGAGTTCAATCTTTGTCTCATCAGACCAGAGAATTTTGTTTCTCATGGTCTAAGAGTCCTTCAGGTGCCTTTTGGCAAACTTCAGGTGGGCTGCCATGTGCCTTTAACTAAGGAGTGGCTTCCATCTGGCCACTCTACTATACAGTCCTGATTGGCGGATTGCTGCAGAGATTGTTGTTCTTCTGGAAGATTCTCCTCTCTCCACAGAGGAATGCTAGAGCTCTGACAAAGTGACCATCGGGTTCTTGGTCACCTCCCTGACTAAGGCCCTTCTCCCCCGATCGCTCAGTTTAGATGGCCGGCCAGCTCTAGGAAGAGTCCTGGTGGTTCCAAACTTCTTCCATTTATGGATGATGGGAGGCCACTGTGCTCATTGGGACCTTCAAAGCAGCAGAAATGTTTCTGTACCCTTCCCCAGATTTGTGCCTCGAGACAATCCTGTCTCGGAGGTCTACAGACAATTCCTTTGAATTCATGCTTGGTTTGTGCTTTGACATGCAATGTCAACTGTGGGACCTTATATAGACAGGTGTGTGCTTTTCCAAATCCTGTCCAATCAACTGAATTTACCACAGGTGGACTCCAATTAAGCTGGAGAAACATCTCAAGGATGATCAGTGGAAACACGATGCACCTGAGCTCAATTTTGAGCTTCATGGCAAAGGATGTACATAAGTATTCACGTGATTTCTTAGTTTTTTATTTTTAATAAATTTGCAAAAATCTAAAAAAAAAAAGTTTTTTCACGTTGTCATTATGGGGTTTTGTGTGTAGAATTTTGAGGGAAAAAATGAATTTAATCCCTTTTGGAATAAGTCTGTAACGTAACGAAATGTGGAAAAAGTGAAGCACTGTGAATACTTTCCAGATGCACTGTATATTCCACATTCAGTCAGCTGTGGGTGTCAGTGACCACTCCTTAGCATTTAAAAGACAGAGGCTGAAACCGGTGGCTGAGAAGAAGGGTGCTTAATCTGGGTAGAGACTTGTGCTGAAACATTTAAACCCCAAGATCAAAGAATGTTTTAAGACCTCTGGGAACGGTGTCAACATATGGAAAAAGGGGTAAATGTCCCTTTTTCCAATCAGCCACATGAATAACTAGATGGGCATTTTTTTTAAATTTAAAACAATACTCTGCTTATTGAAAAAACCTAATGAATGCTGTGTGTTTACCTTGGTCCATGGATGCGCTTTGATCTGTGGGAACTTAAATTCTGTGTAGTTTGGGTTCATCTCACGAATCTGTTCCCTCGTCGGCGTTCCTAACACCTGAGGAAAAGACGATGGATGCATATGACTGCCTGCGATCGTCAAAACATATCTAACGGTCTTTTAAAGATCAGGAAAAACAAGTATCCCCAGGATCAATACAGTGACGAACAAGGATTTTAACAAACACACCTTGATAATCTCTACGAGCTGGTCCACACCGCTGTCACCAGGGAAAATAGGTTGTCCGAGTAGCAGCTCCGCCAGTACGCAGCCAGCTGACCAGATGTCAATGTTTGCAGTGTAGTCTGTGGCACCAAAAATGAGCTCTGGGGCGCGGTAGTACCGGGAGCAGATATATGACACGTTAGGTTCACCGCGGACCAGTTGCTTGGCGCTGTGGGAAACCACAAATCACATTAAAGATCACAGAAATACAAAATGGAAAAAAGCTCTCAATATGTGGCATCACAATTAAAAATTCTATTCTTTCTGAAGTAACTAACAGGAGGTTTTGTTTTTTTTATTTTTAACCTTCTTGCTATATTTTCTGATTCTCGCCAGCAGGAATTAGTAACTCCTGCCTCATCAAATGGCTTGGTAGTTCAAGGATTGGTTTGGAAATGTATACTACGCATCTTAAGAGTATCAAGGACTAACTTAAGAACATGGATTTTATATGACGACAACAGGATAGTTTTACTTTTCTAACCAACACTGACTTTTAGATACTTTCCTTTTTCTCCTTTAAAGTTGACTCATTGGTATGTTTTTATCGGCCATTTGGACAGGGGTCAGCAAATTGTGTGTCTTATGTAAATAGCCATGGCTTAAAAACTGAAAACTTCACACATCTACTAGAGGAGAAGAAAGCCCAAAATCTACAAGAAAAAAAGTCTCAAATTTCCAACAACAAAGTCTCAAATTCAGGAGAATAAAGCTGGTATTTTATGAAAATAAAGCTCTAAACCGAAAAAAAAAAATTGCAAATTTATGAGAAAAAAGCCGCCAATTTAAGAGAATAAAGTCACAAATTCACAAGAACGAAGTGGCAAATTTAAAAGAGAAATTACAAATCTAAGGTAAAAAAAGAACATGAAAAACTACAAAACTGTGCATGTTAATTCATGACAAAAGAAGACGAGAATAAAATCACAAATTCACAACAATGAAGTTGCAAATTTATGAGACAAAACCATGCAAATCTACAAGAAAAGAAGTTGCAAATTTACAAGAAAAAAGTCACAAATCTATGAGAAAGCTGCAGATTTACAATGGAAGTTGGAAATTTCTAAGGAAACTACTAATTTAAGATTTATAAAATATATCTAAAGAATTTCTATTTTACTGGAAGAAACTGACTAACTGCAAATGTTGACAGGCATGTTTTCACTCATAATTTGGCCATTTCATCAAACCCCATATTTGAATACTATATGTAACAGCTGTAGCATTAATAGGGAGCCATTATTATCAGTGTGTGTCTGTTTTATGTTTTAATGCCTATTAACTTCTATCTTAGGTGTTAAATGGTCATGCATCACAATATTTTATTCTTCAAGTGGGAGAAACATATTTTGGTTAATTAAATTGCATTCTGATATCAGCCTGAATCTGTTTAAGCCACTCACCTGCCGAAGTCACACAGCTTCAGGACGGCAGTTTCCGGGTCGACCAGGAGGTTTTGGGGCTTGATGTCTCTGTGACACACACCCTGGGAATGTATGTAAGCCAGGCTACGAAACAACTGATACATGTACACCTGTGGAGGCCAGAACACAAAATTTAATAAAAAACAGCTCAAATACAGATGAGTATAACAGAATAATGAACAATGATAACAGTGCATTTCTCAAGGATTTCAAGATTCACGTCCTCACATCGCTGATGTCATACGAACACGCTGGTCAGCCCAGAAGCTGGTGATTCAGGCCACTACTGAGCGTCACCGGCATTTTTACAAGTCTTTTAATTTTGTCGCCCCATGTCCAACTCAGCACAGATCATAGGTGGAATACACCGATCTACATAGTTCAGTGGCTACTGTTCTTTGTCCTCCATTACAACGGAGAGAATTATAAAATGCAGCCAACAATTTTTTTTATGTCGGTACTGCACTGTGTGTTTGTGTGTGCAGGCTGCACTTTTGTGTGTCGCATTTATGTCGGGCCTACATATCTCCCGAGAGAACACTCACACGTGATCTGCATTGTTATTTATGCAAATCCGACGGCGAACGCTGGGACAGCGCGTGACGTCATCCATTCAGTAACCAGCAGGCTGCAGACAGAACACCCAGATGCTCTTCTCCTCATCTCAGGCGATTTCAACCACGTTTCACTGTCTCCCATTCTGCCCACTTTCACCCAGTATGTCACATGCCACACTAGAGACAATAAAACACTGGATTTGTTCTACGCAAACACTAAGGAGGCGTACACCTCATCACAACTCCCCCCACTTGGGAGATCGGATCACAACTTGGTTCATCTCCGACCGGTGTACAAACCCCTAGTGCACAGACAACCTCCGGCCATGCACACTGTGGAGTTATGGTCTGAGGAGACAATGGACACTCTAAAGGACTGTTTTGAAGCCACTGCCTGGAAGCAGCTCTGCGATCCACATGGTGAGGACATCGATGGCCTCATTCACACCTTCACAGGCTATCTCAGCTTCTGTGTGGACAAATCCGTTCCCACCAAGACCATACGGCGTCACTCAAACAACAAACCCTGGATCAACCCTGAGATAAAAACACTTCTGAGAGAGAAGAAGAGGATCTTCAGGTCGGGGAACAGGGAGATGCTGAAGTCCGTACAGAGGGAGCTGAGGAGAAAGATCAGAGAAGGCAAGGACAGCTTCAGGAAGAAGATGGAGGACAAGTTGCAACAGAGCAACATCGGCGGGGTCTGGAGAAACCTCAAAACCATCTCGGGGCTCCAGAATACCTCCCTCCAGGCCACGGGGGGCAGGGAGTAGGCGAACAACCTGAATCTGTTTTTCAATAGATTTGACCAACCGCCCTCCCCCCTGTCTGCACAACAACCACTGCTGCCACTAAGAAATCAAGTCCTGCTGCCCACTCCCCACTCCACCGACACCCCCCCCCCCACTCCCAACACACAGCCCCCCATCCTGACCCTGACCAAGACCCAGGTGAGGACGGAGCTGAGGAAGATCAAGGCGAGGAAGGCGTCGGGACCGGACGGCATCAGCGCAAAGCTCCTCAAGTCCTGTGCAGACCAGCTGTGTGGGATTGTGACGTATATCTTCAACATGAGCCTGAAACTGGGGAGGGTACCACAGCTGTGGAAAACATCTTGTGTGGTACCTGTACCAAAAACTTCCCACCCCAAAGACCTGAACAGCTACAGACCGGTGGCCTTGACGTCCCACTTGATGAAGACCCTGGAGAGACTGCTCCTTGCTCATCTCCGCCCCCTGGTGGAACCAGCGATGGATCCACTCCAGTTCGCCTACCAGCATGGCATTGGGGTGGAGGATGCGGTGATCTTCCTCCTTCACCGTTCTCTGTCCCACCTGGAGAAGCCCGGGAATATGGTGAGGATCATGTTCTTTGACTTCTCCAGTGCTTTCAACACCATCCAACCGATGATCCTGAAGGACAAGCTGCTGCGCGCAGGGGTGGACCAGCACCTGTCATCATGGATCCTGGACTACCTCACGAACCGGCCTCAGTTTGTGAGAACCCGGGACTGTGTTTCCGACACGATCATCAGTAGCACGGGGGCCCCCCATGGAACGGTGCTGGCTCCCTTCCTGTTCACTCTTTATACTGCGGACTTCTCACACAACACAACACATTGCCATCTACAGAAGTTCTCTGATGACTCTGCGATCGTTGGTCTCATCTCCAGCGGAGATGAAGCTGAGTACAGAGGGCTTATCCAGGACTTTGTGGACTGGTGCCATCGGAACTGCCTCCAGATCAACGCGAGGAAAACTAAGGAGCTGGTGGTGGACTGCCGCAGGCATGGGCAGCCCCTCACAGCACCAGTAAATATACAGGGAACAGACATCGAGATGGTGACATCCTACAAGTACCTGGGTATTCATCTGAACAATAAACTAGACTGGTCACACAATACTGACGCACTCTACAAGAAGGGACAGCGCAGGCTGTTCCTGCTGAGGAGACTCAGGTCTTTTGGTGTACAAGGGGCGCTGCTGAAGTCATTCTATGACACGGTGGTGGCATCAGCCATCACTTTTGGAGTGGTCTGCTGGGGCAGTGGCATTACTGCAGCCGATAGGAAGAGACTGAACAAACTGATTAAGAAAGCTAGCTCTGTCCTGGGGCAACGCCTTGATCCGATGGAGGAGATAGGAGAGAGAAGGACGGTGGCTAAACTGTCATCTCTGCTGGAGTCCGAGTTCCACCCTATGCAGGACATACTGGATGCACTGAGGAGCTCATTTAGCAGCAGACTACATCATCCCAGGTGCACAACCGAGAGGTTTCGTAGGTCCTTCCTACCAACGGCTGTCAGACTGTACAACCTAAGCAGGGCTGCTCGCAGAGATAGCAAAAAGACGTAACAAACTAATAGTTTTTTTTTTAATGCAAAAGATGCAATAGACTTACACAATGGTCCTCTCCGGCATACAACTAGGATCATACCGGTCGCTATGGAGGGTGAGAATATGTATGGGCACATAATCATACCATGTAGGATAACTAAATAGACGGTTATGCTGTTTCATCCCACCTAGCAACAATGCTCTGCACTGTGTGTGTTTATATATTTACATATTTATTCCATCTAGCTACAATGCTCTGCACTGGGTGTGTTTATATTTATATATCTATATATTTATTCCATCTAGCTACAATGCTCAGCACTGGGTGTGTTTATATTTATATATCTATATATTTATTCCATCTAGCTACAATGCTCCGCACTGTGTTTTTATATATCTACATATTATTCCATCTAGCTACATTGCTCCGCACTGTGTGTGTTTATATACTTGCATATTTATTCCACCTAGCTGCAATGCTCCGTACTGTGGGTGTTTATATATTTACATATTTATTCCATCTAGCTACAATGCTCTGCACTGTGTGTTCATATATTCATATATTTATTCCATGCAGCTACAATGCTCTGCACTGTGTGTCTGTGTGTGTGTGTGTGTGTATATATATTTTATAGTAATATGTACATATGTATATTAGCTGCTCTTGCTTGCTTGTTTTTTTTTCTTGCCTTCTGATTGTTGCTCTGAGTGTTGCTATCCCTGTGCTGTTGCAATCCTGGAATTTCCCCGTTGTGGGACTAATAAAGGCTTATCTTATCTTATCTTATCTTATTTAGCGCCACACAAAGTGGGATGTTTCATTTTGGAGGGTGCTGTCACTGAAAAAAAGAGGAGCAGAGGATAAGTTAATGCAAGGTGAACTGGGATGAATAGATTGCTCCCCGCCAAACCAGGACCGGCTGATTTATTCTCCACAGCAGCTGGGGACAGTCAGAGCTGCTGCAGGCTCCGAGGGAGTGACTGAAAAAAATGCTCTAAAGAAACCTCTCACTCTCTGGAAGAAACCTGTGGAATTGTGGCACACACACAGTTGTCTGCTGCAGTGTTCATTTCATTGACGAATAAACTGTCCTCAGCCACAAAAGTGAGATACTCTGTTGTTGGGGAAGGGGGGGGGGGTGTCTACAGCAGAGCCCATCTCTGTTCAAGGCAGGTTCATGTTGTGGCTGATCTCTGGAAGAGTGCAACGGGAAAAAAAGGAAGCTCCATGGGGTGATGAACAAACACAGCTAGCAGTCGACACCGACTCCCACTCTCAGCTACACACAGCTGCACCAATGTGATTAGTTTTTTTATTTATCTTATTTAAGACAAGAATAAAAAGGAGCTGTTTTCACCTTTACATGTTTCGACTGTCCAACTGCAGTCTTCTGAGGAAGACTGCAGCTGGACAGTTGATTCACTGTCACATCTCTTTTTATTCTTGTCTTAAATAAGAAAAAACAAAAAATTAATAATTAAAAAGAAGACAAAATGAACCTACTTGTGCACTAATGTGATTTCTTTTGACAGAGGAAAAGTGACTTCACTTTAATTAGTTATATATTGCTGTGAAGAACAAATGAAGCTTCTTCTGGGGTTAACTAAACATCAAATATGTAGGCTATTTTTACGGTCTAGTCCAGGGGTCTCAAACATACGGCCCGCCAAAACTGGCCCGTTTGTATGGAGTGGCGAGTCTGTCCAGCTGGTTAGGTTGATTAAGACTGATGACTGATGTGGAAATGTATGTTAATTTAAAATAATTTTTAGATCTTGACAAGATTTTTTTTTTTATCATAAAGTGAAATACTGTATTTCTAATCATTTAACTGCACTCTTGCAGTCAGTTTTAGAGAAGTAACAGATGTTTTTATCAGGCTACAATTTTTTGTCTTGTGCTACATGACTATGAACTTCTGTAGCACCAGTGCTATAAGCAAAAAAAAAAAAAAAAAAAAAGTTCACGTACGTCTTGAGGGTTTGTGGGTCACATGACTCACGGTGATGGCTAAGTAGCTTGTTAGCTGTATTGGAGTCCTTTACGCAGCCACTATTATGATTATCACCACACAGGGATTACAAGTCTCTGATCAGGATCTTAAATCTTATCTCAGCTTGTCCATTTTGTCATCCATTCTCACGGTAAAGCAGTTGAACTGACCCAGATTAGTCGCTAACACTGATTTAGCTTCTGGGCATTTACATGTTAGTTTAAGACTTAAACTAACATGTAAATGCCCGACTTCCGGTTATGGCTGCCACGTAGGACGGACGTGTCTCGCTCTGCTCTGCTCCTGGAGAAAAAAAATCGGCAAATAACTCTCTCATTTGGGACAGAACGTATCCCAGCGTTTGGGTGAGGATATGTCGGCGAAGCCTAAGGCTGGAAAACCAGGAAAAGGAAAAAGCGAGCCGCCGAAACAGTCCAAATTAACGGACTTTCAGGTCTGTGACGCAGCAAATAAAACTCCATATATGGCGGAGGAGGCTGGCAACGGTGCGATGTCTGCGGGGGGAGGCACAGATGCGCTGATGGCTGCCATGAGTTCAATGAGAGCGGACTTTTCCTCTAGATTTGATGGGATTATGACAGCGTTGGAAGGAATAAGAAAGGAATTGGGTGACTGTGTAGAACGAACGGCGCAGATGGAGCTCCGTCTCGCTAGTGCTGAAGATGACGTCACCCGTCTTCAATTAAAGGTGCGCACTTTGGAAAAAAAAAAAAAATCTCGGGAAGATAATATTTTGGATTTGGAATCTCGGTCGAGACAGAATAACTTGAGGCTGGTGGGTCTTCCAGAGGAATCAGAAGGTCGGGACGTATGTTCCTTTCTGGAAAAGTGGATTCCAGAGGTGCTGGGCAGCGAGGAGTTGCAATCAGCAGTGGTTCTGGAAAAAGCACATCGTATTGGCCCACGGAGAGATAAGGGACCGCCGAGGACCTTAATTATGAAGTTTCTTAGCAACAGAGACAGGATGAAGATCTTCAACACTGCACGAGCTAAAGGAGAGATTAAACACCAGGACCAGCAGGTGCGGTTCTACCCAGATTTGGCCACAGGAATCCAGCAATTGAGGAAGCAGTTTGATCCCGTACGTAAGGAGCTGCGCAACCTTGGGATTCGTCATGGTGTAATCTATCCTGCGAGACTGCTGACCACGTATGAGGGCAGAACCCACATCTTCAAGACCCCAGAGGAGGCGCAGGAGTTCATCAAGAGGATCAAAGAAGAAGAAGAGACTGGTGGGAGCTAAGCATGAACAAAATATAAGGTAGAATAATTAAGCATTTGTACAGGCATCTGACTGACTTGAAGTAAATAGTAAGTTTACAAAATATAGATTGTATTATATATTAAAAAAAAACAAAACAAAAACAAAACAAACAAAAAAAAAAACTATGATGTACAAAGTTGTTAAAAATTTTGGAGTTAAGTTGGAAAACTACAGAGGAGAGTTAATGTTACGTCATTAAAAGCAGTAGAGTTAGGGTGATTGGGAGGATGAAGAAGGAGTGGCTTAGGCTGTTCCCCGTGGGTGTGGAACGGTCGATGGCTATATCGGGAGACAGAATTTTTTTTTTGATTTTGGGGGGTTTGCCACAAGTGTGGGAAGGGGAAATTTGTTTGTGTGTAGTTTGTAGGATGAATGTTCAACCACTCATGTTTTTGCTTCTCTGTATGAGCATGTTTACACTGCAAGGTAATCCCAAACTCTCTATTGATCATAAACCAAAGTGTTAATCTTAATTTAACTTCATGGAATTGCAGAGGTCTACAAAATTTAAAAAAACTTAAACAAGTTATGAATAAAATAAAAGACATGGGTTCAAAAATTGTGTTTTTACAAGAAACTCATCTAATAGAGGAGGATGTTAAAAGAATTAGGAGTAGATGGCAAGGAAGTGTATTCACCTCTTCATTTTCATCCCGAGCCAGGGGAGTTATGACTCTCATACATAAATCAGTTCCTTTTCAAGTGAAAAATGTAATTGGAGACAAATTTGGAAGATATGTAATCATTCAAGGTTCTTTGCTATTAGAAAATATAAATCTTGTGAACTTATATGGTCCCAATATAGATGATCAGAAGTTCTTTGCTAATTTATTTCTCATCTTATCATCACTTACAGGGCAACATATAATAGCAGGGGATTTTAATTGTACATTGAATCCAGGTATAGATAGATCAACAGGACTGGATTGTACGCACATTGGATGTAGGATGACTATTAATCATTTTATGAAAGAATTGAGATTGTTAGATATATGGAGAGAAATGAAACCACAAGTTAAAGCCTATTCTTGTTATTCCAGTACCTACAAGACATTCTCACGTATTGATTATTTTTTGATTTCCACAGAATTAAGGTCCAAGATTCAAAACTGCTTTTATGATAACATCGTGATCTCTGATCATGCACCCTGTTGTCTAATATATGTAGATAAAAAATTGACAAAGGAATCAGGTAGATGGCAATTTCAGCATAAATGGCTTCAGGATGAGGAATTTGTCAAGTATATAGAAAAACAGATAGACGAGTTCTTTGACATCAATACTACACAAACATCAGCATGTGTAAAGTGGGAGGCTTTCAAAGCTTTTATTAGGGGACATATTATTAGTTATACAGGATCAAAATCTAAGAAGACTCGAGAGGAGAGAGCCCAATTGGAACATAAAATAAAAAGTCTTCAGGAAAAAGTGTATGCAGGAAGTGACCCAAGGTTGGAGAATGAATTACTGATTTTGAGAGCTGAATACGACAAAAAATCAGCGAATAGAGCTGCCTCGAGTCTTCTAAGATTGAAACAATCTTTTTATGAACAAGGTGAAAAATCAGGAAAATTATTAGCATGGCAGATTAAACAATTAGAAATTAAAACACCAATTACCAGTATTATAAGTAACGGACAGGTAGTTATAGATCCTTTAGAAATTAATAGAGCCTTTAGAGATTACTATGAAAAATTATATGATACCAAAAATGAACCTGATTTAACAAAACTAAATGGGTTTTTGAACGAACTATCTATACCGTGTATTCCAAATGAAAACAGGGAGATATTGGAGTCTAAAATTAGTCAAGAAGAAGTTGGGCTATCCATCCATCCATCCATCTTCTACCGCTTTTCCGGAGGTCCGGGTCGCGGAGGCAGCAGTTCAAGCAGAGAAGCCCAGACTTCCCTCTCCCCAGCCACCTGCTCCAGCTCTTCAGAGGGGATACCAAGGCGTTCCCAGACTAGCTGGGAGACATAGTCTCTCCACCGAGTCCTGGGTCTGCCCCGGGGTCTCCTCCCAGTGGGACGTGCCTGAAACACCTCAAGTGGGAGGCGTCCAGGAGGCATCCTAATCAGATGCCCATACCACCTCAACTGACTCCTTTCAATGTGGAGGAGCAGCGGTTCTACTCTGAGCCTCTCCCGGATGACTGAGCTCCTCACCCTATCTCTGAGGGTGAGTCCAGCAATCCTACGGAGAAAGCTCATTTCAGCCGCTTGTATCCGCGATCTCGTTCTTTCGGTCATTACCCAAAGCTCGTGACCATAGGTGAGAGTAGGAACGTAGATTGACTGGTAAATCGACAGCTTTGCCTTAGAACTAAGCTCCCTCTTCACCACAACAGACCGGTACAACGTCCGCATCACTGCAGATGCTGCTCCAATCCGTCTGTCGATCTCTCGCTCCATTTTCCCCTCACTCGTGAACAAGACCCCAAGATACTTAAACTCCTCCACTTGGGGCAGGAGCCTGTCCCCAACCCGGAGAGGACAATCCACCTTTTTCCGGCTGAGGACCATGGACTCGGACTTGGAGGTGCTGATTCTCATCCCAGCCGCTTCACACTCAGCGGCAAACCGTCCCAGCAAGAGCTGTAGGTCATTGCTGGATGAAGCCAACAGGACAACATCATCTGCAAACAACAGAGATGAGATCCTGTGGTCACCAAGCATGACACCCTCCATTCCCTGGCTGCGCCTAGAAATCCTGTCCATAAAAATTATGAACAGGACCGGTGACAAAGGGCAGCCCTGGCGGAGTCCAACTCTCACTGGGAATGACTCCGACCGAGTGTTGGCAATGCGAACTAAACTCTCACAATGGTCGTACAGAGACCGAATAGCTCGTAACAACAAGCCCGATACCCCATACTCCCGAAGCACCCCCCACAAAAATCCACGAGGGACGCGGTCAAATGCCTTCTCCAAGTCCACAAAACACATGTAAACTGGTTGGGCAAACTCCCACGAACCCTCAAGAATTCTCGAGAGGGTAAAGAGCTGGTCCGATGTGCCACGGCCAGGACGAAAACCACATTGCTCCTCCTGAATCCGAGGTTCGACCAACGGCCGGACTCTCCTCTCCAGTACCTTGGCATAGACCTTCCCAGGGAGGCTGAGGAGTGTGATCCCTCTAAAGTTGGAGCACACCCTCCGGTCCCCTTTTTTGAAGAGAGGAACCACCACCCCGGTTTGCCATGCCAAAGGCACTGCCCCCGACCTCCACGCAATGTTGCAGAGGCGTGTCAACCATGACAACCCAACAACATCCAGGGCCTTGAGGTACTCGGGGCGAATCTCGTCCACCCCCGGGGCCCGGCCACCAAGGAGATTTTTAACCACCTTGGCGACCTTAGCCCCTGTGATAGGCGAGTCATCCCCCTCGTCCCCAAAACCTGCTTCCTCTGTGGAAGGCGTATCAGTGGGATTGAGGAGATCCTCGAAGTATTCCTTCCACCGCCCGACGATATCCCCAGTTGAAGTCAACAGTGTCCCATCCGCACCATACACAGTGTGGACGGGGAGCTGCTTTCCCCTCCTGAGCCGCCGAACAGTTTGCCAGAATCTCTTTGAAGCCGACCGAAAGTCTTGTTCCATGGCCTCACCGAACTCCTCCCATACCCGGGTTTTTGCTTCAGCAACCACCCGAGCTGCACTCCGCTTGGCCTGCCGGTACACCTCAGCTGCTTCGGGAGTCCCACAAGCCAACCAAGCTTGATAGGACTCCTTCTTCAGCTTAATGGCCCCCCTCACCACTGGTGTCCACCACTTGCTTCGGGGGTTGCCACCACGAGATGCACCGACCACCTTGCGGCCGCAGCTCTGGGCTGCCGCTTCAACAACAGAGGTGGAGAACATGGCCCATTCAGACTCCATGTCTCCAGACTCCCTCGGAATGTGGTTGAAGTTCTTCCGGAGGTGGGAGTTGAAGACCTCCCGGACAGGGGCCTCAGCCAGACGCTCCCAGCACACCCTCACTATACGTTTGGGTCTACCAGGTTTGAATGGCTTCCTCCCCTGCCATCGGATCCAACTCACCACCAGGTGGTGATCAGTTGACAGCTCTGCACCTCTCTTTACTCGGGTGTCCAAGACATACGGTCGCAGGTCTGATGATACGATAACAAAATCGATCATCGACCTGCGGCCTAGGGTGTCCTGGTGCCAGGTGCACATATGGACACCCTTATGCTTGAACATGGTGTTCGTTATAGACAGACTGTGGTTAGCACAGAAGTCCAATAACTGAACACCACTCGGGTTCAGATCGGGCAGGCCGTTCCTCCCAATCACCCCCCTCCAGGTTTCACTGTCGTTGCCCACGTGCGCATTGAAGTCCCCCAGTAGGACAATGGAGTCTCCAGGAGGAGCACCCTCCAGCACCCCAGTCACAGACTCCAAAAAGGGTGGGTACTCTGAAACATCATTTGGTGCATAGGCACAAATGATGGTCAGGACCCGTTTCCCAACCCGAAGGCGCAGGGAAGCAACCCTTTCGTCCACCGGGGAAAACTCCAATATAGAGGCAGCAAGGTGGGGCGATACAAGAATACCTACCCCTGCTCGTCGCCTCTCGCCCGGGGCAACTCCAGAAAAGGCCAAGCTCCAGCCCCTCTCCAGGAGACTGGTTCCGGAACCGGAGCTGTGTGTTGAGGTGAGGCCGACTATATCTAGCCGGTATCGCTCAATCTCGTACACCAGCTCAGGCTCCTTCCCCACCAGAGAGGTGACATTCCACGTACCAAAAGCCAGTTTAGAAAGCTTGGGATCAGTCCGCCAAGGTCTCCGCCTTTGACTGCCACCTAATCCACATAGCACCGGACTTCCATGATCCCTCCTGCAGGTGGTGAACCTACTGGAGGGCGGACCCATGTAACTCCTTCGGGCTGAGCCCGGCCGGGTCCCATGGGTGGAAACCCGGCCACCAGACGCTAGCCTTCGAGCCCCTCCCCCAGGCCTGGCTCCAGGGTGGGGCCCCGGTAACCCCATACCGGGCGGGGTACACTGAATCCTTGATATACAATTTATCATGAGAGTCTGTTGGATCGTTCTTCGTCTGGCCCTTCACCCAGGACCAGTTTGTCTTGGGAGACCCTATCAGAGGCAAATTGCCCCGGACAACATAGCTCCTGGGATCACTGGGGCACGCAAACCCCCCCACCACGATAAGGTGACGATCCATGAGGGGGAGAAGTTGGGCTAGCCATTGATAATATGAAATCAGGAAAAAGTGCAGGACCAGATGGTCTCCCAGTTGACCTTTATAAAAAATTTAAGAATAAATTAATAAAACCTTTTTTGGAAATGGTTTTAGAAGCATTTCAAAATAATAATTTACCATCATACATAAATAATGCCTTAATTATACTGCTGCCAAAACCAGGTAAGCCCTCTAATAAATGTGAAAATATGAGACCAATAAGCCTATTAAACGCCGACCTTAAGATAATCTGTAAAATTTTAGCAAGACGAATACAAGAAATTTTACCAAATATTATTAATCGAGATCAGAATGGCTTTATAAAGGGTAGACAAGGCTTCCATAATGTAAGAAGACTATTTAATATTATCTATTTTAATAAAGAAGCACCGGATACAGCTCTCCTATCATTGGACGCCGAAAAGGCCTTTGATAGAGTTGAATGGCCCTTTCTTTTTGAAGTCCTACAAAGGTTTGGACTTGGAAATAATTTCATAAAATGGGTTCAAATAATATACAATAATGCTACAGCAGAAATCCTAACAAATAACAATATTTCAAAACCAATAAAAATCAATAGAGGATGTCGACAAGGCTGTCCACTTTCACCTTTACTGTTTACTATGGCAATTGAACCTTTAGCGATAGCGATACGTTTACATTCACAAATATATGGAATTAAAGTTGGACCAACAGAACATAAAATCTCCCTGTACGCCGATGATATAATTTTGTTTATGTTGAATCTAAAAAAATCAATTCCAACCTTGTTGAATTTAATAAAGAATTTTGGGGAAATATCAGGATATAAAATAAATAAAACTAAATCTTCAATATTAATGCTAAATAAGACCCAGAGAAATTACCCAGCCCCTGAGGTAAATCAATTCAATGTTGTAAATCAGTTTAAATATTTAGGAATCCAAATTGTGCCTAAGCTAGAATCAGTCGCCAGTGTCAACTATGAAGCCTTAATGTCAGATATCAATGAGTTAACTCAGAGATGGATGTCACTACCAATGTCGATGATCGGGAGAATCAATATACTTAAAAGTAATATTTTACCTAAAATACTTTATTTATTTCAATACATTCCCTTATCACCACCTTTAGATCTATTCTCAAGAATAAAAAAAAAGTTAGTGGAATTTATATGGAACAACAGGAGGGCTAGATTACGTTTGTCTTTATTATATTTACCATTTGATCGTGGAGGTCTGAAATGTCCAAATTTTATGTTGTATTATTGGTCGGCACAACTGAGGTCTATGACATATTATTTTTCATCAAATGATCTCCCTCACTGGACTGAAATGGAATCATACAATTTACCTTTACCTCTTCCCATATTCATATACTCAGATTCGGCAAAAAAATTACAAAAACAAGTTAAAAATCCATTTGTAAAGCATATGATCAAAATATGGTGTGAAGCTAAAAACTATTTAAAAGAACCACAGTTATTGTCACAATTTAGTCCAATATGGGGTAATCAATATTTTAAACCAGGGAGAGCGGACGCTGTATTTAAAGTATGGAATTTAAAAGGGATACAAAAGATTCAGGATTTATATTTGCCATGTGCAGATAACATAATGTCTTTTGAAGAGCTGAGGATCAAATTTAATCTCAATAGAACACATTTTTTTAAATATCTTCAACTTAGAAACTTTATTCGATCAAATCAAAATAAAGCTCTCACTCGACCTATTTATTCATCCTTGGAAAAAATGATGATGAAAGATAGTAAAAGAAAGGGTATTATTTCAGAGTTTTATAACTCATTGACACTATCTTCAAGTGAAAATTCACTGAAAAGATTAAACTACTGGAAAGAAGATCTGCAAATTGAAATTTCAGAGGAACAATGGGAATTGGCTTGTACAGAAGCTCAAACCAAGTCAATAAATGCACGCCTTAAATTGATACATTTCAAATGGTTAATGCGGATGTATGTTACACCGGAGGAGTTAAATAGATATAACAAAAATATACCAGATACATGCACAAAATGCATGGAAAGTAAAGGAACCCTATTTCATTGTTTATGGGAATGTAGATTAATAAGAATGTTTTGGGAAGAGGTGAGGGTAACAATTGAAAAAATAATCTCAAAACAAATCATATTGAATCCTAAACTGTTTTTGTTGGGTCTGTACCCAGAAAAGCATAATTTTAATAAAAGTGAAAGAACATTCATAGACCTCAGTTTGCTTAATGCCAAAAAATGTATTGCACTATTATGGAAAAAGACTCATAGACCAGATGTGACTCAGTGGTTAAGACAGATGTTAACAAACCTTCCATTAGAAAGAATAACATATATACTGAAATCAAAGGAAATTGTGTTTGAGAATATATGGAGACCTTTTATTGATTATGTAAAAAATTTAAACATAACTCTTGAAGAAGAAGGTGAATGATGTGTGTGGACCTTGTAAATTCCAAACTGGTGAACATAATATGTATACTTATGTATTGGATTGTCTAGACTAAACAGAGGAGCATTGTTGAAGACTTGATTTTGTTGGTGGTTGTTGGTGTTTTTAGTGCATTTTTTTTTTTTTTTTGTAGTACTTTAGTGTTAGTGTTTGATTGTTTGTCTCATGTTTGTTAAAAAAAAAAAAAGGTTCAATAAAGATATTGTGGGGAAAAAAAACATGTAAATGCCCAGAACTTTAAGTGTACTTCACTTGTTTTTTCTCAGCATCTTCAGATGAAATAAAGAGTCAATCATCATATACTATGTGGACAGATACTGCATTTCTTTTCACTTGAAGTTGTTTCCATTTTTCCACTGTGTTCAGCTGCTTCCAAACAGCATCAACTGCGCAGCTTTCCGGGGGGGGGGGGGTGTTAAGGTAACCATCTATGTTAAAGGGGCAAGACATGAAAGCTCTCATATACACACACACGTACACAACAGGAAGAGGGGGAAAAGAAGGGAAAAAACTGACATTAGCAAGATTACATCGGTTTTACATCCTAAATGTCAGTCGCCCAGCCCTAATTATAGTTGAGTGAGCAAACTGGGAGGAGCACCAGCGGGAACTTGCAGTAGGGAGTTGGCCGGCTAAATGGGCTCACACCCTGAGAAAGAACAGTGGTAGTGGCTGGCAGCAAAGTAATTAATACTACATTTATTCATTTCATTTAGTCATTGCTGACCATCAATAGTCACACAGTGAGAGGAAAACAATCCAGAACAGGAAAAAAAAAAAGAAGATGCATCGAACATTGTAATCAGCTCAAATCATGAGATGCCTAAAGATTCCCATGCCGAATGAACAGAACACATGGAAATAAGTGGCAAATTTGACCAGAAAAAAACAGTTCTGAAGAGCTAGTGATGAACTGTTTATAAGTGGAAATGAAAAGCTCTTTCAGGACAGTGCGGTGGCGGAGTGGTTAGCACTGCGGCAGCACAGCAGCTCACCCTTGGCCGGGGGATCCTGGGTTCGATCCCAGCCCCCGGCCAACAGTGATCTGTGTGGAGTTTGCATGTTCTCCCCGTGTCTGCATGGGTTTACTCCGGGATTTCTCCAGTTTCCTCCCACATGCCAAAAACATGCAAGTTAGGTTAAATGGCATCAAACTGGGGATTCTAAATTGTCCTTGACTGTGAGAGTGAATGGTTGTCTGTCTCTCTGTGTTGGCCCTGCGATGGACTGGCGATCTGTCCAGGGTGTACCCTGCCTCTCGCCCAAAGATGCTGGGATAGGCTCAAGCCCCCCCGCGACCCGAAAAGGATTAAGCGGAAGAAGATGGATGGATGGATGGATGGATGGATGAAGCTCTTTCATTAAACAAGTGTCAGTTAAAATTGGAAATAAATATCTAACTTATTAAATACCTATATAAGTATTAGGGGTGGGAATATTTTGGCACCTTTTATGATTACAATGCATTTTTTACCCTAACGTAAATATTAGAAAAAGGACTTTCTGCACTTCATTTCACAGAAACTGTAGCTGTTGCAGGCGGTGGTCAGCTTAAGGACATCAAAATCACAGAGCAAAAGAGTCTGGAGCACACCATCAGATTCATAGCCTTTATTGATGCTAAGACTAATACACCTACATCCTCTTCAGTCTGCTTAACTCAGAGACTTATTATTTATTTTAACATTTATTTTAATTTTTCGGAACACTGCATATTAATTAACATCTTACATGCAAATATGCCTGATTGTTGCCAGAGCTTATTTGTTATATCCTTTTTAACTGTTCTAATTCACATGTGGCAGTGAGTGGAAGATGCCAATAACATTTGTGACCTGTGCTGGCACAATGAGTCGGAATGCGCACAGACTGATTACGAGCTACAGGCACATGGAAGTGATAAATCATGATTCTTTCTTTGTTTGCTGGCGGCAAGTTCCGGGAAAACCCCCGTCTGTGCCTGGTATCATTGTAAAGCTTGGAACTCCTACTTTCTAAAAATACACATTGAATTCCGGAAGACGTAACTCATGACAAATCGAATGCGAGTTTTGAAACCAGCCAAAACAAACAAAATCGGCTTGTTGCTGGTCAGTTTTGTCCACTTCCTCCAAATTATGTATCATTTTGAAGGTCTTTCAACACAAAATATGACAATAACGTTACCTGAGTTTTGAAAATTTCCTCATTGCGACTCATTTTGCCAGCACAAGTCACATTTATCACGTTCAAAATAATAATAATAATAATAATAATGATTAAAGCTGCAAGCAGCTGTAAGTTAATTATTTTAAAATAGACATGTTCAGGGTGGGACTAATATCGATTGTAGAAAATTTGGTGAAAATCGTACAGTTTGTCCAAGTTACAAGTGTCCATTGTTCTAACCACAAGGTGGCGCTATAACTTTTGTAAATTATTTTCATATAGGAGCATGCAAGGTGGGACCAATATCCATCATAGAAAATTTGGTGAATATCGGAAAAAGTTTGAGTTACAAGTGGCCATTGGTCTAACCACTAGGTGGTGCTCTAACTTTTGATAATTATTTTTATATAGGCGCGTTCAGGGTGGGACTAATATCCATTGTAGAAAATTTGGTGAAAATCGGATAAAGTTTGTCTTGGTTACAAGTGTCCGATGGTCTAACCACTAGGTGGCACTCTAACTTTTGTTAATTATTTTTATATAGGAGTTTTCAGGGTGGGACTAATATTCATCATAGAAAATTTGGTAAAAATCAGACAAAGTTTGTCCAAGTTATAACTGTCCGACGTTCCGTGGCGAGGAGTCAACCTTCACCATGTCACCATGCCAACAGTTACCTATCAGTTATGTGTTGCCCACCCATACAGGACTACATATGACAGTCACCTCGACCTATGTTCCAGATTTCATTACTCCAGGTCATTCGCAACCCTCCCAACAAAATCACGGATTGAATAGCAAGGAGGGTGTGTCCATGGTAACAGTAGCAACGCCATGCTAAAGCTGATGTGCAGTTATGATCATCCATGTGGTCTGATAAAGCTCAGAAAACTACGTCATTCTGGCAAGCGGCGCGTGATTAATAATTAAAACAGTTTTCAGCAATTTTTCCTTTAACCACTAGGTAGCGCTATATCTTTTGTCAGGTATTTTTATATAGATGCGTTCGGGGTGGGACTATTGTCCATCATGGAAACTTTGGTGGACATGGGACAAGTTTTGCTCAAGTTACAGCTGTCTGATGTTGTAAGGGGCGGAATCAAATTTCGCCATAGCGCCCTGGCCACACCTTTGAGCGATCTACACTGACTTATGCAACCTTTAATAGCCCATGTGTATAGATGCTGCCATGTGAAAATGAGTTCAATCGGACTAGGCCCCAAGGAGGAGTTCGTTCAAATGTGAGGGGTGGTTTTTGGCCAAATTGGAGGTGGGGCGGCTTTGACGCAAGATGGCGGACTTCCTGTTGGCCATGGGTAAGGGCCACAATTATATTTTTTGCATGTCTTGAGGTAATGTACACCTCACCCGAATTTTGTGTCTGTACGGCAAACTTTAATATCGCCGGTCTCCAAAGACCTTGTACATTTGGCCCTGCCCTCAAAAATTGGGGGGTGGGGGGCACATATTTTTTCCAGTTAATCAAATTTTACACCGGGTCTGAGGTGTGTGTGCAACAAAAAAAAATTGCGTTTTGGTTAACGTTTAGAGGGTCAAAAATGCGATTGTTTAGGCATAGAAATAACAAACGCAGCGGATACAATAGGGCTCTCACCCACTGACATTGTCAGTGGCTCGGACCCTAATAATAATTTCAGTTTGGATGCAGTTACTCTTTCTCTTAATAGCTCTGTGAGGAACCTTGGAGTTATTTTTGATCAGGATTTGTCCTTCAATTCACATATTAAATTTTAAAGACTGCCTTCTATCATTTGCGTAATATTGCCAAGATTAGGAGCATCTTGTCTCAGAGTGATGCTGAGAAACTGATCCACGCTTTTGTTAGCTCGAGATTAGATTATTGTAATTCTTTATTATCAGGTTGTCCTAAAACATCTTTAAAAAGTCTTCAGCTGATCCAAAATGCTGCAGCAAGAGTTTTAACAGGTACTAGAAAGAGAGATCATATCTGTCCGGTTCTGGCCTCCCTTCATTGGCTTCCCATAGAGTTTAGAATTAAGTTTAAAATCCTTCTTCTTACTTACAAAGCTCTAAACAATCAGGCTCCTTTTTATTTAAAAGATCTGATACTACCGTATTATCCTAACAGAGCACTACGCTCCCAAAATGCAGGACTACTTGTAATACCTAGAATCTCCAAAAGTACAATGGGAGGCAGAGCCTTCAGTTATCAAGCTCCTCTCCTGTGGAATCAGCTGCCAATCTGGATTCGGGAGTCAGACTCGATCTCTGTTTTTAAGATTAGGGTTAAAACCTACCTTTTTGATATAGCCTACAATTAGGGAGGGATCATGTGTTTCTGAACCCTCCCTTAGTTATGCTGCTAATAGGTTTAGTCAGCCAGGGGACCTCCAGTAATGCACTGGGCCTCACTCCTTTCCTCACTCTCTATGAAATATTTTTTTTTTTGCTGGTCATTAACATTTGTTTGTTCTCTCCCATAGATTGAGTCCCCATCGTGCTGTTTGCTCTCTACATGTCTGTTCTTTTCATCTTCTCTGTCCCCTCACCCCCCAGCCAGTCGCAGCAGATGACTGCCCCTCCCTGAGCCTGGTTCTGCTGGAGGTTTCTTCCTGTTAAAAGGGAGTTTTTCCTCTCCACCGTCGCCAGGTGCTTGCTCACAGGGGATCACCTGATTGCTGGGGTCTTTCTGCAACTGTGGGGGTTCCCCCCTACAGTTGATAGTGCTATGAGATGACTGTTGTTGTGAAATGGCGCTATATAAATAAAGTTGAATTGAATTGAATTGAATTAATAATAATGTTTCAAACACTGTCGTCTTCAGAGTTGGACACAGAAGTGTTGTGTTAAGGCCCTGTTACTCCTTGACGATTTAGGCAGCGTTTGCCAAACGTATAAAAATTGGTCCAAAACGCTGGCATATGCCGAAATTTTCACTTTTGGCCGTATGCATCGCGTATCCATAACGAGTTTAACGTATACATAATGTATTAGTAACTTATATTGAACACTTCAATAACTTATACCAACAAATGCTTAGCGTGTTGCCGGCGTTCACACCTTATGAACGATAGTCTAACTTATGTATGGTTTATCCTAACTTATGAATAGCGTGGTCATGTCAAACTGCCGTCGCCTCCCAATCCATGAATCTTAGGTGTGCGAGAGATCATCTCTGTTCAAACGAAATGATTCTCCCCTCCACAGACCATCGCACAGAGGGGGGCGTGACCAACCTGGCAGAGGGGTCAAATCTGTCAGGTCGGTCACACCTAAAACAGCTGATGTGGCACATCACGAATGTCAGGTGACAGTTGTCACAACCTGGCTCAACAGTTATGATGAAGGCATGCGAACTGATGGCGATAAAAAAGTTTATCTTCAATAAAGTGAAAAAAAAAAATAAATAAGATAATGCATGGAGTGGTGCTTTCGCCGAGAGCTGCAGCCAAGGGAGAGCAAAGTAGGATTTATCATCCATCAACAGCTGATGGAAAACAGCTGAGCTCTGTGCTTCGGGTGGTCTCATCAGCTGACTGGATCCACCTCCTCCGGTGTTCTGACATTTTGGCATATCTATCAGAACAGCCGATGGTACAGACTGCAGTCAAAGGTAAAAACATGACACGGAGGGCTAAATAGTGAATTGGATCTTCATAATATCCTGTAGCTTTTAAAGTGCTCATGACACGATTTTGACATTATCTAATTTTGCAACATATGATTTCAATATGACGAAACAGGTTGGTCTGTGCAGTTCTAAGTCAAACAAGCTTTTTTTCACGCGAATATCCGACGTTTCCAAGAGCGCCACGGCACCAATTGGGTCAGTGGCTGGAAAACCCCCTTGCCACGTTATGACGTCAGCAGGAGAACACAGCGGTTGGCTGACCATTCTACACACATGATGGAAGCGGTTGAAAACATCGATGATGGTTCCAGCACACGTAGTCTGAAATTGGTTTGTGTCGTCCAATCTTCAGACGATTACAGTTCAGAAGAATGTGGTGATAATGAAGAATCTGGGGGCATCAGACCTTATAGGTTTGAGCCGTACCAAGCCGACATTGTGTCTAGTGAGTCAGACTCAGAAAGTGACGGTGGTGAGGCAAACATGCCCGCCACAGCAGCAGCGGCAAACACACGGCAGGGGAACACAGAGCAGTATGCTTTTGTTACAGATAGTGCAACAAATTATTTGTTCATAAATATAATTTATTTAAACCCGATTTTTCAATAAAATCATAGCAGTGTATTTATAATAAAACTGAAACATCTACCTGATACTGTCAACGCCCCCCCCCCCAAATAAACAAATAAAAAGGTATTTTTTATTTTTGCAGGTGTCAGTGTGGTCTGTGTGTGAGCATGACAACAGAGGAGGAGAGTATTTACTGTCAGGAGTAGGACAAGGTGAAGCAGAAAATTCCGGACGGTGCTATAAAGTGTATCACTGGTCATCACAACTTTCCCGCGGTGTGTCTGAATGAAGATGTGTTAGAAGTGGCCTACTTCACCTATAAACATTATGTGAATGTGGATTATGGGAACAACTAGAAGCGGTACACAGCTTACAGACAGTTCATCAGATGGTGCTACCACTACCTTGGTGAGAAAGTCTGAGTGCCAATACCTGCCTGTGTCGTTCACAAAATCAGAGAGACCTTTCCAATACAAGAGCAACAATATGTTGGTTTTACTTATGCTGACAAACTATCTTCATGCTTTCATGGTATTGTTTTTCATTCGATACATGTTTATCTGACCACAACTGTTGTCAATTTTTACAACAAAATAAAATTACAAAATATATATAGTGTGATACTTGAAAATCTCATAACTGTTGTCATCATTGGGACGTTGCATGCAATCCTGTATCAATCCTGGGTATTTGAACAAGAGAGAGAATTTTTTTTTTTAATTTTGCAAATATAGTACAAATATTTTTTTTTAGTAAATTAGAGCATACTGACTTCCGGTTATGGCTGCCACGTAGGACGGACGTGTCTCGCTCGGCTCTGCTCCTGGAGAAAAAAAATTGGCAAATAACTCTCTCATTTGGGACAGAACGTATCCCAGCGTTTGGGTGAGGATATGTCGGCGAAGCCTAAGGCTGGAAAACCAGGCAAAGGAAAAAGCGAGCCGCCGAAACAGTCCAAATTAACGGACTTTCAGGTCTGTGACGCAGCAAATAAAACTCCATATATGGCGGAGGAGGCTGGCAACGGTGCGATGTCTGCGGGGGGAGGCGCAGATGCGCTGATGGCTGCCATGAGTTCAATGAGAGCGGACTTTTCCTCTAGATTTGATGGGATTATGACAGCGTTGGAAGGAATAAGAAAGGAATTGGGTGACTGTGTAGAACGAACGGCGCAGATGGAGCTCCGTCTCGCTAGTGCTGAAGATGACATCACCCGTCTTCAATTAAAGGTGCGCACTTTGGAAAAAAAAAAATAAATCTCTGGAAAATAATATTTTGGATTTGGAATCTCGGTCGAGACAGAATAACTTGAGGCTGGTGGGTCTTCCAGAGGAATCAGAAGGTCGGGACGTATGTTCCTTTCTGGAAAAGTGGATTCCGGAGGTGCTGGGCAGCGAGGAATTGCAATCAGCAGTGGTTCTGGAAAATGCACATCGTATTGGCCCACGGAGAGATAAGGGACCGCCGAGGACCTTAATTATGAAGTTTCTTAGCAACAGAGACAGGATGAAGATCTTCAACGCTGCACGAGCTAAAGGAGAGATTAAACACCAGGACCAGCAGGTGCGGTTCTACCCAGATTTGGCCACAGGAATCCAGCAATTGAGGAAGCAGTTTGATCCCATACGTAAGGAGCTGCGCAACCTTGGGATTCGTCATGGTGTAATCTATCCTGCGAGACTGCTGACCACATATGAGGGCAGAACCCACATCTTCAAGACCCCAGAGGAGGCGCAGGAGTTCATCAAGAAGATCAAAGAAGAAGAAGAGACTGGTGGGAGCTAAGCATGAACAAAATATAAGGTAGAATAATTAAGCATTTGTACAGGCATCTGACTGACTTGAAGTAAATAGTAAGTTTACAAAATATAGATTGTATTATATATTAAAAAAACAAAACAAAAACAAAACAAACAAACAAAAAAAAACTATGATGTACAAAGTTGTTAAAAATTTTGGAGTTAAGTTGGAAAACTACAGAGGAGAGTTAATGTTACGTCATTAAAAGCAGTAGAGTTAGGGTGATTGGGAGGATGAAGAAGGAGTGGCTTAGGCTGTTCCCCGTGGGTGTGGAGCGGTCGATGGCTATATCGGGAGACGGAATTTTTCTTTTGATTTTGGGGGGTTTGCCACAAGTGTGGGAAGGGGAAATTTGTTTGTGTGTAGTTTGTAGGATGAATGTTCAACCACTCATGTTTTTGCTTCTCTGTATGAGCATGTTTACACTGCAAGGTAATCCCAAACTCTCTATTGATCATAAACCAAAGTGTTAATCTTAATTTAACTTCATGGAATTGCAGAGGTCTACAAAATTTAAAAAAACTTAAACAAGTTATGAATAAAATAAAAGACATGGGTTCAAAAATTGTGTTTTTACAAGAAACTCATCTAATAGAGGAGGATGTTAAAAGAATTAGGAGTAGATGGCAAGGAAGTGTATTCACCTCTTCATTTGTGTGTAGTTTGTAGGATGAATGTTCAACCACTCATGTTTTTGCTTCTCTGTATGAGCATGTTTACACTGCAAGGTGTAAACACCCCCCCATCCTGACCCTGACCAGGACCCAGGTGAGGACGGAGCTGAGGAAGATCAAGGCGAGGAAGGCGTCGGGACCGGACGGCATCAGCGCAAAGCTCCTCAAGTCCTGTGCAGACCAGCTGTGTGGGATTGTGACGTATATCTTCAACATGAGCCTGAAACTGGGGAGGGTACCACAGCTGTGGAAAACATCTTGTGTGGTACCTGTACCAAAAACTTCCCACCCCAAAGACCTGAACAGCTACAGACCGGTGGCCTTGACGTCCCACTTGATGAAGACCCTGGAGAGACTGCTCCTTGCTCACCTCCGCCCCCTGGTGGAACCAGCGATGGATCCACTCCAGTTCGCCTACCAGCATGGCATTGGGGTGGAGGATGCGGTGATCTTCCTCCTTCACCGTTCTCTGTCCCACCTGGAGAAGCCCGGGAATATGGTGAGGATCATGTTCTTTGACTTCTCCAGTGCTTTCAACACCATCCAACCGATGATCCTGAAGGACAAGCTGCTGCGCGCAGGGGTGGACCAGCACCTGTCATCATGGATCCTGGACTACCTCACGAACCGGCCTCAGTTTGTGAGAACCCGGGACTGTGTGTCCGACACGATCATCAGTAGCACGGGGGCCCCCCAGGGAACGGTGCTGGCTCCCTTCCTGTTCACTCTTTATACTGCGGACTTCTCACACAACACAACACACTGCCATCTACAGAAGTTCTCTGATGACTCTGCGATCGTTGGCCTCATCTCCAATGGAGATGAAGCTGAGTACAGAGGGCTTATCCAGGACTTCGTGGACTGGTGCCATCGGAACTGCCTCCAGATCAACGCGAGGAAAACTAAGGAGCTGGTGGTGGACTGCCGCAGGCATGGGCAGCCCCTCACAGTACCAGTAAATATACAGGGAACAGACATCGAGATGGTGACATCCTATAAGTACCTGGGTATTCATCTGAACAATAAACTAGACTGGTCACACAATACTGATGCACTCTACAAGAAGGGACAGCGCAGGCTGTTCCTGCTGAGGAGACTCAGGTCTTTTGGTGTACAAGGGGCGCTGCTGAAGTCATTCTATGACACGGTGGTGGCATCAGCCATCACTTTTGGAGTGGTCTGCTGGGGCAGTGGCATTACTGTAGCCGATAGGAAGAGACTGAACAAACTGATTAAGAAAGCTAGCTCTGTCCTGGGGCAGCGCCTTGATCCGATGGAGGAGATAGGAGAGAGAAGGACGGTGGCTAAACTGTCATCTCTGCTGGAGTCCGAGTTCCACCCTATGCAGGACATACTGAATGCACTGAGGAGCTCATTTAGCAGCAGACTACATCATCCCAGGTGCACAACCGAGAGGTTTCGTAGGTCCTTCCTACCAACGGCTGTCAGACTGTACAACCTAAGCAGGGCTGCTCACAGAGATAGCAAAAAGACGTAACAAACTAATAGTTTTTTGAATGCAAAAGATGCAATAGACTTACACAATGGTCCCCTCCGGCATACAACTAGGAACATACCGGTCGCTATGGAGGGTGAGAATATGTATGGGCACATAATCATACCATGTAGGATAACTAAGTAGACGGTTATGCTGTTTCATTCCATCTAGCAACAATGCTCTGCACTGTGTGTGTTTATATATTTGCATATTTATTCCATCTAGCTACAATGCTCAGCACTGGGTGTGTTTATATATTTATATATCTACATATTATTCCATCTAGCTACATTGCTCCGCACTGTGTGTGTTTATATACTTGCATATTTATTCCACCTAGCTGCAATGCTCCGTACTGTGGGTGTTTATATATTTACATATTTATTCCATCTAGCTACAATGCTCTGCACTGTGTGTTCATATATTCATATATTTATTCCATCCAGCTACAATGCTCTGCACTGTGTGTCTGTGTGTGTGTGTATATATATATATTTTATAGTAATACGTACATATGTTTATTAGCTGCTCTTGCTTGCTTGTTTTTTTTCTTGCCTTCTGATTGTTGCTCTGAGTGTTGCTATCCCTGTGCTGTTGCAATCCTGGAATTTCCCCGTTGTGGGACTAATAAAGGCTTATCTTATCTTATCTTATCTTATTTTCATCCCGAGCCAGGGGAGTTATGACTCTCATACATAAATCAGTTCCTTTTCAAGTGAAAAATGTAATTGAAGACAAATTTGGAAGATATGTAATCATTCAAGGTTCTTTGTTATTAGAAAATATAAATCTTGTGAACTTATATGGTCCCAATATAGATGATCAGAAGTTCTTTGCTAATTTATTTCTTATCTTATCATCACTTACAGGGCAACATATAATAGCAGGGGATTTTAATTGTACATTGAATCCAGGTATAGATAGATCAACAGGACTGGATTGTACGCACATTGGATGTAGGATGACTATTAATCATTTTATGAAAGAATTGAGATTGTTAGATATATGGAGAGAAATGAAACCACAAGTTAAAGCCTATTCTTGTTATTCCAGTACCTACAAGACATTCTCACGTATTGATTATTTTTTGATTTCCACAGAATTAAGGTCCAAGATTCAAAACTGCTTTTATGATAACATCGTGATCTCTGATCATGCACCCTGTTGTCTAATATATGTAGATAAAAAATTGACAAAGGAATCAGGTAGATGGCAATTTCAGCATAAATGGCTTCAGGATGAGGAATTTGTCAAGTATATAGAAAAACAGATAGATGAGTTCTTTGACATCAATACTACACAAACATCAGCATGTGTAAAGTGGGAGGCTTTCAAAGCTTTTATTAGGGGACATATTATTAGTTATACAGGATCAAAATCTAAGAAGACTCGAGAGGAGAGAGCTAAATTGGAACATAAAATAAAAAGTCTTCAGGAAAAAGTGTATGCAGGAAGTGACCCAAGGTTGGAGAATGAATTACTGATTTTGAGAGCTGAATACGACAAAAAATCAGCGAATAGAGCTGCCTCGAGTCTTCTAAGATTGAAACAATCTTTTTATGAACAAGGTGAAAAATCAGGAAAATTATTAGCATGGCAGATTAAACAATTAGAAATTAAAACACCAATTACCAGTATTATAAGTAACGGACAGGTAGTTATAGATCCTTTGGAAATTAATAGAACCTTTAGAGATTACTATGAAAAATTATATACCAAAAATGAACCTGATTTAACAAAACTAAATGGGTTTTTGAACGAACTATCTATACCGTGTATTCCAAATGAAAACAGGGAGATATTGGAGTCTAAAATTAGTCAAGAAGAAGTTGGGCTAGCCATTGATAATATGAAATCAGGAAAAAGTGCAGGACCAGATGGTCTTCCAGTTGACCTTTATAAAAAATTTAAGAATAAATTAATAAAACCTTTTTTGGAAATGGTTTTAGAAGCATTTCAAAATAATAATTTACCACCATACATAAATAATGCCTTAATTATACTGCTGCCAAAACCAGGTAAGCCCTCTAATAAATGTGAAAATATGAGACCAATAAGCCTATTAAACGCCGACCTTAAGATAATCTGTAAAATTTTAGCAAGACGAATACAAGAAATGTTACCAAATATTATTAATCGAGATCAGAATGGCTTTATAAAGGGTAGACAAGGCTTCCATAATGTAAGAAGACTATTTAATATTATTTATTTTAATAAAGAAGCACCGGATACAGCTCTCCTATCACTGGACGCCGAAAAGGCCTTTGATATAGTTGAATGGCCCTTTCTTTTTGAAGTCCTACAAAGGTTTGGACTTGGAAATAATTTCATAAAATGGGTTCAAATAATATACAATAATGCTACAGCAGAAATCCTAACAAATAACAATATTTCAAAACCAATAAAAATCAATAGAGGATGTCGACAAGGCTGTCCACTTTCACCTTTACTGTTTACTATGGCAATTGAACCTTTAGCGATAGCGATACGTTTACATTCACAAATATATGGAATTAAAGTTGGACCAACAGAACATAAAATCTCCCTGTACGCCGATGACATAATTTTGTTTATGTCGAATCTAAAAAAATCAGTTCCAACCTTGTTGAATTTAATAAAGAATTTTGGGGAAATATCAGGATATAAAATAAATAAAACTAAATCTTCAATATTAATGCTAAATGAGACCCAGAGAAATTATCCAGCCCCTGAGGTAAATCAATTCAATGTTGTAAATCAGTTTAAATATTTAGGAATCCAAATTGTGCCTAAGCTAGAATCAGTCGCCAGTGTCAACTATGAAGCCTTAATGTCAGATATCAATGAGTTAACTCAGAGATGGATGTCACTACCAATGTCGATGATCGGGAGAATCAATATACTTAAAAGTAATATTTTACCTAAAATACTTTATTTATTTCAATACATTCCCTTATCACCACCTTTAGATCTATTCTCAAGAATAAAAAAAAAGTTAGTGGAATTTATATGGAACAACAGGAGGGCTAGATTACGTTTGTCTTTATTATATTTACCATTTGATCGTGGAGGTCTGAAATGTCCAAATTTTATGTTGTATTATTGGTCGGCACAACTGAGGTCTATGACATATTATTTTTCATCAAATGATCTCCCTCACTGGACTGAAATGGAATCATACAATTTACCTTTACCTCTTCCCATATTCATATACTCAGATTCGGCAAAAAAATTACAAAAACAAGTTAAAAATCCATTTGTAAAGCATATGATCAAAATATGGTGTGAAGCTAAAAACTATTTAAAAGAACCACAGTTATTGTCACAATTTAGTCCAATATGGGGTAATCAATATTTTAAACCAGGGAGAGCGGACGCTGTATTTAAAGTATGGAATTTAAAAGGGATACAAAAGATTCAGGATTTATATTTGCCAAGTGCAGATAACATAATGTCTTTTGAAGAGCTGAGGATCAAATTTAATCTCAATAGAACACATTTTTTTAAATATCTTCAACTTAGAAACTTTATTCGATCAAATCAAAATAAAGCTCTCACTCGACCTATTTATTCATCCTTGGAAAAAATGATGATGAAAGATAGTAAAAGAAAGGGTATTATTTCAGAGTTTTATAACTCATTGACACTATCTTCAAGTGAAAATTCACTGAAAAGATTAAACTACTGGAAAGAAGATCTGCAAACTGAAATTTCAGAGGAACAATGGGAATTGGCTTGTACAGAAGCTCAAACCAAGTCAATAAATGTACGTCTTAAATTGATACATTTCAAATGGTTAATGCGGATGTATGTTACACCGGAGGAGTTAAATAGATATAACAAAAATATACCAGATACATGCACAAAATGCATGGAAAGTAAAGGAACCCTATTTCATTGTTTATGGGAATGTAGATTAATAAGAATGTTTTGGGAAGAGGTGAGGGTAACAATTGAAAAAATAATCTCAAAACAAATCATATTGAATCCTAAACTGTTTTTGTTGGGTCTGTACCCAGAAAAGCATAATTTTAATAAAAGTGAAAGAACATTCATAGACCTCAGTTTGCTTAATGCCAAAAAATGTATTGCACTATTATGGAAAAAGACTCATAGACCAGATGTGACTCAGTGGTTAAGACAGATGTTAACAAACCTTCCATTAGAAAGAATAACATATATACTGAAATCAAAGGAAATTGTGTTTGAGAATATATGGAGACCTTTTATTGATTATGTAAAAAATTTAAACATAACTCTTGAAGAAGAAGGTGAATGATGTGTGTGGACCTTGTAAATTCCAAACTGGTGAACATAATATGTATACTTATGTATTGGATTGTCTAGACTAAACAGAGGAGCATTGTTGAAGATTTGATTTTGTTGGTGGTTGTTGGTGTTTTTAGTGCATTTTTTTTTTTTGTAGTACTTTAGTGTTAGTGTTTGATTGTTTGTATCATGTTTGTTAAAAAAAAAAAAAGGTTCAATAAAGATATTGTGGAAAAAAAAATTAGAGCATACTCGTGGCCATACCATCATTTTAAAGTTAAATTATCTGTAAAATCCCTTCAGAAATTAAAATTATTCTCTGTGTTATTGATGGCAATATCCTTAAAAATAATGTATTCCCTATTATTTATGTCTCATTAAAAATGCAGTTTTGTGTTATTGTTTATTAATTGCTTTTGTCTTGTATCAACTGGCATGTAATTTTCAACAATAATAATAAAAGCAATAGAAGCAACTGATAGTCCTCATTTTTTTCTAGAGTTTGGTCACAAGAAAAACAATACTCATAACTGGTCTAGCACACATGTACTATAACTATCAAAAATATTAAATTAATTATTATAACAGAAAAAAGTTCAAATTAGTGGCAATGAATACAATATAGTCAGTTGGTGTCACAAACCGAGCCCATGTTATCCTGTAGGCTCGGTTCTGACCGTTCTTTGTGGCTCAGGCATCGGGTTTATTATGCATTACCTTCTGAGTTCTTGTTGTTTTTATGTCTGTGTTCCTTTTCTTTTCCATGCCTGTAGCCGCCGCTCTGGCCGGCAGTTGTTGGGCAACCGTTATGACCCACTTTCAGGTGGGTGCTGTCTAACATTTGCCGATCCGACCACGCCCCTTCTCCATTTGACAGTCAGCTTTTTCGCCCCGGTAATTATCTACCTTTCTACTGAGGGAAAACTACACTGTCGCCATTCCCCTCGGTGTAGCTGTGTTTGTGTATGTTCGCCAGTGACTTGGACTTTTTGGACTGCTCCTGTGCGGTGAGTATGAACTGTTTAGTGTAGCCCAGTTTCCTCTCCAGCTACAGTAGAGCGTCCTGGAGAACTCAAGGTCTACCCCAAACTGTTCATGTTTTGTGTACATCATCTGCCGTGTTGTCAGCCAGCCAATATTGCCAACACTATCACGACATATTAGCCACTCCACACAGCCGTGGTTCTGTTGCGCCCCTTGAAGCGACGTCAGCCCTGGGGCGCAACCGTGGTTAACACGTCTCCTCTCCATGCGTTCACTGGGCAATGTCGGCTCCGAACGCCAACTGTGTTTGTTTGTTTTTGTAAGTCTTCACCTTTTTGGGAACTGTTGTCATCAGTCTTATGTTCAATAAATGTGTTGTGGTGAATCCTGCGCGTAAATCCATTCATCCTTCCCCTCCTCCGTGCGCTGCATAAAAGCGCACGGAGGAGGCTTATGACAATTGGACCTGAAGAGTGTGATGTGGTCTTTCACGGCCTGCTGTTTATCTAAGCCTGTGACAACGCGAAGGCATAGCCATAAACCTAAAACAAGAAACCAGAGAAACTGTCTGTTACAAAGCTGCTGCCATTCCTGTCAACAAAACTGGTGTCCATTCTTGCGGTGACATAATTTCCGCCTCCATCCTCATTCGGTGAGCGGCGCCAGTCCAGTCAGATTTGCCCGAACGGCGGTGGTTTTCTGATAACTATGTTATGCAGGCGCACTTGTAACTGTTATATTGATCATCGACAATGACTTTTGGGTTTATACAACATGCTAAAAAATGTCAAAATCGTGTCATGAGCACTTCAAGTATTACACTTAAGTTGGCTCGGACACATCCCCGACAGTTCCCGTTACACAAACAAGTATGTGTTTAGCTCTCTGTGAGTGTGTATGTGCTGCAGGCAGCACCTGAGCTGGTCAAAACAGAGAGCAGGTGCATCAAGTCAGTTCTTAATTAGTAAAGGTGTCACCCAGTCTACACAGAGACCATCACACAGACGAAACATCTTAAGGTATGAAACATTTCTCGACTTTGTCTGAATAGAAGAACAAGGTCAGTTTGACATGGACATCTGCTCACCATGGAGTCTTGAAGGGTTCCTCCTGTAAACCAACGCTGCCAATACACCATTACACGGTAGCTGTAAGTTAGAAACCCGCTCAGTAAGTTACACATAGGTTTAAAAAGCGTTACTCATACATTAGAAATAAGTTCTGGGTACGCTAGACATTTATCTCGACATATTTTAACTTATGAGTAACTTACGAGTCACTTACAAGTAACGTGTGAACGAACGCATAACTTACTTACAACTAAAATCCTACATATGCGGGACTTTTCAGCCAAATGCTGGATATGTCAGAAAATTTTCCAACATGCTGAAAATTTTCAAAGGACCTCGGTGTACAACGACATATACCAACGCGCTTCAGCATACTCTTGACTTATACAAAACTCACCCATAATTTATTCGACGTACGCCAGTGTATTCTCCAAATTTTTCATACGTCCGGGATACGCTGCCTAAATCATCAAAGTGTGACAGGGGCTTTAGTCTTAACATCAATAAAGGCTGTGAATTTAACAGTGTGCTCCGACTCTTTTCCTCTGTGAAAAATTATTATATACACTTCTAATGAAAAATGGAAGCATTCTTACCTGCTGGTTTCACTTTTTCTATGTTTTGGTCTAGCCGTGACTGTGCAAGTCAGATGACCTGCCTGCCACAGCCGTGTTTCACACACGTGCATTGACTGTAATCTATGGTCCATATGTCCATATATGCAGGGGTGGGCAACTATGTGCCATGGAGGGCCATTCCACTGCAGTTTTTCTGCTCCACCCAGTCTGTTCAGCAGGCATGTCCAATGACTAGCAATCCTTGAAGCTGACCAGAGCAAACACCTGCTGAAGAGACTGGGTGGAACAGAAAACCTGCAGTGGAATGGCCCTCACTGCCCACCTCTGCCACATAGGATGACAGCGACGCTCCAATAATCTGATCTGAACACTCACAATTAAATAAAATGAGGAGTTTTGAGCCGATGTTGAGTGCCGCAACCACAGATATGAACATATTTGGGTGGTTTTTTTTGGGGGGGGGGGGTCCAGTGCACTATATCAGGGGTATCCGACTTTCAAGCGCTCTCTCTTTTTCTGTAATTTGCAGATGTCGGTTTCGTTTTTATAATATGCAAGGGAACATAAAAGAGTTTCAGACTTGCATTGCAATTTAAAAAAAAAAATCATTGATTTTGCCGTTAGAATCGAAACTATTGGTCGTGTCCCCTCATTTTTCCCAGTTTTTGTGTGACATGAAAATCGCATCAATTTCAAAGTACTGTAAAGTGATCTCTGAGTAACTCTTTCTACTCACTTATGCAAGAGATAACAGAGTTGTAATGCAAATTCAAAATAAAACATTCCCCAATGTGATCGGATCTATGGTTTTTGTACGGCGACCCCTGCAAATTTACTCGTACGACGTAAATTTCCGTGTCCCCGAATTTACGCAGCAACATGCAAGTTATTTGGTAAAGTAACCAGAAAACAGGAAGTGCTGATGCTTTTCACTTTGCACCTTTCAAATCCCAAACCATACACGTAAAAAGGAGATCAGTCTTTCTGAAGCTCAGATGTAGAATATTTCAATAAAATCTCAAACATTTATGACACATCGAATATGGTGTCCTTTAAAAAATTTACGTCTTCAGTCTTGGTCGGCCGCGCGCAGCCCCGTCTGGCGAGGTGAGCGCCCTGGGAAAGCACTTTTATTTTCTCTACCCCGGATGTGCTCAACCCATGTGGACAGGGATTGACCGTGGTCACTTTATATTGAAGTTATCGAAGGTCCAAACTTCCGTGTCCCGCATTTAAGCCTTTTGTGATTTTACGTCTTATCCAACAAACAGGGAGAATTTGAAGGTATGTATACACGTTATCACATCTTAATATGTCATGAAAATGTAGCTGGTGATGAGTTTTGATGCGTGAAAAATACTGGAAGTGTTGAAGTTGTTTCGTGTAAAACGTGTGCCATTGCAAAGTGCATTGGCACACGGGGAAACAAAAGCCCGAGTGTCCCGTATACGTCTCCATTTACAAGTAGTTGAAGTGAGCGCTCATCCTCAAGAGTTCCTGAACGCGAATGCCGTTACGAAAATAGTTAATAGTTTCATAAACCTGACACAATTGGATAGTGATTAGTCAATTTCATGTGCAGATTTAATCAATTTTAAATTTTGCCACCAATGTCACACATTGGACCCCTAATAAACAAAAACACCCATTTACATGACGTGACAAATACTGTCCGGGCGCCAACTTTTGCATTTACTAAGAGTCTGCTTTTTTTGTTTCATTAACATTAATTACCAGTCCCTCCAGGATTTCGCTGGATTTTTTTTTTTTTTTTTTACTGCTGGGCTAAGTTGTGGGGCTCTCCTTGTGGATTTGCCTGAATTGCACATTGGTACATGTCCAGACCGGAGATTCACAGCTTTAAAACTCATTGACAAGATGTAGTAGTGACTTTCACCTCTAGATGTATAAAATGTTACAACACTAGCTGTAGTATTACAGTCGCTCATTTGTTTGTGGTTTTACAGAGTCTCTTCTCACATGTGCTCCCGAGATGGGGGTGCTTTAAGGCTAGGGCTGCAACAACTAGTATACAGCAAAATTTGTCGACAATTAATTTAGTAGTCAACACGCTGTTAGTGACATCATCGTGTGTATTCCATGGCATGCAATGCCACGCTAAACAATGTTTCACCGTAGCCAATCGAAGTAACTCAGAGTCAGACATCACGCTTTTCCTAGCTCTTTGGTGCACTGACAGAGCATGCGCACTAGTGACCAGGAACAGAGCAGGGGAAGCAGCACCATGGCGGAGCCTGAAGTGGAGTTCACGCAAAACAAATGTTCCAAAGTTTGGGAACATTTTGTATGTGACTCAGCCAACAAAACTCTTCAATGCAAACTCTGTAGAGTGAGCCTTGTGTACCATAGGGCCACTACGGCGATGCACAAGCATTTGAAGAGGAAACACGTTTTGGAAGAGTCAGACCACCTCGGTAAGATAATTAGCTCCCATGCTAGTAGCTAGCCTATTACTGTAGGTATGTGTGTGAAGGATCATGACAGTTTAAAGAGTAATGTCATTTTGTCTGACAAATTCAGTATAAAATTTATGCAGCGTAAAGAAGAGGATAGGAACCATGGATGGCTTTTTGCAAAAAAAAAGCAGACGTGTACTCCGCAACAAGCTACTGCTCTCACAGAGTCAATTTTAAACATGATGGTCAAAGACATGAGGCCACTTTCCATAGTTAACGAGGAAGGATTTCAACAAATGATTAACCAGTTCAACCCTGAATATACGCTGCCATCCAGAACCCATTTCACCCACTCGAAGAAATAAGAGACAACCCTTCCAAACCCAAGTGATTTTCTCACTTGCGCGCATACTCACACACACCACACACACACACTTAACAAATGTTTAATGTTCTGCATTGTTTGTTATGCACAAAATGCACTTCAAGAAAAATGTTTATTTTATTGCTGATTGTAATTCTTGTTCTTCACCAAATGCTCTATTTTTTTGAAAGGAAAATATTTTATTTTTCACAATAAAAAAATGAGTAGGGCTGTGCGATATGGCAAAAAATGAATTTCACGATACAAGTCATCTTATATCACGATAACAATACATATCATGATATACGTTTTTCTGTAAATTCTACAGTTTAGATAACCATACAAAAAGGACCATTTCTTTATTTACATGTACCATTTTCCCTCATAATTTTACAGTGTTACAAAATAGTTACAAAATAGTTTTAAAAAAGTACATTTGAGACTTGATTCTCATAAATTCCAGGTTTTTCTTCTAAATCATATATGAATAAAATGTAAACATCAATAAGTTAAATATTTCCAGAGCCAGAGGAGAATAGAAAAAAAAAACAACAAAAAAAAAAAAAACAAGAACATAACACAAAAAAATGTCTGAAAATGAGAAAAATTACCCATGGCTGTCACCTACAGATATAAATTAGCTGTTAGTTTAAATCAGTGAAAATTTAAGTGTAGATCACCTGCAGCCTGCCATTCTGGCCTGATTTAACCCATTTGCTTCTTAGTAAAAATATGTCAGATTGGTCATGATCTGAAAATCAAAAACACAAAAGGTAATGTAATAAAATACATGTGATGACTTTAACTTTATTCATTATCGTTATTTGACTAATTAAAATTATTAGAAATCAAATGCATTACATTAAGAGCCAACTTGCTCCTCCAACCTGTTTTAATGTATTTATTTTGTATGTATGTGCCACCATCATGCACTTTTGCAGCTTTAAAAAATTTTTTCAGACAAAACTAAGAAACTCATCAGTAATTTAAACCAAAGAAACGATGGTCTGCTACATGTTTCCAGTTAGCACAACTTAGCATCATCATTTAGCATTTTATAATTAGACATGGTCTTAATGTTACTTACCTCCTATTAAAACAAGGTTAGCGAACTATCCTCTCTGACACAGCATGACAAAAACCACTCCCACATCCCTGACAAACCGGAGTAGCAGCTACTGTATCTGAACCAGTAGTTTGGAGTTCGCATTAGCATCTACCGGACTGAAGCCTGGCCACCCACACACGTTCTGCTGCACGCTGTCGTGCACTGCGGGGAAGAGAAGGGGCACTGACAAGTAGCGAGGTAGGAGCTTTACTGAATAAACGGCAGTATTTTAGCACCTTGGGGGAGCCAGATTATTTAGCATCTCAGACAAGAGACAGTGGATAAACATGGGAGAACAATACTCAGGAGGCTCCTGGTGAGATAGCAGGAAGGAGTCAAGGACGAAGGGGGTAGAATGCAGTGTGATGCAAATGTCATGTGTGTGGAGAAATGCCATGAAACTTAAGAGGAGAGTGCCTGCTGAAATGTTCAGTCTGTTCTGTGCTAGAGAGATGTGAAGTGTGGAATAAACTGTGTGCCAAGAGCCCGACTCTTATTTCACACACTCCACACTGGTGACCCAAGACGTATTATGGAACACGAGGCAAGAACCCCGGAGCCGGCCCGGTCAGGAAGCTACAGCGAGGCGGCAGCCATCCCACAGACAGCCCGGACTGGAACATCCAGCCACGTGTGTGCGGTTTCAGTCAAGCTACCGGATTTCTGGCAGCACAACCCGTGCTCTTGGTTCCACCTCACCGAGGCCCAGTTCGCCCTCCGGGGAGTAACGGCAGACGACACCAGATTCTACCATGTGGTCGCAGCGCTGGACGCCCGCACAGCTCAGCAGGTAGCGAGCCTGCTCGATCAGCCACCAGCCAGCAGCAAATATGAGACGCTCAAGGCTGCGCTCATCCAGCGCTACACGCTCTCGGACTGTGAGAGAGCGGAGAGGCTCCTGACGCGGACCGAGTTAGGAGATGGTTCGGCCGTAGACCTGATTGAGAAGATGCTGGTGTTAATGGGCACAGACGACGGGCAATTTCCGTTTGCCCACCTCTTCCTCCGGAACCTTCCGACAGTGGCGAGAGCGGTTCTGGCCAATTCGCAGTTACTGGCTGCGCGCGACTACCGTGCGCTAGCCCAGGAGGCAGACCGGATTATCCTCACCACCAGGGCGATCATAGTCAACGCGGCAGCGGCGGAGCCCAGCAAGATGACCAGAGGAGGCAAGGAGCCACCGACGGTAGCAGCAGCGGGGGCCAAGGAGCGCCAGAGAGACACGCTCTGTTTCTACCACCGCCGCTTCGGAGAGAACACACGCAGATGTGCGCCCCCGTGCCAATTCAAGCGCTCGGGAAACGCCAAGGCCGGGGGTCGGTAGCAGCTGCGACCCTCGGTGAAGAGAACAAGTTGCTCTACTTGACGGATGCACGCTCGGGGAGGCGTTTCCTCGTGGACACCGAAGCCCAGAAGAGTTTCATCCTGCCGACCTACGCTGACCGGCTGGCAGGACCTAGCGGCCCCGAGATGTTGGCAGCAAACAGCTCGGATATTAAGACCTTTGGTGAGAGGACTCTGCTCTTATCTCTACACGGCCGTACATATGAGTGGACTTTTGTCGTAGCAGCACTGAATTACCATATCCTGGGGGCTGATTTTCTGTGTGCACATGGTTTACTGGTTGATGTTGCTAACAGGCGCCTGGTTAATGCACTGTTCTTTGACTCTCTCCCCTGTATAGCTCAAGTGACCCAGCCAACAGCACAAGCCAACGTCACAGCTACAGGCGGTAAGTTCCACACACTGCTCACTCAGTTCCCAGCACTCACGGTCCCGACGTTTTCCGCGGCCATCGCTAAACACGGGGTGGAGCACTTTATCACCACCACCGGGCCGCCCGTTTTTGCAAGACCTCGGCGCTTGGACGCAGCTAAACTGGCCATAGCGCGCGAGGAGTTCGCCAACCTGGAAAGGTTGGGCATCATCAGGCGCTCGAACAGCCCATGGGCATCCCCGCTACACATGGTCCCTAAGGCTGAGGGATCATGGCGACCGTGCGGGGATTTCCGCAGGTTGAACAACGCCACAGCGCACGACCGCTACCCAATTCCCCACATACAGGATTTTTCCGTTCACCTTGCCGGAGCACGCATTTTTTCCAAAATAGGCCTGGTCCGCGGTTACCACCAAGTCCCAGTGCGCGCTGAGGACATACCCAAAACAGCAGTAATAACTCCGTTCGGTCTATTCGAGTTCCTGCGCATGCCATTCGGGTTAAAAGGAGCGGCACAGACATTCCAGTGCATGATGGATGCAGTGCTGCGCGATCTCCCATTCATGTTCGTCTACCTGGACGATATCCTGGTAGCCAGTGTGTCCGAAGATGAACACGAAACTCACCTCACGACGGTTTTCCGGAGGTTGGAGGAGCACGGGTTAATAATCAACCCGGTGAAATGCCAGTTTGGCGTGACGGAGATTGATTTTTTGGGGCACCGCGTCTCTCCGGAAGGAGCGATCCCGCTGCCCGACAAAGTGCGCGCCGTGGCGGATTTTCCCCGGCCTCAGACGGTCAGGGCGCTGCAGGAATTTTTGGGGATGGTGAACTTTTATAACCGTTTCCTTCCCCGCGCGGCGCAGCTCATGCAACCATTGTACGCTGCGCTCAAGAAACAGAAACCTGCGGATAGGGTCGAACGGACCCCGGAGCGAGAGCGGGCGTTCTTGGAAGTTAAAGCAGCCCTGGCAAATGCCGCACTGCTGGCACATCCGGACCCGGCGGCCTGCGTAGCGCTCACCACCGACGCTTCAGACGTGGCCATAGGGGCTGTCGTGGAGCAGCGCATCGCCGGGGCTTGGCAGCCGCTCGCCATTTTCAGCAGAACTTTGCGCGACAGCGAACATAAATACAGCGTGTTCGACAGAGAGTTGCTGGCTCTCCACCTGGCCATACGCCACTTCCAGTTCTGGCTGGAAGGGCGCAGCTTCACCACGTTCGTGGACCACAAGCCGCTAACATTCGCGATGGCCAAGGTTTCAGAACCGTGGTCGGGCCGGCAGCAGAGACAGCTGGCCGCGATCTCAGAGTTTACTACCGATATTCAACATGTGTCAGGTAAACTGAATGTGGTGGCGGACTGCCTCTCGCGCGCCGTGGTGGCCCCGGTCTGCGTGGGGATAGATTACGCAGCCATGGCCGCGGAGCAGATTAGCGATGCAGACGTGCGCGCGCTCCAATCTGGACCAACAGGGTTAAGGCTGGAGGTCAGGGTGCTGCAAGATGCCCCCCCCCCCCAATCTGCGATGTCTCCACGGGTCGCCCGCGTCCGGTGGTCCCGGTTGCGTGGCGCCGCCGCCTATTTGAGTCGGTTCACACTCTGGCGCACCCAGGAGTGCGCGCGTCGGTCAAAATGGAGGGAGAGAAGTTTGTGTGGCCGAGCCTACGCAAACAAGTGAAAGAGTGGGCTGCAGCCTGCGTGGCGTGCCAACGAGCCAAGGTACACAGACACACGAAGGCTCCCTTGGAGCCGTTTCGGGTACCGGCTAAGAGCTTCGACCATGTTCACGTGAACCTCGTGGGCCCCCTCCCGCCATCACAGGGGTGCACACACCTCCTGACAGTGGTGGACCGCACCACGCGCTGGTCAGAAGCAGTCCCGCTGGCGGCAACCACGTCCGCAGACGTAGCGCGCGCTTTTTTTAACAGCATGGGTGGCGCGCTTTGGAGTCCCGTTGGGCCCTCAATTTGTTTCCGAACTCTGGTCCGCGATGGCCCGCAGCCTGGGTGTTACAATTCACCGCACAACCGCGTACAACCCACAGGCCAATGGGTTATGCGAGCGTTTTCATAGATCACTGAAAGCAGCACTCAGGGCTTCATTGACGGATGCAAATTGGGTAGACAGGCTGCCGTGGGTTTTACTGGGGTTGCGCTCCGCGTCAAAAGAGGATCTGGAAGCTTCCCCGGCAGAGCTGGTTTTTGCACAGCCCCTACAGCTGCCCGGGGAATTTCTGCCAGATAATCCCGCGCCGGGCAGCTGCCTGTCTCAGCTTTTGCAGCGTAGCGTAAACACAGGCACACTGCTGGGCCCTGCCCACCACAGTTTTCCACGTGTTTTCGTGCCTAAAACTTTGAAGAGCGCGGAGTTCGTGTTTGTCAGACACGACGCCCACCGCCCTCCATTCGCCCACCCTATGATGGACCGTTCAGAGTGTTGGAAACAGGGGATAAGCATTTTTTGCTAGACTTGGGGGGTAGGCGGGAAAAAATTGGCATAGAAAGACTCAAACCTGCTTTCGTTGTGGCGGACGAGCAAGTGCTGTTGGCTAGGGCCCCTCAGCGTGGAAAACCCCACAGAGAGCTCCCCAGGGAAACGATTCACCAGAGCAGCCACACGGACAGACCGAAGTGCCCCCCCCCCCCAGTCACAGCCCACCCGCAGTCAGACACACTCCCAGCAGCCCCCCACCGGCACAGCAGCACCACGGAGGCGGTAAACCCCAGTTACAGCAGATACAGGAGGAGACCGAAGCCCAAACAGCATGTGGACTGATATTCTATTGTTCTATCACAGCATGTGGACGGTTATTCTATTGTTCTATCTAAGATGCTGGGGGGGGGGGGTTAGCACCTTGGGGGAGCCAGATTATTTAGCATCTCAGACAAGAGACAGTGGATAAACATGGGAGAACAATACTCAGGAGGTTCCTGGTAAGATAGCAGGAAGGAGTCAAGGACAAAGGGGGTAGAATGCAGTGTGATGCAAATGTCATGTGTGTGGAGAAATGCCATGAAACGTAAGAGGAGAGTGCCTGCTGAAATGTTCAGTCTGTTCTGTGCTAGAGAGATGTGAAGTGTGGAATAAACTGTGTGCCATGAGCCCGACTCTTATTTCACACACTCCACAGTATGTGCATTTTAAATAACGACAAACAATAGAGTATTCTATGAAACGATAGACGTTTTTATATTGTCATCCAATATATATCGTCATATCGCACAGCCCTATAAGAGAGATTGTGTTTTTGTGCAGTTCTTAATGACTCATCGACTAGTCATTACAATAGTTGGCGACGAGTCGACTATTGAAAGTCATTAGTTGCAGCTGTATTTCAGGCAGGCGGACGTTTGAGAACACAAACCCGGTACTTCATACACACGGTCATTACAGAGACTCGAAGAAGCGTTCACCGGCGGGCTGGGGGAGACAGAGGAAGGAACAATGTGGGAAAACTTGCAGATGAGTGTTTTTTATTAAATCACGCACTCTGTTTTTTGCTGATGTGCTCTGTATATACTCACTGTAAACACGGAAATGGGCGGGGTGCAGCGCCACATTTGATTGGCCAGACTGATGATGTACAGTACATATTTGCGCGCTACTCAGGGATAAATGTGATTTGCAAAATTGGCGGAAGTTGATGACAATTGGCCAAAATTGCGGGAAAGTTGCAGTGATTGGACAAAATTCAAATTATGCAGGACCTGCTGAATTCACAGAAATTGGTACAATCGCAACACTGCAAAATCCTGGAGGGACTGAAATACAGTATAAATCTACGGTCTATACAGACCGCATGAAAGCAACGCACTAGCAATCCAACCAGATAAAAGGAGCAGTCTCTTTTCAGTGTTGTGCATCATGCAAAATACCGTCTGGGCGAGTGCCAACTTCCACGTATTTAAGGTTCAGCATTTTTTTTTTTTGTTCCGGCCACATAAAATTACATTATAAATACATACAGTTGTGTTCAAAATAATAGCAGTCCCACATCACTAGCAAGATAAATCACTGTTTTTGTTAGAATTTCAACTTCTACATTGCAAGTAAGTTTCTAGAAGGTTTAGTAAAGGTATAGAAAACCAACAGACCCAACAGGCATGGCGTGCATGCGGCTGATTCTGTGAAACTGAATCATTAACTGAAAGGGGCGTATTCAAAAAAATAGCAGTGCTGAGTTCACTTAGTGAGGTCATTGATTCTGTGAAAAAATATAGGTGTTAAACAGGTGGCCTTTATTTAAGGATCAAGGCAACTGACGCTGCATATGCTGGCTGTGCATTTGTCCTTGAAAAACAGAGTAAAATGGGTCGTTCAAGACACTGTTCAGAAGAAAAGCGTTCTTTGATTAAGAAATTAATAAAAGAGGGGAAAACCTATAAAGAAGTGCAGAAAATGATAGGCTGTTCAGCTAAAATGATATCAAATGCTTTAAAATGGCAGCCAAAACCAGAAAGGCGAGGAAGAAAAAGAAAAACGACTATTCAAATGGATCGGAGAATAGCCAAACTGGCAAAGGCTCAGCCAATGATCAGCTCCAGGAGGATCAAAGAAGATCTAAGGTTGCCTGTGAGTACTGTAACAATCAGACGACGTCTATGTGAAGCCAAGCTACCAGCAAGAAGCCCCCGCAAAGTCCCATCATTAAAAAAAAGACGTGCTGAAGCGGTTACAATTTCCATTGACTGGCCTAAAAAGAAATGGCGTAATATTTTGTGGACTGATGAGAGTAAGATTGTTCTTTTTGGGTCTAAGGGCCACAGACAGTTTGTCAGACGTCCTGCAAACACTGAATTCAAGCCACAGTACACAGTGAAGACGGTGAAGCATGGTGGTGCAAGCATCATGATATGGGGATGTTTCTCCTACTATGGTGTTGGTCCTATTTATAGCATACCAGGGATCATGGATCAGTTTGAGTACATCAGAATACTGGAAGAAGTCATGTTGCCGTATGCTGAAGAAGAAATGCCTTTAAAATGGGTGTTTCAACAAGACAGTGACCCCAAACACACTAAAGACAGATGTCAACACTATTTTTTTTTTTTAACATTTCTTGACTTTCTGTAAAATATTATAAAATTCAATTACTTTTTCCAATTTTCTTGCTTTGAAATAGAATGTGCAGTGTCCCCAATGCATTTGTGTTCATTAAAATACAATTTATTTGAAGAATTTTGACGTTTATTCACATTTTTCAACACACTGCTATTATTTTGAACACAACTGTATGTAATTTTGACATTTGTGCATCAATTCAGAATCGTTCACGTCTGCATTGGAAAAATGATTATTTCTTCCATCCCTACTGTTCATGAAGCCAGCACCCACAAAAACTGAGTTTTATCCAGATCAACACTGAGTCAATTCCAAATCCCACCCAGCAGTTTTCAGGGCCACTCTGAAGTACCTACTCCTGACCAGGGCTGTCTTTCGGACACTAAAGGTTGCTGACATCCCCACCCCCCCCACCCCCACCCAACAGGAAAATACAGTGTATTCGGAAGGCATTCACAACGCTTCACTTTTTCCACATTTTGTGTTACAGCCTTATTCCAAAAGGGATTAAATTCATTTTTTTCTCAAAATTCTACACACAATACCCCATAATGACAATGTGAAAAGTTTTTTTTGAAATTTTTGCAAATTTATTAAAAATTAAAAAAAAACTAAGAAATCACATGTACATAAGTATTCACAGCCTTTCCTCAATACTTTGTTGATGCGCCTTTGGCAGCAATTACGGCCTCAAGTCTTTCTGAATATGATGCCACAAGCTTGGCACACCTATCTTTGGGCAGTTTCACCCATTTCTCTTTGCAGCACCTCTCAAGCTCCATCAGGTTGGATGGGAAGCGTCAGTGCACAGCCATTTTCAGATCTCTCTTGAGATGCTCAATTGGATGCAAGTCTGGGCTCTGGCTGGGCCACTCAAGGACATTCACGGAGTTGTCCTGAAGCCACTCCTTTGATATCTTTTTTTTTTTTTTTTCCACCCTTATTGTCATTCAACCGTACAACCAATCATGTACAGTAGAACGAGATTGTGCTTTACCTAGCTACAGTGTCAATCACACACACCCCAGTGCAGAATCAGAGGGCCGCTGCCATGCAAGGCGCCGCCACAGATTTCCCTCCTCCATTCCATTATTGCTGAGCACCAAGCTGGATGGCAGCAAGTTCCACTTTTATATGGTCTTTGGCATGACCCGGCCGGGATTTGAACCCCTGCCTCCCGGGTGTGGGGCGGATGCTCTACCAACTGAGCCACCACTCCACCACACATCTTGGCTGTGTGCTTAGGGTCGTTGTCCTGCTGAGAGATGAACCGTTGCCCCAGTCTGAGGTCAAGAGCGCTCTGGAGCAGATTTTCATCCAGGATGTCTCTGTACATTGCTGCATTCATCTTTCTCTCTATCCTGACTAGTCTCCCAGTTCCTGCTGCTGAAAAACGTCCTCACAGCATGATGCTGCTACCAACATTTGCGTGGTTATGAACGGTGAATGGTTTCCTCCAAATGTGACGCCTGGCACTCACGCCAAAGAGTTCAATGTTTGTCTCATCAGACCAGAAAATTTTGTTTCTCATGAATGAATGGTCAGAGTCCTTCAGGTGCCTTTTGGCAAACTTCAGGCGGGCTGCCATGCGCCTTTTACTAAGGAGTGGCTTCCATCTGGCCACTCTACTATACAGGCCTGATCGGTGGATTGCTGCAGAGATGGTTGTCCTTCTGGAAGGTTCTCCTCTCTTCAAAAAGCAACGCTGGAGCTGTGACAGAGTGACAATCAGGTTCTTGGTCACCTCCCTGCATAAGGCCCTTCTCTCCCGATCGCTCAGTTTAGACGGCCGGCCAGCTCTAGGAAGAGTCCTGGTGGTTCCAAACTTCTTCCATTTACGGATGATGGAGGCCACTGTGCTCATTGGGGCGTTCAAAGCAGCAGAAATTTTTCTGTACCCTTCCCTAGATTTATGCCTTGAGACAACCCTGTCTCGGAGGTTTACAGACAATTCCTTTGACTTCATGCTTGGTCTGTGCTCTGACATGCACTGTCAACTGTGGGACCTTATATAGACAGGTGTGTGCCTTTCCAAATCATGCCCAGTCAACTGAATTTACCACAGGTGGACTCCAATTAAGCTGTAGAAACATCTCAAGGATGATCAGTGGAAACAGGATGCACCTGAGCTCAATTTTGAGCTTCATGGCAAAGGCTGTAAATACTTATGTACATGTGATCTCCTAGTTTTTTTATTTTTAATAAATTTGTCATTATGGGGTATTGTGTGTAGAATTTTGAGGAAAAAAATTAATTTAATCCCTTTTGGAATAAGGCTGTAACACAACAAAATGTGGAAAAAGTGAAGCGCTGTGAATATTTTGCAGATTAGGTGTTAGCTAAAGGTTACCTTCACATATATGATAGGAATGATGCTTTTGGCCTTGTTAAAATGCCTGGCAACCCTGTAGACCGTCTCAGGGACAAAGTCCAACACCAGGTTGAGGTACACTTCATCTTTCTGCATGAGAAGAGAGACAGATATGAGTTAAAATATGAATAATATTGAGATAAATCAGCCATAAAAGACAAAGCATCTTAAATGCCATGACTGCTCATCTACACGTCAAACCTCCTGGAAAAATAAACTTATTTTCAAAAACTTCTGCAATATTAAAAATGCTTTTATTCTTGTCAGTACAGAAAATGGATTGATTCTCTTTTCAGGGTCATGTTTTTCAGGACTACATCTGACTGACTTTCTGTTAGTCACTTTAACCACTTCCTCCATTTCTTTGTATAAAAATAAATGTAACACTGCAAGATAATGTTCAAATTCTGTAATGCAGTTTTACCTTTTTAAAGGCCACATACCGTAAAACATCACATTTGTAGATTTTAAGAGTCTAAAATGCTTTCTTGAGCCATATAACTACCTTAAAAATATTACAAAATATTTCTATTTAGAAACACTTACATTTATACACTGGTAAAAGCTGCTATAGTTCTTATGGATTATATTTGCCTCCATCACTAAAACAAAATCTTACTTTGCTTTTTTTAAGACGACAAAATGAACCTGTTTGAGATACAGTACCTACTTTCAGTTACCTCCCATGTGCTATAGGCACTGATATTGATCCAGTCCACATATGTACCAAGTTTGGTGACTTTAGTTTTACTTGTTCTATAGTAACAGATCACAGGGAATGCAAACATTTACCTTTGACCCCAAACCAATAGTCAAAGGTCAGGGTCTTGGTGAACCCGCACCAAGTTTACTGACCCTAGCATTCTTTGATGTTGATATATATCTGACTTTGATCTTTGAACTTTTGAACCCAAAAGTATAACCATAAGTCAGAGATGGGCAATTATGTGCCATGAAGGGCTATTCCACTGCAGGTTTTCTGTTCCACCCAGTCTCTTCAGCAGCTGCTTTCAATAACAGGCAATCCTTGAAGCTCATCAGTGCAAACACCTGCTGAAGAGATTGAGTGGAACAGAAAATCTGCAGTGGAATGGCCCTCACTGCCCATCCCTGCCATAAGTGCTAGTCCCATGATCAACCTATGTACCAAATTTGGTGGCCGTAGCCTCATTCCCTGTTGAGTTAGGGCATGGACATAGCCGGATAGCTGGACAGCCAGCCACAGATGGCACAACCTGCTCTACTCATGTCACATCAAATCAAATCAACCTTTATTGTCATGTTGCTGTACATACAACTGTAGTGCAGGCAAGATGAAATTACGTTTCTCTAGGCATCCATATATGTAAAAAAAAACATAATTTAAAACACACTCACACACCCCCTCACCCCCCACCCCAACACAGCCATTCACACATCCCTGAGACACATCTGGTTATTACAGTAATATTAACTTACTACAGTTGCAGTTTAAAGTGATAATAACTGCCTATGTATAAAATACCAATTAAAGTGGCTGAGTGAGTCAAAGTGGCTGAGTGAAATAAACACTTGAAACTAACTAGAACTATAATATACATAATGTCCATAAGGTGCAGTAGTATACATTAAAGACTCCGGATCAATTGTTCAGCATCCCAACAGCTTGTGGAAGGAAGCTGTTAATCAGTCTGGTGGTTCTGCCTCTGATGCTCCGGAATCGTTTGCCAGATGGCAGCAGTTCAAAGTGTTTATGCAGAGGGTGAGAGTGGTCCTTGACAATGTTCAGTGCCCTGCTCCTACAATGGCTCTGAAAAAAGTTCTTGGACAGAGGGGAGGGAAACTCCAATTACCTGCTCAGCTCCCTTAACTATCCTCTGCAGGGCTTTTTTGTCTGACATACTGCAACTGGAGTACCATGTTGCAATGCAGTACGTCGGAACACTCTCCACCACACCTCTGTAGAAGGTCCTGAGGATGTAGATGGGGAGAGAGGTCGTTTGAGTTTCCTCAAGAAGTGCAGTCTCTGCTGGGCCCACTTCCTGATCCCCAAGGAATTCTTGCTCCAGGTCAGGTCCTGCGAGATCTGCACTTCGAGGAACTTGATGTTCTCCACTCTCTCCACGAACGGCCGCTGATGCTGAAAGGGACGTGTTCAGGCCGTGATCGCCGGAAGTCGATAATCATCTCCTTCGTTTGTGACTCACTTCGGTGTGGATAAACACCAGCTTTGGTGAGATGGGTCATTTACAGGCCAAGTATAGCTTAGCACTTAGTGTAGTAGCTTAGCAGCATTTGATTGGCCTTTACAGCACTTCACCTGGAAAAAAAACTTTGCCCAATCAAATAAGAAGCTTATTAATGTAAATGATCAGACAGAAAATTTAGTGTGGGATGAAGAAAACTTTTTAATGAGTTATAAAACAAAGAAATTATTTTTGGTCTTTAAAACAACTTATATGTTCCTGAAGACATCAAAACTTAAAATTAATCCTGGAAAATGGCAAAAAGTTCAACCCTTTAAAAGTTTCTCTGAAGTCAGTTGTAGCCTAACAGTTCTATTTTCTTACCTTTTCACCACTAGAATAGAAGAAATAACGTAGTCGGACAATGTTGCAGTGGTCGAGTTTTCTCATGATCTGCAATTCCCTATTCTGTAAAAACAAACATACAGTCTGGGTGAAAAATCAAGAAAACAAGCCAAGAAAATATTGTCAAGGATGAAAATTTACTTTCTCAATTTGGAAAAGGACTGAAGAAGATATATAAGTGGAAAGAGAAAAAATACAATCAAAGCCCTACCTTGAACCTCTTATCCTGCAGAACCTTCTTAATGGCCACCATCTCTTGACTGTCGATGAGGCGAGCTTGGTACACCACGCCAAATGACCCATTACCGATAACCTGAGCAGTTTTTACAGAAGACGGCAGAAACCAGAATGAAGAAAACAATCATGGTCCATCAGGTGTTGTACAACTAAATGTATAAAAGTAATTCTCCCTTTATGGGGTTTCATTAATTAATAAATGACACACCTATATCAGATTTTCAGTAGACATCACCATTATTAACCTCTTGCACTCCGGGATACCGTGGGCGGTCATGTCTCTGCGTCCTAGGGTGCACTGAAAAAAAAAAGCTGCAGATACAGCCGCGAACAGAAAGCCAAAGGAGTGCTTTGATTGGTTTAGATTTGATTGACCTCTCATTCGACTAATAAGAGCCTTGAATTGGGTTTCTGAAACCTTGAAGAACCAATGATTGAAAACCTAGCAAGAAGGACCCGCCTACCAACGGCTGCGAATACAGCGATCCAATTGAAGCACAGAAGTTCGAAAGCATACGTCCCGTGCATAAAATCTGTTTTGTGTAAGCCGCTGGGTGACACACACGCGTTCGCCAGTCTTTTTTTCTTACTACTGTTCTTATTTGTTTTGAAAAATTGTTCGCCAAAACCGCAATCATGGAAGCGCAAAACCGCAAGAACCACGAGTCCGTAACAAGCGGACCAGCGTCATGTTCGTCTGACAATGAGGAAGAGATGTTCGCCAGCGACACTGCTGTTGTGGACAGGTAAGTGTTATAAGCTAAATTATTCTTTATCCCTGAAAATTGTAATCAAAATGACTTTTGACCAATCGGTAAATTACAACTGTGCGTCATCGCAACATGATGCGCCGTGCGCCATCGCCGTGCGCGACCTGTGCGCCGCGTCCGGACCGTGAACCCCCCCCCCCCCGCTACTCTTCTGTAACGGATTGCAGATATTATTGCAGATATTTTAGTGCAACTGTGCGTAGTAGACCACGGCGCACCGTCCCCGCGGTCTGTCATGTAGCAATGGGCAATGTCCGTCCTCTGTAGCGGGGGGGGGGGGGGGGGGAGTTATCTTCTACATTACAGATATATTAGTATAATTTTTAGTGCACTGTAGGTTGTTTTTTCTTGTAAAAAAAAAAAAAAAAAAAGCCACACATTTTTAACGGGGCATGCTTCTTTGTGTGTGGGGGCTTGTTTGTTCATTCATTCATTCATTCATGAATGAATAAACAACCCCCCCCCACACACACACACACACAGCCCTTCACCTTTCATTAGAGCCCAAGATGAAGCTTCTATATTGAATCATTCAAAAGTTACAGACGTTTTTCCAAACTGTGCCATTTGGCACAATTTGGCACAGTTCAAAAACGCCTGGGAACAACCTAAGAAAAAAGCTGTGTAATATATTCATTTTTTGTGGTATTGTTACAAAATTTTGACCTCAGCTGGATAACACTTGGTTCTACATTTCTGTTGCATTTTCCAGCCCGGATCTGACAGCTGTGTGTTATTTACAAGCATCTGTATCCAAAAAAAACACCCAGGCAAAATTTATTTTCTTCAAGTTCAGTATGTTTAGATGACTGTTACTCAGTGGCAGGAGCACTTAGAGAGATTATGACTGCTTTGCCAAAAAATTCAAAGTGTTTTCTTTTAAATGAGACCAACCCCATGAAGATGCTGCAAAGGGTTGAAGAACAGCTTTGGATTTACTTTGGGTATGTTATTTTTTGGCGTTTTCAGGGAAAATGAACAGAGTGCAAGGGGTTAATAAACAATTTCAACCAAAATCATAGCTATTTTTGTGCACTCAGAGTTTAAGAGGTAATTAGGAGATCTTTGAATCTCTGTTTTACTTTCTTACTCACCTTGACGTCGGTGTAGGAAACTTCCTGCGGGCGGTCCGGTCCCTGACCCGGTGTGGCCACGACTGTTGTTATCTTTCCACAGTCTCCTAGGAAACAAGGAATAGGTGCAAAATGAGGCTGGGAGATCAAGGAAGTGCTATGCTTCAATCCCCTTTAACGGTGTGTCTCTAAAAATTGCTGCTTGACTGTTATAAAGTCAGTGCCTGATTCCTCTCTCTACAGGGAGTAAAGAAAATGAATGTGCTCTGCAGTGGAACCAAATCAACATTTCTGACGTTCTTTTTTGGCTCCAAGCAGCCTACACAAATGAACCACCACTGATCTGGCTGTGTGATTATTTAGGTTAACGACAGCCTGATGAATGGATGTCAACTTTACAAAACCCTCCAAGGAAAGAGAAGGGAATGACTGAGTTCATCATCAAGACACTGTGACTAATTAAACTGGGAAGGGACCCAAAAATAGGCCAACTGTGCTCTTTGTCCTGATAAACTGTTTAACTGATAACGGCCCTCCATAAAGGGAGTCATTTGTAATACTATCCATTTAGCAATGCACAGCCTAATTGTTCATGTGACTACGCACATAGGATGAGGTTACATTTTACTTGCCATGAAAGATTTTATGCTTTAGAAAAATATCAGCCTTAAAGACGGAAACACTGCTGTGTCATTGTGTTACATCAGTCTTCAAAAAAAAAGAAAGAAAAAAACTCCCTGGTTGTTGTCACATTATAGGAGGAGGCTGTTTTTGGACAGTCAGCTGAACCAAGAAGGCGATTTAAAAAGCCACATTTTCTTGTTGCTTATTTAACTGGAGTGGAGCCTATCCCAGTCCACAAACATGTCACTGGAGTGAGAGAGGAAACCAGAGGATATGGAGGGGAAAAAAAAAAACAAAACACACTGGCACAAGGACAACATGAAAACTGATGATAATAAGGTTTCAATCACCCTCTCCGAGCTGTGAGGCAAAAGTGCTAACCACTGTATCACCATGAAAGCACCAAGGTGCTGATGCCTCAGTGCCAGAGCCTTGGTGGAGGTATGTGTTCTTGGATCATCACCAAAATGTTATAGGTTCCTCTCTAGCCCAAGCACCACCTCTGATAAAAAAATTTCATCCAAATCCATCCAGTAGTTTTGGAGATTCTTGCTAACACACTGTGAGAAAATAAGAGCCTTGGTGGAGGTATGTGTTCTGGGATCATCACCAAAATGTTATGGGTTCCTCTCTAGCCCAAGGACCACCTCTGGTAAAAATTTCATCCAAATCCATCAAGTAGTTTTGGAGTACAAGCATGCGCAGTGAAAATAATCTACAGTTCACATGCCCGTACTGTCAGCGGCAGCCAAGAGCTACCAAACTGATATGAAGAGCTGCATTCCAAACACAAAAGAAGAACATGGTGACAGATGTTTTAAATGGCAGAAGCAATGGAGGTTTGTGAATACAATGACAATCAAGACGAACAGGAGCTTTTGCTGTTTAGTGGCAGATGAAGAAAACAGACGGGCAGAAAGACGGACATTTGTTCACCCATTATTGGCAGATTGCTCAGTACTTCCCTCTGGCGGGAGTTTCCAGGCGCATGCGCAATTCACTATGACTATTTGTGGGCGAGGAATGTTGGAACTTGTAGTTTTTAGCAAGTTGTTTTTTTTTTTGTCAAATTGCCTTTAACTGTCTTATTATTGCAGCATCATTGTGAATCATCTTCCTCAGAATGGCTCATTTCTTTTTTTTTTTTTAAATGAAGACTACAACATACAAAATAAAGACTGCATGAAATGGAAAACATACAGAAAAAAAAAACTTTTTAAGACAAGGCAAACATGAAGAACAAACAAAGTTGTTAAGGATTATATGGGATGAGTATATGTCAGTGTGTAGTGAGTGTGGATGCTCATTTCTGTACAGACTGGGACTAATACAGGTACAGCTCAAAAAATTAGAATATCTATAAACACCAGCAGATGACCTCTGTTCAGATAAAAGTAAATTTTGCATTTCATTTGTAAATCAAAGTCCCAGAGTCTGGAGAAAGAGTGGAGAGGCACAGAATCTAAGTTGCTTGAGGTTTAGTGTGAAGTTTCCACAGTCAGTGATGATTTGAGGAACCATGTCATCTGCTGGTGTTGGTCCACTGTATTTTATCAAGACCAAAGTCAGTGCAGTCGTCTACCAGGAAATTTTAGAGCACTTCATGCTTCCCTCTGCTGACAAGCTTTATGGAGAAGCTGATTTCACTTTCCAGCAGGACTTGACACCCCCCCCCCCCACACACACACACACACTGCCAAAAGTATCAAAACCTGGTTTAATGACCATGGCATCACTGTGTTTGATTGGCCAGCAAACTCTCCTGACCTAAACCCCATAGAGAATCTATGGAGTATTGTCAAGAGGAAGATGAGAGACACCAGACCCAACAATGCAGACGAGCTGAAGGTCACTATCAAAGCAACCTGGACCTTCATAACACCTCAGCAGTGCCACAGGATGATCACCTCCATGCCACGCCACATTGATACAGTAATTAATCCAAAAGGAGCCCCAACCAAGTATTGAGTGAGTACTTGGACATACTTTTCAGTCAGCCAACGTTTCTATTTAAAACCAATTTTTTAAAATTAATTTTATGTAATATTTTAATTTTTTGAGAAACCGAATTCGGGGTTTTCATGGGTTGTAAGCCATAATCATCAAAATTAAAATAATTAAACACTTGGGCGGTGCAGTGGAGCAGTGGTTAGCACTGCGGCAGCACAGTAACTCACCCTTGGTCATGGGATCCCTGGTTTGATCCCAGCCCCTGACCAACAGTGATCTGTGTGGGGTTTGCATGTTCTCCCCGTGTCTGTGTGGGTTTACTCAGAGTTCTCCGGTTTCCTCCCACAGGCCAAAAACATGCGGGTTAGGTTAACTGGAGACTCTAAAAGTGGCCCTAGGTGTGAATGTGTGTGTGAATGGTAAAGGGAAAGCGCCATACCGTGGCTGCTTCATCCATCCACGTAGATACCCTCAATTTCCCCTCTGGAGATCAATAAAGTATACAAAATACAAAAAATAATATATATATATATATCACTCTCTGTAATGAATCTATATGAGTTTCACTTTCTGAAATGACGACAACAACAAAAAAACAAAACTAAAAAAAAAAACCCATTAAGGACAGACATTGTTAATTAGGGCCAAAAGTCCCAAATCAGCAGCACAGGTATGACGGAGCAACGCGTCTGTGACTGTGTCAAAAAAATAGATTTCAAAAATACTCCTGTTGGTTTGTAAAGCTCTGAATGGTTTCGGGCCAAAATACATTTCAGATCTTCTGGTCCATTACAAACCACCCAGAGCCCTCAGGTCATCAGGATCAGGCCTACTATTTGTGCCCAGAGTTGGAGCCAAACAAGGTGAGGCAGCTTTCAGCTTTCACGCCCCTCACATATGGAACAAACTCCCAGAAAGCATCAGGGCTGCTGAAACTCTCAGTTGCTCTAAATCGAGGTTAAAAACTCTATTTGCCGTTTCCTTTCAGTAGAACAATTGCTAATCTCCTACAATGTACTGTAAATTTTATTTCTGTCATATTCTATTTTAACTTGTTTTTGTTTCTCTTTAATGTACTTTTTAGTTTGCTTTTAAATTCTTATGTATTCCTTTTGCAACTTGGTGTAATGCTTTAATGTTTTTATGTAAAGCAGTTTGAATTGTGTAGTACACAAAATGTGCTATACAAATAAACTTGCCTTGTCTATACCTAGAGGGTAACTGCTGAGAAAGGTCACCCAGGTCATCTATGGTTCACGAGCAGTTCATGAAACTCTTCTGCTTAACCCTTCTTTTCTCTTTTTTCCAGAGTTAAGACCTTACAGCTGTGGGTCGTCCCCAGACCAAATCGCATGCGCAGTTCACTGTAACCATTTGCAGGCAAGGAATGTTGGGACTTGTAGTTTTTAGCGAGTTTTTAAACGAGTTTTACCTCGTCCTTCCTCTGCAAAACTAAACAGCAAAACCAGTGTGAAAACAATTGATGTGATGAATAAATGGTGTAGTTGCTGAATACATGTTTTTATGCCTCGGCAAAACAGAGACATACAGTAATCAGTTAATGCGTCCGTTTGTGGCTGTGTATATTTGTCGGTCTTTCCGCCTCTGTTTCAGCTCGCCTGGTCAAAATTAAGTGGAACTAAAGGTTTATAACATTGTATCACCATATTTTCTCGACTTTTAATTTGCCAGAATTGTGAGATAAGGCTTTGTTTTCAAAATAAACTCAAATTTAACTCACCATTTCTGTCAATACTAACTAACTAACTACTAACTAACCTGCACTTATATAGCGCTTTTCTAGTCACAAAGACCACTCAAAGCGCTTTCACTAGTACTAACCCTCTATTCTAAGGGCCTATAGGAAACAGATATCTAGGGACAATTTAGAACAACCAATTAACCTAACATGCATGTCTTTGGATTGTGGGAGGAAACCGGAGCCCCCGGAGTAAACCCACACAGCACAGGGAGAACATGCAAACTCCATACAGAAAGGTTCCAACCCCTGCCAGCCTGGGGATTCGAACCAGGAATACAGCCGGGAAAAAGGAAATGTAATAACTATGCCGGGCCAGTAGAGGTCGGAGTGTCACTTTTTTACAGCCACCCATGTTACCATGCCACAGGCACCGAGGCACAGCACCTTGGTGCTTTTTATTTTTTCAGTAACCACCATTTTATAACAGTTCAGCTCCACATGCTGTAAAAAAATGTGCTGTGTTGTGCTGTAAAAAAGTCACACTGCCGCATCTAATGGTCCGGCATAGTCATTACAATACCTTTTTTCCAGGCTCTGATGTTAAAGGTGAGTTAAATTTTTATTTTGAAAACAAAGCCATATCTCAGAATTCTGGCAAATTAAAAGTCGAGAAAATATGGCGATACAATGACACAAGCCTTTAGTTGCACTTAATTTTGACCGGGCAAGCTGAAACAGACAGGCGGACAGACAGACACACACACACGCATTGAGTAATTACCGTATGCCTCCATTTTCACCGAGGCATAACGGACCACTGGCTAGTTAACCTCTTGCACTCCGGTGTACCGCGGACGGGCACGTCTCTGCGTCCCAGAGCGCACGAGGGCGCTCTCGTGCACCCTAGGACGCACGAGGGCGCTGCCTCCAAGCGTGCACTGAAAAAAAAAAAAAGTTCTTCCACTACAGACACAGCCGCGAACAGATCAGATATGATTGACCTCTCATTCGACTAATAGGAGCCTTGAATTGGGTTTCTGAAACCTTGAAGAACCAATGACTGAAAACCTAGCAAGAAGGACCCGCCTACCAACGCTGTGAATGCAGCGAGCCAATTGAAGCACAGAAGTTCGCAGATGTTTTTTGTAAGGCTGGGTGAAGACAGACTGCTGCAGCAGATGGAAAAAAAAGGACCCGCAGGAAGAACCGTCACAGACCCAGCAGCACGGAGACCACCCACAAGTGCTACCTGTGTGACAGGGACAGTCATTCGCGCATCGGCCTCTTCAGTCACAGGCGGTGCTTTTTTTTTTTTTTTTTTTTAATTCGAGCAGAATAGACATTTAGGATTCTCTTCCATGGTCATCATAGACTGACAGAGGCCGACGACAAAGGTCGTAAATCATTCGCCAAAACCGCAATCATGGAAGCGCAAAACCGCAATAATGGAATTATGTTTTGACCGGGTCGCCGAGACCAGAACCACGAGTCCGTAACAAGGGACCAGCGTCGCGTTCGTCTGACAATGAGGAAGAGAAGTTCGCCAGGACACTGCTGCTGTGAAGAGGTAAGGTGTTATAAGCAAAATTATTCTTTATCCCTGAAAATTGTAATCAAAAATTACTTTTGACCGATCAGTAAATTACAATTGTGCGGCGCACGAAGTCTGAAGTTCGTGCGCCGCGGTACACGGGTCGTGCGCCTCGTCCGGACCGTGACACCACCACCACCCCCGCTACTCTTCTGTAGCGAGGGGGGGGGGAGCCGCGGTGACTGCGCCACAGTCGCCACATGACTATTCCGTCATGTAGCGATGGCCGATGTCCGTCCTCTGTAGCGGGGGGGGGGGGGTGTCCCCCCCACACACACACAGCCCTGAGTGTCACCTTTCATTAGAGCCCAAGATGAAGCTTCTATATTGAATCATTCAAAAGTTACAGACGTTTTTCCAAACTGTGCCATTTGGCACAATTTGGCACAGTTCAAAAACGCCTGGGAACTACCTGAGGAAAAAGCTGTGTAATATATTCATTTTTTGTGGTATTGTTACAAAATTTTGACCTCAGCTGGATAACACTTGGTTCTACATTTCTGTTGCATTTTCCAGCCCGGATCTGAAGCTGTGTGTTATTTGCAAGCATTTGTATCCAAAAAAACACCCAGGCCAAATTTATTTTCTTCAAGTTTAGTATGTTTAGATGACTGTAACTCAGTGGCCAGAGTACTTAGAGAGATTATGACTGTTTTGCCAAAAAATTCAAAGTGTTTTCTTTTAAATGAGACCAACCCCATGAAGATGCTGCAAAGGGTTGAAGAACAGCTTTCGATTTACTTTGGGCACGTTATTTTTTGGCATTTTTAGGGAAATTGACCGGAGCGCAAGGGGTTAAAAAAGTGCTTCATAAAATCATCACAGTCAGACCTTAGAATACTGAAAAATAAACTACAACTCAAATCTCAAACTTAGGAGAAAAGCTAAAAATTTAAGAGAAAAAAATCTTAAATTTACAAAAAAAGTAATGCAAATTTAAGTGTAAAATTGTGCATATTTTCATGGTGTCACTTTAATCGTGATTAATCACAATTTATCACGCCTGGCAAGTTAATTGTTTAATCACAATTAATGCAATTTTTGCCATAGACAGCACATAGGCGAGAGAGAACTGTGTCGAGTTAATTGCAATAGTGCGATTAAACACACTAAAACACTTAGTGCGATGTGATTCAGAAGAAGCAAGCTGCCATGTCATCTTAGTTAAGCTAGTTAATTTCCTTCCACAGCATGTGGGACACCATGTGGTGGATAGGGGTGGCGCCTATCTCCGTTTCTCTGATCCTACGCCACACAGCTACTGTAAGTAGTGAAAGCTACAGTGGGGGGGGGGCAGTCCTCTGGTAGCTGTGTGCGTTATATGTACAGTGGTGTGAAAAAGTGTTTGCCCCCTTCCCGATTTCTCATTTTTTTGTATGTTTGTCACACTTAAATGTTTCATATCAAACAAATTTAAATATTAGACAAAGATAACAAGCAAACACAAAATGTAGTTTTAAATGAAGGTGTTTATTGTGCGTTTGTGGAGAAAGGAATAGACGAGGCAATGAAGTGAACGACACAAGGCTTTATTCTTTCTCCAACAACATAACATCAAAACAGAGCAACAGCGCTCCTGGGTCTCTGTGCATTCCCCTTTTATATCTTTAATCCCATGCATCGAGACCCGAGACCCGGAGCTTCCGACCGTCATACATTGTTGTTTAACAAAGGAATGTGTGGCACATTAACATAACATACACCAGCGCCACTTTCACACCTTTCTTCTCTCCGCGGCTCTGGTCATTCTTACTCTCCCCGGGGGGTGCATAGACCTAACTGTCCCGTTTGATACCCCCCGATGACACCTCCTCCATCGGTCCATAGTTTCCTCCTTCCCCCTGCCCTCTCTGGGTTGAGAAAACCCCCACCCCATGCCCCCACACAGTCCCCCCCCCCCCACAAACACCCAGAAGGGGCACTAACCCCTCTTGCTCTGTCCTTTGGGCTCGAGCCGGCGCCCATAGCAGCTGTAGTGGGGAGTTGTTGGTTAATATGGGCTGTAGCCGTAATCATCAATATTAAAATAAACACTTTCAATATATCACTGTCCCTGTAATGAATCTATATATGGGTTTCACTTTCTGAAATGAGTGACAAAAATATTGAACTTTTTCATGATATTCTAATTTTTGAGATGTGCCTGTATAAGTGTTGAACTTGCTTGAAACTAACCACCATCCATTTCTGTCGTTCATCTAGGCAAGAGGAAAGCAGCCACCCCACAACGGACCTCGCCACTGTGAAACGTACTGAAATCCTTTGCTTTTATAGGTAAAGTGTCAAAACCAAAGTAGCACAATTTCCACTTAAAGTAGAACTGAATTGAACGGCATTGAACGGCACTGGGTGATAGTACATACAATTATAAAGATAATTTATCATTGGCACCCCCTCCACAAATCCCGGAATCTTGGAGAAAATCGCGATTTAGAATTTCCCGCCCTGAAAAATCAGACAAATCCGCCGAAGCGCAGCCGGAGTTCCGCGTGACGTCACGAGTGTGACCCAGTCCTCATGTTTACCATTGCGAGCACGTCGACACTGGTTGTTTTTGGTGCATTTTGTCGTGATAGTCGACTACAAAACACTTCCAACACCTGGGAAGATCTGTTCAGTGGCCAAGGAAAGCTGTCATGGCGACGAAAGAAAAGAAAGGGGGAGGAAAAGCGACCGGGAAGCGATGTGTTTCTAGATATACAGTGATCACTCACTTATCGCGTTTAATGGGGACCAGAACCGACCGCGAAAAGTGAAAAACCGCGAAGTAGCGTCACCCCCCCCCCAAAGGGCGTCACAAGCACTATTTTGCACAAAAAGGCACAAGAGAACAGCGAAAAGTGCCACTAAGCAACACGAGCGATAAAGAACAATGAATGCGGTCTTCCTTCGCTGGGTAAAACGTCTCGGCCAATCAGCTTGCGAGGTAAAACGTCTCGGCCAATCAGCTTGCGAGATTCCCGAGCGGTGAAGAGGTGGGCGGAGAGGAGTGGAGCGGTGGTCAGAGAGGTAGATTTTGAGCTGTGCGGGCTCTCCGTGTTGATACCTGATGTTCTAATGAGAAGGCAGGGAGACTACATTAGAACATCAGGTATCAACACGGAGAGCCCGCTCTCCCCGGCTCCCCAGCCCGCTCGGGAATCTCGCAAGCTGATTGGCCGAGACGTTTTACCTCGCAAGTTGATTGGCCGAGACGTTTTATCTCGCAAGCTGATTGGCCGAGACGTTTTACCCAGCTTCGCTCCCTGCCGAGCGCCTATACCCAGCGAAGGAAGACCGCATTAAACGCGATAAGTGAGGGATAACTGTAATAAGTTGGAAAAATGCTGATGGTTTTTTTCCCCTTTTTTATTGTTAATTTTCCTTATCCTGACACCCCAAACATGCCAAAGTAAAGACTCACCATTCTGTATTCAATAAGCGACTCTCCTCCCCATCACTGCTGCGGTCTGAGTCGGTGCTGGAATCCCCCGAAAATTCTGGCTCTAATCTGTACGGTTCAATGCCTCCCTCGCTCTCTTCCTGTTCACTTGACACTCCTGCATCCTCCTCTGTCTTGTCACCGATCCTGAATGCCTCTTCACTCTGAAAACTCTGGTGTTCTTGACTGCTGGAACTGCTATCATCTGCCATTGTTGTTTTGATAAGGGTCACACTCGTGATGTCACGCAGCGTCGTCTGCACTACTTCCGGTTTGTTTGGCACTGCCAGCCAGAGGCAAAAGTTTATCGGCTTATAGCTTGGCCATCGCACGGCCTAAAAATTTCTTTTATGTGTTGAAAAATACAATAGGTAATAAGGAATTAATCTGTTATTCTACTTTTTTGGCAAAAAGGTGAGTTCAGTTCTACTTTAATATAAAAGGGACTGAACTGAGATTTGATTGTGTGAATATGGCACATCAACTGTAAAATAAACCGCTTGTTAATGTATTTATTTTTTTGTCAGATCACTTGTGTGATCCTTTGTGAGTTATGTTCATAACTGTATGTTTTGGCGAATGTAAGATGTTCAGTCGTCAATATAATTTACTTTATATGTGTAGTTTATAGTCTATCAATAAACTCATGCAGTAACAGGACACATTACAAATATTTGAGACCCATTGTAGTGCTTCCTTTTATATTTTAGCAATGCTAGTACAAAACACCGCCTACACATGAAGCCAGGGCAAGAAGAGACACTTTTACAGACAAGACAAACTTTTATTGATTTTGACTGAGCGACTCCATACTCGGTGATGCACACCTTCAGTTAAAGTACTAGATTCCATTCAAGTGAATGTATTAATTCATTCTGATTGCTGAGGCCACAGTAAAAACAGATGATTTTAAATGTAACCCAGCCCTTGTAAAATCTACTGAAGCGCAGCTACATGAAAATTGTGGTTAAATACAACAACGAAGTACTTTATTGTCACAATCAAATTGTAATCCCTCCTGTTTTGTTTTTCTTTTGAATTCTTGGATGGAATATGGGTGGGCAATATAAGCTGCAGCTTCAGCCATCACCCATTTCAGATAACCTATGTTGAACTGTATAATCAGAGGAGTTATTGTTTAATTTGACCTTGTTAGATTTTTTCCCCTTTGTTATATTATTCTATTTTCTTTTAATCTTTACTTTTAATCAATCCGAAATAAAGATTCATTCATTAATTCACATTCCACCACTGGCTTTTAGCAACAAGTGTATTTCCCAAATATGTTTTACACTTGCTTTAATTAACCACCACCCATTTGTCTTTTGTCTAGGCAAGAGGGAAACTGTCCACCCCAACTGGACCTTGCCTCACTATTTACAGAGATGCATGCTGAAGATCTGCTGAACCAGGACCAGTACGAGGGGCCGATCCAGTTGCTTCTCAGTGAGGCAGAGTGGCTGGCGTGTGTGACCCATTCCAGTTTCTTTTTTTTTTTTTTTTACAGTTTGAATTTTGCACATTCCGAATAATCTGGAATTTGCTGCTGATTGTAATAAACAATTTAGTGACTTATGTGTTTGCATCATGATTTTCTATTTTGTCTGTTAAGACACCAGTGGGAAAAGAGTAAACTGTACAAAGGATTTATCGGTGACCTTGAAAATAATGGCTCATTTTTAAGAAAAAAGTAACCAAAACAATTATTTTATTAACTGAAGACTGTATTGTTGGATGTGCCACCGCAGAAGACCCTGCATACTTTAGTGACAGTACCAGTATATGTAGGAATTCTGGGTCATATTAGCATCTGCTCTTCATCATAATGGGTTTGGGCGGGGGTGTCTAATCATGTGCCATGGAGGGTCAAGACCCTACAGGCTTTACCTCCAACCAGTGTCTTCAACAGCAGATTCCACTGAACTTCTTCCACTGACTGCTGATCAGTGAAAACACCTGCTGAAGAGACTGGGTAGAAGAGAGAACCTGCAGGGTCTTGGCCCCCCATGACACATGATTGGAAGCCCCCGGATTAGGTTTAATGGGATTGGATTTAACACTTTAACACAAACTGCTTTATGGTTCATAATTCTGTTTACAGACTTACACCAAACCAAAAGTGATTTCTCAAACTGCTGGATTGTTCTTAGACAGCTTTTCCAATCTTTTAGTATTTAATTTGTGCCACATGGTGGTAACCTTCACATATAAAAAAAAGAGACATCTGCAAAAACTTCAGGTTTATTGTCAGTGCAATTCCCAGTGCAATACTACATGAATGCATGTATAGTACGTTGTTGATGCAGAGAATATATATTTCTACAGTACATGTATCTAGTAAATCAAGTATTTTCCATGTAACCTTGTGACTGCATTATTTTAATTGCTTTTAATCCTTGATCAAGTTTGTTTTGGCCTAAAATGCATCATAACTGTCAAATATATCTTATTATACGTAACTCAGTACTGTTTACTTTTTGAATATATATTTTGTGGCTAATATAGTTATTAACATGGCGATCAATTTGTGTCAGCTGATCATTTTTTGCTGACACCACCTCAGACTCAGTGCTGCAGAAGCAGGTACGTCCATGATGTCTCAACAGTCTCTCCATGATTTTCACGCAGATCAGAGCAATTTGTTGCACAGGAAATAAACGTTTCTACAGACATTCTTAAGCTCTATAACCACTGATCGTTTGTGAAGCTGTGTTGATATCAGTGAGAGGCTGTGCTGAACGCCCAGACCGACCGTTTGAAGCGGTAATTTCCCCACAGCAGAGCCATCTGAAACACACACAGCATACATATTTTAGTACCTAACAGCAATAACTTGCAGACGTTACAGTGTAGTACGACGTACTTATAGCAAACTAGTATTAGCAACATTAGCTTACCGTCATATATGACCTAGTTTGTATCCTCACGTCTTCGGCTCTCCCAGAAGCTGCAGAACTATTCCAGAGTGTTTCATCTCGCTGCCTGTACCCGTGTCTGGCGGTCCTTTTTGGCATTTACGGTGAAAAAAGCCACAGACCGTGGAGTCGCCTTGTACAGCCGCCATGATGCATGTGTTATGTTTTGCTTGGGTCGTGTGTTTTACGTCACGGGAGTGTGGCCCCGCCTCGCTGTTATAGAAATCCCACCTACCCCAGCTTAACACGGTTGTAATGGAGACAGAACCGAGCCGAACCGTGTCAAAGTGAATCGAGACGTGGCGAGGTGTGCTGGGCTAGTGGAAAAGGGCCTTTACTCTCCCCGGGGGGTGCACAGACCTAACTGTCCCGTTTGATACCCCCGGTGACACCTCCTCCATCGGTCCATTGTTTCCTCCTTCCCCCTGCCCTCTCTGGGTTGAGAAAACCCCCACCCCACGCCCCCACACATTAAAAGAATATGTTGGAAATTTATGGGTAACCATAAAACAAACCAAAAAATAAGCTGACTTTATTTTAATGATGAGTATACAATCTCCAACTCCACAGCCTAACAAAATAAAACAAAATAGAAGCTCAAATTAAACTGTAATAAAAAGGTGCAAATTGTGTAAAAAAAAAAAGGTTACAAATCTAGAAAGAAAAATAAAGATACACATTTAAGAGAAAAATCTGAAAAACATAAGAAAAAAAGGGTGCAACTTTAAAAGAGAAATACAGATGCAAAGTGAAATACAGATGCAAATTAAGAAGAAAGACATAGCAAATTAAAGAGAAAAAGATGGAAATTTACAAGAAAATGTGCCCATTTTGGAGAAAAATTTTGCAAATTGACAAAGAGAATAAAATTTACCTATTCATAATGTTGAGAGACCAATTTATACTTATAACTCTGCAAGTTATGGCTTAATTTTTACAATCCTTTTAGTCTTGCAATGGGGACATTACAGGGCATCCACCTGGATAGATGAGGCAGCCAAAGTGCGGCACCAATCCCTTCACCATTCACACACATACATTCACACCTAGGGCCACTTTAGAGTCTCCAGTTAACCTATCTTCCATGTTTTAGGCCTGCGGGAGGAAACTGGAGTACCTGAGAAAATCCACGGAGACATGGGGAGAATATGCAAACTCCACACGTAAGTGTCACTGATGGTCAGAGGATGGGATTGAACCCACAATGGTCAGGGGTGGTATCGATCCTGTTACCTTCTTACTGTCTTGCCACAGTGCTAACCACTGCACCACCAAGCTGCCCAAAATATGTTTTGTGGCTCCATGCTTGTTTTCTGTCCAAAAACTGCCTAACCTGTCTCTTTTTAGCACACCTGGATGAAGACCAGGAAATGACCTTGCGTTTGCCATGGAACTAACAGTGGTATTGTGGGAATTGCTAAGCTCCAGAGCGTCTGATACCAACTCTTGTTATATGACAGCAGAAATTCAGAAAAGCCACCTGAAAAATAAACCAACAGGATGCAAAAAGAATTATTTTGGAGGAAGCTACTTAGCTGTGGATTACTTTAACTCAAATGTACAGCATATGGAAACTAATTTTCCTGTGCCGATACGCCCTCTAAATAATACAGCAACTCTCCACCCCATAGCTGCATCGCTGTCCACATACTTAATGCTTTGTTTACCAAACAAGACAATGCACTGATTGACAGACCACTCACGGGCAGAACTGCATGTCCTAGTCTGGCTGTATGTCCATGTTCAAGTCACACATAGTGAACTGTCCTCAGCCACAAAAGTGAAGTGGTCATCCAATAGGCACACTGGCGATATCTGTTACAGCTGAAACTGAGGCGTGCCGTGTGACCGGGTTGCTGGGTTCTCTATGTCATTGACTGGGTTTATCCTCTGGCCATTCCCCTCTCTCTCTTGGACAACTGATATTGGTCTTTGCGCAATTTGGAAATGTGCAATAAAGCCTTTTTTAAAAGTCAAAAGTCTCTCTCTCTCTCTCTCTCTCTCTCTGCACGGACTACATGGAAGAATCGGACAACTAACACTGGCACCGTGGATCCTGTTTTTGTTTTCCTTACTATAAAATGGTGGACAATTTGGAGGCATCCACCAATAGATGGACTGTAGGGCATATTTTCTGTTGTGTGGGAGAGGGGGATGAGTTATGTTTGCACTTTTGACATGTGAGACGCTTGGTGGAATGATACTGGTGCTCTTGCATTTTTGAATTGTGCATCAACGCTTATCACCGTCTCAGGTGTTCCACCTTTCATTACTGACGAGCAGTTGGTGGCGGAGCTCCGCAGATTCGGGAAGTTTGCGGGCCCGTTTAAACACGTCAGTTTGGGAATCAGGGAAGGCGACTTACACCATGTGAAATCACTCAGGCGACAGGTGTTCCTGTTTCTAGACTCGCCCACTCAAACTCTGGAAGTGTCCTTCAGGGTCAAACACGGGGACGGCTACTATATGGTGTATGCGAGCTCGGGACAGATGAAGTGTTTTGAATGTGGCGATGTGGGCCATAAATGTTTCGCCTGCCCGCACAGGCGCACGACGGGGGGCTCTGGTGGGGCCGCGGCTGGCGCGGCCGATGCGTCTTCCACTCGCGATGCTGCTGCGGGCGGTGGAGCCCGGCGAGGCCGCACAGCCTGCCAGCGAGGCCTCCGCACCCGCCGCGACTGCAGACGCCGTTGCGGGGCGTTCCACCGCTCCTGCTCCGGAGCCTGCCGCTGTGGCTGTGGACAGTCGGCCTGTGGCGCCCGCGGTGCGGCCTACAGCTGGGGGCGTGACTAGCGATGGCGCACAAGCGGTCGATGACGTGGACTCACCATCGCGCTGTGTGACATCAGCGGCTGTGCTTACGCAGCCTGCTGCAACTTCAGAGCAGCAGGCGGAAAAACGCCGGTCGCCTGATACAGGCGCCGCCCCGGAACACGTGACTGATGAATGATCAGCTGCACCAGCTGACGTGCCAGCTGAATCTAACAGTCAGCAGAGTTGTGCTGACGAGGGAGTGGAGTGTGGAACTGACGCAGAGTCTGCTAGAAATGAGTCTATTGGGGCAAATGGCGATGCCACGGCGCATTTGTATTCACTAGACGAAATAAATGCTTTCCTGGATGGGACCTATAATAATAGGGCCGTTAACGTCGCTGATTACTTCAGTGACACTGACAAATTCATTCGGTCTGTTAATGTACTGAGGAAGGAGGTTGGTGTTGACCTCCTGGATGAAAGAAAATGCTACCGCCTGAAGAAGCACCTCGCAGCCCTGCGTAAATCAGCAGGGGGACAAAAGGCCAAGTGCGCAAAGATGGAATGATTTCCATGGCAAAGCACAGTGCTCCTCACAAATATCGCCATAATGCAGAAAATACAATTAGGGACCTTAAACATCAATGGTGGGAGGGGTAATCATAAGAGGGGATTCATTAGTGACCTGTTCAAACGGAAAGGTCTCAACATTTTGTTTTTGCAGGAAACTCATACCACTTCGGCGGATGAAGTCGACTGGGGCTTGTGGTGGAAAGGCCCATTTTCACTCAGTCACAGCACCAATCTAAGTGCAGGAGTGGGCATTTTGTTTGGGGAATAAGCAAATGCACAAATTTTATCGGTGGTGGAGATAGTGAGGGGCAGGCTGCTTCTCGTTAGGGCGCAAGTGGGGGATTCCGTGTTTTGCCTGGTTAATGTTTACGCGCCAAACCACGGCGCGGAAAGGGTTGCATTTTTCAATACAATGACTACTGAATTGCAGCGCTATCACCAAGAACAACTTGTTGTTGCTGGTGATTTTAACTGTACCTTGGACTTCACTGTAGATCGCACTAATGCAGAACCTCATCTGCAGTCTTCTAGATGCTTGGAAAATTTCACTGTGCAGTTCGACTTAGTGGACACGTGGAGGTCTAAAAACGCAAATGCGAGACGGTATACCTGGGTCAGGGTCACTGACGGTGTTGTCAGTGCTGCTAGATTAGACAGGGTATATGTTTCTAGAACCTGTAGCCCCGGCCTCCTTCACAGTAACATAAGTCCCGTCGGTTTCACGGATCATCACCTGGCTACTGTGGTGTTACTGAACTCACCAGGGAAATGGGCAAAATCATATTGGCACTTCAATAACAAGCTCCTACAGGACAACGGCTTTTGTCAGTATTTTGTGTGCTTCTGGGGACACTGGAGGACCACGAAAGCTCGTTTTGGTTCCCTTGAACAGTGGTGGGACGTTGGCAAAGTGCAAATTCGCCTTTTTTGTCAGCGGTACGCTGCGTACTCAACTGCCATCATCAACGCAAAGGTCAGTGAACTAGAGGATGCTGTCAAGAGGCTAGAGGCCAGCTTGGTTACGGGTCGGGATTCTACCGCTGGTCCTTTGCTGCAGGAGAAGAGATCGGCCCTGCGCACATTCATGCAGGGCAGAGTGGAGGGGGCGCTAGTGAGGTCGCGCTTCACTCGCCTGCAGGACATAGATGCACCAACGTCCTTTTTCTTAAATTTGGAGAAGTCTACTGTGGAAAAGAAGTTGATGGCTTGCTTGACACTCCCGGATGGTCGCCTGACTACGGACCCGTCTGAGATGCGCCACCATGCAGTGGATTACTACGGGGCCCTGTTTGCTGCGGGAACGTGTTGCAAAGAATCTCAAAATCAGCTCTTGTAGGCCCTTCCGGTGCTCGGCCAGGATGACAGGGCCGCTCTGGACTGTGCCCTGACTTTGGATGAGTTGACTGTGGCTGTGAATCAGATGGCGCTGGGATGCGCGCCTGGACTTGATGGCCTTTCTTCAGAATTTTTTAAGCATTTTTGGACTGTTATTGGACCGGACTTCTATGACGTTCTGACTGCCTGTTACAGGGAAGGAACGTTACCCATCTCCTGCCGCCGTGCAGTGCTGTCTCTGTTGCCAAAGCAGGGGGACTTGGCCCTGCTGAAAAACTGGAGGCCTGTGGCTCTTCTTTGCACGGACTACAAGGTGCTTTCCAAGGCCCTGGCAAACAGACTGAACACTGTCTTGGGTTTGATCGTGGATAGGGATCAAACATATTGTATCCCTAACCGGAACATTATGGACAATGTTTTCCTCATACGTGACGTTCTCCAGCTCAGTAAATGTCATGACTTACAGTTTGGAATTGTGTCTTTGGACCAGGAAAAGGCCTTTGATAGGGTTGACCATTCCTATTTGTTTTCTACCCTGAGGGGATTTGGTTTTGGAAATATGTTTTTGAGGTGGGCCAATCTGCTATACACTGGAGCTGAGTGTTTGGTGAAGGTGGGGGCGGGCCTGAGTCGGCCAATCCCTGTACACCGGGGAATAAGATAAGATAAGATAAGATAAGCCTTTATTAGTCTCACAACGGGGAAATTCCAGGATTGCAACAGCACAGGGATAGCAACACTCAGAGCAACAATCAGAAGGCAAAAAAAAAAAATAAAAATAAAAAACAAGCAAGCAAGAGCAGCTAATATACATATGTACATATTACTATAAAATATATATACACACACACACACACACACACACACAGACACACAGTGCAGAGCATTGTAGCTGGATGGAATAAATACGCCAGGGGTGTCCACTCTCGGGTCAGCTGTACAGCTTGGCTATTGAGCCTTTGCTGTGCAGGTTGCGCGCTCGGCTGGGTGGTCTGGTTCTGCCGGGGCCATCAAGCTGTGGCCGCCCGATTGTCTTGTCTGCTTATGCGGATGACGTCAACGTTTTCATCACCTCCCACGGGGATGTGCAGCGTCTGGTGGACACTTTGACAGTTTATGAAAGGGCATCCTCTGCACGGGTTAATTGGGCCAAGAGTGAGGGTCTATTGGTGGGCCACTGGTCGCGTCAAGCCGTCCCTCGCCTACCCGGTGGCCTTCAGTGGGGGACGGCCAGTCTCAAAGTGTTGGGGGTTTTTCTGGGTACGGAGGCTTTTGAACGAAAGAACTGGGAGGGTGTTAAGGAAAAGGTGTGTGCTCGTTTTTCTAAATGGAAATGGTTGCTACCACAGCTGTCATATAGGGGCAGGGTTCTGGTCGCGAATAATCTGGTTGCCTCAGCTCTCTGGCATAGGCTGGTGGCTTTGACACCGCCCAGGAGCCTCGTGGAGGAGATTAAGAAGACAATCGTGGACTTCTTTTGGTCTGGTCGCCACTGGGTCCGTGCGCCAGTTCTCTACCTGCCTGTGGCCGAGGGGGGACAGGGCCTGGTGGACATACATTCCAAGATCGCCAGCTTCAGGCTTCAAACTGCACAACGACTCCTTTACGGATGCGGACCCTGCTGGATGGACACTGCTAAGCTGCTTTTGAGGCGAGTTGGTCGCTTGGGCTATGATAAGCAGCTCTTCCTCGTGACATCTGGGGAGGTGGACCTTACTGGACTATCTGCTTTTTACACGTCCGTTTTGCATGCATGGCGAGTCTTCAACGTGGCCCGCTTCCGTGACGAGACGCCGGGCATGTGGCTGTTCGACGAACCACTGTTTTTCAATCGATTCATTGAAGCTGAGGTGCTGCAGTCTGTCAGTCTGCGGAGTTGTTTGCGGGAGGCACGCTGTACCAAGCTTGGTCATCTTATGAGGATGTCGACCACATCGATGGATACACTGAGGCGGAGTGCCAAAATTACATCTGTCAGACTGCTGCAAAGGGTGGTGGAGGACGTGTGCGCCGCCCTGCCACAACCGCTTCGAGCGTTTGCGACGAACCGCACTCTTTCCAATCAATGGGATGACGACACTGCGTCCACCTTTCCTGCAATTTCCATAACTCCAGCTGTGGGGGAGTGGCAGGGAGGAGAGGATCACCTACTGACCTTCAGGATTCCTCGCCTGGGCAAGTTCCAGTTTGTCGGGACAAGGGCGGTGTATCACATCTGTGTGAAGGTTCTGAATCTGCGCTCTCTGAAGGATGTCACGGAGTCGAGGTGGGCGGGTTGCTTGGGGCCAGGGGTCTCCCCAAAAGGCAGCTGGCGGTGCATGTACAAGCAACCTATTGAGAAATGCACAGCAGATCTCCAGTGGAGGATTGTGCATGGGGCAATAGCCACGAATAAATACAGGGCACACCTTGATCCGACTGTGGGGGGGGGAATGTTTGTTTTGTTCCCAAGTTGAGACCCTCGACCATTTGTTTGTCCACTGTTTTCATTTATCTGGACTTTTTGACATTTTGCGCAAGTGGTTTCGGGCTTTGGGTGAACGTTTCTCTTTTGGTCTGTTCATTTACGGTCCGAAGTATAAAGTGGCAGGGAAGGCTGCCCACACTTTGATGAACTTCCTATCTGGTACTGCTAAGCTTGCCATCTGGCTGACGAGGAAAAATCAGGCAAGCAATGCTGGCAATGTGGATCCTGTGTCCGCTTTCAAGGTCTTGTTGAAGGTCAGACTCCGGGTGGAGTTCTCTTACTATCAAATGGTGGACAATTTGGAGGCATTCATCGATAGATGGGCTGTAGGGAATGTTTTGTGTTCTGTGGGTCAGGGGGATGACTTATGTTTGCACTTTTGAGATGTGACACACTTGGACAAGTGATATTGGTGTTTTTGCAATTTCGGAATGTGCAATAAAGCCTTTTTTTTAAAAGTCTCTCTCTCTCTCTCTCTCTCTCTCTCTCTGGGTGAATGTTTCTCTTTTGGTTTGTTCATTTACGGTCCAAAGTATAAAGTGGCGAAGAAGTCTGCGCACACTTTGATGAACTTCCTATCTGGTACTGCTAAACTTGCCATCGGGCTGCCAACGCTGGCAATGTGGATCCTGTGTCTGCTTTCAAGGTCTTGTTGAAAGTCAGACTCCAGGTGGAGTTCTCTTACTATCAAATGGTGGACAATTTGGAGGCATTCACCAATAGATGGGCTGTGGGGAATGTTTTGTGTTCTGTGGGAGAGGGGGATGGGTTATGTTTGCACTTTTGAGATGTGACACACTTGGGGGCATGATATTGGTGTTCCTACATTTTTGAATTGTACAATAAAGCCATTTTTTAAAACTCAAACTCTCTCTCTCTGAGGAGGGCGGAAATAGGGAACTCTGTGGTTTGTTTGGACTTTTTTTTTTCGATTTTCTACTACTGGCCGCATTTTCACTTTTTGTTTTTTTGGGTGGAGGATGGTGACCTTGGAAATGCCACCTCCGTCTATCCACCAGGGGGTGCGGATCGTTCCCCCGGACAGCAGCGTTACTGTGGAGGAGGTCCTTCTGGCTGTGGCCGAGCAGGTGGGCCATGATGCGATCTGCTTTGCGTCCCGAATGAATAGAGCTGTAGTTGTGTTTCTGGCTGCTGAAGAGGATGTACACACCCTGATTGCAAGCGGTGTTGTTATCCGGGATACGTATGTACAGGTGTCCCCCTTATCTGTCCCATCAACGCGTATCACCGTCTCAGGTGTTCCACCTTTCATCGCTGATGAGCAGTTGGCAACAGAGCTCCGCAGATTTGGGAAGTTTGCAGGCCCATTTACAACTCTTGACTTTGGGATGCAAGGAGACCAAGTTAAAACATGTGAAATCACTCAGGCAACAGGTGTTCATGTTTCTGGACTCGCCAACTGCGACTCTGGAAGTGTCCTTCTGGGTCAAACACGGGGACGGCTCCTATATGGTGTATGCGACCTCAGGACAGATGAAGTGTTTTGAATGTGAGGACGTGGGCCATAAACTGTTCGCTTGTCCGCACAGGCAGCGGGTGGGGGGCTCTGATGGGGCCGCGGCTGGTGCCGGTGGCGCGCCCTCCGCTCACGCCGCTACTGCGGACGGCGTGGCCTTCCGCCACAGCTGAGACTGCCGCCGCGGCCTCCGCTCCCGCCGCTACTATGGACGACGTTGCGGGGCCTTCCGCCGGTCCTGCTCCGGAGCCTGCCACTGTGTCTGTGGACGGCTCGGCTGTGGCGCCCGCAGCCCAGCTTACGGCCGGGAGCGTAGCTGGTGATGGCGCCCAAACTGTCACTGATGGTGCGTCAGAATCTCGCTGTGTGACATCAGCGCCTGTGCTTCTGGAGGCTACTACCGTTTCAGAGCAGGAGACGGAACAGCGACAGTCAGCTGCTGTGGGTAGTGCCCAGGAAAATGTGGCCCATGATGAATCCACTGGGCCAGATGAACCAAACACTCAGCTGAGTTGTGCTGACGAGGAAATGGAATCTGATCCCGACACTGTGTCTAATACTGAGTCTATTGAGGCAAAATGCAGTACAAACACGAGTTTGTATTCACTGGAAGAAGTAAATGCTTTTCTGGATGAAACCTATAACAAGGCCATTAAAGTCACTGACTATTTATCTTTTGTTCATATGGTAGACAAGTCACTGACTACTTCAGTGACACTGATAAATTTATTAAGTCTGTTAATGTGCTAAGAAGGCAGGTTGGTCTTGACCTCCTGGATGAAAGGAAGCGTTTTCGCCTCAAAAAACACCTGACAGCCCTGCATAAAGCAGCAGGGGGAACAGGGGTCAAGCGCGCCCGACAGAAGGAATAAATGGCGGTCGTTCCTCTGCCTGTTTTACACATTTTTGGGATATTGTTCGATCAGACTTTTATGACGTTTCTAATTGACTGTAATTGACTGTCACGGAACTGGATCTTTACCGGTCTCCTGCCGGCGCGCAGCACTATCTTTGCTGCCCGAGGACGGAGACTTGGCCTGGCTTGAAAACGGGAGGCCTGTGGCTCTTCTTTGCAAGGACTACAAGGTCACGGTTTACTCGCCTGCAGGGCATGGATGCCCCAACGTTTTCTTTCTACAATCTGGACGAGCCTGCTGCAAAGATGACTTGCTTGAAAATCCCACATGGTCTAAGGACTACAATCCATCTGAGATGAGGAAAATGTCTCTGGGACGTACAATGGAACTGGCTGCCGGCGCGCAGCGCTATCTCTGCTGCCGGAGGAAGGGGATGTGGCCTTGCTTAAGAACTGGAGGCCTGTGGTTCGTCTTTGCACGGACTACAAGGAAGACTCAGACTACTGCCACTGGCAATGTGGAATAGGTGGACTGCAGGGAATACTTTGTGTTGTGTGGGGGAGGGGGATGACTTATGTTTGCACTTTTCCAATGTGAGACACTTGGTGGAATGATATTGGTGCTCTTACATTTTTTGAATTGTGCAATAAAGGCATTTTTTTTTTTAAGTCAAAGTCTCTCTCTCTCTCTCTCTGACACACTTGGGGCTGTGATATTGGTGTTTTTGCATTTTTGAATTGTACAATAAAGTGTGGACATCCTCTTCAGCAGCCAGCGTTTCTGGCTGCTGAAGAGGATGTCCACACGCTGGTTGCCAGCGGTGTTGTTGTCGGAGAGGCGTATGTACGGGTGTCCCCCTTGTCTGTCCCGTTGACGCGTGTCGCCGTCTCGGGTGTTCCACCTTTCATCACTGGCGAGCGGTTGGCGACGGAGCTCCGCAGATTTGGGAAGTTTGCAGGCCCGTTTAGAACTCTCGCTTTGGGATGCAGGGAGACCAAGTTGGACCGTGTGGAATCACTCAGGCGGCAGGTGTTCGTGTTTTGGGACTCGCCAACTGCGACTCTGGAGGTGTCCTTCCGGGTCAAACACGGGGACGAGGCTCCTATGTGGTGTGTGCGAGCTCGGGACGGATGAAGTGTTTTCAGTGTGGGGACGTGGGCCATGGACGGTTCGCTTGTCCACACGGGCAGCGGGTGGGGAGCTCTGATGGAGCCGCGGCTGGTGCCGGCGGTGCGCCCTCCGCTCGCGCTGCTGCTGCGGACGGCGTGGCGGGGCCTTCCGCCACAGCTGAGGCTGCCGGCGCAGCCTCCGCTCCCGCCGCTACTACGGATGACGATGCGGGGCCTTCCGCCGGTCCTGCTCCGGAGCCTGCCGCTGTGTCTGTGGACAGCCCGGCTGTGGCGCCCGCAGCCCAGCTTACGGCCGGGAGCGTCGCTGGTGATGGCGCCCAAACTGTCACTGATGGTGCGTCAGAATCTCGCTGTGTGACACCAGCGGCTGTGCTTCCGGAGGCTGCTACCGTTTCACAGCAGGGGACGGAACAGCGACAGTCAGCTGCTGTGGGTGGCGTCCAGGAAAATGTGGCCCATGATGAATCCACTGGCCCAGAAGAACCAAACAGTCAGCTGAGTTGTGCTGACGAGGAAATGGAATCTGATCCCGACACTGTGTCTAATACTGAGTCTATTGAGGAAAAATGCAGTACAAACACGAGTTTGTATTCACTGGAAGAAATAAATGCTTTTCTGGATGAAACCTATAACAAGGCCATTAAAGTCACTGACTACTTCAGTGACACTGATAAATTCATTAAGTCTGTTAATGTGCTAAGAAGACAGGTTGGTCTTGACCTCCTGGATGAAAGGAAACGTTTTCGCCTCAAGAAACACCTGACAGCCCTGCGTAAAGCAGCAGGGGGAACAGGGGTCAAGCGCGCCCGACAGGAGGAATAAATGGCAGTCGTTCCTCTGCCTGTTTTACACATTTTTGGGATATTGTTTGATCAGACTTTTATATGACGTTTCTAATTGACTGTAATTGACTGTCACGGAACTGGATCTTTACCTGCAGGGCATGGATGCCCCAACGTTTTCTTTCTACAATCTGGACAAGCCTGCTGCAAAGATGACTTGCTTGAAAATCCCACATGGTCTAAGGACTACAATCCATCTGAGATGAGGAAAATGTCTCTGGGACGTATAACGGAACTGGCTGCGGCCGCACAGCGCTATCTCTGCTGCCGGAGGAAGGGGAATTGGCCTTGCTTAAGAACTGGAGGCCTCTGGCTCATCTTTGCATGGACTACGAGGAAGACTCGCACTACTGCCACTGGCAATGTGGAATAGGTGGACTGCAAGGAATACTCTGTGTTGCGTGGGGGGGGAAAGACTTACATTTGCACTTTTCCAATGTGAGACACTTGGTGGAATGATATTGCTGCTCTTATATTTTCTTGAATTGTGCAATAAAGGCATTTTTTTTTAAAGTCAAAGTCTCTCTCTCTCTCTGACACACTTGGGGCCGTGATATTGGTGTTTTTGCATTTTTGAATTGTACAATAAAGCCTTTTTTAAAAGTCAAAGTCTCTCTCTCTCTCTCTCTCTCTCCTCCCCCCGAAATAGCCGAAATAGGATCTCCGTGTTTTGTTTGGACTTTTTTTCTATTTTTTATTACTGGCCGCATATTCAGTTTTTGGGGTTTTTTGCTGGAGGATGGCGGCCTTTGAAATGCCATCTCCGTCTATCCGGGAGGGAGTGAGGATCGTTCCCCCGGATAGCAGCGTTACTGTGGAGGAGGTCCTTCTTGCTGTGGGTGAGAAGGTGGGACATGATGCGATCTGCTTTGCGTCCCGAATGAATAAAGCTGTAGTTGTGTTTCTGGGTGGGGAGGAGTGTGTCCACAGTCTGGCTGGAAGCGGTGTTGTTATTGGGGATACGTATGTACAGGTGTCCCCCTTATCTGTCCCATCAACGCGTATCACCGTCTCAGGTGTTCCTCCTTTCATCACTGACGAGCAGTTGGAGACGGAGCTCCGCAGATTTTGGAAGTTTGCGGGCCCGTTTAGAACTGTGAGTTTGGGATGCAAGGATACCAAATTGAAAAATGTAAAGTCACTCAGGCGACAGGTGTTCATGTTTTTGGACTCGCCCACTCAAATACTAGAAGTGTCCTTCCGGGTCAAACATGGGGACGGCTCCTACATGGTGTATGCAAACTCAGGACAGATGAAGTGTTTTGAATGTGGAGACGTGGGCCATAAACGGTTCGCTTGTCCGCACAAGCAGCGGGCGGGAGGCTCTGATGAAGCCGCAGCTGAAACCGGCGGTGCAGCGTCTGCTCCCGCCACTACTACAGACGACGTTGCGGGGCCTTCCGCCGGTCCTGCTTCGGAACCTGCTGCTGCGTCTGTGGACAGCCCGGCTATGGCGCCCGCAGCCCAGCTTATGGTTGCGAGCGTGGCTGGTGATGACGCCCAAACAGTCACTGATGGTGCGTCACAATCTAGCTGTGAGAAAAAGCTTGTGACATCAGCGGCTGTGGTTCTGGTGGCTGCTTCCGTTTCAGAGCAGCCAACGGAACAACGCCAGTCAGCTGTTGTAGGTGGCGTTCAGGAAAATGTAGCTCATGGTGAATCAGTTGGGCCAGCTGAATCAATCAGTCAGCCACGTTGTGCTGACGAAGGAATGGATTCTGTGTCTAACACTGTGTCTATTGGGGCAACTTGCAGTAGAAACACGAGTTTGTATTCACTGGAAGAAATAAATGTTTTTCTGGATGAAACCTATAACAGAACCATTAAAGTCACTGATTACTTCAGTGACACTGATAAATTTATTAGGTCTGTTAATGTGCTAAAAAGGCAGGTTGGTCTTGACCTCCTGGATGAAGGAAAACGTTTTCACCTTAAAAAGCACCTGACAGCCCTGCGTAAATCAGCAGGAGGACAAAAGGTCAAGGGCAGCCGACAGATGAAATAACTTACATGGGCACAGCACGGTGTTCCTTATATCTATCTCTCTATGCAAACCATAAAATTAGGATCCTTAAACATCAATGGTGGAAGGGCCAATCATAAGAGGGGACTAATTGGTGACCTGTTTAGACAAAAAAATCTTAACATTTTGTTTTTGCAAGAAACTCATACCACTTCAGCAGATGAAGTGGACTGGGGCTTGTGGTGGAAGGGTCCCTTTTCACTCAGTCATGGTACAAATTTTAGTGCAGGAGTAGCCATTTTGTTTGGGGAATCTGCAAATGCAACAGTTTTATCTGTGGTGGAGGTAGTGAAGGGCAGGCTGCTCCTTATTAGGGCCGAAATAGGGAATTCCGTGTTTTGTTTGATCAACGTTTATGCTCCAAATCACAGTTCTGAAAGAGTTGCCTTTTTCAATACACTGACAAAAGCATTGCAGAGCTATCACCAAGACCAACTTATTGTTGCTGGTGATTTCAACTGTACCTTGGATTTCACTCTGGATCGCACTAATGCAGAACCTCACCTGCAGTCTTCTCAAGTTTTAAAAAAATATCACTGTACAGTTGGACCTCTTGGATACATGGAGGGTTAAACATGCAAACACTAGACAGTTTACCTGGGTCAGAGCCACAGATGATATGGTCAGTGCTGCTAGATTAGACAGAACATATGTTTCTCAAACTTTTGCCCCGGGAATCCTCCACAGTAACATAAGTCCCGTCGGTTTTACAGATCATCATCTGGCCTCTGTGGTGTCAATTAGCTCAACAGGGGAAAGAACTAAATCTTATTGGCACTTCAATAACAAGCTCCTTCAGGACACCACTTTTTGTCAATATTTTGTGTGCTTCTGGGAACACTGGAGGACTACAAAGCCTCGTTTTAGTTCCCTGGAACAGTGGTAGGAGGTTGGCAAGGTGCAAATTCGCATTTTTTGTCAACAGTATACTGTGAACTCGACTGCCATCATCAAAACCAAAGTCAGTGAACTTGAGGACACTGTCAAGAGGCTGGAGGAGAGGTTGGTTAGGGATCAGGATTCTACCGCAGGTCCTTTGTTGCAGGAGAAGAGATCAGCCCTCTGCTCTTTCCTGCAGGAAAGAGTGAAGGGGGCACTTGTTAGGTCACGGTTTACTCGCCTGCAGGACATGGATGCCCCAACATCTTTTTTCTTCAATCTGGATAAGTCTGCTGCAAAAAAGAAGTTGATGACTTGCTTAAAACTCCCACATGATCAAATGACTACAAATCCATCTGAGATGAGGTGCCATGCAGTGGATTTTTACGGGTCCCTGTTTGGTGCAGAACCATGTTGCATAGAATCTCAAAACCAACTCTTTAAAGGTCTTCCCAAGCTCAGCCCAGAGGACAGGGCTGCTCTGGACTGTGAACTGACTTTGGATGAGTTAACTGTAGCAGTTAATCAAATGGCTCTGGGACGTGCACCTGGACTTGACAGTTTTTCTTCTGACTTTTTTAAGCATTTTTGGGATATTATTGGATCAGACTTTTATGACGTTCTAATTGCCTGTTACAGAACTGGAACTTTACCTGTCTCCTGCCAGCGTGCAGTACTATCTCTGCTGCCTAAGGAAGGGGACTTGGCCTTGCTTCAAAACTGGAGGCCTGTGGCTCTTCTTTGCATGGACTACAAGGTGCTTTCTGAAGCCCTGTCAAATAGACTGAAAAATGTATTGGATTTAATCATAGATAGAGATCAAACATATTGTATTCCTGACCGAACCATTATGGACAATATTTTTCTCGTACGTGACGTTCTTCATCTCAGTAAATGTTATGATTTAGAGTTCGGTATTATGTCTTTGGACCAAGAAAAGGCTTTTGATAGGGTTGACCATTCTTATTTGTTTTCCACACTGAAGGGGTTTGGTTTTGGCAATATGTTTTTGAGGTGGGTCAATCTGTTATATACTGGAGCTGAGTGTTTGGTAAAGATGGGGGCAGGGCTGAGTCGGCCAATCCCTGTACGTCAGGGAATAAGGCAGGGTTGTCCAATCTCAGGTCAACTGTATAGCTTGGCTATTGAGCCTTTGCTGTGCAGGTTGCACACTCAGCTGGGTGGTTTGATTCTCCCAGGGCCCTCCAGTAGTTGTCGTCCAATCGTCTTGTCTGCTTATGCGGATGACGTCACCATTTTCATCACATCCCACAGGGATGTACAGCATCTGGTGGACACTTCATCTATTTATGAAAAAGCATCTTCTGCACGGGTAAACTGGGCCAAGAGTGAGGGTTTATTGGTGGGGCAGTGGTCACATCAGGACATTCCTCAGCTACCTGGAGGTCTTCTGTGGGGGAAAACCGGTCTCAAAGTGTTGGGGGTATTTTTGGGTTCTGAGGACTTTGAATGCAAGAACTGGGAAGGAATTAAGGAGAAGGTGTGTGCTCGCTTTTCTAAATGGAAATGGTTGCTACCACAGCTGTCATATAGGGGAAGAGTTCTGGTCGCCAATAACCTGGTCGCTTCGGCTCTTTGGCATAGGCTTATTGCTTTGACACCGCCCAGGAGCCTGGTTGAGGAGGTTCAGAAGATCATTGTGGATTTCTTTTGGTCTGGTCGACATTGGGTTTGTGCGGCTGCTCTCTACCTGCCTGTTGCCAAGGGAGGACAGGGCCTGGTGGACATACAGTCCAAGATCGCCTGTTTTAGGCTTCAGACTGCACAACGGCTACTTTACGGATGCGGCCCCTGCTGGATGGACACTGAAAAACTGCTCCTGAGGAGAGTTGGCCGCTTGGGCTATGATAAGCAGCTTTTCCTCGTGAAGTCCGGGGAGGTGGACCTTATTCGACTTTCTGCTTTTTATACATCTGTCTTGCATGCATGGCAAGTCTTCACCGTGGCCCGCATTCCTGAGGAGACACCAGGCATGTGGCTGTTCGAGGAACCACTGTTTTTCAATCAATTCATGGACACTCAAGTGCTGCAATCTGTTAGTCTGCGAACTTGTTTAAGAGAGGCACGCTGTATCAAGCTTGGTCATCTTATGAAGATGTCAACCACGTTGATAGAAACGCTGGGGCGGAGTGCCAACATTACATCTGTCAGACTGGTGCATAGGGTGGTGAAGGAAGTGTGTGCTGCCCTGCCACGACCACTTAGAGCATTTGCGGAAAATTGGACTCTTTCCACTCAATGGGATGGGGACACTGTGTCCAACTTTCCTGCCCTTTCCGTAAGTCCAGCTGTGGGAGAGTGGCAGGAGGGAGAGGATCACCTGCTGTCCTCCAGAAATCCTCGTCTGGGCAAGTTCCAGTTTGTAGGGAAGAAGACGGTGTATCACATCTGTGTGTGAAAGTTCTGAATCTGCGCTCTCTGATGGAGGTGAAAGAGTCGAAGTGGGCGGGGTTTTTGGGGCCGGTATTCTCCCCGAAATGCAGCTGGCGGTCCATGTACAAGCTCCCTGCTGAGAAATGGATGGCAGATCTCCAGTGGAGGATTGTACATGGGGCAATAGCTACGAATAAATACAGAGCACACCTGGATCCTAATGTGGGGGAGGAATGTTTGTTTTGTTCCCAAGTTGAGACCCTGGAGCATTTGTTTGTTCAATGTTTTCGTTTGTCTGGCCTTTTTGATCTTCTGAAAGTGTGGTTTCATAATTTGGGTGAATGTTTCTCTTTTGGTTTGTTTATTTACGGGCCAAAGTATAAAGTGGCAAAGAAGTCTGTGCACACTTTGATGAACTTCCTATCTGGTACTGCTAAACTTGCCATCTGGCTGACAAGAAAAAAATCGGACTACTAACACTGGCAATGTGGATCCTGTGTTTGTTTTCAAGGCCTTGTTAAAAGTCAGACTCCAGGTGGAGTACTCTTACTATAAAATGGTGGACAACTTGGAGGTATTCACCAATAGATGGACTGTAGGGAATATTTTGTGTTCTGTGGGAGAGGGGGATGAGTTATGTTTGCACTTTTGAAATGTGAGACACGTGGTGGGATGATGGTATTGGTGATCTTACATTTTTGAATTATACAATAAAGGGATTTTTTAAAACTCAAAACACTCTCTCTCGTCTGGTGGACATTTTATCTATTTATGAGAAAGCATCTTCTGCACGGGTAAACTGGGCCAAGAGTGAGGGTCTATTGGTGGGCCAGTGGTCACATTAGGACATTCCTCAGCTACCTGGAGGTGTGGGGGAAAGCCAGTCTCAAAGTGTTGGGGGTATTTTTGGGTTCTGAGGACTTCGAACACAAGAACTGGGAGGGAATTAAGGAGAAGGTGTGTGCTCGCTTTTCTAAATGGAAATGGTTGCTACCACAGCTGTCATATAGGGGAAGAGTTCTGGTCGCCAATTATCTGGTCGCTTCGGCTCTTTGGCATAGGCTTATTGCTTTGACACCGCCCAGGAGCCTGGTTGAGGAGGTTCAGAAGATCATCGTGGATTTCTTTTGGTCTGGTCAACATTGGGTCCGTGCAGCTGCTCTCTACCTGCCTGTTGCCAAGGGAGGACAGGGCCTGTTGGACATACAGTCCAAGATCGCCTGTTTTAGGCTTCAGACTGCACAACGGCTCCTTTACGGATGTGTCTCCTGCTGGATGGACACTGCAAAACTGCTCCTGAGGAGAGTTGGCTGCTTGGGCTATGATAAGCAGCTTTTCCTCGTGAAGTCCGGGGAGGTGGACCTTACTGGACTTTCTGCTTTTTACACATCTGTCTTACATGCATGGCAAGTCTTCACCGTAGCCCGCATTCCTGAGGAGACACCAGGCATGTGGCTGTCCGAGGAACCACTGTTTTTCAATCAATTCATGGACACTCAAGTGCTGCAATCTGTTAGTCTGCGAACTTGTTTAAGAGAGGCACGCTGTATCAAGCTTGGTCATCTTATGAAGATGTCAACCACGTCGATAGAAACGCTGGGGCGGAGTGCCAACATTACATCTGTCAGACTGGTGCATAGGGTGGTGAAGGAAGTGTGTGCTGCCCTGCCACGACCGCTTAGAGCATTTGCAGAAAATCGGACTCTTTCCACTCAATGGGATGAGGGCACTGTGTCCAACTTTCCTGCCCTTTCCATAAGTCCAGCTGTGGGAGAGTGGCAGGAGGGAGAGGATCACCTGCTGTCCTTCAGAAATCCTCGTCTGGGCAAGTTCCAGTTTGTGGGGACGAAGACGGTGCATCACATCCGTGTGAAAGTTCTGAATCTGCGCTCTCTGACGGATGTGAAAGAGTCGAAGTGGGCGGGGTTTTTGGGGCCGGTATTCTCCCCAAAAGGCAGCTGGCGGTCCATGTACAAGCTCCCTATTGAGAAACATACGGCAGATCTCCAGTGGAGGATTGTTCATGGGGCAATAGCTACGAATAAATACAGAGCACACCTGGATCCTAATGTGGGGGAGGAATGTTTGTTTTGTTCCCAAGTTGAGACCCTGGAGTATTTGTTTGTTCAATGTTTTTGTTTGTCTGGCCTTTTTGATCTTCTGAAAGTGTGGTTTCATGATTTGGGTGAATGTTTCTTTTGGTTTGTTTATTTACGGGCCAAAGTATAAAGTGGCAAAGAAGTCTGTGCACACTTTGATGAACTTCCTATCTGGTACTGCTAAACTTGCCATCTGGCTGACAAGGAAAAATCGGACTACTGACACTGGCAATGTGGATCCTGTGTTTGTTTTCAAGGCCTTGTTAAAAGTCAGACTCCAGGTGGCGTACTCTTACTATAAAATGGTGTACAATTTGGAGGTATTCACAATAGATGGACTGTAGGGAATATTTTGTGTTCTGTGGGAGAGGGGGATGAGTTATGTTTGCACTTTTGAAATGTGAGACACTTGGTGGAATGATATTGGTGATCTTACATTTTTGAATTGTGCAATAAAGCCATTTTTTAAAACTCAAACTCTTTCGCTCTCACTCACTCTCTCTCTCTCTCTCTCTCTCTCTCTCTCACACACACACACACACATACACACACACACACACAGGGCCTTTGGAGGTTTCTGGGGGCCTTATGCAAGATTGTGCTTGGGAGTCCCAATTTTTGTGAAGGAAAAATGCAAACACTGTAAAATGAGAAATCTGCCACCTCCAAACGAAAGAAGATAAAAAAAATAACTTGTATAGAAAAAGAATTTACCCAGTATCCAATATAAACATTACAGTAGAGTACAACTAGAGAGAAAGTAGCAAATTTACTAGGAAAAAACAGCAAATTTACTAGGAAAAACATCCCAAATGAAAAAAGTTGCAAACACATGACAAAAAGGTGCAAATTTATAAGAAAAAAGCTGAAAATTTACAAGTGACAAATTTATAAGAGCTACAAACTGACAAAAATGTTGCAAATTTTCAAGAAAAAAGTCAAATTCATGAGGAAAATGGTGCAAATTTACAAGAAAAAAAAATTAATTTATGAGGAAAAGCATTGCAAATTTACAAAAAAAAAAAAAAAAAAATCACCAGATGAGGAAAAAAGCTACAGATTTACAAGAAAAAGTCACAAATTTACAAGAAAAAAATATTCAAACATATGAGGGAAAAAAGGTTGCAAATTTACAAGAAAAAAGAAGTTGAGAGTGAATTTGTAGCTTAGTTGCCCATTACATTCATGTACTCTACTAGGTTGAAATGGCTCTGCACAAATAAATGCACATACTGGCCCAGGTTAAAAGCAAGACATCTAGATAAATTCTAGCTGCCTGTGTTGCTGCTCTGTATGCATTTTTATTGCAAAGCTCAGAGCACGCTTCTGCTCCAATTCATATTTTAAAAGCATGCTTATAATGCTGGGGTTTGATAATCTATCATGATAAAGGCGAGGGCTTACTGTAGCTTTGTCGGAGCTCCCGATTTATCATTGCTTCATGCTTCGGTGTCTTCACACCAGCACTGCATCATGCACCACACTCTGCTTCCTGTCATTCACCTGACATTCACTGAAGGAAACGCAAGTCTCCAGGAGGAAATAAGCCATCTGTACACGTCCTCTTTCAAACTCTGTCACACCAGCATCAATTCCTCTAGTCCTTTTAAATGGGAAATAGCAGGCTCTTCCCAGCCATGTTTGATAAAAAGAGTGACTATTGTGGCACAAGTTGCAGATGCGATATTGTTGCTGAATATTACAATAACCATATGTCTTGCCACAGCTAAATATTTCACATACATTTGTGACTTTCTTTTACATAAATGTGTAACATTTTTTTACATAAAACTTGCTGCCTTTTTCCCTCATAAATATGTGACTTTTCCACATAGATTTAGCCATATTTTCCAACATAAATCTGTGACTTTTTCCATGTACATTTTGGAACTTTTTCCTAATAAATTTGTGATTTTATTTTTTTTTTATTCCACACAAATGTGCAACTTTTTTCACATAAAATTTAGAATTTTCATCCCATTTTGCTACCTTTTTCCTCATAAATTTGTGACCTTTTTAATGTCATTTTAAGACTCGTTCACGTAAATTTTGCTACTCTGTCATACATTTTTTTTTACCAAAATATTCAGCTTTTTCCACACACAATTTGCTTTTCCCCCTCATAAATTTGTGACTTCGCCACATAAATATGCAGCTTTTTTCATATAAAATTTGCTACATTTTTCCAATACATGTGGGACTCTGTAAATGTAGATTCATGAGTTTTTCACCTACTTTGTTGGAATAATAATAATAATATGGATCCCGTGTAAATGCTGCCTCAAAATGGCAGCATGTGAATGCATAAGCACATGAAAAATATACCGTTATTGATATTTAATCCGTCTTTGCAATATGCGTGCATTGATATCATGATGACAACAAATTTCTAAATGTTGTCCAGGCCTAGCAGTAACCACACTAGCAACAGAATGAGGACAAAGTATTCCAGCCAACTAATTTCTATGGTATGCTAATGTCATGTCTTTAGGCACATACTACACTTCAATGAACTCTACAACTTAAAGCAAAGTGGCTTCAACAGAATTAAGTTTAGCTTATAAATATGCAGTTTAATGCAGCAAGATTTCCAAAATCTAACCAGGGCATCTGCTCTACAGGGAGAACCTCTGCTAGTAAAAGGATCCCATCAACTATCTACTGTTTTAAGGGTTGCGGGTGCTTGTCTGGAAAGTACAGTAAATGTACATAAAACTGTGGCTGCTTATACCCTTCAACAGTGGCTTACATAAAAGATGATTCAACACAGTTCCAGTTCTGTTAAATAGATTTTTTGTAATACTGCTCATTTAATTTGTAAATGTGAATTATTTATCCACAAATATGACACTAAATCACATACTGCGATGTGTGTCTCATCATGAGACAAATCTGAAGCTGCTCCAGACTGAATGACAACTGCTGCATGGACACATCTGTGACAGAATCAAAGGTTTATTATTCTACAATGTGGAAGAATGTTCTGATTTAAAGAACTACACCCACATTTGTCTCTTTTGTAAGGCTGTCCCTGAATACCAGTTTGGAGCTCTGAATATTTGGATCTGAACTTAAAGCAAATATCTGAATATTTCTTCTCCCTCAGAGGACTTCATCAGTATTACTATCTAATCAGAAGCGTTTGTTTTCTTATAAATTTAGATTTTTTTTACATGCAAATTTTTTTTTGTGTTTTGTATACCTTATTAATCCACAGAGGGAAATTCAGGGCATCAACCTGGATGGAAGAGGCAGCCACGGTACAGCACCAATCCCTTTACCATTCACACCTAGGGCCATTTTAGAGTCTCCAATTAACCTAACTTTCATGTTTTTGGCCTGTGAGAGGAAACTGGAGTACCCGGGGTAAACCCACGCAGACACGACGAGAACATGCAAACTCCACACAGAAGGGTCACCGATGGTCATGGGGTGGGATTGAACCCACAATGGTCAGGGATGGAATTGATCCGTGACCCTCTTACTGTGCTGCCACAGTGCTAACCACTGCGCCACCAAGCTGCCCCAAATTTAAAAAGTATTTAAAAAGTAAATTTGTTACTTTTATCCCATAAGTTTGTAGCTTGTCTTAAGAATTTGAAACTTTGTACTCGTAAACAGACATTTTCCTATAAATAAGCATTTTCCTTTTCTAAACTAGTGCATTACCCATAGAACGCAAGTATTCCTGTCTGAAACAGGTATCTCAATTGGGCTTTACAGGCCCAAATGTAGGCTGTGTTTGAAAGTGGAATATAGAGGTGTAGGCTATATGTTGGCAATCACATATTAGACTTTGACAAATATAAACAGGAGTAAATGGCGCTAAGATTTATCTGATTGTGTGAATATTAATTACGTAGACAAAATTGTTGGTACCCCTCTGTTAATGAAAGAAAAACCCACAATGGTCACAGAAATAACAAATCTGACAAAAGTGGTAAATAAAAATTCTATGAAAATTAACCAATGAAAATCAGACAATGCTTTTGAATTGTGGTTCAACAGAATTATTTTAAAAAACAAACTCATGAAACAGGCCTGGACAAAAATGATGGTACCCCTAGAAAAAACTGAAAATAATGTGACCATAGGGACATGTTCAACCAAGATGTGTCCTCTAATTAACATCACAGGTGTCTACAAACTTGTAATCAGTCAGTCGGCCTATTTAAAGGGTGACAAGTAGTCACTGTGCTGTTTGGTGACATGGTGTGTACCACACTAAACATGGACCAGAGGAAGCAAAGGAGAGAGTTGTCTCAGGAGATTAGAAAGAAAATTATAGACAAGCATGTTAAAGGTAAAGGCTATAAGACCATCTCCAAGCAGCTTGATGTTCCTGTGACTACAGTAGCACATATTATTCAGAAATTTAAGATCCACGGGACTGTAGCCAACCTCCCTGGACGTGGCCGCAGGAGGAAACTTGACGAAAAATGGAAGAGACGGATAATATGAATGGTAACAAAAGAGCCCAGAACAACCTCTAAACACATTCATGGTGAACTCCAAGGTCAAGGTACATCAGTGTCAGATTGCACCATCCGTCGTTTGAGCCAAAGTGGACTTCATGGGAGATGACCGAGGAGGACACCACTGTTGAAAACAAATCATAAAAAAGCCTGACTGGAATTTGCCAAACTGCATGTTGACAAGCCACAAAGCTTCTGGGAGAATGTCCTATGGACAGAAGAGACAAAACTGGAACTTTTTGGCAAGGCACATCAGCTCTATGTTCACAGACGCAAAAATGAAACATACCAAGAAAAGAACACTGTCCCTACTGTGAAACATGGAGGAGGTTCTGTTATGTTCTGGGGCTGCTTTGCTGCATCTGACACAGGGTGTCTTGAATCTGTGCAGGGTACAATGAAATCTCAAGACTATCAAGGTATTCTAGAGAGAAATGTGCTGCCCAGTGTCAGACAGCTTGGTCTCAGTTGCAGGTCATGGGGTCCTGCAACAGGATAATGACCCAAAACACATTGCTAAAAACACCCAAAAACGGCTAAGAGCGAAACATTGGACTATTCTAAAGTGGCCTTCTATGAGCCCTGATCTAAATCCTATTGAACATCTGTGGAAGGAGCTGAAACATATCGTCTGGAGAAGGCACCCTTCAAACCTGAGACAGCTGGAGCAGTTTGCTCAAGAGGAGTGGGCCAAAATACCTGCTGAAAGGTACAGAAGTCTCATTGACAGTTACAGAAATCGTTTGATTGCAGTGATTGCCTCAAAAGGTTGTGCAACAAAATATTAAATTAAGGGTACTGTGGCAATTTGGTACAACCCCCACAACACACAGGGACAGACAGCTCGCTACTCCTGGGTTTTTTCCGCTGCATGCTGTGATCTAATCTGCCATTTATGCATTTCACTGCTGTGAGGTTAATGTGCCATCCATGCATTGTGTTCATGCATCCTGTCTGTGCCTCTCATATGCAAATGCTCATATCGACCCATGTGAATGCTTTGATGTATTGTTGTAGCTGAGTATATAAGCTGTCTGAATTTCATGTTCAACCTCTCATTCTCACTTCTACAACGGCTGCTGCTGGACACAGACTTTGTGTCCTCCTCTCCTTCTCTGAGAGCCGTGGGCTCGCTCCCGGCGCGCATGCACGGCGCCGGGAGAGGAGCTCATGACAGCGGTATGATATAATAAACTTCCTTAAAACCACAGCATCGCTGCCTTATTTTATCATCCGCCGCACTGGTGACCCGACGCTGAAACGAACACGCTGCCAGCGAACGCAACACCCGGCGGTGATTCTCCGACGACAAACGAACGCGGCAGCCTGACTGATCTGCCCTCCCTTCTGCTTCAGGGAGACCTCAACGCGGAGTTTCCAGGCGAAACTCCCCGGAGAACACCCACGACAGGAAAAGCTGAGCAACGTTTCATGGTGAGATCTGCACGCCTAGATCGGCACATCCACGCTGGACCGTCCGCGCTCACAGCTCCTCCACACGAGAGCGCATGCACCTCGTCCCCTCTCCACGACGGCGATCCCCATGGCTGACGGAGCACACGTGGACCTGAACGCACCATGACCGAGCAAGTGACAGAGCGTCTACTTCCCTTCACCGCTCCAACACACTGAACAGGGATGATTAAGCTCCCTGACCCTGGTTCTCCTCTCCAGCTGGCCCACCCATCACGGAACCACCGGGGAGTTACGGGGACGGCGCACAACGCACGGGACAAATACGGCTTTTCTGACCGCCTTCCTTCTGCTGCACACTGGCCCTTCAGGCTTGCTCGTTCACCTGAGGCACGCAGCTTGCTCACTGGATTTTATGGTCTTAGCCACGGCACACAAGGGAAATTCAGTGGTTTGCGGTTCCCGAGAGCTTTAAGGTTGTGCCCGCACCTAAAGCCAACACGCCAGTCCCTCTGCTCTCATCACAGCCGCCACGCAGCCTCGTCTTTTCTTCATGGCCGCTATTAATCCTTGCAGGACTTAATCGCGGGAGGAGCCAGTGACTAATTTTTCTTCTTGTGGACCTCTGCACGTTGAACGGGACAGCCCTTCGACATCGCGGACCCACAAGCAATTTTTGCGCGGCCCGGACGTTTTCATCGTCTCCGGCCGGCTTTTACTACCCCCCCCCCACCCCCCTCCTGCACAGAGCTTTTCCCTGCTCGCTGCCCAAACTGCACTATCGAGGTCTCGGCCACCTGCCGAGCCCTCTGGGGGGGAGCTGTGGCGGTTTGGTACAACCCCCACAACACACAGGGACAGACAGCTCGCTACTCCTGGGTTTTTTCCGCTGCATGCTGTGATCTAATCTGCCATTTATGCATTTCACTGCTGTGAGGTTAATGTGCCATCCATGCATTGTGTTCATGCATCCTGTCTGTGCCTCTCATATGCAAATGCTCATATCGACCCATGTGAATGCTTTGATGTATTGTTGTAGCTGAGTATATAAGCTGTCTGAATTTCATGTTCAACCTCTCATTCTCACTTCTACAACGGCTGCTGCTGGACACAGACTTTGTGTCCTCCTCTCCTTCTCTGAGAGCCATGGGCTCGCTCCCGGCGCGCATGCACGGCGCCGGGAGAGGAGCTCGTGACGGCGGTATGATATAATAAACTTCCTTAAAACCACAGCATCGCTGCCTTATTTTATCATCCGCCGCAGGTACCATCATTTTTGTCCAGGCCTGTTTCATGCGTTTGTTTTTTAAAATAATTCTGTTGAACCACAATTCAAAAGCATTGTCTGATTTTCACTGGTTAATTTTCATAGAATTTTTATTTATTACCACTTTTGTCAGATTCAAGTCATTTCTGTGACCATTGTGGGTCTTTCTTTCATTAACAGAGGGGTACCAACAATTTTGTCCACATGTGTAAATATTGAAAATGAATGAGACATCCAATATTAGCAGCTGTTTCAGATCCCTTGTTTGTCATATCACTTATTTGTATGATCTTTTATTACTTATATTCATATTCATAATAGTGTATCTTGCATTTTGGAGAATGGGAGTTGTTCAGTCATTATTTTTAGTTATATCACTATTCAGTGATGGAGTTAAGTGAAATATTGAATATTGAATTTCTTCTGTGTATCGTCAAACTCTTGCAGTACTATAACAGGACACGTTTACAAATATCTGAGACCCATTATAGTGTATCATTTTATACTTCAGCAATATTTTGTTATTAAAAGTTTTTTTTTTTAAACTAATCAAATGAATTAACTACACACAAAACACCCAACATTATTATACACAGCAGAAGGGCCCGCTTGACTGCAACTGTTGCATCAGTGTTGCCCATTTGTCAGTAAATATTTAACTAAAAATGATTTATTTCATTATTTGGGCGTTTTTGTGTCCTGCGTTTGGTTGTTAAGTCATTCTGGCCATTCCGCTCCACAATCATGGCGGTATTATTATTAAGTTTTTAATTTTTAGATACTCAGGCAGGAAGGGGGGACTTGCGGTCCTGCAAAGCACAGTGGTACCACAGGGGTGTAGCAGAAGCAAGGACTCCCGTCTACGACTGACCGGGCAGGCTGGGTGTGCCTCCCCACAAAGGAGGGTCTGACAAAGTTCTTTGTCAGACCCGGGTCCCCGCTGACACTCCGCCCAGTCTGCTCACGCGCCTCATGTTCTCCACATATGCCGAATTACCCTTTAGACCTACGCATTCACGGCAACTTCATGGTATAATTTTTTTAAGCATTAAATCTTCAGTATTATCTTTTTCTAGTCCAATCTGTCGTTTTTTGTGTGTTTTGCAAAACACACATAAAATCATAGGCCAGTCTAACAAACGATTCAAGAGGGAGGGAGGGGGGAGAGAGGGAGAGAGATTCTGTGCATTTATAGATAGATTTGCAGCTTTTCTAGTAAATACAGGAATTATTTGTCATATATTTGCAATTTCTGTTGCACAAATTAGATTTTTTTCCCCCCATACATTTGCAGAAGTATTCATGTCAATTTGCGACTTCTGTCTCCTAAATATAATGTATAATGTACTGGGCTTCTCCCCTTTAATGTTTGCTCTCTTCATGTCTGTTCTTCTCATCTTCTCTATACCCTGACCCCCCAGCCAGTCGCAGCAGATGACTGCCCCTCCCTGAGCCTGGTTCTGCTAGAGGTTTCTTCCTGTTAAAAGGGAGTTTTTCCTCTCCACCATCACCAAGCGCTTGCTCACAGGGGATAACCTGACTGCTGGGGTCTTTCTGCAACTGTGGGTGTTTCCCCTACATTTGAAAGTGCTATGAGATGACTGTTGTTGTGAAATGGTGCTATATAAATAAAGTTGAATTGAAATTTACAGGATTTTTTTTTTTTTTAATATATAAAAATGCTTCAGGAAAATTTGTAACTTACATTTATTAAAATTGAGCAGTTTGGGGGAGTGGAATCAAATACCAATGTAATAAACAAATATCTATCTAGGTAATCAAATATTGTGTACAGCCCTACTCCTCTGGCTGCAGAACTCTGGACCTTGAACTGACAGAACCACATCCTGAAAAAAAAAAAAATGTGGAAAAAAGACAAAAAAATTCTTAATAACCAGAGTGTAATTATTAAGTAAGAGCTCAGGGTTTCCTCTGGTAACATTTCTCAGCGGTGGGACGCCGCGCCAGAAATTTTACCACCTCGCCAAGGAGATATGAATTTATTAAGAAAAATATATGAAGCAATGACTTTCCGCAAGCGCGCACATGAACAATGTGCGTGGCAGTCATCCGCGCAGAGTTTAGAAGCAGCCCGCTCACGCGAGTCTTCCGGTCAGTCAGCGTCTCACTAAGCACAACTGTGCGACAGAGACATGAGTTTGTTAAAGTACTTTAAACGTGTAAAAAAAAAAAATCATAAGAGGTATGTAAGCACTGGCGTTTATCCTGGTTTTAACCCGCTGGAAACAGAAGCAATAATGGAAGAGTCGCTTAGCTAACAGATGTGGTTAGAATTCATATGCAGCTTCATATGAAGGGAAAGGCAAGGGGGACTGATGAATTGCTGAGGATGTATTTCACCAGCCACTACAATATTAAGTTATGTTCTGTAGGAATTGCAGGAATGAAGAGACTGGCAATTTCTCTCTTTTCTCGCACGAGCAGGCGTGCCGTTTTTATTCTCCAGCGGCAGTGACAAAAAGCAACAGCTAAAAACGCTAGCTCTCTTTTCCCTTTAAACTGAGGTCCTTCAGCGGCTGCCTAGAGAGGTGCTTGATGAGAAGGTCTGAGAGCACAACTATAACTGCCTAAGCAGATCATTCTGTACATGAACACATATTGTGGTGAATTATGTCTTTAGAGTCCGCTACAGTTCCCTGTTATGTACCTGGCAGGTCAAGGTGACCGAAATTCACCAAGTCAATGACTTTAATCCGTCAGCAGCCTTCAGACAAACTAAATGTGCCAACATCTGATTTCAAAATAAGGGAGGTTTTTCCTGCTGTCTGGGTGGTGAGGAGATTTCTTAAAAAAAAACAAAACAAAAAAAAAAAAAAACCATAAAGAAATATTATAACAGAAATAATGGCATTCTTGGTCATTTAAGTTAATTTATTTCATTAAATACAATTTTATTAATATTTTTTCTTTGTAATCAGAGTTAAACTATTGTTCTGTTCTGACTGCAAAATTATGGTCAAAAATGTAAATTGTTATAAGGAAAAAGTAAAAAAAATTACCACAGTCTGTTTCAAATTTATCTAAACAAAAAAAAACAAAAAAAACAGTAATTTTATTTTAAAAAACAGACAAAAATTAGTCATAAAATAATCCACAAATTTACAATAAAGTTTCAAATGTACAAGAAAAGTCAATTTTACAAGAGGAAATTACAAATTTGAGGAAAATGTTTTCAACTTTAGATAGATTTAGAGTAAAGTAGAAATCTGTAAGAAAATTGTTATAAATTTTTGAAAAAACCTCAAACCTTCAAGACTGAAGTCGTTACTCAAGTTTTTAAGTGGGTGCTCTTTGTACCCTTAACTCAACTAGAAATTTTTGGTTGTCTACTTTTAAGATAAGATAAGATAAGCCTTTATTAGTCCCACAATGGGGAAATTCCAGGATTGCAACAGCACAGGGACAGCAACACTCAGAGCAACAATCAGAAGACAAGAAAAAACAAGAGCAGCGAGTATACATATGTACATATAAATATATAAATATATAAACACACAGTGCGGAGCATTGTAGCTAGTTGGAATATATATATAAATATATAAACACACAGTGCGGAGCACTGTAGCTAGATGGAATAAATATATAAATATATAAACAAACAGTGCGGAGCATTTTACCTAGATGGAATGAACAGCATAACCGTCTACTTAGTTATCCTACATGGTATGATTATGTACCCATACATATTGTCATTTCATATTGTCATTTCAAAGCACTGCTTTTACATGAGTAGAATTTCTGGTTACTATACCCACAGGATCATATAATTTAAGTGTGCATGAGTACATTACTATTATGAATATTTCTTTCCCTTCCCTACTCTCTCAATGGAGTGAGTGAGTGTTCTTGTTTAGTGCCATGACAGCATCTATGGCTATTTCATGGCAAAATTAGAACTAATAAGAAAATTGAGTTAAAAATTATATAGAGACAGTATGATAAATGAAAGAATAAATAAATACAGCGAGATACATACATAGATACAATAAAATAGAAAAATTAAATAAGATGCTTCAGATGTACATGTGCTAAAACCCCTAAAATTGTCTTTGGTGGTACCTTATTAAAAATATCCTTCAGTGACTTTTGAGTATAAAAACCTTGTCTTGCTGTCATGAGAGCAGGACAGTCAAGTAAAATGTGCTTTATTGATAAAAAAAAAAAACCTCCGCAAAACTGACAAGATGGTGGTGCTTCACCTTTTAATAAAAAGCTGTGCGTAAGCCTAGAGTGGCCAATACGGCATCTAGTGTACACTACCTCATCATGTCGGTTTTGGAAGTGATGCAAATGCCTATGGCTTATGGCAGGTTTAATATCAGCAGTGCATGTGCCCATTCAGTCTGCCACTTCTTTAAAATATAGGAGGTTATTAGAGGCCTGAGATCCGAGGCTGGGATCTGGCATTGAGTGACTTCTTGGGTAAGGGCTCTCTTGGCAGCATTGTCTGCCTGCTCGTTACCTGACAGGCCAACATGGCTGGGGATCCAACAGAAGATGACATTAACATTATGTTTCTGTAAAAAACCTAGTTTCTCTAAAATCTGGACAATAATGGGGTGATCAGCCTTTAAAAACCCAAGTGCCTGAAGACAGGATCTGGAGTCAGTAAAAATTATGGAGCTCTGTTGTTTGGTTTTCTCAATGTGTTCCAATAGTAGAAGCAAAGCACGAGCCTCTGCTGTAAAAATTCAACATTGTTTGGGAATCCGCAAACCATACTGATTGTGCCTGGTGACAACTGCAGCAGAGACTGAGCCATCTACTTTGGGACCATCCGAGTAAATGGAAATATGGTGAGGAAAACGGCATTTTATGTCCAAGATCTGCTGCTGATACACATTTGGGTGAGTGTCTTTGTTTTGGCTCAGATCCAGAATTATATTGGGTTTCCTTAAACTCCATGGTGGAATGGGACAAAACTGCGTCTGTTTTACATTGCTTATATCAGGGTTTATTTTTACCAGGTGAGGTTCTATATGGAGTCCAAAAGGAGTGATGCTCTTAGGTCTGACCTTATACACCTGCAAAAATCGAGGGTGGAAAAACTGCAGAGTAGGCTGGATTTCTATGGTCTGCTGTAAGTTTAACCAAATACTGGAGAGCCAATTTCAGGCGCCCTTTGCGAAGTGAAGGCTCGTTTGCTTCAACATACAAACTTTTAACAGGAGAGGTTCTGAAAGCCCCTAAGGCAAGACTTCGCCCCTGGTGATGGACGGTTTCTAGCGTCCTGATGTACGTTTTCCTTGCTGATCCATAAACTGTGCTCCCATACTCTAGCTGAGATCTTACAAGTGCTCTATAGAGATGCAACAGCACAGTAGAGTCTGCATCCCATTTAGTTTTAGCCAAAACTTTAATAATATCAAGGGCTTTAAAACATCTGATTCGTTGAAATTTTATATGTGGAATAAAAGACAGCTTATTATCAAAAATAAGTCCAAGGAATTTGGTTTCTTTTACCACTTTGACAGCTTCTCCATCTATGAAAAGCTCAGGGTCGAGGTGAAGAGACCGCAGCAGGCAAAAGTGCATGCACACAGTTTTCGATTTTAAAAATTTAAAACCATTACTGACTGACCACCTATTAATCTTGTTTATGCACAGCTGTAGTTGCTTTTCGATTGTGCTCATGTCTTTCCCCCTGTAGCAAATATGGAGGTCATCTACATAAAGACTACAAAAGGTATTTGGTCTAAGAGCACCAACTACACTATTAATCTTAATGCTAAATAGAGTAACCGAGAGGATGCTTCCCTGGGGGACTCCTTGTTCTTGCACATGGGGCTCTGAAAGGGTATCTCCTACTCGGACTCTTAAGTGTCTACTGGACAAAAAGTTTGAAATGGAAAAAAGGCAAATATCCCCTAAAACCCATGCCATGTAGGTCTCTTAAAATACCATATTTCCATGTTGTGTCATATGCTTTTTCTAAATCAAAAAATACAGCAACTACATGTTCTTTTCTAATAAGACCATCACGTATATAGGCTTCTAATCTGATAAGGTGGTCTAAAGTGCTTTTACCACGTCTGAAGCCACACTGGTAATCAGTTAAAAGGCCTTCAGACTCAAGCACCCACACAAGGCGACTGTTTATCATTCTTTCCATGGTTTTACAGAGGCAACTTGTCAGAGCTATTGGATGGTAAGTCGTTGGCATCAGTATGATCTTTCCCGGGTTTTGGATCGGGTATAACTACTGCTTCTTTCCAGTTTTCAGGAATACTGCCCGACTTCCAGATATTGTTGAAAACTGTCAAGAGAATGGATAGTGCACTGGGGGGTAAGTGTTTTAAAAACTGATAATGAATTTTATCTGGCCCCACAGCAGTGTCATGAGAGTTCCTTATTGAGAACAAAAGTTCTTTCATAGTGAAATCTTGGTTGTATGGTTCTGAGTTATCTGAAGAAAAGCTTATTTCTTTTTGTTCTTCTTGTGCTTGTATGATTTGGAACTCAGGACGATAGTTACCAATAGATGAATTCTTCTCAAACGATTTTGCTAGTTAATTAGCGATTTCATATTTTGTCGTCAGCAGATTACCCTGACAATTAATATGCTGTATTTGAAGTCCACTCTCCTTACCCTTCATCTTTCTAATTAAATCCCAAATCTTTTTGGTAGATGTGTTGAATGTGAGGCTTGATACAAATTCCCTCCAGCTCTGTCTCTTTGCTTCATTGATGATCCTGCGTGCTTTAGCTCGACAGATTTTAAATCTGGTCAGGTTCTCTGTTGTTGGATGTTTATTGAACACCCTCTCTGCTTTTTTCCTTGCCTCAATGGCCTTTTTACAGTCATCATTGAACCACGGGTTGGACCTGTGATGTGGCTTTGCTGATGTTTTTGGGACAGTCTTATCTGCAATTGTAATTAAGGTTTGAGCAAAGCTCTGAACAGAGTGACAGTGTGGTTGAGGTTTTTGACTGAATTTCTCTTTGCACAGAGAAACAAAGGAAGGCCAGTTTGCTTTTTTGAGTTGCCATCGCGGAGTTCTTGATTGCACATCCACTTCCGTAGACGTCATTATTAGTGGAAAGTGGTCACTTCCACAAAGATCATCCAAGACTCGCCAACCGAATTCCAGCACTAGCTCAGGATCACATATATGCCGTTTTTCCACTAGCCCAGTTCGGCTCGCCTCGTTTCGTTACTACTCTGTTCGGCCGCGGTTGTGTCTCCATAGCAGCCGGGTAAAGCGGGGTTAAGCTGTGGCGGGCGGGATTTTTTTTACAGCAAGGCGGCGCCACACTCCCGTGACGTAAAACACGCGACCCAAGCAAAACATAACATGGCGGCTCTACAAGGCGACTCCACGGTCTGTGGCTTTTTTCACCGTAAATGCCAAAAAGGACCGCCAGACAAGGGTACAGGCAGTGAGACGAAACACTCTGGAATAGTTCTGCAGCTTCTGGGAGAGCCGAAGACGTGAGGATACAAACTAGGTCATATATGACGGTAAGCTAATGTTGCTAATGCTAGTTTGCTATAAGTACGTCGTACTACACTGTAATCTCTGCAAGTTATCGCTGTTAGGTACTAAAATATGTACGCTGTGTGTGTTTCAGATGGCTCTGTTGTGGGAAAATTACCGCTTCAAACGGTCAGTCTGGCGTTCAGCACGGCCTGTCACTGATGTCAATACAGCTTCACAAATGATCAGTGGTTGTAGCGCTTAAGAATGTCTGGTTTATTTCCTGTGCAAAAAATTGCTCTGATCTAAGTAAAGGAACCCTGTTTCACTGTTTATGGGAATGTAGAAAAATCAGAATGTTTTGGGAAGAGGTGAGGTTAACAATTGAAAAAAATAATTTCAAAACAAATCACATTGAACCCTAAACTGTTTTTGTTGGGTCTGTGTCCAGAAAAACATAACTTTAATAAGAGTGAAAGAGCATTCATAGACCTCAGTTTGCTTAATGCCAAAAAATGTATTGCATTACTGTGGAAAAACTCAGACCAGATGTGACTCAGTGGTTAAGACAGATGTTACCAACCTTCCGCTAGAAAGAATAACATATATACTGAAATCAAAGGAAAATGTGTTTGAGAATATATGGAGACCTTTCATTGATTATGTAAAGAAATTAAACATAACTTCTGAAGAAGAAGGTGAAGGATATGTGTGGACCTTGCAAATTCCAAAATGGTGAATGTATATTATGTATTCTTATGTAATAGATTACCTAGACTAAACAGAGGAGCATTGTTGTTGACTTGTTCTTGTTAAGGGCTGTTGTTGTTTTTATTACCCTTTTTTTTGTTATTTTGTTATTGTTCTTTTTAGTTTTTAAATAACTTTTGTGTTAGTGTCTGACTGTGTGTGCTATGTTTGTAAAAAAAAAAAAAAAGTTCAATAAAAATATTGTGGGGAAAAAAATTGCTCTGATCTGCATGAAAATCATGGAGAGACTGTTGAGACATCATGGACATACCTGCTTCTGCAGCACTGAGTGTGAGGTGGTGTCATAGCAAAAAATGATCAGCTGCCACAACTTGATCACCATGTTAACCACTTGCGCTCCGTTGTTCCGCAGGCGGGCAAGTCTCTGCGTCCTAGGACGCACGAGGGCGCAGGAGTGCGCCCTCATGCGCACTCGGATGCATAGTCCAGATTGTGGTGATGTAGGTGGTGTTGGCGTCCAAGCGTCACTGAAAAAAAAAGCTGCAGACACAGCCGCGAACAGATTAGTTCATCTGATTGACCTCTCATTCGACTAATAAGAGCCTTGAATTGGGTTTCTGAAACCTTGAAGAGCCAATGAATGAAAACCTAGGAAGGAGGACCCGCCTACTGTGAATGCAGGAGCCAACTGAAGCACAGAAGTTCAGGCTGGGTGAAGAGAGACTTACTGCTGCAGCAGATGAAAACAAAGGACGCTGGACAAATCTGCTACAGACCCCGCAGCATGGAGACCACCCACAAGTGGGACCTGCACTCATTCCAGCAGAATAGACGTTTAGGATTCTCTTCCGTCATCATAGACCGACGGAGGCCGACGACAAAGGTCGTAAATCATTCACCAAAACCGCAATATTGGAATTATGTTTTGATCGGGATCCACGAGCGGACCAGCGTCGCGTTCGTCTGACAAAGGGGAAGAGAAGTTCGCCAGGACTCTGCTGCTGTGAAGAGGTAAGGTGTTATAAGCTAAATTATTATTTATCCCTGAAAACTGTAATCCAAAAATGACTTTTGACCGATTGGTAAATTACAACTGTACGGCGCACGCACTTCGTGCGCCGCGATAAACGGTTCATTTGCCGTGTTCGGACCGTGAATGCCCCCCCCCCCCGCTGCAGAAGAGGAGCGGGGGGGGGCGTTCACGGTCCAAAAGCCCCCGGTCCGCGGGGGGGAGCCGCGCTGACTGCGCAGCGGTCATCACATAGACATATGAGTCTATTCCTTCATGTAGCGATGGCCGTCCTCTGTAGCAAGGGGGGGGACAACCCCCCCCCACACACACACACACACAGTAGCGAGGGGGGGGGAAGCTGCTGTGACAGCGTTGCTGTGGAAACATGCAACGAGTGTAATCCGTCATGTAGCGAGGGCCGAACTCCGTCCTTGGTAGCGGGGGGGGGGGGGGGGGGACACACACACACACAGACACAGCCCTGAGTGTGACCTTTCATTAGAGCCTAAAATGAAGATTCTACATTGAATTATTCAAAAGTTACAGACGTTTTTCCAAACTGTGCCATTTGGCACAATTTGGCACAGTTCCAAAACGCCTGGGAACAGCCGGAGAACAAAGCTGTGTAAAATATTCATTTTTTGTGGTATTGTTACCAAATTTGGATCTCAGCTTGATAACACTTGGTTCTACATTTCTGTTGCATTTTCCAGCCGGATCGGACAGCTGTGTGTTACTTGCAAGCATTTGTATCCAAAAAAACACCGTGTTCAAATTTATTTTCTTCAAGTTCAGTATGTTTAGATGACTGTAACTCAGTGGCCGGAGCACGTAGAGAGATTATGACTGTTTTGCCAAAAAATTCAAAGTGTTTTCTTTTAAATGAGACCAACCCCATGAAGATGCTGCAAAAGGTTGAAGAACAGCTTTCGATTTACTTTGGGCACGTTATTTTTTTGGCATTTTTAGGAAAATTGCCCGGAGTGCAAGGGGTTAATAACTATATTAGCCACAAAATATATATTCAAAAAGTAAACAGTACTGAGTTAGGTAGAATAATATATATTTGACAGTTATGATGCATTTTAGGCCAAAACAAACTTGATCTAGGATTAAAAGCAATTACAATAATGCAGTCACAAGGTTACATGGAAAATACTTGATTTACTAGATACATATACTGTAGAAATATATATTCTCTGCATCAATGTACTATACATGCATTCATGTAGTATTGCACTGACAATAAACCTCTGCAGTTTTTGTAGATGTCTCTTTTTTATATGTGAAGGTTACCACCATGTGACATAAATTTAATACTGACAGATTGGAAAAGCTGTCTAAGAACAATCCAGCAGTTTGAGAAATCACTTTTAGTTTGGTGTAAGTCTGTCAACAGGATTATGAACCATACAGCAGTTTATGTTAAAATGTTAAATCCCATTAAACTCTAACCCACAGGTGTCCAATCATGTGTCATGGAGGGCCAAGACCCTGCAGGTTCTCTTCTACCCAGTCTCTTCAGCAGGTGTTCTCACTGATCTGCAGTCAGTGGAAGAAGTTCAGTGGAATCTGCTGTTGAAGATATTGTTTGGAGTTAAAGCCTGTAGGGTCTTGGCCCTCCATGGCACATGATTGGACAGCCCTGCCCAAACCCATTATGATGAAGAGCAGATGCTAATATGACCCAGAATTCCTACATATACTGGTACTGTCACTAAAGTATGCAGGGTCTTCTGCAGTGGCACATTCCAACAATACAGTCTTCAGTTAATAAAATAATTGTTTTGGTTACTTTTCTTAAAAATGAGCCATTATTTTCAAGGTCACCCATTAATGGTTTGTACTATTGACTCTTTTCCCACCAGTGTATTAACAGACAAAAATAGAAATCATGATGCAAACACATAAGTCACTAAATTGTTTATTACAATCAGCAGCAAATTCCAGATTATTCAGAATGTGCAAAACTCAAACTGTAAGACTGGGTCACTCAGCAGCTGGGATGTGCAGCTCACACTGGTCTCAGATCAGCAGATCTTAGGCCTGCATCTCTGTAAATAGTGACGCAAGGTCCAGTTTGGGGTGGATCGATCGTTTACCTCTTGCCTAGACAAAAGACAGAAATGGGTGGTGGTTAAATAAAGGAAGTTTAAAACATATTTGGAAAATACACTTGTTGCTAAAAGCCAGTGGTGGAATGTGAATGAATGAATCTTTATTTCGGATAGATTAAAAGAAAATAGAATAATATAACAAAGGGGAAAAAATCTAATAAGGTCAAATTAAACAATAACTCCTCTGATTATACAGTTCAACATAGGTTATCTGAAATGGGTGATGGCTGAAGCTGCAGCTTATATTGCCCACCATATTCCATCCAAGAATTCAAAAGAAAAACAAAACAGGAGCGACTCCAATTCCAATGTGACAATAAAGTACTTCGTTTTTGTATTTAACCACAATTTTCATGTAGCTGCACTGATGTAAAGTCGATTTTACAAGGGCTGCGTTACATTTAAAATCATCTGTTTTTACAGTGGCCTCAGCAATCAGAATGAATTAATACATTCACTTGAATGGAATATAGTACTTTAACTGAAGCTGTGCATCACCGAGTGTGGAGTCGCTCAGTCAAAATATGGAGTTTTTATCAATAAAAGTTTGTCTTGAATGTAAAAGTGTCTCTTCTTGCCCTGGCTTCAAGTGTGGGCAGTGTTTTGTACTTTTATTGCTAAAATATAAAAGGAAGCACTACAATGGGTCTCAAATATTTGTAATGTGTCCTGTTACTGCATGAGTTAATTGATGATAGAGTATAAACTACACATATAAACTAAATTATATTGATGACTGAACAACTGCCATTCCCCAAAAGATACAGTTATGAACATAACTCACAAAAGATCACACAAGTGATCTGACAAAAAAAAAATACATTAACAAGTGGTTTATTTTACAGTTGATGCGCCAGTCTTTTTCAATTATTCTGTAATTAATACTCACACAATCAAATAAATCTCAGTTCAGTCCCTTTTATATTAAGTGGAAATTGTGCTACTTTGGTTTTGACACTTTACCTATAAAAGCAAAGGATTTCAGTACTTTCCACAGTGGCGACGTCCGTTGTTGAGCGGCTGCTTTCCTCCTCCCTAGACGAACGACAGAAATGGATGGTGGTTAGTTTCAAGCAAGTTCAACAGTTATACAGGCACATCTCAAAAATTAGAATATCATGAAAAAGTTAAATATTTTTGTCACTCATTTCAGAAAGTGAAACCCATATATAGATTCATTACAGGGACAGTGATATATTGAAAGTGTTTATTTTAATATTGATGATTATGGCTACAGCCCATATTAACCAACACCTCAGCAGCCAACATTTCTATTTAAAAACTATTTTTTAAAGTTTATGTAATATTCTAATTTTTTGCCAAATTGAATTTGGGGTTTTCAGGGGCTGTAAGCCATAATCATCCAAATTAAAAAAAAATAAATGCTTGAAATATATCACTGTCTGTGTAATGAATCAATATAATATATGGATTTCTCTTTCTGAAATGAGTGTCAAAAAATATTGAATTTTTTCATGACATTCTAATTTTTAGAGATGTACCTGTGTTAGGGAAATACACCTGTGAAAGTCAGTGGTGGGATGTGACAAAAATGCTTTGTTTCCCTGACAAGCACCTCAGGAGCCACTCTGTACATGAACAAGAATATTTTCAATACAGGGATTTATGGTGGAACAGCACAATACTGTTCCAGCACCTTTTATGGAAAATCCACAGAATAGGTGTGTGGGTCTATTCTGACGCTTTAGAAAATTATATGAATGACTTTATAAATCACTGGTTTGAAAAAGCACTTTTATATTGTTGAGATTTCGGCTCCTGTGGTCCATTTCACCAGTATCCACTATAAACAGGGAGGCTAACCCCTGGCATGTGGAAACACATTCTAGCATTAAATTGCACACAATTTAATGCGCAGCACCAAAGTGCAATACAAAACACAAACCAGGACTTTAACCAGGATTAACAGATTTCATCGTTTTACTCTCACAAGCGAATATTTAGGAGAAAACAAGCGCGAATCAGCAGTTGGTACTAGCTAGCTACTAGCCAAAAGTCGTTAGCTAAAACAAGTTAGCCAGCACAAAATGGCACTGTATGGCTCAAAAGAAGTGAGCTTACCACCAACAGGATAAATAAGCGAACAGATGCACATTATTACAAATCACTCACCATCGATGGTTCTCTCACGTTCGTCTTCAGCTTGTCCATAGTTCAGTTCTATGCTGGACTGCCATCTGTATCGGTCCGGGTCACTCCTCACTGTGGATCTGCCACCAAGCAGAGAAAACTCTGCACCTCTTCGTTGGACCACGGTGTAGATTTCCGCAAAACCTACAACGCTGTCTGGATTAATATCGTATTTACTCCGTGACCGAGTTAGTCCGTGAAAGATTGCAAATGGCGGTCGTAAAGATTCCACTGAAGACAGGCGCTTTTGTGACGTTACGCCCTGACCAATCAGTGACTAGCAGTCTATTGACGTCACATCTCGGCTCGCTTCAGCACGCTTGTACCCTGCCCTCCAACGGGCACAAAAATAGTGTCCGTTAAACCGTGCTGGGTACAGTGGAAAGGGCGAGAAAGCGAGTAAAGTAGAAGTAAGTAAGGCCAAGACGATACTAGTGGAAAAGGCCCTTTAGATAGGTCAGCTGCAGTATAGGTTTCATGTCCTGGGTGGAGGTATGTGTGAGACCCATCGTTCCAAAAATATAGATCATTTTTAGCAATAAAATCCCCCAGTATCTTGCCTTTTGCATTTGAGCAAATTCCTCCCCACATAGGATTATGTCCATTAAAATCACCCATAAGGATGTATGGGGATGGCAACTGATTATGAAGGTCATCAAGATTTTCCGGTGTCACAATCATATCTGGTGGTATATAGACAGAGCATAAGGTTATTGCTTTATGCAAAGTTAGACGAACTGCCACTGCTTGTAAGTTGGAGACTAAAGCCAAGTGGCTGTGAATTAGGTCATTCCTTACAAAAATTGTTGAACCATCAGATGGACGATGCACATTTGGACCATATGTATTATACATAGTATAATGTTTCAGAGACATGGGGTTGGTTGATAGTAGGAGAGTATCTTGAAGGCAAAAAGCAAGGGGATTAAAACTAGCAGCTAAACGCTGCACTTCAGAGAAACTGGCCTTAAAGCCACGACAGTTCCACTGGATAATGTGGCTACCCACCATCAGGTAGGTAAAACAAAAGCACGCTCCTTATGCTTGCTTTTGGGGGAGGGGCTGCGACTACGGCAAGTCGTGACTTCAGACATTTCTGCATCTTCTGGATTCCCATTCTTTTGCAATTTATTTTCTTGGCTTGATTTTGCCTGAGTAGAGGAGCTGGATTTTTTCTTTTCTTTTGATAATTGGTTTTGCTCTGCGGACTTGCTTAGATTTTGACTTAAAGGTTGACTTATTGTAGTCAGGCTTTGAGTGCTTGTTTTACTTTTAACTGGGACTCCAGAATTTTTAATACTACTTAATAATGAGGGCTTATCTTTAGTTAACCAGGTCAGAACTGTCTGGCCCTCAGCAGGCTGCATCTTAGGTTTCACAACAGAGGAGAAAGTCTGCTGGAATTTGTACTCTGGGAAACCTACCAGTTTACATGCCTCAGGGTAGCTAATTTTCTTAGTACATTTGACAGTCTGAATTTCTTTTTCCTTGATCCAACAAGGACATTCCTTTGATGATGCTGCATGATTCAGGGATGAGAATGGGGTTTGGGAAAAAAAGAGAAAACTAAGCCAGGGGTCTTGGGGGACGAAGCTAACAAAATCTGGTGTTTTAGAATGCTCAAATGTGGTCTTATATTTAAAGTTAGAAGTAAGTACAAATGCATTTATAGTTTACCTTTTTAATCTGCTGCTGCATCACATGTGTAAATTTATGATATCTGAATGGTATGTTGATGTAATAATACTAAATTATATTTTACTACTATTTAATATGTTTAGAACTGACACAGAATTACATTTACATAGTTCTAGAACAGACAAAATAATTTAACTAAGTAAAATAAATTATAAATATTAACAAAATTCCATCACCAAGTCCATCACCCATTTATTAAAATATACTGACATTCTGCAAACATTTTGATTTATTAATGTGTGCATTTGTTAGTGTTACTAGGAATATAAAAAAAGTTACATTTTAGTATATTTTAATATTTGAAAGATAATCTAAGAAAGTAAGTAAAACCTAAAAGATGTTTAATATTTTTATGCAATGACCATAAAGAAATTATGTTTACTAATAAAAGCAGAGATATCTTGGGAAAGACAACCCATCACCACCCATGACAAAAAAAAAAAAACCTTGCACATGCATTATGTAACTCCTAGTAAAACAAAAAATGATAAATTATATTCAAAATTCTTAGTCTGCATTTCAAATTGTGAGAAAATATGTAATAACATTTATCTATTAACAATCGATTATCAGCATTCAAATGCAATTAGTGTTTCAAAACAGGCATGACATCACAACTTACACATGCTATTTCATAACAAATTCATTACGCGAAAATTCTCAAGTACATTACTTATAACGAGAAAAAAATCTTACCTCGGAATGTGTCTTCCGATCACTAATTGCTGTAATTGGGGCCGATTGTGATGAACTTTGATTGACTGGCATCTGAATTTGACCGTGTCCATCGATCGATTTGAATGCAGCATCGAGCGAGTAGTTCGATCTTCTTGTAGCCACAATTTTGAGAGGTTTCTGTTTTGAACAGTGTTCAACTAAGGCAACACAACCACGAGATCCATAACTCAAGAAATCGTTGCAATAAACACACTGGGTTTTCCCTGGTACTTCGCATTTCGCTATGAAGTCGGCCATTTTTTCAACCACAACTTCGTTATTTTTACCGATCTTTACAGTCATTGACACAGTTTTTTTTGAGCCATTCCCAACGAAACTTGTTCCTTATCCCTTTGTCGATTTCTAAAATTCTTGCTTTGTTGTCTTTCGTGAGTTTTAGGTTCACCATTTTCACGAAATCGGGAAAACTCAGTTGATTGAACTGATTGAACTGTCCGCCATTTGCATTTTGCTCCACGTGTTGGATATGACAAAGGAAATCTAACAAAATCGCCGATTGGTTGCTTCAGTAAGTATCAGCCAATCAGTGGCCTTGTTATATTGCATTAAGGGCCTTTTCCACTAGCACGCTTTAGCGCGACACGGGACGGCTCAGCATGCTTTGTACGCTTTTCCACAAGCCCCAACACGGTTTAACAGCTGCAATTCTCAGCCCCGCTGAAGGGCAGGGTACAGCAGTGCTGAGCTGTGCCGTGTTGTGACGTTAACAGACTGGTCGCCGCTGATTGGTCAGGTCGTAACCGGCGCGGATTGGTCAGGTTGTAACCGCCCCTCTCCTCCTCCTCATCTACCAAATCTTCACGACCTTCTCAATAAAGTTTTTGAAAAAAAAAAAAAAAAAAGAATCTTCACGACCGCCTTTACTCAGCACGCAACCACTGTTGGCGGTTCCTTTTCAGTGTATTGCTGTGCTATTTTCATTTATTCTCTATCAAAAATGGCTTCGCGTAATAAGGGTGTTCCATGGACCAGTAAGGAGCTGCAGTGTCTGTTCACTGCATTGTCAGACGAACGTATGCAGCGCGAGTTAGACGGAGCCGCCCGGAATGAAAAAATATACCGGGAGGTCTCGACATCGGAGTCCTTTAACGGTGAGTTTTAATTTTTTTTTATTGTGCGTTTTTTCGCAAATATATTCGGTAAGACGCTCAGTTTATTTATGCAATAAAAAAAGCTGTTCATTTGTGGATGGATCGCTGCTTTATTGCAGCACAATGCGGACTAAAGCTTTTATTTTAATTATTCATGTGAACAATACGCTGAAATAAGCTTATGTATTCTTGTTAAAAACTATTGTCTTTTCTGTATATCTTGCACTTACGTGCTGTATTTTATTGTGTGCATTTTCCTTGTAGAATCATCCCATGTGTCCGCCGCGACAGCCCGTCCGGATTATTCAACCGAGCCATCCTGACCCACAGCTGGCAGAGACGCCTTCATTCATCCGAGTCGTGACCCAGTTTGGGAAGCTGGTGTAGACACTCAGTGGTCGGCGTGTATAAAATGTCGATTAACCTTCATGTTGTGTTGCAAAGTTTTTTTTTTCTTTTAATATTTTGTATATAATAAAATGGAATTGTTTTGGAAAGTGTGGTTTGTCTGTTATAACACTGAATTATAAAACAGTATAATTACATAGAAATTCCGTTGCCTAGTCTGATCAAAATGATACTGATCTTCCTGTCAGGGTCAACCATTGTAAAGGTAATGTAATTTTTAACTAGACCAAAAAAGAAATCTTTTTGTAAGCTTTCTGTTTTTTTTATTGAAATATCATAAAAAATTAGCCCCACATGATCCAGTTCTAAACTTTGGGTACATTTTTTATGTTAACTTATAAGAAGTTGCACAGTTGGACTTTAAAATGCAGCAGGAGAGACTGATCAAGCTTACAAGTCAAAGTATGTAAAAAAGTAAGTATATGTAAATTGAATGTTCTATCGGCATTCCAAATTCAGAGATTTACAATACTTTAGAAGGAGTGTAGCATCATCTAAACGGAAAATAATAATACTGTTGTTCCAAACGTTGACCTGAAGGTGAAAAACATGAATTTTTTTAATTCAGTACATCCAAAACGCCCTAGGATGTAAAAAATAATAATTTGGTGTAGGCCAGTGTGCCACCGTCTCATTATTTAATACGAATAAAAACAAGTTTCAGCTCATTATTTCTAGGTCATTTGGCAGTTAATTCAAAACAAAAGTGACTTGTGTTGTTGCAGCTTAATTATGAGATAAAATTAATTGTGAGATAAATCCACAGAGCGAGCAAGGCAATAATCCTTGGATCCTTTTTTGTCTCGTGTAAATAAGGACTCAGTCGGGTGCGCAACGTCATGGGAGTGTGGCCCCGCCTCGCTGAGAATCTGCTGCTGCCCTGCTTCTAAAACCTCCTTAAAAAAAAAAAAAAAAAAAACACAGCACAAGCACAACACCGTGCTAATGGAGACAGAAGCATTCCGAGCCGTACTGAAGTGAATCGAGCCGTACCGAGGTGTGCTGGGCTAGTGGAAAACAGGCTTTAGTGATCTCGCTGGGTAGCGCGTTCTGCGTGGTGGATTTTAGCAGCCGATCGAAAATACGACTCGCCGCTCATAACATACCTCACCCCCCCCCTAAAATTTTCTCCTCGAATTTAGACGATTCACGAGAATGACCCTAGACATGATCAAATCCGCGGAGGATTCTCATCCCTGATGATTGCCTAAACAGTTACTACATTTGGGAGGTGTTGTGCAGGCCAACTCATGCCTTTCCTCTCCACATTTGCAGCAGACTGGTTTATTCCTACATCCTGCGGAGCGATGGCCAAACTTTTGGCAGTTAAAACATCTCAACGGGTTTAGAATAAAGGTATCAACAGTTTCACTCAGATATCCTATTTGAATTCTTTCTGGGAGTTGATGCCAGCTGAACGTCAGAATGTAAGTGCCAGTTTTTACTGTTCGGTCATCTTTTTTAATGGTTATCCTCTTCACATGTGTTACTCCTTGCTGTTGCAGTTCTGAGGCTATTTCATCCGCTTCCATATCGTGGAGTTCTCGAGTAAGAATTACTCCTTTGCAGCTGTTTAGAGAAGGGTGAGGAAAAGCTTTCATTGGAACACCAGCCAGCACATTACACTGCAACAAATTTTCAGAATGGGATTTCTTTAAGCATTACACCAAAATCTGGCCAGACCTCAGTTTTTTAACATCCTTAACTGACCCTGCAATACCTGAAATTCCTTTCTGTACAGCAAAAGCGGACAGCTTAGAAAGAGGCATATCTGATAAAAGCGACTCTAAAACAGTAAGCCTCGGCCAATTATCACCATTTGAAAGAGTCATCCTGCTAATTCCTGGGTCATCCACATCGTCTTCCAACATTCGTTTTTTAGGGGTTTGTTTAGTAGCCATATTTGATAGAGTATGATTCATCATCCCTGCTCCCCACCCTCCTCGGAGCCCTACAAGGGGATGCACAGAGCCACGGACTTCCTGCAGGTTATGCACCAGGGATACAGGGATGGTATACTCGAGCAATAAAGCACCAAAGTGTAAATTACTCAACTGACCCTCCGCCATAGGCTTCTGGGATTAGGAGATGTTATACTGCCAAAAGACATCCCAGAGTAGACCTTGACAAGCCGATTGATTGGACCGGGCCCTTCCAACCTCCCGTCTAAGTGAAGTAGGAGCCAAAGCACTGTGTTGGACTTGTGAAAGCCACAGCAAGACACATTCCTCAAGAACCAGGATCTCTTCCTCCACTGACACGGGTCGCAACTCACAGCAAACAAGTTGCCCCATTTGTCACTTCATATGATCAGCAAGTGGGTGCTCGGAACCACTTTAACCCTTGGTCCCCTTAGGGGATTACGACGCACAAAGTTGTTGGACAGTTTTACCATAACCCTGGTAGGGGAGGCTAACAGGTACTAGTCCTTGCCCAAGGGACACCTGGGAGTATCAGCGAGGGTTAAGAGGCACTCCATCATCATCAACTGGTCTGATAATAAGGAATAACAGAAACTGAAAAGCCTCATGACTAAATTTAATTACAAACAAATGATCAAAGGACCCACCAGGATAACCAAACAATCTAGAACACTTATTGACATGGTATTCGCTAATAAACCAGAACGAATAACCAGAACCTATAATCTTGTAACTGGTCTCTCAGATCATAACATGGTTCTTGCTGTCAGAAAACTCACTAAAAAGCGACTACAGTATTTTGGAGGAGTCGATATTGACAAACCAAATTTTATTATTCCCAAATCAAAAAATGAGTTTGAACATTACTTAGAGAATCAAAATTGGGAGCAGCTCATGTCAATAATCGAAGTAGATGATTGTTGTAACTTTATAACTGCAACAATTACTAAGTCCATAGAAAAATTTACAAAGCAAATTAAAAGTAGACAACAGAAGATTAACCTACCATGGTTAAATAATGAAATAAGAAAACTTAAGAAGAGGCGAGACTCTGCATTGAAAACATCATTAACCTCTAAACTGCAAAATGATCACCTTGTGTACAAAAGTTTAAGAAATAAAGTGGTACAAGAGCTGCGAAAATCAAAAGTATCTTATTACAATAAACTGATAGATCATGCAAAGGGTAACAACAGTTCCCTATGGAGGCATTTAAATAACTAATAAAAAAAATGTTCAGAAGGGGGTAAAGGAACTTAGAATCAATGGCAAGACCATCAGTGACAAGGCTACATTGGCAAATGAATTTAATTCATATTTTGTGGGCTCTGTGGAAGACTTGACAAAAAACTTTGTGCCGCCAAATGTGCTCAACAACACAAATTCAATACTTCCAACGGATTCTTTTCACATCGATGAGGTAAATGAGGAGTTAATTGCTGGTATTGTTAAAACACTGTCAAACTCAAAAACTAATGATATCTACAACATGAGCACCTCCTTTCTCAAAACGCACAGCAAAATATTAATCAAACCACTGACTCATCTCATTAATCTCTCCATTAGGTCTAGTACATTTCCATCTGGCTGGAAAAAAGCTGTCGTCATACCAGTTCATAAATCAGGCAGTAAAGACGATATATGCAATTACCGCCCAATCTCTATTTTACCAGTCCTGTCTAAGGTTCTTGAAAAAGTTGTAGCTACACAGATGATAGACTACTTACAAGACAGTCAACTTCTTCATCCACATCAATTTGGTTTTAGACCAGGATACTCAACAGAAACAGCAAATTGTTGCCTTATTGAAAATGTCAAACAGTCCTTGGACAGGGGTAATGTGGTAGGAGCTGTTTTTCTAGATCTCAAAAAGGCTTTCGATACTGTAAACCACAGTTTGTTTTTATCCAAAATGGTATCTTTTAACTTCTCCCCAGATACATTAGACTGGTTTGCATCTTATCTGCAGAATAGAGAACAGTGTGTAAAAGTTCACCAGGATAAATCCTCACTTTTAAATAACCGTATGGGTATCCCACAAGGGTCCATTCTTGGTCCTTTACTTTTCAGCATTTTTATTAATGACTTGCCGCTACACTGCTCTGCTGCAACATGCCAACTTTATGCAGATGATGCAGTTATTTACACAGCTGCCAAGACTCCAGCACAGGCTGCAGATGTACTGTCTACAAGTATGGTTGATGTCCAAGAGTGGCTCCTCCAGAACCATCTATTGCTGAACCTTCAGAAAACAGTTTCAATGTGCTTTTCAATCAAAAAACATAACCTGCAATGTTTTAAAGTTAATATACATGACTTCCGGGAAGATGGCGGAGAGACATAACGCTTAAACAGAGAGCTCTCCCTAGCCGGATTAAAAATCATCGGTAAATGGCCAACTCGACATAAGCGGATCAATAAACTAAGGGATGAAAACACGAAGGAGCCGGGCACAAGGACAAAAGCAGGGTAAAATTGAAGAATTCCTCTCCAACAACGCAGGAAAAACCGCTGAACGCGAAGCCCAAAAAAACGAGGTGTCTACAGCAGAGAAAATGGAGGACGCCAGACTCGAAAACATGAACACAGGCATCGCCAGTTTGGGTAAAGAATTAAGAGAATTCAAGCGGCAGCTACAGCAGGATTTAGCGGCTCTTAAGGAGGAGCTGAAAAAAGAGATTAAGGAGGAAATTATGGGCCTCCGAAGAGAAATGGAGCGCAAGCTAACAGAAAACATGGAGGAGCTGCGCTCCCAGCGGGCGTGTATAACAGAAGCGCAGGCCCGAATATCGGAGCTGGAAGATTGGAAAAGCGAGGCAAACGAACAACTACAGACCCTGACGACGCAAACGCAGAGGATGCAGGAGAAAATAAACGACTTGGAGAGCAGATCCAGACGAAGCAATATGCGCATCTTTGGAATTCCGGAGGGCATTGAAGGCAACTCGATGACGAAATTCATGGATCAGTTCTTAAAAAAAGAGCTGGAACTGCCCGAAGAAACGGATCTGCAGATTCAACGAGCGCACAGAACCCCGGCACAGAACCCGAAACCAAACGCTACACCCAGGTCAGTTGTGGTAAACTTTGTGAAATATGACATAAAGGAAAGAATCCTGACGCAAGCATGGAAAAAAAAAGATACGAATCGGCGACAAACAGGTGTTCTTCGACCATGACTATCCGACAGAAATTGTGCAGCAGCGGAAGAAATATGCCAACATTAAAAAAACGCTGAAAGAGAAAAAAATTAGATTCCAAACGCCGCTAACGAAAATGAGGATTCATTGGGAGGACGGCGTAAGAACCTACAACACGGCCAGAGAGGCAGCGCGGGATATGATGGAACGGGGCCTTGAGGTGAGCGTGCCGGAGGAAACGGCTGGAGCAGCGGCGGCCCTGAACGCATCACGACAGCCGGAGTGGAGACGAGTGAACGGCGGAAGAAGGGGGAGAGACATGGAGCAGCGGGCCCAGGACAAGCTACAAGGCTTTCAACTGAAAGCCTAGATCATAACAAAGATTAAGAAAGGCACAGAAGAAATGAAGGCCAAGAAGACAAGGTAAAAGAGAAACAGACGGCTAGGAGAGGTTTAAGTGATATTTGTTGGACATTTCTAGACTAATGACCATTACTTGCATAGTAAATATAGGTCTAGGGAGGGCCCTTCACTCTGTGAAGACAATCCCCCCACCCACCAACAGGGACCAGTGGGCAGAAGAAAGGCCCAAAGTACGGAGGTCGAGATTTTTTAATGTGTTTTTATATAAATATGTGTTATTTTTGTTGTTAAAGGGGCTAGGAGCACAAGATAAAAAAATGGAAAAACATGAATATGGGTAAAAATCTTAAGATAATGACACTAAACGTGAATGGTCTGAACTCACCTGTTAAAAGGGAAAGAATAATAAGAAAATTCAAGAAGGAAAAAGGTGAAATTATATTTATGCAAGAGACACATTTGAGCAAGACAGAACATGTGAAACTAAAGAGATTTGGCTATAAGAACTCCTACTACAGTTCATTTAAGGGAGGAGCTAAAAGGGGGGTTATGATACTAATTTCAAACAAAATACAATTTGAAAGTGAACAGGAAATCCAGGATAAAGAAGGCAGGTATGTAATAATAAAGGGAAGAATAGATGGTATGCAGATTACATTAGTGAACATCTATGCCCCACCAGAAAGTGACAAGGGTTTTTTTCAACATCTGTTTGATCTCATAGCAACACACAGTGAAGGAGTCCTAATTTGTGGAGGAGACTTAAATGCTGTCATGGATCATGAAGTTGATACAACAAGTGTTAAGAAGACAAAAAAACATGTAACAAAGTTCATAAGAACCTCACTGGCAGAAATGGGTATGGTAGACATATGGAGGGACCTACACCCACTCGAAAAAGACTATACACATTATTCAGCAGCCCATAAAGTACACTCTAGAATAGATTACTTCCTTATGAATGAAGGTGACAGATACAGGGTGAGAAATTGTTGGATTGGAGGGGCAGAAATATCAGATCATAATCCTATATACATGGAAATATATTTAAACAATAGAAAACGACAAACATGGAAACTTAACGTAGGACTGTTAAATGATGAGAAAATGAAAGAAAGAATAAAAATAAACATAAACGAATATATCCAAGAGAATGACAATGAAGAAGTGGACCCAACAATACTATGGGACGCACTAAAAGCCGTGTTAAGAGGAAAATTAATTGTTGAAACAGGAAAAGCAAATAAGACTAAACTGGAAGCGTATGAACAAAGATGTGAGTGACTGAGGGAATTAGAACGTAAACATCAAAGCACAAGTGATCCAAAAATATATCAAGAAATTAAAGAAGAAAAAACAAAGATAAAAGAAACACAAATGGATGAAATTGAAAGGAAAAATGGATATCTAAAGCAAAAATATTATGAAACGGGACCAAAAGCCACAAAACTGCTGGCAAAACGGTTAAGAAAACAACAAACAATGAATAATGTATACAAGATTAAAGACCCCACCACAAATAAAATCACAGTTAACCCAGAAAACATCGAAGAAATATTCCATAATTTCTACCAAGAACTATACTCGCAACCTGAAGAAACAAATACTAAAGATATTAAAAAATTTCTAGGCACATTGGACTTGCCATCAATAGGAAATCAACAAAATGAAAAGCTAACAGCAGAAATAACAACACAAGAGATCAGAGATGTGATTAAGTCACTTAAAAACGGTAAATCACCAGGTAGTGATGGATACCCATCTGAGTTTTATAAACTGTTTATAGAAGAACTCACACCACAGCTCCTTAAAGTCATTTAATTGGACGTTGAACAACAACAAAATACCTCCATCATGGAACGAAGCTATCATTTCAGTTATTTTAAAGCCAGGGAAAGATAAAGAACAATGCGGAAACTATAGACCAATCTCTTTATTAAATGTGGATTATAAAATATATACAACAATTATATGTAAACGAATAAAGACATTCTTGACGGAATTGATAGAAGATGATCAAACTGGTTTCATAGAGGGACGCCAAACACATGACAATATCAGGAGAACAATACATATAATTAACCAAATACATAAAGAAAAGAAAAACGCAGTAATAATGAGTTTAGACGCAGAAAAAGCATTTGACAGGGTTAACTGGAAATTCCTATATAGTGTACTGGAGCGCTTTGGATTTAACGAAAAATCAGTACAATGCATAAGGACGCTATATCAAGAACCTGTGGCAAGAATCAAGATAAACGGTAGCTTAACAGACAAAGTAAATATACAAAGATCAACTAGGCAGGGATGCTGCTTATCGCCCACCTTGTTTGCTCTGTTCATAGAACCATTGGCTCAAGCGATACGACAAAATAAGAAATTAAAAGGTGTAACAATAAAGGGGGCGGAACACAAGATTGGGCTATTTGCGGACGATATTATAGTTTACCTTGAACAACCAGATGAATCAATAATGGAAATGATGAACTTGATAGAAAATTTTGGAAAATTATCAGGATACAAGATAAACATAACAAAAACACAAATACTGACATTCCACTATAACCCTCTAAACCAGATAACTGATAAGATCAAACTAAACTGGAAACAAAAAGAAATAAAATACCTTGGACTGAACATACCTAAAGACCTAAGCAAAATATATAAAGCAAACTATGATAGGTTAGAACAAGAAATGAAAAAAGATATTGATAGATGGTCAATCTTAAATATGGATCTGAATTCAAAAATTGAGACAGTCAAAATCAGCATACAACCTAGATTACTTTACCTCTTCCAGGCTATACCAACAGAGATTCCAGATGCCCAATTCTCAAAGTGGGACAGGATGATATCGAGATTTGTTTGGGGAGGTAAAAAACCAAGAGTGAAATATAAAACACTCCAATTACCAAAAGAGAAAGGAGGCATGGGCCTACCGAGTCTAAAGGAATATTACTACTCAGCACAAATAAGATATATCATATGTTGGTGCGACGAGGGATATGAGGCAAAATGGAAAGAAGTGGAAAAGGAAATTGAGGGACTCCCAGTACAAAGCATAATAGGAGATAAAGATGCATATAAGCAAATCAAACAAATAGACCCAATCACTAAATTTACTTTAGAACTGTGGTATAAAATAGTACAAAAATATAATATAAAGGAAGACATAAAACTATTGAAATGGGTAGCATTTGATAGTCAGTTTGAACCGGCAAAACAAGATAGGGGATACAAAAATCTGGTGAACAAGGGAATCACAGCATGGGGCAATATTGGAAAAATAGATCTCGGGAGCTTTGTAAACATCAGGAGAAAATTTAAACTAGAAAGATCGGAATTTTTCAGATATCTGCAGATGAGAGATTATTATATGAAGAAGATTAGGCATAACCTCCAAACAGATGTGAGCGAGATTATACAACTCATTTTAAGCTCATATACAGGAAATAAAATAAGAATTATTTCAAAGCTATATCAGAAACTTATGACAAACAATCATACAAGTAACTATATAAAGGAGAAATGGGAGAAAGAGCTCAATTTAAACATAACAGAAGAAAGCTGGCAGGAAATATGGAAAACACAACACACATCAACAAATTCAAGGACATGGAGGGAATTTGGATGGAAAAACCTGATTCGCTTTTTCATTACACCACAGATTCAAGGAAAATATACAAATACCCAATCTTTATGCTGGAGGGGATGTGGGGCTCAAAATGCAGACCACTCACATATGTTTTGGAAATGCTGCAAAATATCACCATTCTGGAAATCTATACATGTGACAATAAGATAAGATAAGATAAGCCTTTATTAGTCCCACAATGGGGAAATTCCAGGATTGCAACAGCACAGGGATAGCAACACTCAGAGCAACAATCAGAAGGCAAGAAAAAACAAGAGCAGCTAGTATACGTATGTATATATATATATAGACACACAGTGCGGAGCATTGTGGTTGGCGGATGTGCAGCAGAAAGTCTAAGGTCAATAATATCCTCAAATAATATCCTAATATCCTCAATACAGAGGATATTAGGATATAATATACCAATGAACTGTAACCTGATGTACTTATGTGATCTTAAAAGAGACAATGTTATACAGGCTGAGGACAGATATCTAGTTAAAATCTTGTTGATTGCATGTAAAAAAACTATCACAAAAAAATGGCGATCAGAAGTTCTTCCTGACCAAGAACAATGGACTGACATTGTTGAGGACATACGTATGATGGAAAAACTAACATATCGACAAAGAATGCAAGAAGGACTATGGGAAAAAAAATGGCGGAAATGGACACACTACAAAGTGCAACAACGAGGCAGAAATTGAAAGAATAACCAAAGACACTGAAAAAACCAGAAGAATTAAGAGATGGAAACTAAAAACTTGATGCTCCAACATTTGTCCCCCCCCCCTTTTTTTTTTTTTTTTTTTTCCCTACCCTAACCCCTTTGTTTTTTAAATGTAGAATGTGATCTGAATGCATTATATATGATGAAAAATGAATAAAAATCTAAGTTACAAAAAAAGTTAATATACATGATCATGACATCAGTTTAGTTACAGAATTCAAATACCTTGGCGTTGTACTAGATCCTCAACTCAAATTTAATCTTCATATAAAGAAAATTTCAAAAACAGTTAAAAAAAATCTGAACTGCTTTAAATTAATTAGATATTACATACCTTACGAAGCAGCTGTACTGTATATGCATTCTATGGTTTTTTCTCATATATCATACTGTTTGACAATCTGGGCTCAAGCAGCCCCTTCCACAATAAGACATATAGGTTCATTATATAATCAAACCCTAAAAATCTTGGACAAAAAGCCCATTAGGTGGCATCACTGTAATATTTTAAAAAAATACAACCTATTGAGTTTTGAGAGTTTCATTGACCTCTGTTTACTGAAATTAACTTTCAAATGTTTCCATAAATCAGCACCTGAGCCACTTGCTGGTTTCATCCAAAGACAGGACAGCAGCAGAGCCACCAGGAGTTCTGTTAACAATAACTGTAAAATATTCCACCGCAGAACCACATTTGGACAAACAGCTTTCTCTATAAAGGGCAGTCACATCTGGAACACAATGCCAAATGAAATTAAAATAATAACGGACTTTAAAACATTCACTAAAAAGGTTAAAAACTGGCTGAAAAATAAACAAGAATGTACCCATGTATGAAATGATTGTCTGCAGGGTGAGAGTGAATGAAGGGAAGGAATGAATGTGTTTGTTTATAGTGAGTGACGAAGGGAGGGAGGCCTAAAATAGGCAAATGTGTGTCAGGTTGTTATATTTGTGTATTTATAATATTTATAATTGTGTATTTATAATGTATTTATGTTTTTTGCATTGATGTATGTGGTTATTGGGTATTCCTTTTCTTTCCTTTTTTTTTTTTTACTTGTTTCTCCTTTCTAAAGCCCATCCAGGGACAAGAGTTGCAAATTAGCTAATAGCTATACACTCTGTGCAACACATCAGATTGATTGTCATTGACTAATTGTCTATGTTTATTGCACTGTCCCTGTCAAATAAACAAATCTATCTATCTATCCTCCTAGTCCAACAGACCCCCTCGTCCGGATGCAGTTTAACGTCATACCTAGGACAACTCTCTCAATGGAAAAAAAGAAACACTAGACTAAAAATACAAAAAATACACATATTTTTTGTCATTTATGTAAACCATGACCAAAAAAAAAAATCCTGCAGGACAAAACCTGACACTTGATTTTTTTCTAACCTGTTTGTATACCACCATAGACAGAGAGAGAACCTGAATTAGACAGGGCTCAGAGAGGGCAAGATGAGACAGAAGAGAGGATCCAAGGAGAGGAAAGTGTTCAGGCAGAGGAACGGGAGAAGAATAACACCACTAAAAAGTCTAAACACAGGATGCCTGGGTGGGACCCCAACTGGACCAATATTCAAGCCTCGGTTGTACAATACTTCAAATGGTAAGTTCCATATGCAATGTTACTGTGTAAAATTTTAAAAAGAAATAAATAGTATAAAATTAACATATTCCGGTATGTTTACTGCCCTCCCGGGGAAAAAATATGTTGCCACCACGCCAAGGTCTTTAAGCCAGAGGAAACACTGGAGCTCTTCATCAAACTGCCTCCCTTACAGACATATCAGCAGGGCTTGTCAGTTCCTGTGGAACATTTGTAACAGCTGGTGAAACACAAAAGATTACAAATGTCACAGCATCAACTCAACACCATATCTGTGAAAAACCAGAGGACAATATACAACAGACTATGAGTTTACTGATCACTATGTAGTTTTCTTACTTCTCTTTTAATTAATTCATCAGAGCTGTGACCCAGGATTTATACTGACTCCAGATGCAGTATGCCACGGCTGCGATCTGACCTCCGCAGCATATACAGTGCATCTGGAAAGTATTCACAGCGCTTCCCTTTTTCCACATTTTGTTATGTTGCAGCCTTATTCCAAAAAGGATTAAATTCATTTTTTTCTCAAAATTCTATACGCAATACCCCATAATGACAACGTGAAAAAGGTTTGTTTGTTTTTTGTTTTGTTTTTTTTTGAGATTTTTGCAACTTTATTAAACATAAAAAACTAAGAAATCACATGTACGTAAGAATTCATAGCCTTTGCTCAGTACTTTGTTGGTGCACCTTTGGCGGCAATTACAGCCTCAAGTCTTTTTGAATATGATGCCACAAATTTGGCACACCTATCTTTGGGTAGTTTCGACCACTCCTCTTTGCAGCACCTCTCAAGCTCCATCAGGTTGGACGGGAAGTGTCAGTGCACAGCCATTTTCAGATCTCTCCAGAGATGTTCAATTGGATCCAAGTCTGGCTCTGGCTGGGCCACTCAAGAACATTCACAGAGTTGTCCTGAAGCCACTCCTTTGATATCTTGGCTGTGTGCTTAGGGCCATCGTCCTGCTGAAAGATGAACCATCGTCCCAGTCTGAGGTCAAGAGTGTTCTGGAGCAGGTTTTCATCCAGGATGTCTCTGTACATTACTGCATTCATCTTTCCCTCTATCCTGACTAGTCTCCCAGTTCCTGCCGCTGAAAAACATCCTCACAGCATGATGCTGCCACCCCCATTGGCCTGATGATGAGCGGTGCCTGGTATCCTCCAAACATGACGCCTGGCATTAACGCCAAAGAGTTCAATCTTTGTCTCATCAGACCACAAAATTTTGTTTCTCATGGTCTGAGAGTCATTCAGGTGCCTTTTGGAAAACTCCGGGTGGGCTGCCATGTGCCTTTTACTAAGGAGTGGCTTCCATCTGGCCACTCTACTATACAGGCCTGATTGGTGGATTGCTGCAGATTGTTGTCCTTCTGGATGGTTCTCCTCTCTCCACAGAGGAAGCTGAAGCTGTGACAAAGTGACCATCGGGTTCTTGGTCACCTCCCTGACTAAGGCCCTTCTCCCCCGATCACTCAGTTTAGATGACCGGCCAGCTCTAGGAAGAGTCCTGGTGGTTCCATACTTCTTCTTTTTACAGAAGATGAAGGCCACTGTGCTCATTGGGACATTCAAAGCAGCAGAAATGTTTCTGTACCCTTCCCCGGATTTCTGCCTTGAGACAATCCTGTCTCGGAGGTCTACAGACAATTCCTTTGACTTCATGCTTGGTCTGTGCTCTGACATGCACTGTCAACTGTGGGACCTTATATAGACAGGTGTGTGCCTTTCCAAATCATGTCCAATCAACTGAATTTACCACAGGTGGACTCCAATTAAGCTGTAGCAACATCTCAAGGATGATCAGTGGAAACAGGATGCACCTGAGCTCAATTTTGAGCTTCATGACAAAGGCTGTGAATACTTATGTACATGTGATTTCATAGTTTTTTATTTTTAATAAATTTGCAAAAATCTCAATTTTTTTTTTACATTGTTATTATGGGGTATTGTGTGTAGAATTTTGAGAGAAAAAATGAATTCAATCCCTTTTGGAATAAGCCTGTAGCATAACAAAATGTGGAAAAAGTGAAGCGCTGTGAATACTTTCCAGATGCACTGTATTTGGAGCCCAAAAATCCAGGTGGTGAGCCGACGCTACATCACACTTCCTTGTTGTTATCACGTGATCGCGATCGGTTCATCATGGTCACTCTTGGGTCTTTTTCGAGATCTCGTGTTATTTTGTATAATTCTCACGTGATCTTGTATTTCAAACTCTGTTCTCATCCAAGCCGCTGCAAAACACAAACGGATTTGGTAGGGACAGACACAAGGGGCCATCCACAATGCATCTGCAACGTACTGCACCCAAAGTCAGAGTAAATCCAGGGTTATAGTCATTCCCCTTGACAGTTATTAATTCTCTCCCATAAAACCCATTCAGGCATCATTTTTTTCTATTAATCTGATGGAAACTGAGTGAGTCAGAGTCACGTATAAACAGCATATCCTAGTCAATACTGATACGGGTATTTAGTATACCAGGCTAAGTAATTTTAAAGGTGTCATTAACTGAAAAATTGTGTTTCCATAGATTTTAACCTACTAGTGCATGCTCATAGAAAGCATGCACTAGTATGCACTAATTCAGTAGAAAGCGCTAGTAGAAAGCATGCACTAATTCAGACAAGAATTATTCTTGTCTGAAAACAGGTAGCCCAATTAGGCTATACAGGCCCAAATGTTGGCTGTGTTTGAAAGTGGAATACAGTCATGTGAAAAAATTAGGATACCCTGAAAAAGCCTGAGGTTTTTTTTTTTTTTTAACATATTTGGACATATGGATATTTAATATCAGTGTTTAAAATACTGGAGATTCAAACTTAAACAAAATACCGGAGATTCATGTAATACAACTAAACAATTAAAAATGAATTAGACTTTTTTCCAAATTTTCTGTAAAATACAATTCTAAACAAATAGTGAGGAATAAATTAGGATACCCCCCTCATCTTTTTTAGGACACCCCCACATTCATTCCCACTTAAAATAGCTAAAATAAATGTTACAAAATGCAAATAAAAACAAAAACAAGGTGAGACATAGATATGTGAACATTTCTTAATAAAGAACTGAATATTTAATGGGGTATCCTAATTTTTTCACATGACTGTACAAGTTTAGTTTATTAGTCACGGACCATGTACAGAAAAAATATTAAACACAGGGTAAAGAGGCTCTGTACCAGATTATAGCGTTCTCACCAATTTCTATCTGTAGTACCTGAGGCAGGCAGGAAAATATTAAAAGAAAAACAGCACATATACTGTAGAAAGCAATTCAGGTCGGGTTTCAGAAACTTTTGTCCCCGAGACAAGCAGGGAGTAAATTTTTTTTTTTTGTAACTTAGATTTTTATTCATTTTTCATCATATATAATGCATTCAGATCACATTCTACATTTAAAAAACAAAGGGGTTAGGGTAGGGAAAAATAAAAAAAAAAAAATAAACAAAATAAAAATAAAAAATAAAAAATAAAAGGGGGGGGGACAAATGTTGGAGCATCAAGTTTTTAGTTTCCATCTCTTAATTCTTCTGGTTTTTTCAGTGTCTTTGGTTATTCTTTCAATTTCTGCCTCGTTGTTGCACTTTGTAGTGTGTCCATTTCCGCCATTTTTTCTCCCATATTCCTTCTTGCATTCTTCGTCGATATGTTAGTTTTTCCATCATACGTATGTCCTCAACAATGTCAGTCCATTGTTCTTGGTCAGGAAGAACTTCTGATCGCCATTTTTTTGTGATAGTTTTTTTACATGCAATCAACAAGATTTTAACTAGATATCTGTCCTCAGCCTGTATAACATTGTCTTTTTTAAGATCACATAAGTACATCAGGTTACAGTTCATTGGTATATTATATCCTAATATCCTCTGTATTGTCACATGCATAGATTTCCAAAATGATGATATTTTGTAGCATTTCCAAAACATATGTGAGTGGTCTGCATTTTGAGCCCCACATCCCCTCCAGCATAAAGATTGGGTATTTGAATATTTTCCTTGAATCTGTGGTGTAATGAAAAAGCGAATCAGGTTTTTCCATCCAAATTCCCTCCATGCCCTTGAATTTGTTGATGTGTGTTGTGTTTTCCATATTTCCTGCCAGCTTTCTTCTGTTATGTTTAAATTGAGCTCTTTCTCCCACTTCTCCTTTATATAGTTACTTGTATGATTGTTTGTCATAAGTTTCTGATATAGTTTTGAAATAATTCTTATTTTATTTCCTGCATATGAGCTTAAAATAAGTTGTATAATCTCGTTCACATCTGTTTGGAGGTTATGCCTAATCTTCTTCATATAGTAATCTCTCATCTGCAGATATCTGAAAAATTCCGATCTTTCTAATTTAAATTTTCTCCTGATATTTACAAAGCTCCCGAGATCTTTTTTTCCGATATTGCCCCATGCTGTGATTCCCTTGTTCACCAGATTTTTGTATCCCCTATCTTGTTTTGCCGGTTCAAACTGACTGTCAAATGCTACCCATTTCAATAGTTTTATGTCTTCCCTTATATTATATTTTTGTACTATTTTATACCACAGTTCTAAAGTAAATTTAGTGATTGGGTCTATTTGTTTGATTTGCTTATATGCATCTTTATCCCCTATTATGCTTTGTACTGGGAGTCCCTCAATTTCCTTTTCCATTTCTTTCCATTTTGCCTCATATCCCTCGTCGCACCAACATATGATATATCTTATTTGTGCTGAGTAGTAATATTCCTTTAGACTCGGTAGGCCCATGCCTCCTTTCTCTTTTGGTAATTGGAGGGTTTTATATTTCACTCTTGGTTTTTTACCTCCCCAAACAAATCTCGATATCATCCTGTCCCACTTTGAGAATTGGGCATCTGGAATCTCTGTTGGTATAGCCTGGAAGAGGTAAAGTAATCTAGGTTGTATGCTGATTTTGACTGTCTCAATTTTTGAATTCAGATCCATATTTAAGATTGACCATCTATCAATATCTTTTTTATTTCTTGTTCCAACCTATCATAGTTTGCTTTATATATTTTGCTTAGGTCTTTAGGTATGTTCACTCCAAGGTATTTTATTTCTTTTTGGTTCCAGTTTAGTTTGATCTTATCAGTTATCTGGTTTAGAGGGTTATAGTGGAATGTCAGTATTTGTGTTTTTGTTATGTTTATCTTGTATCCTGATAATTTTCCAAAATTTTCTATCAAGTTCATCATTTCCATTATTGATTTATCTGGTTGTTCAAGGTAAACTATAATATCGTCTGCAAATAGCCCAATCTTGTGTTCCGCCCCCTTTATTGTTACACCTTTTAATTTCTTATTTTGTCGTATTGCTTGAGCCAATGGTTCTATGAACAGAGCAAACAAGGTGGGCGATAAGCAGCATCCCTGCCTAGTTGATCTTTGTATATTTACTTTGTCTGTTAAGCTACCGTTTATCTTGATTCTTGCCACAGGTTCTTGATATAGCGTCCTTATGCATTGTACTGATTTTTCGTTAAATCCAAAGCGCTCCAGTACACTATATAGGAATTTCCAGTTAACCCTGTCAAATGCTTTTTCTGCGTCTAAACTCATTATTACTGCGCTTTTCTTTTCTTTATGTATTTGGTTAATTATATGTATTGTTCTCCTGATATTGTCATGTGTTTGGCGTCCCTCTATGAATCCAGTTTGATCATCTTCTATCAATTCCGTCAAGAATGTCTTTATTCGTTTACATATAATTGTTGTGTATATTTTATAATCTACATTTAATAAAGAGATTGGTCTATAGTTTCCGCATTGTTCTTTATCTTTCCCTGGTTTTAAAATAACTGAAATGATTGCTTCGTTCCATGTTGGAGGTATTTTGTTGTTGTTCAGCGTCCAATTAAATGACTTTAGGAGTTGTGGCGTGAGTTCTTCTATAAACAGTTTATAAAACTCAGATGAGTATCCATCACTACCTGGTGATTTACCGTTTTTAAGTGACTTAATCACATCTCTGATCTCTTGTGTTGTTATTTCTGCTGTTAGTTTTTCATTTTGTTGATTTCCTATTGATGGCAAGTCCAATGTGTCTAGAAATTTTTTGATACCTTTAGTATTTGTTTCTTCAGGTTGCGAGTATAGTTCTTGGTAGAAATTATGGAAAATTTCTTCGATGTTTTCTGGGTTAACTGTGGTTTTATTTGTGGTGGGGTCTTTAATCTTGTACACATTATTCATTGTTTGTTGTTTTCTTAACCGTTTTGCCAGCAGTTTTGTGGCTTTTGGCCCCGTTTCATAATATTTTTGCTTTAGATATCTATTTTTCCTTTCAATTTCATCCATTTGTGTTTCTTTTATCTTTGTTTTTTCTTCTTTAATTTCTTGATATATTTTTGGATCATTTGTGCTTTGATGTTTACGTTCTAATTCCCTCAGTCTCTCACATCTTTGTTCATACGCTTCCAGTTTAGTCTTATTTGCTTTTCCTGTTTCAACAATTAATTTACCCCTTAACACGGCTTTTAGTGCGTCCCATAGTATTGTTGGGTCCACTTCTTCATTGTCATTCTCTTGGATATATTCGTTTATGTTTATTTTTATTCTTTCTTTCATTTTCTCATCATTTAACAGTCCTACGTTAAGTTTCCATGTTGTTTGTCGTTTTCTATTGTTTAAATATATTTCCATGTATATAGGATTATGATCTGATATTTCTGCCCCTCCAATCCGACAATTTCTCACCCTGTGTCTGTCACCTTCATTCATAAGGAAGTAATCTATTCTAGAGTGTACTTTATGGGCTGCTGAATAATGTGTATAGTCTTTTTCGAGTGGGTGTAGGTCCCTCCATATGTCTATCATACCCATTTCTGCCAGTGAGGTTCTTATGAACTTTGTTACATGTTTTTTTGTCTTCTTAACACTTGTTGTGTCAACTTCATGATCCATGACAGCATTTAAGTCTCCTCCACAAATTAGGACTCCTTCACTGTGTGTTGCTATGAGATCAAACAGATGTTGAAAAAAACCCTTGTCACTTTCTGGTGGGGCATAGATGTTCACTAATGTGGTCTGCATACCATCTATTCTTCCCTTTATTATTACATACCTGCCTTCTTTATCCTGGATTTCCTGTTCACTTTCAAATTGTATTTTGTTTGAGATTAGTATCATAACCCCCCTTTTAGTTCCTCCCTTAAATGAACTGTAGTAGGAGTTCTTATAGCCAAATCTCTTTAGTTTCACATGTTCTGCCTTGCTCAAATGTGTCTCTTGCATAAATATAATTTCAGCTTTTTCCTTCTTGAATTTTCTTATTATTCTTTCCCTTTTAACAGGTGAGTTCAGACCATTCACGTTTAGTGTCATTATCTTAAGATTTTTACCCATATTCATGTTTTTCCATTTTTTTAACTTGTGCTCCTAACCCCTTTAACAACAAAAATAACACATATTTATATAAAAACACATTAAAAAAACTCGACCTCCGTACTTTGGGCCTTTCTTCTGCCCACTGGTCCCTGTTGGTGGGTGGAGGGAATGTCCTCACAGAGTGAGGGGCCCTCCCTAGACCTGTATTTACTATAATAGTCATTAGTCTAGAAATGTCCAACAAATATCACTTAAACCTCTCCTAGCCGTCTGTTTCTCTTTTACCTTGTCTTCTTGGCCTTCATTTCTTCTGTGCCTTTCTTAATCTTTGTTATGATCTAGGCTTTCAGTTGAAAGCCTTGTAGCTTGTCCTGGGCCCGCTGCTCTACGTCTCTCCCCCTTCTTCCGCCGTTCACTCGTCTCCACTCCGTCTGTCGTGGTGCGTTCAGGGCCGCCGCTGCTCCAGCCGTCTCCTTCGGCACGCTCACCTCAAGGCCCCGCTCCATCATATCCCGCGCTGCCTCTTCGGCCGTGTTGTAGGTTCTTGTGCCTTCCTCCCAATGAATCCTCATTTTCGTTAGCGGCGTTTGGAATCTAATTTTTTTTCTCTTTCAGCGTTTTTTTAATATTGGCATATTTCTTCCGCTGCTGCACGATTTCTGTCGGGTAGTCATGGTCAAAAAATACCTGTTTGTCGCCGATTCGTATCTTTTTTTTCCATGCTTGCGTCAGGATTCTTTCCTTTATGTCATATTTCACAAAGTTTACCACAACTGACCTGGGTGGAGAGTTTGTTTTCGGGTTCTGTGCCGGTGTTCTGTGCGCCCGTTGAATCTGCAGATCCGTTTCTCCGGGTATTTCCAGTTCTTTTTTTAAGAATTGATCCATGAATTTTGTCATCGAGTTGCCTTCAATGCCCTCCGGAATTCCAAAGATGCGCATATTGCTTCGTCGGGATCTGCTCTCCAAGTCGTTTATTTTCTCCTGCATCCTCTGCGTTTGCGTCGTCAGGGTCTGTAGTTGTTCGTTTGCCTCGCTTTTCCAATCTTCTAGTTCCGAAATTCGGGTCTGCGCTTCTGTCATACACGCCCGCTGGGAGCGCAGCTCCTCCATGTTTTCCGTTAATTTACGCTCCATTTCTCTTCGGAGGTCCATGATTTCCTCCTTAATTTCTTTTTTCAGTTCCTCCTTAAGAGCCGCTAAATCCTGTTGTAGCTGTCGCTTGAATTCTCTCAACTCTTCACCCAAACTGGCGATGCCAGCGTTCATGTTGTCGAGTCTGGCGTCCTCCATTTTCTCTGCTGTGGACATCTCGGTTTTTTGGGTTTTGCGTACAGCGGTTTTTCCTGCGTTGTTGGAGAGGAATTCTTCAATTTTACCCTGTTTTTGTCCTTGTGCCCGGTTCCTTCGTGTTTTCATCCCTTAGTTTATTGATTCGTTTATGTCGAGTTGGCCATTTACCGATGATTTTTAATCCGGCTAGGGAGAGCTCTTTGTTTAAGTGTTATGTCTCTCCGCCATCTTCCCGGAAGTCCAGGGAGTAAATTTAAAAGCTAAAAAGCACGAGAAACATCACACATCAACACAATTTAAGAGGTGTAGCTAGAGCTTTTGCGATAACCGCAATTATGTAGTACCGTGCTATGGACAAGCCTACCGCGGAGGATAACGAGCAACTGCAACAATCACGGTGTAAATAACCCCCTGAAAGGTTTACTATTTTAGGTTAATTGTTTGATCAGTAATTCTGAGATATACGTTTTTTAATCTTTGCATAAATGTTTTCCTATTTGCAGTTAATTTTACAAAGTACAGAGGCCTTATGCCAACCTATGTACTGAAGTAAAAAAGCAGGCTTTTATTTTTGATAACGGTGGTTTTGTTTGTGCTTCCTGTACCTGCCTGTGGAATTTTCAGTAAAGGCCCTGTCACCCATAGACAATTGAGGCAGCATTTGCAAAACCATCCATCCATTTTCTACCACTTTTCCAGAGGTCCGGGTCACGGAGGCAGCAGCTCAAGCAGAGAAGCCCAGACTTCCCTCTCCCCGGTCACCTGCTCCAGCTCTTCAGAGAGGATACCAAGAGATTCCCAGGCCAGCTGGGAGACAAAGTCTCTCCAGATGGGCCCAAAACGCCTCAAGTGGGAGGCGTCCAGGAAGCATCCTGATCAGATGCCCAAACCACCTCAACTGGCTCCTTTTGATATGGAGGAGCAGCCGTTCTACTCTGAGCCTCTCCCGGGTGACTGAGTTCCTCACCCTAACCCTAAGGGTGAGTCCAGCAATCCTATGAGAAAACTCATTTCAGCAGCTTGCATGCACAATCTCATTCTTTCAGTCAATACCCAAAGCTCATGACCATAGGTGAGGGTAGGAATGTAGATTGACCGGTACATCGATAGCTTTGCTTTAGAGCTCAGTTCCCTCTTCACCACAACAGACTGGTACAACGTCTGCATCACTGCAGAGGCTGCTCCAATCCGTCTGTCAATCTCTCGCGCCATTCTCCCCTCACTCATGAATGAGACCCCGAGATACTTAAACTTCTCCACTTGCAGTAGGAGCTTGTCTCCAACCCGGAGAGGACAATCCACCTTTTTCCGGCAGAGGACCATAGACTCGGACTTGGAAGGGCTGATTCTCATCCCAACCACTTCATACTCAGAAGCAAACCGTCCCAGCAAGGCCTGTAGGTCATTGCTTGATGAAGCCAACAGGACAACATCATCCGCAAACAGCACAGATGAAATCCTGTGGTCACCGAGCATGACACCCTCCAATCCTTGGCTGCGCCTAGATATCCTGTCCATAAAATTTATGAACAGGATCGGTGACAAATGGCAGCCCTGGTGGAGTCCAACTCTCACTGAAAACAATTTTGACTGGGTGTTGCCAATACAAACCAAACTCTTGCAACGGTCGTACAGGGACCGGATAGCTCGTAACAACGAGCCCGACACCCGCAGCACAGCCCACAACAGACCATGAGGGACACAATCAAATGCTTTCGCCAAGTACACAAAACACATGTGGATTGGTTGGGCAAACTTCCACAAACCCTCAAGGATTCTCAAGAGGGTAGAGGGCTGGTCCAATGTGTCATGGCGAGGACGAAAACCACATTGCTCCTCCTGACTCTGAGGTTCGACCAGCGGTCAGACTCTCCTCTCCAGTACCTTGGCATAGACCTTCCCAGGGAGGCTGAGAAGTGTGATCCCCCTAAAGTTGGAACACGCCCTCCGGGCCCCCTTTTTATAAAGAGGAACCACCACCCCGGTTTGCCATGCCAAAAGCACTGTCCCCGACTTCCACACAACATTGCAGAGGCGTGTCAACCATGACAGCCCTACAACATCCAGGGCCTTGAGGTACTCAGGGCAAATCTCGTCTTTCTGGTCAAATTTGTAGCTTTTCACTCCCTTGTTTTGTTTACGAAGTGCTCTGGTGACTGGTAGTGATGCCGCGTATTATCCAATCAGTACGGCGGTAATAAAAAACTCCGCCCACACTTCTAGAAGCCAGAGCATGAGAAAACCGAGCTGTGGCTAATAGAGGTGGGTTCAAAATATTAAAGAATCAATATTGATTTTATTTGAGCGGTCCAGTATCGATTCACAAAATCCTAAAATCGATCTTTTTAATATCATGCTTTTTCATGTGTGAAACTTTTTTTTTTGTTATTAACCTTTATTTATACAGGTAGTCTCATTGAGAAACAAGGTCTCATTTTCAAGAGAGACCTTATAAGAGATTTACAGGAGATCTCCTGTGGCTGAACTGTAATTTCCCAGTTTGGGATCAATAAAGTACATCTATCCAACTCTCGCATTCATGTATTTATTTCACTAGGCTAGAAGTTTCCTGGCAAAATATACAGCATAACGTCTATATGCAAGGAAAATAATCATTATGATGGCAGTAACCTTGAGTGAATCAAATCAGATGGAAATGGAATCGATTCAAAACTTTCTGAATCACAACTGAATCAATTCAGGAAAATATTGATGATTCCCAGCCCTAGTGGCTAAACTTTTATTGATAAAAATTACATATTTTGACTGAGCAACTCCATACTCAGGGATACACACCCTTGTAACCTCAGCAAAGCACTTATAAAATCTGAGGCCAGTCTGACGTACGGTTTGGGAAATATTTGAGGTACACACACACACACACACACACACACAGAGATTTGATGCATTTATAGATAGATAATACAGATGTGGGTCACAAACATACTGTTCAGAAAAATATTTAAATGCTAACTTCTTTAAGAAAAAACACTATTTAAACAGGGTTTCCTCTGGTAACATTTCCGTGTGGCGAGCCGCCACCCCTGAAATTATACCGCCACGCCAAGGAAAATATAAATTCAAGAAACGATATGAAGGAATGACGCTCCGCAAGCACGTACACGAACAATACACATGACCATCATCTGCGCGGAGTTCAGAAGCGCCCCACCCGCATGACTGTTCCAGTCGGCAGGCAGAGTGTCTCGCTAGCGTCACTGTCAGAGAAGCATGAACGTATTAAAGTACTTTAAATGATGAAAAAAGCAGAAGAGGTATGTCAGCAGTGGCGGCATTTATTGTGGTTTTCACCCGCTAGTAACGGGAGCAATAATGAAGAGTCGCTTAGCAAACATGTGGGTAGGCTTCATATGCAGGGAAACGCAAAAGTGACTGATGAATCGCTGAGGACTGACTTCACCAGCCACTACAATATTAACTAATTTATGTTCATTATTATGTACCTGGCAAGTTAAAATGATCAAAATTCATGAAGTCAATGACTTTAATCCGTCAACAGCCTTCAAACAAACTAAACATGCCAAGATTTAAATTTCAACATAAGGAAGGTTTTTCCTGCTGTCTGGTTGGTGAGGAAGAGTTCTAAAAAACTACAGAGAAATATAACAAAAATAACTGCATCTTTGGTAATTTAATTTATTTCATTAAATACAATTTTATTAATATACTTTTTTTTTTAATCAGGCTCAGACTCAATAAAAAGACCAAGATCAAGATGGTGACTACCCTTGTGTTTCCCGTGGCCATATATGGATGCGAGACTTGGACCATCAGGAAAAAGAACAGCAGTCATATACAGTGGTGTAAAAAAGTGTTTGCCCCCTTCCTGATTTTTGTATGTTTGCCACACTTAAATGTTTCAGATCAAACAAATTTAAATATTAGACAAGGATAACACAAGAAAACACAAAATGCAGTTTTTAATTGAAGGCGTTTATTATTTAGGGTAAAAAAACATCCAAACCTACATGGCCCTGTGTGAAAAAGTGATTGCCCACCTGTTAAAACATAAATTAATTAAATCACCCTTATTGTCATTCAACCGTACAACCAATCATGTACAGCAATGAGATTGTGCTTTACCTATCTACAGTGTAAATCACACACACCCCAAGTGCAGAATCAGAGGGCCGCTGCCATGCAAGGCGCCGCCACAGAGTTCCCTCCTCCATTCCATTTATTGCTGAGCACCAAGCTGGACGGCAGGAAGTTCCACTTTTATATGGTCTTCGGCATGACCCTGCCGGGATTTGAACCCCTGCCTCCCGGGTGTGGGGCGGATGCTCTACCAACTGATCCACCACTCCGGTAACTGTGGTTTATCACATAACTGTGGTTTATCACATCTTTGGAAAGCTGAGTTCAATTTTCTAGCAATTTCTAGAGCTTTGGGACTCCAGCAAACCACAGTAGCCATAGTTACATGGGCAAAATTTCTTCAATCTGATTACAATTCAAATCAGAACTTTACTGCTTACATGGATCCTGAAAAAGCTGATCGGATCAGGATGTGCATTTCCATGTGTCACACGTTTGAACGGAATAAATCATTTTGACATGCGCACGTCGACATTTCGACATTCCGAAAATAGTAAGAAGAAGCAACTTCCGGTGTAAACAAACCCCGCTTCATGTCTCTCTTTTTGAAATTGACCTGTATTGTGTTACTCAGACTGTATTTTTGCTTCTGCTGGTCTCCGTAATGAAGCTACAAGTACAGTGGGGTAAAAAAGTATCTAGTCAGCCACCAATTGTGCAAGTTCTCCCACTTAAAAGATGAGAGAGGTCTCCAATTTTCATCATAGGTATACCTCAACTATGAGAAACAAAATGAGAAAAAAAAATCCAGAAAATCACATTGAAGGATTTTTAATGAATTAATTGGTAAATTCCTCAGTAAAATAAGTATTTGGTCACCTACAAACAAGCAAGATTTCTGGCTCTCACAGATCTGTAATTTCTTCTTTAAGAGGCTCCTCTGTCCTTCACTCGTTACCTGTATTAATGGCACCTGCTTGAACTCGTTATCAGTGTAAAAGACACCTGTCCACAACCTCAAACAGTCAGACTCCAAACTCCACTATGGCCAAGACCAAAGAGCTGTCAAAGGACATCAGAAACAAAATTGTAGACCTGCACAAGGCTGGGAAGACTGAATCTGCAATAGGTAAGCAGCTTGGTGTGAAGAAATCAACTGTGGGAGCAATTATTAGAAAATGGAAGACATACAAGACCAATGATAATCTCCCTCCATCTGGGGCTCCACGCAAGATCTCACCCCGTGGGGTCAAAATTATCACGAGAACGGTGAGCAAAAATCCCAGAACCACACGGGGGGACCTAGTGAATGACCTGCAGAGAGCTGGGACCAAAGTAACAAAGGCTACCATCAGTAACACACTACGCCGCCAGGGACTCAAATCCTGCAGTGCCTGACGTGTCCCCCTGCTTAAGCCAGTACATGTCCAGGCCCGTCTGAAGTTTGCTAGAGAGCATTTGGATGATCCAGAAGAGGATTGGGAGAATGTCATATGGTCAGATGAAACCAAAATAGAACTTTTTGGTAAAAACTCAACTTGTCGTGTTTGGGGGAGAAAGAACACCATACCTACTGTGAAGCATGGAGGTGGAAACATCATGCTTTGGGGCTGTTTTTCTGTAAAGGGACCAGGACGACTGATCCGTGTAAAGGAAAGAATGAATGGGGCCATGCATCGTGAGATTTTGAGTGAAAACCTCCTTCCATCAGCAAGGGCATTGAAGATGAAACGTGGCTGGGTCTTTCAGCATGACAATGATCCCAAACACACCGCCCGGGCAACGAAAGAGTGGCTTCGTAAGAAGCATTTCAAGGTCCTGGAGTGGCCTAGCCAGTCTCCAGATCTCAACCCCATAGAAAATCTTTGGAGGGAGTTGAAAGTCCGTGTTGCCCAGCGACAGCCCCAAAACATCACTGCTCTAGAGGAGATCTGCATGGAGGAATAGGCCAAAATACCAGCAACAGTGTGTGAAAACCTTGTGAAGACTTACAGAAAACGTTTGATCTCTGTCATTGCCAACAAAGGGTATATAACAAAGTATTGAGATGAACTTTTGTTATTGACCAAATACTTACTTTACCGAGGAATTTACCAGTTGATTCATTAAAAATCCTTTAATGTGATTTTCTGGAATTTTTTTTTTCTTATTTTGTCTCTCATAGTTGATGTATACCTATGATGAAAATTGGAGACCTCTCTAATCTTTTAAGTGGGAGAACTTGCACAATTGGTGGCTGACTAAATACTTTTTACCCCACTGTACATACTTCTGCATGTGACAAACAGAGGGAGACAGCAGGACGATACAAACCAGTTTTGTTTTACTCCCACATTGTCTTCCGTTAGCTGCTGTAAAGGCGGAAATACGTCACATCGACGTGTGGCTGACGTACAGACATGCAGTGTAAACATATTTTTGACCCAAGCTTTGGAATAAGTGTTTCTATGTGCACCAATCGCAATAACAATCACAGCGTTGATGGAGAAGTATTGAGAAGGTCAGAAGGAACTGCACTGTGTCTTTGTGGATCTAGAGCAGGGGTGTCACACTCATTCCATGGAGGGCCAAGACCCTGCAGGTTTTACCTCCACCCAGTGTCTTCAGCAGGTGTTTTCATTGATCAGCAATCAGTGAGGGGAAATTCAGTGAAATCTCCTGTTGAAGACACTGGGTGGAGGTAAAACTTGCAGGGTCTTGGCCCTCCATGGAATGAGTTTGACACCCCTGATCTAGAGAAAGCATATGATAGGGCGCCAAGAGAGGAAGTGTGGTACTGTATGAGAAAGTCAGGAGTGGCATAGAAGTATGTAAGGGTGGGGCAGCACATGTGTGAGGACAGTGAGACGGTGGTGAGGTGTGCTGTAGGAGTGACAGATGGACTCAAGGTGGGAGTGGGATTACATCAGGGATCGGCTCTGAGCCCCTTCTTGCTTGCCATGGTGATGGACAGGTTGACAGATGAGGTCAGGCAGGAGTCTCTGTTATTATGACCCACTTTTTAGGCCAAGGCCAGAACCACCTTTCTCCCAGCCTGGTAACAACAAGTACACCTCGACCCCATGTCAAGGTGGACCATTTCACTGTCACCCTTACCCACTGGCAAGGGAGACGAACACTTACATGGTCTCTTTTACACACAGTAAGCAGACCTAAACCTACATCCCAGGCTGGGATTCAAATCCATGACAATGTGACCTAAATCCTCCCACTCCTCCCACTGAGCCAAAGAGGAATTCCTCTCTTGCACCTTGGCTAGGAGTGGAGGTGTACCCTGATGGTGTCATGAACTGCAAAACTGGCTAATTCCCCATGGAGGGGTGCGTAACACCGTGGACCATGATGTTTGTAGATGACATTGTGATCTGCAGTGAGAGTAAGGAGCAGCTGAAAGAAAACCTGGAGAAGTGGAGGTATGCTCTGGAGAGAAGAGGAATCAAAGTCAGAAGCAAAATAGAATACCTGAGTGTAAATGAGAGGGACACAGGTGCAATGGTGAAAGTGGAAGGAGTAGAGGTAGTGAAGGCAGATGAGTTTTAATACCTGGGATTAGCCATCCAAAGCAATGGAAAATGCACAAGAGAGGTGAAGAAGAGAGTGCAGGCAGGGTGGAGTGGGTGGAGATGAGTGTTGGGGTGATCTGTGACAGAAAGATAGCAGAGTGAAAGGGAAGATTTACAAGACGGTAGTGAGACCTGCTATGATGTATGGTTTGGAGATGGTAGCGCTGACAAAAAGACAGGAGGCAGAGCTGGAGGTGGAAGAGTTGAAGATGCCAAGATTTTCATTGGGAGTGACTAGAAGGGACAGGATTAGAAATGAGTATATCAGAAAGACAGCTCAGGTTGAGCAGTTTGGAGACAAAGTAAGAAGAGTCAAGGTTGAGATGGTTTGGAGGTGTGCAGAGGAGAGATATTAGATACATTGGACAAAGGATGTTGAAGATGGATTGCCAGGCAGGAGGAAACGAGGAAGACCACAGAGAAGATTCATGGATGTAGTGAAGGAGGACATGGTTGGTGTTACAAAGAAAGATGCAAGGGATAGGGTGAGATGGAGGCAGATGATCCACTGTGGCAACTCCCAAAGGGAGCAGCCAAAAAGAAGAAGAAAAGGAATATACATATTTTATTTCAATATATACAGTGGTGTGAACAAGTGTTTGCTCCCTTCCTGATTTCTCATTTTTTGTAGTATGTTTGTCACACTTAAATATTTCAGATCATCAAACAAATTTAAATATTAGACAACGATAACACAAGTAAGCACAAAATGCAGTTTTTAAATGAAGGTGTTTATTATTAAGGGGGGAAAAAATCCAAACCTACATGTCCCTGTGTAAAAAAGTGATTGCCCCCTAAACTGAATAACTGGTTGGGCCACACTTAGCAGCAACAACTGCAATCAAGCGTTTGCGATAACTGGCAATGAGTCTTTTACAGTGCTGTGGAGGAATTTTGGCCCACTCATCTTTGCAGAATTGTTGTCATTCAGCCACATTGGAGGGTTTTCCATCTTGAACCGCCTTTTCAAGGTCATGCCACAGCATCTCAATCAGATTCAGGTCAGGATTTTGACTAGGCCAGTCCAAAGTCTTCATTTTGTTTTTCTTAAGCCATTCAGAGGTAGACTTGCTGGTGTGTTTTGGATCATTGTCCTGCGGCAGAACCCAAGTGAGCTTCAGCTTGGGTCACAAACAGATGGCCAGACATTCTCCTTCAGGATTTTTTGGTAGACGGCAGAATTCATGGTTCCATTTACCACAGCAAGTCTTCCAGGTCCTGAAGCAGTAAAACAGCCCCAGACATCACACTATCACCGCCATATTTTACTGTTGGTATGATGTTCCTTTTCTGAAATGCTGTTACTTTTACGCCGGATGTAATGGGACACACACCTTCCAAAAAGTTCAACTTTTGTCTCGTCAGTCCACAGAGTATTTTTGCAAAAGTCTTGGGGATCATCAAGATGTTTTCTGGCAAAACTGAGACCTTTATGTTCTTTTCGCTCAGCAGTGGTTTTCATCTTAGAACTCTGCTATGCAGGCCATTTTTGCCCAGTCTCTTTCTTATGGTGGAGTCATGACCACTGACCTTAACTGAGGCAAGTGAGGCCTGCAGTTCCTTGAATGTTGTTGTTGGGTCTTTTGTGGCATCTTGAATGAGCCGTCACTGTGCTTTTGGGGTAATTTTGGTTGGCTGACCACTCCTGGGAAGGTTCACATTGTTCCATGTTTTCACTATTTGTGGATAATGGCTCTTTTTTTTTTTTTTTTTTTTTTTTTTTTAAGCATGGATAGCAAAAACGGATGAACTTAAAGCAGACCATAAAAGTGTGATTCAGCATATTTACAAAAACCACAGAACAACTAACAGCAGTCAAAGTCCTTCCAATCTGATCAAAGTGTTGTCATAATTACGTTGTCAAAACTAGAGAGCTATCCGGTTTGATCACAGCTGTGCTACTTTAGTATTACTGTCAATAACATTATACCGCATAGTTATTTAAAAAAGGTTTACCAGAGATGCGCATCAGAGAGGATTATGTTAAATAAACCATTCTATACCACAAGAGTCCTCGCTTGACATGCTGTCTGGCTCACAATAACCAAAGGTCTGAGATGTTAGCAGTCTGCAGTATATTGATGTTAGCCTTCAGGAAGTGCTGTTTATCTCGACCTGGCAACTGATACAAGATTACAGTGAGTCAACAGTGCGTGCGACACCTACTGGCCAGGAGGTCAGCCGAGTGTTCTGGGTTGCTGTTGGGGAGAACACGAGAGCTCCATCCAGGTCAGTGTTTTCCCTTTTTTGTCCTGCGTTCCCAGGCTTCTGCCTGCCTGCCGACGTTGAGCCCCCGCTCTCCTCCAGCGCCCTTGCCATCCGTTATTTGTATGTGTTGTGTAGTTATTTGTCTGTCTTTACTTTAATAAATCAGTCCCTCCAGGATTTCGCGGGATGTTTTTATGATTGTTGCAGGCCAAAAAGTCTGGAAGAATTCCAAATTTTAAAGCAGATTCTTTTTTCCAGTTTACTGCAGTGATATTCTATAGATTGATACAAGAAAAGCATAGGATTGTCAAAAATTTCCTATTATAGTGATCTGTAAATTAAGCAGAAACTTCTGCTATACAGAAAAACTCTTGTGCAACAGCAAATACAAACATTAACACAATATCCATTACAACAGCTACAATGTTTCCTCTGGTAACATTTCTGGGTGGCAATCCACCACTCCAGAAAAAATACTGCCACGCTAATGAGGAGATATGAATTTAAGAAAAATATATGAAGCAATAACTTTCCACTAGCGCACACACGATCAACGCGTGTGGCTGTCATCCGCGCAGAGTTTAGAAGTGCCCCGCCCACACAAGTTTTCCAGACCAGGCAAAGCGTCTCACCAGCATGACTGTTTGACAGAAACATGAGTTTATTAAAGTACTTTAAAAGTGGGAAAAAAAATATCAGAAGAGGTATATTAGCACTGAAGGCATTTATCATGGTTTTAACTCACTGGAAACGGGAGCAATAATGGAAGAGTCGCTTAGCCAAGAGATGTGGTTAGAATTCATATGGAAGCTGGTTTCATTTGAAGGGAAAGGCAAGGGGGACTGATGAATTGCTGAGTATATATTTCACCAGCCACTACAATATTAAGTTATGTTCCCTATTATGTACCTGGCAAGTTAAGATAACCAAAATTCACCAAGTCAATTACTTTAATCCGTCAGCAGCCTTCAGACAAACTAAACGTGCCAACATTTGGATTTCAAAATAAGGGAGGTTTTTCCTGCTGTCGGGGTGGTGAGGAGATTTCTAAAAAACTATAAATACATTGAAATATTGTAACAGTAATAACTGCATATTTGGTCATTTAAATGGAGGCAGGTGTGTGCTGACTCCCATTTAACACGAGTATGAATGTGATTGATGAATTCTGAACACAGCCACATCCCCAAATATAACAGAGTGTGCATATTTATGCAAACATGTTATTGTAAGTTTTTTATTTTTTCCCTTTAAAGATTTCAGTTTGTTTTTCCATTGGGTTGTACAGGTTATAGGTTACATGAAAGGGGGAAAAAAGTTTTGAAATGATTTATTTTGGTCTCATTTTTTTACATCACAAAAGCCTGGCATTTTTAACAGGGGTGTGTAGACTTTATATCCACTGTGTGTGTGTGCGTGTGCAGACAAACACACACACAACTCAAAAAGTTAGGGATATTTGGCTTTTGAGTGAAATTTATGGAAAATGTAAAAAGTTCACACTACAGAGATATTATATCATCAAAGGAGGGCATTTAAGTAGAAGCAGGCAATGATGATTTCCTCATCTCAAACAATTTATTGAAACAAAAGCCAACAACAGTGGTGGGTATACCACAACAAAAAATGCCAATGTCTCAATTACTTGTCATGTGCCCTTGAGCATCAATTACAGCTTCACAACGATGTCTCATGCCGTTCACAAGTCGACTTATTGTCTGCTGAGGTATGGCATTCCACTCTTCTTGAAGGGTGGCCCTCAGGTCATTGAGGTTGTGGGGAGCAGGGTTACGAGCTTCTCCACGGCAATTCAGCTGATCCCATAGGTTTTCTATAGGATTCAGGTCTGGAGAAAGTGCAGGCCACTCCATTTGAGGTACCCCAGCCTTCAGCAGCCATTCCCAAATGGTGTGACCTCGATGAGCTGGAGCATTGTCGGCCATGAAGATGAAATTAGGCCTGTGTTGTACATGCAGGGGCACAATGACTGGATTAATGATGTTATTCAGGTAGTATTGGATTGTCACTGTACCATTCACAAGGTGTAGGGCAGTTCTGTATTGACTAGACACACCTGCCCAGACTGTAACATGGTGACAACAGTGGCTGATGCATTGCGCTCTCCTTGACGTCTCCCAACATCCCTGGCGGCCATCATTTCTGCTCCGCGTGAATCGACTTTGATCAGAGAACAGCACTGAAGCCCACTGGTCCCTTGTCCAGCGTAAATGCTCCATGGCCCATGTAAATGATGACACCTGTGCCTGATAGTGTGGTCAGGTACCCTTGCAGGTCATCTAGCACGCAGACCACGCTGATGTAAATGTTTCGAATGGTCTGACGTGACACTTGGGTGTCTCTCACCTCCCTTAAATGTCCCTGGAGTTGAGTAGCAATCATAATCCGGTTCTGCAGGGCACTTTCACAATGAAGCTGTCATCAGTGTGGGATGTGGCCAAAGGATGTCCACTTCTATGCCTTTCTGTGATTCTTCCAGTCTCTCTGTATCTCTGTTGCAACCTGCTGATGACACTCTGTGATACTCTAAGCTCAGTGGCCACTTTCCTCTGAGAACATCCTGTTTGAAGGCTCGCAATGATGAGGTATTCTTGATCAGTTGTTAGGTGTCGTCTTGGTCTCATGATGTCAAAATATGAACAGTGTGATGAAGAGGACTGTTGAAATAGCAATTCTAATTGAACCAGAAAATTTATTGGTCGATTCATGGATCAAACACCTGCTGTGAATTTTGCCGTTAAGCACACCTTGTTAGAGAACAGCAAGTTATGCAAAAAGTACTGACACATTGAACAGCTGGAGATGTGCATGCAAAAGGTTAGAGAAGGTCAAATTAAGTTCACCTGTAAAGGTTATAGCGCATTTTAGGTGCATCCTGAAATTTCACCCAAAAGCCGAATATCCCCAACTTTTTGTGAGTAGTGCATGTATGTATGTATGTATGTATATATTTATTTGGGGTGTTGTCACATGACACGTATTACCGCTTCATGATATGCAATTACACACTGACACTGCCAACACAGGAGAGCCACGCAGAGTAGCTTACTAAGCCAGCAGCCGTATGAAACAGTCGGAATAAAGAAAAAAAAAATTGAGCAGCAAGAAATTTGAGACAGGTCCATCTGCAGCTCACAAACTCCGTCAACACCTCTTCAACTAGTTATGCTCCCTCAGCAAGTTACGCCCCCACGTTATGTCACCCCACAAAATGGCTGGCTGTAGCTGACGGTGCAAATATGGCTGAGCCAGCAATGGGCTGATCATACACAAATTCAGGTGTTGTGGCCTTGTAGACGGGCCGACGATGGCCACACATTTCGAAGGACAAATGTAAAAGAATCTAAAAATGAGAGTTTAGTCCATAGACAGTAAAAAAAAGTTTATGGTCTAGTCTTTGGATGACGTTTGTTTGACCACGTGCTATCCCAGGGTTTCCTCTGGTAACATTTCTCGGTGCAGGCCACCTCGCCAGAAATTTTACCACCACGCCAAGGAGATATGAATTTATTAAGAAAAATATATGGAGCAATGACTTTCCGCACGCGTGCACACAAACAACGCATGTGGCCGTCATCCACACGGAGTTTAGAAGCGCCCCGCCCACACAAGTTTTCCAGTCAGTCAGCGTCTCGTTAAGCGCGACTGTCCCGACAGAAACATGACTTTATTCAAGTACTTTAAACACGGAAAAAAATCATAAGAGGTATGTAAGCACTGGAGGCATTTATCATTGTTTTAACCCACTGGAAACAGAAGCAATAATGGAAGAGTCGCTTAGCTAACAGATGTGGTTAGAATTCATATGCAGCCGGCTTCATATGAAAGGAAACGCAAGGGGGACTGATGAATTGCTGAGGATATATTTCACCAGCCACTACAATATTAAGTTATGTTCTGTAGGAATTGCAGGAATGAAGAGACTGGCAATTTCTCTCTTTTCTCACACGAGCAGGCGTGCCGTTTTTATTCTTCAGCGGCAGTGACAAAAAGCAACAACTAAAAACGCTAACTCTCTTTTCCCTTTAAACTGAGGTCCTTCAGCGGCTGCCTAGAGTGGCGCCTGATGAGAAAGCCTGAGAGCACAACTATAACTGCCTAAGCAGATCATTTTGTACATAAACACATATTGTGGTGAATTATGTCTTTAGAGTCCGCTACAGTTCCCTATTATGTACCTGGCAGGTTAAGGTGACCGAAATTCACCAAGTCAATGACTTTAATCCGTCAGCAGCCTTCAGACAAACTAAACGTGCCAACATTTGATTTCAAAATAAGGGAGGTTTTTCCTGCTGTCTGGGTGGTGAGATTTCTAAAAAAAAAAAAAAAAAAAAAAAAAAAAAAAGTAAAAAAACCCCACTATAAATATATAAATATAAAGAAATATAACAGAAATGACGGTATCCTTGGTCATTTAAGTTAATTTATTTCATTAAATACAATTTCATTAAAATTTTTTCTTTGTAATCAGAGTTAAATTATTATTCTGTTCTGACTGGAAAATTGTGGTCAAAAATGTAAATTGTTATAAGGAAAAAGTAAAAAAAATTACCAGTCTGTTTCAAATCTAAAAAAAAAAAAAAAACAGTAATTTTATTTTAAAAAACAGACAAAAATTAGTCATAAAATAATCCACAAATTTATAATAAAGTTTCAAATGTACAAAAAAAAGTCAATTTTACAAGAGGAAATTACAAATTTGAGGAACATGGTTTCAACTTTAGATAGATTTACAGAGAAAAGTAGAAAACTATAAGAAAATTGTTATAAAATTGCTCTGTTTGGATGCTAGGGTAATATCAGATCTTTTATATATAAGGGGGCCTGATCATTAAGAGCTTTGAGAGTGAGAAGAAGGATTTTAAACTTAATTCTAAACTCTATGGGAAGCCAATGAAGGGAGGCCAGAACCGGAGCGATATGATCTCTCTTTCTAGAAGCAGTTAAAACTCTTGCAGCAGCATTTTGGATCAACAGAAGACTTTTTAAGGATATTTTACGACAACCTGATGATAACAAGTTACAATAATCTAATCGAGAGCTGACAAAGGCGTGGATCAGTTTCTTAGCATCATTCAGAGACAAGATGCTCCTAATCTTGGCAATATTGTGCAGATGATAGAAGGCAGTCTTAGAAACAAATTTAATATGCGAGTTAAAGAACAGATCTTGATCAAAAATATAACTCCAAAGTTCCTCACAGAACTATTCAGAGTGAAAGTAGCGGCATCCAAATTAAGAGTATGATTTGGAAAGGAATTTCTAAGGTTTTTTGGACCAACAACAATGACTTCAGTCTTGTCTGAGTTTAATAGCAGAAAATTACAAGTCATCCAGGCTTTGATTTCCTTAAGACAGGCATCTAACTTGGCTAATTGATTACAATCATCGGGCTTCATTGACAGGTATAATTGTGTGTTGTCTGCGTAACAATGAAAACGTATACAGTGCTTTCTAATGATATTACCTAACGGAAGCATATATACAGTGGGGCAAAAAAGTATTTAGTCAGTCACCAATTGTGCAAGTTCTCCCACTTAAAAGATGAGAGAGGTCTCCAATTTTCATCATAGGTATACCTCAACTATGAGAGACAAAATGAGAAAAAAAAAAAATCCAGAAAATCACATTGTAGGATTTTTAAAGAATTTATTTGCAAATTATGGTGGAAAATAAGTATTTGGTCAATAACAAAAGTTCATCTCAATACTTTGTTATATACCCTTTGTTGGCAATGACAGAGGTCAAACGTTTTCTGTAAGTCTTCACAAGGTTTTCACACACTGTTGCTGGTATTTTGGCCCATTCCTCCATGCAGATCTCCTCTAGAGCAGTGATGTTTTGGGGCTGTCGCTGGGCAACACGGACTTTCAACTCCCTCCAAAGATTTTCTATAGTGTTGAGATCTGGAGACTGGCTAGGCCACTCCAGGACCTTGAAATGCTTCTTACAAAGCCACTCCTTCGTTGCCCGGGTGGTGTGTTTGGGATCATTGTTATGCTGAAAGACCCAGCCATGTTTCATCTTCAATGTCCTTGCTGATGGAAGGAGATTTTCACTCAAAATCTCACGATACATGGCCCCATTCATTCTTTACCTTTACACGGATCAGTCGTCCTGGTCCCTTTGCAGAAAAACAGCCCCAAAATATGATGTTTCCACCCCCATGCTTCACAGTAGGTATGGTGTTCTTTCTCCCCCAAACACGACAAGTTGAGTTTTTACCACAAAGTTCTATTTTGGTTTCATCTGAGCATATGACATTCTCCCAATCCTCTTCTGGATCATCCAAATGCTCTCTAGCAAACTTCAGACGGGCCTGGACATGTACTGGCTTAAGCAGGGGGACACGTCTGGCACTGCAGGATTTGAGTCCCTGGTGGCGTAGTGTGTTACTGATGGTAGCCTTTGTTACTTTGGTCCCAGCTCTCTGCAGATCATTCACTAGATCCCCCCGTGTGGTTCTGGGATTTTTGCTCACCGTTCTCGTGATAATTTTGACCCCAAGGGGTGAGATCTTGCGTGGAGTCCCAGATCGAGGGAGATTATCAGTGGTCTTGTATGTCTTCCATTTTCTAATAATTGCTCCCACAGTTGATTTCTTCACACCAAGCTGCTTACCTATTGCAGGTTCAGTCTTCCCAACCTGGTGCAGGTCTACAATTTTGTTTCTGATGTCCTTTGACAGCTCTTTGGTCTTGGCCATAGTGGAGTTTGGAGTCTGACTGTTTGAGGTTGTGAACAGGTGTCTTTTATACTGATAACGAGTTCAAACAGGTGCCATTAATACAGATAACGAGTGGAGGACAGAGGAGCCTCTTAAAGAAGAAGTTACAGGTCTGTGAGAGCCAGAAATCTTGCTTGTTTGTAGGTGACCAAATACTTATTTTCCACCATAATTTGCAAATAAATTCTTTTAAAAATCGGACAATGTGATTTTCTGGATTTTTTTTTTCTCATTTTGTCTCTCACAGTTGAAGTATACCTATGATGAAAATTGGAGACCTCTCTCATCTTTTAAGTGGGAGAACTTGCACAATTGGTGGCTGACTAAATACTTTTTTGCCCCACTGTAAACTAAGAAGAGTAGGGCCTAACACAGATCCCTGTGGAACTCTGTGACTGAGCTTAGAGTTGGAAGAAAATTCATCATTGATGTGAACAAACTGAAGTCTATCGGACAAATAAGATCTAAACCATTGCATAAGATCTTAACCTGCCAGGTGCATAATATGGAACTGTAGCGGACTCTAAAGACATAATTCACCACAATATGTATTCATGTACAGAATGATCTGCTTAGGCAGTTATAGTTGTGCTCTCAGGCTTTCTCATCAGGCACCGCTCTACGCAGCCGCTGAAGGACCTCAGTTTAGAGGGAAAAGAGAGCTAGCGTTTTTAGCTGTTGCTTTTTGTCACTGCCGCTGAAGAATAAAAACGGCACGCTTGCTCGTGCGAGAAAAGAGAGAAATTGCCAGTCTCTTCATTCCTGCTTAATATTGTAGTGGCTGGTGAAATACAGACGTGGACAAAATTGTTGGCACCCCTCCGTTAATGAAAGAAAAACCCACAATGGGCTGCACGGTGGCGCAGTGGTTAGCACTGTGGCAGCACAGTTTACCCTCGGCCGGGGGATCGCGGGGATCGTGAGATCGTGGGTTCGATCCCTGCCCCCGACCAACAGTGATCTGTGTGGAGTTTGCATGTTCTCCCCGTGTTGCGTGGGTTTACTCCGGGATTTCTCCGGTTTCCTCCCACATACCAAAAACATGCAGGTTAGGGATACGGGGCGCTTGCGCACGCAGCGTCCGGCAGCTGGTGGCTTGTCACCAGACTGCAAAACAAATCTACCTACGGGTACAAAATAAGTAATAAAAAAAATAAATAACTTGAATCTGGCAAAAGTGGTAATAAAAAAAAATTCTATGAAAATTAACCAATGAAAATCAGACAATGCTTTTGAATTGTGGTTCAACAGAATTATTTTAAAAAACAAACTCATGAAACAGGCCTGAACAAAAATGATGGTACCCTGTAATATAAATGTGTTTTTAATGTGTGCCCTGATTTGTTTCTCAGTTGTTTTTAATATGTTTTAACAATCCAGTCCCATGAATCCAGTTCTCTTTATCTTAAGGCACACCATGACCTGGACAATATGACCTGTTTCTAGAAACTGTTTTCCTTAGCACAGCAAGTTTCTCACTCCTTAAATCACTGTTGCATGCTTATGAAACGAAGGCGTGACCTTTATTCCTTATATGTGTATTGGGAGAAATGTAGCAGGTGTTCCTGTATGTTTTGGGAATTGCCTGGGAACAGAAATTGGCCCTTCCTGTTCCCCACGCAATTCTATGATGGGAGGGGGGGGCTTGCTCGGAGCAGAGATGGCCACTCTGTTCTGTACCTAGCCTTCCTTTAAAAACAGGGGTTTTCCCTCAATACGGAGAGTCTGCCGTGAGTTTTCTTGCGCAAAAACGTCCGGCTGAGAAATCCCGCTCTTCCTGGCCGTGGGCTCCCGGTCACCTGTATCAAACGGTAAGAGCTTGTGAAATGACATGAAATGCATTGATCCTTGTGTGTGAAGGAAATGTGTGACATGCAATGATTTCTCTTTTGTGTATGGAGATATGGTCTGTGGGGAATAAAGAGATACAGTTTTATTCTAGCAGCCGTGTCTCAGTGTGAATACTTTGTCTCAGTGTACATTCTTTTCTATGTGCCGACTTCTCACGAACCTGTCTAAATATTTTCATAAAACATTTTGGCGTCACGAACAGGATTCGAAGAAAATAACAGAGGTTAAAGAGGAGCTGTGCATAGGAAAGTCATGGTTAAGAGAAAAATTAAACAGAGTGTAGCTGGGGGCTCTCCCAGCTGTTGTGCTGGTGATTGTGTTGGTAATTGTGCCGTTATCCCAGGCTGGGATGGCTTATGGAAGCAGGTTGGTGTGTGTTTAGCTGATGGAGGTGGCAGATTAGCGCCATGGGCAGATTTGGTAGGGGACAGGTCCCCTTCGGTGATGTCTGCGTGTCTACGGGGTATTGAAGTTGCTCCAAAAGCTCCGCTGAGCGGAATTCAGCAGCAGGTGCGGTGTTGTGTGAGTAGCCGTTCTTTCTCTCCCATCGGCAAGGGGAGAGGCGAGCAGCGCTACATGTAAAAAAATAAACCTCCTTTTCCTTTTTCTCTCTCTCTCTCTCTGTGTTCCTCGCTCTCCCAAAGGGGGCGGGTGAGGGATAATTCTCTCTCTCTCTCTCTCTGTCTCTCTCTCTCTGTTCCTCGCTCTCCCAAAGGGGGCGGGCGCGGGAAGTTCTCTCTCCCTCCCTCTCTCCTTTTGCCTGAGGGGCGGGGGAGAGGCAAAGTTTGGCCTTTAGAAAAAAACAGAAGGTGAATTTTCTTTGCTGGCAAGTGAAGAATGCAAGAGGCGGGGCTGCCTGCCTCACAAGGCTTGGGAGATGCTGAGTTGCATAAAGGAAATATAAAAACAATAGGAATCAACAGTGAACAAAGAGGACAGTTTGATCCAGTTTTTAATGGATTTGGAACAAAGCAGAAACCCTCTCAGAGGGTGAAATTTCTGGGAATCTGCTGGAATAAGGGAGAAAGAGAAATCACAGACAAAGCCCGAGAAAAGATAATGACTTTTGCCATCCCGCACACCAAAAAGGATGTGCAGCGGTTTGTTGGGCTGTTTGGATATTGGAGGAGTCACATTCCTCATTTGGGGCAAATTTTGCAGCCTTTATATTAAGTGACAAGGAAAAAAGAGCAGTTTGAGTGGACAGAAAAACAGCAAGTGGCTTTTGACATGGCCAAAGAGGCCATACAGCAAGCTCTATCATTAGGAAAACTGCAATCTGGTCCAGTTGAGTTGCAGGTGTCAGCTCGGAATAATTATGCAAATTGGAGCTTATGGCAAAAACAAGGCAAACAACGGAAACCTTTGGGTTTCTGGTCAAGGAAGCTGCCGAGTGCAGGAATTTGTTACACGCCTTTTGAAAAACAACTATTGGCGTGTTATTGGAGTTTGGTGGAGACAGAGGCATTAACTGCAGGGCATGAGGTGATCATGAGGCCATTGATACCTATTCTGACGTGGGTAATGAGTAACCCCACCACACATCTGATAGGTACCGCCCAGGAGAGTAGTATCATTAAGTGGAAATGGTACGTGTCTGAAAGAGTGAAATGTGGACAAAAAGGAGTTTCGGTCTTGCATGAACAAGTTGCTGATGTCCCAGAGGCAGATGAGTCTTGTTTTGAAGTTGAACAGCTGCAAGAATCTCCTGTGTTAACAGGGCCCCGCTATGATGAACTCACAGACGAGCAAAAGAGCAGGGCGTGGTTTGTGGATGGCTCTTCTCAGTGGGTAGCGGGAAAACGAAGGTGGAAAGCCGGGGCTTTCAACCCTCATCTGGGGCAAATTTTGGAAGAAATGGGTGAGGGAAAAAGCAGCCAATGGGCCGAGTTGAAGGCCGTACACATGGTGATACAACATGCGAGTGTGTCAGGAGCATATATTTACTCTGACTCCTGGTCAGTGGTTAATGGGTTAACCACATGGATGCCTACATGGCAGTCCAATCAATGGCGGATTCAAAAGAAAGAGGTGTGGGGTAAAGAGTTGTGGGAGGAAATCTGGCAAAAGGTTCAAGGGGTCACTATCCATGTCACCCATGTCGATGCCCATACCCAAAATATGGACTCAGAAGCCCTCCACAATAGCTATATTGATGGGGTGGTTAGAGCAATGTCAGTGGAGAGGCAATCCACTGCGGATTTGGCCCGGTGGGCCCATGAAAAGAGTGGACATTGGGGAATTCAAGCTACCACCCAATGGGCCAGGGATAGAGGCATTGATTTAAAAACTGATGATGTAAAGACAGCCATTGAACAGTGTGAGGTCTGTCAGCATCATAGAAGAGGTGTCCCACAACACCTCACTGGACATATACAAAGGGGAAAGAGCCCAGGACAAATCTGGCAAATGGATTTTATTGGTCCCCTTCCAGAATCACAACGGTGTAAATATGTATGCACGGCTGTGGATACATTTTCGGGTGTGGTAGTAGCACACCCAGCCAAAGTGGCTAATCAGAAGGCCACACTGGCCTGTTTGGACCTAATTGAAAGGTTCTATGGGCTACCTGTACAGATTCAAACTGACAACGGGACCCATTTCACCGGAAACCTGGTGAAAGATTGGGCCAAACACAATCATGTGGAATGGATTTATCACGTTCCATATCATCCCCAAGTTGCGGGTTTAATTGAGAGAATGAATGGGTTGTTGAAAGCCACCTTGAAAAAAGAGGGATAAACAATAGTTTGGAAGGGTGGGAAAAAAACGCTTACCACAAGCGCTGAAACAGCTAAACGATAGACCCATTGCACCTGGTACAACACCACTGAACCGAATGATCACTGTCAATCTTGAACAATTTGAAGGACAAATTATTGAGATGTGGAAAATTAACCCAGAGGCAACACTGCCAGTGCGAGCGACGAAAGGCTCGGCTGGATTAGATCTAAGAGCTATGGAAACTCTCACCTTAGTACCAGGAACACCCACTGTGGTAAAAACTGGACTAGGGTTGAAATGTCCGAATGGAATGTATGGTCACATATTGCCAAAGTCTGGATTATCCCTGAAAGGTTTAACGACTCTAGCAGGTGTGATTGACAGTGATTATCAAGGAGAACTGGGGGTGGTGTGCTATGTACTGGGATCAGAGCCCATAACCCTGAATAAGGGGGATGAAGTGGCCCAATTGGTCATTATACTATGTCTAATGACTGACCCTGAAGAGATTGCTAAGCCGGCTGTGATGACGCAGAGGGGCGAAAAAGGCTTTGGTTCCACAGATAAATCTGGGGCCAAAGTATGGGTGAGGCAAGAAAATGGCCCTCCCCGCCCGGCTGAGATCATAGCTCAAGGGACGGATCAGGTGGTGACCATTTTGTATCCAGGAGAGCAAACCTGGATAAATGTACCAATATCAAAATGTTATTTAAGGGAGAACTAATTGTGTGTTTTCTCTTCTCCTAAGTATGTGCTTGCTTTGCAGGAATGTTCGGGGGGAGACTGGTGATTGGGAACCGCAACGTCATGGGTCTTCTTCAACACCCCCACAAGCACCGAGGACATGGCTATGTCGTCTGCTGGGACATATGCCGCCCTGCCCTCGTTGTGATCGTGTGGATGAGTATCGCCGGTTGCTGGATCCAGATCCACGCCACACCAGGCCAAGAAATGTTTGAGGTGGACCAACCTGTCTCGCTGAGCTGGAAGGAGAGTCGGGTCGGTGCCAATCGGAGTCAAGACGGTTTCTATTGTTTATCAAACCAAAAGTGCAAGATACTGAACTTAACCAGCCACTGTCCTATTTACATATGCCCCAAATGTGTCAAATACCAATATAATGTGTCTGCGGTGGAGAAGGGGTGTATAGTTAACTTGACTGCCAATGTAACCATATGTGTGGCCAAAGTGGTTAATGACTTACTGAAATGTGACACTACCTTAAATGGTACAAAGCTATCCATCAACATAACAGGAGATAAGGAAGTGTATTTGATGAATGGAACAGTCATAAAGGGTCGACGCATCCCCTTTGTGTACCTTATTCTGGTGGTCGACAAAAACCCAAAGCATACATCCCCGACGAATCTGGCACCCATACTGTCGACATGTACAACAGTAGCCACACAAACCAGCCATATCACCGTCAATTGGATGGTAAAGATACCACCCATTCCCAAATGTTCAAAAAGAAAGAAGAGAGCATGGTATGACACGTTGCTGGGAGGATTTGGCACAGTTTTGGGAATCTCCAACACCATTAACAATGAGGTAACCAGATCAATGTTGGCAGATACTGGACATCAAACGTCTTTAGGCATTCAACAAGTTGGGTTTTGGATGCCTACGGTGGTGGGGCCTCAAATGGAGGCCGCCAATCTGTTTCAAAAACGTTTGACTTGGGATTTGACCATGTGGAATGCTACGAGTGAATTGATGACAAACATCACTCGCGCTTTCAATTGGACTGTGTGCAACATTCAAGTTTTGGATATCCGCATGCAGTTGGAACGTTTTACTCGCATTGTCACTACCAATCACGCTCGACAATGGCGAGACGTGTGGAACATCACTGAAGAATGGTGGTTAATTCCGCATCCTGAAAAAACCATCTGCAATAGCACGATGTGTAGCGGGCAATGGACTCAATTAAATGTTACAGAAGCTGTTGATGTGTGCAAATATCATGTGTTACCAGTAATTACTGCTACAGCATTTTGGTTTATTCAATTAAAAGGGGGATGGTTTGCTCCAGGGCAGAATAACACCTATGATTTATCAGAATGTGATTTGACTGACCAAGGATATGCATGCCTAAGTCGAGCAATATATACTGAACCATGCTTAACCATGACAGAGGCACTATGTGAATGGAGAATAGAAAAACCTTGTGACATGATGTGGCAAATAGGGCCCCATACTCTATGTGTAGCCACTTTAAACTCCCATCCAATGTTGCCTAGGGTACCTTTCACTGGGTGTCTGCATGGTGTTCACATGTGGCAATGGCATAATCGGACATATCGTCTTACCAACTTCTCTAGTGAGGCCCACCTGACCGCCCTGCAATGGCGGGTGCTGGAAGTTCCATGGCAGGTGTCCCTGGATCGATTCAGAGGCGCACTGAATGGATCCACGGAGATACAACAGCTCATTGGTGATCATATGTCTAATGTGCGTGCTGCAGTGATATCCACTGTGGTGGCCCAAGGAAAGGTATTGCATGCAGCTCATCAGATAGAGCAAGCTTCTGCTCATCACTGGTGGGATATATTCTCAGGCATGTCAGTCACTGCTCGCACAACACTGGTGCCTCCCCTAGCTATATTAGTTGCTGTTCTATGTGTCTTAACACTATGCAATTTCAGTGCTTTCTGCTATATTAGAAGAGTAAAACAGGTTTTAAGTAGAAGAATATATAATTCTCTGGCAAAATGAAAATAAAAGTTATCTTTCAAGATGGAGGATATGGTACCACATCTTGCAAAGTAGAGGTGAGTGCTGAACCTCCTGGTCACTGGATATGTTATAGCTATGCTGTAGGTCCGAGTAGTGAATGGAATTGGTACACTAGACATTTTACCACAAGAAATGAGTTATTATGGCATGTTGTAACATGCATTTGGGACATTAATTGGGTGGAATTAAATCACCACAATGATATTGGAATACCTTACGAGGATGAAAGTATTCCCCAAGAAGAAAGTAATTACCCAATGTTCTTCACCAACTGATAGAACAAATAAGGTCAAAGGGTGGAAAATGTGATATAAATATTTTTAATGTGTGCCCTGATTTGTTTTTCAGTTGGGGAAGAAGGCACTTAGTTGGGGAAGAAAGCAATTATCTTCACCAACTTAACAACTGATCACAAATAAGGTCAAAGGGTGGAATGTAATATAAATGTGTTTTTAATGTGTGCCCTGATTTGTTTCTCAGTTGTTTTTAATATGTTTTAACAATCCAGTCCCATGAATCCAGTTCTCTTTATCTTAAGGCACACCATGACCTGGACAATATGACCTGTTTCTAGAAACTGTTTTCCTTAGCACAGCAAGTTTCTCACTCCTTAAATCACTGTTGCATGCTTATGAAACGAAGGCGTGACCTTTATTCCTTATATGTGTATTGGGAGAAATGTAGCAGGTGTTCCTGTATGTTTTGGGAATTGCCTGGGAACAGAAATTGGCCCTTCCTGTTCCCCACGCAATTCTATGATGGGAGGGGGGGGCTTGCTCGGAGCAGAGATGGCCACTCTGTTCTGTACCTAGCCTTCCTTTAAAAACAGGGGTTTTCCCTCAATACGGAGAGTCTGCCGTGAGTTTTCTTGCGCAAAAACGTCCGGCTGAGAAATCCCGCTCTTCCTGGCCGTGGGCTCCCGGTCACCTGTATCAAACGGTAAGAGCTTGTGAAATGACATGAAATGCATTGATCCTTGTGTGTGAAGGAAATGTGTGACATGCAATGATTTCTCTTTTGTGTATGGAGATATGGTCTGTGGGGAATAAAGAGATACAGTTTTATTCTAGCAGCCGTGTCTCAGTGTGAATACTTTGTCTCAGTGTACATTCTTTTCTATGTGCCGACTTCTCACGAACCTGTCTAAATATTTTCATAAAACATACCCTTAACTTAATATTTTGTTTCACAACCTTTTGAGGCAATCACTGCAATCAAACGATTTCTGTAACTGTCAATGAGACTTCTGCACCTCTCAGCAGGTATTTTGGCCCACTCCTCATGAGCAAACTGCTCCAGATGTCTCAGGTTTGAAGGGTGCCTTCTCCAGACGGCATGTTTCAGCTCCTTCCACAGATGTTCAATAGGATTTAGATCAGGGCTCATAGAAGGCCACTTCAGAATAGTCCAATGTTTCGCTCTTAGCCATTCTTGGGTGTTTTTAGCTGTGTGTTTTTGGTCATTATCCTGTTGCAAGACCCATGACCTGCGACTGAGACCAAGCTGTCTGACACTGGGCAGCACATTTCTCTCTAGAATACCTTGATAGTCTTGAGATTTCATTGTACCCTGCACAGATTCAAGACACCCTGTGCCAGATCCAGCAAAGCAGCCCCAGAACATAACAGAACCTCCTCCATGTTTCACAGTAGGGACAGTGTTCTTTTCTTGGTATGCTTCATTTTGGCCGACTGACTGACACCACTGATGTTAATTAGAAGACACATCTTGGTTGACTATGTCCCTATGGTCACATTATTTTCAATCTTTTCTAGGGGTACCATCATTTTTATCCAGGCCTGTTTCATAAGTTTGTTTTTTAAAATAATTCTGTTGAACCACAATTCAAAAGCATTGTCTGATTTTCATTGGTTAATTTTCATAGAATTTTTTATTTATTACCACTTTTGTCAGATTCAAGTTATTTCTGTGACCATTGTGGGTTTTTATTTCATTAACAGAGGGGTACCAACAATTTTGTCTACGTCTGTATATCCTCAGCAATTCATCAGTCCCCCGCCTTTCCCTTCATATGAAGCCGGCTGCATATGAATTCTAACCACGTCTCTTAGCTAAGTGACTCTTCCATTATTGCTCCTGTTAACAGCGGGTTAAAACCATGATAAATGCCTCCAGTGCTTACATACCTCTTATGATTTTTTTTTTCTGCGTTTAAAGTACTAGCACTGGAGGAATTTATCATGGTTTTAACCCGCTGGAAACAGGAGCAATAACGGAAGAGTCGCTTAGTTAAGAGCTGTGGTTAGAATTCAAATGCAGCTGGCTTCATATGAAGGGAAAGGCAAGGGGGACTACTGAATTGCTGAGGATATATTCCACCAGCCACTACAATATTAACTTATGTTCCTAATTATGTACCTGGCAAGTTAAGATGACCGAAATTCACGAAGCCAATGACTTTAATCTGTCAGCAGCCTTCAGACAAACTAAACGTGCCAGCATTTGGACTTCAAAATAAGGGAGGTTTTTCTTGGCGGTGAGGAGATTTCTAAAAAAAAAAACAACCTATAAATATGTAGTAATATTATAACAGAAATAACGGCATCCTTGGTCATTTAAGTTAATTTAATTCATTAATTACAATTTTATTTATATTTTTTCTTTGTAATGAGAGTTAAATTATTGTTCTGTATTGACTGCAAAGTTATGGTCAAAAATGTAAATGTTATAAGGAAAAAGTAAAAAAAAATACCACAGTCTGTTTCAAATTTATTTAAAAAAAAAAAAAAAACAGTAATTTTATTTAAAAAAAAATAGACAAAAATAAGCCATAAAATAATCCTCAAATTTATAATAAAGTTTCAAATATACAAAAAGTCAATTTTACAAGAGGTGAGAGCAGAGGAAGGAGAGAAGGACACACCAGTAAAAAGTCCAAATACAGGACATCTGGGTGGGCCCCCAAATGGCCCAATATTCCAACATTCAAGCCTTGGTTGTACAATACTTCAAATTGTAAATTCCATATGCATGGCAGTGGCTCAGGAGGTAGAGCGGGTCGTCCAATAATCGGATGGTTGGCAGTCTGAATCCCATTCTCCCCAGATATCCTGCTGTTGTGTCCTTGGGAAAGACACTTTACCCACCTTGCCTCCAGTGTCCATAACACTGGGTATGAATGTGCATCAATGTTCGGTGGTGGCCGGAGAGGCCGTTGGCCTGGATTGACAGCCACGTTTCCGTCAGCCTGCCCCAGAGCAGCTGTGGCTACAGTAGTAGCTTTCCACTATCATTGTCTGTCTGGAGTGAATGAATAATGTATCTGTAAACTACTACCTACTATAAAGAACATCACAACATGGCCTGAGGGAGCTCCTTCTCAGCTGCAGGACTGTTTTTCAAACACTCTATGGGATTTATTCAAGAATGAGGATCTGGAAATGTACACACAGACTGTATTACACTACATTATCTTCTGTATCAATCAGGTGACTGTGGAAAAACGCATTAGGGTTTTTCCTAACCAGAAGCCTTGGATGACAAAAGAAGTCCAGGCACTCCTCAGAGCTCGTGATACAGCCTTCAGGTCAGGGGATACAGATCTGTATAGCACTGCCGGGGCTAATCTGAAGAAAGGCATTAAGGAGGCTAAACAGACCTATAAGAAGAAAGTCGAGGACCATTTTTCTGATAATGATTTGAGACGAGTATGGCAAGGCTTTAACCATATCACAAACTATAAGGGCAGCAGCATCATTTCCAGTGACATCAGCGCCTCACTAGCAGAAGAACTGAACTGCTTTTTTGCACGGTTTGAGGCAAATACACCTCGCCCGGACCCACAGATGCTATTGAATGCCAGCTCTGATGTGCTTATCCTGCAGGATCATGAGGTGAGACAGACACTGAGAGCAGTTCACCCGAGAAAGGCTACTGGTCCCGATGGAGAGCCAGGAAAGGTGCTCAGAGCATGTGCAGATCAGCTATGCTCTGTTTTGACTGACATTTTTAACTCGTCTCTCAAGGCAGCCGTTGTTCCACAGTGTTTAAAATCTGCAGTAATTATTCCTGTACCAAAAAAACCATACTATTAGCAGTCTGAATGACTATCGACCAGTAGCATTAACACCCATTGTTATGAAGTGTTTTGAGAAAATGGTATTGAAACATCTTTTGCCTAGTCTCCCCCCAGACTTTGATCGGCACCAGTTTGCCTACAGGCGGGGCAGATCCACTGAAGATGCTATTGCCACTCGGTATTCAGCCATTTAGAAGACAAGGGGAGCTATGTAAGAATGTTGTTTGTTGACTATAGCTCGGCATTTAATACAATTATTCCCAGCATTCTCATCACCAAATTGCTTCAGCTTGGTCTGCCTACCAACACTTGCAGCTGGATTAAGGACTTCCTAACAAACAGAACACAGACTGTTAGACTCGGACCCCATTCCTCCTCTACAGTCATGCTTAACACAGGCTCGCCACAGGGCTGTGTGTTGAGCCCCACTTTGTATTCATTGTACACATATGACTGCATACCTGTTCATCCCACAAACATTATAGTGAAGTTTGCAGATGACACAACAGTAGTGGGGCTCATACCAGGAGGAGATGAGTCCGCATACAGAGATGAGGTCCAGAAACTGGTGAGATGGTGCTCAGATAATAATCTGCTATTGAATACAAAAAAAACCAAAAGAACTCATTATTGATTTTAGGAAGCATAGCAGTGAACCGCCTCCTCTATATATAGGCAAAGAGCATGTGGAGAGGGTGGAGGCTTTTAAGTTTTTGGGTGTTCATATTTCTCACAACCTTACCTGGGCAGTTAACACCATAGCTACGATAAAAAAGGCTCAACAATGTCTATACTTTCTGAGGCTCCTCAAGAAGAATGGCCTGAATGCACAGTTGCTGGTTTTATTTTATCGCTCTACTATTGAGAGCATTCTGTCATATGGCATCACAGTTTGGAATGAGGGCTGTTCAGCCGCAGACCGCAAAGCCTTCCAGAGAGTGATCAAGACTGCGCAAAAAATCACTGGCTGTTCTCTCCCTTCTCTGGAAGAGATTTCCAGGTCTCGGTACCTCAACAGAGCTACTGCCATCATTAAAGACTGTGCTCATCCAGGCCATGACTTCTTTCACCTGCTCCCCTCGGGAAAGCGGTACAGATTTTTTTTTCTTTTTCTTCCTTCTTCTTTCTACACCTTTCACTCTATATATATATCACAGACACACAGATCGCCCCAAAGGTCTCCCGAGTCGGCGGACGGAGCCACTGTTTACAGCAGGAGACGATACAGCAGGGACAGCAGGGAAGAGCTAGTGCTAGCTAGCACTCAACCGCCACCCGGTGCTAACGGAGAAACTCGACATACCGGGAACTGTAGCAAAAACGACGCGGGTGCCGGGCTGGAGTTTAGGCGGCGTGCAAGAAATATAAGACAGAATAATAACAAGCGATGGCAAGAACCAAGCAGACCGCCCATAAATCTACTGGAGGAAAAAGCCCCCCCCAGGAAGCAGCTAGCCACAAGGCTGCTCAGAAAAAGCGCTCCGGCCACCGGTGGAGTGAAGAAGCCGCACCGTTACAGGCCCGGTACCGTGGCTCTGAGAGAGATCCGTCGCTACCAGAAATCCACGGAGCTGCTCATCCGTAAGCTGCCCTTCCAGCGCCTGGTGAGGGAGATCGCTCAGGACTTCAAGACCGACCTGCGCTTCCTGAGCTTCGCCGTCATGGCTCTGCAGGAGGCCAGCGAGGCCTACCTGGTGGGTCTCTTCTCTTCGTGGACACCAACCTGTGTGCCATCCACGCTAAGAGGGTCACCATCATGCCCAAAGACTTCCAGCTGGCCCGCCGCATCCGCGGAGAGAGAGCTTAGACTTTCTGTTGCACATTCACCAACCACAATGCTCCGCACTGTGTGTCTATATATCTATCTATCTATCTATATATCTATATATATATATATATATATATATATATATATATATATATATATATATATATATATAAAATAATATGTACATATGTATACTAGCTGTTCTTGTTTTTTCTTGCCTTCTGACTGTTGCTCTGAGTGTTGCTATCCCTGTGTTGTTGCAATCCTGGAATTTCCCCATTGTGGGACTAATAAAGGCTTATCTTATCTTATCCCATAAAACCCGGACTACCAGGTTTAATCACAGTTTTTTCCCAGCAGCAGTACGTATTTTGAACGGATTTATGTAACACGCACAGACTGCTGATATTTTTTGTTATTTTGTAGCAACAACCCTGTGTGCATAAGCTGGTCTTTTGTATTTATCGCTCAGTATGTTTTTCATTATTGCTACGTACATATTGTATTCAACTTTTAGGTAATTTTGTTTCAAGCATTATTTATTGTTGTAATCATAAGAATGTTAAATGCATGAGTGAACTGTGAATGTGATAGTTTGTTTATAGTTTGTTTTTAGGGAGCAGCATCTCAATTTCGTTGCACTGTTCATTAACAATGGAATGACAATAACTTTGACTTTTTGGCACTTTGACTTTTGACTTCGACTAAAAGGCATTTTTGAGTGTCTATGATAAAGCGCTATATAAATCTGATGCATTATTATTATTATATGCAAAGTTACTGTGCAAAATTTTTTTAAAAAAGTATAAAATTAACATATTCATACATATGTGTTTTCTTCTGCCCCCCCCCCCAGAAAAATATGTTGCCACCACGCCAAGGTCTTTAAGCCAGAGGAAACACTGTAATCCATGTCCTTAGTCTGCTTGTCTTCAGAAAACTGTTTGCAGGCTTTCTTGTGCATCATGCTTAAAAGGGGCTTTCTTCTGGGATGACAGCCATGCAGACCATTTTGATGCAGTGTGTGGTGTATGGTCTGAGCACTGACAGGCTGACCCCCCCCACACACACACACACACCCACCCCTTCAATCTCTGCAGCAATGCTGGCAGCACTCTTACGTCTATTTTAAAAAGACAACCTCTGGAAATGATGCTGAGCACATGCACTCAACTTCTTTGGTCGACCATGGCGAGGCCTGTTCTGAGTGGAACCTGTCCTGTTAAACCGCTGTATGGTCTTGGCCATCATGCTGCAGCTCAGTTTCAGGGTGTTGGCAATCTTCTTATAGCCTAGGCCATCTTTATGTAGAGCAACAATTTTTTTTTTCAGATCCTCAGAGAGGTCTTTGCCATGAGGTACCATGTCGAACTTCCAGTGGCCAATATGAGAAAGTGTGTGAGCAATAACACCAAATTTAACACACCTGCTCCCCATTCACACCTGAGACCTTGTAACACTAATGAGTCACATGACACCGAGGAGGGAAAATGGCTAATTGGGCACAATTTGGAGATTTTCACTTAGGGGTGTACTCACTTTTGTTGCCAGCAGTTTAGACATTAATGGCTGTGTGTTGAGTTATTTTGAGGGGACAGCAAATTTACACTGTTATACAAGCTGTACCCTGACTACACTGTATCAAAGTATTACATCTTCAGTGTTGTCCCATGAAAAGATATAATAAAATATTTACAAAAATGTGAGGGGTGTACTCACTTTTGTGAGCTACTGTACATATATATATGTATGTATGTGTGTATGTGTATATATACATACACACACACATATACATCATCATCATCATAGCAGTCTGTCGTGGGCGACAATGACTGTTTCATTTAGGTCTGATCAGATATACACACATACAGTATATGTATATGTATATATATATATATATATATATATATATATATATATATATATACAGTATACACACACACACACACACACACACACACACACACACACACACACATATACAAACATACATACATATATATATACACACACACACACATATACATATATATGACAGAACACCCAGATGCTCTTCTCCTCATCTCAGGCGATTTCAACCACGTTTCACTGTCTCCCATTCTGCCCACTTTCACCCAGTATGTCACATGCCACACTAGAGACAATAAAACACTGGATTTGTTCTACGCAAACACTAAGGAGGCGTACACCTCATCACAACTCCCCCCACTTGGGAGATCAGATCACAACTTGGTTCATCTCCAGCCGGTGTACAAACCCCTAGTGCACAGACAACCTCCGGCCATGCACACTGTGGAGTTATGGTCTGAGGAGACAATGGACACTCTAAAGGACTGTTTTGAAGCCACTGCCTGGAAGCAGCTCTGCGATCCACGTGGTGAGGACATCGATGGCCTCATTCACACCTTCACGGGCTACCTCAGCTTCTGTGTGGACAAATCCGTTCCCACCAAGACCATACGGCGTCACTCAAACAACAAACCCTGGATCAACCCTGAGATAAAAACACTTCTGAGAGAGAAGAAGAGGATCTTCAGGTCGGGGAACAGGGAGATGCTGAAGTCCGTACAGAGGGAGCTGAGGAGAAAGATCAGAGAAGGCAAGGACAGCTTCAGGAAGAAGATGGAGGACAAGCTGCAACAGAGCGACATCAGCGGGGTCTGGAGAAACCTCAAAACCATCTCGGGGCTCCAGAATACCTCCCCCCAGGCCACGGGGGGCAGGGAGTGGGCGAACAACCTGAATCTGTTTTTCAATAGATTTGACCAACCGCCCTCCCCCCTGTCTGCACAACAACCACTGCTGCCTCTAAGAAATCAAGTCCTGCTGCCCACTCCCCACTCCACCGACACCCCCCCCACTCCCAACACACAGCCCCCCATCCTGACCCTGACCAAGACCCAGGTGAGGACGGAGCTGAGGAAGATCAAGGCGAGGAAGGCGTCGGGACCGGACGGCATCAGCGCAAAGCTCCTCAAGTCCTGTGCAGACCAGCTGTGTGGGATTGTGACGTATATCTTCAACATGAGCCTGAAACTGGGGAGGGTACCACAGCTGTGGAAAACATCTTGTGTGGTACCTGTACCAAAAACTTCCCACCCCAAAGACCTGAACAGCTACAGACCGGTGGCCTTGACGTCCCACTTGATGAAGACCCTGGAGAGACTGCTCCTTGCTCATCTCCGCCCCCTGGTGGAACCAGCGATGGATCCACTCCAGTTCGCCTACCAGCATGGCATTGGGGTGGAGGATGCAGTGATCTTCCTCCTTCACCGTTCTCTGTCCCACCTGGAGAAGCCCGGGAATATGGTGAGGATCATGTTCTTTGACTTCTCCAGTGCTTTCAACACCATCCAACCGATGATCCTGAAGGACAAGCTGCTGCGTGCAGGGGTGGACCAGCACCTGTCATCATGGATCCTGGACTACCTCACGAACCGGCCTCAGTTTGTGAGAACCCGGGACTGTGTTTCCGACACGATCATCAGTAGCACGGGGGCCCCCCAGGGAACGGTGCTGGCTCCCTTCCTGTTCACTCTTTATACTGCGGACTTCTCACACAACACAACACATTGCCATCTACAGAAGTTCTCTGATGACTCTGCGATCGTTGGTCTCATCTCCAACGGAGATGAAGCTGAGTACAGAGGGCTTATCCAGGACTTTGTGGACTGGTGCCATCGGAACTGCCTCCAGATCAACGCGAGGAAAACTAAGGAGCTGGTGGTGGACTGCCGCAGGCATGGGCAGCCCCTCACAGCACCAGTAAATATACAGGGAACAGACATCGAGATGGTGACATCCTATAAGTACCTGGGTATTCATCTGAACAATAAACTAGACTGGTCACACAATACTGACGCACTCTACAAGAAGGGACAGCGCAGGCTGTTCCTGCTGAGGAGACTCAGGTCTTTTGGTGTACAAGGGGCGCTGCTGAAGTCATTCTATGACACGGTGGTGGCATCAGCCATCACTTTTGGAGTGGTCTGCTGGGGCAGTGGCATTACTGCAGCCGATAGGAAGAGACTGAACAAACTGATTAAGAAAGCTAGCTCTGTCCTGGGGCAGCGCCTTGATCCGATGGAGGAGATAGGAGAGAGAAGGACGGTGGCTAAACTGTCATCTCTGCTGGAGTCCGAGTTCCATCCTATGCAGGACATACTGGATGCACTGAGGAGCTCATTTAGCAGCAGACTACATCATCCCAGGTGCACAACCGAGAGGTTTCGTAGGTCCTTCCTACCAACGGCTGTCAGACTGTACAACCTAAGCAGGGCTGCTCGCAGAGATAGCAAAAAGACGTAACAAACTAATAGTTTTTTGAATGCAAAAGATGCAATAGACTTACACAATGGTCCTCTCCGGCATACAACTAGGAACATACCGGTCGCTATGGAGGGTGAGAATATGTATGGGCACATAATCATACCATGTAGGATAACTAAATAGACGGTTATGCTGTTTTATCCCACCTAGCAACAATGCTCTGCACTGTGTGTGTTTATATATTTACATATTTATTCCATCTAGCTACAATGCTCAGCACTGGGTGTGTTTATATTTATATATCTATATATTTATTCCATCTAGCTACAATGCTCCGCACTGTGTTTTTATATATCTACATATTATTCCATCTAGCTACATTGCTCCGCACTGTGTGTGTTTATATACTTGCATATTTATTCCACCTAGCTGCAATGCTCCGTACTGTGGGTGTTTATATATTTACATATTTATTCCATCTAGCTACAATGCTCTGCACTGTGTGTTCATATATTCATATATTTATTCCATCCAGCTACAATGCTCTGCACTGTGTGCCTCTACTCACCGGCCACTTTATTAGGTACACCATGCTAGTAACGGGTTGGACCCCCCTTTGCCTTCAGAACTGCTTCAATTCTTCGTGGCATAGATTCAACAAGGTGCTGGAAGCATTCCTCAGACAGTTTGGTCCATATTGACATGATGGCATCACACAGTTGGCGCAGATTTGTCGGCTGCACATCCATGATGCGAATCTCCCGTTCCACCACATCCCAAAGATGCTCTATTGGATTGAGATCTGGTGACTGTGGAGGCCATTTGAGTACAGTGAACTCATTGTCATGTTCAAGAAACCAGTCTGAGATGATTCCAGCTTTATGACATGGCACATTATCCTGCTGAAAGTAGCCATCAGAAGTTGGGTACATTGTGGTCATAAAGGGATGGACATGGTCAGCAACAATACTCAGGTAGGCTGTAGCGTTGCAACGATGCTCAATTGGTACCAAGGGGCCCAAAGAGTGCCAAGAAAATATTCCCCACACCATTACACCACCACCACCAGCCTGAACCATTGATACAAGGCAGGATGGATCCATGCTTTCATGTTGTTGACGCCAAATTCTGACCCTACCATCCGAATGTCGCAGCAGAAATCGAGACTCATCAGACCAGGCAACGTTTTTCCAATCTTCTATTGTCCAATTTCGATGAGCTTGTGCAAATTGTAGCCTCAGTTTCCTGTTCTTAGCTGAAAGGAGTGGCACCCGGCGTGGTCTTCTGCTGCTGTAGCCCATCTGCCTCAAAGTTCGACGTACTGTGCGTTCAGAGATGCTCTTCTGCCTACCTTGGTTGTAACGGGTGGTTATTTGAGTCACTGTTGCCTTTCTATCAGCTCGAACCAGTCTGGCCATTCTCCTCTGACCTCTGGCATCAACAAGGCATTTCCGCCCACAGAACTGCCGCTCACTGGATATTTTTTCTTTTTCGGACCATTCTCTGTAAACCCTAGAGATGGTTGTGCGTGAAAATCCCAGTAGATCAGCAGTTTCTGAAATACTCAGACCAGCCCTTCTGGCACCAACAACCATGCCACGTTCAAAGTCACTCAAATCACCTTTCTTCCCCATACTGATGCTCGGTTTGAACTGCAGGAGATTGTCTTGACCATGTCTACATGCCTAAATGCACTGAGTTGCCGCCATGTGATTGGCTGATTAGAAATTAAGTGTTAACGAGCAGTTGGACAGGTGTACCTAATAAAGTGGCCGATGAGTATATATTTTATAGTAATATGTACATATGTATATTAGCTGCTCTTGCTTGCTTGTTTTTTTTCTTGCCTTCTGATTGTTGCTCTGAGTGTTGCTATCCCTGTGCTGTTGCAATCCTGGAATTTCCCCGTTGTGGGACTAATAAAGGCTTATCTTATCTTATATATATATATACACACACACACACACATATATACAGTATACACACACACACACACACACACATATATATATGCCCCGATGAAAGAGTGACTGAGCATCCTTTAACCACTGGAAAGAGCATCTTGAACATCAAGTATCATTTGAAATTGGTAAGACTGGGAAAACCAAGGGTCACACTGCTTTGAACTCGAGGCAACCTCCCATTCTGGCTCTAATATCAAACGATGCACAAGTGCCTGCTAATGCATGATAATATTTGGATTAACACATGCCTGCACACACACATAGATACAGACAGAGGTTTGCTTGCAGCTGCCACTACTGTGATAAAAGGAGCATACTGCTACTCTATTAAAGACACAAGATCTCCTCCTTGGCGTCCGGGCAGACGGTCGAGCTCTGGCCCTGACTGTGCACATCACCTGCATCCTCCCGGCGTTGGCCACCTGCTGCTAAAAGCCTTCGCCTCACAGGTGACCTTGGTGAATGGGCAACTTTCCGCCGCGACCCCTCCTCTAGACGGCCCAGACTGTTAGATGATGCTTCTCTCATTAACCCCCACTAAAGGACCCTCGACTAAACTAAACTTGGGGTATTTCCTTCTGGTTTGGCCACAAAGAACAACAGAGCAGACTTTAATCCTCGCCAACACTGACCAGCATAAAACCAAATCGACTGCGCTAAATATCAAGGCGTTGAATTATTCCTCTATTGTTAAGGTGGGACAATGGATTAAAAAGACTAGAAGTGCGCCAGTCCGGCACCAGATGGGGTAAAAACGTCCATCTACCGGACAGGGAACTAGTTATACAAAACAAGTGGCTAGTGCTATCAGGCTAACTAGCTAGCCTACTAGCAAGTTTGTGAGCCACTATCCGGAAAAATAGCAATAATTTATGGAATGGGACGCATACCTCAGAAAACTTATAAAGGTAGAGGCTCATACTGACTATTATCAGATCAGTATATTCAGACTCTGAGCGGGTAGCGAATATGAACTTACTGGAAAGCTTCAGGTTGGAGCATCCTGATGAGCTGCTGCCGGAGGCCTGTGAGACCCCGGTCTTTCCTGTGCTGCTACCCACGATAGCGGCTGAACCAACGGACGCAGCGGCGGCTCCTGGAATACCTGGCGGCTCAGCAAACGAGCTGGTCCTTTGCCGCCCGCTGCCGCTCATATCTCTGTGCAGGGGTCAGGGTTGTTTTTTTCCACCGTTTTCAGCTAGGCGACTCTTTTAATTGTGAATACCTGACAGCGCATAAACGTAATTGAACACACGGTGAAACACAGCTCCAGTTGCCGCCGGCTGTCTAGGTTGATAGCTGTTGCTAGACACCTAGAAACGGACCGCGCGCAATGCCACCTGGGAGATGGAGTTTGATGAAGCTGCTGCTCAGATTTACTGCTTCGCGTTTCACAAATCATAACAACTACAGATTAAAAACGAATCATCTGAGATTTAGGCCAAAGAAAGTGTACGGTATTAACAGTGTAAATATTATTACACGAATAGAGTTCTAATTCCACAGAAAATCAGTCATCATCCCAAATAAATAACTCTAAAGAGCTTGACAAGTGAATCAGTAAATAGGGCTGTCTACGCTTACATTGTGGCACACATATGCACATATGTATATCACTTCATGCTCCATATGTATACCACTTTAGGCTTCACATCTTAGATTGAACAAAGAACTGGGTCTCTTTGGAGATAACAGGAGGATGTGAACGTTTTGTCTTTGGTATGCAGAGAGACGGCCTGGAGGGATTTTCCTGGCCGCCAGAAGCTTTGGGAGGAGGTGTTAAGATCTGAAAGAAGATGCATTGTGACTTGGGATTAAATACAATGTGACTGTGTGTTTTGACAATGTGACTGTGTGCTTTGAAGTCCTGAGGTATTTAAAGGACGAATGTCTGGGTTTCTGACCCTAAGACGTATCATGAGCGAAAGAAATTCCCCCGAGCCAGCCGGGTCAGGAGCTCCCAGCCAAGCGTATGCCGCTACCGTCCAGCTACCGGACTTTTGGCGAGACAACCCGCGCTACTGGTTTCACTTGGTCGAAGCACAGTTCGCCCTCCGGGGGATAACGGTAGATGACACGAAGTTCTACCATGTGATTGCCAAGCTCGACAACCGCACGGCGCGGCATGTGCAGAGCCTTGTGGAGCAGCCACCGGCCGACGACAAATACGGCGGGTTGAAGGCTGCGCTCATCCAGCGCTTCACTCTCTCAGTCCAGGAGAGAGCGGAGAGGCTCCTGGCTCTGAACGACTTGGGAGATGACACGCCCGTTGACCTGATGGAGAACTACCTTCGGCCACGAGAGCGACCCTGGCCAGTTCGCCGTTGTTGGCCCAGCGGGACTTCCGCGCGCTGGCCCAGGAGGCGCACCAGATTCTCAATGCCAGCAAACAGCGCGCGGCCACCGTGGCAGCGACGGAGTTCGGCACGACGGCCGGAGATGGCGAGGGGCCAGAGACAGCGGTAGCAGACCCACCGACGACGGCGGCGGCGGGGGCCAAGGATCGCGGAGGAGACACCCTCTGTTTCTACCATCGCCGCTTTGCAGAGAAGGCACGCAAATGTATACCACCGTGCCAGTTCAAGCGCACGGGAAACGCCAAGCCCGGGGGTCGGTAGCAGCTGCGGGCCTCGGTGAAGAGAACAAGCTGCTCTACTTGACGGATGTGCGTTCGGGGAGGCAATTCCTCGTGGACACAGGCTCCCAAGTGAGTTTCATCACGCCTACCTCCGCTGACCGGCTGGTGGGTCCCGGAGGTCACGGGGCGTCAGCAGCGAACGGCTCGGAGATTAAGACCTTTGGTGAGAGGAACCTGCTTCTGTCCCTACACGGCCGTACATTTGAGTGGACTTTTGTTATAGCTGCAGTGAGTTTCACTATGTTGGGGGCTGATTTTCTGTGCTCACATGGTTTGTTGGTTGACCTTGCTAACAGGCGCCTGGTTAATGCACTTTCTTTTTATTCTATTCCCTGTGCAGCCCGAGTGACCCCGCCCACAGCACAAGCCAACGTCGCAACGGCAAGCGGTAAGTTCCACACACTGCTCACTCAGTTCCCAGCACTCACGGTTCCCACATTTTCAGCAGCCGTCGCTAAACACGGAGTGGAACATTTTATTACTACCACCGGACCGCCCGTTTTTGCAAAAGCTCGGCGCTTGGATTCAGCTAAACTGACCATAGCGCGCGAGGAGTTCGCCAACCTGGAAAAGTTGGGCATCATCAGACGTTCAAACAGCCCATGGGCTTCCCCGCTTCACATGGTCCCGAAAGCTGATGGCTCGTGGTGACCTTGCGGAGATTTCCGCAGGTTGAACAACGCCACGGCGCACGACCGCTACCCAATCCCGCATATCCAAGATTTTTCCGTTCATTTGGCGGGGGTGCGCGTCTGTTCTAAGATAGACTTCGTCTGCGGTTACCATCAAGTCCCAGTGCGCGCTGAGGACATACCCAAAACAGCGGTAATAACTCCGTTTGGCCTATTCGAGTTTTTGCGCATGCCGTTTGGGCTTAAAGGCACTGCGCAGACGTTCCAACGCATGATGGACGCGGTGTTGCGCGATCTCCCCTTCGTATTCGTCTTCCTGGACGACATCTTAGTAGCCAGCGCGTCCGAAGACGAACACGAAAACCACCTCACGGCAGTTTTCCGGAGGTTGGGAGAGCACGGGTTAATAATCAACTCCGCGAAGTGTCATTTCGGGGTGACGCAGATTGATTTTTTGGGGGCATCACGTCTCCCCAGAAGGAGCGGTTCCGCTGCCTGACAAAGTGCGCGCGGTAACAAATTTTCCCCAGCCGCAAACAGTCAAGGCGTTACAGGAGTTTTTGGGAATGGTGAATTTTTATAACCGTTTCCTCCCCCGCGCAGCGCAGCTCATGCAACCATTGTATGCCGCACTAAAAAAACAAAAAACCCAAAATAAGATCGAATGGTCTCCGGAGCAAGAGCGAGCATTCTCTGAGGTCAAAACAGCCCTGGCAAACACTGTGTTGTTGGCACATCCAGACCCAACGGCCCGCATAGTGCTCACTACTGACGCGTCAGATGTGGCCATAGGGGTGGTCGTGGAGCAGCATGTAGCCGGGGCTTGGCAGCCGCTCGCCTTTTTCAGCAGGACTTTGCGCGATAGTGAACGAAAATACAGCGCATTCGACAGGGAGTTGTTAGCTCTCCACTTGGCCATTCGCCACTTCCAGTTCTGGCTGGAGGGACGCCGTTTCACTGCGTTCGTTGACCACAAGCCGCTGACATTCGCAATGGCCAAGGTTTCAGAACTGTGGTCAGGCCGGCAGCAGAGGCAGCTGGCCGCCATCTCAGAGTTTACTACCGATATTCAGCATGTGGCGGGTAAACTGAATGTAGTGGCAGACTGTCTCTCGCGCGCAGTGGCGGCCCCAGTCCACGTAGGGATAGATTATGCAGCCATGGCCGCGGATCAGGGTAGCGACGCGGATGTGCGCGCGCTCCAGTCTGGACCAACAGGGTTAAGGCTGGAGAACAGGGTGCTGCAAGACGGTATGCCCCCCCTAATCTGTGATGTCTCCACTGGGCGACCGCGTCCTGTGGTACCGGCCGCGTGGCGCCGCCGCGTTTTTGACTCAATTCATTCTCTGGCGCACCCGGGAGTGCGCACGTCGGTCAAAATGGTGGGAGAGAAATTTGTTTGGCCAAACCTGCGCAAACAAGTTAGTGAGTGGGCGGCAGCCTGCATGGCTTGTCAACGAGCCAAGGTACACAGACACACAAGAGCTCCCTTGGAGCCGTTTCATATCCCGGCTAAGAGGTTCGATCATGTTCATGTGGACCTCGTAGGCCCCCTCCCGCTGTCACAGGGGTGCACACACCTTCTGACAATGGTAGACCGCACCACGCGCTGGCCGGAAGTGGTCCCACTGTCGTCAACCACAGCCGAGGAGGTGGCGCGTGTGTTTTTAACAGCATGGGTAGCGCGCTTTGGAGTCCCATCGGACATTACATCCGATAGAGGTCCTCAATTTGTTTCCGAACTTTGGTCAGCAATGGCCCGCAGCCTGGGGGTAACGATCCACTGCACAACCGCGTACAATCCGCAGGCTAATGGGTTATGCGAACGTTTTCATAGGTCATTGAAAGCGGCTCTCAGAGCGTCGCTTACGGATGCAAATTGGGTGGACAAGCTACCATGGGTTTTATTGGGGTTGCGTTCTGCACCTAAAGAGGATTTAGAAGCCTCCCCGGCTGAGCTAGTTTTTGCGCAGCCACTCCGGCTGCCCGGGGGATTTCTCCCAGATAATCCTGCGCCAGAATGCTCCCCAGCTCAGCGGTTGCAGAGTGGCACGGAATCGGGCACGCTGCCTGGCCCCGTTCACCACAGTTTTCCGCGCGTTTTTGTGCCTAAGGCCTTAAAAAACGCGGAGTTTGTTTTTGTCAGACACGATGCTCATTGTCCACCGTTGCAACCACCTTATGATGGACCATTTAGAGTGCTGGAAACAGGGGATAAGCATTTTTTGCTAGATTTGGGGGGCAGGAAAGAAAAAATTGGCATAAACAGGCTCAAACCCGCCTTTGTGGTGGCGGACGAGGATGTGCTGTCGACCAGGGCTCCTTGGCGCGGCAGACCCCCTAAGGGACATTCCCCAGAACACCCACAGAGATTGACTAACAGTTCTCACCCTCAGACAGCAGCTCCATGGCAGGACGGCACCGTGGAAGTGGTAAAGCCCGCTTACAGCAGATACGGGAGGAGACTGAGGCCCAAGCAGCACGTGGACTGATGTGTAATGGTTTATCATGACATGCAGACTGTTATTCCGTTGTTCCATCTTAGACGTTTGGGGGGGGGGGTCATGTGGCACATATGTATATCACTTCATGCTCCATATGTATACCACTTTAGGCTTCACATCTTAGATTGAACAAAGAACTGGGTCTCTTTGGAGATAACAGGAGGATGTGAAAGTTTTGTCTTTGGTATGCAGAGAGACGGCCTGGGGGGATTTTCCTGGCCGCCAGAAGCTTTGGGAGGAGGTGTTAAGATCTGAAAGAAGATGCATTGTGACTTGGGATTAAATACAATGTGACTGTGTGTTTTGACAATGTGACTGTGTGCTTTGAAGTCCTGAGGTATTTAAAGGACGAATGTCTGGGTTTCTTCCTCTTTCTGTTTTTGATGTTGGAAGATGTGAATAAACCTGACTCATGAGATGAACTCTGCCTCGTCATTTTCACATTATCCACAACATCACCGATCTCATGAACGCGCCAGGGTATCAAAAAATGACGATTTCAATGCATTTCTATGGCAATGTTAGCTAAATTTAAACAAAGAAAATGTCGAAATGGTGTGCAACTGGCTCATGTAGCCAACACCATCTTATGAAAGATGGTGATAACAATCAGAATACAAGTTTTTTTAGATTCATATCGACCAGCAGAGATTTCCACATGATGATTTCGTGGGCTGCCTTTTCATATGAGTTGGCTGAGGGATGATATGACCCACATCTCTATCTGGCTGCCACAAATGGAGATTGCTACTGCTGCAGGTATGTCTGTTTACCGAACAATGACTTTATTTATCATTAAAAGTAAGCTGTCTACACTTAAAGTTAATGCGAACATGTGAAAAACACCCGAATTTGCATCAGAGGGAGTTAATAGCTAAAATAGCATTAGCATAGAAATGCGTTGACTCGGTAGAAATATTAATTCCAATTTGAGCAGTTTATCAGCCTCAGTGTGACCATATCCATCCATCCATCTATCCATCTTCTACTGCTTTTCCGGAGGTCCGGGTCGCAGAGGCAGCAGTTCAAGCAGAGAAGCCCAGACGTCCCTCTCCCCAGCCACCTGCTCCAGCTCTTCAGAGAGGATACCAAGGCGTTCCCAGACCAGCTGGGAGACATAGTCTCTCCAGCGAGTCCTGGGTCTGCCCTGGGGTCTCCTGCCAGACGGACGTGCCCGAAATGCCTCAAATGGGAGGCGTCCAGGAGGCATCCTAATCAGATGCCCATACCATCTCAACTGACTCCTTTCAATGTGGAGGAGCAGCGGTTCTACTCTGAGCCTCTCCCAGATGACTGAGCTCCTCACCCTATCTCTGAGGGTGAGTCCAGCAATCCTACGGAAAAAGCTCATTTCAGCAGCTTGTATCCGCGATCTTGTTCTTTCGGTCATTACCCAAAGCTCGTGACCATAGGTGAGAGTAGGAACGTAGATTGACTGGTAAATTGACAGCTTTGTCTTAGAACTAAGCTCCCTCTTCACCACAACAGACCGGTACAATGTCCACATCACTGCAGATGCTGCTCCAATCCGTCTGTCAATCTCTCACTCCATTTTCCCCTCACTCGTGAATAAGACCCCAAGATTCTTAAACTCCTCCACTTGGGGCAGGAGCCTGTCCCCAACCCAGAGCGGACAATCCACCTTTTTCCGGCTGAGGACCATGGACTCGGACTTGGAGGTGCTGATTCTCATCCCAGCTGCTTCACACTCAGCGGCAAACTGTCCCAGCAAGAGCTGTAGGTCATTGCTGGATGAAGCCAACAGGACAACATCATCTGCAAACAATAGAGATGAGATCCTGTGGTCACCAAGCATGACACCCTCCATTCCCTGGATGCGCCTAGAAATCCTGTCCATAAAAATTATGAACAGGATCAGTGACAAAGGGCAACCCTAGCAGAGTCCAACTCTCACTGGGAATGAGTCCGACCGAGCGTTGGCAATACGAACCAAACTCTCACAACGGTCGTACAGAGACCGAATAGCTCATAACAACAAGCCCGATACCCCATATTCCCAAAGCACCCCCCACAAAAAAACACAAGGGACGCGGTCAAATGCCTTCTCCAAGTCCACAAAACACATGTAAACTGGTTGGGCAAACTCCCACGAACTCTCGAGAATTCTTGAGAGGGTAAAGAGCTGGTCCGATGTGCCACAGCCAGGACGAAAACCACATTGCTCCTCCTGAATCCGAGGTTCGACCAACAGCCGGACTCTCCTCTACAGTACCTTAGCATAGACCTTCCCAGGGAGGCTGAGGAGTGTGATCTCTCTAAAGTTGGAGCACACCCTCCATACCATATGGAGGGTGTGCCATATTAACACTGCAACCATATTAACACTGCAATTAAACTAGTTTAAAAATAAGACTGACACTCACCTGCTGACAAATGGACCGAAGCTCTGTAGAGCTGAAATGAAGTGTCGGGATTAACAAGGCGAACGAGTGTAAATAAATAGGACAGTACGGGAGACGGGAGGCTGTTTTCCCTCTGAGCTCCAGTGGATAAATTTTGCAAACCTATACATGACGGGTTTTGGGGGATTTCCACAGCAGGTACAATTTATTTTCTATTACTGGAGTGTTCCGCCAATGTACAGCCAAGCTGGTGCATTTATTCGTCGTTACAAATATCAATAAATATTGTTTCTGGACACTGTTGAATCATTCTTCCACATACTGGCTGGTAGACAGTAGGGACACTTTTTGCGATCATATATTTAAAGTTTTTGATCATATCTGATCTGATCTTGCAGTGAAAGCTTGTCATAATATTGATATGCCATATTGTTTCAATGGTAAACTGCCAGGTTTTTTTACCTCTGCGCTTTGCACGTTCACATGCCAGTACCCGGATGTGTAGCCAGCCCTATGCATTTTGAGTCTACCAGACCAGAGGAAGAGAAATGGACTAAGAGTAATCTTGAAGTAAGAGTATGTGAAGAGGGACTTCCGGTTATGGCGGCCACGTAGGAAGACGTGTTTCACACTGCTCTGCTCCTAAAAATAAAAAGTAGGCTAAAACTCTCTTAATTGGAACAAAAACCTATCCCAGCGTTTAGGCGCGGATATGGTAAAGACTAAGGCTGGGAAATTAGGCGGAGGAAAAAGTAATTCAACAAAACAATCCAAACTAACAGACTTCCACGCTCGTGACGAAGCAGAAAAATCTCCAGAGACTATGGTGGAGGGTGTAGCCAGCGGCGGAGCGGTAACTGCTGAGGAGGGAACGAGTGCGGTGCTCGCTGCCATCAGCTCCATGAGAGCAGACTTTTCGTCTAAATTTGATGGGATTATAGCAGCGGTAGAAGGAATGAGAAAGGAAATAAGTGACTGTATGGAACGAGTATCGCAGGCGGAGCTCCGAATTTCAAGCGCTGAAGATGACGTCACCAGCCTACAATCTAAGTTGCAAACACTGGAATCAAAATGGAAACGTCTGGAAGATAACGTCCTGGATTTAGAATCCCGCTCACGACGGAATAATTTGAGGCTGGTGGGTCTCCCGGAGGGAGCGGAGGGACGGGACCCATGTTCCTTTTTGGAAGAGTGGATTCCAGAAGCGCTGAACAACGCGGACCTGCAGTCATCGGTCGTCTTAGAGAGCGTTCATCGAATCGGCCCACCGAGAGATAATAAGACACCACCGAGGACGCTGATTATGAAGTTCCTCAGTTACAGAGACAAGATGACGGTCATCAACGCGGCGCGAGCTAAAGGGGAAATCAAATACCAGGATCAACAGGTGCGGTTCTACCCAGATTTGGCCACAGGAATTCAACAATTAAGGAGGCAGTTCGACCCCACCCGTAAAGAGCTGCGCAACCTCGGGATTCGTCACGGAGTGATTCATCCGGCAAGACTCCTGGTCACATATAAGGGGAGAACCCACACCTTCAAGACCCCTCAAGAGGCGCAGGAGCTCATTAAGCAGATCCAAAAGGAGACTGGAGGGAGCTAAGCATGAACATGATAAAGGTAGAACATTTAAGCATTTGTACAGGCATCTGATTGATCTGAAACATATAACATGTCTACAAAATACAGATTGTATTATTAAAAAAAAAAAAAAGCTATGATGTACAAAGTTGCTTTAAAACTTTTAAGTTATGTTGAAAAACTACAGAAGAGAGTTAATGTCATTAAAAATAGTAGTAGAGTCAGGGAGATTGAGAGGAGAAAGAGAGAGTGGTTTGACTGATCCTCGCAGGTGTGGAACAGTCACTAGCTATAACAGGAGACGAAATTTTTTTTGATTTTGGGGGGATTACCACGAATGTGGGGAAAGGGAATTTGTTTTTGTGTAGTTTGTAGGATGAATGTTCAACCATCCATGTTTTTGCTTCTCTGTATGAGCATGTTTATATTGCAAGGTAATCTCAAACTCCTTATTGATCATAGATCAAAGCGTTAATCTTAATTTAACTTCATGGAATTGCAGAGGTCTACAAAATCTAAAAAAACTTAAACAAGTTATGAATAAAATAAAAGACATAGATTCAAAAATTGTATTTTTACAAGAAACTCATCTAACAGAGGAGGATGTAAAAAGAATTAGGAGAAGATGGCAAGGAAATGTGTTCACCTCATCATTTTCATCCCGAGCCAGGGGAGTTATGACTCTCATACATAAAACAGTCCCATTTCAAGTGAAAAATGTAATTGGAAACAAATTAGGAAGATATCTAATCATCCAAGGATCTTTGTTTTGAGAAAATATAAATCTGGTGAACTTATACGGTCCCAATACTGATGATCAAAACTTCTTCGTTAATTTATTCCTTACTTTATCATCACTTACAGGGCAACATATAATAGCAGGGGATTTTAATTGTACATTGAATCCCAGTATAGATAGATCAACAGGACTGGACTGTACGCACAATGGACGCAGGATGACCATTAATCATTTTATGAAAGAATTGAGATTGCTAGATATATGGAGAGAAATGAAACCATAAGTCAAAGCCTATTCTTGTTATTCTAATACCTATAAGACATTCTCACGTATTGACTACTTTTTGATCTCCACAGAATTAAGGTCCAAGATTCAAAACTGTTTCTATGATAATATTGTGATCTCTGATCATGCACCCTGCTGTCTAATATACGTAGATAAGAAATTGACAAAGGATCCAGGTAGGTGGCATTTTCAGCATAAATGGCTTCAGGATGAGGAATTTGTTAAGTACATAGAAAAACAGATAGATGAGTTCTTTGATATCAATACTACACAAACATCAGCATGTATAAAGTGGGAGGCTTTCAAAGCTTTTATTAGGGGGCATATTATTAGTTATACAGGTTCAAAATCTAAGAAGACTCGAGAGGAGAGAGTCCAATTGGAGCGTAAAATAAAAATTCTTCAAGAAAAAGTGTATGCAGGAAGTAACCCACAGTTAGAGAACAAATTACTGATTCTGAGAGCTGAATATGACAAAAAATCAGCGAATAGAGCTGCCTCAAGTCTTCTAAGATTGAAGCAAACTTTTTATGAACAAGGTGAAAAATCAGGAAAATTATTGGCATGGCAGATTAAACAATTAGAATTTAAAACACCAATTACCAGTATTATAAGTAACGGACAGGCAGTTATAGATCCTTTAGAAATTAATAGTGCCTTTAGAGATTATTATGAAAAACTATATGATACAAAAAATGAAACTGACTTAACAAAACTAAATGGGTTTTTGGGTGGATTATCTATACCGTGTATTCCAAATGAAAACAGGGAGATACTGGAGTCTAAAATTAGTCAAGAAGAAGTTGGGCTAGCCATTGATAATATGAAATCAGGAAAAAGAGCAGGACCAGATGGTCTTCCAGTTGACCTCTATAAAAAATTTAAGAATAAATTAATAAAACCACTTTTGGAAATGGTTTTAGAAGCATTTCAAAATAGTATTTTACCACCATACATGAATAATGCCTTAATTATACTGTTGCCAAAACCAGGTAAACCCCCTAATAAATGTGAAAACATGAGACCAATAAGCCTATTAAATGCTGACCTTAAGATAATTTGTAAAATTTTAGCAAGACGACTACAAGAAATATTACCAAATATTATTAACCGAGATCAGAATGGCTTTATAATGGGAAGACAAGGCTTCCATAATGTAAGAAGATTATTTAATATTACTTATTCCAATAAAGAAGCACCGGATACAGCTCTCCTATCATTGGACACCGAAAAGGCCTTTGATAGGGTCGAATTGCCCTATCTTTTTGAAGTCCTACAAAGGTTTGGACTTGGAAATAATTTCATAAAATGGGTTCAGATAATATACAATAATGCTACAGCAGAAATCCTAACAAACAACAATATCTCAAAATCAATAAAAATCAATAGAGGACGTCGACAAGGCTGTCAACTTTCACCCTTATTGTTTACTATGGCATTTGAACCTTTAGCAATGGCAGTACGTTTACATCCACAAATATATGGAATTAAAGTAGGACCAACAGAACATAAAATCTCCCTGTATGCCGATGACATAATTTTGTTTATGTCGAATTTTAAAAAATCAATTCCGACCTTGTTAAATTTAATAAAGACCTTTGGGGAAATATCAGGATATAAAATAAATAAAACTAAATCTTCAATATTAATGCTAAATGAGACCCAGAGAAATCACCCAGCTCCTGAGGTAAATCAATTCAATGTTGTAAATCAGTTTAAATATTTAGGAATTCAAATTGTGCCTAAGCTAGAATCAGTCGCCAGTGCCAACTATGAAGCCTTAATGACAGATATTAATGAGTTACTTCAGAGATGGATGTCACTACCAATGTCGATGATCGGGAGAATTAATATACTTAGAAGTAATATCTTACCAAAAATACTTTATTTATTTCAATACATTCCTTTACCACCACCTTCAGATCTATTCTCAAGAATTAAAAAAAAGTTAGTGGAATTTATATGGAACAATAGGAAGGCTAGATTACGTTTGTCCTTACTATATTTACCATTTGATCGTGGAGGTCTGAAATGTCCAAACCTTATGTTCTATTACTGGTCAGCACAACTGAGGTCTATGACATATTATTTTTCATCAAATGATCTCCCTCACTGGGCTGAAATGGAATCATACAATTTACCTTTACCTCTTCCCTTATTCTTATACTCAGACTCGACTAAAAAATTACAGAAACAAGTTAAAAATCCAATTGTAAAGCACATGATCAAAATATGGTGTGAAACCAAAAAATATTTAAAAGAACCACACTCACTGTCACAATTTAGCCCAATATGGGGTAATCAATATTTTACACCAGGGAGAGCGGATACTGTATTTAAAATATGGAATTTAAAAGGGATTCAAAAGATTCAAGACTTATATTTGTCACGCTCAGATAACATAATGTCTTTTGAAGAGCTGAGGATTAAATTCAATCTTTATAGAATACACTTTTTTAAATATCTTCAGCTTAGAAATTTTGTTCAATCAAATCAAAATAATGCTCTCACCCGACCTACTTATTCATTTTTGGAAAAAATTTTGATGAAAGATAGTAAGAGAAAGGGTATTATTTCAGAGTTTTACAACTCATTGACACTATTCTCAAGTGAAAACTCACAGAAAAGACTGAATTACTGGAAAGAGGACCTGCAAATTGAAATTTCAGAGGAACAATGGGAAATGGCTTGTGTAGGAGCTCAAACCAAATCAATAAATGTACGTCTTAAACTGATACATTTTAAATGGTTAATGCGGATGTATATTACACCAGTGGAATTAAATAGATATAACAAAAACATACCAGATACATGCACAAAATGTATGGAAAGTAAAGGAACCCTATTTCACTGTTTATGGGAATGTAGAAAAATCAGAATGTTTTGAGAAGAGGTGAGGGTAACAATTGAAAAAATAATTTCAAAACAAATCACATTGAACCTCAACTGTTTTTGTTGGGTCTGTATCCAGAAAAACATAACTTTAATAAGAGTGAAAGAGTATTCATAGACCTCAGTTTGCTTAATGCCAAAAAATGTATTGCACTACTGTGGAAAAAGATTCATAGACCAGATGTGACTCAGTGGTTAAGACAAATGTTAACAAACCTTCCACTAGAAAGAATAACATATATACTGAAATCAAAGGAAAATGTGTTTGAGAATATATGGAGACCTTTCATTGATTATGTAAAGAATTTAAACATAATGTCTGAAAAGAAGGTGAATGATATGTGTTGACCTTGCAAATTCCAAGCTGTTGAATGTATATTATGTATTCTTATGTAATAGATTACCTAGACTAAACAGAGGAGCATTGTTGTTGACTTGTGTTTGTTAATGGTTGTTGTTGTTTTTATTACACAATTATTATTATTATTTTTTTGTTATTCTTTTTAATTTTTAAATTACTTTTGTGTTAGTGTCTGATTGTTTGTGCCATGTTTGTAAAAAAAAAAAGGTTCAATAAAAAATATTGTGGAAAAAAAAATAAGTATTTGGTCAATAACAAAAGTTCATCTCAATACTTTGTTATATACCCGTTGTTGGCAATGACAGAGGTCAAACGTTTTCTGTAAGTCTTCACAAGGTTTTCACACACTGTTGCTGGTATTTTGGCCTATTCCTCCATGCAGATCTCCTCTAGAGCAGTGATGTTTTGGGGCTGTCGCTGGGCAACACGGACTTTCAACTCCCTCCAAAGATTTTCTATGGGGTTGAGATCTGCAGACTGGCTAAGCCACTCCAGGACCTTGAAATGCTTCTTACGAAGCCACTCCTTCGTTGCCCGGGCGGTGTGTTTGGGATCATTGTCATGCTGAAAGACCCAGCCACGTTTCATCTTCAATGCCCTTGCTGATGGAAGGAGGTTTTCACTCAAAATCTCACGATACATGGCCCCATTCATTCTTTCCTTTACACTGATCAGTCGTCCTGGTCCCTTTGCAGAAAAACAGCCCCAAAGCATGATGTTTCCACCTCCATGCTTCACAGTAGGTATGGTGTTCTTTCTCCTCCAAACACGACAAGTTGAGTTTTTACCAAAAAGTTCTATTTTGGTTTCATCTGACCATATGACATTCTCCCAATCCTCTTCTGGATCATCCAAATGCTCTCTAGCAAACTTCAGACGGGCCTGGACATGTACTGGCTTAAGCAGGGGGACACATCAGGCACTGCATTTGAGTCCCTGGCGGCGTAGTGTGTTACTGATGGTAGCCTTTGTTACTTTGGTCCCAGCTCTCTGCAGGTCATTCACTAGGTCCCCCCGTGTGGTTCTGGGATTTTTGCTCACCGTTCTCGTGATAATTTTGACCCCCACGGGGTGAGATCTTGCGTGGAGCCCCAGATCGAGGGAGATTATCAGTGGTCTTGTATGTCTTCCATTTTCTAATAATTGCTCCCACAGTTGATTTCTTCACACCAAGCTGCTTAACTATTGCAGATTCAGTCTTCTCAGCCTTGTGCAGGTCTATAATTTTGTTTCTGGTGTCCTTTGACAGCTCTTTGGTCTTGGTTATAGTGGAGTTTGGAGTCTGACTGTTTGAGGTTGTGGACAGGTGTCTTTTATACTGATAACGAGTTCAAACAGGTGCCATTAATACAGGTAACGAGTGGAGGACAGAGGAGCCTAAAGAAGAAGTTACAGGTCTGTGAGAGCCAGAAATCTTGCTTGTTTGTAGGTGACCAAATACTTATTTTACTGAGGAATTTACCAATTAATTCATTAAAAATGCTTCAATGTGATTTTCTGGATTTTTTTTTTCTCATTTTGTCTCTCATAGTTGAGGTATACCTATGATGAAAATTGGAGACCTCTCTCATCTTTTAAGTGGGAGAACTTGCACAATTGGTGGCTGACTAAATACTTTTTTGCCCCACTGTAAGAGTGCAGAGTGCAGACACACAATTGAACATACAATTGAGTAAAATGGCCCAAGGATTATGGAAAATATGCACAGCAGTGATTTCACGGATGGGTCAGTATTCATGAAAGTGTGGTTATCACGACGGCCCTCACGGACCGTCACAAGACGCCCCAGTCACCAGAGAGTTTGCAGTGGTAATTTATTGTTGAGTAAGGATGAACACACACAGAACACATGCAGTGGCTGGGTGAAGTCTGAGCCGGGGAACACCCGATGCGCCAGACGAGATAATCACAAAGATACAGTCACATAGAGCGTACCTTACAACGGGACCGTTAACAGACGGGTAACGGGGGATTCCCAAGTCCGTTAACCACGATGAGCAAGGAGAATAACAGGAGCACGACGGAACGTGGCTGAACATACAGGTGAACAACAGGATATAACAGAGACTGCCGCGTTGGAGGACATTTAGCATCCACTTATAGCTCTGGTGGCTAATGACCCCAACGCGGCACAGCTGCTGCTAATGACAGCAGAGCAGCAGCTGACTTTGACAGCAGGGAGCTCCCCCGGGCGCCTTCACAATAAGAGCCCGAGGAGCTGGAAGGAATCCTCAGCTGCCAAAGCCAGAGAACAAAAAGATATGAGACCCGAGTGTGGCCAGAACCGACACTCGGGTTATGACAGTACCTCCCCCTCAAGGCCGAGCTCTGAGCGGCCTGAGTAACACCCAAGCCCCCACCCCCACCCCCCTAGGGTGGGTGGATGGGGAGCTGGCAGGAGGGAGAGAGAGACAAACAACCAACAAGGCTACAAAGGTAGGGAGAAAAAAAAACCCACAATAAGTACAAAATAGGCAACACACCCTTGGGCAAACAGAGTGACACAAAAACACAAAACAATCCCCCCCCCACCACACACACACCCCAACAGTCCCACAGACGAGATCAGGAACCCGGAAAGGGCGCAGTCCAGGCCCGGAGGGATGGGGCAAAAGGTTCGGGGGGGTCGTCCGGCAACAAGAGGCCACAGAACAGGGAGGGGAAAAGAGGACAGTTCGGGCGGCCCACCCCAGTCCCATGCTCGGGGGAAGAGAGTTTCAGGCGGCCGGAGCAGGTCGCCGCACAGGAAGATAAACAGGTCGGGGGGCCGGCCCAGAGAACCAAACCAACGAGACAGCCCTTCAGGCGGCCGCCCCGCAACACCGGCCCACCAGAACCGTTGGGAGGAAGCAGCCGGTGATCCCACAGAAAAGGGGGGAGATGAGGGGAAACCGGGCGGAGCGTTCGGGACCCCAACGGCCCCAGGTGGAGATGGGTAGTGCTCCTCAGGGAGACGAGGAGGATGACTGTGGAGATGAGGGTGATGAAGAAAACGAGCCTGTCCAGCATCCGGTGGCTGGGGATCTGCAGCTCCCTCACCGAACCTAGGACCTGCTGGTGCAGCACCCACGGTGGACCCCGATTGGGCCTCCGGAACCAAACCCACGGTGGACCCCGATTGGGCCTCCGGAACAGCACTCCCGGTGGACCCCAACTGGACCGGAACAGCACTCCCGGTGGACCCGGTCGGCGTGGCACCAGACTCGACCTCCAACCCCGAAACCGGAACCTCTGGCGCAGCAGGCGAGAGCAGCCCCTCGCCGGCGACCCTGGGAGAAGACTCACACAAGAGAGAAAACCCGGGATCAGGATCACCGGCAGCGCCAGAACCCGGCGAGATAAGCTCGGACGCAGCGGGCGGCTGCACCCGGCTCATCTCCCCTTGAGACAGGCAAAAGTGCTCTCAAAGGTGAAGAAGAAAGATAAAACAGAGCACTTGCCTGAGCTCGGGTTCTGACGCCGTCCAGGACTGCGATGATCCGGGCTCAGAAGTCAGGAGGTCGTCCTCAGGCTCCCACTCAGCTGCGTCGGGCTCCGCAGCTGGCATGATGGTGCGTGCAGCTAGAGAGTCCTCCAGCACCGATGTCCACGCCGGTGGCCCGCACGGTGTGGTGGCAGGAGAATCTTGCCCTGCTGGACCGGACCGCTCCTCCGTGGAACCCCGGGGACGCTTCTTCATCGGCGATGGCTCCACGCTGCAGTCCGCTCTCCTCCTCCGCCCATGGCGTGGCTGCGGAACCGGAACCAGGCTCTCCAGAACCGCAGGCCCCCTCCTCATCCAGCGACGTTGGCCTGACGTCGAGGACCGCTCAGCGGGGGGAGACACAGAGGAAGCAGGGTTATTACTTTCGTCCACAGCGGGTGGAGGGAGCTCGGGGGGCTGCATACCCCGAACTCCACCCCCAGGAGTCAGACAAGGCAAAACAATATCAAAAGAAGAGAAATTATCATGCACTTGCCTTTCCCCTAAGGGTAAGATGGTCCTCGCTGTGGGGGACGTCATTCCTTCCTTTCCCCGCTGGATGGCGACAGAGGGCCCTCTGGGAAGACGAGATGAGGCCACTCGAGGCGGATCCGGGATGAAGCTCGCCGAAACGGAGCTCTCGTGACACACAGCAGCCAGGATAGGCGACGAGGAGGAGGGGGCGACAGCCGGGGTCAGTCGGGCATGAAGCACTGACGGGACAGCAGGCGAGGGCCCGGGAGAAGACGAGGCTGCGGGGATTCCCCTCTGACGAGGCGCGGGAGTGACAGCTGTGTGGGGGGTTGAGCCCTTGCGGCGACCCGGGACAGCATCCAGACGGGGCTCTAGCCGAGGTTGGAAGCCGGAGTGACGACGGTTCCTTGTAGGGGGTGAGGCGAAGGTGAGGTCCGGAAATCGCCGTTCCTGAGCAGAAACGGCGGCAAGCAAGTCAGCAAACTCAGGAAACTCACGCAGCGCTGGATTCCTCTCCACGAGTCTAACCGCCGCCACCACATGCTTCATACACGCTGGAGGATTCTCAGCGGAGCAAGCAGCTGCCACCCGGTCCCAGATCTTGTCTGCTGTCATCTGCAGCTTCTCTGGGGGAATCCCGAGTGACGACATGCCCGATGGGAAAAGACCTCTGGATGGTGCGAACCCCCGGGCCGGAACAGAGGCAGGAGCGGGATCCCGAAGCGAGGGGCGACGTCTCCTCCGCTTCAGCTTCCTGCCAGGATTTCCCTCCAGCCCTCGGAGTATCTCACGCTGGGCGGCGATGTCATCTCTCCTCACGCTTACCTCTGGATGATTAGTGAAGCGGGGGAGAGAATCCAGAATTTCCTCGGCTAGGTCCAGGTACCAGGGCACTTCGCTGTTGTATTCGAGGAGGGAGGCGGCGACAAGGACTCTGTCCACGCGCTCGAGGGTGTCAGCGAGAACAGCGTCCTGCCTCCGAGCACGAGACCTCCACGATGGCATGCTTCAACACGGCACCCAGACAGGTAGGAACAAACAGTCCACTACTGCAAACTACACGGTGAATGGCGTCTCGATGCAACGCCTCCTCTCTGGGCATTTGGCGGCAGTCTACTATCACGACGGCCCTCACGGACCGTCACAAGACGCCTCAGTCACCAGAGAGTTTGCAGTGGTAATTTATTGTTGAGTAAAGATGAACACACACAGAACACATGCAGTGGCTGGGTGAAGTCTGAGCCGGGGAACACCCGATGCGCCAGACGAGATAATCACAAAGATACAGTCACATAGAGCGTACCTTACAACGGGACCGTTAACAGACGGGTAACGGGGGATTCCCAAGTCCGTTAACCACGATGAGCAAGGAGAATAACAGGAGCACGACGGAACGTGGCTGAACATACAGGTGAACAACAGGATATAACAGAGACTGCCGTGTTGGAGGACATTTAGCACCCGCTTATATCTCTGGTGGCTAATGACCCCAACGCGGCACAGCTGCTGCTAATGACAGCAGAGCAGCAGCTGACTTTGACAGCAGGGAGCTCCCCCGGGCGCCTTCACAATAAGAGCCCGAGGAGCTGGAAGGAATCCTCAGCTGCCAAAGCCAGAGAACAAAAAGATATGAGACCCGAGTGTGGCCAGAACCGACACTCGGGTTATGACAGCGGTGTGCAAAGACAGGTGAGTTATTGTGATAAATAAAAGGTCCTCAATTCTGTGCATGTGAGCATTCGGAGGGAGGGGTATGCCCCACAAGTTGGATGCCAGGTAAAAGAGAAAGAGGAATTCTGGAGTAAGTTGGATGAAGCGGTAGAGAGTGTTCCCAGGGGGGAGAGAGTGGTGACTGGAGCAGACTTTAATGGGCATGTAGGTGAAGGGAACAGAGGTGATGAGGAGCTCCTGGGTAGGTATGTGTTATATTGTGAAATGGCACATTATTGTGAAATGCGATGTAGTGACGTGCACTTCCTGTCATGTCACTGCACCGCCCTATATAAAGCAGAGGGCTTCATATTGCGGCCTCTTTGACTGGTGCCCTCTGCCAGGTGCCTGCTGTGTAACCGCTGTTCAACACCACTCAATAAAGCTGTACTTGTCCAGTCATCTTGCCTCATCCTTCACCCAGGTATTTTACCACACATAACATTTGGCGATCAAGGATTAACTCATGGAGGCGTGTATTACACCACTTTGCCCCTTTCTCGAGCTCCCTGATGAACCACCGATGCTTTGGCCTATGTGGTTTGAGGCTTTCCAGACGTACATCACCGCGCTGGACCTCGGTAAGCTCGACAAACTAAGAGCATGTGCGCTTCTTGTTCACAACCTGGGTATTGAGGGCCAGTGAGTCCTGCGCACACTCAGAGCTTCCGACTCTTTTGAAGACTTTTGGAGCTGCTAGCCAACCATTTTCACACCCTGGATAGTGTGACTGTCCAGAGGATTTGTTTTTGGCAGCGACATCAGCGGGTAGGTGAGCCTATTCATCAGTTTGTCTCCGACTTGAGGCAGCTAGCTAGCGAGTGTCGCTTTGGGCTGTTGGAAGATGAAATGGTACGTGACCAGCTCGCGGAGCACACATGCAGCACCGCATTGCGGGCTAGGCTACTCACAGCGCCCAGTGACTTAACATTAGCCAGAGCTGTTGAACTAGCTCTCCAGCTGGAGACAGCACACAAGCTAGCTTCGGAGCTAATCTGGCGCCAGTCACAGCGGCCGCTGGAGCCTCCTGCCACAGCAAATATTGCGGACCCGGATAGCGCGGATAGTTTGGACGACAATACCATGGAAGCCAACGCTGCCAGCCAAAGGTCTGCCCCGGGAAAATCCCTGTGCAAGGGTTGTTGGTCGGTGACACACTGCAATAAGGCTAAGAACTGCCCAGCTAGGGGAGCACGTTGCAGCAGATGTGGACGCTTGAACCATTATGCATTATGCTAGAGTGTGCCGTGTAACTGAACCAGAGAGCCCACGGAAGAAATCATTCCGCCCTTCCCCCAACAACCATCCACATGGTGTCCCCCAGCACAAACAGGTACACATTTTGCTCAGTGGAATTGGACGGCATGGAGGTGCTGCTGCTGCTCAACACGGGAGCGGAGGGGTCGTTGCTGAATTGGGCCACAGTGAGGAAGTTTTTCCCCCACTATAGGATTAGAAGTAATCCAATGCCGTTGTATGGTTATGGAGGTGGCAGGCTGTACACGGTTGGGACTTTGGAGTTAATGGTCCGGTACAAGTCTGCAAAGATGGTTGACTTCACGTTCCACATGACAGCCCGAGGTGATAACATCATGGACTGTGATTTCTTTTCGTCGTCGTCGGCCTCCGTCGGTCTATGATGACCATGGAAGAGAATCCTAAACGTCTACTCTGCTGGAACAGCACCACCTGTGGCTGAACAGGCCGATGCACACCGGTGTTCTACCTTCCAGCGTTGGACGTTGGCAGGATTCAAGCCTGGGCAGGAAGATATGGAGGACAAGATGTTACCCATGCAGCATGTCCCCCCTCTCCACGTCACTGATGAATCCAAAGGAACAGCAGGGCTGCTATAGTTTGGCACCAGCGCCGTCGCAGGAGCTGCCAGAACGATGTTGAGCACAACAGAGAACTGCCTTAGGGGCTCCGACTCCGGATTTTTCCTCAGGGCGTGTGGGCTGTATGGTAGTCCACCCGTCAGCCCTATTTTAGGTTGCTTTGTGTGAATGTGTTAGGCCAGTTCAGTGCATTGTTTTTCGTTATTTTAGTGCATGATTCAGGTCCCAAATTTGGGGGGATTCCAATTGTGTGTATGGTTTTGGACTTTCTAAAGGGGGGGGGGGAAGAATGTTATATTGTAAAATGGCACATTACTGGGAAGTGCGGTGTAGTGACGTGCAATTCCTGTCACATCACTGCACCACCCCATATAAAGGAGAGGGCTTCCATATTGCGGCCTCCTTGACTGGTACCCTCTGCCAGGTGCCTGCTGTGTAACCGCTGTTCAACACTATTCAATAAAGCTGTGTTCGTCCAGTCATCTTTCCTCATCCTTCACCCAGGTATTTTACCATACATAACAGTATGGTCTTAAGGAGATGTAACCGAATATTTCCTAGCCCACTTGTAAGGTCCTGGAGAAAATAATCAGACTTATCTGCCATGTTGAATTCCCTTTATTACTGCCGGCAGGAGAGAAGCGAAGAAACAGCCTACCTGAAGTTTCTGCACTGCTCTGCTTAAACAAAGGAGGCTCCTGGTTTTTATAGGCACCCTCAGAGCGCTCCCCCACATTACCTTATATGGATACATAGAAACTGGCTGAGAAAGTATGAGAACATTCTGGAAGTAGCCTTCAAACCTAGTACTAGAACCTTCTGACAATAACTATTCCACTGACCATAGTTACACTCAGGGCATGTATTAGCAATGATTATTCAGAAGAAGAAAGACATTTAAACATAACTGCACATCACCTAAATTACACAACAGATGGTATATGGCAGTAAATTTCCACCATGATGAACATGTGAATAATAAATTTCCACCACAGTTCCCTTCTCTTGATCATATATGATCACACATGATGTACAAGACGGTCAAAGCAAACATCAGTGAGAGTACACCCTATTAGAAAAGCGCTATATAAGTGCAGGGTAGTTAGTAAGTTATTAGGTTCAAACTATCACATCATGGACAGTGACGTAGAATAGTGGCATGTGTGAAAAGTCACAAGAGGCTGCATCCTGATACGCACTCAATGAAGGGCAAGCAAGGGTGGGATATAATGTGGCAGGTGTTGGAAGGGTTATCTATTTTATACATTAATTAGTCTTTATTGACACAGTCACCACAGTCGTTATTATCATATGTGTCAATAGAGTAATTATTGGAATCATGCACTTCGCGTCTTGTTTGGAGCAAATCGGTTGATGGGGCAGAGCGGTGAACTGATGAGTATATGGTCAGCCCAAGCAGGAAAACGACAGGGCTACCCACATATATCATGTCTGTCGTGGTCCAAGCTTGACCATATTTTCGGCGTCTGTGACAGTGATCCTCTTCAGCAGCCTTATGCTGCAATAAATGTCCAGTCTGTCCCTCGTTCATCATATCAGTATCAGTGTAAATGAGATGTATGCTGTATGTTTCTGCTGAGCAGCATTCGGCGTGCACTCAGGTTGTTTGTGACGGCTGTCAAATGCAATAGTGCGATGTCTGCTTCTTCTCGTCCTCGTCTACAACGTGAGGTGGTGATTGTGGCTAATCACCACCTGCTTCTTACTCCTGGTCTGGTCTGAGTTCTTCTGGCTTGACACGGCTCTGCTTCTTCTTGTCCTAGTCTACAACGTGGGGTGGTGGTTGTGGCTAACCCCCCTCTGTTTCTATTCCTAGTCTTTTCTGGGTTCTCCTGGCTTGACTCCTTGGACCTTTCTGCAATGCGTTGCGTGGATCTACGTTGCCCTTTCAGCGATCTTCACAGCCATGTATGTTGTCAGAAGGACCTGGTATGGACCCAGCCACCATTTGCTGTGCCAATTCTGCCGCTTGAAACTCTTAACCGCCACCCAGTCACCTGGTCTTATGTTGTGGAGAACTCCCTCTGCTGGCATGGGCAGGGCAGCCTGCGCATGTACATGAGTGCTAATGGGAGGCACTTCGTCCAGGGTAGGCCAGGTTAGGCACAATTCTTTCTCAAATTAAAGGCCAATGTAATTCTCAATTGGTCAGTGCTTTATTTACAAAGTGTCTACCATTATCACTGGAGATTTTCTCTGGTATTCCCTACCTGGGAATAATTTCTGACAGTAACGCTCTGATCACAACAGTGCTTGTTGCATGCTTGGCTGGAAAGGCTTCTACCCATTTGGACCACATGTCAACCATTACCAAACAGTACTTTTTGCCCTCCTGCAGGGGGCGGGTGAGCTGCTGGAACCTGTTTGGGGAAAATTGTCAGCATCACAGATTAGACACTTTTGCAAAAATTGTTAGTATCACAGATTAGACACTTTTGCAAAAATTGTCAGCATAAACAGAACCAGTTTCCATATCATCCCTTCTCTTGACACATGGTCTTTCCCATGTGTCAATTTAGCAAAATGATGGAAGAAATCCTGGTCTTTGTGACATCCTTTCTTGGCCCATTTCTGACGTTCCTGTGGGGAGAAAAAAGACTGCATGGTAATAAGTGAGTCAACAGGAGAGGGGGTTTGGTTAGTAGGAGGGCAGACACACAAAAGGGAAGAAGGGGTCATGACAAGGGCTGCAGCAAGAGACAGGGCTGCAGCTTTAGCCACAGCATCAGCACGTGCGTTACCCTTAGACACAGGGTCAGAAGATGAAGTGTGGGCTGTGCATTTGCACACCGCCACAGATAAAGGAAGGAGAATAGCTTTCAGCAGGTGTGACACATCTATAGAATCCTTACCGGTGAGCTTGCAGAGGTAAGGAAGTTACGTTCACGCCAAAGGGCACCAAAGTCATGCACCAAAGTCATGCACCACTTCAAAAGCGTAATGAGAGTCAGTGTAAATAGTGACCAATTGCCCCGTAGCATAAGTGCATGCCTCTGCCAAGGCAGCTGGTTCTGCAGCCTGTGCAGAAAGATGAGATAGCAAGGAGCCAGAGAGCAACGTGTAGTGGTCATCACATACTGCCCAACCCACTTTGTTGTGGCCTACAGAGAGGTCAACAGGGGCAGAGCCGTCAACGTACAGGACAAGGTTTGGGTTGGGAAGTGGAGCGTCAGACAGGTCGGGTCTAGGAGAGGTGACAAAGTCAAGCAAGGACAAACAGTCATGGTCACAGTCTGTGTCATCGTCACAAGAAGGTGGGGGAGATTGGTGGCTGGGTTAATTGGCTGTGCACAGCGTTTGACAGTAAGGTTTGGTGATTCGAGGAGGGTAAAATACTATCTAAGCCACCTTGCATGGGAGAGATGTGGCGACTTCTGCTCATTCAGAAGCAGTGCAACAGCATGAAGAACATACAAAGTGAGCGGAGAATACAGAACAATGTCACGGGATGCCTCTACAGCACGTTCTTCTGCAACCACGGCCCGGAGACAGAGAGGAAATCTTGCTGCTACAGCGTCCAATTTGCAGGAGTAATATGCAACTGGCCGAAGTCTGTCACCGTGGGGCTGCAGGAGAACGGAGGTCATGCATCCGGATTTCTCATCAACATACTGAACAAAAGGTTTAGATGGATCAGGAAGTGAAAGTGTTGGAGGAGCCAAAAGAACTGTTTTCATGTTTTCAAAAGAATCATTGGCAGTGGGTGTCCACTCAAGAGGGAAGTGTGAGGGACCCTTTGATGGAATGATGTCACGCATTGGTCTCTCAATCCATGAAAAATCAGGGATAAAAGAGTGGCAGTAGGAAGCCATGCCAAGAAAAGAAAGGAGCTCCTTTTAGTTTTAGGCCTGGCCATGTGGCAAATAGCATCCACACGTTTGGGAGAGAGATTTGCCCTAAGCCAATATTTGATGACCTAAAGAGGTTACCACAGGTTTACAAAACTGTAGTTTGGGCTTGGAGGCTTTGTGGCCTTCATCAGCCAAATTTCAGAGAAGTTTGATGGAGTCTGTTTGACACTGTGCTTCATTAGGTGCACACAGCAAGAGGTCATCAACATACTGAGTCAGGACAGAACCCTCCGTGAGTGTTAATGAGCTTACTGAGTCTTTTAAAGCAGCATTATAGATAGTAGGGCTTTCATAATAATATCCTTGAGCTAACCTGGTGAAAGTGTAGAGTGCCCCACTGAACTGGAATGTAAAGCCAGAAGAGATTCAAACCCTGAAGTGATGCTGTCACGTGCTTCTGGTCTGAGTGGGTATTGCGAGCATTTGGGTCTGAAATCAGATTTTGGTAGCAGTTCTTTATCTTCTTCGTCACTCGCTAGATGGTCACACCAGCTGCCCTGATGAATGCTGCCGTCCTGCCGAGGTCCCCAAGGTCTCCGTGCAGCTTTTGGTTCAGCGAAGTGGGGTCAGGCCACGTAGCTCGTCTGAGTGCAGCATGGTCTGGGCAGTCTTGGAGGAGGTGTTCGCTGGTCATTTGGGTGGTACCACATGGGCATCTGTCCGATTGTCCAACTTTAAGTTTCTGGTGCATGTGAGCATGCATTCTGTTATGTCCAGTTCAGAGTCTGAACAGAACGACTTGGTCAGCCCTGCTCAGACTGTAGTAGTCGTCATCCTTGCAGAAGTTTGGGTGTTGCTGCTGCCACTTCTTGTGAGACAGGGCCTTAATAATGGTTTTCTCCTCACTGTAAGAGACCTGCCTGTCTTCCTGGTCTTGCTGCCTACCCTCCTTAGCAAGTCTGTCAGCCGTCTCATTTCCATAGACTCCACAGTGAGCAGGAATCCACTGGAGTGATACGTTCGCCTGTGTGGCTAGTTGAGACAGAGTGAGGGCGAGTTCATTCAGTTCTTTGCGTCGGGGGTCCTTAAGTGCATCCAAGACAGAGAGGGCATCAGTGAAGATGACGAGCCGCTTGTGTGCCTTGTCTTGATGTTCCCTGATGTGGGCTGCTGCTGTTCTCAGGGCCTCTGCCTCAGCCCTGAAGTTGGTGGAGTACTTGCCAGTCGCAATGGGAATGTGGGTCTCCTCATCAGTGTACCTGATGTACATGCCGCCTCCTCCATTCCTGGTTGCTTCCATGGCAGAGCCGTCTGTGTAGACGTGAGTCCACTGCTCTTCAGGGTAGGCAGACCGAATGAACTCCAGGGCCAGCAACTTCCTCTCTTGGTCTGACTGTGTTCCTTTTTTCCCTATGCCCGATATGTCTGTGCGTATGGCTGGAAAGTTCTGTCGGTTCCAGGAGGGAACAGATACTGTGGGTGGTATTGGTGTGGGCATATGGTCCAACAGTTCTGGGTCTCTCCTTTCCAGTGTCCTGCTCTGGTCAATGAAGCTCGATCTCTTGAGTCTCCCTTTTGTTGGCTTGCTCAGTCTGTCCTTCATGGGATGGTTTTCCAGTCTTTTGAATTTGGCAGCCTGGGTCAGTACTTTGACATTTCTTCTGTCTTCCAGTGGTGCAAGGCCAGTTGTTGTCTCCAGCACTTTGATAGGTGTACTGCGCATGGCGCCTGTCATCATTCGCATGGCTTGGTTTTGGAGTCTGTCCAGCTTCTCAGTGTTGCTTTTGGCAGCTGTTGAGGTTGCCGCCATGCCATACTCCAGAACAGGCCGAATCCTCCCCACATAGAGCTTCTTCAGGACATCGTGGTCTGCACCCCAGTCTGTTCCTGACAGTTTCTTCATTAGGGCCATCCTGATCTTCCTCTTACCTGGTTCTTGTGCAGCTGGTTCTTCCAAGTCAGTGTGCGATCCATGGTGATCCTGAGGTATGTAGGTGCATATTCAGCCTGGAGCTCATGGGAGTTGATCTGCAGTTTCACCTTCTGGGGTTGGGTGGACAGGGTGAATACGGTGTATGTAGTCTTCCTCTCATTTAAGCTCACAAGCCATGACTTGGTCCATGCCTCTATCAGCCGGAGAGCTTGCTGCAGTCTGTAGTTTGCCGTCGCAATGCTTTCCTCACTGCACCAGAGGGCTAGGTCATCAGCGTAGATGGCACCTCGTACGCTCCTTGGCAAACTCTGGATGATGTCCTTGATGAATAAAAGGAAGAGCGTTGGGGAGAGCACTCCTCCTTGTGGGACTCCTTCCCTCAGCACCTTCCTCTTGCTGAAGTACTGTCTGACCTGGGCTCTGGCTCTTCTGTTGTGCAGGTATTGGGCGATCCACTTGTACATGCACCCAGCAACACCGCACTGGCGCAGTTTCAGCTTGAGGCCATCTTTTCATACCTTGTCAAATGCCTTTTCTAGGTCAATCCACACAGCGAGGGTGTGCTCCTTTTCTTGGAAGGCATCTTCTATGGTTTGAGAGATGTACAGTATGTTATTTGGTCCTCTGTAGACCGGTTCTGTCTGAAGGGTGCTTGCTCTGGGCTGATGTGTTGTTTTTCTGCCAAGTGCCACATGAGTCTGGTGTTGATGAGACGGTCTAGCAGCTTTCCTATTCAGCTTGTAAGGCTTATGGGGCGACAGCTTTCAGCCTTCAACTTGTCTTTGCCTTTTTTGTGCACTGGAATTATCGTGGCTTCTCTCCAGATCTGTGGCACAGTCCCTGATCTCCAACTGTTGTTGAACAGCTGCACAAGTTTCTTCTTGGTTTTGGGGCCAAGGTTCAGCAACATTTCATTTGTGATCTTGTCAGATCCAGGGGCTTTTTTCAGCTTCAGTGTTGACATTGCATCCTCCAGCTCCTTGAGAGTGAATGGTGAATTCATCACTGGTTCTATCTGTGCGTTCTGATGAACTCGCTGGGCTCCTCTGACATCCCTTCTTCTCTCTGGTGGAATCTGAAGGTGGCTCGTCTTCTCATACTGGTTGATGAAATGGTCTGCTGCTTTCTTGCCAGTCAGCAGTTCTTGATCTGCCTGTACTGTGATTGGCGAGCTTTTACTGTTCTCATCGTTGAGGGCTTGAGCCATTTTCCAAAGCTTGTTGCCGTCCTTGTCCAAGTTGAGCTGCTCTGTCTTTTCTCGCTATCTCTTTCGAGCTTCCTGTATAAAGGTCTGCCTGTGTTTTCCAGTGGCCACCTTCAGGACAATGTTGTTTTCTACTGTAGGATCTGCTTCTACTTTTTCCCTTGCCTCTGCCACACTGTCTTCAAGCTGCTGGAGCTCCTCTGCCCAGTAAGGCCTATAGTTCTTTCTGGCTCCCTGAGGAATAGATTCATTTGCAGCCTTCAGAAAAGCATGTTTCAGCACCCTGACTTTCTTGTTGAGGTTCTGCTGCTTGTGACGGATCTCCACAGAGTACCGGTCCACCAGTGTTGAGAAGTGCTCCCAGTTGGCCTTCTTGTAATTCCACCTGGGGAATGTCTTAGCTTCTTGTGGTTTGTAGTTGATGTCCAGTCCAATCTTCACAGGTTTATGGTCACTTCCCTCGAGCTGGCCAAGTACCGTTCTTGTTTCCAGCCTGGCCATGTCGTTGGTGGCAAACCCAAGATCGGGCATGGTGTTACTCAGCCATACCCTGGAGAAGAACATTGGTGGATCATCAAGATCATTCATTAGCAGAAGACTATTGTCGACTTGCCAATCTTCCACCTCCTCTCCTCTTTTATCTGCTTTGCTGTATCCCCATGCCTCTGAGTGACTCTTGAAGTCACCGATGACTAAGCATCGGTGGTCTGGGAGTTCCATTTGGTCAAGTGAGAGATCTCGCTCTGGGGGGCAGTACACATTGAATATCGTGATGCTTTCATTGTGAACCATGATTCGAACTCCATGGATTTCTGCCTGGTTGTTGATACTGACGTCAAACTCTCGTGCTGGTATGGCGTTTTTGACAAGAATCGCCACTCCTCCTTTTGTCCTTCCTTTTCTGTCTTTCCTGAAGACCTGGTATCCCCTAACACTGAAGCATTGGTTTTCCTTCAGGTGGGTCTCCTGTAGGCAGGCAACATCAATGTCTTCTGAGTGGAGTCTTTTGGCAAGGGATATTTTTTTTTGTTGTAGACTCCTTCTGCGTTCCACTGGAGGATGTTGACGTTCCTCTCCTTTGGCGTCTCTTTTCGGCCAGTAGCATTCCTCGTTCCCCATCCCCTGGTCGTGCAGGACGAGGTGAGGTGACCTCTGGTAGCTGAGGGTGGGCCCCTTTGAGGCTGAGGGCCCGGCACTCTTCCTCCCCGGCAGATCCCCAGAGGACGAGCACCACCACATGCAACATCGGTGTGACTCATCATGAAGCGAGTATACGTGATGCAGAGGTTTGTGGCACCGCAGGGGTCCTGCATCTCCGTCTTCAGCCGTGGACGTTTGTCGGGGGTCCCTCCCCTAGACCAACTGCCTTCCATGGCTGGGCTATCGAGAGCTTAGTCCACCCTGTAGAAAGGAGACCCTTCTTCCTGTGCAACTGTCTGTCCTCCTCCGCCTTCACAGCCGTTGGGAGTTCGCTCTCCTCTTCCACCTGTTTCGCCGTTGGGACATTTGTTGCTGTAACAAACTTGGGTTTTCCATGAGTGATTTGTTACATGCTACACAACCCCCAACCTGGAGGACCAGGGTGCACACCTTAAGGCGCTTTTCCACTTGGAACCCAAAGGCCTCCTTTGGCCTGGAACCAAACAGTACCGTTCGGCACCCATGGTTTTCCACAGCACAAGGCTCACTGTAGCATGGGTGGGAGAAGGAGGGAGTTGGAGGCGGGAGTTGGAGGGAGTTGGAGGCGGCGCTATGCTCCTCATGAGGTGGCACCATATTTCTGTTCAGTAAAATCAACATCAAAACATGTAGCAATACATCTCCAAAAATAATGCAAAAGTTAAATATTTTTGGACACTCATGTCAGAAAGTGAGACCCATATATTATACAGAATCATTAATCAGACAGTGAAGTATTGTTAGATTTTAATCATTTATTGGCTCACAGCGCATGAATATCAAAAATTACTTTTCTCGACAAATAGATGGTTAGGTAAAAATACATGATCTATGTCAAAATCATGGAGAGACTGTTGAGACGTCATGGAATTTATCTGCTCCAGCCAGTGGTGTCGTGGCAAAACATGGATCAGGTGCCATATGAGCCGTTAAATATATATTTCAACAGGTAAACAGTACTGAGTTAGGCATAAGATATATTTAGCAATTATGATGCATTTTAAGCCAAAACAAATGGATCTAGGATTAGAAGTAATTAAAATAAAGCAGTCACAAGGTTACATGGAGAAATATGTGGATTAACTGGAAATATATGGTATTGAGTATTGCTGACTACATGTAGATACTGTATAAATATATATTCTCTGCATCAACAGTGAACTATACTTGTATTCATGTAGTATTGCCCTGGGAATTTTGACAATAAACCTTTGTACTTTTGCAGATGTCTATTTTGTTTTACAGTCTTCAGCAAATAATTGTGTTGGTTACTTTTCTTAAAATGAGCCATTATTTTCAAAGTCACTGATAAATGGTTCGTACTGTTGACTCTTTTCCCACCGGTGTCTGAACAGACAAAATAGAAAATCATGATGCAAACAAATAAATCACTAAATTGCTTATTCCAATCAGCAGCAAATTACAGATTATTTAGAATGTGCAAAATTCAAACTGTAAAAAAAAAAAGAAACTGAGACAAAACAAAGACAAAAACTAAGCAACAGCACAACACAGACTGGATATGATAATCCTTGTGTGATTTGTCATGTCGTTTTGTATATACAGCCGTGGACAAAATTGTTGGTACCCCTCTGTTAATGAAAGAAAAACCCACAATGGTCACAGAAATAACTTGAATCTGACAAAAGTGGTAATAAATAAAAATTCTATGACAATTAACCAATGAAAATCAGACAATGCTTTTGAATTGTGGTTCAACAGAATTATTTAAAAAAAACAAACTCATGAAACAGGCCTGGACAAAAATGATGGTACCCCAGAAAAGATTGAAAATAGGCCATAGGGACATGAACATGACCATAGATTCAACCAAGATGTGTCCTCTAATTAACATCACAGGTGTCTACAAACTTGTAGTCAATCAGCCTATTTAAAGGGTGACAAGTAGTCACTGTGCTGTGACCATTGTGGGTTTTTCTTTCATTAACAGAGGGGTACCAACAATTTTGTCCACATGTGTGTGTTTGGAGTATTTATTCCTTTAGTTTTTGTTTAAATTGTCCAAGCGTTGTACATGATTTTAATTCAGGTCCAAAAGCGTTCCACAGTCTGACTCCTTGCACTGAAACACAGTGTTGCTTGGTAGTAGTTCTCAGACCCCAGAGCAGACCCAGAACTCACTGGAGAGACAACATCTCCCAGTTGGTCTGGGAACACCTTGGTATCCTCTCTGAAGATCTGGAGCAGGTGGTTGAGGAGAGGGAAGTCTGGGCTTCTCTGCTTGAACTGCTGCCTCTGCGACCCGGACGTCTGGAAAAGTGGTAGAAGATGGATGGATGGATGTCATGTATGGGAGCATTAATGAATGATACAAAGTCTATAGTGTGGGTTGATTCAGCAAATATTTCACTCTGCGCAGTATTGTGACTGATTTGCATATTTTACCTTTAATATAATTAATATGTGACTTCCAACACAGTTTATTATCAGTTATTACACCAAGGATTTTAATTTTGGATACCCTTTCAATCTCTACACCATTTACACTGAGTTTAGATACTGAGTTGTTGTGATGGTGTGAAATAACGTTATCAATAAAATTTAGCCACCGCTGTGTCGCCCTGGTTTCAAGTGTGGGTGGTGTTTTGTGCTTGTGTTGCTAAAATATAAAAGGAAGCACTGCAGTGGGTCTCAAATATTTGTAATGTGTTCTATTACTGAAAGAGTTTAAAGATGAAATACTATACACATATAAACTAAATTCTAATAGTGACTGAACAGCTCCCATTCCCCAAGGTGCAAGATACACTATTATGACTATAACTCATAAAGGATCACAGAAATGATCTGATAAAAATAAATAAACAAGCGGTTTAAAAAAAAAAAAAAAACGCTATTGGATGTGAAACCTACTATTGGATGTGCCATTCATTTTCAATTACTCTGCAATTAATATTCACACAAATAAATCTCAAGGTCATCGTTTAAACACAATTAAGTTTTCGTCTGTCCTAAGTGAACTTTCCACTGTTGAAAAAAATAACATAAAACATGAATATCACATCACTCACCGTCCTGTATATCACAATATCACGGCTTCAACTGCTGAAGTTGGGTGCGTCGCGGCTGCACATTCAATTCAATTCGGGTGGCTGGGTCTAATTCCCGGTGCGTCTCCGTGTAATTTCTGGTGCGTCTGTTTGTGCGCACCACTGCAAGCTCAGTCTGCTGCATTCTCTCATCAGCTGAAATGCACAGGAAACTCTGCTGGGCTGCGGTGTTAGATTTCTGCTGATTTCTGTTAAGCCATTCTATCGTTGTGGTTTATAATATCACTTGTTCGCGGGCTCACTGACGAAAAATTGCAAATGGCGACCAGTAAGCGATTCTCGAAAGTCAGCTTAACGCCCATGTAACGCCCACTCTGATGACGCTACGCACAGACCAATGAATGGCCAGCATGGGCATGGCAAAACGGTGCCAGTACCCGTCGGACCTGCTTTTAACGGTGCCAAAAATAGTGTCGATAAAACTGGAACTGTTCCGAAAAAGCGAACTGTGAGGCCTTTGGGTTCCGAGTGGGAAACCGGACAATGGAGGCCGAACGGTACTAAACGAGGCCTTTGGGTTCCAAGTGGAAAAGCGCCTTTAGTCTGGCCTCTACCCCATGTGGACCTGTTAGACATGGTTGAACCTTCTGGGAGCACTAGGCTCCCGTCGACATAGCTCCGGGGGTTGCTGAGGCACACAAGCCGCTGCACTCCGACAAGGTATGTGCACCATTGGCAGCGGGCAGTTCTTTATGAGACCAACATCATATTTGTGCTTTACCCACGAAGATGAAGGGACACGTGATAGCATAGGATCCTCCCCTTCAGACGTAGATGACGGAGTAAATGGACGTACCCATCTATACTGTCTGTCCACATCCAGAGTTTGTATGAAATGCTCACAGGGAAGTGAAACTGTGTACTCCGCTCTGTACATCTGGAGAGAGAGAGGGAACGCTGAGGATGGGGTTTTGTAAGAGAAACGTGGGTGACTGTGTGGAACTGAGAACATGTCTGACATGGGAGGTGTAAGTGCAATCAATGTGTCAGTATGGGGTGTGTGTGTGTGGCTGTAGCATGATTTTTGTTGGCAGGCATATGTGCGGTGTCTTCTGGGGGTGAAGGTAGAGAGAGAGCGTACATGTTCCAGTCTTATCTGCCTGGCATCACTGCTGTGGCTGTTGAGGTTGGAGTTGCGGTGGTGGCGGCTGAGGGAAAGGGTGTGGTAGCTGGCCAGGGTTTTGTCGGGCCCAGGGTCCACGGCTGCCTTGCTGGAAGTTACCTCTGTCTCTTCCCCTTCCATGGGGCCCGGACTTGCTCACGCCGGAGGGACACCGTTTAGGTCTCGATTTGCAAGTCCCCATTACTGACCAATATGACCGATAGTCACCACTACACGTCTGAAGTGCCTGCTAACATGTCCTTATTTTGATCGCTGGTCTTCCCAGGCGTCCCTGGGCATGCCCCAACGTCTCACTGTGAATTCAGACTATGTCCCCAAACCTATTTTTAATAGGTACTGTACACCGTCTTATTTTTAGCTATGTCCCCAAACCTATTTTTAATAGGTACTGTACACCACTTATTTTTAGCTACTGTATGTCCTCAAACCTATTTTTAACAGGCACTGTACACTGCTTTTCAATTTAGTCCTGCCATGAGATCGGCTTGCAGGACTCCAGAATTTGTCCACAGATATTAGTCCAGTGAGGTGAACTACACACCCAACAATTTACCAATACAATTTGCATAAAAGGCACAATAAATTTGACTTACTTTAACTTTAAGAGACTTGTAAAATGGATTCTTCTAGATAGTGTGATGCCCCTTCGCCGTCTCCGCACTCCCTTCACCAACTAGGTGGGAAAAGCCGAACTCCGTTCGGGGAGCTCCATTCGGGGATGGGCGAAGATTGGCTCCATTCCTGCGTTGACGGGTGAAGATTGGCAATCAACTATCCCACTTCCTGACACCAAGAAATGTAACCGAATATTTCCTAGCCCACTTATATGGTCCTGGAGAAAATAATCAGACTTATCTGCCATGTAGTAGTAGTAGATTAGTTTATTTGACAGGGACAGTGCAATAAACATAGACAATTAATCAAAGACAATCAATCTGATGTGTTGCACATAGAGTGTATAGCTAATTAGCTAATTTGCAACTCTTGTCCCTGGATGGGCTTTAGAAAAAAGAATCAAGATAAAAAATATACACAATAACCACATACATCAATGCAGAAAAATTATAAATACACAATTATAAATATTATAAATATTATAAATACACAAATATAACAGCCTGACTCACATTTAACATAAATATTATAAATATTATAAATACACAAATATAACAGCCTGACTCACATTTAACACATATAACATAACTCACATTTGCCTATTTCAGGCCTTCCTCCCTCCGTCACTCACTATAAACAAACACATTTATTCCTTCCCTTCATTCACTCTCACTTTGCAGACAAATAATTCATACATGAGTACATTCTTGTTTATTTTTCAGCCAGTTTTTAACATTTTTAGTGAATGTTTTAAAGTCCGTTATTATTTTAATTTCATTTGGCATTGTGTTCCAGATGTGACTGCCCTTTATAGAGAAAGCTGTTTGTCCAAATGTGGTTCTGCGGTGGAATATTTTACAGTTATTGTTAACAGAACTCCTGGTGGCTCTGCTGCTGTCCTGTCTTTGGACGAAACCAGCAAGTGGCTCGGGTGCTGATTTATGGAAACATTTGAACGTTAATTTCAGAAGACAGAGGTCAATGAAGCTCTCAAAACTCAATAGGTTGTATTTTTTTAAAACATTACAGTGATGCCACCTAATGGGCTTTTTGTCCAAGATTTTTAGGGTTTGATTATATAATGAACCTATATGTCTTATTGTGGAAGGGGCTGCTTGAGCCCAGACTGTCAAACAGTATGATATATGAGAAAAAACCATAGAATGCATATACAGTGCAGCTGCTTCGTAAGGTATGTAATATCTAATTAATTTAAAGCAGTTCAGATTTTTTTTTACTGTTTTTGAAATTTTCTTTATATGAAGATTAAATTTGAGTTGAGGATCTAGTACAATGCCAAGGTATTTGAATTCTGTAGCTAAACTGATGTCATGATCATGTATATTAACTTTAAAATGTTGCAGGTTACATTTTTTGATTGAAAAGCACATTGAGACTGTTTTCTGAAGGTTCAGCAATAGATGGTTCTTGAGGAGCCACTCTTGGACATCAACCATACTTGTAGACAGTATATCTGCAGCCTGTGCTGGAGTCTTGGCAGCTGTGTAAATAACTGCATCATCTGCATAAAGTTGGCATGTTGCAGCTGAGCAGTGTAACGGCAAGTCATTAATAAAAATGCTGAAAAGTAAAGGACCAAGAATGGACCCTTGTGGGATACCCATGCGGTTGTTTAAAAATGAGGATTTATCCTGGTGAACTTTTACACACTGTTCTCTATTCTGGAGATAAGATGCAAACCATTCTAATGTATTTGGGGAGAAGTTAAAAGATACCATTTTGAATAAAAGCAAACTGTGGTTTACAGTATCAAAAGCCTTTTTGAGATCTAGAAAAACAGCTCCTACCACATTACCCCTGTCCAAGGACTGTTTGACGTTTTCAATAAGGCAACAATTTGCTGTTTCTGTTGAGTATCCTGGTCTAAAACCAAATTGATGTGGATGAAGAAGTTGACTGTCTTGTAAGTAGTCTATCAGCTGTGTAGCTACAACTTTTTCAAGAACCTTAGATAGGACTGGTAATTGAATTCCTTTTGAATTCCCTTTATTACTGCCGGCAGGAGAGAAGCGAAGAAACAGCCTACCTGAAGTTTCTGCACTGCTCTGCTTAAACAAAGGAGGCTCCTGGTTTTTATAGGCACCCTCATAGCACTCCCCCACATTACCTTATATGGATACATAGAAACTGGCTGAGAAAGTACGAGAACATTCTGGAAGTAGCCTTCAAACCTAGCAAGTACTAGAACCTTCTGACAATAACTATTCCACTGACCATAGTTACACTCTGGGCATGCATTAGCAATGATTATTCAGAAGAAGAAAGACATTTAAACATAACTGCACATCACCTGAATTACACAACAGATGGTATATAGCAGTAAATTTCCACCATGATGAACATGTGAATAATAAATTTCCACCACAGAGAGAAATGTGGAAAGACAGATGGTTGTGGATTTTGCTAAAGGAATGGAAATGGCTGTGGTGAACACATACTTCAAGAAGAGGGAGGATAGAGTGACTTACAAGACTGGAAGAAGGTGCACACAGGTGGACTACATTTTATGCAGAAGGAGAAATCTGAAAGAGATAGGAGACTGCAAGGTGGTGGCAGGGGAGAATGTAACTAGACAGCATCGGACGGTAGTCTGTCGGATGACTTTTCAAAGCAAGAAGAGGAAAACAGTGAAGGCAGAGCCAAATATTAAATGAGGGAAGTTACAGAAGGAAGAAGGTTGTACAGAGTTCCGGAAGGAGGTGATACAGGCTCTGGGTGGTAGGGAAGAATTACCAGATGACTGGAAAAAGACAGCAAAAGTATTGAGGGAAATGGGTAGAAAGGTATGTGGTGTAGCCACTGAACAGAGGAAGGAAGACAAGGAGACTTGGTGGTGGAATGAGGAGGTACAGGAAAGTATCCAAAGGAGGAGGTTAGCAAAGAAAAAGTGGGATAGTCAGGGAGATGAAGAACGTAAACATTATTTTGAAATCTAGGCACATGGCAAAGAGAAAGGTGGCAAAGGAAAAGGCGTATAGTGAGTTAGATGAGAGGCTGGACATGAAGGAAGGAGAAAAGGAGTTGTATTGACTGGCTAGACAGAGAGATTGAGCTGGAAAGGCTGTACAGCAGGTTAGGTTGATGAAGGACAGAAATGGTAATGTACTAACAAATAATGAGTGTGTTGGGAAGGTGGAAGGAGTACTTTGAAGAGCTGATGAATAAAGAACATGAGAGAAGAAGGTGGATGAAGGAAAGATAGTGAACAAAGAAGTCCCGAGGATTAGCAAGGCCAAAGTGAGGGCAGCTTTAAAGAGGATGAAGAATGGAAAAGCGGTTGGTCCAGACAAAGGCATAATTTAAATCAAATCCATCCAATAACCTCCCCCCAATAATCATATAATTTTAATTAATAAAAAATATCTACAAGTGAGTATGAAGAAGTTGTCATTTTTTAATTTGCAAGCAACGAAAAGTAACATTTCTAATAATCAGACAATGTACTCCCTCCCCCCCTTCCCTGCAGACTTGTTATTGCCCAACCCATGCGCTTTCTCTGGTCATTGGTGGGGACGGTCAGTCGTCTATATCTACAGTGCATTCAGCTCACGAGTGAAACAGAATGAAATGAGCTCCACAAGGGCAACAAACCATTTTAAATTGTTGGTTGTCAAATAAAAAGACAAACCTGTGGTGTCGGGTTCCGGCACCTTATTATGAAGTGCGGTGTAGTGATGTGCACTTCCTGTCACGTCACTGCACCGCCCATATATAAGGCAAGGGCACCATCTTGTGCTCTCTTTTTGCCAGATGCCTTTGCTGGATCATACTGTATACTGCTGTGTATAGTTTGTCTAATAAAGCTGTGTTCGCCAACCATCATCCTGCCTCATCCTTCACCCAGGTACAGTATTTCCATACATAATTGTTGTGTAGAGAGTGTGGTGTATGTGTGTGGCCCTCGGGGCTTGCTGTAGACGCCCTGCAGAGTGACGTCAGGCAGGCTGCGGCACCTGTATATACACTACCGTTCAAAAGTTTGGGGTCACTTAGAAATTTCCTTATTTTTGAAAGAAAAGCACTTTTTTTCAATGAAGATAACTTTAAACTAATCAGAAATACACTCTATACATTGCTAATGTGGTAAATGACTATTCTAGCTGCAAATGTCTGGTTTTTGGTACAATATCTACATACAGTGGGGCAAAAAAGTATTTAGTCAGCCACCAATTGTGCAAATTCTCCCACTTAAAAGATGAGAGAGGTCTCCAATTTTCATCATAGGTATACCTCAACTATGAGAGACAAAATGAGAAAAAAAAATCCAGAAAATCACATTGAAGGATTTTTTTTTTTTTTGTAACTTTGATTTTTATTCATTTTTCATCATACATATTACATTCAGATCACAGTCTCTATATTTAAAAAAAGGAGCTAGAGGAAGAAAAAAAAGAAAAAGGGGGGGCGGTACAAATGTTGGAGCATCAAGTTTTTAGTTTCCATCTCTTAATTCTTCTGGTTTTTCCAGTGTCTTTGGTTATTCTTTCAATTTCTGTCTCGTTGTTGCACTTTGTAGTGTGTCCATTTCCACCATTTTTTTTCATATTGTCCTTCTTGCATTCTTTGTCGATATGTTAGTTTTTCCATTAAACGTATATCCTCAACAATGTCAGTCCATTGCTCTTGGTCAGGAAGAACTTCTGATCGCCATTTTCTTGTGATTGTTTTTTTACATGCAATCAGCAAGATTTTAACTAGATATCTGTCCTCAGCCTGTATTACATTGTCTCTTTTAAGATCACATAAATACATCAAGTTACAGTTCATTGGTATATTATATCCTAATATCCTCTGTATTGTCACATGTATAGATTTCCAGAATGATGAGATTTTGCAGCATTTCCAAAACATATGTGAGTGGTCTGCATTTTGAGCCCCACAGCCCCTCCAGCATATAGATTGGGTATTTGTATATTTTCTTTGAATCTGTGGTGTAATGAAATAACGAATCAGGATTTTCCATCCAAATTCCCTCCATGTCCTTGAACTTGTTGATATGTGTTGTGTTTTCCGTATTTCTTGCCAGTTTTCTTCTGTTATGTTTAAATTTAGCTCTTTCTCCCATTTCTCCTTTATATAGTTACTTGAATGTTTGTTTGCCGTAAGTTTCTGATATAGCTTTGAAATAATTCTTATTTTATTTCCTGCATACAAGCTTAAAATGAATTGTATAATCTCGCTCACATCTGTGTGGAGGTTATGCCTAATCTTCCTCATATAATAATCTCTCATCTGCAGATATCTGAAGAATTCAGATTTTTCTAGTTTAAATTTTCTTCTCATGTTTACAAAACTCCCGAAATCTTTTTTTCCGATATTGCCCCATGCTGTGATTCCCTTGTTCACCAGATTTTTGTATCCCCTATCTTGCTTTGCCAGTTCAAACTGACTGTCAAATGCTACCCATTTCAATAGTTTTATGTCCTCCTTTATATTATACTTTTGTACTATTTTATACCACAGTTCCAAAGTAAACTTAGTGATTGGGTCTATTTGTTTGATTTGCTTATATGCATCCTTATCTCCTATTATGCTTTGTACTGGGAGTCCCTCAATTTCCTTTTCCATTTCTTTCCATTTTGCCTCATATCCTCCGTCGCACCAACATATGATATATCTTATTTGTGCTGAGTAGTAATATTGCTTTAGACTCGGTAGACCCATGCCTCCTTTCTCTTTTGGTAATTGGAGAGTTTTATATTTCACTCTTGGCTTTTTACCTCCCCAAACAAATCTCGATATCCTCCTGTCCCACTTTGAGAACTGGGCACCAGGAATCTCTGTTGGTAGAGCCTGGAAGAGGAAAAGCAGTCTAGGTTGTATGCTGATTTTGACTGTCTTAATTTTTTTTTTGAAACTTTTTATTTATGAACATTTTTCAACCACAAAAACACAAACACAAGAGGTCATGGGATGATCGATACAGTACAAAACAGATGCAGCAAAAACACACAATTCCGAATCCGCACATTAATAAATACTGTCACGTCTTATGAAGTCCAGCCATTTTTTCCAATGTCTTTTTCCTAGCTCCTCTTGGAGTCGCAGAGTATAGGTCATGCGTTCCATAGACCTTATATTGTCTATTATGGAGGTGAAGAGGTTCAGTGTGGGGGGCTGTTTTTGTAGCCAGCACTTTGTTATAGCCTTTTTGGCCGATGCTGAAAAAATTTTCAGGAGGTAAATATCATCTGCATTCAGTTTGTCAGGGAAACATCCAAGGAATAACAAAATAAAAGAGCAGCTGATATTAAAGTCCAGTACCTTAGAAATGACATTTGCTACGTCTGTCCAGAAAGGCTGAATGTGTGGGCAAGACCAGAATACGTGCCCATGGTCTGCTGTTGTTTCCCCACATTCTCTCCAGCAGTGAGCAGGAACTCCACTGTACTTAGATTTCTGATTGGGTGTTATGAAAAAACGAATAAGCGTCTTCCAGCAAAAGTCCCTCCAGGTGCCGGAGTTGGTGGATGAGGATTGCACCTCCCAAACCCTTAACCACATATCATCTGTTATTTCAATGTTCATTTCCTTTCCCACTTTTGCTTTATATATGTTGTTGAGTTTGTTTTAAGAGTCAATAAACTGCGGTACAATTTACTAATAAGGTTGTTTGTTTTTTTTTTTTCCCTTTTAAATTCCATTTTTTTTTTTTAATTTAAGTTTTTGTAAAGGGTATACAGGTCATTACAGCATTGCATTGTTTACATTTTCATCACATGTTCCCTTATTTTTTGCTATTTGACAACATTGGTAGGATAATTATTACAACACCCCTTTTTTTTAAGTGAAAGAAAAAGTGAAATTAAAGAGAATAAAATAATAAAAAAAAACCAAACAAACAAACAGAACAGCAAAAAACAAACAAACAGAAAATTACATAAATAAAAGTAAAAGAGCATCTGAGTAGCGTTGGAACAAAGAGCGGGACCATTATTGAAATGGTATTTGTCAAAGATTAGATCTAATGGAAGACACATATGCGATCCAGGGTTGCCAAAAGTTCATGAACCCATCCATGTCCTGTCTCAGTGCGAATGTCAACTTTTCCATCGAGTAAATGTCTTGAATCACGTTAATCCAATCTTCAGGTGTAGGACAGTCCTTCAGCATCCATTTTTTAGTTAGGGCTTTTTTACTTGCCAATATTAAAACACTGAATAAGTATTTATCTCCCCGTCTTTCCAGTGAGTCCGGTAGTAAACCCAAATACAAAGTTACAAAAGAAAAGGGAACTGTTATTTTGAATATTTTCCCCAATATTGTCTGTACATTGGTCCAATATTGGTGGATAACTGGGCATGACCAAAACACATGAAAATGATTTGCAGTCTTTTCACCACACAAGCGCCAACAGTTCAACCCCTTATGGGTAAATTTGTTTTGTGCAGGTGTTCTGAAAAATCTTACCAAATTTTTCCATCCAAATTCTCTCCACTGCAGGGATGAGGTACTTTTCCATTGCTGTTTATTTAGCTTTTCCCATATTTCCAATTGTAAAGTGAAATTCCCCTCTTTTTCCCATCTCTCTTTTATATATGATGTGTTGTCTCCTTTTAAGTCTTGAAGACCTTGGTATATTTTAGAAATGTATCTGATCCCTGGGATCCCTTTATATGCCATTAAGAAGACCTTCAGAACACCTGACTGGGCCCTTTCCAAATCCTCCTTTTTAAGTATATTGTTTATGTGGTGTCTAAGCTGAAAGAACCTGTACAGATCTTGATTTATTAGACCTTGTTTTTTCAAATCTTCAAAACTTCTTAAAGTTTGCCCCTTAAAAAAATCTTAATATTTTATCAGCCCTTTCTCTTTCCACTCTTTAAATCTAGTGTCTGTTTTATTGGGGGTAAAGTCTTGATCATAGGCAATCCATTGCAGAAGTCGATAGGGCTCTTTAGCTTGATTCTCTCTGACTATCTTAAACCAAATTTTTAGCGGGGTCTCTATCCACGGGTTAGTGTTATTCAAGAGTTTAGGTAAGGCATTGTTCCCTATTATCGCCTGTAGGGGGATGTCACTTGTTATTTGGCATTCGATCTCCTTCCATTGTGCAGTGTAGACTGGGTTACATATCTCTATTAAAGTTTTAATTTGTGTGGCTTTGAAATAGTCCCTGATATTTGGCAGCGTGAGCCCACCTTTGTCTTTGTTTAGCTGTAAGGTTCTATATCTGATTCTAGGTCTCTTGCCCTGCCATATGAATCTTGAGATCCTTCTGTCCAGCTCCTGCCATGTTTTTTTGGGAGGTTCTACCGGTATTGTTTGGAAAAGGTATAGAAGACGTGGAAGTATATTCATTTTGACTGCTTCAATTCTTTGTGCAGTACCTAAGAATGGTATCATATTCCATCTTGCTAGGTCAGATTTTATTTTTGTCACCAGTGGATCATAGTTTAGTGTTATAATTTTGTTGAGTTGTTTCGGGATATTGACCCCCAGATATTTCATAGATTCCAACTCCCAGTTAGTTTTGAGTTCACTTAGTGAATAATGATTTGGGTCATAGTTGAATGTTAAAATTTGGGTTTTATGCATGTTTAATTTGTACCCCGATAAATCTCCATAGTCTGAAAAAACTGAGATTAGTTCTGGTAAAGAAGTGTCTGGCTGCCCTAGGTATATTAAAATGTCATCAGCAAAGAGTGTTATTTTATGTTCCTTCAGACCAAGTGTAATACCTTGAATTTCTTGATTTTGTCTTATCCATTGGCTCAGAGGTTCTATGAAGATTGCAAAGAGCAGTGGAGACAGGGGGCAGCCTTGACGACATCCTCTTTCCAGCTCAAAAGAAGATGATAAATTACCATTAATCCTTATTTTAGCTGTTGGTTTTTTATATAATGCCTGTATAGTTCTAATGAAGTTGTTATGAAAATTGAAACTGGATAAGATTCTAAATAGGAAAGACCAGTCAACCGAATCGAATGCTTTTTCAGCATCTAATCCCAATATGACTGCATTTAAGTTATATTTTTTTATATGATGAATTATGTGTAAAGTGCGTCGAATGTTGTCTTGTGTCTGTCTTTGTCTTATAAAACCTGTTTGGTCTAAGTGAATTAAGTCTGTCAGTATGTTTTCTAACCTTTTGGCAAGGATAATGGTAAAAAGCTTATAGTCCTGATTTAATACACTGATTGGTCTGTAGTTGGAGCATTCTAGTTTATCCTTTTCAGGTTTAGATATAACTGCAATGACCCCTTCTCTCCAGGAGGGGGGGATTTCCCCTGTGTGGAGGACATAGTTAAATGTTTTCAGGAGGAGAGGAGATAGTTGCTGTTTAAAGGTTTTGTACCATTCTGCTGTATAGCCATCTGCTCCTGGGGATTTGTTAGCTTTAAGTTTCATAATTGCTTTTTCCAATTCTTTAGGTTGTATTTCTGACAGTAGTGTTTTATTTTGTGATTCCGTAAGTTGGGGAAGGTTTAATGTGTTTAGGAATGTCTCGGATGCGTTTTTATGTTTTTTGTGGGAGTATAAGTTCTTATAGTAATTCTCGAAGCTTTTAAGAATATCCTGAATTCTGAATTTTATTTCCTTTGATACTGGGTCTCTGATTTTGTAGATTGCTCTTTCTGTTTGTTGTTTCCTCAATTTATAGGCTAGTAATTTTGCCGATTTACTGCCTGCTTCATAGTGTTTTTGTTTCAGAAATGTAAGTTTCTTCTGGATTTCTATTGTGGAGATCTCATTTATTTGATTTTTAATTTCTTTAATCTTGAGCGAGCCATTAGAATGAGTGTTGTCTTTGTGTTCTTTTTCTAGGTTCTTGAGTTCTGACTCTAGTGTGATTAGTTTTTCTTGTCTCAGTTTCTTTTGGGTTGCCAGTTTTGCAATAATTTTTCCCCTTATTACAGCTTTGCACGCATCCCACAGTATTAAAGGGGATACTTCTCCATTATCGTTTTCTTCCAAATATCTGAGAATATCTGATTCCAATTCATCTTTCAGTGGTCCTTTCAGGACATTTGAATTCAACCTCCAGGAAAATGTATTATTTGTGTATTTTTGGATGTTTAAGTCCATATAGATCGGACTGTGGTCAGAGAGATCCATCAGTCCTATTTTACATGTTTTTGCTCTTCCAATGTCTCTATTAAACATAAAAAAGTAATCAATCCTTGAGTAAGATGAATGTGGCGTTGAATAAAAAGTATAATCTTTTACATTGGGGTTGAATTCCCTCCATACGTCACAGATTCCCATTTCTTTTAATAGCATCCGTGTTTTCCTATTTTGAGTGTTATTTTGATGTGAAGAATTACCTGTTGCATCCCAGTATGGATTCAGTCTTAGATTGAAGTCTCCACCACATATCACTAAACCTTGGGCTTTAGTTATCATTAGGTCGAATACATTTTTATAAAATTTCCATTTAGCCCCTGGTGGTGCATCTACATTCAGCAGGGTGATATCTTCTCCCTCTAGCCGCCCAATTACCAAACTGTACCTCCCTTCTTTATCTTTGTGTTCTGATTTTTTTTCAAATGTAATTTTGGTTGATATCAATGTCGCAACTCCCCTCCTCCTCCCTGACTTATATGAAGATGAAGAGATCATTTTAAACCCTTGTCTATTGAGTTTAGTGTATTCCACGTCTGTTAGGTGGGTTTCTTGTAAAAATATTATTTCTGCTTTGTCTTTTTTCATTTTGCGTAGAATCTTGGATCTTTTAACTGGATTCAGGATCCCTTTTACATTATATGAGGCTATTTTGGTTACACCCTGTTTCTCCATTGTATTTTCTTATTTAGTATAACAGTGTGGTGGCCCTCTTTTTTGCTACTCAGAAACTGAAAGAACATTAAGAACATAAAAAACATTAAGAACATAGTGTACAAAACTTTAAAACAAAAAACTGTCGAACGAATAAAAGTGCTCGAAGATTCTGTGCTGGACCTACGCAAAAGACAAGCATCTATAGAGGCTAAGCTAGCCAACCAAGAAGGAAGAGAGAGAAGAGACAATATAAGAATTCATGGTCTGATAGAAGGAGCCGAAAACAGTTTTAACTCAATGGCAGAATGCGTGGAATCTTTACTAAGAGAGAAATTGGATATTCCACAAACCACCGACTTAAACATAGAAAAGGCACATCGTTCATTAGCCGCTAGGCCAGCGGCGGAAGCGCCCCCACGTTCGGTGTTGGTAAGATTTTCCAATTTCAAAATAAAACAAGAGGTTGTAAGACTGGCTTGGCAGAAAAAAGGATTTATGCACCAGGAGAGAAAAGTCTTCGTGGAACACGATTACGCTCCGGAGGTCCTTAAAAAGCGCAGGGAATACAATGACGCCAAAAAGGTACTACGCGAGAAGAAACTGCGCTTTCAGACGCCATTTCCTGCGAAGTTAAGGGTCTTCTACGGTGAAGAAACATGTCTCTATAATTCGGCGGAAGAAGCAACAGCTGACATGGCGAGAAGAGGGCTCCCGGTAACGGTATTTAAACCCGCAGCAGACCCGAGTGAGAAGATCAAAACGCAAACATGGACAACACAAAGACCTTCAAAATCCACGGGCCAGCAGCGGGAAACCCAGCGCCAGAGCGTCGCGGATAAATTGTCCGTTTTCAGGTTGGAATAGCGACCATTTTTTTTTTTTTTTTTTGAATCAATCTGCACATCCAACCCCCCTCATACAAGGTAACAAACATTAAAGGAGATGCGTATTCAGCATGTGGTAAAACATTTCATGGAACAGTCATAATATTTGAAACAAATAAGTCTTTTCAATAAAAAAAAAAAAAAACTTGTTAAAATAGAAATGTGACAATAATCCACATGTTCTCCTCACACTAACAAATACTGTTTTTGCGTGAATGTTTGCTGTGATGGGGGTGGGAGGGTGCACACAATTTCACAGGGTATAGGCATAAAAGGAAAAAAAAAATCATTACAAGTTTGGATTGGGTTCTGAAACTCACGTTAAAAGCATGGGACAACTTACAGGGGTAAGAGAGGGCCCTCAACACGTAACAGAGTTTGAGGAATTTCCCTCAGAGCCTTCACTCCATCAAGGCTCTTCCAGGGTCTTTAAAAAGACCTCAGCTCAGGAAGTTCTTTTGACAGTTTTTTGTTTTAAAGTTTTATACACTATGTTCTTAATGTTTTTCTTGTTCTAAATGTTCTTTCAGTTTCTGAGTAGCACAAAAGAGGGCCACGACACAGTTATACTAAACAAAACAATGGAGAAACAGGGTGTAACCAAAATAATTTCATATAATGTAAAAGGAATCCTGAATCCAGTTAAAAGATCCAAGATTCTAGGCAAAATGAAAAAAGACAAAGCAGGAATAATATTTTTACAAGAAACCCACCTAACAGACGTGGAACACACTAAACTCAGTAGACAAGGGTTTAAAATGATCTCTTCATCTTCATATAAGTCAGGGAGGAGGAGGGGAGTAGCGACATTGATATCAACCAAAATTACATTTGAAAAAAAATCAGAACACAAAGATAAAGAAGGGAGATACAGTTTGGTAACTGGGCGGCTAGAGGGAGAAGATATCACCCTGCTGAATGTGTATGTTCCCCCAGGGGCTAACTGGAAATTTTATAAAAATGTATTTGACCTAATGATAACTAAAGCTCAAGGTTTAGTGATATGTGGTGGGGACTTCAATCTTAGACTGAATCCATACTGGGATGCTTCTGGTAATTCTCCACATCAAAATAACACCCAAAGCAGGAAGACTCGGATGCTACTAAAAGAAATGGGAATCTGTGATTGACATAACGTTCGGCTCAGGAGACGCACACACACAGGTTCAGAGTAGTTCAAACTGTTTATTAACAGCAGGGGTGTATGGGTGTGTGTCAGTGGAATGTTAATGTATTGGTGGTGGCGTCTGCTTCGGGCACAGAAGCAGGAGACCGTTCAGCCGGCAACCCTATGGGAAAGAACAGACACAGGGTGACAGGCACACACCAATACAGGAGGAGAATAGGCGAGGGAGAGAAGCTTACTTGAGTTTGACAGATGGCAGGCACTACAAGGACGGAACCCCGGGAGACAGTCACCTGCAGGACTCGGTGCAGCAGCGAGGAAGGACGAGGGACGGAGTTGTCCGCCGCCGAGGAATCCACCTGTGCACAGGGGAGCAGACTGGGAGAGGTAAGGAAAGGAATCTTCTTACCACTAGCTTGACGCTGAAGAGAGAGTTGACGCTTCGCATAGAAGGCGATGAAGTCTAACGGCTTCAGGCCGAAGCTCAGAGCGAGGCGGCTTTTATCCCTCGCCGCTGACGAGTAGCAGGTGCGTGAGCAGGTGGCGCCGCTGATGAATGGCGCGGCGTGACAGTACTCCCCCCTCTAACAGCGCCTCCTGGCGATGGCTTATCCGGGTGCGCTCGGTGGAAGTCCGCAATGAGCGATGGGTCCAACACAAATGACGGGGGCACCCACTGTCGACGCTCGGGCCCATAGCCCTCCCAGTCCACCAAGTATTGCAACCCACGACCCCGACGCCGGGAGTCCAGGATGGAGGAGGCGGACCAGGCCGGATGGCCACCAATCATCTGGGGCGCGGGTTGCGCTGCAGGAGGAGGGCAAAGGGGGTCAGTGACTGCCAGCTTCACCTTCGACACGTGGAAAGTAGGATGAATGCGGAGGGAGGGGGGAATAGCCACGCGCACAGCCACCGGGTTGATGATCCGGGTGATGGGATAGGGACCCATGAAGCGCTGTGCCAGCTTTCTCCTCTCGCCTTTTAGAGTGACGTCCTGGGTGGAAATGTAAACAAGCTGCCCAACTCTGTACGCCGGGGCAGGTCTTCTATGCCGGTCCGCCACAGTCCTGTTGCGCTCCGCTGTGCGTAATAGCGCATGGCGCGCGGCAGTCCAGGTGGAGCGGAACTGCCTGAGATGGGCCCTAACTGACGGGACAGTTACTTCACTCTCCTGCTCCGGAAACAGCGGGGGGTCGTAACCCAGGGACGCTTTGAAGGGGGACATCCCTGTAGCAGAAGAGCGAGCGGTGTTGTGGGCATATTCAACCCAGGCAAGATGGTTGCTCCAGGACGTGGGTTTGGATCTGGACACACAGCGGAGCGCAGCCTCCAGCTCCTGGTTGGTTCTCTCACACTGCCTGTTGGATTGGGGGTGATGGCCGGAGGAGAGGCTCACCTTGGCTCCGATGGTGTTGCAGAAAGACCTCCAAACCTCGGATGAAAACTGGGGGCCCCGGTCCGAGACCACGTCCACCGGAATCCCATGCAGCCTGACCACGTGTTGGACAAGGAGGTCCGCCGTCTCCAGGGCAGTAGGGAGGCCTCGCAGGGGGACGAAGTGCACGGCCTTGGAGAAGCGGTCCACGATGGTCAGGATGGTGTCATAGGAGTTGGAGACAGGGAGTCCGGTGACGAAATCCAACGCGATGTGCGACCAGGGCCTGCCAGGGACGGGCAGGGGCTGGAGCAGACCCGCTGGAGGGGCATTTCCCGACTTGCAGGTGGCACAGATTGGGCAAGCCCGGGCGTAGCGGGCTGCATCCCTCCGCAGGCCCGGCCACCAAAAGGACCGTTGGAGGAGATCTATCATCCGGGAGGTGCCAGGGTGACAGGTGAGCTTGGAGGTGTGGAGCCAGTGGATGACCTCTCCTCGGACCGCGGATGGCACGAACAGCCTCCCCTCCGGTCCGCCGCCAGGGTCAGGTTCCACCTCCTGTGCCTTCCGGATCTTGCTCTCGATGTCCCACGAGATGGCTCCCACGACGCACGACCTGGGCAGGATGGAGTGGGGCGCCTCCTCCGACTCCACAGGGGCGAACTGCCTGGAGAGGGCATCAGGCAGGACGTTCCTAGAGCCAGGCCTGAAGGTGATAGAAAATTGGAACCTGGCGAAGAACAGGGACCAGCGCACCTGGCGGGCGTTCAGGTGCTTGGCAGATCGTAAATATTCCAAGTTCTTGTGGTCCGTGAGGACCACAAACGGCAGGTTCGCCCCCTCTAACCAGTGGCGCCACTCCTGCAGGGCGAGCTTGATGGCCAAGAGCTCTCTGTCCCCCACATCGTAGTTCCTCTCCGCCGGGGACAAGCGCCGGGAGAAGAAGGCGCACGGTCGTTTGGCGCCATCGTCCGGTGACCGCTGGGACAGCACTGCTCCCACTCCCGTGTCCGAAGCGTCTACCTCTACGATGCACTGCAGCGCGGGGTCGACCTGGCGAAGGACCCGGGAGGAGGAGAATTCCGCCTTCAGCGCCTCAAAGGCGGCAGCGACCTCTTCGGTCCACCGGAACAGGACCTTCGGGGACGTGAGGCGGGTCAGTGGTCCAACGATGGCACTGAAGTTGGGGACAAAGCGGCGGTAGAAATTGGCGAAGCCAACAAATTGCTGCACCTGTTTCCGGGATGCAGGTGTAGGCCATTCCACCACCACCTTTACCTTCTCTGGGTCGGGGAGCACCTTATCGTGGGCGATGATGAACCCCAGGAAGGACGTACTCCTGGCGTAAAATTCACACTTTTCTGCCTTAACGTACAGACGATTCTCCAGCAGCCTTTGGAGGACCCGCCTCACGTGGACCTGGTGCTCATCCCTGGACTTGGAGAAGATGAGAATATCGTCCAGGTAGACGAACACGAAAAGGCCAATGAAGTCTCGGAGGACGTCATTAATGAGGCGCTGGAAGACTGCAGGAGCGTTGGTCAACCCGAACGGCATCACCAGGTATTCAAAGTGGCCGTTCGGGGTACGGAAGGCCGTTTTCCACTCATCTCCCTCCCGGATCCGGACGAGGTGGTAAGCGCTGCGTAGGTCCAGCTTGGTGAACCAGGTCGCCCCCTGGAGGGAGTGGAAAGCAGTGTCCATGAGAGGCAGGGTGTAACGGTCCTTCTCCGTGATATTATTGAGGGCCCGGTAGTCGATACAAGGGCGGAGGGACCCATCCTTCTTTCCCACGAAGAAGAACCCTGCCCCCACGGGTGACGATGATGGGCGGATTATCCCAGCACTTAATGACTCCTTCAGGTAGGCATTCATCGTCTCCTTCTCCGGCGCAGACAGGCTGTAAAGGCGACCAGAAGGTAAGGGAGCCCCCTGGCGGAGGTTGATGGCACAGTCATAGGGCTGATGAGGGGGGAGAGACATAGCTTTCGCTTTGCTGAACACCATACCCAGGTCGTGAAATTCTGGGGGCACCAGAGACAGGTCCGGGGGTGCAGCGTCCGTCGCAGGGGGAGGAGCGGACGGAGAGCAGGCAGCGGACTGAAGGCAGGTGCCCATACAGAACGTACTCCATGCCGATATCCCAGCTGATTTCCAATCCAGGACCGGGTTGTGAAGGCGAAGCCAGGGATACCCCAGGATGACGGGCGACACAGAGTTGGGAAGGACGTAGAAGGTCATCTCCTCCCGGTGATTTCCCGAGATGATGACCGGAACGGGGATGGTTTGGTGTGATACTCTCCCAAGGGAGGCACGGGAGAGATTAACAAGGGAGATGGGATTCTTCAGTGCCTGACAGCGAATGCCCAAACGGGTTGCCAGGCTTTGTGAAATAAAGCTGCCTTCTGCACCCGAATCCACCAGTGCGTGGGTGAGATGCCCAGTGGGATTGTGGCAAAAACGGATGGGCAGCTTCAATTGGGTAAGGGGACTTAACCGATTGACGTCCGCGAGGCCCCCTACAGTGACTCGCGGACCCCGCCGTTTGGCTTATGTGGACAAAGCTCCACCGTGTGTTGATTATCTCCGCAATACATGCAGAGATTCAACTCACGGCGGCGTTGTCTCTCTGCCGGGGAGAGCTTTGTCCAGCCCGTCACCATCGGCTCCGACTCCTCGGAGTGCGATGGCGGCGGCGTCGCCAGGGGGCGAGCTTGGGGCAGGCGCAACGAGGCTCCCCGAGGGCGAGAAGAAGACGACTTCCGCCCAGAGGAGCGCTCACGCAGCCTGTTATCCAAGCTGATGGCGAGAGAAGTTAGCTCAGCTAGCGTCCCAGGGATATCCCGACCAGCCAGTTCATCCCTCAGATCATCATTCAGGCTGCGGAGAAACAGGCCACAGAGGGAGCGTTCGTCCCAGCCCAGTTCCTCCGCCGCTACCCGGTAGTCAACCGCATAGTCCGCTGCCGACCGGCTTCCCTGCTGGAGAGCGAGAAGCCGATCGACTTGGACCGTCTCGGTTCGGGAATGATCAAAGACCTCCAGGAAGCGTGCCACGAACTGGTCATAGGTGAGGGTGGTGTAACTGGGCTTCGCCATTATGGCGTAGGTCCAAGTCAACGCGCGCCCCTCCAGGAGATTCCCTATGTAGCCAATCCGGCTGTGATCCGAGGGGAAGTCTCCGGGCACACGGTGGAATACGGACTCACACTGCATAATGAACCCCCGCGCTCCGCCGAGCTTTCCGCTAAAGCGGGCGGGGGTTGGAATCGGCGTGAGCCGAACCGGTGCCGCAGGAGCCGGCTGGACAGCCGCTGGGACAGCAGGAGCTGCGCCACCCTGGTGAGCCGGGGGGAACGGCTGTTGGGGGTCCAGGCGGTCCAATCGGTTAGTGATGGTAATAAGTTGATTTAAAATCACCTGCTGCTGATAAGCAATTTGATCCACCCGAGCCTCGAGAGTGGTAAGCCGGTGCGCGAGCCCGCCGTCTGCCGAGCTGCTCTGCTGAAGCCGTACTGACATAACGTTCGGCTCAGGAGACGCACACACACAGGTTCAGAGTAGTTCAAACTGTTTATTAACAGCAGGGGTGTATGGGTGTGTGTCAGTGGAATGTTAATGTATTGGTGGTGGCGTCTGCTTCGGGCACAGAGGCAGGAGACCGTTCAGCCGGCAACCCTATGGAAAAGAACAGACACAGGGTGACAGGCACACACCAATACAGAAGGAGAATAGGCGAGGGAGAGAAGCTTACTTGAGTTTGACAGATGGCAGGCACTACAAGGACGGAACCCCGGGAGACAGTCACCTGCAGGACTCGGTGCAGCAGCGAGGAAGGACGAGGGACGGAGTTGTCCGCCGCCGAGGAATCCACCTGTGCACAGGGGAGCAGACTGGGAGAGGTAAGGAAAGGAATCTTCTTACCACTAGCTTGACGCTGAAGAGAGAGTTGACGCTTCGCATAGAAGGCGATGAAGTCTAACGGCTTCAGGCCGAAGCTCAGGGCGAGGCGGCTTTTATCCCTCGCCGCTGACGAGTAGCAGGTGCGTGAGCAGGTGGCGCCGCTGATGAATGGCGCGGCGTGACAGTGATGTGTGGAGGGAACTCAACCCCAGTGTAAAACACTACACATTTTACTCAACTCCACATTCATCTTACTCAAGGATTGACTATTTTTTTATGTTTAATAGAGACATTGGAAGAGTAGAAACATGTAAAATAGGACTGATGGATCTCTCTGACCACAGTCCGATCTACATGGACTTAAATATCCAAAAATACACAAATAATACATTTTCTTGGAGGTTAAATTCAAATGTCCTGAAAGGACCATTGAAAGATGAATTGGAATCAGATATTCTCAGATATTTGGAAGAAAACGATAATGGAGAAGTATTCCCTTTAATACTGTGGGATGCATGCAAAGCTGTAATAAGAGGAAAGATTATTGCAAAACTGGCAACCCAAAAGAAACTAAGACAAGAAAAACTATCCACATTAGAGTCAGAACTTAAGAACCTAGAAAAAGAACACAAAGGCAACACTCATTCTACTGACTCGCTCAAGATTAAGGAAATTAAAAACCAAATAAATGAGATCTACACAATAGAAATCCAGAAGAAACTTACATTTTTGAAACAAAAATACTATGAAGCAGGCAGTAAATCGGCAAAATTGCTAGCCTATAAATTGAGGAAACATCAAACAGAAAGAGCAATCTACAAAATCAGAGACCCAGTATCAAAGGAAATAAAATTCAGAATTTAGGATATTCTTAAAAGCTTCGAGAATTACTATAAGAACTTATACTCCCACAAAAAACATAAAAAAACGCATCCGAGGCATTCCTAAACACATTAAACCTTCCCCAACTTACGGAGTCACAAAATAAAACACTACTGTCAGAAATACAACCTAAAGAATTGGAAAAAGCAATTATGAAACTTAAAGCTAACAAATCCCCAGGAGCAGATGGCTATCCAGCAGAGTGGTACAAAACCTTTAAACAGCAACTATCTCCTCTCCTCCTGAAAACATTTAATTATGTCCTCCACACAGGGGAAATCCCCCCCTCCTGGAGAGAAGGGGTCATTGCAGTTATACCTAAACCTGAAAAGGATAAACTAGAGTGCTCCAACTACAGACCAATCAGTGTACTAAATCAGGACTATAAGCTTTTTACCATTATCCTTGCCAAAAGGTTAGAAAATATACTGACAGACCTAATTCATTTAGACCAAACAGGTTTTATAAGACAAAGACAGACACAAGACAACATTCGACGCACTTTACACATAATTCATCATATAAAAAAATATAACTTAAATGCAGTCATATTGGGATTAGATGCTGAAAAAGCATTTGATTCGGTTGACTGGTCTTTTCTATATAGAATCTTATCCAGTTTCAATTTTCATAACAACTTCATTAGAACTATACAGGCATTATATAAAAAACCAACAGCAAAAATAAGGATTAACGGTAATTTATCATCATCTTTTGAACTGGAAAGAGGATGTCGTCAGGGCTGCCCCCTGTCTCCACTGCTCTTTGCAATCTTCATAGAACCTCTGAGCCAATGGATAAGACAAAATCAAAAAATTCAAGGTATTACACTTGGTCAGAAGGAACATAAAATAGCACTCTTTGCTGATGACATTTTAATATACCTAGGGCAGCCGGACACTTCTTTACCAGAACTAACCTCAGTTTTTTCAGAGTATGGAGATTTATCGGGGTACAAATTAAACATGCATAAAACCCAAATTTTAACATTCAACTATGACCCAAATCATTATTCACTAAGCAAACTCAAAACTAACTGGGAGTCGGAATCTATGAAATATCTGGGGGTCAATATCCCAAAACAACTCAACAAAATTATATCACTAAACTATGATCCACTGGTGACAAAAATAAAATCTGACCTAGCAAGATGGAATATGATACCATTCTTGGGTACTGCACAAAGAATTGAAGCAGTCAAAATGAATATACTTCCATGTCTTCTATACCTTTTCCAAACAATACCGGTAGAACCTCCCAAAAAAACATGGCAGGAGCTGGACAGAAGGATCTCAAGATTCATATGGCAGGGCAAGAGACCTAGAATCAGATATAGAACCTTACAGCTAAACAAAGACAAAGGTGGGCTCGCGCTGCCAAATATCAGGGACTGCTTTAAAGCCGCACAAATTAAAACTTTAGTAGAGATATGTAACCCAGTCTACACTGCACAATGGAAGGAGATCGAATGCCAAATAACAAGTGACATCCCCCTACAGGCGATAATAGGGAACAATGCCTTACCTAAGCTTTTGAATAACACTAACCCGTGGATAGAGACCCCGCTAAAAATTTGATTTAAAATAGTCAGAGAGAATCAAACTAAAGAGCCCTATCGACTTCTGCAATGGATTGCCTATGATCAAGACTTTACTCCTAATAAAACAGACACCAGATTTAAAAAGTGGAAGGAGAAAGGGCTGATAAAATATTACGATTTTTTTAAAGGGCAAATTTTAAGAAGTTTTGAAGATTTGAAAAAACAAGGTCTAATAAATCAAGACCTTTACAGGTTCTTCCAGCTTAGACACCACATAAACAATATACTTAAAAAGGAGGATTTGGAAAGGGCCCAGTCAGGTGTTCTGAAGGTCTTCTTAATGGCATATAAAGGGATCCCAGGGATCAGATACATTTCTAAAATATACCAAGGCCTTCAAGACTTAAAAGGAGACAACACATCATATATAAAAGAGAGATGGGAAAAAGAGGGGAATTTCACTTTACAATTGGAAATATGGGAAAAGCTAAATAAACAGCAATGGAAAAGTACCTCATCCCTGCAGTGGAGAGAATTTGGATGGAAAAACTTGGTAAGATTTTTCAGAACACCTGCACAAAACAAATTTACCCATAAGGGATTGAACTGTTGGCGCTTGTGTGGTGAAAAGACTGCAAATCCTTTTCATGTGTTTTGGTCATGCCCAGTTATCGACCAATATTGGACCAATGTACAGACAATATTGGGGAAAATATTCAAAATAACAGTTCCCTTTTCTTTTGTAACTTTGTATTTAGGTTTACTACCGGACTCACTGGAAAGACGAGGAGAAAAATACTTATTCAATGTTTTAATATTGGCAAGCAAAAAAGCTCTAACTAAAAAATGGATGTTGAAGGACTGTCCTACACCTGAAGATTGGATTAACGTGATCCAAGACATTTACTCAATGGAAAAGTTGACATTCGCACTGAGACAGGACATGGATGGGTTCATGAACTTTTGGCAACCCTGGATCGCATATGTGTCTTCCATTAGATCTAATCTTTGACAAATACCATTTCAATAATGGTTCCGCTCTTTGTTCCAACGCTACTCAGATGCTCTTTTACCATTATTTACTTACTTTTTCTTTTTGTTTGTTTTTTGCTGGTTTTTTTTTTTTTTTTTTTCTCTTTAATTTCACTTTTTCTTTCACTTTAAAAAAAAGGGGGGTGTTTTAAGAATTATTCTTCCAATGTTGTCAGATATCAGAAAATAAGGGAACATGTGATGAAAATGTAAACAATGCATTGCTGTAACGACCTGTATACCCTTTTCAAAAACTTAAATTAAAAAAAAAAAAAAAACTGTCAAAAAAACTTCCTGAGCTGGGGTCTCTTTAAAGACCCTGTAAGAGCCCTGATGGAGTGTAGGCTCTGAGGGAAATTCCTCAAACTCTGTTACGTGTTGAGGGCCCTCTCTTACCCCTGTAAGTTGTCCCATGTTTTTAACGTGAATTTCAGATCCCAATCCGAATTTGTAATGATTTTTTTTTTTTTTTTATGCCTATACCCTATGAGATTGTGTGCACCGTCCCACCCCATCACAGCAAACATTCACTCTAATACAGTATTTGTTAGTGTAGGGAGAACATGTGGGTCATTGTTACATTTCTATTTTAACAAGATTTTTTTTTTCCTTTAAATTAAGAAGACATTTGTTTCTAATGCTATAACTGCTCCATGAAAGGTTTTACCACATGCCGATTCTGCATCTCCTTTAATGTTTGTTACCTTGTAGGAGGGGGGATGGAAGTGCAGAATGACTGAAAAGAAAAAAAAACAAAAAGGTCGCTATTCCTTCCTGGAACTGGAAAGCTTATCTTTGTAGCTCTGGGGCTGGGTTTCCTGCTGCTGGCCCGTGGATTTTGAAGGTCTCTGAGTGGACCACGTTTGAGCTCTGATCCTCTCGCTCAGATCTGCTGCGGGTTTAAACACCGATACCAGGAGCCCTCTTCTTGCCATGTCAATTGTTGCTTCTTCCGCTGAATTATAGAGACATGACTCTTCACCGTAAAAGACCCTTAACTTCGCAGGAAATGGCGTCTGAAAGCGTAGATTCTGTTCCCGTAGAACCTTTTTGGCGTCGTTATATTCCCGTCGCTTTTTAAGAACCTCCGGAGAGTAATCATGCTCCACGAAGACTTTTCTCTCTTGATGCATAAATCCTTTTTTCTGCCAAGCCCGTCTTACAACCTCTTGTTTTATTTTGAAATCGGAGAATCTTACCACCACCGAACGTGGGGGCGCTTCTGCCGCTGGCTTTGCGGTTAATGTACGATGGGCCTTTTCTATCTTCAAATCGGTGGTTTGTGGAATATCCAACTTCTCTCTCAATAAGGATTCCACGCATTCCACCATTGTGTTGAAACTATCTTCAGCTCCTTCTTTCAGACCGTGAATTCTGATGTTGTCTCGTCTCTGTCTTCCTTCTTGGTCGGTTAGCTTAGCCTTCAGCCTTGACTGTTTTTTGTGTAAATCCAGCATAGAATCTTCAAGCACTTTTATTCTTTCTTCAGCTTCCAAGATTCGGTTTTCGGCCTGGTCCATTCTGCTGTTCGTCCTTTTTAATTCCTCTCTGAATTCATGAAATTCGGCCCGAAATCGTCGTAATTCATCAAATAGCGATTTCAAGCTAACCTTTTTGTTAGCTAGGCCCAGCTCCTCGTCTTCTGAACGGAGGTCCTCCGGTTCAGATTCTGCGGCCGCTGCGCGTCCTGGCCTGGGGAATGTCAGTTTCTTTTGTTTTTGGTTAGGCATGGTGTTTTAGTCTTTTGATTTTTATTCTTCCAAAAATCCGTTAAGTCTGATTTTGAAGATGTTTTCCTTGGATTGGGTCTGGGAGCTTCAGCGTTAAGTTGCTGTCACCATGGCGTCCAGACCGGAAGTCCACTAATAAGGTTTTTAAGACTTGTTGACTTATATGCATTAATAAAGATGTCAAGAAATAATGAAGATTCTTTGATATTCCTGCTTTGTATCTTTTTACTAATAAAATCGCGAAGCTGCAAGTATCTAAAAAAATCTTGCTTCTCCAGGTTGTACTTCCTTCGTAGAGTATCGAATGACATTAGGTTTGATTTCTCGTACATTGTACATGCTGCGGTAAGGCCCCTGAATGTCCATTGTCTAAATCTAAAATCATGTGAGGCGGGCAAAAAGTCAGGGTCATATGCTGGCCATCTGAGTAATTTAACTTCTTCCTGGAGTTTTAGTTTTCTTATCTCTGATTTCCAGATTTTAAATGTCAGATTAGTCCACTAACTAGTTGTTGGGGTAGTTTCGCTTTCAAGGGTACCTAGTTTAGATTGGATTGGGACCTCAGATAAAGACATCTCAATTGTTTTCCATTTTGCATAATAAGATGGGTCACACAGACAAACCAGTGGTCTCAGTTGGGCTGATATGTAATAATCTCGTAAAGAGGACAGAGCCTGCCCCCCCCCCCCCGTGCTTCGGCAGCTGTAAGGTAGAATACTTAACTCTTGGTCTCTTTTTAAGCCAAATAAACCTTGAAATGTATTTATTCCATTTCCCAAATTGTTTGTCAGGTATTGATACTGGAAGAGATGAAAAGAGATATAGCAATTTAGGGAGGATATTCATCTTGATTGCCTGTATTCTGCTGCCAAAGTCAAGGGGAAGCAGACTCCAGCTATCAAGATCATCAATTATTTCTTTGTTTAGTCGGTTGTAATTCATATCATACAATTGTGACAAATCTTTGGGTAGGTACACTCCTAAATATTTTATATGGTCAGAATGCCAATTAAAATTATATTTAGATATTAATTCTTGTCCAGGGTGAAAATTGAAGGTCATAACCTGAGTTTTATGGATATTAAGAGCGTATCCAGAAAATGAACCACACATTTCTAAGATTTCCATCAACACTGGTAAACCAGAGTCCAGATCTGAGATTGTGATCATTACATCATCCGCGTACAAGCTCAATTTATATTCCTCCTCACCAATCCGAACACCCTTTAGTGCGGTCTCTTGGCGTATTGCTTGTGCTAAAGGCTCTATAAATAAATTAAATAAATTGGGGCTACCGGGGCAACCCTGTCTACATCCGCGTTGTAGTTGTATAGAATTAGAAAGACTCCCGTTTATTTTCATTCTAGCAGTAGGGGAAGAGTAAAGGGCTTGAATGCATTTTATAAAGTCAGTACAGAATCCAAATCTCCTCATTACTAAAGAGAGGAAGTCCCACTGAACTGAGTCGAATGCTTTTTCAGCGTCAAGACTGAGGATAACTGAGTTTATCTTTCTTTTATTAATCTGTTCAATTATATGTAGAGCTCTCCTTATGTTATCCGAAGTTTGTCTATTTTTAAGGAAGCCTGTTTGGTCTTCATCAATCAGTAAGGGCATCACAGTGTCCATTCGTCTGACCAAAATAGTTGTGTATAATTTATAATCCAAGTTCAATACACTTATTGGTCTATATGATTTGCATTCTATTTTATCCTTTTCCTCTTTTGGTATAACAGATATAAAGGCTTCCTTCCAGGACGGAGGTACAGGGCCTCCTTTCAGAATATAGTTGAAAGTGATTTCTAGTAGAGGTATCAGACTTTCTTTCATTTTCTTGTACCATTCAGGGGGGAACCCATCAGTACCAGGTGACTTGTTAGGTTTAAGGTTGGAGATGGCCTTGTCAATTTCCTCACGTGTTATTGGTGACATAAGCTTATTATTTGCATCTGTGCCGAGTGAGGGAAGATCCAAAGAGTCCAAAAAAACAACTACTGCATTTTTATTAATCGGCACAGATTGGCTATATAGATTTTTGTAATATGTTTCAAATGATTTTTGAATACCATCCAAATCAGTTAAAATATTGCGACTTATAGGGTCTTTTATTTTGTAAATTGAATTTTCTGCTTGTTGTTTCTTAAGTCGCCATGCCAACAGTTTGGATGCTTTAGATCCTGCCTCATAATATCTCTGTTTCATAAACCGTAAGTTTTTCTCTACTTCCTCACCTAGTATCCTGTCTATGTCCTGTTTAGCTTGTCTTATTTGTTGTGTTATAGTGGGACTTTTTTTTGTCAGTTGTGTTTTCTCTAGATCTTTCAGTCTCGCTTGTAGTCGTAGCAATTCTTGAGTCTTTTGTTTTTTAAGCATAGCCGATCTTGCTATTATTTTCCCCCTCAGAACCGTTTTAGCTGCATCCCACACGATGCTAGGGTTTGTCTCGCCATTGTTATTATCCTGTAGGGTATGGGGTAACCCCCACAACAGCCACGAACAAACAGAGCGCTCAGCTGGGGCAATTAGCAGAGCAATGAGATGTGTGTGTTGAGATCAATAGGCAGCCTCTCCGTGTCTAGTTCAGGCGCCAGTATCCTGTGGATGTGTATGACTCAAATGCAAACATTCATGCTTCCTGCTCTCATTGTGGTACAAATGTCACATGCCGGAATGCTTTTCCTTTGACGATAAAATGCCTTTGATGTATTGTCTGTTGCTGGGTATTTAAGTGGCTGAATTCATATGTTCACTCTCTGTTCTTCTTCTGACTGCTTCTGACTACTGCTCATGAGAGCCTGAGAGCGATCCCAAGCATGCTTATAGACCATTTGCTGTGACGTCACATCCTTTTGTTTACGCCGCCATATTGGACGTCCGAAGCGAGCGGACGGCGCATTCAGCAGCTGTTCAGCGGTGTACCAGCTCGCGATATATTTACCTGATTTAAAACTACATCTTTGTTTTATTTAATGTTGGCATTGATTACACTATGGTGTTTCACTGCTCTGCCTTTGGGTGTACAAATCGCCAGAAAAAGGGATCAAACTTGAAGTTTTACCGGTTCCCAGCTGACAAAGACAGGCGCAGGAGGTGGGTAGCAGCGCTGAAGAGGAAAGATTGGTCCCCGTTGCCTTACTCGCGGCTATGCAATCAACATTTTATATCGGGTATGTATGATGTATCAGTGTCTATAGATGTAATGTTATATCATTGTAAACACTTGTAAATGGGTATGTCCCTCCCTGTGTGCCCCACCAAGGCCTACCATCTGTGACCTAGCACTAGCCAACTGCTAGATGACAAGATAATGATCATGAATGCATGCTCCTGTTTGAAATTTAATGTGTTGATCAATATGGCTGAGTTTATTTTACAATGAATAAAAAATTTATTACATTTACAAAAATAAGGAGTATTTTTACAATAATTCACATTCAACGATACAGTTAAACCTCCCACCATTGTTTATTACTTTGTACTTCAATGTACCACATAAATAGGTCTACATGGATTAAAACAATGATATAAACATGATAAATCGTTATATTGCTTCTCAAACTGTATAAACTATATATTCTAACTACTCCATATTCCAGGTGAGAAGAGCATTGACCCTCTTTCCCCAGATTACATACCATCACTCTTCACCTTCACGTCTACTCCAACGAAAGACAGAAACAACGCCAGCCTCCATCGGTACATTAAAACACAAGCAAGGAAAAAAAGACAGAGAGAGAACTTTGATCGCTCACTTGCTGCCAGTGTACTCTTAGAACTGTCTTCTGGAGGTACTGTGTGTGAAAAGGAAGAGACAATGGAGGTGAAAGAGGAGCAGCCTGGTATGTGTGTCAAGGTGGATATTGCATCAGAGCCAGCCAAGGTCACTGAGAGTTTGGTATCATCTGCAGGGACTTCTTGTTCATGTAAAGCTGAGTGTGATGCATTAAAGAAGCAGTGCCAATCACTACAAGAAGAAGTTTATGCTTTACGTGCCCAGGTCAAGTCGCAGTCTGACACTGAAGAATCACTGACTGGAAATGATGAAAAAGTGAAATTTTATACAGGACTGCAGTCTTTTCAACTGCTGCAAGAACTATTTTTCCATATTGAAAGACATATATGTGATGTGAAAGTAGTATCAAAATTTCAGCAGTTTCTGTTGACCTTGATGAGGCTGCGCTTGAACCTGACTTTCCAAGACCTTGCCTACAGATTTGGAATTCATGCGTCAACTGCTTCCAGGATTTTTCAGAATATCATTTCCATTTGTAGTGCTTTTCTTTTTCCCAGTTTAGTTTTCTGGCCAGAAAGAGAATTGTTACGTTCAACATTGCCAGCTTGTTTTAGAAAACATTATTCAAAATGTGTTTCAACAATTGATTGTTTTGAAGTGTTCATCGAACGTCCCTCCGATTTGAAGGCCAGAGCCCAGACGTACTCCTCCTACAAGAGCCACAACACAGCCAAGTACCTTATTTCCATAACACCTCAAGGTACTGTCAACTTCATATCCCGTGGATGGGGTGGCCGTGTTAGTGACAAGCACATAACTGAAAACTGTGGCTACCTGAACAACCTTAATCCTGGAGACCTTGTCCTTGCTGATAGAGGGTTCAACATACAGGAGTCCCTTGCATACTATGGTGCACGCATTGAAATACCAGCTTTCACCAAAGGAAAGAAGCAGTTGGATTCCAAAGAAATCGAGTCCACACGAAATTTGACTAGTGTTCGTATTCACGTAGAACGGGTGATTGGGATTGTGAAGAACCGCTATAGTATCTTGCAGGGCACTTTACCTATCACAATGCTGGAACTTGATAAAACCACTAACTTAACTTGTCTCGACAAAGTAGTAAGAGTTTGTTGTGCATTGATAAATGTAAATGATTCTGTTGTGCCTTTCGATTAAACTGATTTGGCGTTTAATTTTTGGTCAAAACAGAAAGTGTGAAGAGAATATGACACCATCTTGCTTCATGATCACCCAGGGTTTCAGTGGGGGGTCCGACAGCTTCTGGGAGTGATGTACCTGTAGTGGATAAATATTCTTAAAATTAATATGTGGGTTTGATGACTTTTTATCTGGATATAATTCTTTCTTGGACAATAAAATTTGTAATATATCTAATAGTGTTGGGAGTTGTTTATCCAGTATTCTTGTTTCCACAAAATTTTTTATTGAACCTTTTTTAAAAACACAACACAAACAATCAAACACTTTGCAATTTACAAGGTCCACAAACATCAGTCACCTTCTTCTTCAAAAGTTATGTTTAAATTCTTTACACAATCAATGAAAGGTCTCCATATATTCTCAAACACAATTTCCTTTGATTTCAGTATGTATGTTATTCTTTCTAGTGGAAGGTTTAACATCTGTCTTAACCACTGAGTCACATCGGGTCTATGAGTCTTTGTGTTTATCCAGTATTCTATTGATACGACAAATATTTATAAATCCTTTTACAGAATATATATAGATCTATAAAAAATTTAATTAGTTTTTAATTAATTTAATTAATTTCATTGAGATATATGCTGCTAATAATAACAATAATTGAATATTTTATTAAATTTTAATAATTTATCACTTAATAGATTCTAAACAACATGACAAATCTATACAGTAGGGCCTTCACGACATAGTGGCCCATTGAAGTGATGACTGGGGATATCAGCACATAACTGATATCACACAAAGTTTTGTAGGCTTTCAGAGACTCTCCAGTGTACCTAGACGGTGTGTTGACTAGGTAGTTGTAGATGTCCGTACGTCAGGTTTGGGGCAAAAATCAATGAAACTGGTGAATTTTTAAAGCAACAAGTTGTAAGGGTCCACGCCGATAAAACGGATCTTTTCCGTGTACCGGTCATGATGTTTTTTATCTAGTAGTTGCGCTACATCGGACAAAGCCGTCACATCTGACAGCGGACGCCATGTTGAAACGCACTCACACAGCTCCCGACTTGCCGTCCGATATGGCAGAATCAACAAAAATCACGTGACGCGGGACGTCACTGGCAAATGGTCAATACAGCAGCTGGGGTGAGCTCCGTGATGGCGATGATTTGATGAATAAACTTCCTTAAAAACTCCAGTCGCCGTGCCATATTATAACATCGCCACACTGGTGACCCGACGCTGAAGAGAATACGCTGACAACGAATGCAGCCCCGATGGTATCTCCGACGACAAGCGAACGCAGCAGCCTGATGCAAGAGCACTGCCCTCCCTTCTGCCATACGGGAGACTGAGACTTCGACGCAGAGTTTCCAGGCGAGACTCTACGAAGATCATCCACGACCGGGAAAGCTGCAGAAAGCGTCATTGTGCGATCCACGCCTGAGATCTGCACATCCACGCTGGAACCAGCCGAGGGACAAAGATCGTCTCCTCCCTCTCACCGCTCCTACGCATCTACGCAAGCCCGAGGGACAAAGATCGTCTACTCCCTCTCACCGCCCCAACGCACCATGACCCGGCACGAGCGACGACCAACAGCCCGAACAGGGGAGACCATCGGCGCCGACTGCGCAGATCTCCATCAAGCCCCCTGACCCTGATTCGCCTCGCGACAGCGGACCGGCCATGCACAGAAGCCTCGCATCAGAACAGCGCAGCTGGAAGGCACGTGGCCGCAGCGCGTGCCGCGCACCAGAGACAAGCTGGCTCTACAGACTTATACATCATCCTCCGCCACTGCACACGGCTCTTCAGGACTGCTCACACACCTGAAGCACACACGCAGCCCGCACACAGGATTTGGTGTAGGTCTCAGCCACGGAGCACAACGGGAATCCAGCCGTCAGCTGTCCCCAAGGGCTATAGGGCCGCGAACGCACCTAAAGCCTAAACGCCAAGTCCCTCACACAGCTTGAGCTCCTGTTTTTCTTCATTGCCGGACTGAATCGCGAGAGGAATCGGAGACTAATTTTTCTTCCCACAGCCACGGACATCCCCCGGCACTTGCTACCCCCACCCTCCTCCCTCCCCCGGCACAGACCTTCCCAGCTGCTCGCTCCCAAGCTGGACGATCGAGGTCTCAGCTCCCCGCTAAGCCCTCTGGGGGGAGTGTATGGGGTAACCCCCACAACAGCCACGAACAAACAGAGCGCTCAGCTGGGGCAATTAGCAGAGCAATGAGATGTGTGTGTTGAGATCAATAGGCAGCCTCTCCGTGTCTAGTTCAGGCGCCAGTATCCTGTGGATGTGTATGACTCAAATGCAAACATTCATGCTTCCTGCTCTCATTGTGGTACAAATGTCACATGCCGGAATGCTTTTCCTTTGACAATAAAATGCCTTTGATGTATTGTCTGTTGCTGGGTATTTAAGTGGCTGAATTCATATGTTCACTCTCTGTTCTTCTTCTGACTGCTTCTGACTACTGCTCATGAGAGCCTGAGAGCGATCCCAAGCATGCTTATACAGCAGCTGGGGTGAGCTCCGTGATGGCGATGATTTGATGAATAAACTTCCTTATAAACTCCAGTCGCCGTGCCTTATCTTAACATCGCCACAAGGTATAAATTTAGATCGGTTGTCACGGACTGTAGAAAAGAGAGATCATTTAGCATCCCTGTATTTAATCTCCATAGTGTTTTTCTCTGTCTGACATCAAGGTGTAAACTTAGGTAAATTCCAGAGTGATCAGAGATATCTCTTTGACCAATTCTGCATTCTTTTATCCTGTTTAAGTCTTTATTATACATGAAACAGTAATCTATCCTTGAGTGAAAAGAATGGGGTGCAGAGTAAAAAGTAAATCCAGGGGCAGATCTGTGTACAGAGCGCCATACGTCAATAAGTCCTAAATCTGAAAGCATTTTTTTTACACGTTTCTCTATAGGCAGACGTTTCCTTCTAATATTTGTTGTATTCAATTGAGGGTTTAACAATAGATCAAGGTCTCCAGCAAAAATTAAAGGTCCATAAGATTCTTTAGTAGTCAAATCAAAAACTTTTTTATAAAAACCAATATTACTCCCGGGGGGAACATATACATTCAATAATGTGACCTCTTTATGATCGATTTTACCTTTCACTAAAATATATCTGCCTTCTTTGTCACTCAATTCAGATATGAATTCAAAATTAATTCTATTAGAAATCAAGATGGCTACTCCTCTTTTTTTACCACTTTTATGAGAGGAATAGTATGTATTTTTAAAACCCATTTTTTTAATTTATCATGCTCTGTGTTGGATAGATGAGTTTCTTGCCAATATGCAATATCTACTTTCTCTTTTTTCATCTTTACCACCAGTTTACTTCTTTTTACAGGGTTATTCACTCCATTAACATTTAGTGACAGTATATTATAATATTTAAGAGACATAGCTTAACATGTAAGAATAAAATATCATCCCAGACCTCAAAACAACGACTGTAAAATGTGAACATGCTGAACAGTAAAACGACATAACACTGAACTGGGCTTCCAACAGGGACGATACAATGTAGGCCTTGAAAAAGGAGGGGACTGGCCACAAGGTGGGGCCCCTCTCCACGATGAGCATCGTGGGAAACAAAAAGAAGAAGAGAGAAAGAAGAAAAAAAAAGGGGGAAAAACCCCCCAGCAATAATAATAATAAAAAAAAAACCTGTGGTTAAATACAAATAAAGTAGTCTGGTGACCCTCAGCTCGAGTCTGCAGGCTCCAGCCCTTTCATCAATAATGAGACTGGATAAGGCTACAAAGTCATAGTCATGGGTAATCCAAAACAACCACTCTCACCGTAGTAAGGCTGTGCGTTCCTGCGGCGCACTCATCAGTCCGCTGTTGCTTCCTCCGACGTCCGCCGAAACTCACTCAGCTTCTCCTGGATGTGTTTGTGGAAATCCCCTCGGCGGGTCCTCTGTGTCTCCCACGGTAGAAGCTGCTTCAGCATCTCCTCTGACGTCATCTGAGCAGCTCTGTTTCTGGCAGCGGTGATCTGGACCGTGGCGATGCCTCTCCTTTGTAAATCTTCCGCGGCTTCTGTGGCACTATTGTAGAGAACACTTCCTGAGGCGTAAAAAATACGCATCTTGTTGAGTGGAGTTTGAATGTGAATCCCTTTCTCCTTCAGAGCTCTTTTGACGGGGATATATTCTTTTCTTCTTTTCTGAACTTCCACCGTGTAGTCATGGTCAAAATACACTTGCTTGTTATGAATGCGTATTACCTTTTTCCATGCAGCGCGGAGTATTTCTTCCTTAACTGTGAACCGGAGAAAGCGGACTATTATTGAACGTGGCGGGGCGCTCGCTGGAGGGTTTGGGCCCAAGGCACGATGGGCGCGCTCAATGCCGAGATCATAGTCTTGGCCTAAAACATCACCGAGCTCTTTTTTAATGAAACTTTCGGCAAAGGAAGCCACAGATGTGCCTTGCTCCGAATCTTCGGGAACCCCGTATATGCGAATATTATTCCGCCTGGCCCGGCCCTCTATTTCGGATATCTTATCCTCAAGTGTCCGCTGATTTTGTAACAGTTGAACAAGCGTGTTTTTAACACCAATGTTCCAATTCTCCAGTTCAGCCATATTTTCCTCAGTCTGTTTTATACGTTCTCCTGTGTCATGCACCTGTTTAGCGGTTTCCTGGAGCTGTTGCTGTACTCCCGCTGTGAATTCATCCATTTGTTTCTTCATATCCTCACGAATCACTGAACGAAAATCTTGTAAATCTGTTTTTAATTCAGCTCGAAGAGTTGCCATTCCAGCTGCCACGGCCTCGCTCACGGTAACTCGAATCTGGTCCAAACCAGCCATGTGGTCGCCATGTTGGTCTGATGCTAGGTCTGTTTCACTAGCCGAGATCTCTTTTGTTGCTTCGTTTTCAGGATTGTTTCGTAGCCCATATCCACCTTTCTTGGATTTGTCCCCGCTCATTATGGCAGCAAAATATTGCCGTTTTTCCCAGGTTTGGGTCTCGAGTCTAGGGGAAAAATAGAGCTGGAGCCAGAGCTCAGTTTTTATGCGTCCATGCTGTTCCGCGTCACCGGAAGCCTCTCCCGACTGTCTTAATTTTTGAATTCAGATCCATATTTAAGATTGACCATCTATCAATATCTTTTTTTTATTTTTTGTTCTAACCTATCATAGTTTGCTTTATAGATTTTGCTTAAATCTTTAGGTATGTTCACTCCAAGGTATTTTATTTCTTTTTGTTTCCAGTTTAGTTTGATCTTATCAGTTATCTGGTTTAAAGAGTTATAGTGGAATGTCAGTATTTGTGTTTTTGTTATGTTTATCTTGTATCCTGATAATTTTCCAAAATTTTCTATCAAGTCCATCATTTCCATTATTGATTCATCTGGTTGTTCAAGGTAAACTATAATATCGTCTGCAAATAGCCCAATCTTGTGTTCCGCTCCCTTTATTGTTACACCTTTTAATTTCTTATTTTGTCGCATCGCTTGAGCCAGTGGGCGATAGGCAGCATCCCTGCCTAGTTGATCTTTGTATATTTACTTTGTCTGTTAAGCTACCGTTTATCTTGATTCTTGCCACAGGTTTTTGATACAGTGTCTTTATGCATTGTACTGATTTTTCATTAAATCCAAAGCGTTCCAGCACATTATATAGGAACATCCAATTAACCCTATCAAATGCTTTTTCTGCGTCTAAACTCATTATTACTGCGCTTTTCTTTTCTTTATGTATTTGATTAATTATATGTATTGTTCTCCTGATATTATCATGTGTTTGGCATCCCTCTATGAAACCAGTTTGTTCATCCTCTATCAATTCCGTCAAGAATGTCTTTATTCGTTTACAAATAATTGTCGTATATATTTTATAATCCACATTTAATAAAGAGATTGGCCTATAGTTTCCACATTGTTCCCTATCTTTCCCTGGCTTTAAAATAACTGAAATAAGGGCTTTGTTCCATGATGGAGGTATTTTGTTGTTGTTTAATGTCCAATTAAATGACTTTAGGAGCTGTGGCGTGAGTTCTTCTATAAACAGTTTATAAAACTCAGAGGGATACCCATCACTACCTGGTGATTTACCGTTTTTAAGTGACTTAATCACATCTCTGATCTCTTGTGTTGTTATTTCTGCTGTTAGCTTTTCATTTTGTTGGTTTCCTATTGATGGCAAGTCCAATGTGCATAGAAATTTTTTAATATCCTTAACATTTGTCTCTTCAGGTTGCGAATATAGTTCTTGATAGAATTTATGGAATATTTCTTCGATGTTTTCTGGGGTAACTGTGGTTTTATTTGTGATGGGGTCCTTAATCTTATATACATTATTCACTGTTTGTTGTTTTCTTCACCGTTTTGCCAGCAGTTTTGCGGCCTTTGGCCCCGTTTCATAATATTTTTGTTTTAAATATCTATTTTTCCTTTCAATTTCATCTATTTGTATTTCTTTTATCTTTATTTTTTCTTCTTTAATTTCTTGATATATTTTTGGGTCATTTGTGCTTTGATGTTTATGTTCTAATTCCCTCAGTCTCTCACATCTTTGTTCATATGATTCCAGTTTAGACTTTTTTGCTTTTCCTGATTCAACAATTAATTTACCTCTTAACACGGCTTTTAGTGCATCCCATAGTATTGTTGGGTCCACTTCTCCATTATCATTCTCCTCGATATACTCATTTATGTTTACCTTTATTCTTTCTTTCATTTTCTCATCATTTAATAGTCCTACATTAAGTTTCCATGTTGTTTGTCGTTTTCTATTGTTTAAATATATTTCCATGTATATAGGATTATGATCTGATATTTCTGCCCCTCCATTCCGACAATTTCTCACCCTGTGTCTGTCACCTTCATTCATAAGGAAGTAATCTATTCTAGAGTGTACTTTATGGACTGCTGAATAATGTGTATAGTCTTTTTCGAGTGGGTGCAGGTCCCTCCATATGTCTACCATACCCATTTCTGCCAGTGAGGTTCTTATGAACTTTGTTACATGTTTTTTTTTTTGTCTTCTTAACACTTGTTGTGTCAACTTCATGATCCATGACGGCATTTAAGTCTCCTCCACAAATTAGGACTCCTTCACTGTGTGTTGCTATGAGATCAAACAGTTGTTGAAAAAACCCTTGTCACTTTCTGGTGGGGCATAGATGTTCACTAATGTGATCTGCATACCATCTATTCTTCCCTTTATTATTACATATCTGCCTTCTTTATCCTGGATTTCTTGTTCACATTCAAATTGTATTTTATTTGAAATTAGTTTCATAACCCCCCTTTTACTTCCTCCCTTAAATGAACTGTAGTAGGAGTTCTTATAGCCAAATCTCTTTAGTTTCTCATGTTCTGTCTTGTTCAAATGTGTCTCTTGCATAAATATAATTTCGGCTTTTTCCTTCTTGAATTTTCTTATTATTCTTTCCCTTTTAACAGGTGAGTTCAGACCATTCATGTTTAATGTCATTATCTTAAGATTTTTAACCATATTCATGTTTTTCCATTTTTTTAACTTGTGCTCCTAACCCCTTTAACAACAAAACTAACACATATTTGTACAAAAACACATTAACGAATCTCGACCTCCATACTTTGGGCCTTTCTTCTGCCCACTGGTCCCTGTTGGTGGGTGGAGGGAATGTCCTCACCGAGTGAGGGGCCCGCCCTAGACCTGTAGTTACTATCCAAGTAATAGTCATTAGTCTAGAAATGTCCAACAAAAATCACTTAAACCTCTCCTAGCCGTTTGTTTCTCTTTTACCTTGTCTTCTTGGCCTTCATTTCTTCTGTGTCCTTCTTAATCTTTGTTATAATCTAGGCTTTCCGTTGAAAGCCTTGCAGTTTTTCTTGGGCCCGGTGCGCCACGTCCGTCTCCCGCCCTCTGCCGTTCACTCGTCTCCATTCCGGCTGTCTTGGTGCGCTCTGTGCCGCCGCTGCTCCAGCCGCTTCCTCCGGTACGCTCACAACAAAGCCTCGCTCCGTCATGTCCCGTGCTGCCTCTCTGGCCGTGTTGTAGGTTTTCACGCCGTCATCCCAATGAATTCTCATCTTCGTTAGCGGCGTTTGGAATCTAATTTTTTTCTCTTTCAGGATTTTTTTAATGTTGGCATATTTCTTTCGTTGCTGCACAATTTCTGTCGGGTAGTCATGGTCAAAGAATATCTGTTTGTCGCCAACTCGTATCTTTTTTTTCCACGCTTGTGTCAGGATTCTTTCCTTTACGTCGTATTTTAGAAAGTTTACCACAACTGACCTGGGTGCAGAGTTTGAATTCGGGTTCTGTGCCAAGGCTCTGTGCGCTCGTTGGATCTGCAGGTCTGTTTCATCGGGCAGCTCAAGCTCTTTTTTTATGAATTGATCCATGAATTTCGTCATCGAGTTGCCTTCAATGCCCTCCGGAATCCCGAAGATGCGTATATTGCTCTGTCTGGACCTGCTCTCCAGGTCGGTTATTTTTTCCTGCATCCTCTGTGTTTGTGCCGTCAGGGTCTGCAGCCACTTGCTTGCCTCAGTCTTCCAGTCTTCCAAATCTGATATTTGAGCCTGTGCTTCTGCCAAACACATCAGTTGAGTGCGCAGTTCCTCCATGGTTTCAGCTAGCTTGCATTCTATTTCTTTTCGGAGACCCATAATTTCCTCCTTCATCTCTTTTTTCAGTTCTTCCTTAAGGGCCGTTAAATCCTGTTGGAGTTGTCGCTTGAAGTCTTTAATGTCTTTACTTATATTGGCGAAGCCAGTGTTCGTAATATCGAGTTTGGCGTCCTCCATTTTCTCTGCTGTAGTCACCTCGTTTTTTTGGACCTCATGTTCAGCGATTTCTCCTGCGTTGATGAAGAGGGATTCTTTAGTTTTACCCTGCTTTTGTCCGTGTGCCCGGCTTCTTCGTGTTTTCATCCCTTGGTTTATTGATCCATTTATGTCGAGTTGGCCATTTACCAAAGATTTTTAATCCGACTAGGGAGAGTTCTCTGTTTAAGCGTTATGTCTCTCGGCCATCTTCCCGGAAGTCCACATTGAAGGATTTTTAATGAATTAATTGGTAAATTCCTCAGTAAAATAAGTATTTGGTCACCTACAAACAAGCAAGATTTCTGGCTCTCACAGACGTGCAACTTCTTCTTTAAGAGGCTCCTCTGTCCGCCACTCGTTACCTGTATTAATGGCACCTGTTTGAACTCGTTATCGGTATAAAAGACACCTGTCCACAACCTCAAACAGTCAGACTCCAACTCCACTATGGCCAAGACCAAAGAGCTGTCAAAGGACACCAGAAACAAAATTGTAGACCTGCACCAGGCTGGGAAGACTGAATCCTGCTGAGGAGACTCAGGTCTTTTGGTGTACAAGGGGCGCTGCTGAAGTCATTCTATGACACGGTGGTGGCATCAGCCATCACTTTTGGAGTGGTCTGCTGGGGCAGTGGCATTACTGCAGCCGATAGGAAGAGACTGAACAAACTGATTAAGAAAGCTAGCTCTGTCCTGGGGCAGCGCCTTGATCCGATGGAGGAGATAGGAGAGAGAAGGACGGTGGCTAAACTGTCATCTCTGCTGGAGTCCGAGTTCCACCCTATGCAGGACATACTGGATGCACTGAGGAGCTCATTTAGCAGCAGACTACATCATCCCAGGTGCACAACCGAGAGGTTTCGTAGGTCCTTCCTACCAACGGCTGTCAGACTGTACAACCTAAGCAGGGCTGCTCGCAGAGATAGCAAAAAGACGTAACAAACTAATAGTTTTTTTGAATGCAAAAGATACAATAGACTTACACAATGGTCCTCTTCGGCATACAACTAGGAACATACCGGTCGCTATGGAGGGTGAGAATATGTATGGGCACATAATCATACCATGTAGGATAACTAAATAGACGGTTATGCTGTTTCATCCCACCTAGCAACAATGCTCTGCACTGTGTGTGTTTATATATTTACATATTTATTCCATCTAGCTACAATGCTCAGCACTGGGTGTGTTTATATTTATATTTATATATCTATATATTTATTCCATCTAGCTACAATGCTCCGCACTGTGTTTTTATATATCTACATATTATTCCATCTAGCTACATTGCTCCGCACTGTGTGTTTATATACTTGCATATTTATTCCACCTAGCTGCAATGCTCCGTACTGTGGGTGTTTATATATTTACATATTTATTCCATCTAGCTACAATGCTCTGCACTGTGTGTTCATATATTCATATATTTATTCCATCCAGCTACAATGCTCTGCACTGTGTGTCTGTGTGTGTATGTATATATATATATTTTATAGTAATATGTACATATGTATATTAGCTGCTCTTGCTTGCTTGTTTTTTGTTTTTTTTTTTCTTGCCTTCTGATTGTTGCTCTGAGTGTTGCTATCCCTGTGCTGTTGCAATCCTGGAATTTCCCCGTTGTGGGACTAATAAAGGCTTATCTTATCTTATCTTATCTTATCTTATCTTATCTTATAAGCAGCTTGGTGTGAAGAAATCAACTGTGGGAGCAATTATTAGAAAATGGAAGACATACAAGACCACTGATAATCTCCCTCGATCTGGGGCTCCACGCAAGATCTCACCCCGTGGGGTCAAAATTATCACGAGAACGGTGAGCAAAAATCCCAGAACCACATGGGGGGACCTAGTGAATGACCTGCAGAGAGCTGGGACCAAAGTAACAAAGGCTACATCAGAAACACACTACGCCGCCAGGGACTCAAATCCTGCAGTGCCAGACGTGTCCCCCTGCTTAAGCCAGTACATGTCCAGGCCCGTCTGAAGTTTGCTAGAGAGCATTTGGATGATCCAGAAGAGGATTGGGAGAATGTCATATGGTCAGATGAAACCAAAATAGAACTTTTTGGTAAAAACTCAACTTGTCGTGTTTGGAGGAGAAAGAACACCATACCTACTGTGAAGCATGGGGGTGGAAACATCATACTTTGGGGCTGTTTTTCTGCAAAGGGACCAGGACGACTGATCCGTGTAAAGGAAAGAATGAATGGGACCATGCATCGTGAGATTTTGAGTGAAAACCTCCTTCCACCAGCAAGGGCATTGAAGATGAAATGTGGCTGGGTCTTTCAGCATGACAATGATCCCAAACACACCACCCGGGCAACGAAGGAGTGGCTTCGTAAGAAGCATTTCAAGGTCCTAGAGTGGCCTAGCCAGTCTGCAGATCTCAACCCCATAGAAAATCTTTGGAGGGAGTTGAAAGTCTGTGTTGCCCAGCGACAGCCCCAAAACATCACTGATCTAGAGGAGATCTGCATGGAGGAATGGGCCAAAATACCAGGAACAGTGTGTGAAAACCTTGTGAAAACTTACAGAAAATGTTTGACCTCTGTCATTGCCAACAAAGGGTATATAACAAAGTATTGAGATGAACTTTTGTTATTGACCAAATACTTATTTTACCAAGGAATTTACTAATTAATTCATTAAAAATCCTTCAATGTGATTTTCTGGATTTTTTTTTTCTTATTTTGTCTCTCATAGTTGAAGTATACCTATGATGAAAATTGGAGACCTCTCTCATCTTTTAAGTGGGAGAACTTGCACAATTGGTGGCTGACTAAATACTTTTTTACCCCACTGTAGGTGTATAGAGGCCCATTTCCAGCAACTATCACTCCAGTGTTCTAATAGTACAATGTGTTTGCTCATTGCGTCAGAAGGCTAATGGATGATTAGAAAACCCTTGTGCAATCATGTTAGGTCTGCAATGCTGTAATTGCTGCAAATGGAGGATTCTTTGACAAAAGCAAAGTCTGAAGGAAAAAATTATTATTTCAAATACAAATCATTATTTCTAACCTTGTCAATGTCTTGACTATATTTTCTATTCCTTTTACAACTCATGGTGGTAAATAAAGGTGTGACTTTTCATGGAAAACACAAAAATTGTCTGGGTGACCCCAAACTTTTGAATGGTGGTGTAGTTCTGTGTGTTCTCTAATAAAGAGCGTTCACTGCATGGCATAAGACCGACTCCAGACTCTGATTACCGACATAACATTTTGGCAATGAGGAGAAAACCATGAAGGCGTATGGGCTACCTCCACCTCTGCCGTTGTTTCTGGAGTGTCCAGGAGAGCCAGCGATCCTGTGGCTGGACTGGATGGCCATGTTTGGGCGGATACATCGTTGGGCTGGGCCTGGGTAGACTCAACGAAGACTGAGGACGGATGTTCCTGGTCCATTGTCTTGGCGTGGAGGGTCGGAGAATTCTCGGCATGTTGGGAGCGACGAAGCTTTATGCGGATGCTGTCGGGCAGCTGGCTGGAGATTTTGCCGAACATACAAGGGACACGACGCAGTGGGTAGTGAGGCTGCTGGCGCCAAGGGCAGCTAAGCTAGCTAGCTCAGAGAAACTAACGGCTCAGGCTGTGGCAACAGCGAGGTTAGCCACGAAGCTAGGTGTGCATCAAAATCAAGCTACAAGCTACCAGCTAGGTTTTAAGGGGGGACTGGAGCCACGAGTGGGGGAGTGGGTCACCGAAGACTCCAATCCAGCCGAGGAGCTCAGCATGGTGCGTGACTGTAGCGCTGGTGGTGATGACGGCGCGGTGAGCAATGGCAGCATGGAGGGAGAGCAGCAACTGGATTCAACTATGTCTTCCCCTCAGCTGGAGTCGGGGCAGTGGGAGGATGGGAGCAAGCATGCTGAAAGCCCCGGGAAACAACAGCAACAGCCGGGTGCAGAGGCAGAACAGCGGAGCGCCTTGGACGAAGGTGCTGGGCGCAGCAGTGAGGCACCTGGGTCGACAAGTAACGCCGACGAGAGTGATGCTGAGAGCTCCGGGAGAGAGCAGCGACAGCCAGGTGCAGAGGCAGCGCAGCAGAGCGCCTTGGACGAAGGGGCTGGGTGCAGCGGTGAGATGCCTGGGTCGATGAGTGACGCCAACGAGCGTGATGCCGAGAGCCCTAGGAGAGAGCAGCGACAGCCGGGCACAGAGGCAGCACAGTGAAGCGCCTTGGACAAGGGTGCTGGGCGCAGCAGCGAGGCGCCTGGGTCGACCAGCAACGCTGATGAGTGGGCTACAGTCTTCCCTGGAGTTCGGCCACAGGGGGCCAGAGTGTCTGGGGTTACAATGGCGGCAGCTGCAGCGGTTCCAAAGACGGTTGGGGGCGGACCGACAGGCACGGAGGGACTGCGTGCCAGGCAGCAGCACTGCGGGTCCAGACGAGAGAAGCGGTTGGTGGTAAGAGGAGACATTCTTGCCGGGGAGGTCAGCTTCGATCCCGGGGGCAGGCGGCCTCCAGCCATGGAGCTGCCCTGGGCCCCCGAGCCAGCCTTATCTTTGGCTGACCGTGGACTGTGGTGTAACATGAACACTTTATTGTCTAGTAAATATGTTATATGGTTGCATGTGTGTATGTTGTGGTATGGGACTATTTTGTGTAAAGACAGTAATTTTAGTTGTTTTTGACTAAATGTGTTAGGCCATTGTAGTTCATTGTTCCCGTTATTTCCCTTAGTGCATGATTCGGGTCCTACATTGGGGTGGGTCTGAATTGTGTGTATGTGTTTTGAACTTTTGTAAGAGGGAGGGGAATGTTGTGTAGAGAGTGTGGTGTATATGTGTGGCCCTCGGGGCTTGCCGTAGCCGCCGTGCAGAGTGATGTCAGGTGGGCTGCGGCACCTGTATATACAGACGTGGACTCTGTTAATGAAAGAAAAACCCACAATGGTCACAGAAATAACTTGAATCTGACAAAAGTGGTAATAAATAAAAAGTCTATGAAAATTAACCAACGAAAATCAGACAATGCTTTTGAATTGTGGTTCAACAGAATTATTTTAAAAAACAAACTCATGAAACAGGCCTGAAACTACTTCCAGCGCCACACGAGGAGGCTGCCTTTTTGCAACAGCAGATCAATTTCTTCCGATTTCTATTTACTATCTGGCTTCTCTTGCTAATCTTTCTGATCCGGCGACACCTTATACATCGGACGGACACACGGATCGCCCAAATGTCTCCTGAGCCGGTAGACGGAGCCACTGTTTTTAGCAGGATACGTTACAGCAGAGATCAGCTGTTAGCACTTAACCGGACCAAGATGCTAGCACAAGACTTCGACATACCGGGTGAAATAAGACAGAAACAACGTGGATGCCGTGCTGGAGCAAGACGGCAGGCGAGAAATATAAGGTACAGACCCATCCTTCCATCCATTATTATGGGGAACATTCGATCGCTACTCAATAAGACCGACGAGCTAGCGGCCATCTCCCGCTACGAGAGCGTCTTCAGAGAGATTAGCATGATGTTGTTTACCGAGACGTGGCTAACAGAACTAGCAACAGATGCTAACATCGAACTGGAGGGTTTCCGCACAATATGGGCAAATCGGACACCAGACAGTGGGAAGGCAAGGGGCGGAGGAGTGATAATGTATGTCAATAACAGCTGGTGCAGACCGGGACATATAACAGTTAAACAACATCACTGCAGCAAAGACGTTGAGTTGCTAGCTGTTAGGATGCGGCCTATCTATCTCCCAAGGGAATACTCACACGTGATCTGCATTGTTATTTATGCAAATCTGACGGCGAACGTGGGGACAGCGCGTGACGCCATTCACTCAGTAACTGGCAGGCTGCTGACAGAACACCCAGATGCTCTTCTCCTCATCTCCGGTGATTTCAACCATATTTCACTGTCCCCCATTCTGCCCACGTTCACCCAGTATGTCACATGCCACACTAGAAACAATAAAACACTGGACTTATTCTATGCAAACACTAAGGAGGCGTACACCTTATCACCACTCCCCCCACTCGGGAGATCAGATCACAACTTGGTTCATCTCCTGCCAGTGTACAAACCCCTAGTGCACAGACAACCTCCGGTCATGCCACGGTGAAGATATGGTCTGAGGAGGCAATGGACGCTTTAAAGGACTGTCTTGAAACCACTGCCTGGGAGCAGCTCTGCAATCCACATGGTGAGGACATCGATGGCCTCACTCACACCATCACGGACTACATCAACTTCTGTGTGGACAACACCGTACCCACAAAGACCATACAGTGTTGCTCGAACAACAAACCCTGGATCAACCCTGAGATAAAAACACTTCTAAGAGAGAAGAAGAGGATCTTCAGGTAGGGGAACAGGGAGATGCTGAAGTCCGTACAGAGGGAGCTGAGGAGGAAGATCAGAGAAGGCAAGGACAGCTTCAGGAAGAAGATGGAGGACAAGCTGCAACAGAGCGACATCAGCAGGGTCTGGAGAAACCTTAAAACCATCTCTGGGCTCCAGAATACCTCCTCCCAGGCCACGGGGGGCAGGGAGTGGGCGAACAATTTGAACCTGTTTTTTAATAGGTTTGACCAACCGCCCTCCCCCTGACTGCACACCAACCACTGCTGCCTTTAAAGTCATCGAGACCTGCTGTCCACACCCCACTCCACCAACACCCCCCCACTCCCAGCACACAGCCCCCCAGCCTGACCCTCACTAAGACCCAGGTGAGGACGGAGCTGAGGAAGATCAAGGCGAGGAAGACCTCGGGACCGGACGGCATCAGTGCGAAGCTCCTCAAGTCCTGCGCAGACCAGCTGTGTGGGATTGTGGAGCACATCTTCAACCTGAGCCTGAAGCTGGGGAGGGTACCACAGTTGTGGAAAACATCTTGTGTGGTATCTGTACCAAAGACTTCCCACCCCAAAGACCTGAACAGCTACAGACCAGTGGCCCTGACGTCTCACATGATGAAGACCCTGGAGAGACTGCTCCTTGCTCACCTCCGCCCCCTGGTGGGGCCAGCGATGGATCCATTCCAGTTCGCCTACCAGCATGGCATTGGGGTGGAGGATGCAGTGATCTTCCTCCTTCACCATTCCCTGTCCCACCTGGAGAAGCCCGGGAATGCGGTGAGGATCATGTTCTTTGATTTCTCCAATGCTTTCAACACCATCCAACCGATGATCCTGAAGGACAAGCTGCTGTGCACAGGGGTGGACCAGCACCTGTCATCATGGATCCTGGACTACCTCACTAACTGGCCGCAGTTTGTGGGAACCCGGGATTGTGTGTCCGACACGATCATCGGTAGCACGGGGGCCTCCCAGGGAAAGGTTTTGGCTCCCTTCCTGTTCACCCTTTATACTGCGGACTTCTCACACAACACAACACACTGCCATCTACAGAAGTTCTCTGACGACTCTGCGATCATCAGCCTCATCTCCAACGGGGATGAAGCTGAGTACAGAGGACTTATCCAGGACTTCGTGGACTGGTGCCATCGGAACTGCCTCCAGATCAACGTGAGGAAAACTAAGGAGCTGGTGGTGGACTGCCGCAGGCAAGGACAACCCCTCACAGCACCAGTGAACATCCAGGGAACAGACATTGAGATGGTGACATCCTACAAGTACCTGGGTGTTCATCTGAACAATAAACTAGACTGGTCACACAATACCGATGCACTCTACAAGAAGGGACAGTGCAGGGTGTTCCTACTGAGGAGGCTCAGGTCTTTTGGTGTACAAGGGGTGCTCTTGAAGACATTCTACAACACAGTGGTGGCATCAGCCATCACTTTTGGAGTGGTCTGCTGGGGCAACGGCATTACAGCAGTCAATAGGAAGCGACTGAACAAACTAATCAAGAAAGCTAGCTCTGTCCTGGGGCAGCGCCTTGACCCAGTGGAGGAGATAGGAGAGAGAAGGATGGTGGCTAAACTGTCATCTCTGCTGGAGTCCGAGTCCCACCCTATGCAGGATGTACTGAACGCACTGAGGAGCTCATTTAGCAGTAGACTACATCATCCTAGGTCAGTCCTTCTCAAATAGTGGGGCGCGCCCCCAAAGGGGGGCGTGATGCGATGCCAGGGGGGGCGCGTATGACCCCGGGGAACAGGCTTTGCTTTTGCCGTGTAAAATGTAATTGCACATCCACGGCAGCAGGTGGTGCAGTGGCGCTCTCATTGTCAAAGTCTGTGCGGGAGTTTAAAACTTTTTAAATTGCTGTCAACAAACCCCTCGAGAGACACCATGGAGAAATATTTAACAGTAACGAAAAGAAAGGCGGAGAGAGACAGAGGTAAAGAGACAAATGAAAGTCTCCCAAAAGCTAAGACGAGGAAATATGACGAAGCTTATCTAGCGCTTGGCTTCACTATGACTACGGTGGGAGACGAGGAAAGACGGGTGTGTTTACTGTGTCTGAAAATGTTGGCAGCGGACAGCATGAAGCCAAATAAATTAAGACGTCACCTACAGACATTACATCCTCAACACGTTGATAAGCCGCTTGATTTTTTTCAGCGAAAACATGCGGAGTATGGCCAACAATCATTCCGCTTTGTGAACGCTACATCAGTAAACCAGCGAGCACTTTTAGCATCATTTAAAGTGGCGTACCAAATTGCGCAGTGCAAAAAACTTTACTTCATTAATGTGATTTAGAAAAAAATCAGCACAATGTTTTATACCTTTTTCTTCATACTAAAATGTTAAATATATTGGTGCTCCTGTGTTAATGTTCCAGATCAATTTACATTTAATATTATTTATTGAATTATTTTTCTCAACATCAAATGGTTCAGTTGGTCAAAAATGTTTCTAGTTTAAATAAGGATTGACATATTTTTTATTTCAGGCACTTTGATGCACTTTAATTTTTTTTTTTTTCTGTTTTAGACTATAACAGGGTTTCTGTGTGGCAAAATAAAGTTAATATTTGTTGAAAGTTGATTTATATTGCTTTTTTCTTTTGTTAATGTTAAAAAGGATACAATTTTAGGTATACTTATACAATTTTTATAGATGATTAATAATAATAATAATAATGATCTTATTTATAGTCACCACCGCGAGTGGGGGGGGGCGCGAAATATTTTCTCTTTCCTAGGGGGGGCTTTGCAAAAAATAATTGAGAAGCACTGTCCTAGGTGCGCAACCAAGAGGTTTCACAGGTCCTTCCTACCTACGGCTGTTAGACTGTATAACCTAAGCAGGGCTGCTCGCAGAGATAGCAAAAAAACGTGACAACCCAATAGTATTGAATGCAAAAGACGCAATAGACTTACACAAATGGTCCCCTCCAGTATACAACTAGGACAATATCAGTCGTTATGGAGGGTGACAATATGTATGGGTACATATTCATACCATGTAGGGTAACTAAATAGACGGTTATGCTGTTTATTCCATCTAGCTACAGTGCTCCGCACTGTGTATATATATTTGTATATTTATGTGTACATATGTATATTCACTGCTCTTATTTTCTTATCTTCTAAATCATTGCCCTGAGTGTTGCTATCCTTGTGCCATCCTTTCAACGGTAGTGTACACTACCGTTCAAAAGTTTGGGGTCACTTAGAAATTTCCTTATTTTTGAAAGAAAAGCACTGTTTTTTTCAATGAAGATAACTTTAAACTAATCAGAAATACACTCTAATATCTAATATACATTGCTAATGTGGTAAATGACTATTCTAGCTGCAAATATCTGGTTTTTGGTGCAATATCTACATAGGTGTATAGAGGTCCATTTCCAGCAACTATCACTCCAGTGTTCTAATGGTACAATGTGTTTGCTCATTGTGTCAGAAGGCTAATGGATGATTAGAAAACCCTTGTGCAATCATGTTAGCACAGCTGAAAACAGTTTAGCTGGTTAGAGAAGCTATAAAACTGACCTTCCTTTGAGCAGGTTGAGTATCTGGAAAAAATTATTATTTCAAATACAAATCATTATTTCTAACCTTGTCAATGTCTTGACTATATTTTCTATTCATTTTACAACTCATGGTGGTAAATAAGTGTGACTTTTCATGGAAAACACAAAATAATTGTCTGAGTGACCCCAAACTTTTGAACGGTAGTGTATGTTTTGGGGATTGTTTTAATCTTAGGAACACGGCTGTTTTATTCTAAAGGACTTTTGGTTTTGGAAGCGGCAGAATAACCCGCATGGCCGTGTGGAGGTGGGTCGGCAGTCTACGTGGCCCCCTCTAGTTAGTTATTTTGTGTGTATGAATAGCGATATACAGTATATTGTGGGTGACCCCCACAACAGACTGGGACAAGCAGAGCGCTCAGCTGGAGCAATTGGCAGAACAATGAGATGTGTGTATTGATATCAATAGGTAGCCTCCCTTTGTTTAGCTCTTTCCCGCCAGTAATCTTCCTATTGTTATGGGTGACTCTCAAATGCAAATGTCTTCCTGTCAGTAATCCTCCTATTGATGTGGGTGACTCTCAAATGCAAATGTCCATGCCTACTGCTGTGAATGCATTGTCTGTAGTGGGGTATTTAAACTGCATCACTCTGTAACTCTCCCTCTCTCTCTGACCACTGCTTCTGACACACGATTGCCTGAGAGCCTGAGAGCTCGCTCCGGCGCGCCTGCACGGCACTGGGGTGAGTTCTGTGATGGCGGTATGATTAACAAACTCCCTCAAAAACTCTCAGTTCGCTCCTTATTATTTCATGCCGCCACATTGGTGACCCCGAGAAAGCACACGCTTTGTGCAACGCAACCTTCTGGTCTGGACAGCCACATTGGTGACCCGACCAAGAAAAGAACACGCTGACAACGAACGCAGCACCCGGCGGTGATTCTCCGACGACAAGCGAACGCAGCAGCCTGACGCAAATGATCTGCCCTCCCTTCTGCTACAGGGAGACCTCGACGCAGAGCCACCACCAGGCAAACTCTCCAGAGATCACCCACGACCGGGAAAGCGGCAGAAAGCTTCATGGTGAGATCTGCACGCCTGAGATCTGCACATCCACGCTGGGACCGGCCGCTCTCACAGCTCCTCCACACGAGAGCGCATGCACCTCGTCCTCTCTCCACGACGGCGACCTCCAGGGCCGACAGAGAACGCAGCGCGTGGACCTGAATGCACCATGACCTAACTACAGCAACAGCCTGAACAGGGATGACCATCGGCACCGACAGCGCTGATCTCCAGCAAGCTCCCTGACCCTGACTCACCTCTACAGCGGACCTGCCATGCACCGAACCCCGCACGCACACCGGGGGGTTACGAGGACGGCGCACCACGCACGGGACAATAATGGCTCCACAGACCGCCATCGTCCTTTGCCGCTGCACACAGAACCTTCAGGGCTGCTCACACACCTGAAGCACGCACGCAGCTCGCTCACAGGATTTTGTAATGGTCTCAGCCACGGCGCACAAGGGAATTCAGCCGTCAGCTGTCCCCGAGGACTTTAGGACTGCGCGCGCACCTAAAGTCAACACGCCAAGTCCCACACTGCTGCAGCTCCTTTTTTTCTTCACGACCGCGAGAGGAGTCAGAGACTAATTTTTCTTCTTACAGCTGCTGTGGACCTCCGCACGTTCAACGGGACAGCCCCTCAACATCGCGGATCCACAGGCAATTTTTGCGCGGCCCAGACAATTTCGCCGTCCCGGGCCGGCACTGGCTACCTGTCAGGAATCTGAAACTCAAGGCTCATAAAAATAATAGTACTCTGTTAGGTTCGTACCTTAATCAGACTCAAGACATGAATGTGATCAAAAGTTTTTACTTGCAAGGAGCACACACACCTCTGATTACAGACGGGAAGTGAGCGCTGAGTGCACAGAGACAGCACTTCCCTTTTATACAAGAATGGGTCAGTGGAAAAGTTTCACAACATCAGCTACACCCACACAGGGGCAAAACAAAGGACATAAAGTTCATATGTATAATTAATTTTTGCTACGCAAAGCTTTTGCTACACGAAGCAGAAAGAGCAGTTTCATAAAAGGTGCAAAACAACAGTTTCATGAAAGGTGCAAACATAAGCATACAGATATTTCCTGTTCATCTGGCAGCTGTTGCAGGGCAGAGTATGTCTTTGCATCCGTTGTACAAATGTTCTTACAAGTGTCCTTTTGTCACGTATCACACGGAGCAAAGGTTACATAGACATAATGCATTATGAAATGGTAACATGTATATACATATGCACAATTTCCTAACACTACCCCCACCCCCCCTCCCTCCACCGCCGCCTGCAGCGAGCTTTCCCCGCAGCTCGCTCCCAAAGCCGGACTATCGAGGCCTCAGCTTCCCGCTGAGCCCTCTGGGGGGGAGTACTGTGGGTGACCCCCACAACAAACTGGGACAAGCAGAACGCTCAGCTGGAGCAATTGGCAGAACAATGAGATGTGTGTATTGATATCAATAGGCAGCCTCCCTTTGTCTAGCTCTTTCCTGCCAGTAATCTTCCTATTGTTATGGGTGACTCTCAAATGCAAATGTCTTCCTGTCAGTAATCCTCCTATTGATGTGGGTGACTCTCAAATGCAAATGTCCATGCCTACCGCTGTGAATGCATTGTCTGTAGTGGGGTATTTAAACTGCATCGCTCTGTAACTCTCTCTCTCTCTCTGACCACTGCTTCTGACACACGATTGCCTGAGAGCCTGAGAGCTCGCTGCGGCGCGCCTGCACAGCGCTGGGGTGAGTTCTGTGATGGCGGTATGATTAATAAACTCCCTCAAAAACTCTCAGTTCGCCGCTTATCATTTCATGCCGCCACAATATGCTGTTATTCCTAGCGTGTAAGTTGGGTTCTAAATTTGGGAGGGCTTAATTGGTGTGACTTGGATTTTCTACAGGGGGTGGGGTGGGGAATGTGGTGTACCAATATGGCATCTTGTGTACCCTGGGTGTAGTGGGGAGTGACGGACCCACCTTTCCGGTTCCACCGTCATCGGGGCATAAAGGACAAACGCGATAGAGTTCCTCCTCTTTCGCCATCGACCCTTGGCCTGTACGGAGTACCTTGTGGTTTGAGAATATTGTTAATAAAGTTACGTTCAACTGTTCCTCGAGCCTGCTCATTCTCTACCCAGTTATGGACATAACAGTTGCATTTCCTCCTTTTTGGTTTTTTAGAGAGTATCTGCAGAGAGGCTGAAGAGAGTAATGACCCTAGCTTTAACCTCCCGACTCTCTCCACAACCTCATATAAGAAAGAGGAATTAAGCCAAATTGACATAATGCACGGCTCAGGAGACACACACGCAGGCTCAGGGTAGATCTAATAGCTTTATTAACAACAAGTGTGTATGAATGTGTGTCTGCGGGATGTGAATGTATTGGTGGTGGCGTCTGCGTCGGGCGTGGAGGCAGGAGGCCGTACAGCCGGACAACCCTATGGGAGAAGCAAAGGGAGAAGGGTGACGGGCACCACACCAACACAGGAGATATAAGAATGGTGGCTGGCTTACTTGGAATTAGCAGGTGGCTGGCACAGCAAGGATGAGGCCCGGTAGACAGCGACCTGGAGCGCCCGGTGCAGCAGCGAGGGAATGGAGGCGGAGAGGAGTGGTCCGCCGCCGGGAAATCCACCTGTGCACAGGGGAGCAGACTGGGAGAAGAATGAGGTAAGAGCTTCTTACCAGAATGTTGCTGAGCGGTTGAGATTCCTTACAGCAATTGTAGCGAGTGAAGACTGACGGCTTCAGGCCGAAGCCCAGGGTGAGGCGGCTTAAATCCCTCGCCACTGATGAGGTGCAGGTGTGCGTGCAGCTGGCGCCGCAGATGGGCGGCGAGGCGTGACAGTACTCCCTCCTCTAGCAGCGCCTCCTGGCGATGGTTTCTCCGGGTGCGCTCGGTGGAACTCAGAAATGAGGGATGGGTCCAACACAAATGACGAGGGTACCCATTGCCGATGTTCAGGCCCATAGCCCTCCCAGTCCACCAAGTACTGCAACCCGCGACCCCGGCGCCAGGAGTCCAGGATAGAGGAGACAGGCCAGGCCGGATGGCCATCAATCATCCGGGGCGCGGGCTGCGCAGCAGGAGGAGGGCAAAGGGGATCGGAGACTGCCGGCTTCACCTTGGAAACGTGGAAGGTGGAATGGATGCGGAGGGAGGGGGGAATAGCTACACCACAGCCACCGGGTTGATAATCCTGGTGATGGGGTATGGGCCCATAAAACGCTGTGCCAGCTTCCTCCTCTCACCCTTTAAAATGACGTCCTGGGTTGACACATAGACACGCTGACCCACCTGGTACGCTGGGGCAGGTCTTCTGTGTCGGTCCGCCGTGGTTCTGTTGCACTCCGCCGTGCGTAAAAGCGCATTGCGCGCCGACGCCCAGATGGAGCGGAACTGCCTGAGGTGCGCCCGAACTGAGGGAACAGTTACCTCACTCTCCTGCGCTGGGAAAAGAGGGGGGTCGTAGCCCAGGGACGCCTTAAAGGGAGACATCCCTGTGGCAGAAGAGCGGGCGGTGTTGTGGGCGTACTCAACCCAGGCGAGATGGTTACTCCAGGACGCAGGCTTGGACGCAGTGACGCAGCGGAGCGCAGCCTCCAGCTCCTGGTTGGTCCGCTCACCCTGCCCGTTGGTTTGGGGGTGATGGCCGGAGGAGAGGCTTACCTTGGCTCCCAGGGCGTTGCAAAATGACCTCCAAACCTCTGAGGAAAATTGGGGCCCCCGGTCCGAGACCACGTCCACCGGAATCCCGTGCAGCCTGACCACGTGTTGGACTAGGAGGTCCGCCGTCTCCAGGGCAGATGGAAGACCTCATAGCGGGATGAAGTGCGCCGCCTTGGAGAAACGGTCTACAATGGTCAGGATGGTGTCGAAGGTGTTAGAGACTGGGAGTCCGGTGACGAAATCCAGGGCGATATGCGACCAGGGCCTGCCAGGGACGGGCAGAGGCTGGAGCAAACCCGCTGGAGGGGCATTACCTGACTTACTGGTGGCACATACAGGGCAGGCCCGGGCGTAGCGGGCAGCGTCCTTCTGCAGGCCCGGCCACCAGAAGGACCGTTGAAGAAGGTCGATCATCCGGGAGGAACCAGGGTGGCAGGTGAGCTTAGATGTATGTAGCCAGTGGATGACCTCCCCCCGAACCGTGGATGGCACGAAAAGCCTCCCCTCCAGTCTGCCGCCAGGGTCAGGTTCCACTTCCTGCGCCTTCCAGATCTTGCTTTCTATGTCCCAAGTGACGGCTCCCACGATGCACGACCTGGGCAGGATGGTGTGGACCGTGTCCTCAGACGCCTCAGGGGCAAATTGCCTAGAGAGGGCGTCGGGCAGGCCGTTCTTGGAGCCAGGCCTGAAGGTGATGTTAAAGCGGAACCTGGCAAAGAACAAGGACCAACGCGCCTGGCGGGCGTTCAGACGCTTGGCAGATCTCAAGTATTCCAAGTTCTTGTGGTCAGTCAGGACCATGAACGGCAGGTCCGCCCCCTCTAGCCAGTGACGCCACTCCTGCAGCGCGAGCTTGATGGCGAGGAGCTCTCTGTCCCCCACGTCGTAGTTCTGTTCCGCCGGGGACAAGCACCGAGAGAAGAAAGCGCAGGGCCGTTTGACTCCGTCATCTGGCGACCGCTGAGATAGAACCGCCCCCACTCCCATGTCCGAAACATCCACTTCCACGATGCATTGCAGCGACGGGTCGACTTGGCTAAGGACCCGGGAGGAGGAGAACTCCACCTTCAGCGCCTGGAAAGCAGCCGCGGCCTCTTTGGTCCACCGGAACGGGACCTTAGGGGACGTGAGGCGGGTCAGAGGGCCGACGATGGTGCCAAAATTCGGGACGAAGCGGCGGTAGAAGTTTGCAAACCCAATGAATTGTTGCACCTGTTTTCTCGATGTAAGTGTAGGCCATTCCACCACCGCCTTCACCTTCACTGGGTCCGGAAGCACCTGGTCGTGGGAGATGACGAACCCGAGGAAGGACGTTGTCTTAGCGTAGAATTCACATTTTTCTGCCTTCACATACAACCGGTTCTCCAGCAGCCTTTGGAGGACCCGCTTCACATGGACCCGGTGCTCGTCCCTGGATTTGGAGAAGATGAGGATATCATCCAGGTAGACGAACACAAATAGGCCGATGAAATCCTGGAGGACGTCATTTATTAGGCGCTGAAAGACGGCTGGAGCATTGGTCAACCCGAACGGCATCACCAGGTACTCGAAGTGGCCGTTCGGGGTACGGAAGGCTGTCTTCCACTCATCTCCCTCCCGGATCCGGACGAGGTGGTATGCGCTGCGTAGATCCAGCTTGGTGAACCAAGTCGCCCCCTGGAGGGAGTGGAAGGCGGTGTCCATAAGTGGCAGGGTGTAGCGATCCTTCTCCGTGATATCATTCAGGGCGCGGTAATCGATACAAGGACGGAGGGAACCGTCCTTCTTGCCCACGAAGAAGAATCCTGCGCCTAATGGTGATGACGAGGGACGGATAATTCCAGCACTCAGCGATTCCTTGAGGTAGGAATTCATGGTCTCCTTCTCCGGCGCCGACAGGCTGTAGAGTCGCCCAGAGGGTAAGGGTGCCCCCTGGCGGATGTTTATCGCACAGTCGTAGGGCCTGTGTGGAGGAAGAGACATCGCCTTGGACTTGCTGAAAACCATACCCAGGTCGTGAAATTCTGATGGCACCAGGGAGAGATCTGGGGGTGCAACGTCCATAGGAGTTGGAGAAGAGGACGGAGAGCAAGCAGCGGATTGCAGGCAGGTGCTCATGCAGAAGGTACTCCATGCCGATACCCTGGCGGACTTCCAATCCAGGACAGGGTTATGGAGGCGAAGCCAGGGGTACCCCAGGATGACGGGCGACACAGAGTTGGGGAGGACGTAGAAGATGATTTCCTCCCGGTGGTTCCCAGAGATGATCACAGGGACAGGGACGGTCTGATGTGTAACTCTCCCCAGAGAGACATGGGAGAGGTTGACCAGGGCGAGAGGAGATTTGAGGGCTTGGCAACGGATGCCCAATTGGGTTGCCAAGGCTTTGTGAAATAAAGCTGCCCTCCGCGCCCGAATCCACCAGTGCGTGAGTGAGGTGCCCAGTGGAGTTGTGACAAAATCGGACGGGCAGCTTCAATTGGGAGAGGGGATTTAACCGATTGACGTCCGCGAGGCCCCCTACAGTGACTCGCGGACCTCCCCGTTTGGCTTCTGTGGGCAAAGCTCCACCGTGTGTTGGCTGTCTCCGCAATACATGCAGAGACCCAACTCACGGCGGCGTTGTTTCTCCGCAGGAGGGAGCTTTGTCCAGCCCATCACCATCGGCTCCGACTCCTCGGAGCGTGATGGTGGCGGCGACGCCAGGGGGCGAGCTTGGGACAGGCGCGACGAGACACCACGAGGGCGAGAAGAAGACGACTTCCGCCCCGAGGTGCGCTCGCGCAACCTGTTATCCAAGCTGATGGCTAGGGACGTTAGCTCCGCTAAAGTCTCCGGGATGTCCCGTCCAGCCAGTTCGTCCCTCAGACCATCACTGAGACTGCAGAGGAAGATGCCACAGAGAGAACGTTCTCCCCAGCCAACCTCCTCCGCCGCTACCCGGAAGTCGATCGCGTAATCAGCTGCCGACCGGCTTCCCTGCTGAAGGCTGAGAAGCCGGTCGACCTGAACGCTCTCTGTACAAGAATGATCAAAGACCTCCAGGAACTGTCTCACGAATTGGCCATAGGTGAGGGTGGCGTAACTGGGCTTTGCCATCACGGAGTAAGCCCAAGTAAGTGCTCACCCCTCCAGGAGATTCCCTATGTAGCCAATTCGGCTATGGTCTGAGGGAAAATCTCCGGGCACACGGTGGAACATGGTCTCACATTGCATTATAAACCCCCGTGCTCCGCCGAGCTTACCGCTAAAGCGGGCGGGGGTCGGAATGGGTGTGAGCCGAACCGGTGCTACCGGAGCAGGCTGGACGGCCGCTGGAGCAGCAGGAGCCGCGCCGCCCTGACGAGCCGGGGGGAACGGCTGTTGGGGGTCCAAGCGGTCCAATCGGTTAGTAATGATGATCAATTGATTTAAAATCACCTGTTGCTGGTGGGCTATTAGGTCCACCCGAGCCTCGAGGGTGGAAAGTCGGCGTGTGAGCCCGCCGTCTGCCGAGCCGCTCTAATGAAGCCGTACTGACATAATGCACGGCTCAGGAGACACACACGCAGGCTCAGGGTAGATCTAATAGCTTTATTAACAACAAGTGTGTATGAATGTGTGTCTGCGGGATGTGAATGTATTGGTGGTGGCGTCTGCGTCGGGCACGGAGGCAGGAGGCCGTACAGCCAGACAACCCTATGGGAGAAGCAAAGGGAGAAGGGTGACGGGCACCACACCAACACAGGAGATATAAGAATGGTGACTGGCTTACTTGGAATTAGCAGGTGGCTGGCACAGCAAGGATGAGGCCCGGTAGACAGCGACCTGGAGCGCCCGGTGCAGCAGCGAGGGAATGGAGGCGGAGAGGAGTGGTCCGCCGCCGGGAAATCCACCTGTGCACAGGGGAGCAGACTGGGAGAAGAATGAGGTAAGAGCTTCTTACCAGAATGTTGCTGAGCGGTTGAGATTCCTTACAGCAATTGTAGCGAGTGAAGACTGACGGCTTCAGGCCGAAGCCCAGGGCGAGGCGGCTTAAATCCCTCGCCGCTGATGAGGTGCAGGTGTGCGTGCAGCTGGCGCCGCAGATGGGCGGCAAGGCGTGGCACAAATAAAACCTGTCTCTCTGCATAAAACAGCTATAACATCACCAGATGCACTGATCAAAAAAGACAACCCCAACAAACAGTGCCTCATGCACAACAAAGCTGATTCACTGACAAAATGCAGAGGATTCAGAAAAATGAGCACTGATGACAGAAAGAGGTTCTTGAAACAAAATAATATTTGCTTTCACTGCTGTGTTTCTACCACTCATCAGGCAAAATCATGTGAGATCTCTATTAACTGCATAGAATGTAACAGTAGCCACAGTTACATGGGCACAATTTCTTCAATCGGATTACAATTCCAATTAGACCTTTACTGTTTACATGGATCCTGAAAAAGTTGATCCGATTAGGATGTGTGTTTCCATGTGTCACACATTTGAACGGAATAAATCATTTTGACATGCGCACAACTGTAGGACACTGAAGGATTATACTCATCTGCTACAAGACATTTAACAACATGAAACAAAAGATCAACAAACAGGAACAACAGGAACTGAAAGTTTTTGAATATACAGATCACAACCCACAGGACGTAGAATATAACATAGACCCTGATAATAATTTATTTAGCTCCATCAATAATAACTGTAGTTACTACACGGATGATCAGTTTAATACAATGGTCACATCTGATTTCAATATTTCTATGATCCACTTCAACAGCAGAAGTCTCTATGCCAACTTTAATAACATTAAAGATTATTTACATCAGTTTAAAGAGCCGTTCAATATTGTGGCAATATCGGAGACGTGGCTCAGTGAAGAGAAAGGAGTGGATTTTACCATGGATGGCTATGAATTAAAATTATATAAATAGAAAAGTGAAAAAAGGAGGAGGAGTTGCAATTTATGTTGACAAGAGCTTGAAATACAAGGTTGTTGAAAATCTGTCAGTAACTGTGGATGATTTATTTGAATGTATTACAATAGAAATCTGTCTAGACAATGTGAAGAATGTAGTAGTGAGCTGTGTATATAGAACACCTGGATCAAACATTGACTTATTTAAGGACTGGATGGAAAAAATGTATGCAAAACTAACTCATAAAGTTATGTTCATCTGTGGGGATTTCAATATAGATCTGATGAACTCAAAACAACATAGTTTGACAGAAGAATTTATCGACACAATGTACAGTATGGGCTTACATCCAACAATTACCGGACCTAGCAGAATCATGTCACACAGTGCCACACTAATAGATAACATATTCACAAACATTATGGAAAATAATATCAGGAGTGGGCTTTTATTGAATGATATCAGTGACCACCTGCCGATTTTTGTTGTCTATCAATGTGATTATAGGAAGAAAAAGTATACCAAAAATATTAAATATAAAAGAATAAGAACCGAAGAATCAATGTATTTACTGACAAAGGAATTATTAATACAAGATTGGAAGATAGTTTATGATGAAAATGACATAAATAAAGCATATGATAATTTTTTTACAAATATTTCAATCATTGTACAATAAAAACTGTCCTATAAAACAATACAGTGACAGACAACAACAAAAAAATATTCCTTGGGTCACCAAGGGGTTAATAAATGCATGTAAAAAGAAGAATACATTACATAAACAATTCATTAAATGCAGAAAGGTGGAAGCTGAGATCAAATATAAAAGATAAAAATAAGCTTGCTAATATAATGAGGACCTGTAAGAAAGAATATTACATCAGAATATTAGAGGATAACAAAAATAACTTAAGAGGAATATGGCAAGTACTCAATGTGATTATTAGTAATCAACCTAAGAATGTTAATTATCCAGAATATTTTATTGAAAATGGCAATTTGATAAATAATATGGAGGATGTGGTCAGTGGTTTCAATAAATTTTTTGTAAACGTTGGTCCTGAATTAGCAAAATCAACAGTGACACCAGAAACAAACAACAGTGGTTCTGTAAATGAAATAGAAGATAGAAATCCAAACACTGTGGAAAATGTGAAAATGACGAGGCAGCGTTCTTTCTCAGAGTCAGCTTTATTCACATCTCCATCAATTCAAAGCAGAAAAAAGAGAGAGCATGAAACAGTAACTCTCGTCCTTAAATATCAGGGACTTCACACCTCATAGATCACATGTCCCACAGACCACCTTGCATAATAAAGACAGTCACAATGCATTTCACCACCTGGCATAATAAAGACAGTCACAATGCGTTTCCCTCCATGATATCACTTCCACTGTTTCCCACGCATCCTTTAATCGACCCCCCACAGTCTCCAGCTTTGCATAACAAGGCTAAGCTTCCTGCCTTTGTTCTGACCTGAAATGCGAGTCCCAGAACTGGTCCAACAGGTCCATTGAGTGTTCACCACAACACAATCTTTTTGGGTGCAGTTACTGAAAAGGAAATTATCGAGACTGTGAGTAAATTTAAGAACAAAAAATCAACGGACCGGAATGAAATTGACATGACAATAGTGAAAAAAGTAATTGAAGGAATTGTTAAGCCACTCACCCACATCTGTAACCTGTCATTTCAAACTGGTAAATTTCCAGACAAAATGAAAATAGCAAAAGTAATACCTCTATACAAAACAGGAGACAGTCATTGTTTCACAAATTACAGGCCAGTCTCTTTACTCTCACAATTCTCCAAAATACTTGAAAAAATCTTCACTAAGAGACTGGATGATTTCATTGAAAAACACAACCTCCTTACAGATAGCCAGTATGGTTTTAGAGCAGATAAATCTACATCTTTGGCACTGATCGAACTTATAGAAGAAATTACTAGTTGTATAGATTAAAAAAAAAGGTTGCTGTAGGAGTATTTATAGATTTAAAGAAAGCTTTTGACACCATTGACCACAGAATACTAGAATCAGAATCAGAATGAGATTTATTGCCATTGTTCATGTAGTACACAAACTAGGAATTTGTCTCGGTGCAATGCTGCAACATTGAATGAATGAATGAATGAATGAATGAATGAATGAATGAATGAATTTTATTTATTTCGGATAGTACATTACAGGTTAAAAGAAACTGTATAATATAACAACAAGGTCAAATTAGACAAAGACTCCTTCTACTATACAATTCCACGTGAGTTATCCGAAATGGGTGATGGCTGAAGCCACAGCTTATATTGTCCACCCATATTCCATCCAAGAATTCAAAGGAGAAAAAAGAGAAAACAAGACAAGAGCGATTACAATTTAAAACAAGGCTAAGACAAAATGTGACTGAGAGAAAAAGAAAACTGAGCTAGTCTAAGTTAAGCGGTTACTATTCAAAAACAAATCTAAGACATAGTGTCACAGAGAAAAAAAGAAAAAAAGAAAAAACTAAGCTACAACACAACACAGGCTGGAAATGTCAATCGTTATGTGAGTTTACATGTCGTCTTGTAAATATGTTTGGAGTATTTCTTCCTTTAGTTTTTGTTTAAATTGTCCAAGCTTTGTACATGATTTTAATTCAGGTCCAAAATCGTTCCATAATCTGACTCCTTGCACTGAAATACAGTGTTGCTTGGTGGTTGTTCTCACTGTAGGCTTTTGAAATATACATGTTCCTCTGAAGTGATATTGTTTCTCCCTTGTTTGGAACAACTTTTGGATATTTGCGGGCAGTGATAGATTCTTCACTTTGAACATTATTATTGCGGTTTTAAAGTCAATCAGATCTTTCAACTTGAGAGTTTTTTGTTTAAGAAAAAGTGGGTTTGTTGGTTCCCTGTAAGCTGCTTTGTTGATTATTCTAATAGCTCTCTTTTGAAGCATAAAGAGTGGATATATGTTTGTTTTATATGTATTTCCCCATACTTCATTACAATATGTCATGTATGGGAGTATTAATGAATGGTACAAGGTGTATAGTGTGGGTTGATTCAGCAAATTTTTCACTCTGTGTAATATTGCAATTAATTTGGATACTTTACCTTTTATATAATTAATATGTGGCTTCCAACACAGTTTGTTATCAATTATTACTCCAAGGAATTTAGTTTCGGATACCCTTTCAATCTCTACACCATTTACACTGAGTTTGGGTACTGGGTAGTTGTGATGGTTGTTAAAGACTATAAATTTTGTCTTGCTTAAATTGAGCGTTAATTTGTTTGAATCAAACCACAGTTTCAGCTTTCCTAATTCCTTTCCGAGTGTATCCAGAAGTTGTTCCAAATTGTTTCCACTGCATAGCAGATTAGTGTCATCAGCAAACAATATTAAGTCCATTTTTTCTGAAACTTTACATATATCATTTATATACATATTGAATAATAATGGTCCCAAAACTGAACCTTGTGGGACTCCACAGGTGACCTTCAGTAACTCTGAGTTTTTGCTGTTAACACATGCAAACTGATATCTATTCTTTAAGTAACTACTTAACCAGGACAGTGCTACCCCTCTAATACCACAGTTTTGTAGTTTCTTTAATAATAGATTGTGATCTACTGTATCAAATGCTTTTTTAAGATCCAGGAATACTCCAACTGAATACTCTTTATTTTCAATGGCTGTTGATATTTTTTCTGTAAATTCCATTAAGGCATATGCTGTTGTCCTTTTGTGTCTGAACCCATATTGCTGCTCACACAATAAATCATTCTTCAGTATGAAGTTGTCAATTCTCTCATAGAATATTTTTTCAAGTATCTTGGAAAATTGCGGTAATAGTGAAATTGGTCTGTAGTTGGAGAGTTCCCCTCTGTCGCCTGTCTTGTAAATCGGAATTACTTTAGCTATTTTCATTGCATTGGGAAATATACCTGATTGGAGAGACAGGTTACAGATATACTTCAGTGGTTTCACTATGCATTTGATAACAGTTTTGACTAGTAGCATGTCAATACCATCGCAGTCAGTAGATGTTTTACTTTTGAACGATTTAACAATTTCAATGACCTCTCTTTCGTCTGTGTTCTTTATGAAGATGGTGTCTTTTACAGCAGTGTTATTGCATATTGTATCACCTGTAGGCGCCGTAGTGGGTATTTCTCGGGCCAGTTTAGGTCCAATGTTAACAAAAAAATTATTAAATTCATCTGCAGGTGAAGCTATATTCACATTCGGAGTCGATTTATTATTTTTTGGAATATTAGTTGGGTAGCTAGTATTTCTGCTTTTATTTCCAAGGATACTGTTGATTATTGTCCATGTATTTTTAATATTGTCTTTGTTTTTTTCCAGTTCTTTACTGTAATAGTCTCTTTTACTGCATCTTATTATATATGTTAACTTATTTTTGTATGTTTTATACCGTTGCTCTGCTTCTTTTGTCCTTTTCTTTATGAAAGCTTTATATAATAATTTTTTCTTTTTACACGCCTTTTGTAGTCCTTTGGTTAACCATGGTTTGTCAGCAAATTTGTGTTTAAGCTTTTTTTTAACTAATGGGCAGTTTTTTTCATAAAGAGTGGTTACAATGTTTATAAATGTGTCATAGGCTTCATTTACATCTGATACATAGACTTCTGTCCAGTCTTGCTTCAGCAAGTCCTCTTTAAAAGAACTGATTGCGTTTGGTGATTTGTGTCTGAACGATTTTGAGATTTTTTCTGGGTTGGGCCCCGTGTGGCCATGGATAAGTGCAAAGATTGGCAAGTGGTCGCTTATATCATTTATCAATAATCCACTTTCTATTTTCTTATCGAGAACATTGACAAACAGGTTGTCAATAAGTGTAGCAGAGTGAACTGTGATTCTACTGGGATGTGTTATTGTGGGATATAGACTCATGCTGTACATAGAGTTCATGAACTCTGTAACTACATTTTGTTGATGTGGATTAAGTAGGTCAATATTGAAATCTCCACAAATTGCTACCATTTTCTTACTAGTAATATTATTGTACAGCTCGACTAATTTATCTCTGAATGTCTCAATGCAAGTTCCCGGCGTTCTGTATATGCAGCTTATGATTAGATTTTTTGTTTTGTCTAGGTCAATCTCAACAGTAACACATTCCAAAATCCCTGGTAGTGCTGAGGACATTTCATTTACAAGCTTACATCTATATAGGTCATCAACATACAGTGCAACACCACCACCCTTTTTTTGAGATCTGTTAATGTTAAACATCTGATATCCCTCTATTGCCATCAGGGGAGCCTGGTCTTCATTAAGCCAGGTTTCCGAGACTGCAATGGCTGTGAATTTTCTGTTTAGCTGTTTTAAATAGTCCTGAATCTGTGAGAAGTTTTTGTTATGACTTCTGCTATTGAAGTGTATTATTGACAGTTTACCCTCTAATTGCACTTGACTTTTGAATTGCTTTTCAGTGTAATATTCACAGTGGTTATGAATATTATTGAAAAAGTGGTTATCGGGATCAATATCATTCTCCATCTCTTGTGGTTTATGTTCAGCATAGTGGCATATTTTTAGAGTTTGAGTTTCCTCACTCTGTGTTTCATAGACAGTGTTCATTTGTATTTATCTAAGTCAGTAGCATCTCTGATCATTATACTTTTTGCTTGCTCAGGTGTTCCATTTAGTTTAATCCAAATTCTACAATTTCTTGTCCAGGTTGACTGTATCCTATTTTGTTTTTTTAGCATCCGTGCCTGCCGTGCTAATTCAGCGTTTTTTTTTTGTCAGGTGTTCATTTAGGTAAACTTGAGTTTCCTTTAGTTTTTTGGCCTGCCTCAGTATGTCATTTTTCACCCTCCTGTTCACAAAGCGCATCACAATTGGTTTCTTTGTTTTGTTATCTTTCTTCGGTAAAGCATAACAGGCTGAGATCGCATTGGCTTCTACCTTAATGTCTTTATCATTAAGGAACTGAAGCACTTGGTTTTCTAGGGACATTGATTCACTTATGGAATCATGTTCACCACTCAGTCCTGTTGCGGCATGGGCGTAGGACTGATATCTGATGTCTAGTCCACTTATAACTAGGTCATCAATGCAAGAACCTTGTTCAAGATCCTCGACGCGTTGCTCCAAAAGACGCCCGTGTTGCTCCAGGTCCATAATTTTTTGGTCTTTTTCTTTTATTATTGAATGTAGGGCTTGTACCTCTTGTGTTAGGTTTATTATTTTGGCCTGTTGGTTAGTCATTTTGGCCAATTCTTCTAACACAAAGTTCAGAGATTTTTTAATTTCTTCCATTTCCTCTTTTTTGGGTGGCATTTTACTGACCTGTGGATAGAAATAAACAGAGAATCCGGCTAGGCTATCGCCGGCGCCTGCCTCCGTCTACCTGGCCAGTTATGTCGCACACCGCCGGCGCAGCCGGAATCCACCGATCACAGCCACTCGTCGCCGTCTGGCTGGGTGGCTCCTCCGCTGGGCCCCGTCACCGCCAGTTATGTCGCACTCCGCCGGCGTAGCTCTAATCCACCGATCACCTCCGCCGATCGGTGGCCGATCACCGTCGCTCGCTGTCGTCTGGCTGGGTGTCTCTTCCGCTAGGCCCCGTCACCGACCGCCGTCAGTCTGGTAGTTCCTCGGCTGGGCCTCGCAAATTGGGCTCCGATTCAGGCCACTGTCCTGCTGAATCCAGGTGGCCCCCGTCTCTCACCAACGCCGCGCTCGAGCTCCCAATCGCCGCCTCGGTAGGTTCGTCCGGTAAGCCCTCACCGGGGACTGAGCCGCCTCGGTAGGTTCGTCCGGTAAGCCCTCACCGGGGACTGAGCCGCTTTGTGTCGGAGTTAGGTGACGCACAGGGGCTAGTGTTAAGCTAACCAGTATTAGCTTGGCAGAAGCTTCAGATAGAGCGCAGCGGTTCTACCCAATTAAAGGGGCATTCCGACGGGATTCTGACGGGGGTGGAAGTTCAGCCCGTGGGGTCCGTCACGAGCGCCGATCGCTGTTGATTAGGTTCTTTTAATGGGAAGAAATCAGCGACTTTGTCTCAGCGTTGAAAAAGTGTGACTATCCCGGTCGCCATCTTGAATATCAATGCTCCATTAAACATGGAGTAGCACTAAAGATAAAAATAAAAAACTATGCATGCAATAAAAGGAAGAATATGAATAAGTAATACTAATCTATGCGATTTTTAAATATATTAACAAGCAGCAGATATTGTGGAGTTCCACATAGTGCAGTCGGTAGTGCAAAAAGAAAACAGTGATAATTGTCATGAGTCCGGTTGAGCTGCTGTACGTAGTGCACGAGAGTCTAATAAGTCACTTAGTGTTCAGCAGTCTGATGGCAGAGGGGAAGAAGCTGTTCATGTAGCGGGAGGTTTTAGTCTGAATGGACCGAAGTCTTCTGACTGAGGGGAGGGGGGCAAACAGTGCGTGTCCAGGGTGTGAAGGGTTGGCTATGATCCGACCTGCACGCCTCCGGGTCCTGGAGATGTACAGGTCCTGGAGGGATGGGAGCTTGCAGCCGATCACCTTCTCAGCAGCGCGCACAACGCGCTGCAGTCTTAGTCTGTCCCTGGCGGTGGCTCCTGCGTACCACACGGTGATGGAGGTGGTGAGGATGGACTTGATGATGGCCATGTAGAACTGCACCAACATCTTGGTGGGTAGGTTGAGCTTCCTCAGCTGCCGCAGGAAGAACATCTTCTGCTGGGTCTTTTTGATGAGGGAGCTGATGGTCAGCTCCCACTTGAGGTCCCGGGTGATGGTGGTGCCCAGGAAGCGGAAGGAATCCGCAGTGGTGATGGGAGAGTCTGTGAGGGTAAGGGGGGGCAGAGGGGCTGTGACTTTTCTGAAGTCCACGATCATCTCTACTGTCTTCAAAGCGTTCAGCTGCTGGTTGTTGTGGCTGCACCAGGACACCAGCTGGGCCACCTCTCTCCTGTAGACGGACTCGTCATTGTTGGAGATGAGCCCGATGAGGGTGGTGTCATCCGTAAACTTGATCAGCTTGACAGACTGGTGGCTCGAGGTGCAGGAGTTGGTGTAAAGGGAGAAGAGCAGGGGGGAAAGTACACAGCCCTGGGGTGATCCGGTGCTGATGCTAACAGAGTCTGAGACAGTCTTTCCCAGCCGCACATGCTGCCTCTGGTCCGTCAGGAAGTCGGTGATCCACCTGCAGAGGGAGTCAGGCACGTTGAGCAGGGACAGCTTGTCCTGGAGCAGAGCGGGGCGGATGGTATTGAATACAGAGCTGAAGTCCACAAACAGGATCCTGACGTAGGTTCCTGGGGAGTCCAGGTGCTGCAGGATGGAGTGGAGGGCCAGGTTGACTGCGTCGTCCACAGACCTGTTGGCTCTGTAGGCAAACTGCAGCGGGTCCAGGAGGGGAGTGGTGATGGTCTTGAGGTGGGGCAGGACCAGGCGCTCAAAGGACTTCATGACTACAGAGGTGAGCGCTACAGGTCTGTAGTCGTTAAGTCCAGTGATCCGTGGCTTCTTGGGGACAGAGACGATGGTAGAGGTTTTGAGGCAGGCCGGCACGTGGCATGACTTCAGGGAGGTGTTAAAAATGTCTGTGAAGACAGGAGTCAGCTCCTCCGCACAGTGTCTCAGGGTGGAGGGAGACACGCCGTCAGGACCGGGGGCCTTGCGCGGGTTCAGTCTGGAGAACTGTCTGTGCACGTCCTGCTCACTGATGGCAAGGGCAGGGGGGGAGGAGGGGGGGCCGCCTTTGATGAAGTGGGGACCATGGAAGCAGTGGCACTGGGGGGAGGGGGGGAGTTGGTCACAGCTGACGAGGTGTCAAAATGAGCATAGTGTTGGGACAGTCTTTGACAAAGGGCTTTGTCATCCTGTCCCTTAGAAGCCTGAGGCCGATAGTTGGTGATTTGCCTCAGTCCTCTCCACACAGAAGCAGAGTTGTTAGCAGTGAACTGCTGCTGGAGTCTCTCAGAATACACAGATTTAGCTCTCCTCAGCTCTCTGCTAAACCGGTATTTGACCTCCTTGTATCAGTCCCGGTCTCCACTTTTCAACGCTGCTTCCTTCTCCTTCCTGATCTGTCTGAGCTTAGCTGTGAACCAGGGCTTGTTGTTGGAGTAACTCACCCTGGTGCATGATGGAAGAATGCTCTCCTCACAAAAGTGGATATATGAGGTCACAGTGTCCGTGTACTCATCCAGATCATGCGTAGCACTTTTAAACATGTCCCAGTCACTTATTTCCAAGCACGTGCGCAGCTCCTCCCCAGCTTCACTGGTCCATTTCCTCGTAGTGCTCACAACAGGTTTTGTGAGCTTCAGTCTCTGTCTGTATGTGGGAATCAGGTGGACCATCACGTGATCAGATAGTCCGAGCGCAGCGCGGGGAACAGCGCGATACGCATCCTTAACTGTAGTGTAACAGTGATCCAGCGTGTTCTCTCCTCTGGTGGGGCATTTAATAAACTGTTTGTACCGGGGGAGTTCGTGGCTCAGGTTGCTCTGGTTAAAGTCGCCAACCACAATAACCAGAGAGTCCGGGAAAGTCCGCTCCGCTTGCTGAATGTAATCCGCGAGCGCGCGCTGAGCCTCGCGCACGTCCGCGTCGGGCGGGACGTAAACAGCGGCCAGGATGAATGAAGCAAACTCACACGGGGAATAAAATGGCTTGCAGTTGATGAATAAATATTCCAGAGCGGGAGAACAGTGTTGGGAGATCACAGTTACATCGGAGCATCAGCTGCTGTTGATGTAGAAGCAGACTCCTCCGCCTGTGGTCTTGCCAGAGAGCCCCGTGTCGCAGTCTGCATGAAACAGCTGAAATCCCTTGAGGAGGAGCGCACTGTCCGGAGTCTTTTCCTTGAGCCAGGTCTCAGTGAAGCAGAGGGCAGACGAGGTGGAGAGGTCCTTAAATCGCATCAGCAGTCTCAGTTCATCTACCTTGTTATAAAGAGAATTGACGTTGGACAGAAAAATCCCAGGCAAAGCCGTGTGCGTGCCTCTCCTGCGAAGCCGCACGAGGGTGCCCGCTCGTCTTCCTCTCTTTCGCCGTCTCACTTTTTGGGCAAAAAAGTGAACCAGATTGGCGGCAGGAGCCAAAAAAACTGGGAGTAGGTCCGTGGGAGTGAAAGTCCTGATATTTAGTGGCTCTTCATGGGTGTAAGAGCAGGCAGACACACAACTGACGAACAAAAACAAACAAAAAAAAAAGCAGCGAAGCACCATGGCGACCACTGTGGGCGCCATCTTGGATCAAGAATACTACTAAGGAAACTGGAAAGGTATGGGATAAGAGGGGTAGGACTGAGTTGGGTGGAAAGTTATTTAAGTAACAGACAACAATTTGTACAAATTGGTGAGCACAAATCACCCTTCATGGACATCACTTGTGGTGTGCCCCAGGGGTCAGTTTTGGGACCCAAACTCTTTATTTTGTATATAAATGACATATGCCAAGTATCAAAAATTCTGAAATTTATTTTGTTTGCGGATGACACAAATATCCTTTGCACTGGTGAGAATTTGCAGCAGGTTTTAGAGGTGGTCACAACTGAAATGAAAAAGTTAACGCAGTGGTTCAACAAAAATAAATTATCTCTAAATCTAAAAAAAACAAAGATTATGTTGTTTGGAAATTATAAAATAAATAATAATAAATAAATAATGGTAACGAAAGATGATACCAGAATAGAAACAGTACAGGAAAATAAGTTTCTGGGGGTGACGCTAGACAATAAAATCTGCTGGAAACCTCACATCAGTCACATCCGGGCCAAGTTAGCAAAATGTATAGGCATACTGGGGAAGACAAGACACATCTTGGACTATAAATCATTGGTCTTACTGTACAATTCACTGTTTTTACCTTATCTTAACTACTGAGTAGAAGTCTGGGGAAACACCTACAACACCAACCTACAGTCAATATGCACATTACAAAAAAGAGCTATAAGGATAATAAACAATGTAGGATATAGAGACCATACCAATTCATTGTTTTTAAAGTCACATGTCATAAAGTTCATTGATTTAGTTAAATTTAAGACAGCACAAGTAATGTACAGGGCAATTAATAATCAACTCCCAACTAATATACAAAAAATATTTAAAAAAAGAGACAATGATCATAATTTGAGAGGAGACTTAAACTTTACAAAACCCAAGATACAAACAACCAAGAAAAGTATGTGCATATCTGTCTGTGGGGTGGATTTGTGGAACAGTCTGGAGCCAGAACTGAAACTACGTACAAACAGAAATCAATTCAAAAAGAGGTATAAACATTATTTGCTGAAAGGATATATGTTAGAAGGGTAGTATTTATATGTACGATTCACTATGCTCACTCTGGGACATTATGGGACACTATGGAATGGTGGGTGGGACAGCACTGTGTATATCTGTGTTGTTTGAGGCTGGTTTTGATGTATGGACATCAATGTATGTTAGGATGGATGGGTGTTAATGTTGATATGTAAAAAATACAGTAAATTGTTTACTTGGGGTCTTAAAGGTGATAATTTGTATATAATTCACATGGGTGTATTTATGGAAAAGAGGAGATGGAATTAATAAGTGTTCACTTCTTCTTTCTCCCTTTCGAACACTGTATACTGTTACTTTATTGCATTTGACATTTGTTTTGTTTTTGTTATACTTTTTTGTTCGAAATAAAGTATCTATCTATCTATCTATCTATCTATCTATCTATCTATCTATCTATCTATCTATCTATCTATCTATCTATCTATCTATCTTATTATTATCCGACATTCTGGAAATAGTAGAAGAAGAAGCAACTTCCAATATAAACAAACCCTGCTTTGTGTCATTCTCTTTTTGAAACGGACCTGTTCTTTTTCTCATTTATGTTTTTATTAGAAAAGGATGCCATTTTTACAAATATAACATTCAGACATTTACATCATAGTCCTTCTCATTTGTTTTATAGGAAAAAAAAACAAAAACAAAAAAAAAAAACAACCTGAACTGGGGGCTTACAGTCATTCCTTCTTCTCATATGGAAGAATAAATAAACAAAATTTCAGTCTTAGTAAGGTGATTCAACAAGGATGTTTACATTTGAAGTCATAAAAAATCATTCCGAATAGGGGATATAAAATGAATCCACTTATTCCAAATTGAATAAAATTTTTCCCTTTGAATTCTTAACAAATATGTCAATTTTTCCGTTTTGAAGATTTCCAAAATTATTCCAAACCAGTCATTGAGTGTAGGTGGGGCTGGGTTTAACCATTTTCTAGTAATTGATTTCTTACTGGCTGCTAAGAGTGCCTGCAGCAATTTTATGTCCCCTCTTCTGTCCAGAGTTAGAACAAGCCCCATATATAAATTTAAAAAGTCATTTGCAATGTTTACCTTGAAGATATCATTTAAAGCTTTATGAATGCCAGACCAATATTGATGCAAAACCGGACATTCCCAGAATATATGAAAATGATTTGCTTCAACAGAGCCACACCTTCTCCAACACTCATTATTTATGTTTCTATATTTACTTTGGTGAGGAGTCTTAAAAAATCTTATCACATTTTTCCAACAGTGTTCTCTCTATACCAAAGAGTTTGTGGAGGACCATTGAAAGATACAAATTTTTTCCCAATTCTCATCAGAAATGCCCATTCCCACTTCATGTTCCCACTTATTCTTAATGTGTAGTGTATCATCGTTCCTTGCATCAAAATGGACCTGTTCTGTATTATTCAGACTGTACTTTTTCTTCTCCTGGTCTCCGTAATGAAGCAACAAGTACATACAGTACTTCTGCATATGACGAGCAGAGGGAGACAGCAGGACGATGCAGACCAGTTTTGTTTTACTCCTGTCATGTCTTCCGCTAGCTGCTGTAAAGGCGGAAATATGTCACATCGACGTGTGGCTGACGTACAGACATGCGCAGTAAACATTTTCTATCCAAGCTTCGGAATAAGTGTTTATATGTACACCATTCGGATTAACAATCGACATAACCCAGTAGTAATTGGAAGGAAATTTTGATCCGAATGAGTGTGATCGGGTCAGGATATTCAGATTGGCGTGTTTACATGAAGCATTTTTATTCTGATCAGGCTTTTAATCCGGTTACTTGTGTCCATGTAAACATGGCTGATAAACACCTTGCTGCTCTTCACCCTGGTCGTGCTCCACCATCACAATCCAGCTTACCCCCTTTGTCAGAGAATGGCGGGGAGGAGGGCTCAGATCAGCCGGACGTTGTATCAAGTTGTACTGAGGTATGTGGCAGGGACTTTGAGGATAAATCCTGTTTAAAAATCTGTCTGGGTATCTGTCATGTTCAGATAACATAACGTCTTTTGAAGAACTGAGGATCAAATTTAATCTTAATAGAACACATTTTTAAAAATATCTTCAGCTTAGGAACTTTATTCGATCAAATCAAAATAATGCTCTCACCCGACCCACTTATTCATCCTTGGAAAAAATTTTGACGAAAGATAGTAAGAGAAAGGGTATTATTTCAGAGTTTTATAACTCATTGACACTATCCTCAAGTGAAAACTCACAGAAAAGATTGAATTATTGGAAAGAAGACCTGCAAACTGAAATTTCAGAGGAACAATGGGAATTGGCTTGTACAGACGCTCAAACCAAATCAATAAATGTACGTCTTAAATTGATACATTTTAAATGGTTAATGCGGATGTATGTTACACCGGTGGAGTTAAATAGATATAACAAAAACATACCAGATACGTGCACAAAATGTATGGAAAGTAAAGGAACCCTATTTCATTGTTTATGGGAATGTAGAAAAATTAGAATGTTTTGGGAAGAGGTGAGGGTAACAATTGAAAAAATAATTTCAAAACAAATCATATTGAATCCTAAATTGTTTTTGTTGGGTCTGTATCCAGAAAAGCATAACTTTAACTAGAAAAGCACTCGGAGAGCGCAGACCTCCGCCAAGCGCCCCAGTTCCCCCCATACAGTGTTTGTGTGTACGTTTTCAGATTCCTTGACCATGAAAACATATGACTAGCAATTTGATTGACAATGATATGATTAGTGGTTCAGTAGTTATTCACGAAAATGACATTTTCCGTAATGGCGGCCACAGTTCCCCCCATACAGTGTTTGTGTGTACATTTTCGGATTCCTTGACCACGAAAACATATGACTAGCAATTGGATTGACAATGATAGGATTAGCTGTTCAGTAGTTATTCAGGAAAATGGCATTTTCCGTAATGGCGGCCACAGTTCCCCCCATACAGTGTTTGTGTGTATGTTTTCAGATTCCTTGACCATGAAAACATATGACTAGCAATTGGATTGACAATGATAGGATTAGTGGTTGAGTAGTTATTCACGAAAATTGCATTTTCCGTAATGGCGTTTTGCTTCTGGACGGTGATCCGGATCACCACCAAAATTTAATCAGTTCTTCCTTGTACCATTTCCAACAAAGCCTGAAAGTTTCATCAAAATCCATTCAAAACTTTTTGAGTTATCTTGCTAACCAACAGACAGACAGACAGACAGACAGACAAACAGACAAACCCCGGCAAAAACATTACCTCCTTGGCGGAGGTAGTAAGAGTGAAAGAGCATTCATAGACCTCAGTTTGCTTAACGCCAAAAAATGTATTGCACTACTGTGGAAAAAGACTCATAGACCAGATGTGACTCAGTGGTTAAGACAGATGTTAACAAACCTTCCACTGGAAAGAATAACATACATACTGAAATCAAAGGAAATTGTGTTTGAGAATATATGGAGACCTTTCATTGATTATGTAAAGAATTTAAACATAACTTTTGAAGAAGAAGGTGAATGATGTGTGTGGACCTTGTAAATTCCAAACTGGTGAATGTATAATATGTATACTTATGTAATGGATTGCCTAGACTAAACAGAGGAGCATTGTTGAAGACCTGCCTTTGTTAGTGATTGTTGGTGTTTTTAGTACAATTTTTTAAAATTACTTTAGTGTTAGTGTTTGATTGTTTGTGTTATGTTTGTAAAAAAGGTTCAATAAAAAATATTGTGGAAAAAAAAATCTGTCTGGTAAAAGTGTACCCCGATGGTCAACAGCAGAAAAAATGCATGCCGTTTTAGATGATCTAAGCACCATGTCATTGGCCAGATCAGAGTTTTAGAGATATTTAGCATCAAAGGAGCAGCAGTGCCTTACACTCTCAAAACATGTACAGGAATTATTGATACAGCTAGCAGAAGAGCCCATTGATTCACTGTAGAATCTTCAGATGGGGAGTTAAGCATCCCGTTACCAGCACTCACTGAATGTAATGAAATTCCTAATAATAGATCAGAGATCCCAACCCCACAAGCTGCTTACCACCACCAGCAGCTAAGACACGTAGCAAACAAGATCCCCCCCGATCCAGATGTAGATATCTTACTGCTGTTGGGAAGAGATGTGATTAGAGCTCACAATGTTCGTAAACAGCTTAATGGACCTCCCAATGCACCATATGTCCAGAAGCTAGACCTTGGGTGGGTCATTGTAGGTGATGTATGCGTAGGTGGTGTTCACAAACCGCGCATTGTCAGTGCAGTGAAAACATGCAACCTTAACAATGGAAGACCATCATTTCTGACTCCATGTGAGAATCAGATACATGTAAAAGAAGTGTATGCTATCAGAGGTAAAGGAAAGAACCTACCTTTTCTTAAACAGGCATGTGATACATCAGTCAAATATGATCTTGGGAAAACTGTTCCAAACTACAGAGAATGACAATCAGCTTGGCTACTCCATAGAGGATCTAAACTTTCTTCAGATCATGGAAAACAAATTTGTTCAAGATGACACAAACAGCTGGGTTGCTCCTCTACCTTTTCGCCATCCACGGAAACATCTCCCAAATAACAGACAATATGCTTACAGTCGCCTCACGTCACTGCGGTGGACACTTGAGAAGAATCCTGTAATGAAGCTACACTTCACTGAGTTCATGCAAAAAATGCTTGATAATGAGCATGCAGAACTAGCACCACCACTCAAGGAAGGGACAGAATGTTGGTATCTCCCTACATTCGGTGTTTACCACCCCCAGAAACCAGATCAAATTTGTGTGGTGTTTGATTCAAGTGCACTGTATGATGGAATCGCATTGAATGATGTACTGTACTTCTTTCTGGGTCTGACCTTAACAACAGCCTCATTGGTGTGCTTCTCAGATTTAGAAAAGAACCTGTTGGAGTCACAGCAGACATACAGCAGATGTTCTACTGCTTTGTGGTGCGTGAAGATTGCAGAGATTTTTTACGTTTCCTGTGGTATCAAGATAATGACCTCAGCAAACAGGTGGTTGATTACAGGATGCAAGTTCATGTATTTGGGAACAGCCCATCACCTGCAGTTGTAATCTATGGGTTAAGGAAAGCAGCGAAACACCAAGAGGGAAACGTTGGCAGTGACGTGAGACACTTTGTTGAGAGTGACTTCTATGTGGATGATGGTCTCTGATCCTTTGTAACTGAAGCTGAAGCCATTGATGTTCTTTGCCAAACACAGCAAATGTTGGCTGCGCCAAACATAGTGCTGCACAATGTTGCCTCAAATTGAACAGAAGTGATGAATGCCTTCCCTGCAAATGAAAGGGCAAAGGATATCAAAGATCTCAACCTTTCTGTAGATGATTTACCAGTCCAGCGGAGCCTGGGGGTTAATTGGGATATCATGAATGACACCTTCACATTTTGTGTACCTGAGAGTCACAAGCCATTTACACACCGAGGCGTCTTGTCAACAATAAGTAGTCTGTTTGATCCACTAGGTTTCTTGGCTTCAGTCACCAGCTTTCAACCCAAAACACAGAGTGGGACATGTGTCTTTCTGAGGACAAATTTGAAGATTGGAAAAAATGGCATGAGTCATTGTCAGCCCTGAAAGAGGTGCAAATTCCATGCACATATGCATCTTTCTCAACTTCCAAGGCACAGCACAAAGAATTGTGTGTGTTTTTGGATGCCTCTGTAAAAGCGATATCAGCGGTGGCTTACCTGAAGGTGACAAATGAGCATGGCAGTAGTGAAGTGGGCTTCATTTTTTGCAAGTCCAAACTCGCTCCGCAACCCGACATCACAATCCCCAGGTTAGAGTTATGTGCTGCTAGTCTTGGCAGTTGAAGTTGCTGAGTTAGTTGTCTGAGAGATCAATCTGGACATCGGTGCAGTGAAGTTCTACACTGACATCAGAATAGATAAGATAAGATAAGCCTTTATTAGTCCCACAATGGGGAAATTCCAGGATTGCAACAGCACAGGGATAGCAACACTCAGAGCAATAATTAAGAAGATAAGAAAAATAAAAATAATAATAAGAGCAGTGAATATACATACGTACACATAAATATATAAACACAGTGCGGAGCATTGTAGCTAGATGGAATAAACAGCATAACCGTCTACTTAATTATCCTACATAGTATGAATATGTACCCATACATATTGTCATCCTCCATAGCGACTGATATTGTCCTAGTTGTACACTGGAGGGGACTATTTGTGTAAGTCTATTGCATCTTTTGCATTCAATACTATTAGGTTGTCACATTTTTTTGCTATCTCTACGAGCAGCCCTGCTTAGGCTATACAGTCTGACAGCCGTAGGTAGGAAGGACCCGCGAAACCTCTTGGTTGCGCACCTAGGATGATGTAGTCTACTGCTAAATGAGCTCCTCAGTGCGTTCAGTATGTCCTGCATAGGGTGGGGCTCGGACTCCAGCAGAGATGACAGTTTCGCCACCATCCTTCTCTCTCCTATCTCCTTCACTGGGTCAAGGTGTTGCCCCAGGACAGAGCTAGCTTTCTTGATCAGTTTGTTCACTCTCTTCCTATTGACTACTGTAATGCCACTGCCCCAGCAGACCACTCCAAAAGTGATGGCTGATGCCACCACCGTGTTAGGATACATACAGTATCTCACAAAAGTGAGTACACCCCCTCACATTTTTGTAAATACTTTATTATATCTTTTCATGGGACAACACTGAAGATATGACACTTTGGTACAATGTAAAGTAGTCAGTGTACAGTTTGTATAACATTGTAAATTTGCTGTCCCCTCAAAATAATTCAACACACAGCCATTAATGTCTAAACTGCTGGCAACAAAAGTGAGTACACTTCTAAGTGAAAATGTCCAAATTGTGCTCTATTAGCCATTTTCCCTCCCCAGTGTCATGTGACCGGTTAGTGTTACAAGGGCTCAGGTGTGAATGGGGAGCAGGTGTGTTAAATTTGGTGTTATCGCTCTCACTCTGTCATACTGGCCACTGGAAGTTCAACATGGCACCTCATGGCAAAGACCTCTCTGAGGATCTGAAAAAAAGAATTGTTGCTCGACATAAAGAAGGCCTAGGCTAGAAGAAGATTGCCAACACCCTGAAACTGAGCTGCAGCATGGTGGCCAAGACCATACAGCGGTTTAACAGGACAGGTTCCACTCACAACAGACCTCGCCATGGTCAACTTAAGAAGTTGAGTGCACATGCTCAGCGTCATATCCAGAGATTGTCTTTTTAAAATAGATGTATGAGTGCTGCCAGCATTGCTGTAGTGGTTGAAGGGGTGGGGGGTCAGCCTGTCAGTGCTCAGATCATACGCCACACACTGCATCAAATTGGTCTGCATGGCTGTCGTCCCAGAAGGAAGCCCCTTTTAAAGATGATACATAAGAAAGCCAGCAAACAGTTTTCTGAAGACAAGCAGACTAAGGACATGGATTACTGGAACCATGTCTGTGGTCTGATGAGACCAAGATAAGCTTATTTGGTTCAGATGGTGTCAAGCGTGTGTGGCCCAACCAGGTGAGGAGTACAAAGACAAGTGTGTCTTGCCTACAGTCAAGCATGGTGGTGGGAGTGTCACGGTTTGGAGCTGCATGAGTGCTGCCGGCACTGGGGAGCTACAATTCAGGGAGGGAATCATGAATGCCAACAAGTACTGTGACATACTGAAGCACAACATTATCCCCTCCCTTCGGAAACTGGGCCGCAGGGCAGTATTCCAACATGATAACGACCCCAAACACACCTTCAAGACGACCACTGCCTTGCTAAAGAAACTGAGGGTAAAGGTGATGGACTGGCCAAGCATGTCTCCACACCTAAACCCTATTGAGTATCTGTAGGGCATCCTCAAATGGAAGGTGGAGGAGCGCAAGTTCTCTAACATCCACCAGCTCTGTGATGTTGTCATGGAGGAGTGGAAGAGGATTCCAATGGCAACTTGTGAAGCTCTAGTGAACTCCATGCCCAAGAGAGTTAAGGCAGTGCTGGAAAATACTGGTGGTCACGCAAAATATTGACACTTGAGGCACAATTTGGACATCTTCACTTAGGGGTGTACTCACTTTTGTTGCCAGCAGTTTAGACATTAATGGCTGTGTGTTGAGTTATTTTCAGTTGACAGCAAATTTACACTGTTATACAAGCTGTACACTGACTACTTTCCAGTGTATCAAAGTGTCATATCTTCAGTGTTGTCCCATGAGAAGATATAAAATATTTACAAAAATGTGAGGGGTGTACACACTTTTGTGAGATACTGTATTATATATCAACTAAAAGCATATTATAAACCCATTTAAAGTTAGAGCTGTCTTCACTACCAACTTTTGGGGGTCCAAATATTCTGTCCAATCTTTTGTCTCCTTTAATAAACTTCATCAGTGTTTTATGTAGCACTCTGACATTTCTAATGTCACTTTTTCTTGTGTGCAACTTTGTTGTCATAGTTTCAGCTTTTCTTGTAAATCAGAGACATTTTCTCTTGTAAATTTGCCTACTTTTTGTATAAAAATGCAGTATTTCCCCCATGTTGTTTCCCCCCTAAATTCACAGTGTCTCATAAAAATGTAGCATTTTTCTCAAATTTGCAATTTTTGTCATGGAAAATAAGCATTTTTCTCTTACATATTTGCAAAATCATTTAAATTTCTATTTTTTTAAAATTTATTTATTTATTTTTTTGACTATCATCAAGTTGCTACTTTCTTCTTCTGAATTTATCCTATTTTCTCCTAAATTTGCATTTTTTTTTCTGGTAAATTTGGTAAATGTACATTTGTTATTTACCTTTTTGTGAAGGGGGGGGGGCAAATACCTGAATCCTAAATTTGAAAATTGAATGTCATTGTAAAAAATTAAATGTCTAAATAATGAATCCAGAGTAAGCTTTTAATACCAGGATTATTTAGTCACAAATCTACTCACAGATTTTCATGAATGAAACAACACACCTAAGGTGTGGTGTGCTGTGTTCATAATGCCTCTGCAGGCAGGATAACTGTTACTTTTGTCATAGTCTAGCTGACTAAATCACAGTAGTGTCCTTAGTTCATCTGCTTGGTAAGAAATAGTCACGTGGTGGCAAGTGGTGACATTATAAATTAATGAAAAAACAGTCCTGTCAGAATAAATGTGTTAATCACCACAACTGATTAATAACAACATAAAATAAGTTAGGAATAATGGTGATTAAGCCTCATTCAGCCGCTAGATTAATTTCAGTTATGTTATAATAAATAAATAGTTAAGATTAGTTAGTTAGATATAACACAAAGTGCTCTTATATACACATCAAACACACACACAAACAAGTTACACACCAGTCACACACACACGCACACACACACACACACACACACACACACACAAGTTACACACACACCAGCTGCACACACACATGCACACACACACACAAACCCACACACAAGCTCTAGTCTCTCTGTTCCTGTTTCCATATGTGGGCATGGGGTTGTGTGGGGCCAAACAGGATGTGGAAGCTATAAAAGTGAGGAGACATCTGGAGCCATTTGGACGCTGACAGGAAGGATGTGGGAGCCATTTGGATGTTGAGAAGACTGGTTTAAACCAGTTTGGACAATGGCCATGCATTGTTGGAGTTGCCTGGGAACGCCCAGCAACCAGAAGCTATATGTGGGGGGCAGTTCTTTGTTCTGGGTCTTAACCAGGTTGCGCTGCTAAGACCCATGGCCGGGTTTGACTACCTGCGTGCTCCAAATAAAAAGATAAGCTGAGAAATAGTATTTCTTCTGTGATTATTGGTTGGTTAACTGAAAAGATTCTGCTAACTGTCTAAATTTTAATTTTTACCATTTCAGTGGTGGAGAATGTGGGCAGTTAGTCAACTACATTGACAACGAACATCTGGACACAAAGCCTTTGTCTGGGTGTCGCGGACAAACCAGGACCCCACTGATCAGAAGGTGAGCAAGGAACCTCTTCTAAAATCTCTGTAGGATTGTCTGAGACTTCCAGGCAAAGTAAGCCTTTGTTCTGTTCTTGAAATTCTATTGGAAAAAAATTAATAAAAAGATAAATGTTATATTTTGTGGCTATTTTTTTATGATTGCAAGAACGCGCTGGGAGTCTCATAAGCATGCATGCATTCACATGTTAGGGACAGATCAAAGAGCTGCTTTTTAGAAATAAGGAAGATTTGCAATGCAAGAACTTTTTTACATCAACTAGTGAGCATAAATAAGGTACTCTAATATATTACAAGACTCAAATTTAATCAGTGAGTGAGTAATAATTACAAGACTCTCAAATGTAATCAATGAGTGAGTAAAAGGATTAATGATAGCTTGTTAAAATCAGTATGGGACTGAACTTTATGATACGATACCGCTTGTATTGATGATGGACGCGGCTCAATGAAAGTATCCTCTACATAAAGTTAAGCTAAGCAAAAAGAGTATATGCAAATAAAGCGGCAGGGACGTATACACAATAACTCTGTAAATATTGTGCATGTTGATGTTGTATGTGGGAAATTGTGGTTGGCTTAGCCTCTCTAATTCTCAATTTAAGACACAAAGGTTGCTGTAGAGAGAAGGGGGTAGCCCAGATCTTGAATCCCCATCCGGGTTGTCTAGAAAGAGAGGAATTTCTGTATTGTGGGGTTGTGAAATAAAGGTGAAAGCCTGGGGACTGTATATTTTTTGGTCTACCAGAAACAAAGAATTTGCAATTTCCACTGGCATTGCAGGCCATGTGCTCTCCCGCCTGGCTCATTAGGATTCAGGTAGAAGCTTGGAGAGGCTGCAATTTCCAGAAAAGGGTTGAAATTCGGAGTTTGGACCACAGGGCTGTAAATATCTACTAACTCTTTTTCCCATAGTATATACAGGCAATTTAACTAAAACGGCAACATCAAAGCCCCTTTTCACCGTGCAGAAAACGGAGGCGAGTCTGTGTTTTTGATCACAAAGGGGAGGGGGTGATTCACCTGCTCGCCTGAGTTGAACTGAGAAATTGTGTTTAAAGCATGTAAAGAGTTACTGGGAGGAAATTGTTTGAAGTAACAGCGCTGAATTGAACAGAAAGTTAAAATTGTAAGATTATTCTTGCATGAATAAAACAGAATTTAAAGGAGACAACTCTCCAGTTTCTTTGAAAAAACAAGGCATGGTTTGTGGTCAACAGGCTTTGCGGTCACCTTCCGTGTTCACATTTGCGCATGACCAAAATGGCCACGTAACATTCCCATTACATGAGAACTGCGCATGTGCAGATTAAGCAGTGCAAACGCCATTTTGAAAATCACCAGGGTGAGTCATCCTGGGCGCCATCTTGGAGCTGAAACAGCTAGACTGCCTCCAAATGATGTCACTGTGTCTCCTCCTCTTTGAGTGCAGAAGGAACTGCCTCCATCTTGTGGTCAATTATAAGAATTGCATTCTTTCATAAATTTACCTCCATATTATACCGGAGTGGTGGCTCAGTTGGTAGAGCATCCGCCCCACACCTGGGAGGCAGGGGTTCAAATCCCGGCGGGGTCATGCCGAAGACCATATAAAAGCAGAACTTCCTGCCGTTCAGCTTGGTGCTCAGCAATAATGGAATGGAGGAGGGAAATCTGTGGCGGCACCTTGCATGTCAGCAGCCCTCTGATTCTATATATGGGGTGTGTGTGATTAACACTGTAGATAGGAGAAACACAGTTTCATTCTACTGTACATGATTGGTTGAACAACAATAAAGGGTGATTTAATTTTAATATTAAACAAAGTGCAAATCTATTGAGCCGATTTATAACCAAATTAACTTCAAAGCAATCCACATTATTCGGAATAGCCTAAATTTAAAACCAATTTAAAGTTTCTATGCCAAAAGCAGCAAAGGTAGATGAAATGCAGGATCAGGGATATTTGCCAGGGTCACATAACCTAATGCCCCAACCAGCTAAACTGGTGGAAGTTTTGCAAACAATTATGCAAAGACACATAACAGCTGAGGAAAATGCTGGAAAAGGAATGCATGGTATAAAAGCTGCTCATTCCCTTAGTGAACCCACTGACTCACCACAGTCAGGATTAAGTCAACATGATAAGGTTAGAGTGTCCTTTAATACATCAACTCCAACATATCTTCAGGCTAAGTCAAAAGATGTTGTGGAGGATGAGACTAGTGAACTGGGAAAGGAGGTTTCACACATGAAAAAAGTTGCACTATTTGATACATTTTAACATACAACACTTTACTTTTAATCTCTGTAAATGTTTCATTTTCAAATGATCACTTCTACATTTTGTAGGAAATCATGTCCAATTTTTAACAAATTTTGAACCATGTTTGTACAAGTGATCAATTATGTAGGACTACAAAAATCAACTCATTCAGATTTTTAATCACATTTTGTAATAAACACTGAATCTACAGGATTTTTATGAAAATATATGAAACAATTTTTTCCCTTAATATTTAAATTTAATCTGGCCATGCCACAACCATCATCTGGTCTGTTTGTAAAAGGCAGGTTCTTATGTGGAGAGATGCTTGGCTCTCAGGACATACATGACTGGAGAGAACCCACATCATAATCCCACAGTAGACCGCGGTATTCCGCAATGTGTTGTAGATGTGGCTTATATTAATCATATATTCTATACCTACATATGTATAGACATATTAGAATGTTTAGTGATTACATATGTGGAATGACCTCATGCCTCAGAACAGGACAAGAGGTCTCAACTGCCAGCGAGGATCAAAGAACAGACAGAGTCGCAGCGGTGGAGACCGGATCGATCTCAGGGTCAGGTGGAGGAGACGGAGGACAATGGAGGGGGGATTATGTTAATGCGGGATGTCAGCTTTGATATGCAATGTCTTTTGTTGAGTGTGGGTATAAGTATGAAGGTCTGACTGCGCTCGACCTCTTATTCTGCTTCTGCACTGAGATGAGACATGTTAGGGAGGTGAAGCTGATATTAAACTTTGATTTATAAAGTCACATTGCTTCTTCATTTCTAACTCCCTACACTGGTGACCTGACGTGAGGATGGAACAGAGACGTTCTCCCGCGATTAACTCATCAGAGGCGACCCAGGCAAGTGCCGGCGCCCATGCAGACAGGGGAACGGATGGAAGACGTTTCCCCACGGCAGAAGCTACAGAGAGGGCTCAACCGAGCACCATCCCCAGCCCCGCCGTGAGAGCAGAAGAAAGGCGCTCTCACCCGGCGGACACATCAGGGACGGCCCACACAAGCGCCATCACCGTCAAGCTGTCAGACTTCTGGCAAGAAGACCCGAGCTCGTGGTTCCAGCAAGCTGAGGCTCAGTTTGCACTGGCGGGCATAACGGTGGACGAGACGAAATTTTATCACATCGTCGCCAAACTCGACGCTGCCACGTCAAGATGTGCGCGGAGCATAATCCAACAGCCGCCCGCCCATGACAAATACAGAGAACTTAAGGCGACCATCGTCAAGAACTTCGTCCCCTCAGCCGAGGAGAGAGCAGAGAAGATCCTGGTGATCTACGGCCACAGAGGATGCAGACCCAAGGCCCTCATGGAGGACATGCTGCAGCTCAAGGAAGAGGACAACGACAACTTCCTCTTCCAACATATCTTCCTCAGCACTCTGCCGCCACACATGAGAGGGACGCTGGTCAACATGCGGTGCAACACCCAGCAGGACTTCCGCGCGCTGGCCCGAGAAGCGCAGCGGCTCATCAACGCCTGCGGCGAACAGATGGCCACAGCAGCATACGCAGATCTCAGTGCGGAAGCCCAGAGCAGCGGAGAACCACAGACAACCGAGCAGAGCCCACCCACCATGGCGGCAACACGACCAAGGCGCAGCAGGCGGAACGACATCTGCTATTACCACCACCGTTTCGCCGAGAGGGCGTACAAATGCGTGCCCCCCCCCCCTGCAAATTCAAAAGTTCGGGAAACGCCAAAGCCGAGAACCGTTAACAGCTGCGGCTCTCGGCGAGAAAAATAAGCTGCTTTATGTGACTGACGGACACACCGGGAGACAGTTCCTGATCGACACCGGGGCTCAGCTGAGTTTTATCACCCCTTCCCACGCAGACTGGGCCATGGGTCCCCGGGGAAATGGAGCAATGGCAGCCAACGGCTCGATCATCGACACTTTCGGTGAAAGGAACCTGCCTCTTTGCATCCACGGCCGCAGCTATAGATGGACATTTATTGTAGCGGCGGTGAGTTTTAACTTGTTGGGCGCTGATTTTTTGTGTGCACATGGGTTGTTAGTCGATCTAGCAAATAGGTCATTTTCTTCTATCCCCTGCTCAGCTCGAGTTTCTCCACCACCCGTGCAGGCCAGCGTCACAACAGCAGGAGGTAAGTTTGACCAACTCCTCACCCAATTTCCAGCACTCACAGTTCCAAAATTTTCAGCAACAGTAGCGAAACACGGGGTTGAACACTTCATCCCCACAACAGGCCCACCCATGTTCACCAAAGCTCGGCGCTTAGACGCGACCAAGCTCGCCATAGCACGGGACGAGTTTACCACCCTGGAAAAATTAGGCATTATTAGACGCTCGAAAAGCCCCTGGGCATCGCCACTTCACATGGTCCCGAAAACCGACGGTTCTTGGAGACCTTGCGGCGATTACCGCAGATTAAACAATGCGACAGCGCATGACCGCTACCCAATTCCTCACATCCAAGATTTTTCACTACATCTGGCGGGTGCGCGCATTTTTTCTAAAATAGACCTGGTCCACGGCTATCACCAAGTCCCCGTTCGAGCGGAAGACATTCCTAAAACGGCTGTAATAACCCCTTTCGGTCTTTTTGAATTTTTGCGGATGCCGTTCGGCCTCAAAGGCGCTGCTCAAACCTTTCAGCGTATGATGAATGCGGTATTACGCGACCTCCCCTTCGTGTTCGTCTACCTCGACGATATGCTGGTAGCCAGCCCGTCAGAGGAAGAACACGAACAACACCTCACTACAGTTTTTCAGAGACTAGAAGAGCATGGGTTAATAATCAACCCAGCCAAATGCAAATTCGGCGTGTCACAAATTGATTTTTTGGGACACAGAGTTTCACCGAAGGGGGCAGTCCCATTGCCAGACAAAGTCCACGCGGTAAAAAATTTTCCACGACCACAAACGGTCAAATCGCTGCAAGAATTTTTGGGAATGGTGAATTTTTACAACCGTTTCCTCCCCCGCGCAGCTCAACTCATGCAGCCCCTGTATGCCGCGCTCAGAAAACAAAAGCCTTCCAACGCGGTCGAATGGACCCCGGAGCGCGAACACACCTTCGCGGAAGTAAAAAGTGCTCTAGCCAATGCCACATTGTTGGTACACCCCGATCCCTCGGCCCGCATAGCGTTAACCACAGACGCTTCAGACCTGGCTATAGGGGCAGTCGTGGAACAACATGTTGGCGGAACTTGGCAACCTTTAGCATTTTTTAGCAAATCTTTAAACCAAACCGAGCGTAAATACAGCACTTTTGACAGGGAGCTGCTGGCGCTTCATTTATCCATCCGCCACTTCCAGTTCTGGTTAGAAGGGCGGTGCTTCACGGCTTTTGTAGACCACAAACCGCTCACTTTTGCGATGGCTAAAATTTCAGAACCATGGTCAGGCAGGCAACAAAGACAGCTAGCTGCAATCTCAGAGTTCACCACAGACATTCGACATGTGGCAGGCAAACTTAACGTGGTAGCAGACTGCCTCTCTCGCGCTGTGACATCGCCAGAGCATGAGGAGACAGATTATACTACCTCAGCCGCAGAACTCTTCGCCAACGCGGATGCGTACGCGGCCCCAATTCACATAGGGATAGATTACGCAGCTATGGCAGAGGAACAAAGCAGCGACGCGGACGTGTGCGCGCTCCTGTCTGGACCAACAGGGTTAAGACTGGAGGAAAGGGGTTTACGTGACGGTGTACCCCCCCTAATCTGCGACGTTTCAACCGGCCGACCTCGCCCGGTAGTCCCAGCTGCATGGCGCCGCCGCATTTTCGACTGGGTTCACTCCCTCGCGCACCCAGGGGTGCGCGCCTCGGTTAAAATAGTCGCAGAAAAGTTTGTTTGGCCGGGCCTGTACAAAAATGTAAAGGAATGGGCAAAAACTTGCATGTCTTGTCAGCGTGCCAAAATACACAAACACACAAAAGCTCCTCTAGAGCCTTTTCGAATCCCAGCCAGAAGGTTTGACCACGTTCATGTCGACCTCGTGGGACCACTACCTTCGTCTCAGGGTTTCACACACCTGTTAACAATGATAGACTGTACTACGCGCTGGCCGGAGGCGGTCCCTTTGGCGTCAACCACAGCTGCGGAAGTCGCTCGCGTTTTTTTAACAAACTGGGTGGCACATTTCGGCGTCCCATCAGACATCACGTCCGATAGGGGGCCTCAATTTGTCTCAGAGCTTTGGTCAGCCATGGCCAGCAGCTTAGGGGCGACAATTCACCGCACCACCGTATATCACCCTCAGGCTAATGGGTTATGCGAGCGTTTTCACAGATCTTTAAAGGCCGCCCTCAGGGCCTCACTAACGGATACAGATTGGGTGAATAAACTTCCCTGGGTTTTATTAGGGTTGCGTTCTGCACCTAAAGAGGATCTAGATGCCTCCCCAGCAGAATTAGTTTTTGCACAACCTCTCAGACTCCCAGGTGAGTTTTTACCAGAGAATCCAGAGCCCGGGCATCTTCCAGCCCTGAGGCCTTTAGGCAGCACCGGACCGGACACTCTCCCCGGACCAGCACATCACTCTTTTCCACGGGTTTTTGTCCCCCAAGCTTTAAAAAACGCCGAGTTCATTTTTGTTAGGCACAAAGCTTTAAAATCAACCCTCCGTCCACCATAAGACGGACCATTCAGAGTGCTGGAACCTGGTGATAAGCATTTTGTGCTTGATTTAGGGGACAGAAAAGAAACAGTCAGCATTGACAGACTTAAACCTGCCTTCTTGTTGAGAGACGAACCTGCAAGGGTGGCGAGAGCACCTCGGCGGGGTAGACCCCCCAAGAAAAAAAACTCAGCACCCCTGCAGGGAACAAATAACCACTCTCCTCCCCAAACTGCAGATTCCTTTCAGGAGGGTCCCACCACGACGCCAAAGCGGACCCACAGCAGATTCGGGAGAAGATTAAAACCCAGATGCCACAGGGACTGATGCAAAATTGACAAAGCGTTGTTAACTGTGTTATCAGATTGTGCCGTGACAGTTTTAAGGCTGATTTGTGATATTACTATACTGTTGTTGTTACCACTGAATTCTCTACAGGAGCATGACTGCTGGAAAGATTTTTCCTTGTTTTCCCTGTCAAGAGGTTTAACAGTATAATATGTCATAGAGATTATCTTAAACTTTAAACTTAATTTGATTGTCCTTTTCTTAGTCGTTTGGGGGGGCTGTGGCTTATATTAATCATATATTCCATACCTACATATGTATAGACATATTAGAATGTTTAGTGATTACATATGTGGAATGACCTCACGCCTCAGAACAGGACAAGAGGTCTCAACCGCCAGCGAGGATGAAAGAACAGACAGAGTCGCAGCGGTGGAGACCGGATCGATCTCCCTGACCACCCAGGGTCAGGTGGAGGAGACGGAGGACAATGGAGGGGGGATTATGTTAATGCGGGATGTCAGCTTTGATATGCAATGTCTTTTGTTGAGTGTGGGTATAAGTATGAAGGTCTGACTGCACTCGACCTCTTATTCTGCTTCTGCACTGAGATGAGACATGTTAGGGAGGTGAAGCTGATATTAAACTTTGATTTATAAAGTCACATCGCTTCTTCATTTCTAACTCCCTACAGTAGAGTTCATTTCCCCGACCTGTAAGGGCCACACTAGAGGGAGTGGTTGGCTTAAATACACAACCTTGAGCCCAATGGCTATTACATGTTCACCATTATGTGGAAAAAAGAAAAAAAAACAAAAAAGAACAAAAAGATAAAAATGATGAAAATGCAGAACTCTCCAACCAATTACTGAAAGCAGCAAGGGAAGAAGTAAACAAAGCCAAAAACCCCTGTTGTACCCACTCAGGGTATCATTGGCCCATTTCTGGCAGAGCCTCATGTGTTGACACCCCAACAGCAGTGGTATTCATATCCCACAAGGGGGGTCTGCACATTGGGTCCGAGACTGTCGCAGAGGTCTTATGGTGAGAGGCCGCCCATATGCCACATACACTCCAATTCCACTACCTGTTCCTGGAGCGTTCTTTGGCTGGACTGGACCTTGTACACTGTTTTTTGGATTCACCAGACTGTCCTTTTAATCTCTTGGGATGAGATGTATTGTGGGAGGTGAAGGCCTACATCTATTTTGCTTCTACTGGGACTGTGGTGTGTCTGCCTAATGGCACTATGTTCTGCTGCACGTCGGACACAAGTTCATCTTTTAATGCACCTCTACTTCCTGTTTCTGAACCTGAGGATATGCATTCATCACTGGCTATGGTCTGGTAGTTGCTCTTGGACAGTATAAACCCAGAAGATAATTTGGTGGTACAAACTTATCTGTCTTGAGCCCCGTGGATTGACTCCATGCGACCAAATGACCCTCTTACAGATCCACCGCACTGCACCATGAACTATACTCATGATGACCAAAATTCTATGATGATCAGTGGTCCATGCTGCCAAATGAACTCATGTTAACCTGTAAAGACATTTATGTTGGCCCTCAAGGAGTGGCAGCTGCTGCATTTCATGGAAAAGACTTTGACTCTCTGTATGCACTAACAGACACATCAGCTCCACATGTCATGTTGGCAGCATCCGCAGGGGGTGAAGCCGGGGTATTGGGTCCAATGGTATAAAACTGCATTCAGTTATCTGACTGGGAACCAACTCAAAAGGCACAATTGAATTTCTCCCCCTCTAGTGGCTGTTACCGTATTACTATGAATGCTGCTATGAAAACATTTCCCCAATGGGTGCAACTAGATCGCATGCATGGTAGGGAGGAAATACTGATCACCCTAAATTATCTTCTTTGCTTGAAACCATGTCATCATCTCTATGGTCTGCTGGATCTGTGGATGTGGGACTGATAAACTGTACCCCTGTGCAAATTCCTTTAAAACCAAATGCCCACCGAAATATCCCCTTTCACCAGAAAAAAAATCACTGGTATAGCGGGAACAATTGAGGGTGTCATGAGTCTGAGCTCAACTATTCCCTCTGAGCTCAGACTCAATTCATTTCTGAGTTTTGTATGTCTGTTAGTATTATGTTGTCAGTTTTCTGCATATATTTTGGTTTGCTTACTCTCATGTGCCCTCAGACATCCCCACTTGCTGCTCATAGTCTGTTTCCCAACTGTGAGCAGCTGGGTAATTAGGTTACCTGCCTGCTTAGCCCACACCTGCTGCTCATTTGTTTGTCCAAGTATTTAAGGACTGCAAGTTCACTGTTTCACTGCTGCAGCATTGCATTGTTATGCATTGTTTGGACTTCTTCCCCTCCGTGTTTCTCCTCTTGTGACTTGAGAAATGTGTTTCGAAAGTGATCTCCTCCAGAGCTATTCCAGCTCTGGAGTGCATCCTCTGTAAGTTATCTTAGTTTGTATTTTTGTGTTATCTGCACTGTTTTGGTAATTTTGTTAATAAATTTCACACTGCAGTTCAGTGCTTGGGCCTGTCTTTTTGCCCCAGAGGGGCCAATTTGTGACAGAATGCTGCAGCCATAATCAGACGTAGCTGCTGTAGGTGTGCATTTTGCCTTTTTTTCTTTTTTCTTTTTCACTCACCTGAGCACTGGAACTCATCATGTCCCCAGCTCGCCGATCTCGCTCAAGCAAAGGAAGATTGGCAGCGGGGTCTCCGAGCCTGGAGGAGGAGTGAGCGGCAAATTTCATCCAAAGTTTTGTGGATGAAACTCTTGCCGTCCGTGGACCCAAGAAGGCCTGGAAGAGTGTAAATGGAGCAGTTGGAACTGTGGAGGCACACCCCGGCTTATGGAGGTATCCACAATGTACGGAACTGCTCTCCATGGTCTCCATGCTCCAGCGAGTGCTTCCCGGGCTAAAGATGGGGTCATCTCCCGCTGGACCAAAGCCATCACGGAGGCGCTCTCCTCAGCGGATGTCTGTTTCCTCTCCTGGCTCACCAGCTCCAGCGCCAGCATCGGCAGCTCCACAATGGTGCTGTCATCCCACTCCGGACCGCCAGAGGAATCCTCCCACCTCTTCAGCAGCCTTTTTCCGGACATCGAGCCCAACAATTCCTGCAGCAGACCCTCTCTTTTCTTCTCTGTTGTTGGCTGTTTCATCAGCCCCTCCTCCTTCTGTTGCTGCTGCAATTCCCGTCCCCTCAATGTATCCTCCTGCTGCTGAGAGGTTATCCACTGGTTCTCCGGCTACGTCCATCTCCGTGACTACAGGGGCGGCTCCTCCACAGTCCTCAGAGGGGCCCACATTCACCATGGCCACGGAGAGGGATGACACTCCACCGACTGCAGCAGGTAACATCAAACACTGGGAAAACAGGCAAGTTACTTTTCATTCTATTTCAATTTTTGATGATATACCTTGCCTGATTCCCAGTAGAGAGGCCCAGGAAATAGTCCCCTGAGCTCTCCCCACCTGCTGCAGTAAATGATTCCTCATCTGCCCTCTCCGTGTATCCTCCATCTGTCCCTGAGTGTCTGCTGGTTGGTGGAGGAGCCTGGGGCCCTGGAGGACCCAATCCCAGTGCCAGTGCGGAGTCGACCCCCAGCTGCCACGCTGGGTGAGCCGCCAGCGTGGGCTTCTTCGTCTGGGGAGACAAGGACTGTGACTACCATCATGCCTGTTGCGGAGGCCGCCGCAGCAGAGTGGGAAGCAGAGCTGGACCTCCAATGGACTGGGCCCGAGACATCCTCATCATCTGGATCGATGGAGTCCTGAACGGTGGTGGAGCTCGAGCTCAGGCAAGCGTTCTCTCTTGTTTTCCTCTTATCTGTTCTAGAGAGATTTTGCCTGGCTCTTGGTGAGGAGAGTCGCTGCACCTGAGCTCACCTCTCCGGGCTCTGCCACTGCCGGTGACCCTGCCCTTGTTCCTTTGTTTGTTCCTTTGTTTGTTTGTTCTGAGCCTTCTTCCAGGGTCACCGGGGAAGCTCCAACTTCATCAGATATCTCCATGGTTCCAGGCTCACCTCCTGAGGACATCGTGGGTCCAGCTCCCCCTGCTGAGGTCATCTTGGGTGCTCCATCCCTGCCCGGGACCTCCGTTGGTGCAGCCTCCCCTCTGCCCGAGGCTGTTGTGTGGGTCCCTCTTCGGTCTGAGTCTCCATGGGTGCTGTGTCCCAGGCGGGGACCCTCTTGGGTGCTGTGCCCCGGCATAAATCCGACATGGGTGCTGCACTCCAGCTTGGGCCCACCATAGGCGCTATGCCCCAGCCCAGGGCCCATCGAGGGTGCAACGTTGGCCCGGCCCAGGTCCACCGAGGGTACAGCGTTGGCCCGGCCCGTGGCCACCACGGGTGCAGCTATGCTCCAGTCTGGAGCCACCGCGGGTGCTGCAATGCTCCAGCCCAGAGCCACCATGAGTGCTGCAATGCTCTAGCCTGGAGCCACCACGGGTGCTACTGTCCTTCAGCCCAGGACCACTGAGCGCATCGATGCCTCCTCTCCTCTGCCTGACACCATCGGGGTTTCCTGGCCACTGCCAGATGCCGTCGGGGGTCCTCCCCCGCCACCAGACACCGTTATGGTTTCCTCCCATCGGCCCTACATCCGCTCAATGGGCCTCCCCATGGGGGAGCCACCTCCTGGGTCACCCCTCCAGTCCTGGTGGCTTAAGAACTCAGGCCAGCCACCCAACAGACTGAGCCACTGGGTTGGCACCCGACTCATTCCACCTTGCTGTCTGCCTGGCCTGGCACTTTGGCCGGCCTCCCGAACAGCTGAGTTCTTTGGCCTAGGGGGCCCAGGGGCCTGGTGTAGTGTGGGTGCGGTTCCTGAGCGGGCTCCAGACTTTAGTGTCCTCCTAATCTGTTTCCCCCCACCTCCCACCCGGGGTAGTTTTTTTTTTTAGTGTTGCCTGGGGGTGTTTGGAATCCACCCCTTGAGGGGAGGGTGGGGCTCTGTCATGAGTCTGAGCTCAAATATTCCCTCTGAGCTCAGACTCAATTCATTTCTGAGTTTTGTATGTCTGTTAGTATTATTGTTGTCAGTTTTCTGCATATATTTTGGTTTACTTACTCTCATGTGCCCTCCCCTCTCAGACATCCCCACTTGTTGCTCACAGTCTGTTTCCCAGCTGTGAGCAGCTGGGCAAATAGTTTGCCTGCCTGCTTAGCCCACACCTGCTACTCATTTGTTTGTCCAAGTATTTAAGGACTGCAAGTTCACTGTTTCACTGCTGCAGCATTGCATTGTTATGCATTGTTTGGACTTCTTCCCCTCCGTGTTTCTCCTCATCTCCTCCAGAGCACTGTTTTGGTATTTTTGTTAATAAATGTCACACTGCAGTTCAGCGCATGCACCTGTCTTTCTGCCCCAGAAGGGCCAATTCGTGACAGAGGACCTCCTTCAAACTGGTGTCTGTGTGCCAACTACTCTCCTTGGAACACTGCCATTCTCCCAGTGGTATTGCATGGTACATGATTCGCACCTGATCAATTCAGTAGTCATTCCAACCAACTATACAATTCCAAATCCTTGTTATTAAATACCATTACACCAGCACATAAGTTTTTTTTTCTCATTCTTTATTTTTTTGATACAGGAAGTTGAAAATACATATACTATCAACAGAAATACAAACAAATGGAAAAATGGAAACAAATAATCCAAAAGTCTTGAATTGTAGAAAGTAAACTATAAAAAATAAAAGCATATGGAAACTCTGTTTTTTAGCATCCCATTACATCCAGACAGCAGGGTTCTTTTGCATTCACCTACCAGAATCAACAATACACTTACAGCCACCTGCCACAAGGTTTTGTTGATCCACCTGCCATTTTTATGTGACATGCATGTTCACTAAAACCACCTGATTGACTTCCGGTTATGGCTGCCACGTAGGACGGACGTGTCTCGCTCTGCTCTGCTCCTGGAGAAAAAAAATCGGCAAATAACTCTCTCATTTGGGACAGAACGTATCCCAGCATTTGGGCGAGGATATGTCGGCAAAGCCTAAGGCTGGAAAATTAGGAAAAGGAAAAAGCGAGCCGCCGAAACAGTCCAAATTAACGGACTTTCAGGTCTGTGACGCAGCAAACAAAACTCCATATATGGCGGAGGAGGCTGGCGGCGGTGCGATGTCTGCGGGGAATGGCGCAGATGCGCTGATGGCTGCCATGAGTTCAATGAGAGCGGACTTTTCCTCTAGATTTGATGGGATTATGACAGCGTTGGAAGGAATAAGAAAGGAATTGGGTGACTGTGTAGAACGAACGGCGCAGATGGAGCTCCGTCTCGCTAGTGCTGAAGATGACGTCACCCGTCTTCAATTAAAGGTGCGCACTTTGGAAAAAAAAAATAAATCTCTGGAAGATAATATTTTGGATTTGGAATCTCGGTCGAGACAGAATAATTTGAGGCTGGTGGGTCTTCCAGAGGAATCAGAAGGTCGGGACGTATGTTCCTTTCTGGAAAAGTGGATTCCGGAGGTGCTGGGCAGCGAGGAGTTGCAATCAGCAGTGGTTCTGGAAAAAGCACATCGTATTGGCCCACGGAGAGATAAGGGACCGCCGAGGACCTTAATTATGAAGTTTCTTAGCAACAGAGACAGGATGAAGATCTTCAACGCTGCACGTGCTAAAGGAGATTAAACACCAGGACCAGCAGGTGCGGTTCTACCCAGATTTGGCCACAGGAATCCAGCAATTGAGGAAGCAGTTTGATCCCATACGTAAGGAGCTGCGCAACCTTGGGATTCGTCATGGTGTAATCTATCCTGCGAGACTGCTGACCACGTATGAGGGCAGAACCCACATCTTCAAGACCCCAGAGGAGGCGCAGGAGTTCATCAAGAAGATCAAAGAAGAAGAAGAGACTGGTGGGAGCTAAGCATGAACAAAATATAAGGTAGAATAATTAAGCATTTGCACAGGCATCTGACTGACTTGAAGTAAATAGTAAGTTTACAAAATATAGATTGTATTATATATTAAAAAAACAAAACAAAAACAAAACAAACAAAAAAAAAACTATGATGTACAAAGTTGTTAAAAATTTTGGAGTTAAGTTGGAAAACTACAGAGGAGAGTTAATGTTACGTCATTAAAAGCAGTAGAGTTAGGGTGATTGGGAGGATGAAGAAGGAGTGGCTTAGGCTGTTCCCCGTGGGTGTGGAACGGTCGATGGCTATATCGGGAGACAGAATTTTTCTTTTGATTTTGGGGGGTTTGCCACAAGTGTGGGAAGGGGAAATTTGTTTGTGTGTAGTTTGTAGGATGAATGTTCAACCACTCATGTTTTTGCTTCTCTGTATGAGCATGTTTACACTGCAAGGTAATCCTAAACTCTCTATTGATCATGGACCAAAGTGTTAATATTAATTTAACTTCATGGAATTGCAGAGGTCTACAAAATTTAAAAAAACTTAAACAAGTTATGAATAAAATAAAGGACATGGGTTCAAGAATTGTGTTTTTACAAGAAACTCATCTGATAGAGGAGGATGTTAAAAGAATTAGGAGTAGATGGCAGGGAAGTGTATTCACCTCTTCATTTACATCCCGAGCCAGGGGAGTTATGACTCTCATACATAAATCAGTTCCTTTTCAGGTGAAAAATGTAATTGGAGACAAATTTGGAAGATATGTAATCATTCAAGGTTCTTTGCTATTAGAAAATATAAATCTTGTGAACTTATATGGTCCCAATATAGATGATCAGAAGTTCTTTGCTAATTTATTTCTCATCTTATCATCACTTACAGGGCAACATATAATAGCAGGGGATTTTAATTGTACATTGAATCCAGGTGTGGATAGATCAACAGGACTGGATTGTACGCACATTGGATGTAGGATGACTATTAATCATTTTATGAAAGAATTGAGATTGTTAGATATATGGAGAGAAATGAAACCACAAGTTAAAGCCTATTCTTGTTATTCCAGTACCTACAAGACATTCTCACGTATTGATTATTTTTTGATTTCCACAGAATTAAGGTCCAAGATTCAAAAAACTGCTTTTATGATAACATCGTGATTTCTGATCATGCACCCTGTTGTCTAATATATGTAGATAAAAAATTGACAAAGGAATCAGGTAGATGGCAATTTCAGCATAAATGGCTTTAGGATGAGGAATTTGTCAAGTATATAGAAAAACAGATAGACGAGTTCTTTGACATCAATACTACACAAACATCAGCATGTGTAAAGTGGGAGGCTTTCAAAGCTTTTATTAGGGGACATATTATTAGTTATACAGGATCAAAATCTAAGAAGACTCGAGAGGAGAGAGCTAAATTGGAACATAAAATAAAAAATCTTCAGGAAAAAGTGTATGCAGGAAGTGACCCAAGGTTGGAGAATGAATTACTGATTTTGAGAGCTGAATACGACAAAAAATCAGCGAATAGAGCTGCCTCGAGTCTTCTAAGATTGAAACAATCTTTTTATGAACAAGGTGAAAAATCAGGAAAATTATTAGCATGGCAGATTAAACAATTGGAAATTAAAACACCAATTACCAGTATTATAAGTAACAGGTAGTTATAGATCCTTTAGAAATTAATAGAGCCTTTAGAGATTACTATGAAAAATTATATGATACCAAAAATGAACCTGATTTAACAAAACTAAATGGGTTTTTGAACGAACTATCTATACCGTGTATTCCAAATGAAAACAGGGAGATATTGGAGTCTAAAATTAGTCAAGAAGAAGTTGGGCTAGCCATTGATAATATGAAATCAGGAAAAAGTGCAGGACCAGATGGTCTTCCAGTTGACCTTTATAAAAAATTTAAGAATAAATTAATAAAACCTTTTTTGGAAATGGTTTTAGAAGCATTTCAAAATAATAATTTACCATCATACATAAATAATGCCTTAATTATACTGCTGCCAAAACCAGGTAAGCCCTCTAATAAATGTGAAAATATGAGACCAATAAGCCTATTAAACGCCGACCTTAAGATAATCTGTAAAATTTTAGCAAGACGAATACAAGAAATTTTACCAAATATTATTAATCGAGATCAGAATGGCTTTATAAAGGGTAGACAAGGCTTCCATAATGTAAGAAGACTATTTAATATTATTTATTTTAATAAAGAAGCACCGGATACAGCTCTCCTATCATTGGACGCCGAAAAGGCCTTTGATAGAGTTGAATGGCCCTTTCTTTTTGAAGTCCTACAAAGGTTTGGACTTGGAAATAATTTCATAAAATGGGTTCAAATAATATACAATAATGCTACAGCAGAAATCCTAACAAATAACAATATTTCAAAACCAATAAAAATCAATAGAGGATGTCGACAAGGCTGTCCACTTTCACCTTTACTGTTTACTATGGCAATTGAACCTTTAGCGATAGCGATACGTTTACATTCACAAATATATGGAATTAAAGTTGGACCAACAGAACATAAAATCTCCCTGTACGCCGATGATATAATTTTGTTTATGTTGAATCTAAAAAAATCAATTCCAACCTTGTTGAATTTAATAAAGAATTTTGGGGAAATATCAGGATATAAAATAAATAAAACTAAATCTTCAATATTAATGCTAAATGAGACCCAGAGAAATTACCCAGCCCCTGAGGTAAATCAATTCAATGTTGTAAATCAGTTTAAATATTTAGGAATCCAAATTATGCCTAAGCTAGAATCAGTCGCCAGTGTCAACTATGAAGCCTTAATGTCAGATATCAATGAGTTAACTCAGAGATGGCTGTCACTACCAATGTCGATGATCGGGAGAATCAATATACTTAAAAGTAATATTTTACCTAAAATACTTTATTTATTTCAATACATTCCCTTATCACCACCTTTAGATCTATTCTCAAGAGTAAAAAAAAAGTTAGTGGAATTTATATGGAACAACAGGAGGGCTAGATTACGTTTGTCTTTATTATATTTACCATTTGATCGTGGAGGTCTGAAATGTCCAAATTTTATGTTGTATTATTGGTCGGCACAACTGAGGTCTATGACATATTATTTTTCATCAAATGATCTCCCTCACTGGACTGAAATGGAATCATACAATTTACCTTTACCTCTTCCCATATTCATATACTCAGATTCGGCAAAAAAATTACAAAAACAAGTTAAAAATCCATTTGTAAAGCATATGATCAAAATATGGTGTGAAGCTAAAAACTATTTAAAAGAACCACAGTTATTGTCACAATTTAGTCCAATATGGGGTAATCAATATTTTAAACCAGGGAGAGCGGACGCTGTATTTAAAGTATGGAATTTAAAAGGGATACAAAAGATTCAGGATTTATATTTGCCATGTGCAGACAACATAATGTCTTTTGAAGAGCTGAGGATCAAATTTAATCTCAATAGAACACATTTTTTTTAAATATCTTCAACTTAGAAACTTTATTCGATCAAATCAAAATAAAGCTCTCACTCGACCTATTTATTCATCCTTGGAAAAAATGATGATGAAAGATAGTAAAAGAAAGGGTATTATTTCAGAGTTTTATAACTCATTGACACTATCTTCAAGTGAAAATTCACTGAAAAGATTAAACTACTGGAAAGAAGATCTGCAAATTGAAATTTCAGAGGAACAATGGGAATTGGCTTGTACAGAAGCTCAAACCAAATCAATAAATGCACGCCTTAAATTGATACATTTCAAATGGTTAATGCGGATGTATGTTACACCGGAGGAGTTAAATAGATATAACAAAAATATACCAGATACATGCACAAAATGCATGGAAAGTAAAGGAACCCTATTTCATTGTTTATGGGAATGTAGATTAATAAGAATGTTTTGGGAGGAGGTGAGGGTAACAATTGAAAAAATAATCTCAAAACAAATCATATTGAATCCTAAACTGTTTTTGTTGGGTCTGTACCCAGAAAAGCATAATTTCAATAAAAGTGAAAGAACATTCATAGACCTCAGTTTGCTTAATGCCAAAAAATGTATTGCACTATTATGGAAAAAGACTCATAGACCAGATGTGACTCAGTGGTTAAGACAGATGTTAACAAACCTTCCATTAGAAAGAATAACATATATACTGAAATCAAAGGAAATTGTGTTTGAGAATATATGGAGACCTTTTATTGATTATGTAAAAAATTTAAACATAACTCTTGAAGAAGAAGGTGAATGATGTGTGTGGACCTTGTAAATTCCAAACTGGTGAACATAATATGTATACTAATGTATTGGATTGTCTAGACTAAACAGAGGAGCATTGTTGAAGACTTGATTTTGTTGGTGGTTGTTGGTGTTTTTAGGGCATTTTTTTTTTTTTTTTTGTAGTACTTTAGTGTTAGTGTTTGTTTGTATCATGTTTGTTAAAAAAAAAAAAGGTTCAATAAAGATATTGTGGAAAAAAACCCCACCTGATTACTCTTCCCCATTTCATCTTGATTGTTTCTGATACAGTACGGTGTTCACCGGACTGTATCAGAAGGGGGAAAGTACAGGGTCCAGGTCAGTTCTAATGTATTACAGCTCTCAACATTAGATAACATAGAGAAAGGACACCCACCATGCACACGTTATATTGAAAGCATTAAGCACACTGTGATTGTACACACCATGCATGGAGTAGCCTTCTACCTACAAAGTGTACTGTTCACACTCAGTTAAAAGAACACAAAGGTTGAAAAGAATACTGCAGGCACCAAATGTCATTTACACAAATGAAGGGACAAACTTGGCGGAGGACATGCTTACAGGTGAACCTCACGACTGTCTAGCAGCTGTGGAGGCTGATATGAAAGTTGTCCCTAATCTTCAGTCTGAACCTATCGAACATCCAAATTTGAACCTTTTTTGTGATGACTGTTGCTACAGAAAAGCAGATGGGTCTCTGAGTGCCTCATATGCAGTGGTAAAATATGATGAGAGAACTGGTGCATTTCAAACTGTAGATGCAGGAATAGTAGCCCCTGCTAAAGTGTTGTTGTTATGCAAAGGGGCACATGAGAGAGGTCCCATATCAAAGGTTAATCTAATGTGAAGCATGTCAAAAAGTCAACCCAAAGCACACACGGGAGGCCTTCCTTGGTGCGTTCCCTGCCCCTACAGAACCATGGAAAGAAATAGTGATCATTTTTACAGATAATTTTTAATCAAGATCTGTTATTAATTCACATATTAAACTTGTTTCTAAGACTGCCTTTTATCATTTCCGTAATATTGTCAAGATTAGGAGCATCTTGTCTCAGAGTTTTGCTGGGAACCTAATCCACACTGTTGATAGCTCTAGATTAGATTATTGTAGCTCTTTGTTACCAGGCTGTCCTAAAACATTAAAAAACAAAAAAAACAACAAAAAAAACAACCTTCAGCTGATCCAAAATGCTGCAGCAACAGCTTTAATAGGTACTAGAAAGAGAGATCATATCTTGCCAGTTCTGGCTTCCCTTAGTATTAAGTTTAAAATCCTTCTTATTTCTAAAGCCCTAAATAATCAGGCCCCTTTTTATTTAAAAGATCTGATACTACTCTATCATCCTAATAGAGCACTACACTCCATAAAATGCAGGATTTTTTGTAATACCTGGAATCTTCAAAAGTGCAATGGGAGGCAGAGTCTTTAGTTATCAAGCTCCTTTCCTGTGGAACCAGCTGCCAATCTGGATTTGGGAGTTAAACTGTATCTCAAAATTTATATATAATATATTAAAATTTCCGGTTCCGCCGGACCGGTGGCGCCACATGAGTAGGCTGCCCGTTGCAACAGCCTTTTTTTTATCTTCCTTCTTCTTTCTACACCTTTCACTCTGTATATATATCACGGACGCACAGATCGCCCCGGGGGTCTCCCGGGTCGGCGGACGGAGCCACGGTTTGCAGCGGGAGACGCTACAGCGGGGAGGAGCTAGTACTAGCTAGCACTTGGCCGCCGCCCGGTGCTAATGGGAAACTCGACATACCGGGAGCTGTAGCGAAAACGACGCGGGTGCCGGGCTGGAGTTTAGGCGGCGTGCAAGAAATATAAGACAGAATAATAAAGAGCGATGGCAAGAACCAAGCAGACCGCCCGTAAAATCTACTGGAGGAAGAAGCCCCCCAGGAGACAGCTAGCCACCAGGGCTGCTCGGAGAGGCGCTCCGGCCACCAGCAGAGTGAAGAGGCCTCGCCGTCACAGGCCCGTGGCTCTGAGAGAGATCCGTCGCTGCCAGAAATCCATGGAGCTGCTCATCCGTAAGCTGCCCTTCCAGCGCCTGGTGAGGGAGATCGCTCAGGACTTCAAGACCGTCCTGCGTTTCCTGAGCTTCACCGTCATGGCTCTGCAGGAGACCAGCGAGACCCACCTGGTGGTCTCTTCTTCGCTAAGGGGGTCACCATCATGCCCAAAGACTTCCAGCTGGCCCGCCGCATCCGCGGAGAGAGAGCTTAGACTTTCTGCTGCACATTCACCAACCAACCATAATGCTCTGCACTGTGTGTCTATATATATACATTTATAGTAATATGGACATATGTTTACTAGATGTTGTTTTTTCTTGCCTTCTGATTGTTGCTCTGAGTGTTGCTATCCCTGTGCTGTTGCAATCCTGGAATTTCCCCATTGTGGGACTAATAAAGGCTTATCTTATCTTATCTTATCTTTGTTTTTGAGAATAGGGTTAAAACCTTCCTCTTTTGCTATAACTTATAATTAGGGTGGGATCATGTGCCCCTGAACCCTCCCTTAGTTATGCTGCTTATAGGTTTAGACAGCCGGGGGACCTCCAATAATGCACTGAGCTTCACTCCTTTCTTCACTCTCAATGAAATATTTTTGCTGGTTATTAACATCTGTTTGTTCGACTTCCGGTTATGGCTGCCACGTAAGAAGGACACGTCTCACTCTGCTCTGCTTCTGGAGAAAAAAAATCGGCAAATAACTCTCTCATTTGGGACAGAACGTATCCCAGCGTTTGAGCGAGGATATGTCGGTGAAGCCTAAGGCTGGAAAACCAAGTAGAGGAAAAAGCGAGCCGCAGAAACAGTCCAAATTAACGGACTTTCAGGTCTGTGACGCAGCAGAGAAAGCACCAAATATGGCGAAGGAAGCTAACAACGGCGCGGGAGCTGCGGGAAGCGACACAGGTGCGTTGCTGGCGGCTATGAGTTCAATGAGAGCGGACTTTTCCTCTAGATTTGATGGGATTATGGCAGCGTTGGAAGGAATGAGAAAGGAATTGGGTGACTGTGTGGAACGAATGGCGCAGATGGAGCTTTGTATTTCCAGTGCTGAAGATGAAGTCAATTGTCTCCAATTAAAGGTGCGCACTTTGGAAAAAAAAAATAAATGTCTGGAAGAAAACATTCTGGATTTGGAATCCCGGTCGAGACAGAACAACGTGAGGCTGGTGGGTCTACCGGAAGAATCCGAAGGTCGGGACCCGTGTTCCTTTCTGGAAAAGTGGATTCCGGAGGCGCTGGGCAGTGCGGAGCTGCGGCCGGCGGTGGTTTTGGAGGGCGCGCATCGTATTGGCCCACGGAGAGATAAGGGACCACCGAGGACCTTAATTATGAAGTTTGTCAGCAACAGAGACAGGATGAAGATCTTCAACGCAGCACGAGCTAAGGGAGAGATTAAACACCAGGATCAGCAGGTGCGGTTCTACCCAGATTGGGCCACAGGAATCCAACAATTGAGGAAGCAGTATGATCCCGTACGTAAGGAGCTGCGCAACCTTGGGATTCGTCATGGTGTAATCTATCCTGCGAGACTGCTGACCACGTATGGGGGCAGAACCCACATCTTCAAGACCCCAGAGGAGGCGCAGGAGTTTATCAAGAAGATCCAAGAAGAAGAGACTGGTGGGAGCTAAGCATGAACAAAATATAAGGTAGAATAATTAAGCATTTGCACAGGCATCTGACTGACTTGAAGCAAATAGCAAGTTTACAAAATATAGATTGCATTATATAATTAAAAAAAAAAAAAAACACACACAAAAAAAAACTATGATGTACAAAGCTGCTAAAAATTTTGGAGTTAAGTTGGAAAACTACAGAGGAGAGTTAATGTTACGTCATTAAAAGCAGTAGAGTTAGGGTGATTGGGAGGATGAAGAAGGAGTGGCTTAGGCTGATCCTCGTGGATGTGGAGCAGTCGATGGCTATATTGGGAGACGGAATTTTTCTTTTGATTTTGGGGGGTTTGCCACAAGTGTGGGAAGGGGGAATTTGTTTGTGTGTAGTTTGTAGGATGAATGTTCAACCACTCATTTTTTTGCTTCTCTGTATGAGCATGTTTACACTGCAAGGTAATCCCAAACTCCCTATTGATCATAAACCAAAGCGTTAATCTTAATTTAACTTCATGGAATTGCAGAGGTCTACAAAATTTAAAAAAACTTAAACAAGTTATGAATAAAATAAGACATGGGTTCAAAAATTGTGTTTTTACAAGAAACTCATCTAATAGAGGAGGATGTAAAAAGAATTAGGAGTAGATGGCAAGGAAGTGTTTTCACCTCATCATTTTCATCCCGAGCCAGGGGAGTTATGACTCTCATACATAAATCAGTCCCTTTTCAAGTGAAAAATGTAATTGGAGACAAATTTGGAAGATATGTAATCATTCAAGGATCTTTGCTATTAGAAAATATAAATTTGGTGAACCTATATGGTCCCAATATAGATGATCAAAAGTTCTTTGCTAATTTATTTCTTATCTTAACATCACTTACAGGGCAACATATAATAGCAGGGGATTTTAATTGTACATTGAATCCCGGTATAGATAGATCAACAGGACTGGACTGTACGCACAATGGATGTAGGATGACCATTAATCATTTTATGAAAGAATTGAGATTGCTAGATATATGGAGAGAAATGAAACCACAAGTCAAAGCCTACTCTTGTTATTCCAGTACCTACAGGACATTCTCACGTATTGATTATTTTTTGATTTCCACAGAATTAAGGTCCAAGATTCAAAACTGCTTTTATGATAACATCGTGATCTCTGATCATGCACCCTGCTGTATAGTATATGTAGATAAGAAATTGACAAAGGAATCAGGTAGATGGCAATTTCAGCATAAATGGCTTCAGGATGAGGAATTAGTCAAGTACATAGAAAAACAGATAGATGAGTTCTTTGATATCAATACTACACAAACATCAGCATGTGTAAAGTGGGAGGCTTTCAAAGCTTTTATTAGGGGACATATTATTAGTTATACAGGTTCAAAATCTAAGAAGACTCGAGAGGAGAGAGCCCAATTGGAACATAAAATAAAAAATCTTCAGGAAAAAGTGTATGCAGGAAGTGATCCAAGGTTGGAGAATGAATTACTGATTTTGAGAGCTGAATACGACAAAAAATCAGCGAATAGAGCTGCCTCGAGTCTTCTAAGATTGAAACAATCTTTTTATGAACAAGGTGAAAAATCAGGAAAATTATTGGCATGGCAGATTAAACAATTAGAAATTAAAACACCAATTACCAGTATTATAAGTAATGGACAGGTAGTTATAGATCCTTTAGAAATTAACAGAGCCTTTAGAAATTACTATGAAAAATTATATGATACCAAAAATGAATCTGATTTAACAAAACTAAATGGGTTTTTGAACGAACTATCTATACCGTGTATTCCAAATGAAAACAGGGAGATATTGGAGTCTAAAATTAGTCAAGAAGAAGTTGGGCTAGCCATTGATAATATGAAATCAGGAAAAAGTGCAGGACCAGATGGTCTTCCAGTTGACCTTTATAAAAAATTTAAGAATAAATTAATAAAACCTTTTTTGGAAATGGTTTTAGAAGCATTTCAAAATAATAATTTACCATCATACATGAATAATGCCTTAATTATACTGTTGCCAAAACCAGGTAAGCCCTCTAATAAATGTGAAAATATGAGACCAATAAGCCTATTAAATGCCGACCTTAAGATAATCTGTAAAATTTTAGCAAGACGAATACAAGAAATTTTACCAAATATTATTAATCGAGATCAGAATGGCTTTATAAAGGGAAGACAAGGCTTCCATAATGTAAGAAGACTATTTAATATTATTTATTTTAATAAAGAAGCACCGGATACAGCTCTCCTATCACTGGACGCCGAAAAGGCCTTTGATAGAGTCGAATGGCCCTTTCTTTTTGAAGTCTTACAAAGGTTTGGACTTGGAAATAATTTCATAAAATGGGTTCAGATAATATACAATAATGCTACAGCAGAAATCCTAACAAATAACAATATTTCAAAATCAATAAAAATCAATAGAGGATGTCGACAAGGCTGTCCACTTTCACCTTTACTGTTTACTATGGCAATTGAACCTTTAGCGATGGCGATACGTTTACATTCACAAATATATGGAATTAAAGTTGGACCAACAGAACATAAAATCTCCCTGTATGCCGATGACATAATTTTGTTTATGTCGAATCTAAAAAAATCAATTCTGACCTTGTTGAATTTAATAAAGAATTTTGGGGAAATATCAGGATATAAAATAAATAAAACTAAATCTTCAATATTAATGCTAAATGAGACCCAGAGAAATTACCCAGACCCTGAGGTAAATCAATTCAACGTTGTAAATCAGTTTAAATATTTAGGAATCCAAATTGTGCCTAAGCTAGAATCAGTCGCCAGTGTCAACTATGAAGCCTTAATGACAGATATCAATGAGTCAATTCAGAGATGGATGTCACTACCAATGTCGATGATCGGGAGAATCAATATACTTAAAAGTAATATTTTACCTAAAATACTTTATTTATTTCAATACATTCCCTTACCACCACCTTTAGATTTATTCTCAAGAATTAAAAAAAAAGTTAGTGGACTTCCGGTTATGGCGGCCACGTGAGGGGGACACGTCTCGCTCTGCTCTGCTCCTGGAGACGAAAAAAACGGCAAATAACTCTCTCATTTGGGACAGAACCTATCCCAGCGTTTGGACGAGGATATGTCGGTGAAGCCTAAGGCTGGAAAACCAGGTAGAGGAAAAAGTGAGCCGCCGAAACAGTCTAAATTAACGGACTTTCACGTCTGTGACGCAGCAGATAAAGAAGCTCCATATATGGCGGAGGAAGCGAGCAGCGGTGCGGTGAATGTGGGAAACGGCACAGGTGCGGTGCTTAACGCCATTAGTTCAATGAGAGCGGACTTTTCCGCTAAGTTTGATGGGATTATGGCAGCGTTGGAAGGAATGAGAAAAGAATTGGGTGACTGTGTAGAACGAATGGCGCAGGTAGAGCTTCGTGTCGCTAGTGCTGAAGATGACGTCACCTGTCTTCAATTAAAGGTGCGCACTTTGGAAAAAAAAATAAAAGTCTGGAAAATAATGTCTTGGACTTGGAATCTCGGTCGAGACGGAACAACTTGAGGCTGGTGGGTCTACCAGAGGAATCCGAAAGTCGGGACACATGTTCCTTTTTGGAAAAGTGGATTCCGGAGGCGCTGGGCAGCGCGGAGCTGCAATCAGCAGTCGTTCTGGAAAGTGCATATCGTATCGGCCCACGGAGAGATAAGGGACCACCGAGGACGATTATTATGAAGTTTATCAGCAACAGAGACAGGATGAAGATCTTCAACGCTGCGCGAGCTAAGGGAGAGATTGAACACCAGGACCAGCAGGTGCGGTTCTACCCAGATTTGGCCACAGGAATCCAACAATTGAGGAAGCAGTTTGATCCCGTACGTAAAGAGCTGCGCAACCTTGGGATTCGTCATGGTGTAATTTATCCTGCGAGACTGTTGACCACGTATGAGGGCAGAACCCACATCTTCAAGACCCCAGAGGAGGCGCAGGAGTTCATCAAGAAGATCCAAGAAGAGACTGGTGGGAGCTAAGCATGAACAAAATATAAGGTAGAATTTTTAAGCATTTGCACAGGCATCTGACTGACTTGAAGCAAATAGCAAGTTTACAAAATATAGATTGTATTATATATTAAAAAAAAAAAAAAAAAACATGATGTACAAAGCTGCTAAAAATTTTGGAGTTAAGTTGGAAAACTACAGAAGAGAGTTAATGTTACGTCATTAAGAGTAGCAGAGTTAGGGTGATTGGGAGGATGAAGAAGGAGTGTCTTTGGCTGATCCTCGTGGGTGTGGAACGGTCGATGGCTATATCGGGAGACGGAATTTTTTTTTTGATTTTGGGGGGATTACCACAAATGTGGGAAGGGGGAATTTGTTTGTGTGTAGTTTGTAGGATGAATGTTCAACCACTCATGTTTTTGCTTCTCTGTATGAGCATGTTTATACTGCAAGGTAATCCTAAACTCCCTATTGATCATAAACCAAAGCGTTAATCTTAATTTAACTTCATGGAATTGCAGAGGTCTACAAAAATTAAAAAAACTTAAACAAGTTATGAATAAAATAAAAGATATGGGTTCAAAAATTGTGTTTTTACAAGAAACTCATCTAATAGAGGAGGATGTAAAAAGAATTAGGAGTAGATGGCAAGGAAGTGTTTTCACCTCATCATTTTCATCCCGAGCTAGGGGAGTTATGACTCTCATACATAAATCAGTCCCATTTCAAGTGAAAAATGTAATTGGAGACAAATTTGGAAGATATTTAATCATTCAAGGATCTTTGTTATGAGAAAATATAAATTTGGTAAACCTATATGGTCCCAATATAGATGATCAAAAGTTCTTTGCTAATTTATTTCTTATCTTATCATCACTTACAGGGCAACATATAATAGCAGGGGATTTTAATTGTACATTGAATCCCGGTATAGATAGATCAACAGGACTGGACTGTACGCACAATGGATGTAGGATGACCATTATTCATTTTATGAAAGAATTGAGATTGCTAGATATATGGAGAGAAATGAATCCACAAGTTAAAGCCTACTCTTGTTATTCCAATACCTACAAGACTTTCTCACGTATTGATTATTTTTTGATCTCCGTAGAATTAAGGTCCAAGATTCAAAACTGCTTTTATGACAACATCGAGATCTCTGATCATGCACCCTGCTGTCTAATATATGTTGATAAGAAATTGACAAAGGAACCAGGTAGATGGCAATTTCAGCATAAATGGCTTCAGGATGAGGAATTTGTTAAGTACATAGAAAAACAGATAGATGAGTTCTTTGATATCAATACTACACAAACATCAGCATGTGTAAAGTGGGAGGCTTTCAAAGCTTTTATTAGGGGACATATTATTAGTTATACAGGTTCAAAATCTAAGAAGACTCGAGAGGAGAGAGTTCAGTTGGAACATAAAATAAAAATTCTTCAAGAAAAAGTATATGCAGGAAGTGATCCAAGGTTGGAGAACGAATTACTGATTTTGAGAGCTGAATATGACAAAAAATCAGCGAATAGAGCTGCCTCGAGTCTTCTAAGATTGAAACAATCTTTTTATGAACAAGGTGAAAAATCAGGAAAATTATTGGCATGGCAGATTAAACAATTAGAATTTAAAACACCAATTACCAATATTATAAGTAACAGACAGGTAGTTATAGATCCTTTGGAAATTAATAGAGCCTTTAGAGATTACTATGAAAAATTATATGATACCAAAAATGAATCTGACTTAACAAAACTAAATGGGTTTTTGAACGAACTATCTATACCGTGTATTTCAAATGAAAACAGGGAGATACTGGAGTCTAAAATTAGTCAAGAAGAAGTTGGGCTAGCCATTGATAATATGAAATCAGGAAAAAGTGCAGGACCAGATGGTCTCCCAGTTGACCTTTATAAAAAATTTAAGAATAAATTAATAAAACCTTTTTTGGAAATGGTTTTAGAAGCATTTCAAAATAGTAATTTACCATCATACATGAATAATGCCTTAATTATACTGTTGCCAAAACCAGGTAAACCCTCTAATAAATGTGAAAATATGAGACCAATAAGCCTATTAAATGCCGACCTTAAGATAATCTGTAAAATTTTAGCAAGACGAATACAAGAAATTTTACCAAATATTATTAATCGAGATCAGAATGGCTTTATAAAGGGAAGACAAGGCTTCCATAATGTAAGAAGACTATTTAATATTATTTATTCTAATAAAGAAGCACCGGATACAGCTGTCCTATCACTGGACGCCGAAAAGGCCTTTGATAGAGTCGAATGGCCCTTTCTTTTTGAAGTCTTACAAAGGTTTGGACTTGGAAATAATTTCATAAAATGGGTTCAGATAATATATAATAATGCTACAGCAGAAATCCTAACAAATAACAATATTTCAAAATCAATAAAAATCAATAGAGGATGTCGACAAGGCTGTCCACTTTCACCTTTACTGTTTACTATGGCAATTGAACCTTTAGCGATGGCGATACGTCTACAGTCACAAATATATGGAATTAAAGTTGGACCAACAGAACATAAAATCTCCCTGTATGCCGATGACATAATTTTGTTTGTCGAATCTTAAAAAATCAATTCCGACCTTGTTGAATTTAATAAAGAATTTTGGGGAAATATCAGGATATAAAATAAATAAAACTAAATCTTCAATATTAATGCTAAATGAGACCCAGAGAAATTACCCAGCCGCTGAGGTAAATCAATTCAATGTTGTAAATCAGTTTAAATATTTAGGAATCCAAATTGTGCCTAAGCTAGAATCAGTCGCCAGTGTCAATTATGAAGCCTTAATGACAGATATTAATGAGTTACTTCAGAGATGGATGTCACTACCAATGTCGATGATCGGGAGAATCAATATACTTAAAAGTAATATCTTACCTAAAATACTTTATTTATTTCAGTACATTCCCTTACCACCACCTTTAGATTTATTCTCAAGAATTAAAAAAAAGTTAGTGGAATTTATATGGAACAACAGGAGGGCTAGATTACGTTTGTCTTTATTATATTTACCATTTGATCGTGGAGGTCTGAAATGTCCAAGTTTTATGTTGTATTATTTGGTCGGCACAACTGAGGTCTATGACATATTATTTTTCATCAAATGATCTCCCTCACTGGACTGAAATGGAATCATACAATTTGCCTTTACCTCTTCCCATATTCATATATTCAGACTCGGCAAAAAAATTACAGAAACAAGTTAAAAACCCATTTGTGAAACATATGATTAAAATATGGTGTGAAACTAAAAAATATTTAAAAGAACCACACTTACTGTCACAATTTAGTCCAAAATGGGGTAATCAATATTTTAAACCAGGGAGAGCGGATGCTGTGTTTAAAGTATGGAGTTTAAAAGGGATACAAAAAATTCAAGATTTATATTTGTCATGTTCAGATAACATAATGTCTTTTGAAGAGCTGAGGATCAAATTTAATCTTAATAGAACACATTTTTTTAAATATCTTCAACTTAGGAACTTTATTCGATCAAACCAAAATAATGCTCTCACTCGACCTATTTATTCATCCTTGGAAAAAATGTTGATGAAAGATAGTAAAAGAAAGGGTATTATTTCAGAGTTTTATAACTCATTGACACTATCCTCAAGTGAAAACTCACAGAAAAGATTAAACTACTGGAAAGAAGATCTGCAAACTGAAATTTCAGAGGAACAATGGGAATTGGCTTGTACAGAAGCTCAAACCAAATCAATAAATGTACGTCTTAAATTGATACATTTTAAATGGTTAATGCGGATGTATGTTACACCGGTGGAGTTAAATAGATATAACAAAAACATACCAGATACATGCACAAAATGCATGGAAAGTAAAGGAACCCTATTTCATTGTTTATGGGAATGTAGAATAATTAGAATGTTTTGGGAAGAGGTGAGGGTAACAATTGAAAAAATAATTTCAAAACAAATCATACTGAATCCTAAACTGTTTTTGTTGGGTCTGTACCCAAAAAAGCATAACTTTAATAAAAGTGAAAGAACATTCATAGACCTCAGTTTGCTTAATGCCAAAAAATGTATTGCATTACTGTGGAAAAAGACTCATAGACCAGATGTGACTCAGTGGTTAAGACAGATGTTAACAAACCTTCCATTAGAAAGAATAACATACATACTGAAATCAAAGGAAAGTGTGTTTGAGAATATATGGAGACCTTTTATTGATTATGTAAAAAAATTAAACATAACTCTTGAAGAAGAAGGTGAATGATGTGTGTGGACCTTGTAAATTCCAAACTGGTGAACATAATATGTATACTTATGTAATGGATTGTCTAGACTAAACAGAGGAGCATTGTTGAAGACTTGATTTTGTTGGTGGTTGTAGGTGTTTTTAGTGCATTTTTTTTTGTAGTACTTTAGTGTTAGTGTTTGATTGTTGGTGTTATGTTTGTTAAAAAAAAAGGTTCAATAAAGATATTGTGGGAAAAAAAAGTTAGTGGAATTTATATGGAACAACAGGAGGGCTAGATTACGTCTGTCTTTATTATATTTACCATTTGATCGTGGAGGTCTGAAATGTCCAAATTTTATGTTGTATTATTGGTCGGCACAACTGAGGTCTATGACATATTATTTTTCATTAAATGATCTCCCTCACTGGACTGAAATGGAATCATACAATTTACCTTTACCTCTTCCCATATTCATATACTCAGATTCGGCAAAAAAATTACAAAAACAAGTTAAAAATCCATTTGTAAAGCATATGATCAAAATATGGTGTGAAGCTAAAAATTATTTAAAAGAACCACAGTTATTGTCACCATTTAGCCCAATATGGGATAATCAATATTTTAAACCAGGAAGAGTGGACACTGTATTTAAAGTATGGAATTTAAAAGGGATTCAAAAGATTCAAGATTTATATTTGCCATGTGCAGATAACATAAAGTCTTTTGAAGAGCTGAGGGTCAAATTTAATCTTAATAGAACACATTTTTTTTAAATATCTTCAACTTAGAAACTTTATTCAATCAAATCAAAATAAAGCTCTCACTCGACCTATTTATTCATCCTTGGAATAAATGTTGATGAAAGATAGTAAAAGAAAGGGTATTATTTCAGAGTTTTATAACTCATTGACACTATCCTCAAGTGAAAATTCACAGAAAAGATTAAACTACTGGAAAGAAGATCTGCAACCTGAAATTTCAGAGGAACAATGGGAATTGGCTTGTACAGAAGCCCAAACCAAATCAATAAATGTACGTCTTAAATTGATACATTTCAAATGGTTAATGCGGATGTATGTTACACCGGAGGAGTTAAATAGATATAACAAAAATATTCCAGATACGTGCACAAAATGCATGGAAAGTAAAGGAACCCTATTTCATTGTGTATGGGAATGTAGAATAATAAGAATGTTTTGGGAAGAGGTTAGGGTAACAATTGAAAAAATAATCTCAAAACAAATCATTTTGAATCCTAAACTGTTTTTGTTAGGTCTGTACCCAGAAAAGCATAACTTTAATAAAAGTGAAAGAACATTCATAGACCTCAGTTTGCTTAATGCCAAAAAATGTATTGCACTACTGTGGAAAAAGACTCATAGACCAGATGTGACTCAGTGGTTAAGACAGATGTTAACAAACCTTCCATTAGAAAGAATAACATATATACTGAAATCAAAGGAAATTGTGTTTGAGAATATATGGAGACCTTTTATTGATCATGTAAAAAATTTAAACATAACTCTTGAAGAAGAAGGTGAATGATGTGTGTGGACCTTGTAAATTCCAAACTGGTGAACATAATATGTATACTTATGTAATGGATTGTCTAGACTAAACAGAGGAGCATTGTTGAAGACTTGATTTTGTTGGTGGTTGTTGGTGTTTTTAGTGCATTTTTTTTTTGTAGTACTTTAGTGTTAGTGTTTGATTGTTTGTGTCATGTTTGTTTAAAAAAAAGGTTCAATAAAGATATTGTGGAAAAAAAAACATCTGTTTGTTCTCTCCCATAGATTGAGTCCCCATCGTGCTGTTTGCTTTCTACATGTCTGCTCTTTTCTTCTTGTTCTCTATCCCCACACCCCCCAGCTAGTTGTAGCGATTGCTAGGGTTTTTCTGCAATTGTGGGGGTTTCCCTTACAGTTGAAAGTGCTATGAGAGGACTGTTGTTGTGAAATGGCAATATATAAATAAGGTTGAATTGAGTAGATATGGGCCCCAAAAATAGGTGTGGGGCTTACAGATATTTGTTGGTCTGTGTGGACACATTTGCAAAATGAGTGGAAGCCAAAGCTTGTAAAAATGAAAGTGCACAGCAGAAGTGATTCCTGGACATGGTTTCCCCAGAACAATCAGATCAGACAATGGAAGTCATTTTGCCAATAAACGTTTGAAGGAAATTGAACAAGTTCAAGGCATAAAGCATAGGTTTGGTTCAGTATAGGCAAGTGGCACTTTAAAACAAGTGATAGCCAAATAATATATGGGAACAGGTATGACATGGGTGTATGCACTGCCATTAGCGCTGATGGCACTGCAATCCACCCCAATACGATGCTCTACCTGATTAAGTTATTAACAGGAGGAAAATGCCAGCTATTTGCTATTTACTACCTCTCCCTTAGCACTCAGGAAAAGCCACATTGTAGAACTGTCACAGTACAGGTCCTTTTAAAGTAATAAAAGCCACCTCACATGCAGCACAACTGTGGAAAAAAAGGAAAACTTGGCAATTGGATTTATGTGACTCATTGTGCTAGAGCTGTTGAGCCAAATCGACCTCTACTGCAGATTGTTGCTGACATAGTCAGTGCAAATAGCAGTGATGTCTCCTATACTGCTTAACTGTACCATAAGGGAGAAGTATCACACACGCTATAGAGGCATTAGAAGGCCTATGCACAGAAATTGGCCAAAATATTGGCTATGACCCAGATGCCTTCACAACTTGGCTCTAATCCATCTTTTGGACGTTGGGCGGGTGTGATACGTTCAGTAATCCTGATTGTAGTCATCTCACTAGCAGTGATACTCGGGGTGGGGTGTTGCTGCATCCCCTGTTTGAAAGCGTTGCTGGAGAGATGCATAATCACAGCCCTATCCAAGGAGCCAATCCAAAGGATGATGGCCCAGGTCCACTCCCAAGAGGAGTCTAGGTCTCTCCTACACAACAAGGACCACAGTGATGAAGGTGAGGCCATTCTTTGAAATGTATATATTGTGTCTTTCTGCTGTCTACTGTTCTATTTACTGTCCACACGTCCAACACCACCCACATACACTACCGTTCAAAAGTTTGGGGTCACCTCAGACAATTTTGTGTTTTCCATGAAAAGTCACACTTTTATTTACCACCATGAGATATAAAATGAATAGAAAATATAGTCAAGACATTGACAAGGTTAGAAATAATGATTTGTATTTGAAATAATAATTTTTTCCTTCAAACTTTGCTTTCATCAAAGAATCCTCCATTTGCAGCAATTACAGCATTGCAGACCTAACATGATTGCACAAAGGTTTTCTAATCATCCATTAGCCTTCTGACGCAATGAGCAAACACATTGTACCATTAGAACACTGGAGTGATAGTTGCTGGAAAAGGGCCTCTATACACCTATGTAGATATTGCATCAAAAACCAGACATTTGCAGCTAGAATAGTCATTTACCCCATTAGCAATGTATAGAGTGTATTTCTGATTAGTTTAAAGTTATCTTCACTGAAAAAAAGTGTTTTTCTTTCAAAAATAAGGAAATTTCTAAGTGACCCTAAACTTTTGAACGGTAGTGTACATATAATTTTACATGAAAAGGGGGTGCGCGAAGGCACCCTCCCGCGGTGGGTCACATGCTACTAACCTCTGGCCCCTTCCTTTTCCTTTGTTTTCTTGCAGATATCTTCAAAATATTGTGCTATTTGTGGTCATGCAGTTAGAATAGAATTAGAAGGTTTGAAGCTCTGTTATATGGCAGGTCTTGAGGCTCAGACACAACATACACAAATAAGAAATGTTTTGCCTGAAAATGTTTTGTTTTGCATATGTTCATTTTCCTGATATAACGTGTGTTAATAAAGTTTCCAAAAAAGGCCGCCAAGGGCAGTGGGGCCTGAGATGAGACTTTTTGCCTGTGAATATGTACTGAATGAATAAAGAAATTGCAATACAATGATTATGTTACGACCTGAGCGCTGTATTCTGGCCTCACCAGGCTCTTATTGTGAAGGTGCTCGGTGGGGCTTCTGCCTGTCAAGGCTGGTCAGCTGTCTGTCATTATTGCTCGTTAGTGTTCGCCTTTAAAAGCGAGCACTAGCGACAGTAATGACGCAGGAGTATCGTCTAATCTTCCTTGCCAGACGTTGGTCAACACTTCGTCAAATCTTCATGTCAGGTTCGTGATCTTAGCTCATGTCATAGTTTAGCTCGTAGTGGCTGGGGTTAGCCCTACGAGCCCAAGTCTTGTTTAATGTGTGTTTTGCCCTGAGGGGTTCATAGTCTTGTCTTGTCACGTTGTGTAAATAAATTAGCATCATTGCCAAACTCACTGGTGGACTCTTTGGCGTCTCGTGGTGATCCGCGAGGATCACCGCATGACAATATACTCCTGCCAGGACGTCTAAGCGGAGGCGCCACACCGAGACGCCTTTTCACCGTGAGTTTTGTGCCTAATTAGACTGTTGTTCTTCCCTGTCTGGGTGCCTGTTGCTGGGAGAATGCCGTCATCCAGGGGCCGCGGTCGGCGCCTGGGTAAGGAGCTAGCGAGCGCGCTGGAGTACGCCGACGGGGCGCTCCTCGCCGCTACTTTCGACGTCACCTCCAGCTACATGCGCTGGCATCTGGACTGCGCTGAGGGATACCTGGACAACCTCCCCCTCGTTTATGACGATCACCCGGAGGTGATAATGAGGAGGGAGGAACTCGATGTGCAGCGCGAGATACTTCGTGGGCTGGAGGAGGAAGAGAGTAGGAAGCAGAGGAAGAGGCATCCTCGCTCCCCGCGTTGGAGTCCTGTTCCCGTCCCGGAGCTGGTCCAGGAGTGTGTGCCGTCTGGGGGCCGAAGACGGTGTCGGCGCCACGGCGCAAGCAACCCCCAGCAGAATCCCCGGCTGGACTCACTGCCGGCGAAGCCTGTCAGCGAACCTCCGAGAGCGGCTCCACCTTGTCTTTCCAGGGGGGCCCTCTGTCGCCATCCAGCGGGGAGAAGGAGGAACAATGTCCCCTACAGCAGGAATCATCTCGACCCTGGGAGGAAGGCAAGTGCACGATTTGTTGTCACATCTTAATCATGATCTGCCTTGTCTGACTCCTGGGGGCGGAGTTCGGGGTTCGCAGCCCCCCGAGCTTCCTCCACCAGCTGTGGAAGAAGCTATTAAACCTGCTGCCTCTGTGTTCTCCCCCGTCGAGCGGTCCGCGACGCCAGGCCAGCGTCGTCAGATGAAGAGGGCCCCTGCTGTGCTAGAAAGCCTGGATCCGGCCCTGCAGCCACGCCGTGGACGGAGGAGAGGAGCGGACTGCGGCCCGGAGCCTGAGCCGATGGAGAAGCGTCCCCAGGTCTCCTCGCCGGAGCGGTCCAAGCCAGTGGATCAAGGGTCCCCTGCCCCCACGCCATACGGGTCATCGGCGTGGACAGCAGCATGGGAGGAACCTTGGGCTGCAGATGAGATCTTGCTAGCTGCAGAGCCCGAGGCAGCTGAGTTTGAGTCTGCTGACGAGAGTCGCCCTGAACCTGGATCGTCGGAGTCCTGGGTGGCAACGGAACCTGAGTGCAGGCAAGTGCTCCCTCTTTTGTCTCTGTCCCCTGTTTTGGAGCATTTTTGCCTGCCTCTCGGGGAGGCGAGTGAGGAGCAGCCGTCTGCTGAGCCCGAGCTCGTCTCGCTGGGTTCCGTTGCTACTGGTGATTCTGATCCCGGTTTTCCTGTCCCTGAGCTTTATTGCAGTGTCGCCGGCGTGGAACAGGTCGGAGTCACTGAGTTGGAGGTCTCAGGTTCGGGGGTGGAGATCGTCAGCGGAGCTGCACCGACCCAATCGGGGTCCGACGCGGGTGCACCGGAGGCCCAATCGGGGTCCACCGCGGGTCCACCAGAGGCCCAATCGGGGTCCACCGCGGGTGTGGTTCTGGCCCAATCGGGGTCCAATGGGGGTGTACCGGAGGCCCAATCGGGGTCCGCAGCAGATGCGGTTCTGGCCCAATCGGGGCCCGACGTGGGTGTGTTGAAGGCTCGATCGGGGTCCACCGTGGGTGCGGATCTGGCCCAATCGGGGTACAACGTGGGTGCACCGGAGGCTCGATCGGGGTCCACGGCGGGTGCGGTCCCAGCCCAATCAGGGCCCGACGTGGGTGCAGCTGGGACCCAATTGGGGTCCAACGGCGGTGCAGCGCCAGCGTGGTCCACGGATGGGGGAGGAGCTGCAGAACTTTCTCCGTTGAGCGGATTGCGGGCTTGCCCTGCTCGTCTGTTCCTTTTGGGTCACCGCCCCTGTGCGTCATCGCCGGGGGCCGTGGGGGCTCCTGTTCGCTCACCCCGGCTCTCCCAAGTTTTGGCCTCGTCAGGGAGGCCGCCGCAGGTTGTTGTTGCCCTGGACTGGTGGCTGAGGGACACGGGTCGGCCGACGGAGGGACTGTTTCGCCGGTTCGGCGCCTCAGTTCGGCCACCCGACCTACTGTGTGTGTCATCGGGCGACCTGGTTCGACCACTGGAGGTGCGGACGTGCCGGGCATTGGACTCTGGTGAGCCGCCTGGTCATGCTCCGCCTCATATGACCACTCGCCGGCTGTTGGACGCGGGGAGACCACCTGAACTGTTTCTGTGGCGCTTGGTCTCCGCCGGTCGGCGTGAACAGTCGGGGGGGTAGTGGTCGTGCTTCTGGGTTGTTCTGTCTGTGTGGTTTTTTTTTGTTTTGTTTTATGTCTTGCAGTAGCCTTAATTTGTGTTGTGTATAGTCAGATATGTGCCAGTAAGTGTTCTGCTTCTGTATTTGGTTTTTTTTTGAAGACTCATGTGAATTCACTCGGGGGGGGGGGGGGGAGTCATTTTCTTGTGTAACATGTGGGCCAAGATTTATTTTTTCTCGTGCTGTCTTGTGTTTCCTGTAACTTAGTTGGGGATTTTTGGCAATTGTGTTATGTTCTGCTGTTGCCTTATTTTCCTCTGTGTGATTTATCTGATTTGAATATTTGGTATTTTGTCTAGCCTTGTATCTAGTCCTTCTGACCCAGTAGTGCTGTTTTTTTGGGTTTCGCCATGTGCATTTTCTTGATTTATTCTAGTAGTTAGTCTTGTCATTGTTCTGTGTGTAGTTGTTCTTGTCTCTTTTGTTTCTGGGTTTGGGTTCTCTCCCTCAGCACCTGCCCCCGTCCTCCCACCCTGGGGGGGTGGGGGGCAGGGTGGTCCCTTGGGGCGTTCGGAGTCCACCCGTGGAGGGAGGGTACTGTTATGACCTGAGCGCTGGGTTCTGATAGCGCTCGGACCATGTTCAACTCACTGCCGGCCTTGACAGCTGCGGGCTGTATTCTGGCCTCACCGAGCTCTTATTGTGAAGGTGCTCGGTGGGGCTTCCGCCTGTCAAGGCTGGTCAGCTGTCTGTCATTATTGCTCGTTAGCGTTCGCCTTTAAAAGCGAGCACTAGCGACAGTAATGACGCAGGAGTATCGTCTAATCTTCCTTGCCAGACGTTGGTCAACACTTCGTCAAATCTTCATGTCAAGTTCATGATCTTAGCTCATGTCATAGTTTAGCTCGTAGTGGCTGGGGTTAGCACTACGAGCCCAAGTCTTGTTTAATGTGTGTTTTGCCCTGAGGGGTTCATAGTCTTGTCTTGTCACGTTGTGTAAATAAATTAACATCATTGTCAAACTCACTGGTGGACTCTTTGGCGTCTCATGGTGATCCGCGAGGATCACCGCATGACAGATTACTCATAAAAGTATATACTACCTACAGGTTTTTCGCTCATCTCACATGAAAATGACATCAGGTGTCTGATGTCTATTTATTATTGAGCCTGCCATAGTTATTGACTCCATGAAAATGGAGTCAAGAGAGGAAATTGTTATAATAAATAAATAGTAGTAGTGAAGATTAGTTAGATATTACACAAAGTGCTCTTAAACACACGTCACACACACACACACACACACACACACACACACACACACACACACACACAAACAAACAAGTTACACACCAGTCACACACACACACACGTCACACACACACCGGTTACCCCCCCCACACACACACACACACTGCACACACACACAAGCTCTAGTCTCTGTTCCTGTTTCCATATATGGGCATGGGGTTGCGTGGGGCCAAACAGGATGTGTAAGCCATAAAAGTGAGGAGACATCTGGAGCCATTTGGACACTGAGAGGAAGGATGTGGGAACCATTTGGACGCTGAGAAGACCGGTTTAAACCAGTTTGGACAATGGCCATGCATTGTTGGGAGTTGCCTGGGAACGCCAATAAATCTCTAGCTAAAGAGTAGCGATTTATTGCACTCTTTAGCTAGCACTGGCAGGCCCAGCTGGGTGGTGGACTCAACCCGCCTAGTCAGTTCAGCCACCTTCTCTAGTGTGAGGACATCCGCAGTCAGCGTCAACTTGTCTTTCAGCCACTCGTTCGTGTTATGTATGTAAATTGTGGTATTGGTAAGATGGCAGCCGGGTTGGCTGGGGAATGGGCAGAGGTGGCGGACTACCGGTTTCCGGTAGTGATGCCACCCAGAGTATAAGAGGTGGAGACGGAAGGGGCGAGTTCTCTTTCATCGTGGACAACCTGGTCGGCAGGGAGCGCCGAAAGCCTGTAGGGTGTCACTGTATTGTGTTTAATAAAGGTTCACTGTTTGGACATAATGCCCCGTCTTCTTTGGGTCTAATTATGGACACAACATTTGGCGACGAGGTAAAAGTGGTCATGGAAAGGTCAGTTGCCAACTTTCGGCCATTTCTGGAGTCACCGGGCAAGCCTCCTGTGGCGTGGCCTAGATGGTTCGCCGCCTTCACCAACTATATGGTAGTCTTAAACCTCGGTGATCTCAAAAAACTTTTGTGCCAGAGCAGTGTTAGTGCATAATTTAGGTATGGAGGGGCAAGGAATGTTGGAGAATCTTGGTGGAGCCGATAGTTGTTTTTTTTTTTTTCCACAATATCTTTATTGAACCTTTTTTTTTTTTTTAACAAACATGATACAAACAAACACTAACACTAAAGTACTACAAAAAAAAAAAATGCCCTAAAAACACCAACAACCACCAACAAAATCAAGTCTTCAACAATGCTCCTCTGTTTAGTCTAGACAATCCAATACATTAGTATACATATTATGTTCACCAGTTTGGAATTTACAAGGTCCACACACATCATTCACCTTCTTCTTCAAGAGTTATGTTTAAATTTTTTACATAATCAATAAAAGGTCTCCATATATTCTCAAACACAATTTCCTTTGATTTCAGTATATATATTATTCTTTCTAATGGAAGGTTTGTTAACATCTGTCTTAACCACTGAGTCACATCTGGTCTATGAGTCTTTTTCCATAATAGTGCAATACATTTTTTGGCATTAAGCAAACTGAGGTCTATGAATGTTCTTTCACTTTTATTGAAATTATGCTTTTCTGGGTACAGACCCAACAAAAACAGTTTAGGATTCAATATGATTTGTTTTGAGATTATTTTTTCAATTGTTACCCTCACCTCCTCCCAAAACATTCTTATTAATCTACATTCCCATAAACAATGAAATAGGGTTCCTTTACTTTCCATGCATTTTGTGCATGTATCTGGTATATTTTTGTTATATCTATTTAACTCCTCCGGTGTAACATACATCCGCATTAACCATTTGAAATGTATCAATTTAAGGCGTGCATTTATTGATTTGGTTTGAGCTTCTGTACAAGCCAATTCCCATTGTTCCTCTGAAATTTCAATTTGCAGATCTTCTTTCCAGTAGTTTAATCTTTTCAGTGAATTTTCACTTGAAGATAGTGTCAATGAGTTATAAAACTCTGAAATAATACCCTTTCTTTTACTATCTTTCATCATCATTTTTTCCAAGGATGAATAAATAGGTCGAGTGAGAGCTTATTTTGATTTGATCGAATAAAGTTTCTAAGTTGAAGATATTTAAAAAAATGTGTTCTATTGAGATTAAATTTGATCCTCAGCTCTTCAAAAGACATTATGTTGTCTGCACATGGCAAATATAAATCCTGAATCTTTTGTATCCCTTTTAAATTCCATACTTTAAATACAGCGTCCGCTCTCCCTGGTTTAAAATATTGATTACCCCATATTGGACTAAATTGTGACAATAACTGTGGTTCTTTTAAATAGTTTTTAGCTTCACACCATATTTTGATCATATGCTTTACAAATGGATTTTTAACTTGTTTTTGTAATTTTTTTGCCGAATCTGAGTATATGAATATGGGAAGAGGTAAAGGTAAATTGTATGATTCCATTTCAGTCCAGTGAGGGAGATCATTTGATGAAAAATAATATGTCATAGACCTCAGTTGTGCCGACCAATAATACAACATAAAATTTGGACATTTCAGACCTCCACGATCAAATGGTAAATATAATAAAGACAAACGTAATCTAGCCCTCCTGTTGTTCCATATAAATTCCACTAACTTTTTTTTTATTCTTGAGAATAGATCTAAAGGTGGTGATAAGGGAATGTATTGAAATAAATAAAGTATTTTAGGTAAAATATTACTTTTAAGTATATTGATTCTCCCGATCATCGACATTGGTAGTGACATCCATCTCTGAGTTAACTCATTGATATCTGACATTAAGGCTTCATAGTTGACTCTGGCGACTGATTCTAGCTTAGGCATAATTTGGATTCCTAAATATTTAAACTGATTTACAACATTGAATTGATTTACCTCAGGGGCTGGGTAATTTCTCTGGGTCTCATTTAGCATTAATATTGAAGATTTAGTTTTATTTATTTTATATCCTGATATTTCCCCAAAATTCTTTATTAAATTCAACAAGGTTGGAATTGATTTTTTTAGATTCGACATAAACAAAATTATATCATCGGCGTACAGGGAGATTTTATGTTCTGTTGGTCCAACTTTAATTCCATATATTTGTGAATGTAAACGTATCGCTATCGCTAAAGGTTCAATTGCCATAGTAAACAGTAAAGGTGAAAGTGGACAGCCTTGTCGACATCCTCTATTGATTTTTATTGGTTTTGAAATATTGTTATTTGTTAGGATTTCTGCTGTAGCATTATTGTATATTATTTGAACCCATTTTATGAAATTATTTCCAAGTCCAAACCTTTGTAGGACTTCAAAAAGAAAGGGCCATTCAACTCTATCAAAGGCCTTTTCGGCGTCCAATGATAGGAGAGCTGTATCCGGTGCTTCTTTATTAAAATAAATAATATTAAATAGTCTTCTTACATTATGGAAGCCTTGTCTACCCTTTATAAAGCCATTCTGATCTCGATTAATAATATTTGGTAAAATTTCTTGTATTCGTCTTGCTAAAATTTTACAGATTATCTTAAGGTCGGCGTTTAATAGGCTTATTGGTCTCATATTTTCACATTTATTAGAGGGCTTACCTGGTTTTGGCAGCAGTATAATTAAGGCATTATTTATGTATGATGGTAAATTATTATTTTGAAATGCTTCTAAAACCATTTCCAAAAAAGGTTTTATTAATTTATTCTTAAATTTTTTATAAAGGTCAACTGGAAGACCATCTGGTCCTGCACTTTTTCCTGATTTCATATTATCAATGGCTAGCCCAACTTCTTCTTGACTAATTTTAGACTCCAATATCTCCCTGTTTTCATTTGGAATACACGGTATAGATAGTTCGTTCAAAAACCCATTTAGTTTTGTTAAATCAGGTTCATTTTTGGTATCATATAATTTTTCATAGTAATCTCTAAAGGCTCTATTAATTTCTAAAGGATCTATAACTACCTGTCCGTTACTTATAATACTGGTAATTGGTGTTTTAATTTCCAATTGTTTAATCTGCCATGCTAATAATTTTCCTGATTTTTCACCTTGTTCATAAAAAGAGCCGATAGTTTTGATGAAGTCGTGACGTTAATGGCGCCCTACTTTTGCGGCCCTGAAGACGTCACTGTCCAGCGCATCCATTTTAGACAGCGCCGCCAGTCTGTGAGAAGATTTATTGCGGCTCTCCGGGAGCTGGTGAGAGATTGCAAGTTTGGAAACCTGGAGGATGACATGGTCCGACACCAACTGGCGGAGCATGTCCGGTGCCCTGCGGCTCAGTCAAGGCTCCTAACCCACCCAGGTGAGCTGACGTTGAACGACGCTATCAAGCTAGCGCAGCAATTCGAGGCAGCTGAAATGATAGCGAGGGGCCTCGAGAAGTGCTCACCTATGACCCAAGGCGAGCCTCGTGTGATGATGCTGCAGTTGGATCCTGAGGATGAGGACAACGGAGAAGAAGAGTTTGCCTCCGTGTGAAAATCAAGTCTGCCCCGGATACGCCAAGATGTTGTGGCTGTGGGTCCCCCCAACACCGCTATAAATCCAGGTTGTGTCCGGCGATGGGCAAGCGTTGTGGGAATTGTGGGTTATTACTTCGCCAAGGCATGCAGTAACTTCAAGCGGTGGGATCGACAGCGCAGAGCGGATTCCCTACAGAAGGCTCCCACCATTGTGCACATGGTCTCCCCGGAGACCACAGGTCGGATTGGCTGCATGATTGACTTAGATGGCGTTGAGGTCCCGCCCTTATTAGATATGGGAGCGACGACCTCCGTGTTAAATTTGGCCACAGTGAAGAGACTGTTCCCCCACCACCGGATCCAGAAACAGGAGGAGATGTGGGATACGGACTGGTTGGATGTGGCCAGAGGAGCGCAAGCCCAGCACCATGCGATGCCACCTAGTGATGGACCAGATACCGATACCCAAGCAGCCCTTGGTGTGGGAGCTGGGTGGCACGACGAGAGCTCCGCAGGGGCGGATAAGGACGAGGTGCCCACGCTGAAGGATGAGGGGGCAAGGCCGAGGAGCGCTGTTCTGAAACACTCCAAGCGGAGACCTTCCAAGAGGTCGTCGAACCGGACCCGCGAGCCAACCGTTTCAGAAAAGGAAGCCCGCTTGCAACACAGTGGTTCTGAGAAGAGTAGCAGGGCCTTCCTGCGGGTTGGTGATTTGGTCCGACCTAGGGTTGAGGCTCGCATGAGAGGGGACCATGGTTCGCAAGAGTGAAGAGACGACCGGAGACGGTTCCAGGTAGAGGCTACTCGGAAGGATGGGTGTCTGGGTTTGTCTGACAAGACATGGAGGCATCCTAAGGAGCTACGCCGCTTGGTAGAGAGGAAGAGATGGTGCAGCTCGTCCCTGGAGGCAAAGAGACCGTGACGCTCCGGGAGGGATCCCCCAGATGACAATCCAGATGAAAAGACCTCCCTGGGCCGTAAAAGATGATGGTTGGGAATTTTGTGGGTGTTTTAGTGGTTAACCCAATGTCATTGTGTAAATAGTTTTATTGAGTCGGTGCCCCGAGTGTTTAATTGGAATATTAGGAGGAATAATTTTATGTAAATTGAATGTTAAATTTTAGGGGTTGCAGAGAATGCGTTCAAGGATGAGGCTGAGTTTATTTCTCAGGTTCAGTTTTATTGAAGGAACACATGCTCTATCAATCTCTAAGCAACAGAAGAGACTGAGCAATCACATACCACACTCTTATACCCAGCAGAAGCCACACAACCTAAGTCACATGGTGCTTTAGCAAACATACAATCACATGGTACATAATCCCAGTCACAATGCACTCTCTGATGTTCTTCTATTGTCTCTTATCCCTCGATGTTCCGGGAATCCTCCTGGGGCATCCTCTCCGAGACAGAGGCCCAAACTCACACCTCCTCGTCATCTCCTGTAGATCCCTGCAGGCCCAGACCTGTTTTGTCCTCTGAGACGTGAAGCCCCCAATACACATACAGTCATACATATGTGGGAAATATGAACACAATATATGCGCCACATAACCCCCCCCCCCCCAAATGTCTATTCAGGGACAAAACATAATCAGAGATGCATAGCAGAAAACATCACAACACATCACAAATCAATCCCCAGTTGCTTGGGCTTTAACCTCCTGCCATATCTGCTGTAAGCCGGCTTTGCTCCTTCTGCAGCGGCTCCTTACATCTGTGAGTCAGAATCATTAGCACATTCTTGTGGTGGCTTGGAACAATGTCTTCCTGGTGGCCTGCCACGGCGGGGGGCCCTGGCCAACTGCACGTGTTCATCAGCCAGAACAAAGGCGGGTGCAAATCAACTCTTTTCTGTCTCCCAAATCAAGCAAAAAATGTTTCTCCCTTGTCTCCAACACTCTGAAAGGCCCGTCCGTCATAAGGCGGTCGCAAACCTGGCCGTTGAGCATCATGTCTGACAAAAACAAACTCCGCATTTTTTAAAGCTCTCGGCACAAAAACACGCGGAAAACTGTGATGAACTGGGCCAGGAAGGGTGTTTGATCCTGTGCCGCTCTGCAACAGCTGAGCGGGGGGGCAATTTGGTGCAGGGTTGTCCGGAAGGAATTCCCCCGGCAAACGGAGGGGTTGAGCAAAAACTAATTCGGCCGGAGAGGCTTGCAAATCCTCCTTAGGTGCGGAACGCAACCCTAATAAAACCCATGGAAGTTTATCCACTCAATTTGTATCCATGAGAGACGCTCTGAGGGCTGCTTTCAATGATCTATGAAAGCGTTCGCACAAACCGTTAGCTTGGGGGTTATACGCGGTAGTACGGTGAATCTTCACCCCCAGGCTGTGGGCCATGGATGACCAGAGTTCGGAAACGAATTGGGGACCTCTGTCGGACGTTATGTCCGACGGAACTCCAAAACGCGCAACCCAAGCCGTTAAAAACGCGCGTGCAACGTCTGCTGCCGTAGTTGACGCCAAAGGAACCACTTCTGGCCAGCGCGTGGTGCGATCTACCATCGTCAAAAGGTGTGTGCACCCCTGCGACAACGGAAGGGGGCCCACCAAGTCGACATGCACATGATCGAAACGTTTAGCCGGAATGTGAAAAGGCTCCAAAGGGGCTCTAGTGTGCTTGTGTATTTTGGATCGCTGACAAGCTACGCAGGCTGCTGCCCATTCTTTGACCTGTTTACGCAACCCCGGCCAAACAAATTTCTCCCCCACCATTTTAATCGATGCATGCACCCCTGGGTGCGCCAGAGAATGGATTGAGTCAAAAACGCGGCGGCGCCATGCAGCTGGAACCACGGGGCGCCTTCTCCCCGTGGAGACATCGCAGATTAGAGGGGGCATACCTATCTGCTGCACCCTGTGCTCCAGCCTTAACCCTGTTGGTCCAGACTGGAGCGCACGCACATCCGCGTCACTAACCTGCTCCGCGGCCATGGCTGCGTAATCTAAACCTACGCGGACCGGGGCTGCGAGCGCTTCCGTGCCACAAACCTGGCCCGCGGCCACGGCCGCTGAGTCTGCCCCCAGGGGGCCTGGCGCTGCTATTGCACGCTAAAGACAATCTGCCACTTCATTATGTTTGCCCGCGACATGCTGAATATCGGTGGTGAACTCCGATATCGCGGCCAGCTGTCTTTGCTGTCGGCCTGACCAAGGCTCTGAAATCTTGGCCATCGCAAACGTTAGTGGCTTATGGTCCACAAACGAGGTGAAACGGCGCCCCTCCAGCCAGAACTGGAAATGGCGGATGGCCAAATGCAGGGCCAACAGCCCCCTATCGAACGCGCTGTATTTCCGCTCGTTATCGCGCAAGGTTTTGCTGAAAAACGCGAGAGGTTGCCAGCTCCCTGCCACAAACTGTTCAACGACCGCCCCCACCGCTAAATCGGAAGCGTCCGTGGTGAGCGCTATACGGGCCGTTGGCACTGGGTGTGCCAACAAAACAGCGTTCGCCAGGGCTGATTTGACCTGGGAGAATGCGCGCTCCCGCTCCGGGGACCACTCGATCTTATGTGCAGGTTTTTGTTTTTTAAGTGCCGCGTACAATGGTTGCATGAGCCGCGCTGCGCTTGGGAGGAAACGGTTATAAAAATTAACCATTCCCCAAAATTCCTGCAATGCTTTGACCGTCTGAGGTTGGGGAAAATCTGTTATTGCGCGTACTTTATCGGGCAGAGGGACCGCTCCTTCTGGCGAAACGCGGTGCCCCAAAAAATCTATTTGCGTCACCCCGAACTGGCACTTCGCTGGGTTAATTATTAATCCGTGCTCCGCCAGCCTCCGAAAAACCGCTGTAAGGTGGCTTTCGTGTTCGTCCTCGGATGTGCTGGCTACCAAAATATCATCCAAGTAGATGAACACGAAAGGGAGGCCGCGTAAAACTGCATCCATCATGCGCTGGAAAGTCTGCGCGGCACCTTTGAGTCCAAAAGGCATGCGCAAAAACTCGAAAAGCCCAAAAGGAGTTATTACCGCTGTTTTGGGTATGTCTTGAGCGCAGACTGGGACTTGGTGGTAACCGCGCACCAAATCTATTTTAGAAAAAATGCGCGCCCCCGCTAAATGCACCAAAAAATCCTGGATGTGTGGAATCGGGTAGCGGTTGTGTGCTGAAGCGTTATTCAACCTGCGGAAATCACCGCAAGGCCGCCACGAGCCATCAGCCTTGGGGACCATATGCAGTGGTGAAGCCCAGGGGCTGTTAGAGCGTCTAATGATGCCCAGTTTTTCCAGGTTAGCGAATTCCTTGCACGCTATGGCCAGTTTAGCTGGGTCCAAGCGCCGAGCTTTTGCAAAAACGGGGGGGCCGGTGGTAGTTATAAAATGTTCCACCCCATGTTTAGCCACTGACGCCGAAAACGTTGGGACTGTGAGTGCTGGAAACTGAGTGAGCAGTGCTTGAAACTTACCACCCGCAGCTGTGACGTTGGGCTGTGCAGTAGGTGGGGCCACCCGAGCTGTACAGGAAATGGAGCGGAAAGACATGCATTAACCATACGTCTATTAGCAAGATCAACCAATAAACCATTTGAGCACAAAAAATCAGCACCTAACATGTTATTACTGACTGCAGCAACGACGAAAGTCCACTCAAATGTCCGACCGTGAAAAGACGGGGAGGGTCTTCTCCCCGAAGGTCTTGATTGTTGAGCTGTTCGCCGCTAACACCAGGGGTCCACTGGAAGGCGCCAGCTGGTCGGCGTAGGAAGGCGTGATGAAACTCAGCTGGGAGCCTGTGTCCACCAGGAACTGCCTCCCTGATTTTGCGTCTGTGATGAAGAGCAGCTTATTCTTTGCGCCAAGAGCAGCAGCTGCTACCGACTCTCGGTCCTGGCGTTTCCCGAGCGCTTGAACTGGCACGGTGGAATGCACTTGCGTGCCCTCTCGGCGAAACGTCGATGATAAAAGCAGAGGGCGCCGTCCGCTCCGCGTCTCCTGGTCTCCGCTGCTGCTGATGTCAACGAATCTGGTGCTGCAGCCTCTGGCCTCCTGCCGTCTCCCGGCGTTGCACTCAGCTCCGCTGCCGCCGTCGTGGCCGTGTGCCGTCTATGGGTGTCGACGAGTCGCTGTGCCTCCTGACCCAGCTCGTGGTACTCTCGGTTGGTCAGCAGCTGTGAGTTGGCCAGGGTGACTCTCACCGCTGGCGGTAGTGTTCTGAGGAAAAGATGGGCGAAGATAAAGCTGTCATCATCATCGCCTCTCAGACTCAGCATCCTCGCCATCAGGTCCGCAGGCCTGTCTGCCTCGCCTTCAGTCAACACCAGGAGCTTCTCTGCTCGCTCTCCCAGCGAGGGGGTGAAAGCACGGATGAGGGCGGCTTTTAATGCGCCGTACTTGTCGTCTTCTGGTGGGTGGTTAGTCAGGCTCTCCACCCGCTGCGCTGTGAGGCTGTCCAGCTTTGCGACTACATGGTAGAATTTTGTTGCGTCCGCTGAAATTCCCCGAAGATGGAACTGCGCCTCAACAGTGGTAAACCAGGAGCGCGGGCTGTGCTGCCAGAAATCGGGCAGCTGGACTGCGGTAGCTGCGTTAGCCCGGTTGGCTCCTGACGAGTCCGGTGCGTGAAGATCGTCACCGGCCATAATTTGTCGTAGGGTCACCAGTGTAGAGAATACCTTCAAGGATGAGGCTGAGTTTATTTCTCAGGTTCAGTTTTATTAAAGGAACACATGCTCTATCAATCTCTAAGCAACAGAAGAGACTGAGCAATCACATACCACACTCTTATACCCAGCAGAAGCCACACAACCTAAGTCACATGGTGCTTTAGCAAACATACAATCACATGGTACATAATCCCAGTCGCAATGCACTCTCTGATGTTCTTCTATTGTCTCTTATCCCTCGATGTTCCGGGAATCCTCCTGGGGCATCCTCTCCGAGACAGAGGCCCAAACTCACACCTCCTCGTCATCTCCTGTAGATCCCTGCAGGCCCAGACCTGTTTTGTCCTCTGAGACGTGAAGCCCCCAATACACATACAGTCATACATATGTGGGAAATATGAACACAATATATGCGCCACAGGGTGGTAATTCTTTAGGTGTTTTAGTCCTCGGAGTTTTAAAATGAAGGGAATTGTGGTCTATATTAATCATATATCCCATAACCTACATATGTATAAGCATGTGAGAATGTTTGGTGACTACATATGTAAAGCGACTTCACACCTCAGAACAGGACAAAGGGTTTCAACCGCCAGTGAAGATCAAAGAGCATCCGAGGCACTGCGGTGGAGACCAGATAGGTCGCCCTGACCTCCCAGGGCCAGGTGGAGGGGTACGGAGACAAAGGAGGGGATTAAGTTAATGGGGGATGTCAGCTTTGATATGCATGTCTTTTGTTGTGTGTGAGTATAAGTACACAGAGCCGAATGTGTTCGCTCTCTTACTTCTTCTGCTGCTGCACTAGATGAGACTTGTTAGAGGAGCGAAGCTGATAATAAACTTTGGTTTATAAGTCACATCGCCTCGTTATTCCAAGCTCTTCTATACTGGTGACCCTGACGCGAGGATGGACCAGAGGCGTTCCCCGGCGATCGACTCATCTGTGGTGACCCAGGCAGACGCCGGCGCCCATGCAGACAGGGGAATGGATGGACGACGTTCCCCCACGGCAGAAGTGATAGAGAGGGCTCAACCGAGCACCAGCGCCGCGGTGAGAGCCGAAGGAAGGCACTCTCACCCTGCGGACACATCAGTGACGGTCCACACAAATGCCATCACCGTCAAGCTGCCGGACTTCTGGCAGGAAGACCCCGCTTCGTGGTTTCAGCAAGCTGAAGCCCAGTTTGCACTTGCGGGCATCACGGCTGACGATACAAAGTTCTATCACATCGTCGCCAAACTCGACGCCGCCACTTCGAGATGTGCGCGGAGCATCATCCAGCAGCTGCCGGCCCAGGACAAATACAGAGAACTGAAAGCGACCATCGTGGTGAATTTCATCCCCTCTGCCGAGGAGAGAGCCGAGAGGATCCTGGCGGTCTACGGCCACAGAGGATGCAGACCCAAGGCCCTCATGGAGGACTTGCTGCAACTTAAAGAAGAGGACAATGACAATTTCCTCTTCCAATTTATATTCCTTAGTACGCTGCCGCCACACATGAGAGGGACACTTGCCAACATGCGATGCAGCACCCAGCAAGACTTCCGCACGCTGGCTCACGAAGCGCAGCGACTCGTCAACGCCTGCAAGGAACAGACACCCACAGCAGCATCCGCAGACCTCGACGCTGATGTCCGGAGCCACGGGGAGCCACAAACCACGGAGCAGAATCCGCCCGCAGTGACAGCGACACGGCCAAGACATAACAGACGGAGCGACGTCTGTTATTACCACCACCGCTTCGCCGAGAAGGCCTACAAGTGCGTTCCCCCCTGCAAATTCACGATTTCGGGAAACGCCAAAGCCGAGAACCATTAACAGCGGCGGTTCTCGGCAAAAAAAGCAAGCTTCTATATGTGACGGACGGACACACCGGCAAGCAGTTCCTCATTGACACGGGAGCTCAACTGAGTTTTATCATGCCCTCCCAAGCAGACCGGGCCATGGGCCCCCGGGGCAATGGAGCGGTGGCAGCCAACGGCTCCATCATCGACACTTTTGGCGAAAGGAACCTGCCCCTCCGCATCCATGGCCGCAACTACAGATGGACATTTGTTGTAGCGGCGGTGAGTTTTAACTTGTTGGGCGCAGATTTTTTGTGTGCACATGGGTTATTAGTCGATCTAGCGAACAGACGCTTGGTTAATGCACTGTCCTTTGCTTCTATTCCCTGCTCAGCTCGAGTTTCTCCACCACCCGTGCAGGCCAGCGTCACTACAGCAGGAGGTAAGTTTGATCAACTCCTCACCCAATTTCCAGCACTCACAATTCCCAAATTCTCAGCTACAGTGGCTAAGCACGGGGTCGAACATTTTATCCCCACAACGGGCCCACCCGTATCCGCCAAAGCTCGGCGCTTAGACGCGACCAAGCTCGCCATAGCTCGGGACGAGTTTACCACCCTTGAAAAACTAGGCATTATCAGGCGCTCAAAAAGCACCTGGGCGTCACCGCTTCATATGGTCCCGAAATCCGACGGTTCGTGGAGACCGTGCGGCGATTACCGCAGATTAAACAATGCGACAGCGCATGACCGCTACCCTATTCCTCACATCCAAGATTTTTCACTACATCTGGCGGGTGCGCGCATTTTTTCAAAAATAGACCTGGTCCGCGGCTATCATCAAGTCCCCGTTAGAGCGGAAGACATTCCTAAAACAGCTGTAATAACCCCCTTCGGTCTTTTTGAATTTTTGCGGATGCCTTTTGGCCTCAAAGGCGCTGCTCAAACCTTTCAGCGGATGATGGACGCAGTATTACGCGACCTCCCTTTCGTGTTCGTCTACCTCGACGATATGCTGGTAGCCAGCTCGTCTGAGGAAGAACACGAACAGCATCTCACTATGGTTTTTCAGAGACTAGAAGAGCACGGGTTAATAATCAATCCAGCCAAATGCAAATTCGGCGTGTCACAAATTGATTTTTTGGGACACAGAGTTTCACCGAAGGGGGCAGTCCCACTGCCAGACAAAGTTCACGCAGTAAAAAGTTTCCCACGGCCACAAACGGTCAAATCGCTGCAAGAATTTTTGGGAATGGTTAATTTTTACAACCGTTTCCTCCCCCGCGCAGCTCAGCTCATGCAGCCCCTATATGACGCGCTCAGAAAACAAAAACCTTCCAACGCGGTCGAATGGACCCCGGAGCGCGAACGCGCCTTCGCGGAAGTAAAAAGTGCCCTAGCTAATGCCACATTGTTGGTTCACCCTGTTCCCTCGGCTTGCATTGCGCTAACCACAGACGCTTCAGACCTGGCCATAGGGGCGGTTGTAGAACAACACGTCGGCGGAACCTGGCAACCTTTGACATTTTTCAGCAAATCGCTAAACCAAACTGAGCGTAAATACAGCACCTTTGACAGGGAGCTGCTAGCGCTTCATTTATCCATCCGCCACTTCCAGTTCTGGTTGGAAGGGTGGCGTTTCACGGCTTTTGTAGACCACAAACCGCTCACCTTTGCGATGGCTAAAATTTCTGAACCGTGGTCAGGCAGGCAACAAAGACAGCTAGCTGTGATTTCAGAGTTCACCACAGACATTCGACATGTGGCAGGCAAACTTAACGTGGTAGCAGACTGCCTCTCTCACGCTGTGACATCGCCAGAGCGCGAGGAGACAGATTATACTACCTCAGCCGCAGAACTCTTCGCCAACGCGGACACATACGCAGCCCCAATCCACGTAGGGATAGATTATGCAGCCATGGCAGAGGAGCAAAGTAGTGACGCGGACGTGCGTGCACTCCTGTCTGGACCAACAGGGTTAAGGCTGGAGGAAAGGGGTTTACGCGACGGTGTACCCCCCCTAATATGCGACATCTCAACCGGCCGACCTCGCCCGGTAGTCCCAGCTGCATGGCGCCGCCGTATTTTCGACTCAATTCACTCCCTCGCGCACCCAGGTGTGCGCGCTTCGGTTAAAATGGTCGCCGAAAAGTTTGTGTGGCCTGGCCTGCGCAAAAACGTAAAAGAATGGGCAAAGACTTGCATTTCTTGTCAGCGCGCCAAAATACACAAACATACAAAAGCCCCTCTAGAGCCTTTTCGAATCCCTGCTAGAAGGTTCGACCACGTTCATGTCGACCTCGTGGGACCACTACCTTCCTCCCAAGGTTTCACACATCTGTTAACGATGATAGACTGCACTACGCGCTGGCCTGAGGCGGTCCCTCTGGCGTCAACCACAGCGGAGGAAGTCGCTCGCGTTTTTTTGACAAACTGGGTGGCACGTTTCGGCGTCCCATCGGACATCACATCCGATAGGGGGCCTCAATTTGTCTCGGAGCTTTGGTCAGCCATGGCCAGCAGCTTAGGAGCGACAATTCACCGCACCACCGCTTATCACCCTCAGGCTAATGGGTTATGCGAGCGTTTTCACAGGTCTTTAAAGGCCGCCCTCAGAGCCTCACTAACGGATACAAATTGGGTAAATAAACTGCCTTGGGTTTTATTGGGGTTGCGTGCTGCACCTAAAGAGGATCTAGACGCCTCCCCAGCAGAATTAGTTTTTGCACAACCTCTCAGGCTCCCAGGTGAATTTTTACCAGAGAACCCAGAGCCAGGGCATCTTCCAGCCCCGAGGTTTTTAGGCAGCAACGGACCGGACTCTCTCCCCGGGCCGGCACATCACTCTTTTCCACGGGTTTTTGTCCCCCAAGCTTTAAAAAACGCTGAATTCGTTTTTGTTAGGCATGAAGCTCTAAAACCAACCTTCCGCCCACCATACGATGGACCATTCAGAGTGCTGGAACCTGGTGATAAGCATTTTGTGCTTGATTTTGGGGACAGAAAAGAAACAGTCAGCATTGACAGACTTAAACCTGCCTTCTTGTTGAGAGACGAGCCTGCACGGTTGGCGAGAGCACCTCGGCGGGGTAGACCCCCATGAGAAAAGACTCAGCCCCACTGCAGGGAACAAATAATCACTCTCCTTCCTAAGCTGCAGATTCCTTACAGGAAGGTCCCACCAGGACGCCCGAACGGACCCACAGCAGATTCGGAAGAAGATTTAAGCCCAGACGGCACAGGGACTGATGCAAACTACTCAAAAGTTGTTCACTAATTGTGCTGTAACAGTTTAGGACTGATTTGTGATATTACTATGCTGTTATGATTACCACTGAATTCTCTACAGGAGCATAGCTGCTGGAAAGTTTCTTCTTTGTCAAGAGGTGTAGCAGTTAGTATGTCATAATAATTATCTTAAACTGTGAATTTTTCTATTGTCCTTTTCGTAGTCGTTTGGGGGGGGGGGCTGTGGTCTATATTAATCATATATCCCATAACTTACATATGTATAAGCATGTGAGAATGTTTGGTGATTACATATGTAAAGCGACTTCACACCTCAGAACAGGACAAAGGGTCTCAACCGCCAGTGAAGATCAAAGAGCATCCGAGGCACTGCGGTGGAGACCAGATAGGTCGCCCTGACCTCCCAGGGCCAGGTGGAGGGGTACGGAGACAAAGGAGGGGATTAAGTTAATGGGGGATGTCAGCTTTGATATGCATGTCTTTTGTTGTGTGTGAGTATAAGTACACAGAGCCGAATGTGTTCGCTCTTTTACTTCTTCTGCTGCTGCACTAGATGAGACTTGTTAGAGGAGCGAAGCTGATAATAAACTTTGGTTTATAAGTCACATCGCCTCGTTATTCCAAGCTCTTCTACAGGAATTGCAAATTTTGTCACTGCTAATTTGCTTTAATTTGTATTCCTATTTTGGTGAGTTGCAGGGCACTGAGTTGTCTGTGATGTACATTTAAAAAAAAGAGAGAGAGAGAAGAAGAGGCAACATAATTATAGTAAGTGAATTAGGGCCCTTTGGAATGAGTATATAGGCCCTTTTCCACTAGCCCCGCTCAGCCCCGATTTGAAAACCCGGCTCTACTCACTTCGGTTCGGTTCAGCCTCAGTTGCTTTTCAACTACTGCTGGCGCACCTGCTGGCACACCTGCTGTGGGTGGGATTTGTTGAACAGCAGGCGGCGCCACACCCTCGTGACGTGAAACATGCGACGGAATCCTCCACAACAAACAAAATGGCTGATGACGAGGAGAGAGGAATGACTGTGACATGAAACTGGTTAAATCTATGGTGCTGACTTGTTGTGCTCTGCACAATCTGTGTGAGAGTCATGGAGAGACGTTTGACACTACATTGGATGATGCAGTAGATGAACCAGTGGTGGCAGCGGCACAGAGAGCAGAGGAGCAGGGTGGTGATATTGTAGCGAACTCAATATAAGCACCCTACTTGGCTTGACAAGTGGGTTGACCCTATTGGTGACACAGGTAGAGTGCAGGACTCCGGAGCGAGAGGCCTGAGTTCAAATCTCCCGGTGGGACGTTGCCATGTCAAGCTGCACGTTACAAGATGCTGTGATGCAATACTTGTCTATTTTGTCCACATTTATGTGCATACATATTTCAAAAATGTTTTTTGTAAATAAAATGTTGTGCATGGTCCATCTACCTGTCCTCTTGTTCATAACGCTTATCTGTTAAGAAGGTGCGAAGCCATCAGCCTAATGATGAGTCCACACTTCTGTTGTGATAATTGCTCACGCTGAGCGCTCTGACAGCCCCGTACGCTGTGGGGGTCACACACGACGTGTTCCTCCCCACACTCTCAAATTTTTTTCCCGTATATTTTTCTCTTTGGCGTACAGAAATGGCAATACGCCCGTATTTGCTAAAATTGCATTTTCCCCGTATTAAAATACGGCGAAACCGTATCACTTGACAGGTATGTAATTACATGCAGAAACACCGCACAGGCCATCTTCACAAAAATCCAGCTCGACAAGCCACTTTTGCTTAGGTGGAAATGCAAATTGAACTATAAATCATGTGCTGATACATGTCATATTTTCCCATGTAAAGGTCTCCCACTTTTACTTACAAATTGATTTTTAATTTTTGGGAAAAGGGAATATAAATTTTGCACTTGTTGGTAACAACAGTTGTGTGCAACAAAAACACAGTTGTGTATCCTTGTCCGATTTGTCTACTGTTATTAGTGCCAAATTTTTGCTAGATTCCTTCTTAATTTATTAAATTTTGACTGGTGATGCAACATTCAACTTACACGTACTTACCTTTAGCAGTGTCTACAAGTTCAAGCACACCTGTACAACTGCTTATAACCTAAAAAATGTACCTGTTCAAGAGAAATGGATTCCGCATTGCAAATTTGTTTAAAATTAAAAAAAAAAAAAAACCTACCAAGACATTACGAGAATGGAATGTGTATGTAATTATTGGCTTTTCTCATACGGTGTCATAACAGATAAACCAGACTTTTGATGCAAACAATATAATTTTATTCCAGAAGCAAAATTTACAAACAAAAAAACAGACTGGGCGATGACATCTCTGCGAGCTCTTCCCTTCGTAACGCAGCGTCCTGCTCCAGGACTTCACGTGCATCTGCCCGCACATCTGCGGCCACCTGTCGCAAATGCTGCATGTACTCCTGATTCTTGCCGCTGGTCATGTTGCCGTTCCAAGAGCCGCATCTCTTCGTCATGCATGTTGACCATCGCTAATGTAAGGTCAGCGATGGGAGTTGTCTGTTTTCGTCTTGCCTAGATGGAAAGACAGAAAGGCATGGTTGTTAAAGCTGGATCACTACATATATTATGGAATTACACAGATGAAAGTCTGTGGTGGAATGTCACTATTATATTATGCTTCATTGCTGTATATAAGCTGAACTGTCATGTTGCTGCCCCTCAGTAGAGCAGATTTTGCAACACGCAGTGTGCTGTCTTTGGCTGCAGCCCCCCTGCAAAACTAAAAAGGATTAAGATTAAGAATATGGATGGATGGATGGGTAATGTTTAAACTAGTTGCTTGTAGTGTGGCCGCAGAAATCTGAATGGGTTAATACAGTCAGCTGACGCGAAGCATTTCAATGAAGCATGTTGATTTCAACGGCAGTTCATGCACTTTGTTTGTCTAAAACAGGAGTTACAACAGCACCAATCACCACACCTAAAAATGGTTGTGGAACACCGATAAGTGAAGACCAAAGAATAACCTTTTTGTACATTTAAAAAGACATTTTCATTTAATTAATATGCAGCTACAGGAAATTGCATTAATCAATTTGGGACATAACTTGTTAGGCTCCAGCCCCCCCGCGACCTGTAAAGGATTAAGCGGTAGAAGATGAATGGATGGATGGATTTTCGACCCTGGTTTCCGCTGCTGGACCTGTTTCAACCAAAAAAAAAAAATCGTGGTTATTGTGCCTTACCGGCACTTGAACGTGATCCAGATGGAGCTGGTGATGTGGAGCTGATCCAGCTGGCGCTCCGGCAGACGCACACGCAGACGCAGCGCCAGGAGAGTCCGCTGTGTCAGTCATCTCCACTGAGGTGGACCCCTGTGATATGAAATGCGATTCTACAAAGAAAATGCACGCAATTTAAAACTTAACACCAAAGTGCAACATGTACACAACACTCAAGTTTTTAACCGGAATACAATAAGCGTAATTCAGCGTTTTGTTCGCGCTAATACTTAACACAAAGCAAGCGTGAATCTGCAGTTGGCTGCAAAACAATACGCAAGCCTCAGTAACAACCATTACCCACAATCTAACAACCTTCCTATTTCTTAAAAACAGTGAGCTTGGCACAGAAAGGATCAAGTGGTGAACAGATGCGCAATATCAAATAAACACTCACCAGCCACGGTTTCCAAGGGCCGTGACCGTGACTGTGACCGTGTGGAGCCCAATGTCTCTCAGCGAACCACTTCCACTCCTTCCATCCGCTGCACTTCGAGCAATGTGGTCCTTCACTGTTCGGTAATCGCTTTTCAGCTTTTTCAGCTTCTCCCGACACTGTTTGGCAGTACGGATGTGCCCTTGGGAAGCCATCTGCTCGGACACCTGCATTTCAAGTAGATCCGTCCAACTTGCGCTGGATGCGACCGTCGCCTAATATAGAAAGAAAATTGCGCACCTCCTAATATATAATATTAGGAGTATATTATTATATAAGTATATTATACAGTATATTAATATAATATACCATATTAAAGGGGCGCACTGTGTTCACTGCTGAACAATTACAAATGGCGGTCGTGGAGTAAATTCAGCAGAAAAAGTCGCTTTCATGACGTTACAACCTGACCAATCAGCGGCGACCAGTCTCTTAAAGTCATATCACAGCCCTACTCAGCCCGGTTAGACCCTGCCCTGGATCAGGTATGAAAAAAGTACCTGCTAACCGGTGCTGGGGCTAGTAGAAAAGCGCCTAAAGCGGGCTGAGTGGTGCGGTGTAGGGCCAAGTGAGGCTAGTGGAAAAGGGCCTCACAGGTATGATGTGAATTTTGGATGAATTGAAAAATTTTCCCAACACTGCTTTATGATGTACCCATATGTGGGAGGGATGTGCTGGGTGGGGGCCGCCAATAAGGGTTTGTTTAGGTTTTATAGATTTGTAATTTTGCTCTTTATATATACATTTGTGTTTTTGGTGATTAATTTACTTAGTTACACGACTTTCTTTTATGTTGGACTATCAGAATTGAGGTGGCAGAATACTCCGCCAGCCGTGTAGGCAGTCTACCCGGCCCCCCAGCCATAGTTGTGTGAGTGGGTAGGCAGTTTGTTTCTTTTTGTACATATTTTTTTTACTTAAGAGGACGTATTGTGTGTTAAAGACAGTGGAGATGATTGTAGACTTCAGGAAAGTCACTACTCCTCTGCCCCCCCCCTCACCCTCTCAGGCTCTCCCATCACCACTGCTGATTCCTTCCGCTTCCTAGGCACTACCATCACCAGGGACCTCAAATGGGAGCTGACCATCAGCTCACTCATCAAAAAAGCCCAGCAGAGGATGTTCTTCCTGCGGCAGCTGAGGAAGCTCAAGCTACCCACCAAGATGTTAGTGCAGTTCTACACAGCCATCATCGAGTCCATCCTCACCACCTCCATAACCGTGTGGTACGCAGGAGCCACTGCCAGGGACAGACTAAGGCTGCAGCGCGTCGTGCGCACTGCTGAGAAGGTGATCGGCTGCAAGCTCCCATCTCTCCAGGATCTGTACATCTCCAGGACCCGGAGGCGTGCTGGCCGGATCATAGCCGATCCCTCACACCCTGGTCACGTACTGTTTGCCCCCCTCCCCTCTGGTAGAAGACTTCGGTCCATCCAGACTAAAACCTCCCGTCACATGAACAGCTTCTTCCCCTCTGCCATTAGACTGCTGAACACTAAGTGACTTATTGACTCTCGTGCACCATGTACAGCAGCTCAACCAGACTCATGTCAATCATCACTGTTTTCTTCCTGCATTACCGACTGCACTATATAGTTCTCCACAGTATCTGCTGCTGGCTAATATATATTTTAACTGTTGACCAGTATCACTTAATCTTATCCTACACTTTATTACATGTATAGTTTATTTCTCTTATCTTATCATGTTTAATGTTGCAGCATTGTACCGAGACAAATTCCTAGTTTGTGTACTACATGAACAATGGCAATAAACCTGATTCTGATTCTGATTCTAAATTGGGGTGGGCCAAATTGTGTGCTTGAACCATTTTTTTGGAGGGGGGTGGGTGGGAAATGTTATGTATGTAAATTGTGGTATTAGTAAGATGGCGGCCGGGGAATGGGCAAAGGTGGCGGACTACCGGTTTCCAGTTGTGACGCCACCCAGAGTATAAGAGGTGGAGACGGAAGGGGCGAGCCCTCTTTCGTTGTGGACAACCTGGTCAGCAGGGAGCGCCGAAAGCCTGTGGGGTCTCGTTGTATTGTGCTTGATAAAGGTTCTCTGTTTGGACATAACGCCCCATCTTCTTTGGGTCTAATTATGGACACAACAGTTCGTACCGTGAGCTAGCTTGTCCCGGACTCACTCCTCCTCGCTAGGCCTGAAGGCACACTTTCTCACCAACCTACGGAGCTCCATAATGAAGGATTGGGTGGACTCACCAGCTTGCTGTCGGCGGTCAAAAAATTTATATCTTCACGCCGTGATGTTGGAATGGTCCCTGAAGATATAGTCCATTAAGTCTAAACCTTCCTTCAGTGAGCCACTGCCACCCAGCCCAAAAAATATCCATTGGCCCTCCTCACCAAGGCAGTGAACGAGTAGGCTCTTCATCGGCGCCGCTCAGACCGGCCGCGGCCACATATACTTCGAATGTCTCCCGCCAGAGGCCCCACGATATAGCTGGCACGCCCGGAGACTGTAAAAATAGAGGTGGCGGTCTTATGCAGGCTCCCATGGTTTATTCTCATCGCCAAAATGTTATGTTGGAATAACATGAGACTGGAGCCACATTCAACTGAGCACTGAACTAACTTTATTATAGAAAACACAGCTCAATATATTCCTACCCGTAGGCCACCTGACGTCACCACGCACAACCCCCAGCCAGGCTACGGCAAGCCCCAACTGTCAAATCCCCACACAATATTGTCATTTTTTGCTTAAAAAATCCTTTTCCTTTAAAAATGAAAAAGAGGACATTGGAGACAACTGCCTGTACTGATAGCCTGACAGTCCTATAATAAAAAGATTTTTTTTTTTTAATCTTTATACAGGCAGAAATCTCAACAACCCCCCATGTTTAAAACAAAGTTATGCTCTTGCATGCAGTCCGCGCGCGTGAAGATGTGAAAAACAAGAGTAGTATGTATGTGCACATTGTGCAGGATCTGTATCCTAGCTGTGTTTGATAATGTATTAACTTAGCCACGTAATGAAGGGGTCGAATTATCGTACATTATGGGATTTTTGAAATTATTGATCGTACATCGTACAGAGGGCAAAATTATTGTACAAATACGATAATTATCGTACGTCTGGCAACACTGGGGAGACGGGCCACTGACAAGTAGTGGTGAGGAGCTTTACTGCATAAACGGGAGTATGTGCATTTTAAATCACGATATAAATGATAAGCGTATTCTATGAAATGATAGACATTTTTATATCATCATCCGATATACAGTATATCAGAATCAGAATCAGAATCAGAATCAGAATCAGAATCAGCTTTATTGGCCAAGTATGCACAACACATACAAGGAATTTGACTTTGGCTAAAAACTTGCTCTCATTGTTCAGGTGGAGGATTTAAATAAGGATTCAATGACAACAGAGTATGTACAGTAAATTACAGTCTGTCCACGTTTCTATAAAAGGATGCAAATATATACAGGAATATATGCAGTTATTTACTCAGACTAACCACACTTTGCAGAAATATATGAAAAAATATACAGTCACACAGTATTTCAATGTGAACTCAGATTCAGTGATATAATGTGAATGAAGTAAAAAGCAGTGTGAGAGTTATGTGCAATGTAATAATGGATGAAAAGTCATGAGTACAGCAACAGGTAGGACTAGGTGAATGTTAGGAGTTCATCAGAGTGATGGCTTGAGGAAAGAAACTGTTCCTGTGACGGGTGGTTTTGACCTTCAGTGATCTGTAACGACGACCAGAAGATAGAAGTTCAAACAGTTTGTGGCCGGGGTGTGATGGGTCAGCACAGATGTTTCCCGCCTGTTTCCTGGTTATGGACCGATATAAGTTCTCAATGGAGGGTAGGTCAGTACCAATGATCCTCTCCGCAGACTTAATGATCCGCTGCAGTCTGGTCTTGTCCTGTTTAGTGGCAGATCCAAACCAGACAGTGATGGAAAAGCAGAGGACAGATTGGATGATGGCGGTGTAGAAGACAACCAGCAGCTCCTGAGGCAAATCAAACTTCTTGAGCTGACGCAGAAAAAACAACCTCTGCTGGGCCTTTTTCCGGACAGTGTCTATATGGGAGGACCACTTCAGGTTCCGGGAGATTGTGGTACCCAGAAACTTGAAGGAGTCCACAGTGGACACTGTGCTGTTGAGGATGGTGAGTGGGGGGAATGAAGGGGGGTGTCGCCTGAAATCCACAGTCATCTCCACCGTTTTGGCTGGGTTAAGTTCAAGATGGTTCTGGCTGCACCAGAGGATCAGCTGCTCCACCTCCCGCCTGTATGCAGACTCATCATCATCCCGGATCAAACCGATGACTGTGGTGTTGTCCGCAAACTTCAGGAGCTTCACCGAAGGGTCCTCTGAGGTGCAGTCATTGGAGTAGAGGGAGAAGAGCAGTGGGGAAAGGACACATCCTTGGGGGGCGCCAGTACTAATTTTTCGGGAGCTGGATGTAAATCTCCCTAGCTTCACCTGTTGCCACCTGTCAGTCAGAAAGCTGGAGATCCACTGGCAGGTGGAGGGAGGCACCTTGAGCTGGAGGAGTTTCTGATGAAGAATGCCTGGGATGATGGTGTTGAACGCTGAGCTGAAGTCGACAAACAGGATCCTGGCGTACGTCCCTGGGGAGTCGAGGTGTTGCAGGATGTAATGTAGTCCCATATTCACTGCATCATCCACTGACAACAACTATCATCATATCGCACAGCCCTATAATGATTAATACAATGTAAAGACCAAATTTGTATGAGAAAAGCTAATCATTTCTCAGATCAGCTAAATCTTATCAGGCAGCACATTTATTTTGTGGTGTACTCCCATAGCTTTAACTCATATTAGCAAACTAGCAACCAGCTAACTTCAGACAACAATTCAAATCAAATCAAATCAACCTTTATTGTCATGTTGCTGTACATACAACTGTAGTGCAGGCAAGATGAAATTGCGTTTCTCTCGGCATCCATATAAGTAAAAAGAACATAATTTAAGACACACTCACACCCCCCCCCCCCACCGCAACACAGCCATTCACACATCCCTGAGACATACTTGAAAACTAACTAGAACTATAACATACAAATAATATACATTATGTGAATAATATACATTCACAAGCTAAATCAATAATATGATATTTTATAATATATTTACCTTGTTTTGGACAGAGGGGTTTGTCCTTTTATGACAACCAATTTAAAATGGTTTGCTGTCCTTGTGGAGCTCTTTTCATTTTCCCTCGTGAACTGAATGCATTCTAGATGAGCGTCCCCACTTCTGACTGAGAGAAGGCCCAAGGACCGGTTGGGCAATACTTAAGTCTGCAGCAGGGGGGATACATTGTCTGATTATTAGAAATGTTACTTTTCGTTGCTTGCAAATGAAAAAATGACAACTTCTTCATACTCACTTGTAAATATATATTTTTTAATTAATTATATGATGATTGGGGGGGTTATATTAGCTGGATTTGATTGGGGGGGTTATAACCCCTCCACCCCCCAACCCATAAATTAAGCCTATGCTCAGGACACAGAGAGAGCAGAGAAGCAAGAGAATGTCAGTGGTTTCAAAAGCTGTTTATTGTTTGTTTTTTTTAATATTTCACTGGATTGGTTTTCCCCCTCATGGATCGTCACCTTATCGTGGTGGGGGGGTTTGCGTGCCCCAGTGATCCCAGGAGCTATGTTGTCCGGGGCAATTTGCCTCTGATAGGGTCTCCCAAGACAAACTGGTCCTGGGTGAAGGGCCAGACGAAGAACGATCCAACAGACTCTCATGATAAATTGTATATCAAGGATTCAGTGTACCCCGCCCGGTATGGGGTTACCGGGGCCCCACCCTGGAGCCAGGCCTGGGGGAGGGGCTCGAAGGCTAGCGTCTGGTGGCCGGGTTTCCACCCATGGGACCCGGCCGGGCTCAGCCCGAAGGAGTTACATGGGTCCGCCCTCCAGTAGGTTCACCACCTGCAGGAGGGATCATGGAAGTCCGGTGCTATGTGGATTAGGTGGCAGTCAAAGGCGGAGACCTTGGCGGACTGATCCCAAGCTTTCTAAACTGGCTTTTGGTACGTGGAATGTCACCTCTCTGGTGGGGAAGGAGCCTGAGCTGGTGTACGAGATTGAGCGATACCGGCTAGATATAGTTGGCCTCACCTCAACACACAGCTCCGGTTCCGGAACCAGTCTCCTGGAGAGGGGCTGGAGCTTGGCCTTTTCTGGAGTTGCCCCGGGCGAGAGGCGACGAGCAGGGGTAGGTATTCTTGTATCGCCCCACCTTGCTGCCTCTATATTGGAGTTTTCCCCGGTGGACGAAAGGGTTGCTTCCCTGCGCCTTCGGGTTGGGAAACGGGTCCTGACCATCATTTGTGCCTATGCACCAAATGATGTTTCAGAGTACCCACCCTTTTTGGAGTCTGTGACTGGGGTGCTGGAGGGTGCTCCTCCTGGAGACTCCATTGTCCTACTGGGGGACTTCAATGCGCACGTGGGCAACGACAGTGAAACCTGGAGGGGGGTGATTGGGAGGAACGGCCTGCCCGATCTGAACCCGAGTGGTGTTCAGTTATTGGACTTCTGTGCTAACCACAGTCTGTCTATAACGAACACCATGTTCAAGCATAAGGGTGTCCATATGTGCACCTGGCACCAGGACACCCTAGGCCGCAGGTCGATGATCGATTTTGTTATCGTATCATCAGACCTGCGACCGTATGTCTTGGACACCCGAGTAAAGAGAGGTGCAGAGCTGTCAACTGATCACCACCTGGTGGTGAGTTGGATCCGATGGCAGGGGAGGAAGCCATTCAGACCTGGTAGACCCAAACGTATAGTGAGGGTGTGCTGGGAGCGTCTGGCTGAGGCCCCTGTCCGGGAGGTCTTCAACTCCCACCTCCGGAAGAACTTCAACCACATTCCGAGGGAGTCTGGAGACATGGAGTCTGAATGGGCCATGTTCTCCACCTCTGTTGTTGAAGCGGCAGCCCAGAGCTGCGGCCGCAAGGTGGTCGGTGCATCTCGTGGTGGCAACCCCCGAACCAAGTGGTGGACACCAGTGGTGAGGGGGGCCATTAAGCTGAAGAAGGAGTCCTATCAAGCTTGGTTGGCTTGTGGGACTCCCGAAGCAGCTGAGGTGTACCGGCAGGCCAAGCGGAGTGCAGCTCGGGTGGTTGCTGAAGCAAAAACCCGGGTATGGGAGGAGTTCGGTGAGGCCATGGAACAAGACTTTCGGTCGGCTTCAAAGAGATTCTGGCAAACTGTTCGGCGGCTCAGGAGGGGAAAGCAGCTCCCCGTCCACACTGTGTATGGTGCGGATGGGACACTGTTGACTTCAACTGGGGATATCGTCGGGCGGTGGAAGGAATACTTCGAGGATCTCCTCAATCCCACTGATACGCCTTCCACAGAGGAAGCAGGGTTTGGGGACGAGGGGGATGACTCGCCTATCACAGGGGCTGAGGTCGCCAAGGTGGTTAAAAATCTCCTTGGTGGCTGGGCCCCGGGGGTGGACGAGATTCGCCCCGAGTACCTCAAGGCCCTGGATGTTGTTGGGTTGTCATGGTTGACACGCCTCTGCAACATTGCGTGGAGGTCGGGGGCAGTGCCTTTGGCATGGCAAACCGGGGTGGTGGTTCCTCTCTTCAAAAAAGGGGACCGGAGGGTGTGCTCCAACTTTAGAGGGATCACACTCCTCAGCCTCCCTTGGAAGGTCTATGCCAAGGTATTGGAGAGGAGAGTCCGGCCGTTGGTCGAACCTCGGATTCAGGAGGAGCAATGTGGTTTTCGTCCTGGCCGTGGCACATCGGACCAGCTCTTTACCCTCTCGAGAATTCTTGAGGGTTCGTGGGAGTTTGCCCAACCAGTTTACATGTGTTTTGTGGACTTGGAGAAGGCATTTGACCGCGTCCCTCGTGGATTTTTGTGGGGGGTGCTTCGGGAGTATGGGGTATCGGGCTTGTTGTTACGAGCTATTCGGTCTCTGTACAACCGTTGTGAGAGTTTAGTTCGCATTGCCAACACTCGGTCGGAGTCATTCCCAGTGAGAGTTGGACTCCGCCAGGGCTGCCCTTTGTCACCGGTCCTGTTCATAATTTTTATGGACAGGATTTCTAGGCGCAGCCAGGGAATGGAGGGTGTCATGCTTGGTGACCACAGGATCTCATCTCTGTTGTTTGCAGATGATGTTGTCCTGTTGGCTTCATCCAGCAATGACCTACAGCTCTTGCTGGGACGGTTTGCCGCTGAGTGTGAAGCGGCTGGGATGAGAATCAGCACCTCCAAGTCCGAGTCCATGGTCCTCAGCCGGAAAAAGGTGGATTGTCCTCTCCGGGTTGGGGACAGGCTCCTGCCCCAAGTGGAGGAGTTTAAGTATCTTGGGGTCTTGTTCACGAGTGAGGGGAAAATGGAGCGAGAGATCGACAGACGGATTGGAGCAGCATCTGCAGTGATGCGGACGTTGTACCGGTCTGTTGTGGTGAAGAGGGAGCTTAGTTCTAAGGCAAAGCTGTCGATTTACCAGTCAATCTACGTTCCTACTCTCACCTATGGTCACGAGCTTTGGGTAATGACCGAAAGAACGAGATCGCGGATACAAGCGGCTGAAATGAGCTTTCTCCGTAGGATTGCTGGACTCACCCTCAGAGATAGGGTGAGGAGCTCAGTCATCCGGGAGAGGCTCAGAGTAGAACCGCTGCTCCTCCACATTGAAAGGAGTCAGTTGAGGTGGTATGGGCATCTGATTAGGATGCCTCCTGGACGCCTCCCACTTGAGGTGTTTCAGGCACGTCCCACTGGGAGGAGACCCCGGGGCAGACCCAGGACTCGGTGGAGAGACTATGTCTCCCAGCTAGTCTGGGAACGCCTTGGTATCCCCTCTGAAGAGCTGGAGCAGGTGGCTGGGGAGAGGGAAGTCTGGGCTTCTCTGCTTGAACTGCTGCCTCCGCGACCCGGACCTCCGGAAAAGCGGTAGAAGATGGATGGATGGATGGATGGATTGGTTTTTATTTTTTTATTGCTCCTCGATACAGATCCAGTCATTTCACCTGGATCAAACCCAGTACTAAACATTGAATCGGCCCATTTCTAGTAGGAACACTGAAAAGGCTACAACTATGGCGACTATGACCTCGGCACTAACAGCCAATCACAGGGCACAGCGTTAGCCAACAACAACTAAGTACCCTATGACTGGCTGTTGGGACTGATGTCATCATCACCATAGTTGTAGTTTTTTCATTGTTCCTACCTGGAACAAAAAAAGTTTCAGTGTTGTTTTAAAGTCAAGACTCCAGACTCCAACTTAGTGACTCCCGATCACTTCTGCCAAACATTTAAATATTTAAGAAGACTCAAGAAATTCAAGAATGCAAAATAAATTCAGTCACATGAGACACTGTGTTAGAACTTTAATATTTTCAATATTTAGTTTTTTTGTTGTTGTTTAGAAATATTGCACATGGTCAACATGCCTGTTTATGAGATAACACTCACCTTGCTCATCCTAAAATTCCTTCTCCAAAGTAAGGACAGTTTATTTTTGAAGCACAATCATACAGTGTACACGCATACATGTGTGTGTATGCACACATATGTCTGGTGGGTGTGTGCATGCGTGCATGTGATTGCACATGCATGCAGATAGACACTTTACAGCCCTAAGCCCAAAGTGATGTGAACTGATAGTCTTCTTACCTGCCTGTATTTTTCTATATATATATTGATCTCTATATATATATCTCCTGAATATATACTTCATATATATCCTGAATCAACTGGGTTTGATAACAGTCAAGATGGCGGACAAAATAGTCGTGGTGACTATAAAAATACTGTCTCTAGAGTAGAATATAGAATAGAATATAATGAAAAATATACTATTGATAATGTTGCTGTGTGGTGAAAGAACGAGAGGTTGGTCGTGTTAACACGCTACCTGCATGTGCCAAAACATACACGCACACCCAAACACAGACCTAAATGCACATATATGGAAATACCGGTATATATATTTTTTTTCCACACATCCAACTGTATACAGAGAAATAATAGAGACACCCATAATAATAATAACTACCCCCACTCTTCACCAAAAGAAGCAAAGAGCCAAAAAGTGCTATTCAAAAAATTGTCTTTGACTTTTAGTAAGTTATACTCTCTATCTCTTCAACGTTAACGATAATTGTGTGATTCTTGTTTTTGTTTTTAACACCACACCACTTACAGATAGCATCACAACAGCTCATCCCTCTCACTGACTGACTGGGTTTTAATATCTACGGCACAAAGCCTCGCCCCTGCAAAACAAAGTAACCCCCCCACTTTCATAAAAAGAAAGTCCTATTGCACCATTTGATGGGAAAGGATAAAGTGGCGAGAAGAGAGGGAAGAGGGGAGGGCTCCAGAGGCTGCCCTCCAGTGCTGGTCTAGGATCTGCTTTCCCTGAACAACCCTAACCAGAACCATCCTGAGCTACATAGCGCTTGACCCGGGACCAGTGCTTAAGGGCACTTTCAAACAACACTTGAACGGTTGGCGGGGGAAGGGGGGGGCACTGAAGGGAAGTGAGTTGAAGGGAATGGGGAAAAGGGTGATTGATAACATAAGGAACAAGTTTTTATTTTTTACTACTAAAACAATCTCTAAAACAATACTTTCCTGATTTAACTTGTGGCAGCCCCAGACAAGGAGGGCTGCACAAATTGTGCAAACACCTGATTTCAACGTTTTTACAAAACGACAAACGCCCCTGCTCCCCCGCTTCTGCATCTGGTGGGAAATCCTAGGGGAAGGGGGAGAGGAGAGGGGAAGTACAGACTGATTTTATCCCCTATCCCCTTCTTTGTCCAGAGTTTTTGCTGTTGATGTTGTTGTGATTTTTTTTTCTTTTTATGCTGGAGAAGGAACACAATAGAGCCACGAGAGAAAAAAACAGGCCACAGTAAAACTGGTTATTTCCACGATAACGAGAGAAAAGCAACATCATGTCCACGGGGAGACTCAGAGAAGCATGGTTAAAACTATTTTTCCTTATGTAGTTGTCCTTTTTCATGGTTATTACATCCTCCTGTTGTTGGAATATGAATCTAGCGAAGATCTCTGAGTTTCTTCTTCTGCCTTTTTTCTCCGCGCTCTGCTGGGAGCTGGTCAGTGTCGTTTTAACGTTGATTCTTCAAAGCCTCACAACCAAAAGTCTCTTTACATAATCTCTTTGTGGTGTCTGTTCACACAGGATTCACCAAACACATGTACAGACATGAATTATCAGCTCCCCCAGTGAGGACTCAGTCTTAATGGCAATAACTGAAGGTGCAAAGATTGGTCACACTACACGGTGGCTCCTGACGTCCTTTTTTTTGTCGCTCAGGAGCCGACAGATTTCAGGCTTTCAGTTTCTCTTCTCACTACAATCACTAAAAACTGTGCAGGCCGATGGCTTGGTCAGACCAGGGTTGACTGTGTTTGAGTGCTCACACTGCACAGACGTGTCCATGCACAGCGTGTTTGTGAATGTATATGTATATGTATGTGTGTCTGTGTGTGTGCTGTCTGTCTTGCAGCATCAAGGGGCCGTGGAATATCAGTGGAGGTCATTGGGGTTGTGTTTGCGTCCCGACCACAGTGCTGAGGAGTGGACGGGGGAAGGGGGGAGGAGAACGAGGTCAAGTCAATGGCATCTGAGGGCTGGTTGGCTGGCTGGCAACAGCAAACTGCATCTGCACGATAAGTGACAAAGTGCCTTTGTGTGTCGCGGTCCTTGGTCGTGGCTCCTGGGGGGCCAAAAACCAAGAGTAACAGTCTGACTGATTTTGTGTGTGTGTGTGTGTGTGTGTGTGTGTGCGCGCGCGCGCGCGTGTGTACAACAGAGTTTGTGTGTCAAACTACAAACTACTGTACAAATGCGCTGAGAGCAGACCTGGGCAGTAGGGTGAGCAGAACGCATTGGAGGTGAAGGAGAGAAGAAGCACTTGACTCATCATGACTTGCATGAGATTCAATCACATTTGAGGCTTTTTTCTTTTTAAAGGTCTGATTAGACAATCCAAGTTTGGATATTGGTGACCTGTATTCCATATTTCTGCCCAGGTCTAGTGGAGATTAGTGCCAGTAGAGCGGATACCACTCGGGCCATCCTTTCTGGTTTAAATACTCCTCTTTCTCCCTCTTCGTCTTCTTCTTTTCTTATCCGCCCTGTCGTCCTCTCCAGCTTAAGATCCTTCACTTTTGGGCTCCTCAGGACTCCGCCCTTTGTCCCCCTGCTTCTCCGCCCCTCCATCCTCCCGGGTTGATTGACCGAACGAGGAGCTGTAGGACAGGGCGGGGCTGGCTTCGGCTGAGCATCCGGGCTCAAGGGATCCGGGCGTGGCTGTCTGCATGATCTTCTGACGAACTTCGCGGATCTTCAGCTGCAGGCACACCTTGTTGGGGAAAGTGTCGGAGTAGCGTGCCTGGAAGGCAGCTGTGGCCTGAGCTGGAGAGAGCAGAAGGAGTAGAATGTTAGATCAAAGGAACTATCAGCACACATCCTGTACAGAGGTGTGGAGGAACTTGTTATAAGTACTGCTAGGTACAGGTACTCGAGTAACTTTTCAAAATGATGGAGTAGCTCATTCTGTCCTGACGAAATCATGTCGAGTGCTCCTGACCATTGACTTTGATCTTAAGCACAGCCTAGATGCAGACCCATCTTGGATGTGCTTAAGGTCAAGGTCAGTGGCCTAGGGGAGTAACATTTTTTGTGAAATCATAAATGCCCAGATCTCCTGACCTTTCACCTTGACCTTGAGCACAACACGGATGCAGACCTACCTGAGGATCATTGTGAGTGACTTTGGTGACCACTGAAGCAATTGCCTAGGAGTAGTAGTGATTCCTGTGAAATGTAGACAGACGGACAGATGGACATTGGATGCCACGTCATCGCATTAACGCCTTTCTTCTTTGCTGGAATGAGCTAAAAATGTACATTCCTGAGTAGTGTTGCTGCAGTATACTTTTTACTCAGAGTGGTAGCTTAGAGGTAGAGTATCTGCCCCAAAACCGGGAGGTTGGGGGTTCAAGCCCTGGCTGGGTCATGCCAAAGAAAAATGGAACTTCCTGTGGTCCAGTTTGGTGTTCAGCAAAAATGGAATGGAAGAGGGAATTTGTATTTTGTATACTTTATTAATCCCCAGAGAGAAATTCAGGGCATCCACCTGGATGGGTGCAGCGCCAAACCCTTCACCATTCACACACACATTGGGCCACTTTAGAGTCTCCAGTTAACCTAACTTGCATGTCTTTGGCCTGTGGGAGGAAACTGGAGTACCCGGGGTAAACCCACGCAGACACGGGGAGAACATGCAAACTCCACACAGAAGGGTCATTGATGGTCAAGGGGTGGGATCGAACCCATGATGGTCAGGGGTGGAATAGATCTCGTGACCTTCTTACTGTGCTGCCACAGTGCTGACCACTGCACCACCAAGCTGCCACATGCGGGTGGCAGTGGCTCAGGGGGTAGAGCAGGCCGTCTAATAACCAGAGGGTTGGTGGTTCGAATCCTGCTCTCCCCAGACATCCTGCCATTGTGTCCCTGGGCAAGACACTTTACCCACCTTGCCTCCACTGTCCATGACACTGGACATGAATGTGTATAAATGTTCGGTAGTGGTCAGAGAGGCCGTTGGTGCGGATTGGCAACCACATTTCCATCAGTCTGCCCCAGGGCAGCTGTGGCTATAGCAGTAGCTGACCACTACTATTGTCTGTGGAGTGAATGAATAATGTATCCATTGAAAAGCGTGATATAAATCCAGCGCATTCTTGAGTACATTTATGAAGGAAAAAATGTACTTTTAGCACAAGTAAATTTGGTTGTACTCTGAGTTACGTTTGATTTCAGTGATTTGAAATTTTCTTGTTAGAACTGTAACTTTTTTAACCCTGTCTTTATTATTCCTTCTGGTAAGTTTATCATTTTATTTCCAGCTCAGTTCCTAAAGAACAAGAAAAAATGTTGTAAATTTATGCAAAAACTGTTAAATCACAAAAACTCACACATTATTTAAAAAAAAGTTAAATTTGTAAAAATATCTCCAAAATATACATGGAAACCAGACCGTCAATTACAGAGTAGCTCATTCTGACCAGGTGAAATCACCCCTCCTGACTGTTGACCTTGATCCAAAGCACATCCCAGATTCAGACCTATCTAGGACGTGCTTAAGGTCAAAGTCAATGGCCTAGGAGGGGTAACGGTTTTCGTGAAATCATGAATGCTCAGATCTCATGACCTTTAACAATGACCTTGACCTCAACCTGGATGCAGACCTACCTGAGGGTCATTGTGAGTGAGTTTGGAGACCACTGGGGAAAATGTCTAGGAGGAGTAGCGATTCCCGTGAAATGAGGACAGACAGACAGATGCCGTGTCGTTGCATTAGCTCCTTTCAGCAAAATTTATGACAAAAAAAAAATCAATTCATGAAATTTTTTAAATCATGTATTAAATGAATTAAAATGAATTAGAAATTATTAACATAAACTACTCATTTCTGTAAAAAAAAGTTTAAAGTGACAATAAAATTAGAAATTCTGATAATTTAGTGAGAATAAAATCATTAATCATTAGTGAAGTAACTCAAGTAACTTTTCTGGAATCTACTCTTACAGTGCATCTGGAAAGTATTCACAGCGCTTCACTTTTTCCACATTTTGTTATGTTACAGCCTTATTCCAAAACGGAATAAATTAATTTTTTTCCTCAAAATTGTACACACAAAACCCCATAATGACAACATGATTTTTTATTTTTTTTTTTTTTAGATTTTTGCAAATTTATTAAAAATAAAAAACTAAGAAATCACATGTACATAAGTATTCACAGCCTTTGCTCAATACTTTGTTGATGCACCTTTGACAGCAATTACAGCCTCAAGTCTTTTTGAATATGATGCCACAAGCTTGGCACACCTATCTAAGATAAGATAAGATAAGCCTTTATTAGTCCCACAACGGGGAAATTCCAGGATTGTAACAGCACAGGGATAGCAACACTCAGAGCAACAATCAGAAGGCAAGAAAAAAAACAAGCAAGCAAGAGCAGCTAATATACATATGTACATATTACTATAAAATATATATATACACACACACAGACACACAGTGCAGAGCATTGTAGCTGGATGGAATAAATATATGAATATGTAAACACACAGTGCGGAGCATTGCAGCTAGATGGAATAAATACTGTATATAGATATATAAATATAAACACACCCAGTGCGGAGCATTGTAGCTAGATGGAATAAATATGTAAATATATAAACACACACAGTGCAGAGCATTGTTGCTAGATGGGATGAAACAGCACAACCGTCTACTTAGTTATCATACATGGTATGATTATGTGCCCATACATATTCTCACTCTCCATAGCGACCGGTATTTTCCTAGTTGTATGCCGGAGGGGACCATTGTGTAAGTCTATTGCATCTTTGCATTCAAAAAACTATTAGTTTGTTACGTCTTTTTGCTATCTCTGCGAGCAGCCCTGCTTAGGTTGTACAGTCTGACAGCCGTTGGTAGGAAGGACCTGCGAAACCTCTCGGTTGTGCACCTGGGATGATGTAGTCTGCTGCTAAATGAGCTCCTCAGTCCATTCAGTATGTCCTGCATAGGGTGGAACTCGGACTCCAGCAGAGATGACAGTTTAGCCACCGTCCTTCTCTCTCCTATCTCCTCCATCTTTGGGCAGTTTCGCCCATTCCTCTTTTCAGCACCTCTCAAGCTCCATCAGGTTGGATGGGAAGCGTCTGTGCACAGCCATTTTCAGATCTCTCCAGAGATGTTCAATTGGATTCAAGTCTGGGCTCTGGCTGGGCCACTCAAGGACATTCATAGAGTTGTCCTGAAGCCACTCCTTTGATATCTTGGCTGTGTGCTCAGGGTCGTTGTCCTGTTGAAAGATGAACCACCACCCCAGTCTGAGGTCAAGAGCGCTCTGGAGCAGGTTTTCATCCAGGATGTCTCTGTACATTGCTGCATTCATCTTTCTCTCTATCCCGACTAGTCTCCCAGTTCCTGCCGCTGAAAAGCATCCCCACAGCATGCTGCAGCCACCACCATGCTTCACTGTAAGGATGGTATTGGCCTTGTGATGAGCGATGCCTGGTTTCCTCCAAACATGACGCCTGGCATGCAGCCACCAAAAAAAACATGTAGGTTTAGGGCGCTCGCGCACGCAGCGACCAGCAGCCGGTGGCTTGTCACTAGACTGCAAACCAAGTCTACCTACGGGTACAAATAAGTAACAAAAAAAAAAAAAAAAAAAAAAAAAAAAAAAAAAAAAAAAAAATTCATGCCAAAGAGTTCAATCTTTGTCTCATCAGACCAGAGAATTTTGTTTCTCATGGTCTGAGAGTCATTCAGGTGCCTTTTGGCAAACTCCAGGCAGGCTGCCACATACCTTTTACTAAGGAGTGGCTTCCGTCTGGCCACTCTACCATACAGGCCTGATAGGTGGATTGCTGCAGAGATAGTTGTCCTTCTGGAAGATTCTCCTCTCTCCACAGAGGAACACTGGAGCTCTGACAGTGACCATCGGGTTCTTGGTCACCTCCCTGACTAAGGCCCTTCTCCCCCAGTCGCTCAATTTAGATGGCCAGTCAGCTCTAGGAAGAGTCCTGGTGGTTCAGAACTTCTTCCATTTACAGATGATGGAGGCCACTGTGCTCAATGGGACCTTCAAAGCAGCAGAAATTTTTCTGTACCCTTTCCCAGATTTGTACCTTGAGACAATCCTGTCTCGAAGGTCTACAGAGAATTCCTTTGACTTCATGCTTGGTTTGTGCTTTGACATGCACTGTCAACTGTGGGACCTTATATAGACAGGTGTGTGCCTTTCCAAATCATGTCCAACTGAATTTACCACAGGTGGACTCCAACTAAGCTGTAGAAACATCTCAAGGATGATCAATGGAAACCGGATGCACCTGAGCTCAATTTTGAGCTTCATGGCAAAGGCTGTGAATACTTATGTACATGTGATTTCTTAGTTTTTTATTTTTAATAAATTTGCAAAAATCTAAAAAAAAACCCAAACCAACAACTTTTTGACGTTGTCATTATGGGGTATTGTGTGTAGAATTTTTTTTTTAAATCAACAATCTTTTTATTGAATTTTCCAATAAACAAAATAAACATACATAACAACATAAATAGATGAAAATGATTCCCTTGTGGGAATGTGGAAATGATGAGACAGATTTCTCTCATGGCAGCTTTATTCACATTTGCCAACATCTCAAAGAAGAAAGAGGACATTATAGGGAACTCTCGTCCTTAAATACCAGGACTCTCACAGTTCACAAGTCTCATATTATAATCACCAGTAACAATGCATCTCCTCTTTAATCCTCTAATATCACCCCCACAGTCTCAAGCCCTGCATACCAAAGCTAACTTCCTCGCAGCTTCCTGTTATCTCCAAGGAAGCTCTGTCTTTGTTCTGATCTAAAATGTGAGGCCTTACATCAGTCACAAAGTAGGTCACATATGTGTGGCCACACCAGCCCCCCCAAACATTTTAGAACAAACAAGAGAATAACAGCATGCATGCCGTGATAGAATCAATACACATCAGTCCACATGCTGTCTAGGCTTCAGTCTCCTGCCGTATCTGCTGTAGCCGGGATTCAACATCTCCGCGGCGCTGTCACGCTGGGGGTTTGCTGTCTGGGGGTGGAAACCTTTCAGTGGAGGCGGTGGAGACCTGTCAGTCTCTGCGGGTGTTCTGGGGAAACATTACTCTGTGAAGCCCCCCGTGGGGGTCTACCTCACCGCGGGGCCCTTGCCAACAGCACTTGCTCATCCGCCACCACAAAAGCGGGTTTGAGTCCGTTTATGCCAACTTTTTCTTTCCTACCCCCCAAATCTAGCAAAAACTGCTTGTCCCCTGTTTCCAGCACTCTGAACGGTCCGTCATAAGGTGGTCGCAGTGGGGGTCGATGCGCATCGTGTCTGACAAAAACAAACTCTGCGTTCTTCAAAGCTTTAGGCACAAAAACGCGCGGAAAACTGTGGTGCACGGGGCCGGGCAGCGTGCTTGATTCTATGTTACTCTGCAACAGCTGAGACGGGGAGGTGTCTGGCGCCGGGTTATCTGGGAGAAACTCCCCAGGCAGCCGAAGTGGTTGCGCAAACACGAGCTCCGCTGGGGAGGCTTCTAAGTCCTCTTTAGGCGCAGAATGCAACCCCAATAAAATCCACGGTAATTTGTCTACCCAATTTGCATCCGTCAGTGACGCTCTGAGAGCCGCTTTCAATGACCTATGAAAACGTTCGCATAACCCGTTAGCCTGCGGATTGTACGCGGTTGTGCGGTGAATTGTGACACCCAGGCTGCGGGCCATTGTCGACCAAAGTTCGGACACAAATTGAGGGCCTCTGTAGGACGTAATGTCCGACGGAACTCCGAAACACGCCACCCAAGCTGTTAAAAACACGCGCGCTACCTCCTCGGCCGTGGTTGATGCCAGCGGAACCACTTCAGGCCAGCGTGTGGTGCGGTCCACCATTGTCAGAAGGTGTGTGCACCCCTGTGACGGCAGGAGGGGCCCCACGAGGTCCACATGAACGTGATCGAACCTCTTGGCCAGAATGTGAAACGGCTCCAAAGGAGCCCTCGTGTGCCTGTGTACTTTGGCTTGTTGACACGCCGTGCAGGCTGCTGCCCACTCTTTAACTTGTTTGCGAAGACTCGGCCACACAAATTTCTCTCCTACCATTTTGACCGACGCGCGCACTCCCGGGTGCGCCAAAGAATGAATCGAGTCAAAAATGCGGTGGCACCACGTGGCCGGTACTACTGGACGCGGCCGTCCAGTGGAGACATCGCAGATTAGGGGGGCAGCACCCTGTTCTCCAGCCTTAACCCTGTTGGTCCAGACTGGAGGGCGCGCACATCCGCGTCACTAACCTGCTCCGCGGCCATGGCTGCGTAATCTATTCCTACGCTGACTGGGGCCGCCACGGCGCACGAGAGGCAATCTGCCACTACATTCAGTTTGCCCGCCACATGCTGAATATCAGTGGTAAACTCTGAGATCGCGGCCAGCTGTCTCTGCTGCCGGCCTGACCACGGTTCGGAAACCTTGGCCATCGCGAATGTTAGTGGCTTGTGGTCAACAAACGCGGTGAAACGGCGTCATTCCAGCCAGAACTGAAAGTGGCGGATGGCCAAATGGAGAGCCAGCAGCTCCCTGTCGAACGCGCTGTATTTACATTCGCTATCGTGCAAGGTCCTGCTGAAAAAGGCAAGGGGCTGCCAAACCCCGGCTACATGCTGCTCCACGACCGCCCCTATGGCCACATCTGACGCGTCAGTAGTGAGCGCTATGCGGGCCGTTGGGTCTGGGTGTGCCAACAACGCAGCCTATGCCAAGGCTGCTTTTACCTCCGAGAACGCTTGGTCCCGCTCCAGGGACCACTCGATCTTATCCGCGGGTTTCTGTTTTTTGAACGCGGCATACAGCTGCTGCATGAGTTGCGCCGCGCGGGGGAGAAAACGGTTATAAAAATTCACCATTCCCAAAAACTCCTGCAACGCCCTGACTGTCTGTGGCCGGGGAAAATCTGCCACAGCACGCACTTTGTCAGGCAGCGGAACCGCTCCTTCGGGGGAGACGCGGTGTCCTAAAAAATCGATCTGCGCCACCCCAAACTGACACTTCGCTGGGTTGATTATTAACCTGTGATCTCCCAACCTCCGGAAAACTGTGGCCAGGTGGTTTTCGTGTTCGTCTTCGGACGCGTTGGCTACCAAAATATCGTCCAAGTAGACGAACACGAAAGGGAGATCGCGAAGCACCGCGTCCATCATACGTTGGAACGTCTGTGCAGCCCCTTTAAGCCCGAATGGCATGCGCAAAAACTCGAACAGGCCAAATGGAGTTATTACCGCTGTTTTGGGTATGTCCTCAGCACGCACTGGGACTTGGTGGTAACTGCGGACCAAATCTATCTTAGAAAAAACACGAGCCCCTGTCAAATGAACGGAAAAATCTTGGATATGTGGGATTGGGTAGCGGTCGTGCGCTGTAGCGTTGTTTAACCTGCGGAAATCCCCGCAAGGTCGCCATGATCCATCAGCCTTCGGGACCATGTGTAGCGGGGAAGCCCACGGACTGTTTGAACGCCTGATAATGCCCAACCTCTCCACGTTGGCGAACTCCTCGCGCTCTATGGCCAGTTTAGCTGCGTCCAAGCGCCGAGCTTTTGCAAAAATGGGTGGTCCGGTAGTGGTAATAAAATGTTCCACCCCGTGTCTAGCGACGGTTGCCGAAAATGTGGGGACCGTGAGTGCTGGGAACTGAGTGAGCAGTGTGTGGAACTTACCGCTTGCAGCTGTGACGTTGGCTTGTGCTGTTGGCGGGGCCACTCGCGCTGTACAGGGAATAGAATCAAAAGAAAATGCATTAACCAGGCGCCTGATAGCGAGATCAACCAACAAACCATGTGAGCACAAAAAATCAGCCCCCAACATATTGAAATTCACTGCTGCTATAACAAAAGTCCACTCAAATGTATGGCCGTGTAGAGACAGAAGCAGAGTCTTCTCACCAAAGGTCTTAATCTCCGAGCCGTTCGCTGCTGCCACCCCGGGACGTCTGGAACCTGCTAGCCTGTCCGCGTAGGAAGGTGTGATGAAACTCAACTGGGAGCCTGTGTCCACGAGGAAATGCCTCCCCGAGCGTGCGTCCAACAAGTAGAGCAGCTTGTTCTCCTCCCTGAGGGCTGTGGCTGCTACCGACCCCCGGTCGTTTCCCGAACGCTTGAACTGGCACGGTGGTACACATTTGCATGCCCTCTCTGCGAAGCGGCGATGGTAGAAACAAAGGACGTCTCCTCCGCGTTCCCTGGCTCCCGCCGCCGCCGTCGTCGGTGGGTCTGCTACTGCTGCCTCTGGCCCCCTGCCATCTCCGGTCGTCGTGCCGAGTTCCGCTGCTGCGGCCATGGCCGCGCGCTGTCTGTTGGCGTTGACAATTCGCTGCGCCTCCCGGGCCAGCGCGCGGTAGTCCCGCTGGGCCAACAACAGCGAACTGGTCAGGGTCGCTCTCGTCGCTGACGGCAGGGTCCTGAGGAAGAGGTGGGTGAAGATGAAGTGGTGGTCGACTGAGCCTTTCAACCTCAACATCTTCTCCATCAGATTAACGGGCGTGTCATCTCCCAACTCAGTCAGCGCCAGGAGTTTCTCTGCTCGCTCCTCAACGGAGGGGGTGAAGTGCTGGATGAGTGCAGCCTTCAACGCGCCGTATTTGTCGCTGTCTGGCGGCTGCTCGATAAGGCTCTCCACATGCTGAGCCGTGTGGTTGTCCAGTTTTGCGACCACATGGTAGAATTTTGTGTCGTCTACCGATATCCCCCGGAGGTTGAACTGTGCCTCAACCGCGTGGAACCAGGAGCGCGGATTGTTCTGCCAAAAGTCCGGTAGCTGGACCGTAGCGGTATTCGCTTGGCTGGGGGCTCCTGACGAGGCTGGCCCCGGGGAATTCTCTTCTTGCTGCATGCTACGTCTTGGGTCACCAGTGTGGGAATGTGGAAATGATGAGACAGATTTCTCTCATGGCAGCTTTATTCACATTCGCCAACATCTCAAAGAAGAAAGAGGACATTACAGGGAACTCTCGTCCTTAAATACCAGGACTCTCACAGTTCACAAGTCTCATTGCATCACAGGTTACATTGCATTATAATCGCCAGTAACAATGCATCTCCTCTTTAATCCTCTAATATCACCCCCACAGTCTCAAGCCCTGCATACCAAAGCTAACATCCTCGCAGCTTCCTGTTATCTCCAAGGAAGCTCTGTCTTTGTTCTGATCTAAAATGTGAGGCCTTACATCAGTCACAAAGTAGGTCACATATGTGTGGCCACACTCTAAACATTGTGTACTGCATCCAAAAAAAAAAGAGGGAAAAAAAGGGGGGGCGACATATTCATAATACACCTGGTGGAAACCAATATATGTATAAGATGGGACTAATGACAAATCCTTAAAGAGGAAAAAGATACAAAGTTAATAAAGTTGGAAGTCAGATCTTCTCTGTATTAATCAATATGTATAAACAGATGAGAGAAAAAGTAAAAAAAAAACCCAAAAATGGATGCAAACAAACATAGGAGATCAGTGGGGATCAAGGAAATGTCTTAAAAAGGGTCCCCAAACACTGTTAAATTTCACCCTTTGGTTCTTAACAGAATACCGGATCTTTTCCAACAGGACATGACATCCGACAACCACCGAGTATGAGTCGGCAGGGCAACACCCTTCCATCTTACTAAGATAGCCCGTCTGGCCAGGAGAAAGGCAAAGGACAGCATACAACGCACTTTAGAGGGAACATTAAGATTCCCTGAGAAACAACCAAATAGAGCTAAAAGAGGGTCGGGAGTAATTGTCGTACCAGAAACAATAGAAAAAGATTGAAAAACCTCCTGCCAAAATGTTCTAAGACTGGGTCAGGTCCAGAACGAGTGAATCAGAGTTGCTTCATCAGTGCCACAGTTGTCACACTGAGGGTTCAAGTCAGAATAAATACGAGAGAGTCTAGTCTTAGACATGTGGGCACACTGAACAACCTTAAACTGTAATAAAGAGTGACGAGAACAAAGCGAAGTAGAATGAACAAGCCCCAAAATTGAATCCCAGGTATCGTCTGATAATTGCAAGTTCAGATCCTGTTCCCAGGCTGCCCTGAGCTATGGAGGTATGATTTAAAGAGGTCAGTTTACTGTAGACTTTTGAAATGAGACCTCTGACAGACAGCTTAAGGATTAGGATATCTTCTATTAAGGAGCTCTGGGAAAATTGTGGGAAAACTAATAACTGACTTTGAAGAAAATGCCTAATTTGTAAATATCTGAAAAAAAATGAGTTCTTCGGAGTCCAAATTTATTAGAAAGTTGATCAAAAGAAGCAAAATTTCCATTGATGAATAAATCCTTAAAATATTTAATGCCCATAGCCTGCCAGTCCTTAAAGGCTTGATCTGTAGCTGGAGGAAAAGGGTAGTTAGAAAAAATAGGGCTCTGAAGGGAAAAATCACACAGTTTAAAGTGTTTCCTGAACTGAGCCCACACTCTGAGAGATTGTTGGACTACTGGGTTAGTTATAGGCAGAGATGTAGAGAGAGGATATGAGGCACCCAAAAAAGTGCCAAGAGGGGTATTTTGAGCTGAGCTGACTTCCATAGCCAGCCATGATGCAGAGCTGGTCTGGCTACCATTTGCCCAGTATAACAGAGGGCGGATATTAGCCACCCAATAGTACAAACAAACATTGGGTAATGCTAGCCCACCGTTTAGCTTAGACTTCTGTAGGTGTGTTCTAGAAACCCAAGGGTGTTTGCCTTTCCAAATGTAAGAACTAAGTACTGAATCTAAAGAATAAAAAAACAACAACTTTGGCCTAAAAACTGGAATAGACTGAAAAAGGTAAAAGAATTTAGGGAGAAGATTCATTTTTACAGAATTAACTCGTCCAGCTAAGGTAAAGGATAAGGGTGACCACTTAGACAAGCTCTGCTTAACCTGATTTAAAAGTTTGAAAAGGTTTTCTTTAAACATTAATCTATAATTTCTTGTAACATTGACTCCAAGATAAGTAAATTGTTCTTTTACTAACCTGAAAGGAAAACAAGAAAGATCCAACTCAAGAGCTTTATTATTTATAGGAAATAATTCACTTTTGTGCAAATTTAATTTATAACCTGAGAAATGACCAAAATCCGAAAGTAGGGATAATATGGAAGGAAGTGTGGAAGAAGGATTTGAGATGAAAGGCAATAAATTATCGGCGTATAGTGCCAGCTTATGTTTGATATGATACCTATGGATACCGGAAATAAAGGGGCTATTACAAAGTGATATCGCAAGTGGTTCAAAAGCTATATCAAACAGTAGGGGACTTCGAGGGCAGCTTTGGCGCGTACCTCTCTGTAAATAAATGGGTTTGGATTTTTGCTGATTGGTAAGAACACAAGCGGTAGGACAAAGATAAAGTAATTTTATCCATGATCGAAAAATTGGAGCCAAAGCCAAATTTCTGTAAAGATTTAAACAAATAGGGTCACAACACGGTCAAAGGCTTTTTCCGCAGCGAGGGAAAGAATACATTCTGGTGCAGTATTTGGGTAAGTATGTAGAGTGTGTAGAATTTTTTTTTTTTTTTTAATTTAAGTTTTTGTAAAGGGTATACAGGTCGTTACAGCAATGCATTGTTTACATTTTCATCACATGTTCCCTTATTTTCTGATATCTGACAACATTGGAAGATTAATTCTTACAACACCCCTTTTTTTTTTTTTTAAAGTGAAAGAAAAAGTGAAATTAAAGAGAAAAAAAACAAAAAACATAACAAAAAAACAAACAAACCAGTAAAAAAAAACAAACAAAAAGAAAAAGTAAGTAAATAAAGATAAAAGAGCATCTGAGTAGCATTGGAACAAAGAGCGGAACCATTATTGAAATGGTATTTGTCAAAGATTAGATCTAATGGAAGACACATATGCGGTCCAGGGTTGCCAAAAGTTCATGAACCCATCCATGTCCTGTCTCAGTGCGAATGTCAACTTTTCCATCGAGTAAATGTCTTGGATCACGTTAGTCCAATCTTCAGGTGTAGGACAGTCCTTCAACATCCATTTTTTAGTTAGAGCTTTTTTGCTTGCCAATATTAAAACATTGAATAAGTATTTTTCTCCTCGTCTTTCCAGTGAGTCCGGTAGTAAACCCAAATACAAAGTTACAAAAGAAAAGGGAACTGTAATTTTGAATATTTTCCCCAATATTGTCTGTACCTTGGTCCAATATTGGTGGATAACTGGGCATGACCAAAACACATGAAAATGATTTGCAGTCTTTTCACCACACAAGCGCCAACAGTTCAATCCCTTATGGGTAAATTTGTTTTGTGCAGGTGTTCTGAAAAATCTTGCCAAGTTTTTCTATCCAAATTCTCTCCACTGCAGGGATGAGGTACTTTTCCATTGCTGTTTATTTAGCTTTTCCCATATTTCCAGTTGTAAAGTGAAATTCCCCTCTTTTTCCCATCTCTCTTTTATATAAGATGTGTTGTCTCCTTTTAAGTCTTGAAGACCTTGGTATATTTTAGAAATGTATCTGATCCCTGGGATCCCTTTATATGCCATTAAGAAGACCTTCAGAACACCTGACTGGGCCCTTTCCAAAACCTCCTTTTTAAGTATATTGTTTATGTGGTGTCTAAGCTGGAAGAACCTGTAAAGGTCTTGATTTATTAGGCCTTGTTTTTTCAAATCTTCAAAACTTCTTAAGATTTGCCCTTTAAAAAAATGGTAATATTTTATCAGCCCTTTCTCCTTCCACTTTTTAAATCTGGTGTCTGTTTTATTAGGAGTAAAGTCCTGATCATAGGCAATCCATTGCAGAAGTCGATAGGGCTCTTTAGTTTGATTCTCTCTGACTATCTTAAACCAAATTTTTAGCGGGGTCTCTATCCACGGGTTAGTGTTATTCAAAAGCTTAGGTAAGGCATTGTTCCCTATTATCGCCTGTAGGGGGATGTCACTTGTTATTTGGCATTCGATCTCCTTCCATTGTGCAGTGTAGACTGGGTTACATATCTCTACTAAAGTTTTAATTTGTGCGGCTTTAAAGTAGTCCCTGATATTTGGCAGCGCGAGCCCACCTTTGTCTTTGTTTAGCTGTAGGGTTCTATATCTGATTCTAGGTCTCTTGCCCTGCCATATGAATCTTGAGATCCTTCTGTCCAGCTCCTGCCATGTTTTTTTGGGAGGTTCTACCGGTATTGTTTGGAAAAGGTATAGAAGACGTGGAAGTATATTCATTTTGACTGCTTCAATTCTTTGTGCAGTACCCAAGAATGGTATCATATTCCATCTTGCTAGGTCAGATTTTATTTTTGTCACCAGTGGATCATAGTTTAGTGATATAATTTTGTTGAGTTGTTTCGAGATATTGACCCCCAGATATTTCATAGATTCCGACTCCCAGTTAGTTTTGAGTTTGCTTAGTGAATAATGATTTGGGTCATAGTTGAATGTTAAAACTTGGGTTTTATGCATGTTTAATTTGTACCCCGATAAATCTCCATACTCTGAAAAAACTGAGGTTAGTTCTGGTAAAGAAGTGTTCGGCTGCCCTAGGTATATTAAAATGTCATCAGCAAAGAGTGCTATTTTATGTTCCTTCTGACCAAGTGTAATACCTTGAATTTTTTGGTTTTGTCTTATCCAATGGCTCAGAGGTTCTATGAAGATTGCAAAGAGCAGTGGAGACAGGGGGCAGCCCTGACGACATCCTCTTTCCAGTTCAAAAGATGATGATAAATTACCGTTAATCCTTATTTTAGCTGTTGGTTTTTTATATAATGCCTGTATAGTTCTAATGAAGTTGTTATGAAAATTGAAACTGGATAAGATTCTATATAGAAAAGACCAGTCGACCGAATCGAATGCTTTTTCAGCATCTAATCCCAATATGACTGCATTTAAGTTATATTTTTTTATATGATGAATTATGTGTAAAGTACGTCGAATGTTGTCTTGTGTCTGTCTTTGTCTTATAAAACCTGTTTGGTCTAAATGAATTAGGTCTGTCAGTATATTTTCTAACCTTTTGGCAAGGATAATGGTAAAAAGCTTATAGTCCTGATTTAGTACACTGATTGGTCTGTAGTTGGAGCACTCTAGTTTATCCTTTTCAGGTTTAGGTATAACTGCAATGACCCCTTCTCTCCAGGAGGGGGGGATTTCCCCTGTGTGGAGGACATAATTAAATGTTTTCAGGAGGAGAGGAGATAGTTGCTGTTTAAAGGTTTTGTACCACTCTGCTGTATAGCCATCAGCTCCTGGGGATTTGTTAGCTTTAAGTTTCATAATTGCTTTTTCCAATTCTTTAGGATGTATTTCTGACAGTAGTGTTTTATTTTGTGACTCCGTAAGTTGGGGAAGGTTTAATGTGTTTAGGAATGCCTCGGATGCGTTTTTATGTTTTTTGTGGGAGTATAAGTTCTTATAGTAATTCTCGAAGCTTTTAAGAATATCCTGAATTCTGAATTTTATTTCCTTTGATACTGGGTCTCTGATTTTGTAGATTGCTCTTTCTGTTTGATGTTTCCTCAATTTATAGGCTAGCAATTTTGCCGATTTACTGCCTGCTTCATAGTATTTTTGTTTCAGAAATGTAAGTTTCTTCTGGATTTCTATTGTGTAGATCTCATTTATTTGGTTTTTAATTTCCTTAATCTTGAGCGAGTCAGTAGAATGAGTGTTGCCTTTGTGTTCTTTTTCTAGGTTCCTAAGTTCTGACTCTAATGTGGATAGTTTTTCTTGTCTCAGTTTCTTTTGGGTTGCCAGTTTTGCAATAATCTTTCCTCTTATTACAGCTTTGCAAGCATCCCACAGTATTAAAGGGGATACTTCTCCATTATCGTTATCTTCCAAATATCTGAGAATATCTGATTCCAATTCATCTTTCAATGGTCCTTTCAGGACATTTGAATTTAACCTCCAAGAAAATGTATTATTTGTGTATTTTTGGATATTTAAGTCCATGTAGATCGGACTGTGGTCGGAGAGATCCATCAGTCCTATTTTACATGTTTTTACTCTTCCAATGTCTCTATTAAACATAAAAAAATAGTCAATCCTTGAGTAAGATGAATGTGGAGTTGAGTAAAATGTATAGTCTTTTACACTGGGGTTGAGTTCCCTCCACACGTCACAGATTCCCATTTCTTTTAGTAGCATCCGAGTCTTCCTGTTTTGGGTGTTATTTTGATGTGGGGAATTACCAGAAGCATCCCAGTATGGATTCAGTCTAAGATTGAAGTCCCCACCACATATCACTAAACCTTGAGCTTTAGTTATCATTAGGTCGAATACATTTTTATAAAATTTCCAGTTAGCCCCTGGGGGAGCATACACATTCAGCAGGGTGATATCTTCTCCCTCTAGCCGCCCAGTTACCAAACTGTATCTCCCTTCTTTATCTTTGTGTTCTGATTTTTTTTCAAATGTAATTTTGGTTGATATCAATGTCGCTACTCCCCTCCTCCTCCCTGATTTATATGAAGATGAAGAGATCATTTTAAACCCTTGTCTACTGAGTTTATTGTGTTCCACGTCTGTTAGGTGGGTTTCTTGTAAAAATATTATTCCTGCTTTGTCTTTTTTCATTTTGCCTAGAATCTTGGATCTTTTAACTGGATTCAGGATTCCTTTTACATTATATGACATTATTTTGGTTACACCCTGTTTCTCCATTGTGTTGTTTTGTTTAGTATAACTGTGTGGTGGCCCTCATTTGTGCTACTCAGAAACTGAAAGAACATTAAAAACAAGAAAAACATTAAGAACATAGTGTAAAAAACTTTAAAACAAAAAGCTGTCATAAGAACTTCCTGAGCTGAGGTCTTTTTAAAGACCCTGTAAGAGCCTTGATGGAGTGAAGGCCCTGAGGGAAATTCCTCAAACTCTGTTACGTGTTGAGGGCCCTCTCTTACCACTGAAAGTAGTCCCATGCTTTTAACGTGAGTTTCAGAACCCAATCCAAACTTGTAATGATTTTTTTTTTTTTTCCTTTTATGCCTAAACCCTGTGAAATTGTGTGCACCCTCCCACCCCCATCACATCAAACATTCACGCAAAAACAGTATTTGTTAGTATGAGAAGAACATGTGGATTATTGTCACATTTCTATTTTAACAAGTTTTTTTTTTGTTTGTTTTTTTTTTTTAATTACAAAGACTTATTTGTTTCAAATAATATGATTGTTCCATGAAATGTTTTACCACATGCTGAATATGCATCTCCTTTAATGTTTGTTACCTTGTATGAGGGGGGTTGGATGTGCGGATTGATTCAAGAGAAAGGAAAAAAAAAAAAAAAGGTCGCTATTCCAACCTGAAAACGGATAGTTTATCCGAGACGCTCTGGCGCTGGGTTTCCCGCTGCTGGTCCGTGGATTTTGAGGGTCTTTGTGTTGTCCATGTTTGCGCTTTGATCTTCTCACTCGGGTCTGCTGCGGGTTTAAATACCGTTACCGGGAGCCCTCTTTTCGCCATGTCAGCTGTTGCTTCTTCCGCCGAATTATAGAGACACGTTTCATCGCCGTAGAAGACCCTTAACTTTGCAGGAAATGGAGTCTGAAAGCGCAATTTCATCTCTCTTAACACCTTTTTCGCGTCATTGTATTCCCTGCGCTTTTTAAGGACCTCCGGGGCGTAATCGTGTTCCACGTAGACTTTTCTCTCCTGGTGCATAAATCCTTTTTTCTGCCAGGCCAGTCTTACAACCTCTTGTTTTATTTTGAAATTGGAAAATCTTACCAACACCGAACGTGGGGGCGCTTCCGCCGCCGGCCTAGCGGCTAATGAACGATGTGCCTTTTCTATCTTCAAGTCGGTGGTTTGTGGAATATCCAATTTCTCTCTTAGTAAGGATTCCACGCATTCTGCCATTGAGTTAAAACCATTTTCGGTTCCTTCTATCAGACCATGAATTCTTATGTTGTCTCTTCTTTGTTTTCCTTCTTGGTCGGTTAGCTTAGCCTCTATAGCTGCTTGTCTTTTGCGTAGGTCTAGCACAGAATCTTCGAGCACTTTTATTCGATCCTCTGTTTCCAAGATTCGGTTCTCGGCCTGGTCCACTCTGCTGTTTGTCCTTTTCAATTCTTCTCTGAATTCCCGAAATTCGGCCGTAACTTCTCGGCGAAATCGTCGTAGCTCCTCAAATAGTGATTTCAGGCTAACCCTTTTGTTAGCTATCACCAGTTCCTCGTCTTCTGAACGGAGATCTTCCAGTTCAGATTCTCCGGCCGATACGTGTCCTGGCCTGGAGAATTTCAGTTTCTTCTGTTTTCCTTTAGACATGATGATTTTGTCTTTTGATTTTCTCTCCTCCAAAAATCCGTTAAGTTTGATTTTCAAGGTGTTATCCTGGATTGGGTCTGAGAGCTTCAGTGTTAAGCTGCAGTCGCCATGGCGTCCAGACCGGAAGTCAGAGTGTGTAGAATTTTGAGGAAAAAAATGAATTTAATCCATTTTGGAATAAGGCTGTAACATAATATAATGTGGGAAAAGTGAAGCACTGTGAATACTTTCCGGATGCACTGTACATATACTTTTAGTTGGGATGAGCAAACTGGTTAACGCAGTTAACAACCGTTTCCTTATGTTTGTAAACAGATTCTGCAAATGAATACGTAAGATTAGTGGGAAATATTTTTGAGATCTTTTGTAGTCTGCCAGCCAATAAAAGTTGACTGCATATACATAGTATACCTACATTCCATATGGTGAGCAACAATGGGACTGCATTTAATGACATGAATTGGATAACTAATGGCTATGGAGTTTATTTGTTAAAAGTGTTAATCAGATGTTTATGGTTATGTTAATTAAAACCAAGGAATGGGTTATTTTGATAATTACAAAAAAAAAAAAGCTGTTTCCCGTAGTTTACCTGAGGGAAAGAAGCCGTGTTCCTGAAACAGCTGCATGACGAGGGCCCGGCGCTGGTCCAGCGTTCTCCTCAGAGAAGAGTAAGGAACCCTGTCAGACTCTCCCAGTGAAACGTCACCCTCTGGACCTGCTCAGAGAAGAAATGTGCTTCAGACCACTTTCAATCCATCTTTTGAAATTCTTCCTAATCTTTGTGCTGAATCATTTTTAAATTACTCTTACACTCTTACATCTGAGTAAATTTTAAATCAATGTTGGCCCTTTCTCAGCATGTCTGATTGTCTTTTTAACCCCTATATAGTGCACTCAAAATACCCCACAATGCATCTTGAAAGGTAGTGTTCAACCAACCAATGTATCTCATAATGCAGTATGCAGCAAACAGAGCTGGGACAGGACAGCCTGGCATCACAACATAAACACCCACATTATTACAGTAAAATGTTACTGACACCAGTCTGTTGCATATTACACAAAACAACATTTACCATTTACCAACAGTAATGATGCAATTACTGGTGAAGAGAAAATATATGGAGTATTGTCCAAAAACCCGAATATTCTGACTGCTACAGCTCCGCTGCCGAACAGTCAGGTACAGGAAATCTTTCCTGCCATATGCCATTTCAGAGTACAATAACTCACTCTAATGTTGAATATTGGTCATAATACAGCTGCCACACTGCACCCTACAGTCTAACTGGTACCTCACATTTCACCTTGTGCCTGATAGTCCTGCATTGTACAGCTAGGTACAATGCATGTATCTATGTGGGTCATCATCTATTCATCTTAGTGCTGGTCTGCGATGTACAGTGGGGCAAAAAAGTATTTAGTCAGCCACCAATTGTGCAAGTTCTCCCACTTAAAAGATGAGAGAGGTCTCCAATTTTCATCATAGGTATACCTCAACTATGAGAGACAAAATGAGAAAAAAAACCCCCCAGAAAATCACATTGAAGGATTTTTAATGAATTAATTGGTAAATTCCACAGTAAAATAAGTATTTGGTCACCTACAAACAAGCAAGATTTCTGTCTCTCACAGACCTGTAACTTCTTCTTTAACCCTCCTGTTGTCCTCGGGTCAAAATGGCCCGCTACTGTGTTAAAAACCAAAAAAAATCCCCCTAAACAATATTTTTTCAACTTAAAATTTTATAACTTTTCCTAGATTGACCCCAACATTAGGATAAGTGAACTGTTGCCTTTATTAACATTTCCATGTAAGCTGTACAAAAAAAGTTACAAAGGTCGTCTTCGGGTCAAAATGACCTGACAGTCAAATTGAGTTGAAATCATGGTCACTGAGTTATTTACACACCACAGAATGTGAGAATGTTTTAGTTCTGTCTCAGATCAATCAGTAGCAGACGTAAACAACACAATAGCAGACGTAAACAAGACAAGACAGGTGGCCTTCTCGTGGACTGCAGTGCCTTTGATCGGTCTCAGATCAATCAGTAGCAGACGTAAACAAGACAAGACAGGTGGATTTCCAGAGGTTATAAAGGTGCTGCAGATGACAGTACCCCAAATTCTCTCTGTGCTGAAGCCATGTGTGCGTTATACCGTCGAACAGGCTATAGAGCTGATTTTTTCAGATGTCCAGCAAGACAACTCTGATTCAGAAGAGGAAGTGGAGGATGTATCAGAAAAAGAAGATGGGGAGGAATACTGTACAACCCAGAGCATGATGAATCACCTTCAGAAGAAGAAGAAAACCCTGAAGCTGAAAGAGAGATTTTCCTTTCAAAAAACGGCAAAATAACATGGTCCTCGGCAGCATATGACCAACACGGCAGGGAAGCAGAACAAAATATCATAAAGATGACCCCAGGACCCACAAGGTATGCCGTTTCTCATGCCCATAACATTGTCTCTACATTCTACCTGTTCATCACACCAGCAATACAAAAAATAATCCTGGAGATGACAAATCTGGAGGGTTTTCGCAAATATGGAGACAGCTGGAAAAAGATGCAGGTCAGGTCTGCAGGGCTGCTAATCTTAGCAGGTGTATACAGGTCCCGAGGTGAGGCTGCAGCTAGTCTACGGGATGCAGACAGTGGAAGGCCAATTTTCCGAGCCACAATGCCACTCAAAGTCTTTCACACCTACTCAAGACTGCTACGATTTGATAACCGTGAGTCAAGACCAGCAAGACGTGTGACAGACAAACTTGCAGTTTCTTGCTTAGTTTCTTCATCTTGAGCAACAATAACATCATAAAGACACATTAGTCTAGGCATCGCAAGTGATGGTCTATATGACATCATGACATCATAAAGACACATTTATCTATGAGCCATATGACATCATAAAGACTCATTAGTCTAGGCATCGTGAGTGATGGTCTATATGACATCATAAAGATACATACAGTATGTCTATGTGAAGTCATATAGACATCATATCTTTATGACGGCATTGCGAGTCCTATGATGCCTGAGTTCATAGGACGTCCTATGATGATCAGGCAGAGATCATAGGCCATCCTATGATGTCCTACAAACGTGGCAGACATGCACACACACAGACACAAAGAAATTTCTTGCTTTAAAATTCAATTAAGCTGCTTATATTGGGGGTTTAGTGAAGACGGGTCATTTTGACCTGGAGGACACGGGGTGTTATACAGAATATGAGGACAACAGGAGGGTTAAGAGGCTCCTCTGTCCTCCACTCGTTACCTGTATTAATGGCACCTGTTTAAACTCGTTATCAGTATAAAAGACACCTGTCCACAACCTCAAACAGTCAGACTCCAAACTCCACTATGGCCAAGACCAAAGAGCTGTCAAAGGACACCAGAAACAAAATTGTAGACCTGCACCAGGCTGGGAAGACTGAATCTGCAATAGGTAATCAGCTTGGTGTGAAGAAATCAACTGTGGGAGCAATTATTAGAAAATGGAAGACATACAAGACCACTGATAATCTTCCTTGATCTGGGGCTCCACGCAAGATCTCACCCCGTGGGGTCAAAATTATCACGAGAACGGTGAACAAAAATCCCAGAACCACATGGGGGGACCTAGTGAATGACCTGCAGAGAGCTGGGACCAAAGTAATAAAGGCTACATCAGAAACACACTACGCCGCCAGGGATTCAAATCCTGCAGTGCCAGACGTGTCCCCCTGCTTAAGCCAGTACATGTCCAGGCCCATCTGAAGTTTGCTAGAGAGCATTTGGATGATCCAGAAGAGGATTGGGAGAATGTCATATGGTCAGATGAAACCAAAATAGAACTTTTTGGTAAAAACTCAACTTGTCGTGTTTGGAGGAGAAAGAACACCATACCTACTGTGAAGCATGGGGGTGGAAACATCAAACTTTGGGGCTGTTTTTCTGCAAAGGGACCGGGACGACTGATCCGTGTAAAGGAAAGAATGAATGGGGCCATGTATCGTGAGATTTTGAGTGAAAACCTCCTTCCACCAGCAAGGGCATTGAAGATGAAACGTGGCTGGGTCTTTCAGCATGACAATGATCCCAAACAAACTGCCCGGGCAACGAAGGAGTGGCTTCGTAAGAAGCATTTCAAGGTCCTGGAGTGGCCTAGCCAGTCTCCAGATCTCAACCCCATAGAAAATCTTTGGAGGGAGTTGAAAATCTGTGTTGCCCAGCGACAGCCCCAAAACATTACTGCTCTAACTAACTAACTAACTAACCTGCACTTATATAGCGCTTTTCTAGTCACAAAGACCACTCAAAGCGCTTTCATTAATACTAACCCTCTATTCTAAGGGCCTATAGGAAACAGATATCTAGGGACAATTTAGAACAGCCAATTAACCTAACATGCATGTTTTTGGCATGTGGGAGGAAACCGGAGAAATCCCGGAGTAAACCCACGCAACACGGGGAGAACATGCAAACTCCACACAGATCACTGTTGGTCGGGGGCTGGGATCGAACCCACGATCCCACGATCCCCACAATCCCCCATCTCTCTAGAGGAGATCTGCATGGAGGAATGGGCCAAAATACCAGCAACAGTGTGTGAAAACCTTGTGAAAACTTACAGAAAACGTTTGACCTCTGTCATTGCCTAAAGTATTGAGATGAACTTTTGTTATTGACCAAATACTTATTTTACCAAGGAATTTACCAATTAATTCATTAAAAATCCTTCAATGTGATTTTCTGGATTTTTTTTTTCTTATTTTGTCTCTCATAGTTGAGGTATACCTATGATGAAAATTGGAGACCTCTCTCATCTTTTAAGTGGGAGAACTTGCACAATTGGTGGCGGACTAAATACTTTTTTACCTCACTGTATATATAGTTATCTAGGCAGTTTTGCTTTCCCTGGGTAGTTCCTTTTTCTATTATGCTGTGTGTGTTTCTGTCATTTTGGTCATCTACTGTCATGCTGCTGTTACACTGCTGTCATGCTGCTGTCCCAGATTTTTTTAAAAGTAAATTTGGAGGCAGAACCTTCAGCTATCAGGCCCCTCTCCTGTGGAACCAGCTCCCTGCCTGGGTATGGGATGCTGATTCTCTTCTTTTAAGATCAAACTTAAAACTTTTCTTTTTGATAGAGCTTACAATTAGCTTTATTGTTATTAGTAATAATGTTGTTGTTATTTTCACTGATTTCCAATTCTTGGAAATTTGACTCTCACTCTCCCATCAGTCATACACAAAAAGCATAAACAGCTAAGCACAGCTTCTCTTTTTATATCCACAGCTCTTCTCACATCTCCACGACACTTCACATCACATAGCATGACATTTCACATCACAATACATTCACCCTTGACCCCCCACAGCTCCTTCTTCCTGCCAAACTCCCCATGATCTCCTTGCTATTGTCTACCTCTCTTTATTCTCTGCATCCTGACTGGGACGCTGTCTGCCGACTCACCCAAGCTCCTACCCCCCCCCCCCCCCCCGCCCCCAGACAGAGTTTCAGTCCACATGCCTTTTGGGCTTCAGTCTCCTCCCATATCTGCTGTAACCGAGGTTTTTGTGCTGGCGGGGGGCTGCTGGAGGTGTGTCTGACTGCGGGTGGGCCGTGGCGAGGGGGGGGGGGAGAAACTCCGCTTTGCCCGTGTGGCTGTCCTGGTGAATCGTTTGCCTGTGGAGCTCTCCGTGGGGGTCTTCCACACCGAGGGGCCCGAGCCAGCAGCACTTGCTCGTCCGCCACCACAAAGGTGGGCTTAAGTCTGTCTATGCATATTTTCTCTCGACGCCCCCCAAAATCTAACAAAAAATGCTTGTCCCCTGTTTCCAGCACTCTGAACGGATCCATCCATCCATCCATCCATAACATAACAAATCATAACAAATTTGTAAGTTTCTTCAAGTAAATCAGCAACTTTTTTTCCATGTACCGGTACACTACCAGTCCAAAGTTTGGACATACCTACACATTCACTGGACAAAAATGATGGTACCCCTAGAAAAGATTGAAAATAATGTGACCATAGGGACATGTTCAACCAAGATGTGTCTAATTAACATCACAGGTGTCTATAAACTTGTAATCAGTCAGTTGGCCTATTTAAAGGGTGACAAGTAGTCACTGTGCTGTTTGTTGACATGGTGTGTACCACACTAAACATGGACCAGAGGAAGAGAAGGAGAGAGCTGTCTCAGGAGATTAGAAAGAAAATTATAGACAAGCATGTTAAAGGTAAAGGCTATAAGACCATCTCCAAGCAGCTTGATGTTCCTGTGACTACAGTTGCACATATTATTCAGAAATTTAAGATCCACGGGACTGTAGCCAACCTCCCTGGATGTGGCCGCAGGAGGAGACAGATAATACGAATGGTAACAAAAGAGCCCAGAACAACCTCTAAACACATTCATGGTGAACTCCATGGTCAAGGTACATCAGTGTCAGATCGCACCATCCGTCGTTGTTTGAGACAAAGTGGACTTCATGGGAGACGACCAAGGAGGACACCACTGTTGAAAACAAATCATAAAAAAGCCAGACTGGAATTTGCCAAACTGCATGTTGACAAGCCACAAAACTTCTGGGAGAATGTCCTATGGACAGACGAGACAAGACTGGAACTTTTTGGCAAGACACATCAGCTCTATGTTCACAGACGCAAAAATGAAGCATACCAAGAAAAGAACACTGTCCCTACTGTGAAACATGGAGGACGTTCTGTTATGTTCTGGGGCTGCTTTGCTGCATCTGGCACAGGGTGTCTTGAATCTGTGCAGGGTGCAATGAAATCTCAAGACTATCAAGGTATTCTAGAGAGAAATGTGCTGCCCAGTGTCAGACAGCTTGGTCTCAGTCGCAGGTCATGGGTCTTGCAACAGGATAATGACCAAAAACACACAGCTAAAAACACCCAAGAATGGCTAAGAGCGAAACATTGGACTGATTCTAAAGTGGCCTTCTATGAGCCCTGATCTAAATCCTATTGAACATCTGTGGAAGGAGCTGAAACATGCCATCTGGAGAAGGCACCCTTCAAACCTGAGACAACTGGAGCAGTTTGCTCATGAGGAGTGGGCCAAAATACCTGCTGAGAGGTGCAGAAGTCTCATTGACAGTTACAGAAATCGTTTGATTGCAGTGATTGCCTCAAAAGGTTGTGCAACAAAATATTAAGTTAAGGGTACCATCATTTTTGTCCAGGTCTGTTTCATGAGTTTGTTTTTAAAACAATTCTGTTGAACCACAATTCAAAAGCACTGTCTGATTTTCATTGGTCAATTTTCATAGAATTTTTATCTATTACCACTTTTGTCAGATTCAAGTTATTTCTGTGACCACTGTGGGTTTTTCTTTCATTAACAGAGGGGTACCAACAATTTTGTCCATATGTGTATAACCATAATTATCAAAATTAAATCAAAAATGCTTTAAATGGACTTCCGGTTATGGCTGCCACGTAGGACGGACGTGTCTCGCTCTGCTCTGCTCCTGGAGAAAAAAAATCGGCAAATAACTCTCTCATTTGGGACAGAACGTATCCCAGCATTTGGGCGAGGATATGTCGGCGAAGCCTAAGGCTGGAAAACCAGGAAAAGGAAAAAGCGAGCCGCCGAAACAGTCCAAATTAACGGACTTTCAGGTCTGTGACGCAGCAAACAAAACTCCATATATGGCGGAGGAGGCTGGCGGCGGTGCGATGTCTGCGGGGAATGGCGCAGATGCGCTGATGGCTGCCATGAGTTCAATGAGAGCGGACTTTTCCTCTAGATTTGATGGGATTATGACAGCGTTGGAAGGAATAAGAAAGGAATTGGGTGACTGTGTAGAACGAACGGCGCAGATGGAGCTCCGTCTCGCTAGTGCTGAAGATGACGTCACCCGTCTTCAATTAAAGGTGCGCACTTTGGAAAAAAAAAATAAATCTCTGGAAGATAATATTTTGGATTTGGAATCTCGGTCGAGACAGAATAATTTGAGGCTGGTGGGTCTTCCAGAGGAATCAGAAGGTCGGGACGTATGTTCCTTTCTGGAAAAGTGGATTCCGGAGGTGCTGGGCAGCGAGGAGTTGCAATCAGCAGTGGTTCTGGAAAAAGCACATCGTATTGGCCCACGGAGAGATAAGGGACCGCCGAGGACCTTAATTATGAAGTTTCTTAGCAACAGAGACAGGATGAAGATCTTCAACGCTGCACGTGCTAAAGGAGAGATTAAACACCAGGACCAGCAGGTGCGGTTCTACCCAGATTTGGCCTCAGGAATCCAGCAATTGAGGAAGCAGTTTGATCCCATACGTAAGGAGCTGCGCAACCTTGGGATTTGTCATGGTGTAATCTATCCTGCGAGACTGCTGACCACGTATGAGGGCAGAACCCACATCTTCAAGACCCCAGAGGAGGCGCAGGAGTTCATCAAGAAGATCAAAGAAGAAGAAGAGACTGGTGGGAGCTAAGCATGAACAAAATATAAGGTAGAATAATTAAGCATTTGCACAGGCATCTGACTGACTTGAAGTAAATGGTAAGTTTACAAAATATAGATTGTATTATATATTAAAAAAAACAAAACAAAAACAAAACAAAAAAAAAAAAACTATGATGTACAAAGTTGTTAAAAATTTTGGAGTTAAGTTGGAAAACTACAGAGGAGAGTTAATGTTACGTCATTAAAAGCAGTAGAGTTAGGGTGATTGGGAGGATGAAGAAGGAGTGGCTTAGGCTGTTCCCCGTGGGTGTGGAACGGTCGATGGCTATATCGGGAGACAGAATTTTTCTTTTGATTTTGGGGGGTTTGCCACAAGTGTGGGAAGGGGAAATTTGTTTGTGTGTAGTTTGTAGGATGAATGTTCAACCACTCATGTTTTTGCTTCTCTGTATAAGCATGTTTACACTGCAAGGTAATCCTAAACTCTCTATTGATCATGGACCAAAGTGTTAATCTTAATTTAACTTCATGGAATTGCAGAGGTCTACAAAATTTAAAAAAACTTAAACAAGTTATGAATAAAATAAAGGACATGGGTTCAAGAATTGTGTTTTTACAAGAAACTCATCTGATAGAGGAGGATGTTAAAAGAATTAGGAGTAGATGGCAGGGAAGTGTATTCACCTCTTCATTTTCATCCCGAGCCAGGGGAGTTATGACTCTCATACATAAATCAGTTCCTTTTCAGGTGAAAAATGTAATTGGAGACAAATTTGGAAGATATGTAATCATTCAAGGTTCTTTGCTATTAGAAAATATAAATCTTGTGAACTTATATGGTCCCAATATAGATGATCAGAAGTTCTTTGCTAATTTATTTCTCATCTTATCATCACTTACAGGGCAACATATAATAGCAGGGGATTTTAATTGTACATTGAATCCAGGTGTGGATAGATCAACAGGACTGGATTGTACGCACATTGGATGTAGGATGACTATTAATCATTTTATGAAAGAATTGAGATTGTTAGATATATGGAGAGAAATGAAACCACAAGTTAAAGCCTATTCTTGTTATTCCAGTACCTACAAGACATTCTCACGTATTGATTATTTTTTGATTTCCACAGAATTAAGGTCCAAGATTCAAAACTGCTTTTATGATAACATCGTGATTTCTGATCATGCACCCTGTTGTCTAATATATGTAGATAAAAAATTGACAAAGGAATCAGGTAGATGGCAATTTCAGCATAAATGGCTTCAGGATGAGGAATTTGTCAAGTATATAGAAAAACAGATAGACGAGTTCTTTGACATCAATACTACACAAACATCAGCATGTGTAAAGTGGGAGGCTTTCAAAGCTTTTATTAGGGGACATATTATATATTATATTATATTTTTTTTCTCCTCTCGGCGCCACACCAGTCGGCTGCCTTTTGCAACAGCGGCTCGATTCCGAGTTTTTTTTTTCCCTTCCTCTCTCTTTTGATCACTTTTTTTTTCACCCCACTTATATCACGGACACACAGATCGTCCCAAATGTCTCCTGAGCCGGTGGACGGAGCCACTGTTTATAGCAGGATACGATATAACAGGGAAGAGCTGCTAGCATTTAACCGCCACCCGGTCCCACTGGAAAAACTCGACATACCGAGAGAACTGAGGCGAAAACGCCGCGGCTGCCGGGCTGGAATAAGGCGGAGGACAAAAAATATAAGGTACAGACCCTCCCTTCCATCTGTTGTCATGGGAAATGTACGGTCGATACTGGGAAAGTTAGATGAGCTAGCGGCTATCTCCCGTTATGATAGCACTTACCGGGAGTGCTCTCTCCTTTTGTTTACTGAGACGTGGCTAACTGAACTAGTAGCAGATGCTAACATTGAGCTGGAGGGTTTTCACACGATACGAGCTGACCGAACACCAGAGAGTGGCAAAACTAGGGGCGGTGGAGTGATAATGTATGTTAACAACAACTGGTGCAGACCGGGACATATCACTGTTAAACAACGACACTGCAGCAAAGACATTGAGTTGCTAGCTGTTAGCATGAGGCCTACATATCTCCCGAGAGAACACTCACACGTGATCTGCATTGTTGTTTATGCAAATCCGACGGCGAACGCTGGGACAGCGCGTGACGTCATCCATTCAGTAACCAGCAGGCTGCAGACAGAACACCCAGATGCTCTTCTCCTCATCTCAGGCGATTTCAACCACGTTTCACTGTCTCCCATTCTGCCCACTTTCACCCAGTATGTCACATGCCACACTAGAGACAATAAAACACTGGATTTGTTCTACGCAAACACTAAGGAGGCGTACACCTCATCACAACTCCCCCCACTTGGGAGATCGGATCACAACTTGGTTCATCTCCGACCGGTGTACAAACCCCTAGTGCACAGACAACCTCCGGCCATGCACACTGTGGAGTTATGGTCTGAGGAGACAATGGACACTCTAAAGGACTGTTTTGAAGCCACTGCCTGGAAGCAGCTCTGCGATCCACATGGTGAGGACATCGATGGCCTCATTCACACCTTCACGGGCTACCTCAGCTTCTGTGTGGACAAATCCGTTCCCACCAAGACCATACGGCGTCACTCAAACAACAAACCCTGGATCAACCCTGAGATAAAAACACTTCTGAGAGAGAAGAAGAGGATCTTCAGGTCGGGGAACAGGGAGATGCTGAAGTCCGTACAGAGGGAGCTGAGGAGAAAGATCAGAGAAGGCAAGGACAGCTTCAGGAAGAAGATGGAGGACAAGCTGCAACAGAGCGACATCAGCGGGGTCTGGAGAAACCTCAAAACCATCTCGGGGCTCCAGAATACCTCCCCCCAGGCCACGGGGGGCAGGGAGTGGGCGAACAACCTGAATCTGTTTTTCAATAGATTTGACCAACCGCCCTCCCCCCTGTCTGCACAACAACCACTGCTGCCTCTAAGAAATCAAGTCCTGCTACCCACTCCCCACTCCACCGACACACCCCCCACTCCCAACACACAGCCCCCCATCCTGACCCTGACCAAGACCCAGGTGAGGATGGAGCTGAGGAAGATCAAGGCGAGGAAGGCGTCGGGACCGGACGGCATCAGCGCAAAGCTCCTCAAGTCCTGTGCAGACCAGCTGTGTGGGATTGTGACGTATATCTTCAACATGAGCCTGAAACTGGGGAGGGTACCACAGCTGTGGAAAACATCTTGTGTGGTACCTGTACCAAAAACTTCCCACCCCAAAGACCTGAACAGCTTCAGACCGGTGGCCTTGACGTCCCACTTGATGAAGACCCTGGAGAGACTGCTCCTTGCTCATCTCCGCCCCCTGGTGGAACCAGCAATGGATCCACTCCAGTTCGCCTACCAGCATGGCATTGGGGTGGAGGATGCGGTGATCTTCCTCCTTCACCGTTCTCTGTCCCACCTGGAGAAGCCCGGGAATATGGTGAGGATCATGTTCTTTGACTTCTCCAGTGCTTTCAACACCATCCAACCGATGATCCTGAAGGACAAGCTGCTGCGCGCAGGGGTGGACCAGCACCTGTCATCATGGATCCTGGACTACCTCACGAACCGGCCTCAGTTTGTGAGAACCCGGGACTGTGTTTCCGACACGATCATCAGTAGCACGGGGGCCCCCCAGGGAACGGTGCTGGCTCCCTTCCTGTTCACTCTTTATAATGCGGACTTCTCACACAACACAACACATTGCCATCTACAGAAGTTCTCTGATGACTCTGCGATCGTTGGTCTCATCTCCAGCGGAGATGAAGCTGAGTACAGAGGGCTTATCCAGGACTTTGTGGACTGGTGCCATCGGAACTGCCTCCAGATCAACGCGAGGAAAACTAAGGAGCTGGTGGTGGACTGCCGCAGGCATGGGCAGCCCCTCACAGCACCAGTAAATATACAGGGAACAGACATCGAGATGGTGACATCCTACAAGTACCTGGGTATTCATCTGAACAATAAACTAGACTGGTCACACAATACTGACGCACTCTACAAGAAGGGACAGCGCAGGCTGTTCCTGCTGAGGAGACTCAGGTCTTCTGGTGTACAAGGGGCGCTGCTGAAGTCATTCTATGACACGGTGGTGGCATCAGCCATCACTTTTGGAGTGGTCTGCTGGGGCAGTGGCATTACTGCAGCCGATAGGAAGAGACTGAACAAACTGATTAAGAAAGCTAGCTCTGTCCTGGGGCAACGCCTTGATCCGATGGAGGAGATAGGAGAGAGAAGGACGGTGGCTAAACTGTCATCTCTGCTGGAGTCCGAGTTCCACCCTATGCAGGACATACTGGATGCACTGAGGAGCTCATTTAGCAGCAGACTACATCATCCCAGGTGCACAACCGAGAGGTTTCGTAGGTCCTTCCTACCAACGGCTGTCAGACTGTACAACCTAAGCAGGGCTGCTCGCAGAGATAGCAAAAAGACGTAACAAACTAATAGTTTTTTGAATGCAAAAGATGCAATAGACTTACACAATGGTCCTCTCCGGCATACAACTAGGAACATACCGGTCGCTATGGAGGGTGAGAATATGTATGGGCACATAATCATACCATGTAGGATAACTAAGTAGACGGTTATGCTGTTTCATCCCACCTAGCAACAATGCTCTGCACTGTGTGTGTTTATATATTTACATATTTATTCCATCTAGCTACAATGCTCTGCACTGAGTGTGTTTATATTTATATATCTATATATTTATTCCATCTAGCTACAATGCTCAGCACTGGGTGTGTTTATATTTATATATCTATATATTTATTCCATCTAGCTACAATGCTCCATACTGTGGGTGTTTATATATTTACATATTTATTCCATCTAGCTACAATGCTCTGCACTGTGTGTCTGTGTGTGTGTGTGTGTGTATATATACTGTATATTTTATAGTAATATGTACATATGTATATTAGCTGCTCTTGCTTGCTTGGTTTTTTTTTTGTTTGTTTGTTTTTTTTTTTCCTTGCCTTCTGATTGTTGCTCTGAGTGTTGCTATCCCTGTGCTGTTGCAATCCTGGAATTTCCCCGTTGTGGGACTAATAAAGGCTTATCTTATCTTATCTTATTATTAGTTATACAGGATCAAAATCTAAGAAGACTCCAGAGGAGAGAGCTAAATTGGAACACAAAATAAAAAGTCTTCAGGAAAAAGTGTATGCAGGAAGTGACCCAAGGTTGGAGAATGAATTACTGATTTTGAGAGCTGAATACGACAAAAAATCAGCGAATAGAGCTGCCTCGAGTCTTCTAAGATTGAAACAATCTTTTTATGAACAAGGTGAAAAATCAGGAAAATTATTAGCATGGCAGATTAAACAATTGGAAATTAAAACACCAATTACCAGTATTATAAGTAATGGACAGGTAGTTATAGATCCTTTAGAAATTAATAGAGCCTATAGAGATTACTATGAAAAATTATATGATACCAAAAATGAACCTGATTTAACAAAACTAAATGGGTTTTTGAACGAACTATCTATACCGTGTATTCCAAATGAAAACAGGGAGATATTGGAGTCTAAAATTAGTCAAGAAGAAGTTGGGCTAGCCATTGATAATATGAAATCAGGAAAAAGTGCAGGACCAGATGGTCTTCCAGTTGACCTTTATAAAAAATTTAAGAATAAATTAATAAAACCTTTTTTGGAAATGGTTTTAGAAGCATTTCAAAATAATAATTTACCATCATACATAAATAATGCCTTAATTATACTGCTGCCAAAACCAGGTAAGCCCTCTAATAAATGTGAAAATATGAGACCAATAAGCCTATTAAACGCCGACCTTAAGATAATCTGTAAAATTTTAGCAAGACGAATACAAGAAATTTTACCAAATATTATTAATCGAGATCAGAATGGCTTTATAAAGGGTAGACAAGGCTTCCATAATGTAAGAAGACTATTTAATATTATTTATTTTAATAAAGAAGCACCGGATACAGCTCTCCTATCATTGGACGCCGAAAAGGCCTTTGATAGAGTTGAATGGCCCTTTCTTTTTGAAGTCCTACAAAGGTTTGGACTTGGAAATAATTTCATAAAATGGGTTCAAATAATATACAATAATGCTACAGCAGAAATCCTAACAAATAACAATATTTCAAAACCAATAAAAATCAATAGAGGATGTCGACAAGGCTGTCCACTTTCACCTTTACTGTTTACTATGGCAATTGAACCTTTAGCGATAGCGATACGTTTACATTCACAAATATATGGAATTAAAGTTGGACCAACAGAACATAAAATCTCCCTGTACGCCGATGATATAATTTTGTTTATGTCGAATCTAAAAAAATCAATTCCAACCTTGTTGAATTTAATAAAGAATTTTGGGGAAATATCAGGATATAAAATAAATAAAACTAAATCTTCAATATTAATGCTAAATGAGACCCAGAGAAATTACCCAGCCCCTGAGGTAAATCAATTCAATGTTGTAAATCAGTTTAAATATTTAGGAATCCAAATTATGCCTAAGCTAGAATCAGTCGCCAGTGTCAACTATGGAGCCTTAATGTCAGATATCAATGAGTTAACTCAGAGATGGATGTCACTACCAATGTCGATGATCGGGAGAATCAATATACTTAAAAGTAATATTTTACCTAAAATACTTTATTTATTTCAATACATTCCCTTATCACCACCTTTAGATCTATTCTCAAGAATAAAAAAAAAGTTAGTGGAATTTATATGGAACAACAGGAGGGCTAGATTACGTTTGTCTTTATTATATTTACCATTTGATCGTGGAGGTCTGAAATGTCCAAATTTTATGTTGTATTATTGGTCGGCACAACTGAGGTCTATGACATATTATTTTTCATCAAATGATCTCCCTCACTGGACTGAAATGGAATCATACAATTTACCTTTACCTCTTCCCATATTCATATACTCAGATTCGGCAAAAAAATTACAAAAACAAGTTAAAAATCCATTTGTAAAGCATATGATCAAAATATGGTGTGAAGCTAAAAACTATTTAAAAGAACCACAGTTATTGTCACAATTTAGTCCAATATGGGGTAATCAATATTTTAAACCAGGGAGAGCGGACGCTGTATTTAAAGTATGGAATTTAAAAGGGATACAAAAGATTCAGGATTTATATTTGCCATGTGCAGACAATATAATGTCTTTTGAAGAGCTGAGGATCAAATTTAATCTCAATAGAACACATTTTTTTAAATATCTTCAACTTAGAAACTTTATTCGATCAAATCAAAATAAAGCTCTCACTCGACCTATTTATTCATCCTTGGAAAAAATGATGATGAAAGATAGTAAAAGAAAGGGTATTATTTCAGAGTTTTATAACTCATTGACACTATCTTCAAGTGAAAATTCACTGAAAAGATTAAACTACTGGAAAGAAGATCTGCAAATTGAAATTTCAGAGGAACAATGGGAATTGGCTTGTACAGAAGCTCAAACCAAATCAATAAATGCACGCCTTAAATTGATACATTTCAAATGGTTAATGCGGATGTATGTTACACCGGAGGAGTTAAATAGATATAACAAAAATATACCAGATACATGCACAAAATGCATGGAAAGTAAAGGAACCCTATTTCATTGTTTATGGGAATGTAGATTAATAAGAATGTTTTGGGAGGAGGTGAGGGTAACAATTGAAAAAATAATCTTAAAACAAATCATATTGAATCCTAAACTGTTTTTGTTGGGTCTGTACCCAGAAAAGCATAATTTCAATAAAAGTGAAAGAACATTCATAGACCTCAGTTTGCTTAATGCCAAAAAATGTATTGCACTATTATGGAAAAAGACTCATAGACCAGATGTGACTCAGTGGTTAAGACAGATGTTAACAAACCTTCCATTAGAAAGAATAACATATATACTGAAATCAAAGGAAATTGTGTTTGAGAATATATGGAGACCTTTTATTGATTATGTAAAAAATTTAAACATAACTCTTGAAGAAGAAGGTGAATGATGTGTGTGGACCTTGTAAATTCCAAACTGGTGAACATAATATGTATACTAATGTATTGGATTGTCTAGACTAAACAGAGGAGCATTGTTGAAGACTTGATTTTGTTGGTGGTTGTTGGTGTTTTTAGGGCATTTTTTTTTTTTTTTTTTTTGTAGTACTTTAGTGTTAGTGTTTGTTTGTATCATGTTTGTTAAAAAAAAAAAAGGTTCAATAAAGATATTGTGGAAAAAAAAAATGCTTTAAATAGTTCACTGTGTGTAATTAATGTTGAATATATGAAAGTTTGCCTTTTGATTTAGATTGCAAATTAAATAAGCATGAACTTTTTCCAGTACCCCGCCCGGTATGGGGTTACCGGGGTCCCACCCTGGAGCCAGGCCTGGGGGAGGAGCTCGATGGCTAGTGTCTGGTGGCCAGGTTTCCACCCATGGGACCCGGCTGGGCTCAGCCCGAAGGAGTTACATGGGTCTGCCCTCCAGTGGGCTCACCACCTGCAGGAGGATCATGGGGGTCCGGTGCTATGTGGATTAGGTGGCGGTCAAAGGCAGAGACCTTGGCAGACTGATCCCAAGCTTTCTAAACTGGCTTTAGGTACATGGAATGTCACCTCTCTGGTGGGGAAGGAGCCTGAGCTGGTGTACGAGGCTGAGAGATACCGGCTAGATATAGTCGGCCTCACCTCAACATACAGCTCCGGTTCCGGAACCAGTCTCCTGGAGAGGGGCTGGAGCTTGGCCTTTTCTGGAGTTGCCCCGGGCGAGAGGCGACGAGCAGGGGTGGGTATTCTTGTATCCCCTCACCTTGCTGCCTCTATATTGGAGTTTTCCCCGGTGGATGAAAGGATTGCTTCCCTGCGCCTTCGGGTTGGGATTCGGGTCCTGACCATCATTTGTGCCTATGCACCAAATGATGTTTCAGAGTACCCACCCTTTTTGGAGTCTGTGACTGGGGTGCTGGAGGGTGCTCCTTTTGGAGACTCCATTGTCCTACTGGGGGACTTCAATGCGCACGTGGGCAACAACAGTGAAACCTGGAGGGGGGTGATTGGGAGGAACAGCCTGCCCGATCTGAACCCGAGTGATGTTCAGTTATTGGACTTCTGTGCTAACCACAGTTTGTCCATAAAGAACACCATGTTCAAGCATAAGGGTGTCCATATGTGCACCTGGCACCAGGACACCCTAGGTCGCAGGTCGATGATCGATTTTGTTATTGTGTCATCAGACCTGCGACCGTATGTCTTGGACACCCGAGTAAAGAGAGGTGCAGAGCTGTCAACTGATCACCACCTGGTGGTGGGTTGGATCCAATGGCAGGGGAGGAAGCCATTCAGACCTGGTAGACCCAAACGTATAGTGAGGGTGTGCTGGGAACGTTTGGCTGAGGCCCCTGTCCAAGAGATCTTCAACTCCCACCTCCGGAAGAACTTCAGCCACATTCCGAGGGAGTCTGGAGACATGGAGTCTGAATGGGCCATGTTCTCCACCTCTATTGTTGAAGCGGCGGCCGTAAGGTGGTTGGTGCATCTTGTGGTGGCAACCCCCGAACCAAGTGGTGAACACCAGTGGTGAGGGGGCCATTGAGCTGAAGAAGGAGTCCTATCAAGCTTGGTTGGCTTGTGGGACTCCCGAAGCAGCTGAGGTGTACCGGCAGGCCAAGCGGAGTGCAGCTCAGGTGAGTGCTGAAGCAAAAACCCGGGTATGGGAGGAGTTCGGTGAGGCCATGGAACAAGACTTTTGGTCGGCCTCGAAGAGATTCTGGCAAACTGTCCGGTGGCTCAGGAGGGGAAAGCAGCTCCCTGTCCACACTGTGTATGGTGCGGATGGGGCGCTGTTGACTTCGACTGGGGATATCGTTGGGCGGTGGAAAGAATACTTCGAGGATCTCCTCAATCCCACTGATACACCTTCCACAGAGGAAGCAGGGTTTGGGGACGAGGGGGATGACTCGCCTATCACAGGGGCTGAGGTCACCAAGGTGGTTAAAAATCTCCTTGGTGGCCGGGCCCCGGGGGTGGACGAGGTTCGCCCTGAGTACCTCAAGGCCCTAGATGTTGTTGGGCTGTCATGGTTGACACGCTTCTGCAACATTGCGTGGAGGTTGGGGGCAGTGCCTTTGGCATGGCAAACCGGAGTGGTGGTTCCTCTCTTCAAAAAAGGGGACCGGAGGGTGTGCTCCAACTTTAGAGGGATCACACTCCTCAGCCTCCCTGGGAAGTTCTATGCCAAGGTACTGGAGAGGAGAGTCCGGCCGTTGGTCGAACCTCGGATTCAGGAGGAGCAATGTGGTTTTCGTCCTGGCCGTGGCACATCGGACCAGCTCTTTACCCTCTTGAGAATTCTCGAGGGTTCGTGGGAGTTTGCCCAACCAGTTTACATGTGTTTTGTGGACCTGGAGAAGGCATTTGACCGCGTCCCTCGTGGATTTTTGTGGTTGGTGATTCGGGAGTATGGGGTATCGGGCTTGTTGTTATGAGCTATTCGGTCTCTGTACGACCGTTGTGAGAGTTTGGTTCGTATTGCCAACACTCGGTTGGAGTCATTCCCAGTGAGAGTTGGATTCCGCCAGGGCTGCCCTTTGTCACCGATCCTGTTCATAATTTTTATGGACAGGACTTCCAGGCGCAGCCAGGGAATGGAGGGTGTCAGGCTTGGTGACCACAGGATCTCATCTCTGTTGTTTGCAGATGATGTTGTCCTGTTGGCTTCATTCAGCAATGACCTACAGCTCTTGCTGGGACGGTTTGCCGCTGAGTGTGAAGCGGCTGGGATGAGAATCAGCACCTCCAAGTCCAAGTCCATGGTCCTCAGCCGGAAAAAAGTGGATTGTCCTCTCAGGGTTGGGGACAGGCTCCTGCCCCAAGTGGAGGAGTTTAAGTACCCTGGGGTCTTATTCACGAGTGAGGGGAAAATGGAGCGAGAGATTGACAGACGGATTGGAGCAGCATCTGCAGTGATGTGGACGTTGTACCGGTCTGTTGTGATGAAGAGGGAGCTTAGTTCTAAGGCAAAGCTGTCGATTTACCAGTCAATCTACGTTCCTACTCTCACCTATGGTCACGAGCTTTGGGTAATGACCGAAAGAACAAGATCGTGGATACAAGTGGCTGAAATGAGTTTTCTCCGGACTCACCCTCAGAGATAGGGTGAGGAGCTCAGTCATCAGGGAGAGGCTCAGAGTAGAACTGCTGCTCCTCCACACTGAAAGGAGTTAGTTGAGGTGGTATGGGCATCTGATTAGGATGCCTCCTGGACGCCTCCCACTTGAGGTGTTTCAGGCACGTCCCACTGGGAGGAGACCCCGGGGCAGACCCAGGACTCGGTGGAGAGACTATGTCTCCCAGCTGGTCTGGGAACGCCTTGGTATCCTCTCTGTAGAGCTGGAGCAGGTGGCTGGGGAGAGGGAAGACTGGGCTTCTCTGCTTGAACTGCTGTCTCCGCGACCCGGACCACCGGAAAAGCGGTAGAAGATGGATGGATGTATGGATGAATTTTTTCCACAATAATCTAATTTACTAAGCTGTGCTAGTACCAGTATCACAACATCACTTCATAATAATGCCGGCTTCTCCATTGTTTTCTTCTTTAATTTAGCCTTTGGTTATTCTAAATTTTAGTAGTTTAATGGATATTTACTAAAATAGCAGGAAAACCCTTCACACAGTATTAAAGTTGTGTTTTTATTCCACTATCTTTCAGTTTCCCCATTTTTTTGTTTGTTTTTTTACATTTGAGCCCACTTTACTGCCAACATGACAAGATTGTCTGCATCTGGTGAAGCTGTTGTCCCCGTCATACCTGCTCTGTCAAATGTAAAGATGTCTCCCTCACACTTGGCAGCGCTCTTGGGAGTGTTGGGCTCCGAGCTGCAGCTGGACAGGCGGCGAGTTTTTCTCCTTGGGGAGCTGGGGTCTTCTCCGGCGCCCTCGAGCTCTGGAAGGAGACACAAAAAGGGAAGAGCAAAGGATAAAAGTGATAATTCTAATGAATATCTGCATTTGCTTCAGATGTAACTTTGCACTGAAACATTTTTTCAGTCTCACCTGTGGAGTTGCGCCTCTTCTTGCGGTAGCTCGTCAGGATGGCTCTTGGTGACGTGGCCAGACTCTGCAGAGTGGGCGAGGGAAGAACCTCCTCCGGGTTAAACTCGGGAAGCTCAGCAAATCGCTCCTCGAAGTACGTCTCCGATAAGACCCTTCAAATAAAAACACGGTCCAGTAGTGCCGTGATTTAAATGTCTCTGGAGAGTGTCTGAATGTATTCATATTTCAGATGCCTTAAGGCCAAGTTGCGCCAGTGTCTCCGTGCCTCTGTGGCTTCCCCACCACTTTCCCACTGTCTAAATACAGAATATCAAACATAAGCACTCTGCCCACTCACATTCAGTAAACAGAGTTTTCAGTACAATTTTACAAAGTTGGAGCTTTGGCTGTGTGCTAAAAATGGAACGAGATGCCATGATGCTTTAAAAAGAGAAATGTGGAGTCCTGTCCAGGGTGCTGCAGTTTCTTTACAAGCTGCCAAAATTACATAAGAGAAGCTCCTGGTGCATGAGCTCTCTCAGCTTGAGAATATGTAAACTGTTAAAATGAAGAGACAATTGTTTGTGCAGAAAGACAGCAGGACCTGGCAGACTGGTCATATTTTGTTCTGATTTGGCACAGATTCTGTGAGAATCTGAGTCTGAATAAAAGGAGGAGAAGTGCTGGACTTCAATAAAAGCTTCCAAACAGTCAGAGACAAGGAGATTCTTAAGCATAAAGGTTCCATATTGTGCATTTTCCATTGATCAATATTACGTTTTGACATCTTCATAGACATACAGTATATGTTTAGTTTTAAAGACCAAAAACCATTTCTGATCATGTTTGACAGCTCCTCAGAAAAAAAAAGCTAACTTGAAGCTCTTGGTTTTCAGTCTGCTCATTAATATTAATGAGGCCCAAATCTGAATGGGTAAAGATATTTTGAGTGGAATAATCACAAATAATGCAGAGTTCATAATGTCTGCACGGCAGAAACAGATATGGACTGTGGAGTCCGGATGCATATGCGGGTCTGTTCATAGTCCAATTTTCACTTCAGGCATTCAGCTGTCTGCTCTCAACCACATTTCACATATGCTTATGGAATATAATTATACACTCAAACAGTAGATGGCAGTGATGCACCAGCCAATAAAATCTGTTTGCATATAGTGTAAGTAAACTCTACATGAAAAATCCATATGGATACGTGGAGAAAATTTCACTTTTGTTTGCAGCCATTTTCATTTTCGCCCAAGGTTTTGGCAACTCCTCCCCAGGAATTAACTGCCATCTGTGTATCCCTGTACTCCTTCAAGGACAAGCTGCACGAGTGAGGATAACAACAGCTCTCCTCACACAATCCATCCATTTTCTACTGCTTATCTGGGGTCCAGGTCACGGAAGCAGCAGTCTATGCAGAGAAGTCCAGACTTCCCTCTCCCCAGTCACCTAATCCAGCTCTTCAGGAAGGATACCAAGCCACTCTCAGACCAGCTGGGAGATTTACAGTCTCTCCAGTGTGTCTCGGGTCTGCCCCGGGGTCTCCTCCCAGTGAGACGTGCCCAAAACACCTCATGTGGGAGGCATTCAGGAGACATCCTGATCAGATTCCTAAACCACCTCAGCTGGTTCCTTTCAATGTGGAGGAGCAGTGGCTCTACTCTGAATCTCTCCCGGATAAGTGAGCTCCTCACCCTGACTCTACGGCCAGAGACACACCAAGCCAACGATGAGCCATCTGGCAAGTTGAAGCCATCGGTGAGCCTTGTTTGCTTCCTCGTCTATGTTTTTTTGGGACTTGTTAGTGAAACAGAGCACTCTGATTAGTTGTTGAGGGTAGTGAATGAGTGAACGCAGGTGCAGAACGTACCCTCCCAGCACAAATTGGTTGAAAAAATGTTGAAAAGACGGCTTTGCCAACCATCTAAAAACTGTCCGGATTTGGTTGAAAAATGAAAGATGAAAAGCAGTCTATTTAAGGTGGTTGAAGAGATATCTTCATTTAGATGTCTCTGAATGGTCTAAATTTGGTTGAAAAGTGAAAGATAAAAAAACTGCCTTTTTAAGATTGTTAAAAAATAAACGAGTTATCATCTAGTAACTAAGATGATTCAACTTCTGATCCTTTTTGGGTTGTGTGAAGGGGTGGTGCACCTATACCAACATCTTGAACAGATCACCAGTCCAGCACAGCACCTGGTATTAACAGACAGTCTCCCCTTCAAGTACTAGCCAAGGTAGACCCTGCTTAGCTTTAAGCTCAGACAAGACCAGAGGTGTTTGGGGACACCCAGAATCTAATGCAAGGGTGTCCAATCATGTGCCATGGAGGGCCAAGACCCTGCAGGCTTTACCTCCAAACAGTGTCTTCAACAGCAGAGTCCACTGAATATCTTCCCACTGATTGCTGGTAAGTGAAAACACCTGCTGAAGAGACTGGGTAGAAGAGAAAACCTGCAGGGTCTTGGCCCTCCATGGCACATGATTGGACACCCCTGATCTAACATGTGAACATCAATAAAAAGAAACAACACAGAGAGAAATTTGTAAAACATATTCATATACTGTAGTGTTTTTTAAGTGTATAGCACAATAGCACCGGTTAAGATTGCATTATGCCAAATGTCAAACTAAAAGAAAAAGCTGTTTAAAAATATGCATTTTGATAAAGAACTTTTCACAAAAAGTCCCAGTGGTTGTAAAAGTATATTTCACTTTTGAGAGACAGACCCCCACCACCATCACCAAATGCCAAAAACTATTTTGAGGATACATTTGGGCCAAATACTGTGGACTAAACAATTCAATTATTGGACTATTTTTTGGTTAATATGGTCAGGCACAGCCTAATTTTCAACAACTGTTTTCTGGTTAAGTATGGTCTGTATCAGATGGACTAAACACAACCCCCCAATTTTCAATGTCTATTTGTGGGCTAAGTTAAGGTTTGGACTGATGGACCTGATTTAGCCCAAAATACAAAGTCTAACTTGTGGCTTGTGATTCAAAGATTCCAGATTCAAAGATTTTATTTGTCAATACTACTATACGTACAGGACATATAGGAATTGAAATAGCGTTTCTCTCTCTCTTCAGTGGTGTGCACAATATAAAAGAAGAAAAAGGAATAAGGCTGGACAAACAACAGCAGTCTATGTACAGTAATGCTACCCGTACTGCAAATGGCGACAAAAGATAAACCCAGACCTCCCATAGTGCAAATAAAGATAAGCGATGATATCCAGCAATCTTATGTACAGAAAAAGTAGATCAGTAATACTCATAGTACCAAGTTCAGTGTGGTAGTTGTGCTGGGGGGGAGGGAATACACCAATAAACTTGAAAAAAGGGGATGCTGCAGGACATCATTCATTAGGTTTTGTTAGAGTTGTTGGCTTGGTATGTCTCTGGCCTAGAGGCAATCCAGCCACCCCACAGAGAAAGTTCATTTCCACCGCATGCATCTGTGACCTCACTCACCTCGGTCATTATGCAAAGATCATAACCATAGGTGAGGGAGCTCAACTCTCTCTTCACCACGACAGACCGGTACAAAGTCCGCATCACTACAAATGTTACTCTAACCTGTCTGTCAATCTCCTGTCTCCATTCTCCCCTCACTCACCCTCACCTTCAATTTAAATTGGGGGGGTCTTCTCACACAATCTCTCTTCAAAACAGGTGTACATTAGTGCTGTAATGAGTAGTGGACTAATCGACTAGTCCACAGGTGTCAAACTCATTCCATGGAGGGCCAAGACCCTGCAGGTTTTACCTCCACCCAGTGTCTTCAACAGGTGATTTCTCTGAATTTCGTCCTACTGCTTGCTGATCAGTGAAAACACCTGCTGAAGAGACTGGGTGGAAGTAAAACCTGCAGGGTCTTGGCCCTCCATGGAATGAGTTTGACCCCCCTGGACTAGTCAATCAACAAAAAACTAATTTGATAATTGACAACTTGCCTTTACACCCTTTTCCACCCATATCAAACTTACAAGGAAAAACCCCCACAAATTTCAGAGAAAAAAGCAGCAAAAATTTCTGAAAAAAACCCCCAACTCAAAATTCCTAACAAAAAGTTGCAAAGTTTTGAGCTTAAAAAAACCTCATTAAATTACATGAAAAATGTCACAAATTTGCAGCTGTTTTCTTGAGAAATTTGTTTTTCCTCAAAAAGTTGCAGTTTTTAAAAATATTTCCATTACAAATTTGTGACACAAGAAAAAACATCAAATTTCTGAGAAAAAAAAAGTTGTAAAGTTATAAGAAAAAAGCTGCAAACTTAAGGTTGAAAAAACCCCCTCCAAACTTCTTATAAAAGGTTGCAATTTTGAGACCAGACCATCAGTGACGGAGTAGCTCATTCCAGCCTGGTGAGTCCCCTGAGAGTGCTCAGACTTCCTGACCTCTGACCTTGACCTCGAGCTCAACCTAGATGCAGACCCATCTGAGGATCACTGTGAGTGAGTTTGGTGAGTATCGGGGAAAATACCTAGGAGGAGTGATTCCCGTGAAATATGGACGGACGGGCTGACAGATGGACGGAAAGAGCGTCATCACATTAGCTCCTTTCAGCTTTGCCAGAATGAGCTAAAAACTGGTACAAACTTACAAGGGAAAAAAGTCACAATTTTTGGAGAAAAGACTGCAAATTTACAAGAAAAAAAATCACAAATTTACAAGGGGGAAAAAATCATAAACCTCGCAAGCTTTTTTTTTTGAAAAACATCAAAAACTTACATGGAAACAATGTTCAAACTTGTCCAGGGAATCAAAAAGTGACAAATTTCTGAGCTTAAAAAAACCCAGGAATGCCTAAATGATTAGTCAACTAATCAAAAAAATCGGCAGATTAATTGGAAACAAAAATAATCATCAGTTGCAGCCCCAGCATCCAGGGAGCTTCTTTATGAGTTTAACCAAATAAAGGGAGTGTGCGCTGTTTTTAAAGCAGCACTATGTAAGTTTCTTTTTCAGGGTAGGAACACTGAATAAGTCTATAAGGTTAAAACCCAAAACAGTAAATGTGTGCGTCATCTGCTCATCACACGTCAAATATTACAGCAGTTATTATCCACTTACTTGTCGTGAGAATCTGGCGCCTTTTTCAGTGGCGGTGGTCGGAACTTGGTCTTCTTTGAGGAGGAGGATGATGGGGGATCTCTTTCTGCATGGGGAGGGGGAAGGGGGTCCAAACCTGAGGCTGGTGGAGGCGGAGAATGAGATCCAGACTGGGAAAAGAAAGTAAGGGTTTCATATGTTAAAAGTTGTGGCTCAACTGACAACATTTAATGCATTTTCTTATTTATAGCCAGGATTTAGAAAGTGGGACAAGGGGGATAATTGGTGATATTTTATAAGCATGACTTATAATCCTCTGTTCTTGCTGTTATTTGCAGACTAAATGCAGACCCAGTGCCAGGATGAAGTGACACATGGGGGCAGTTAAAAATGGTGATGGAGCAAGCCTTTTTTTGGACTGCTACAACATGAAAAAAAATTCAGCCACGAGAAGCAAACAAGACTGAATCACAGTGACCCCTCTGCCACTGCTGTCACTGTGCTGCACGTCCACATGGAACATCCGCAGTGCCAACAGACTGGATGAAATTTAAGCCTAATGGGTTTCAAGGCTAAATGCTAACTGCAAGTTATATTTTTATTTCTTTACATAAGACTGAAAGTCAGGGAAAATGCCAGAATAAAACTGCTATTTCGCCAAAACTATAAACTAGCAATGACAGTCCTAAACCACCATCCTCACTTGACAAACGCTTTGCAACGCAGTTATCAAACTATCAAAAAGGATCTACTGTCCAATCCTTGTTTCCAACATCATAGATGATTCACCGTCTAATACTGGGTCCTTGTGCCAGAGTTGCTATTCCTCTTCATCTTAAACTAGCTCCTCTGGTGCTATGGACTCTGCCTCCTGAGTGGACTCGTGGTTTAATGGCGCAGGCTGGGCTACCTGGCAACTGTTGGGGTGCTAGTGGAACCCTTTGCACCAGGGGTGTAAAGGGTTCCACTAGATTCTTAGTGCTCCGCACTAAGCATCCGCACTAAGCATCTAGATGCTTTATGCTCCGCTTAGACGCACAGAGTGGAAGTGGAGCATAAACCCAGCTTAAGTTATGTATGCCTCGCTGTTCCTACCAACTTTGTTGCAAAGCGAGTAAACATGTCAGCACTGCGTACGTGCTAATGACACCTTAGCTCATGCGTGACCATAGTCTGTTGTGCCAAAAAGTGATAGTCGGCCAGAAACTGACTGGCCTACTGTGGGAGTGCACCTCGCTTAACCCTTTCTTCATGGTTTGGCTTATGGCTGTTGTCTGCTAATGCAAAATGTCCCTACGAGACCAAGCATGGCCATCCCGAACAGAACACCACGACACCGAGGTGAGGACACAAAAACGTCCCATCACAGCCCGTACACAGGTCCAGTGCATTGGCTACATGTAAACAGTGCCATTTCTCCCACCAACCCAAACCGCCATGCTGTGCCATGGCAGAATGAGCCATCAGGATGTATGGAGGTTATTTTCAGTCATAAATGAAGAGCATTTTCCTCTGATTTGAGAGCACAGCCTCCATAAAAAGTTTTTATTCACTCAGTTTCTCCCATGGCACGAACAGCTTTGTGATCTGGATATCTCTCACCATGCCATATGCACAAATAAAGGGGTAACGGAGGGGACATGTCCCCAAACCAGGAAAAAAGAGAGACCCCCCACCCCACCCCCCATCATCACAATCCCCACCATATCATTCTACATAACTAAACAAAAAGCATTTTTTTTCTTTAAAATTTGCAGATTTTCACCTAAATTTGTAACTTTTTCTAATTAATTTACTACATTGATTTGTAAATTTACAACTTTGTTCTTATAAATCAACTGTGTTTTGCATCTAAAATTTGAAACTTTGTCTTCCAAATTTTAGACTTTTTGACCGGTAGATGATGAAAAATCTAAAAGCAGATCTCAAGTGTAAAAAGGTTGGGTGCCCCTGCTTTACACTAAGTGGGAGTTTTGCTGCATGATCTTGGTTTAACACGCTAGCCCAGGGGTGTCCAATCATGTGCCATGGAGGGCCAAGACCCTGCAGGTTCTCTCTTCTACCCAGTCTGTTTAGCAGGTGCTTTCACTGACCAGCAATCAGTGGGAAGAAATTCAGTGAAATCTGCTGTTGAAGACACTGGTAGGAGGTAAAGCCTACAGGGTCTTGGCCCTCCGTGGCACATGATTGGACACCCCTGCGCTAGCCACTACTCAGTTTTCAGAGTTGATCAGGCCTGCTCGGGGGTGATGAGTTCATGGTTGAGATTATGCTATGGTTTCATGTTGTGGAGGGTCTATTTGTTGTGGAAGGTCAGGAGAGAGGCTTCACAACATAAACCACTACCATATGGAACAGGGGTCACCAACTGGTGGACTCCGGTCCGCATCCGGACCCTGAGAGTTCTCCATCCGGACCCTAAAGCTTTTTAAAATAATTTTGGGGAAAATTACACTGTTTTGTTTCAACCGAATGAAACAGCATAACTGAAATGCTGTACTGGTGGCCGCCCAGATATTTTATGGCGTGACACCTTGGACGTTCTCCGGGAGGCAAAATCACCGTTTGCTGTGGACGTCACATGAGGCAGACAGCCATGTTTCCTTCCCGGTGTGTACCCGCAGAATGAAGCGCTGCTGTGAAATTGTGTCCATTGCCACTCTGGCTGCCTCCGATGTTACGTGTCCAGCTGGGGGTCTGTTGACAGAAGGTCCCCAGCGCCTCCTCCACAAATTCCCCGGGACCACGTCCATGTTGGGCCGGCATGACGTTGGTTATGGAGGTAATTTCAGCGACCCTCCGATATCACGTAAAAACAATAATTTGCTCTGTGTGTGACTGAACATGAAAAGCACCATACACATTCACCTCCTCTCTCCCTGTGACAGAGTGTTACCCAGACAGACACAGACGAGGTTAAAAAGATAAGAACAGGTGACGTAAAAAAAAACATCAGATGAATTCTGTAGTGTGGAATTATATTTTTTGTCCCTTTTTTAGGTTTACAGTTTTTTAAATACTGAAAATATAGTATAGAGGCAGACTTTTGTGAGATTTTGTTTTTTTTAAAATATTAATCTTTTTTTAAATTATATAATTTAAGATAACATAAGATAAGATAAGCCTTTATTAGTCCCACAATGGGGAAATTCCAGGATTGCAACAGCACAGGGATAGCAACACTCAAGTAAACATATGTACATATTACTATAAATATATACAGTTGGGCAAAAAAGTATTTAGTCAGCCACCAATTGTGCAAGTTCTCCCACTTAAAAGATGAGAGAGGTCTTCAATTTTCATCATAGGTATACCTCAACTATGAGAGACAAAATGAGAAAAAAAAATCCAGAAAATCACATTGAAGGATTTTTAATGAATTAATTGGTAAATTCCTCGGTAAAATAAGTATTTGGTCACCTACAAACAAGCAAGATTTCTGGCTCTCACAGACCTGTAACTTCTTCTTTAAGAGGCTCCTCTGTCCTCCACTCGTTACCTGTATTAATGGCACCTGTTTGAACTCTTTATCAGTATAAAAGTCACCTGTCCACAACCTCAAACAGTCAGACTCCAAACTCCACTATGGCCAAGAACAAAGAGCTGTCAAAGGACACCAGAAACAAAATTGTAGACCTGCACCAGGCTGGGAAGACTGAATCTGCAATAGGTAAGCAGCTTGGTGTGAAGAAATCAACTGTGGGAGCAATTATTAGAAAATGGAAGACATACAAGAGCACTGATAATCTCCCTCCATCTGGGGCTCCACGCAAGATCTCACCCCGTGAGATCAAAATGATGACGAGAACGGTGAGCAAAAATCCCAGAACCACACGGGGAACCTAGTGAATGACCTGCAGAGAGCTGGGACCAAAGTAACAAAGGCTACATCAGTAACACACTACGCCGCCAGGGACTCAAATCCTGCAGCACCGGACGTTCCCCCTGCTTAAGCCAGTACATGTCCAGGCCCGTCTGAAGTTTGCTAGAGAGCATTTGGATGATCCAGAAGAGGATTGGGAGAATGTCATATGGTCAGATGAAACCAAAATAGAACTTTTTGGTAAAAACTCAACTTGTCGTGTTTGGAGGAGAAAGAACACCATACCTACTGTGAAGCATGGGGGTGAAAACATTATACTTTGGGGCTGTTTTTCTGCAAAGGGACCAGGATGACTGATCCGTGTAAAGGAAAGAATGAATGGGGCCATGTATGGTGAGATTTTGAGTGAAAACCTCCTTCCATCAGCAAGGGCACTGAAGATGAAACGTGGCTGGGTCTTTCAGCATGACAATGATCCCAAACACACTGCCCAGGCAATGAAGGAGTGGCTTCGTAAGAAGCATTTCAAGGTCCTGGAGTGGCCTAGCCAGTCTCCAGATCTCAACCCCATAGAAAATCTTTGGAGGGAGTTGAAAGTCCGTGTTGCCCAGCGACAGCCCCAAAACATTACTGATCTAGAGGAGATCTGCATGGAGGAATGGGCCAAAATACCAGCAACAGTGTGTGAAAACCTTGTGAAGACTTACAGAAAACGTTTGACCTCTGTCATTGCCAACAAAGGGTATACAACAAAGTACTGAGATGAACTTTTGTTATTGACCAAATACTTATTTTACCGAGGAATTTACCAATTAATTCATTAAAAATCCTTCAATGTGATTTTCTGGATTTTTTTTTTCTCATTTTGTCTCTCATAGTTGAGGTATACCTATGATGAAAATTGGAGACCTCTCTCATCTTTTAAGTGGGAGAACTTGCACAATTGGTGGCTGACTAAATACTTTTTTACCCCACTGTATATATATATATAGACACACAGTGCGGCGCATTGTGGTTGGTGAATGTGCAGCAGAAAGTCTAAGTTCTCTCTCCGCGGATGCGGCGGGCCAGCTGGATGTCTTTGGGCATGATGGTGACCCTCTTAGTGAAGAAGAGACCCACCAGGTAGGCCTCGCTGGCCTCCTGCAGAGCCATGACGGCGAAGCTCAGGAAGCGCAGGTCGGTCTTGAAGTCCTGAGCGATCTCCCTCACCAGGCGCTGGAAGGGCAGCTTACGGATGAGCAGCTCCGTGGATTTCTGGTAGCAACGGATCCTTCTCAGAGCCACGGGCCTGTGACGGTGAGGCTTCTTCACTCCGCCGGTGGCCGGAGCGCTTTTCCGAGCAGCCTTGGTGGTTAGCTGCTTCCTGGGGGGCTTTTTCCTCCAGTAGATTTTACGGGCGGTCTGCTTGGTTCTTGCCATCGCTTTTTATTATTCTGTCTTATATTTCTTGCACGCCACCTAAACTCCAGCCCGGCACCCGCGTCATTTTCGCTACAGTTCCCGGTATGTCGAGTTCCACCGTTAGCACCGGGTGGCGGTTGAGTGCTAGCTAGCACTAGCTCTTCCTGCTGTAACGTCTCCTGCTGTAAACAGAGGCTCCGTCCGCCGACTCGGGAGACCTTTGGGGCGATCTGGGTGTCCGTGATATATATATACTGTATATATATATATATATATAGAGTGAAAGGTGTAGAAAGAAGAAGGAAGATAAAAAAAGGCAGTTGCAACGGGCAGCCAACTCGTGTGGCGCCAACGGTCCGGCGGAACCGGAACCGGAAGAACAATTTAGTTTGTGTTCTCCTGTAAAACTTTACATTTTTACGATTTAAGTTGTAGATTTTAGAAATTTAGAGCTATTTATTTGTAGTCAAAAAACTCATTTAGTGTTCTCCTATATTATTATCAGTGCTGGTGTAACAGAGTCAGAATTTAGCCTTTTTGAATTTCTTTAAAGTAGATGTGCTTTTCATTTTTACATAGTTTTTGGAGCCTCCTGGTGGTTTTATTTCGCAGCTGCATAGATAGTTTTCTTTGCACACGGCACTTACCCCAGCAGAGAAAAAGATTTTCATTGCTGGAGGTAAGTGCAATGTAATAGAGCTGTTGCTATATTTATACTTTAAATGTTGTTAAGCCATGCATACAAAGGTTTATATCTTGTAGAGTGGTCATGAGCATTACTACCATGTATTTACGAAGTTTCAGATTATTCTAAGTAAAAATAGTAACTTTATCGTCGAGTGAATGTGTGACCACGTTGAATGAACAGCTAGTCAGTTATTGCTAGCGCAGCATTCTTCTGTATGGTTTGCTGTCATTTCATTTTGTTAAGATATTCATTTTCTTTTACTGTCCGTGTGCAGATCGTGACATATGCAGCTGCAGACTGTTTATTGTGTGCTTTTTCTGATACTTGACCAGGTAGGCTTTGTTTTATATGGTTTTTTTATATTTTTTTTTTTTCTAAAGAAAAAAAGAGAAAAAGATTTTCATTGCTGGAGATCGTGACATATGCAGCTGCAGACTGTTTATTGTGTGCTTTTTCTGATACTTGACCAGAATAAAGACAACGTGAGCAACAAGTCCCTGCCTGTGTACTTCCTGCACCAACACGAGCACGCAGAAAACCACCCACGTTACACTGGGAGTAACGCCACTACTTTTGCAGTAACATGCTGTGTAACGAAATTACTGTTTAAAAATTCAGTAATGCATTACAGTTACTGAAATTTGATCAGATGTGTTACTCGTGTTACTCGTTTTATTTTTTTTTCCACAATATTTTTTATTGAACCTTTTTTTTTTTTTTACAAACATAGCACACACAGTCAGACACTAATACAAAAGTAATTTAAAAATTAAAAAGAACGGACTTCCGGTCTGGACACCATGGTGATAGCAGCTTAACGCTGAAGCTCCCAGACCCAATCCAGGAAAATACCTTGAAAATCAGATTTAACGGATTTTTGGAAGAGTGAAAATCAAAAGACAAAGTCATCATGCCTAAAGGAAAATAGAAGAAATCGACATTTACCAGGCCAGGACACGCATCGGCCGAAGAATCTGATCCGGAGGATTTCCATTCAGAAGACGAGGAGCTGAATGAAGCTAACAAAAAGGTTAGCTTGAAAATGGTACTTAAAGAATTAAGACGATTTCGCCGAGAGTGTTGGGCCGAATTTCGTGAAGTCAAAGAAGAATTAAAAAGGACAAAGAGCAGAGTGGACCAGGCCGAGGACCGAATCTTGGAAGCAGAGGAAAGAATAAAAGGGCTGGAAGATTCCGTGCTGGATCTACACAAAAGGCAGTCAAGACTGGAGGCTAAGCTAACTGACCAAGAAGGAAGACTAAGAAGAGACAACATAAGAATTCATGGTCTGAAAGAAGGAGTCGAGGATGGTTTCACCACAATGGTGGCATGCGTGGAATCCTTACTGAGAGAGAAGTTGGATATTCCCCAATCCACCGACTTGAAGATTTCCAACTCCAAAATAAAAGAAGAGGTTGTAAGACTGGCTTGGCAGAAAGAAGGATTTATGCACCAAGAGAGAAAAGTTTTCGTGGAACACGATTACGCCCCGGAGGTCCTTAAAAAGCGTCGGGAATACAACGATGCTAAAAAGGTACTACGAGAGAAAAAACTGCGCTTCCAGACACCATTTCCGGCGAAGCTGCGGGTTTTCTACGGTGACGAGACGTGTCTCTACAATTCGGCGGAAGAAGCAACCGCGGATATGGCGAGAAGAGGGCTCCCGGTAACGGTGTTTAAACCCGCAGCAGACCCAAGTGAAAGAATCAAGGCTCAAACGTGGTCCACACAGAGACCCTCAAAATCCACGGGCCAGCAGCGGGAAACCCAGCGTCAGAGCTACAAGGAAAAACTGGCCGTTTACAGGAGGGAATAGCGATTTTTTTAGTCAATCTGCACATCCAACCCCCCTCCTACAAGGTAACAAACATTAAAGGAGATGCAGAATCAGCATGTGGTAAAACATTTCATGGAACAGTCATAATATTAGAAACAAATAAGTCTTTAAAAGGGATGCTGGGATAGGCTCCAGCCCCCCCGCGACCCGAAAAGGATTAAGCGGAAGAAGATGAATGAATGAATGAATGAAAGTCTTTAAAAAAACAAAAACTTGTTAAAATAGAAATGTGACAATGATCCACATTCTCCCCACACTAACAAATACTGTATTAGCGTGAACGTTTGCTGTGATGGTGGTGGGAGGGTGCACACAATTTCATAGGGTATAGGCATAAAAAAAAAAAAAATCATTACAAGTTCGGATTGGGATCTGAAATTCACGTTAAAAACATGGGACAACTTACAGGGGTAAGAGAGGGCCTTCAACACGTAACAGAGTTTGAGGAATTTCCCTCAGAGCCTACACTCCTACAAGGCTCTTCCAGGGTCTCTAAAAAGACCTCAGCTCAGGAAGTTCTTTTGTCAGTTTTTTGTTTTAAAGTTTTATACACCATGTTCTTAATGTTTTTTATGTTCTTAATGTTCTTTCAGTTTCTGAGTAGCATAAAAGAGGGCCACCACACTGTTATACTAAATAAGACAATACAATGGAGAAACAGGGTGTAACCAAAATAATCTCATATAATGTAAAAGGGATCCTGAATCCAGTTAAAAGATCCAAGATTCTAGGCAAAATGAAAAAAGACAAAGCAGGAATAATATTTTTACAAGAAACCCACCTAACAGACGTGGAGCACACTAAACTCAATAGACAAGGATTTAAAATGATCTCTTCATCTTCATATAAGTCAGGGAGGAGGAGGGGGGTAGCGACATTGATCTCAACCAAAATTATATTTGAAAAAAAATCAGAACACAAAGATAAAGAAGGGAGATTCAGCATGGTACTTGGTCGGCTAGAGGGAGAAGATATCACCCTGCTGAATGTATATGCACCTCCAGGGGCTAACTGGAAATTTTATAAAAATGTATTTGACCTAATGATAACTAAAGCCCAAGGTTTAGTGATATGTGGTGGAGACTTCAATCTAAGACTGAATCCATACTGGGATGCATCAGGTAATTCTCCACATCAAAATAACACTCAAAGTAGAAAAACTCGGATGCTACTAAAAGAAATGGGAATCTGTGACGTGTGGAGGGAACTCAACCCCAGTGTAAAAGATTATACATTTTACTCAGCACCACATTCATCATACTCAAGGATTGACTATTTTTTTATGTTTAATAGAGACATTGGAAGAGTAAAAACATGTAAAATAGGACTGACGGATCTCTCTGACCACAGTCCGATCTACATGGACTTAAGTATCCAAAAATACACAAATAATACATTTTCTTGGAGGTTAAATTCAAATGTGCTGAAAGGACCACTGAAAGATGAATTGGAATCAGATATTCTCAGATATTTGGAAGAAAATGATAATGGAGAAGTATCCCCTTTAATACTGTGGGACGCATGCAAAGCTGTAATAAGGGGAAAGATTATCGCAAAACTGGCAATCCAAAAGAAACTGAGACAAGAAAAACTAATCACATTAGAGTCAGAACTTAAGAAACTAGAAAAAGAGTACAAAGACAACACTCATTCTAATGACTCGCTCAAAATTAAGGAAATTAAAAAACAAATAAATGAGATCTACACAATAGAAATCCAGAAGAAACTTACTTTTCGGAAACAAAAATACTATGAAACAGGTAGCAAATCGGTAAATTTACTAGCCTATAAATTGAGGAAACAACAAACGGAGAGAGCAATCTACAAAATCAGACACCCAGTATCAAAGGAAATAAAATTTAGAATTCAGGAAATTCTTAAAAGCTTCGAGAACTACTACAAGAACTTGTACTCCCTCAAAAAATATAAAAACGCATCCGAAGCCTTCCTAAATACATTAAACCTTCCCCAACTTACTCAGTCACAAAATAAAACACTATTGTCAGAAATACAACCTAAAGAATTAGAAAAAGCAATTATGAAACTTAAAGCTAACAAATCCCCAGGAGCAGATGGCTTTACAGCAGAGTGGTACAAAACTTTTAAACAGCAACTATCTCCTCTCCTCCTGAAAACATTTAACTATGTCCTCCACACAGGGGAAATCCCCCCCTCCTGGCGAGAAGGGGTCATTGCAGTCATACCTAAACCTGAAAAGGATAAACTAGACTGCTCCAACTATAGACCAATCAGTGTATTAAATCAGGACTAAAAGCTTTTTACCGGGACTTCCGGTTATGGCTGCCACGTAGAACGGACGTGTCTCGCTCTGCTCTGCTCCTGGAGAAAAAAATCGGCAAATAACTCTCTCATTTGGGACAGAACGTATCCCAGCATTTGAGCGAGGATATGTCGGCGAAGCCTAAGGCTGGAAAACCAGGAAAAGGAAAAAGCGAGCCGCCGAAACAGTCCAAATTAACGGACTTTCAGGTCTGTGACGCAGCAAACAAGGCTCCATATATGGCGGAGGCGGCTGGCGGCGGTGCGTTTTCTGCGGGGAATGGCGCAGATGCGCTGATGGCTGCCATGAGTTCAATGAGAGCGGACTTTTCCTCTAGATTTGATGGGATTATGACAGCGTTGGAAGGAATAAGAAAGGAATTGGGTGACTGTGTAGAACGAACGGCGCAGATGGAGCTCCGTCTCGCTAGTGCTGAAGATGACGTCACCCGTCTTCAATTAAAGGTGCGCACTTTGGAAAAAAAAAATAAATCTCTGGAAGATAATATTTTGGATTTGGAATCTCGGTCGAGACAGAATAATTTGAGGCTGGTGGGTCTTCCAGAGGAATCAGAAGGTCGGGACGTATGTTCCTTTCTGGAAAAGTGGATTCCGGAGGTGCTGGGCAGCGAGGAGTTGCAATCAGCAGTGGTTCTGGAAAAAGCACATCGTATTGGCCCACGGAGAGATAAGGGACCGCCGAGGACCTTAATTATGAAGTTTCTTAGCAACAGAGACAGGATGAAGATCTTCAACGCTGCACGTGCTAAAGGAGAGATTAAACACCAGGACCAGCAGGTGCGGTTCTACCCAGATTTGGCCACAGGAATCCAACAATTGAGGAAGCAGTTTGATCCCGTACGTAAGGAGCTGCGCAACCTTGGGATTCGTCATGGTGTAATCTATCCTGCGAGACTGCTGACCACGTATGAGGGCAGAACCCACATCTTCAAGACCCCAGAGGAGGCGCAGGAGTTCATCAAGAAGATCAAAGAAGAAGAAGAGACTGGTGGGAGCTAAGCATGAACAAAATATAAGGTAGAATAATTAAGCATTTGCACAGGCATCTGACTGACTTGAAGTAAATAGTAAGTTTACAAAATATAGATTGTATTATATATTAAAAAAACAAAACAAAAACAAAACAAACAAAAAAAAAAAAACTATGATGTACAAAGTTGTTAAAAATTTTGGAGTTAAGTTGGAAAACTACAGAGGAGAGTTAATGTTACGTCATTAAAAGCAGTAGAGTTAGGGTGATTGGGAGGATGAAGAAGGAGTGGCTTAGGCTGTTCCCCGTGGGTGTGGAACGGTCGATGGCTATATCGGGAGACAGAATTTTTCTTTTGATTTTGGGGGGTTTGCCACAAGTGTGGGAAGGGGAAATTTGTTTGTGTGTAGTTTGTAGGATGAATGTTCAACCACTCATGTTTTTGCTTCTCTGTATGAGCATGTTTACACTGCAAGGTAATCCCAAACTCTCTATTGATCATGGACCAAAGTGTTAATCTTAATTTAACTTCATGGAATTGCAGAGGTCTACAAAATTTAAAAAAACTTAAACAAGTTATGAATAAAATAAAGGACATGGGTTCAAGAATTGTGTTTTTACAAGAAACTCATCTGATAGAGGAGGATGTTAAAAGAATTAGGAGTAGATGGCAGGGAAGTGTATTCACCTCTTCATTTTCATCCCGAGCCAGGGGAGTTATGACTCTCATACATAAATCAGTTCCTTTTCAAGTGAAAAATGTAATTGGAGACAAATTTGGAAGATATGTAATCATTCAAGGTTCTTTGCTATTAGAAAATATAAATCTTGTGAACTTATATGGTCCCAATATAGATGATCAGAAGTTCTTTGCTAATTTATTTCTCATCTTATCATCACTTACAGGGCAACATATAATAGCAGGGGATTTTAATTGTACATTGAATCCAGGTGTGGATAGATCAACAGGACTGGATTGTACGCACATTGGATGTAGGATGACTATTAATCATTTTATGAAAGAATTGAGATTGTTAGATATATGGAGAGAAATGAAACCACAAGTTAAAGCCTATTCTTGTTATTCCAGTACCTACAAGACATTCTCACGTATTGATTATTTTTTGATTTCCACAGAATTAAGGTCCAAGATTCAAAACTGCTTTTATGATAACATCGTGATCTCTGATCATGCACCCTGTTGTCTAATATAAGTAGATAAAAAATTGACAAAGGAATCAGGTAGATGGCAATTTCAGCATAAATGGCTTCAGGATGAGGAATTTGTCAAGTATATAGAAAAACAGATAGACGAGTTCTTTGACATCAATACTACACAAACATCAGCATGTGTAAAGTGGGAGGCTTTCAAAGCTTTTATTAGGGGACATATTATTAGTTATACAGGATCAAAATCTAAGAAGACTCGAGAGGAGAGAGCTAAATTGGAACATAAAATAAAAAATCTTCAGGAAAAAGTGTATGCAGGAAGTGACCCAAGGTTGGAGAATGAATTACTGATTTTGAGAGCTGAATACGACAAAAAATCAGCGAATAGAGCTGCCTCGAGTCTTCTAAGATTGAAACAATCTTTTTATGAACAAGGTGAAAAATCAGGAAAATTATTAGCATGGCAGATTAAACAATTGGAAATTAAAACACCAATTACCAGTATTATAAGTAATGGACAGGTAGTTATAGATCCTTTAGAAATTAATAGAGCCTTTAGAGATTACTATGAAAAATTATATGATACCAAAAATGAACCTGATTTAACAAAACTAAATGGGTTTTTGAACGAACTATCTATACCGTGTATTCCAAATGAAAACAGGGAGATATTGGAGTCTAAAATTAGTCAAGAAGAAGTTGGGCTAGCCATTGATAATATGAAATCAGGAAAAAGTGCAGGACCAGATGGTCTTCCAGTTGACCTTTATAAAAAATTTAAGAATAAATTAATAAAACCTTTTTTGGAAATGGTTTTAGAAGCATTTCAAAATAATAATTTACCATCATACATAAATAATGCCTTAATTATACTGCTGCCAAAACCAGGTAAGCCCTCTAATAAATGTGAAAATATGAGACCAATAAGCCTATTAAACGCCGACCTTAAGATAATCTGTAAAATTTTAGCAAGACGAATACAAGAAATTTTACCAAATATTATTAATCGAGATCAGAATGGCTTTATAAAGGGTAGACAAGGCTTCCATAATGTAAGAAGACTATTTAATATTATTTATTTTAATAAAGAAGCACCGGATACAGCTCTCCTATCATTGGACGCCGAAAAGGCCTTTGATAGAGTTGAATGGCCCTTTCTTTTTGAAGTCCTACAAAGGTTTGGACTTGGAAATAATTTCATAAAATGGGTTCAAATAATATACAATAATGCTACAGCAGAAATCCTAACAAATAACAATATTTCAAAACCAATAAAAATCAATAGAGGATGTCGACAAGGCTGTCCACTTTCACCTTTACTGTTTACTATGGCAATTGAACCTTTAGCGATAGCGATACGTTTACATTCACAAATATATGGAATTAAAGTTGGACCAACAGAACATAAAATCTCCCTGTACGCCGATGATATAATTTTGTTTATGTCGAATCTAAAAAAATCAATTCCAACCTTGTTGAATTTAATAAAGAATTTTGGGGAAATATCAGGATATAAAATAAATAAAACTAAATCTTCAATATTAATGCTAAATGAGACCCAGAGAAATTACTCAGCCCCTGAGGTAAATCAATTCAATGTTGTAAATCAGTTTAAATATTTAGGAATCCAAATTATGCCTAAGCTAGAATCAGTCGCCAGTGTCAACTATGAAGCCTTAATGTCAGATATCAGTGAGTTAACTCAGAGATGGATGTCACTACCAATGTCGATGATCGGGAGAATCAATATACTTAAAAGTAATATTTTACCTAAAATACTTTATTTATTTCAATACATTCCCTTATCACCACCTTTAGATCTATTCTCAAGAATAAAAAAAAAGTTAGTGGAATTTATATGGAACAACAGGAGGGCTAGATTACGTTTGTCTTTATTATATTTACCATTTGATCGTGGAGGTCTGAAATGTCCAAATTTTATGTTGTATTATTGGTCGGCACAACTGAGGTCTATGACATATTATTTTTCATCAAATGATCTCCCTCACTGGACTGAAATGGAATCATACAATTTGCCTTTACCTCTTCCCATATTCATATACTCAGATTCGGCAAAAAAATTACAAAAACAAGTTAAAAATCCATTTGTAAAGCATATGATCAAAATATGGTGTGAAGCTAAAAACTATTTAAAAGAACCACAGTTATTGTCACAATTTAGTCCAATATGGGGTAATCAATATTTTAAACCAGGGAGAGCGGACGCTGTATTTAAAGTATGGAATTTAAAAGGGATACAAAAGATTCAGGATTTATATTTGCCAGGTGCAGACAACATAATGTCTTTTGAAGAGCTGAGGATCAAATTTAATCTCAATAGAACACATTTTTTTAAATATCTTCAACTTAGAAACTTTATTCGATCAAATCAAAATAAAGCTCTCACTCGACCTATTTATTCATCCTTGGAAAAAATGATGATGAAAGATAGTAAAAGAAAGGGTATTATTTCAGAGTTTTATAACTCATTGACACTATCTTCAAGTGAAAACTCACAGAAAAGATTAAACTACTGGAAAGAAGATCTGCAAATTGAAATTTCAGAGGAACAATGGGAATTGGCTTGTACAGAAGCTCAAACCAAATCAATAAATGCACGCCTTAAATTGATACATTTCAAATGGTTAATGTGGATGTATGTTACACCAGAGGAGTTAAATAGATATAACAAAAATATACCAGATACATGCACAAAATGCATGGAAAGTAAAGGAACCCTATTTCATTGTTTATGGGAATGTAGATTAATAAGAATGTTTTGGGAAGAGGTGAGGGTAACAATTGAAAAAATAATCTCAAAACAAATCATATTGAATCCTAAACTGTTTTTGTTGGGTCTGTACCCAGAAAAGCATAATTTTAATAAAAGTGAAAGAACATTCATAGACCTCAGTTTGCTTAATGCCAAAAAATGTATTGCACTATTATGGAAAAAGACTCATAGACCAGATGTGACTCAGTGGTTAAGACAGATGTTAACAAACCTTCCATTAGAAAGAATAACATATATACTAAAATCAAAGGAAATTGTGTTTGAGAATATATGGAGACCTTTTATTGATTATGTAAAAAATTTAAACATAACTCTTGAAGAAGAAGGTGAATGATGTGTGTGGACCTTGTAAATTCCAAACTGGTGAACATAATATGTATACTTATGTATTGGATTGTCTAGACTAAACAGAGGAGCATTGTTGAAGACTTGATTTTGTTGGTGGTTGTTGGTGTTTTTAGTGCATTTTTTTTTTTTTGTAGTACTTTAGTGTTAGTGTTTGATTGTTTGTATCATGTTTGTTAAAAAAAAAAAAAAAAAGGTTCAATAAAGATATTGTGGAAAAAAAAAAAGCTTTTTACCACTATCCTTGCCAAAAGGTTAGAAAATATACTGACAGACTTAATTCATTTAGACCAAACAGGTTTTATAAGACAAAGACAGACACAAGATAACATTAGACGCACTTTACACATAATTCATCATATAAAAAAATATAATTTAAATGCAGCCATATTGGGATTAGATGCTGAAAAAGCATTTGATTCGGTTGACTGGTCTTTCCTATATAGAATCTTATCCAGTTTCAATTTTCATAACAACTTCATTAGAACTATCCAGGCATTATATAAAAAACCAACAACTAAAATAAGGATTAACGGTAAATTATCATCATCTTTTGAACTGGAAAGAGGATGTCGTCAGGGCTGCCCCTTGTCTCCACTGCTCTTTGCAATCTTCATAGAACCTCTGAGCCAATGGATAAGACAGAATCAAAAAATTCAAGGTATTACACTTGGCCAGAAGGAACATAAACTAGCACTCTTTGCTGATGACATTTTAATATACCTGAGGCAGCCGGACCCCTCTTTTCCAGAACTAATCTCAGTTTTTTCAGAGTATGGAGATTTATCGGGGTACGAATTAAACATGCATAAAACCCAAATTTTAACATTCAACTATGACCCAAATCAATATTTACTAAGCAAACTCAAAACTAACTGGGAGATGGAATCTATGAAATATCTGGGGGCCAATATCCCGAAACAACTCAACAAAATTATAACACTAAACTATGATCCACTGATGGCAAAAATAAAATTTGATCTAGCAAGATGGAATATGATACCATTCTTAGGTACTGCACAAAGAATTGAAGCAGTCAAAATGAATATACTTCCACGTCTTCTATACCTTTTCCAAACAATACCGGTAGAACCTCCCAAAAAAACATGGCAAGAACTGGACAGAAGGATCTCAAGATTCATATGGCAGGGCAAGAGACCTAGAATCAGATATAGAACTCTACAGCTAAACAAAGACAAAGGTGGGCTCGCGCTGCCAAAAATCAGGGACTATTTTAAAGCCGCACAAATTAAAACTTTAGTAGAGATACAGTATGTAACCCAGTCTACACTGCATAATGAAAGGAGATGGAATGCCAAATAACAAGTGACATTCCCCTACAGGTGATAATAGGGAACAATGCCTTACCTAAACTTTTGAATAACACTAACCCGTGGCTAGAGACCCCGCTTAAAATTTGGTTTAAGATAGTCAGAGAGAATCAAACTAAAGAACCCTATCGATTACTGCAATGGATTGCCTATGATCAAGACTTTACTCCCAATAAAACAGACACTAGATTTAAAAAGTGGAAAGAGAACGGACTGATAAAATATTACGATTTTTTTAAAGGGCAAACTTTAAGAAGTTTTGAAGATTTGAAAAAACAAGGTCTAATAAATCAAGACTTTTACAGGTTCTTTCAGCTTAGACACCACATAAACAAAATACTTAAAAAGGAGGATTTGGAAAGAGCCCAGTCAGGTGTTCTGAAGGTCTTCTTAATGGCATATAAAGGGATCCCAGGGATCAGATACATTTCTAAAATATACCAAGGTCTTCAAGACTTAAAAGGAGACATCACATCATATATAAAAGAGAGACTGGGAAAAAGAGGGGAATTTCACTTTACAACTGGAAATATGGGAAAAGCTAAATAAACAACAATGGAAAAGGACCTCATCCCTGCAGTGGAGAGAATTTGGATGGAAAAATTTGGTAAGATTTTTCAGAACACCTGCACAAAACAAATTTACTCGTAAGGGATTGAACTGTTGGCGCTTGTGTGGTGAAGAGACTGCAAATCATTTTCATGTGTTTTGGTCATGCCCAGTTATCCACCAATATTGGACCAATGTACAGACAATATTGGGGAAAATATTCAAAATAACAGTCCCCTTTTCTTTTGTAACTTTGTATTTGGGTTTACTACCGGACTCACTGGAAAGACGAGGAGAAAAATACTTATTCACTGTTTTAATATTGGCAAGTAAAAAAGCTCTAACAAAAAAATGGATGTTAAAGGATTGTCCTACACCTGAAGATTGGATTAATGTGATTCAGGACATTTATTCGATGGAAAAGTTGACATTCGCACTGAGACAGGACATGGATGGGTTCTTGAACTTTTGGCAACCCTGGAATGCATATGTGTCTTCCATCAGATCTAATCTTTGACAAATACCATTTCAATAATGGCACCTCTCTTTGTTCCAATGCTACTCAGATACTCTTCTATTTTTTTTTCTTTTGCTCTTTTGTTTTTTTTTTTCTTGTTTTGTTTTTTTGTTTGTTTTTTTTGTTCTTTCTTTAATTTCTCTTTTTCTTTCACTTAAAAAAGGGTGTTGTAATAATTATTTTTCCAATGCTGTCAAAAAACAAAAAAGGGAACATGATGAAAATGTAAACAATGCAATGCTGTAATGACATGTATACCCTTTACAAAAACTTAAATTAAATTTAAAAAAAAAAAAAAAAAAAGGCAAATGATATTGGCCTGCTGGAGATAGCTGAGCTCTTCTGAAAGAATGTCCATGAAAAGATGACCGTTCTTAAAAGCACGTTTTCAGATAAATTTGTCCATGTGACTTGTCACATTTCTCTTCCATTTCTTTTATTAAAATATGTTTGAAGTAAATTCATGGGCCATTGCAAACACTTAGCTTTAAAAGTACAAAGCTATCACACAGTGAAAGGAAAAAATCCTGAAAACAAAACAAAAAGCATCGAAAATCATTTTAGAATCAAATCGGAGACCGTGAAGGTCTTTAGGCACCTCAGCATACTGAGGTGCCTAAAGATCCCCAGCCCTAATTCGGACCTCAGCTGGGGAGGAGGACTGACTTATTGGACTTCTTGCAGTTTTAGCTGGTGATCCCTGATATAGAGCCTGCTGACACATTGGCTTGCCTATCCACCCATGACTGTTTTACTTGTGTGCTGCTCTTTTATTCTGGTGGAGGGAGAAAAAGTCGCAAGTTTCCAAGAGGGATGGAAAGTCACAAATTTGGGAGAATCTGGAAAATTTACAACAGTCTGGGGGAAAAAAATACAAATTTACAAAGGGAATGTAAAGCTGCAAATTTACAAGACTGGGGGGAAGTTTCAAATTTATGAGATTGGGAGACAAAGTTGGAAATTTTCAAGAGGGATGAAAAGTTGTAAATTTAGGAAAAATGTTGCAAACTGATGAGAGTCTGAGGAAAAAGTTGCAAATTCACAAGGAAGAGTTTGTAAATTTATGAAGGAGGAAAACTGCAAATTTACCAGATGAAACTGGTGAAAAATTGTAAATTTATAGGAAAGGGAAAAAAGCTGCAATTTTATGAGACTGGGGAAAGTTGGAAATTTACTAGAGAGGTTGAGCTGAAAATTTAGGAGAAAAGTTGAAATTTTGAATTTCACAGGCACACATTCAGAAGTATTTAAACAAATCCTTTGAAGGGATTTACAACATGATGAAATGGGACAACACAAATGTTAAAAAAAACAGCTCCTTTTGCTCCTCAGTATTAAGGCTGTTCTTTCTTGAAGTGAGCCTTCTTCTGACTGGGTGTCTCCCACAAACAGAAGGTTTGAACAGTAGATGATCACTTCAGAGATGCACGTAGGGAGCTTACTCTTAACATGCCAATATGAGCACAGTTCAAATACGAGAAAGAATAATAAACTCAGTTTAACAATTGTAAATGGTTAAGAAATTTGTGGCTTGATGAAGAAAAACATGATACATAAATTCTGCTGTTTTATTACCTCCTCTTTCTCCACCTCTTTGTTTTTCCTCTTCTCACCACTCTCCTTCATCCCTCTGTCCTCGTCTTCGTCTGTCTCGCTTTGTTTTTCGCCACCCTCTCCCTCTCTCCCATTTTCTTCTTTGATGGGCCGAGTGCCGTCCTCCTCTTTTATAACTGGGAAAAAAAAAAAAGATTTCACAAATGCTGAAACTGAAAGATACTGTACGTGGAACATCCTTGATAGTGGAGCAACTACACTGGAATTTAACACAGATGAAACCACCTGATCTTTACCTGTCGTACCGCTGACAATCAAGGAGTTTGTGGTGCCTGGCGTCCCCTGATCATTCGTCTGACTGTCCAGCTGAATCTCACGCTTCACTTCTATGTCTGCCTCCATGCTTGGCTGAGGGGTCGCTGCTGCAGAACCCCGAACTCCTGTCGCCACTGGAGATGGAGGTTTGATTGTGTCTGGGGCTGGAGCTGCTACAGCAGGCGGCACAGTCGTCACAGAGACCATGCCGGCAGCCAATGTGACGGTTGGTGCGGGGTAGATGGCAGTAAGTACCTGAAAAGTTGAAACAAGAATACAAACTGGTTGATTTCAAAAAATAAACTGCAGTTTGGAGATGTGAAAAATGGTTTCACTCATCAACCCTCAGATGCAACAATAAAACCTGGGGTCTTAGACTGTGCAGCTCCAACTCAAGGAGCCAAAACAGCCTACAGGGGTTGGACTGGGTTTATTCCGACTGGTGTTCTTCAACCAGTTCCTGAGCTGATTTTGTGGTGTGTCGTGGGGCATTGCTCTGTCCCCTGCTGTTTGGAGGTTTCTGTGGATGTGGCTAATCTGTCTGCAACTATGTTTGGGAATGTTGTAGCAACTCAAATAACATACAGAACAAGCTTTCCCATTTCACTCATCAGTTTTGATGCTGTGGGGCTCCATCGGTCTATTGGAAATGCCTTGGACAACAAACATGTCACAGTAAGATGATCGAAGCAGAGGGCAACACCTTTCTCCCAAAGACCACACTGACTCAGAAAAAGTAGGCAAAGGGCCACACAGTGAATAATTCCACTCAAACATATCTACAAGGATGAAAAGGTCTCTTCTCTAATTTTACCTCTTCTTATCTCCTTGTCTCATAACTACCTTTCCTCTATCGTTCCTCCTCGTGTAAGTTCCTCAAGCTCCGCTTCTTTACTTCCTCCTCTGTTTCATCTGTTACGGTGGCCCTCAATTGGTGGCCCATGGGCTGGATGTGGCTCACGAGCTGCCTATTTGTGGCCCCCGAGCTGTGATTCCTTCACTTTATGTGTTTTAGTTTGGTCAGCACCTGTAAACGTGGACTGTTATCTCCACGCCAACAATGTGCTGACAGCCTGTCAGCACGCGAGCGACACTTTTTTACTTTCACTTTTAGAGCGGTCCACTTATTGATACTAAGCCAGCAGTGGGAGCCTAGATTGAATGAAAATGGCATGTTCCAAGTCCGCTGCTAAAAGTAAAGTGGACAGTGAAAATCTGTAATTCAAAGATGAATGGACTGAGCAATTTGCATTTGTTTTCTCTCCTACCAGCACAAGACCAATGTACTTAATATGCCAGGAGAGACCATAGCTATGATAAAGATTTCCAATTTGAAACGGCATTATGAGAGCAAGCATAGGAATTTTGAAGAGACATTTCATCAAAATTCAGAGGTAAGAACAACAAAAATAAATGCACTGAAATCATCATATCAATTTGCAAGCAAGATTCTTGTTACATCTACGACACAACAACAAAAAGCAACAGAGCTGTGAAAGTCTGTTCTGAAAGTCGCTGCCTTCAGCCAGCTCCTCCCACAGCAGAACAGCCTGATGACATGGGCGTAAATCAAGGGGGTCCAGACGGAGACAAATTTATTTCTATAAAATTTGCAGCTTTTCTCAAATTTGTAACTTTTTCTCATTAATTTACTACATTTACATGTAAATGTAAAACTTTTTGGTTGTAAATTTTCCACTTTTCCCTCAAATCTGCTGTTTTTGCATCTTAAATCTGTAGTTTTTTTTTCTAGTAAATTTGTAACCTTTTTATAATAGATGTGTTTTTTTGTCACAAAATGTACAACTTTTTTTTCAAGGAAACTTGACTTTGACATGATTGGTGACCCAGAGGCAGACACAGACTCCCGAATACACTCAATTATCTTTTATTGTAAAGTGTGAATGTGGATGTGTGCGTGTGTGCAAGAATATAGCAGCCGGGTGAGCAGAGCACCACCGTTCAGACTGGCAACCCTAGGAGAGAGCATAGACGGGTGGATTAGTGACTGAGATTTGGAGGAGACTCAGAGAAGGTTCAGTCTTATGGTTGGCTTGTTGGTGGGAAGCACAGAAGAACTCCCGAAGGCTCCGGCCAGCTGAACTGTGGCTTCGGCTCCGACTGCTGAAGAGGTAAAAGGGTGAAGAGGCGTGCAGTGAACTGGTGGAGTGCAGGTTGTGCCCAATCTGCCGCCAGGAGGAGGAGGTCCGCCGCCAGAGGGCTTCCACCTGTGCACAGGGGAGTAACAGCGGAGCGTGGGGATGAAGGAATGGAGAAGGCTTACTTGTAGCTGGGCAGCTAGGACTCCCAGGAGAAACGACGAGGCAGGGAGGATTGTTGGAGACGGAACTCCGGATCGAAAGGAGATGAGTCGACGAGGAGGTCTTGCCAGACCAAGGAGCGTGACGTCTCTGTGCAGACCAGAAGGCTGCATCGCTTAAGTAGGCAGACTTAATGAGGTGAGCAGGTGTGCGTGCAGCTGTGGAGGAAATTAGGGCAGGCAGGCATGCAGAGCGGCTCACCACAGTACTCCCCCCCTACGGGACACCTCTCGGGGGCCGATCCACCTTACCTGGGTGTGTCTGGTGGAAGTCCCTGATGAGCTGTGGATCCAACATGAAGGAGGGACGCACCCAGGACCTCCATTCAGGACTGTAACCCTCCCAGTCCACCAGGTACTGAAGGCCACGTCCCCAGCGCCGGACGTCCAGGATGGAGTTGACCTTCCACGCGGGGTCGCCATCGATCACTATCGGTGGAGGTGGCGTCTTGGGAGGAGGGCACAGAGGGCTGGAGCAGAACGGCTTCACCTGGGAGACGTGAAAGGTGGGACAAATGCGGAGGGGTTGGGGGGGGAGCCAGGCGCACAGCCACAGGACTCACAATGTGTGTAATAGTAAAGGGACCAATAAAACGCTGTGAAAGTTTCCTGGATTCGCCCTTGAGATTGATATACCTGCTGCCCGACCCGGTAGGGCGCAGCCGAGGTCCTGTGGCGGTTGGCAATGGCGGAGATGTGGTCCGCTGTCCGTCGAAGCGCGGCCCGGGTAGCCTTCCACAGCCAGCGACATCGCCTCATATGGGCCTGCACGGAGGGCACCGTGATGTCTTCCTCCTCCTCGGGAAACAGCGGGGGGTTGTAACCAAAGGAGGCCTTGAAAGGAGACAGACCCGTGGCAGAAGAGACCACGGTGTTGTGGGCGTACTTGACCCACGGCAGATAGGAGCTCCAGGATGCCGTGTTGGAGGTGGTGACGCATCGTAGTGCTGCCTCCAATTCCTGAATGGCGTGCTCACACTGACCGTTGCTCTGGGGATGGTACCCCGAGGACAGGCTCACCATAGCCCCAGTGGCCTTGCAGAAAGCCACCACACCTGCGAGACGAACTGGGGACCACGGTCGGACACGATGTCCAGGGGGATGCCGTGGAGCCGCACCACGTGGAGGACGAGCAGGTCCGCAGTCTCTTTGGCCGTGGGGAGACCCTGTAGAGGAATGAAATGGGCCGCCTTGGAGAATCTATCCACAATGGTGAGAATGACGGTGTTGTCGGCAGAGGATGGGAGGCCAGTGACAAAGTCCAGCGCCACATGGGACCAGGGCCTGCTGGGGATGGGAAGAGGATGAAGCAGACCCGCCGGAGGAGAGGAGGACATCTTGCTGGTGGCACACTGGGGACAGGCTCGGATGTACTCCCCGACATCCCTTCGGAGCGACGGCCACCAAAAGGTACTCTGTAGTAGAGCCACGGTGCGTGCCATCCCCGGGTGGCATAGGAGCTTGTAGGAGTGGACCCAATTTATGACTTTGCCCCAGACAGCAGAAGGCACATACATCCTCCCCGCTGGCCACCCGCCCGGGTTGGCCTCGGTCTCCTGCGCTCTACGAACCCTCTCCTTTATAACCCACGAGAGGGGGCCCACGATGCACGAAGGAGGTACAATGGGGTGTGGTGGTGCCTCCCCAGCATCCGAAGCAAATTGTCTGGATAGAGCGTCAGGCTTGGTGTTCTTGGACCCTGGGCGGTAGGTGATGGTAAAGTCAAACCTGCCGAACAACAAGGACCAGCGGGCCTGGCGTGTGTTAAGACACTTGGCTGTCCTGAGGTATTCCAGGTTCTTATGGTCAGGCCACATGACGAACGGCTGGGAGGCCCCCTCGAGCCAGTGGCGCCACTCCTCCAAGACTAGTTTCACCACCAGCTCCCTGTCCTCAATGTTGTAATTTCTTTCTGGCAGGGAGAGATTTTTTTTTTTTTTTTTTTTTTGTTACTTATTTGTACCCGTAGGTAGACTTGGTTTGCAGTCTGGTGACAAGCCACCAGCTGCTGGTCGCTGCGTGCGCGAGCGCCCTAAACCTACATGTTTTTGGTGTGTGGGAGGAAACCGGAGAAATCCCGGAGTAAACCCGCGCAACACGGGGAGAACATGCAAACTCCACACAGCTCACTGTTGGTCGGGGGCTGGGATCGAACCCACGATCTCATGATCCCCGCGGTCCCCCGGCCGAGGGTAAAACTGTGCTGCCACAGTGCTAAACCACTGCGCCACCGTGCACACCGTGCAGTGTGTTCTTTTCCCGAGATGGCGGGAAAAGAACACACAGGGGCAAATCTTGTTGTCCACAGGGGAGCATTGGGACAAAACTGCTCCGACTCCGGACTCCGAGACGTCCGCCTCCACCAGGCACTGCAGAGCGGGGTACACCTGCACCAGGATAGGAGGAGAGGAGAATAAAGATTTTAATTCCACAAAAGCGCCCTCAGCCTCCTCCGTCCACCGGAAGGGCACCTTGGTGGAGGTGAGGCGAGTGAGAGGGAGTGCAATAAGGCTGTAATTCTTGATGAAGCGGCGGTAGACGTTGGCGAATCCCAGAAACTGCTGTAACTGTTTCCGGGATGATGGGACCGGCCACTCTACCACCGCTTTTACCTTTGCCGGATAGGCGATGATTTCGTTGTGTGAGATGACGAAACCCAAAAATGAGGTGGATGAGGTGTGGAACTCGCATTTCTCCGCTTTGACGAACAATCTGTTCTCCAGCAGCCGCTGCAGCACTCGCCTGACATGCACTCAATGTTCGTCGAGGGACTGGGAAAAAATGAGGATGTCATCCAGGTACACAAATACAAAGGAGCCCAAAAAATCCCTCAACACATCGTTAATAAGGTGCTGAAACACAGCGGGGGCGTTAGTCAGCCCGAACGGCATGACGAGGTACTCAAAGTGGCCACTCGGGGTACGGAACCCCATCTTCCACTCGTCTCCCTCTCGAATCCGCACCAGGCGGTAAGCGTTGCGGAGGTCTAATTTCGTGAACCAGGAGGCCCCCTGGAGAGAGTCGAAGGCCGTGTTGATCAGCGGGAGAGTGTATTTATCCTTAATGGTGATGTTATTCAGTTCCCGAAAGTCGATGCAGGGCCTCAGGGAGCCGTCCTTACCCACAAAGAAAAACCCCGGCCCCACCGCCGAAGAAGATGGGAGAATTATGCCAGAGCTCAGGGACTCCTTGATATAAGCCTCCATGGCCTCCCGCTCCAGGGCCGACAGGCTGTAAAGCCGACTGGATGGCAACAGAACCCCGGGCAGGAGGTTAATGGCGCAGTCGTATGGGATGGGGGGGGTCAACGCTTGGGATTTGCTGAAGACGGTACCCAAATCGTGGTATTCAGAGGGAACCGGGGACAGGTCAGGCGGGGGGTGTCAGGGGCACAGAGAGGCACGGAGGGCGAGCATGCAGCGGACTGGAGACAGGCACTTAGGCAGAAGGAGCTCCACGAGATGATGTTTCCTGAATGCCAATCAATGGAGGGGTTGTGCAGCCGGAGCCAGGGAAACCCCAAAATGACCGGGGAGGCTGAAACGGGCAGTACAAACAGTCTGAGCTGCTCACGGTGATTACCAGAAACCAGAACCGATACCGGGGCAATCTGTTTGGTTACTCTGGCGAGCGAAGCCTTGGATAGGGTGATTAGCTTCAGAGGGGTCTTCAACTGGTGGCAGGTGAGCCCCAGCCGGGTTGCCAGTTCTTCAGAAATAAAACTCTGCTTGGCCCCTGAGTCAATGAGTGCGTGAGTGGAAATTTCATGGTGATTATCTGAGAAGCGAATGGGCAGCAGAAACTTGGTGAGGGGATTTCCCTGGAGTGAGTCCGTGAGTCCCCCTACTGCGACGCACGTACCCCCTCTTTTTGCTGAATGGGGCATGTAGCCAACTCATGTTCCTCACTACCACAATATAAACACAGACCTAGTTCCCGGCAGTGCTGTTTCTTGGCTGGGGGCAATTTGGACTGGTGCATTATCCTAGGTTCAGTGGAGTCTAGAGAATCAGAAGGAGGAAGGGGCGGCAGGAGGAGCTGCAGGAAGCGGCGAAACAGTGAGCTCGAACGACCGTAAGGTCTATGCTCGTTACTCCCTCAGCCGATTGTCAATACTGATGGCTATGGAAATGAGCTCGTTCAGCTTGCTAGGCTTGTCAAGGTGGGCTAGCTCGTCCCTCAGGCAAGGGATAAGGCTACGGATGAAAATGCTACAAGGGGAGGCATCCTCCCACCCTACCTCCGCTGCTATCACCCGGAAGTCTACGGAGTAATCGGCTACCGATTTATTGCCCTGCTTTAGATTGAGTAACCGGGTGTTGAGCACAGTATCTCGATCCGAGTGATCGAATACCTCATTAAATTCACTCACAAATTGGTCATAAGTTAAATTAGCATAATCAGACTGAGCCATAACCGTGCAAGCCCAGGCTAAAGCCCGCCCCTCTAGGAGATTGACAACGTAGCCTATACGGCTGTGACTGGTGGGAAAATCCCCTGGTACCCGCTGAAACCCTATTCTACACCGCAATAAAAATCCCCTAGCCTCCCCTAGCTTACCGCTGAAGCGTGTGGGCGTGGGGACTGGAGTCAGCCGAGACGGAGGAGAAGGAGAAGGGATGGAAATGGCTGGGCCGGCTGTGTTCCCGGAAACAGGTGGGAAGGTCTGAGGAGCTGTAAGGCGATCCAGGCGTGTAGTAATCTGTACGAGCTGTGTGAGTATGACCTGTTGCTGATGGAATAATTGGTCGACACAAGCCTCTATGATGTTAAGCTTGTGTGCTAACCCACCGTCTGCTGGGTTGTTCTGACGGAGACGTACTGACATGATTGGTGACCCAGAGACAGACACAGACTCCCAAATAAACTCAATTATCTTTTATTGTAAAGTGTGAATGTGGATGTGTGCGTGTGTGCAAGAATATAGCAGCCGGGTGAACAGAGCACCGTTCAGACTGGCAACCCTAGGAGAGAGCATAGACGGGTGGATTAGTGACTGAGATTTGGAGGAGTGACTCAGAGAAGGTTCAGTCTTACACTTGGCTTGTTGGTAGGAAGCACAGAAGAACTCCCGAAGGCTCCGGCCAGCTGAACTGTGGCTTCGGCTCCGACTGCTGAAGAGGTGAAAGGGTGAAGAGGCGTGCAGTGAACTGGTGGAGTGCAGGTTGTGCCCAATCTGCTGCCAGGAGGAGGAGGTCCGCCGCCAGAGGGCTTCCCCCTGTGCACAGGGGAGTAAGAGCGGAGCGTGGAGATGAAGGAATGGAGAAGGCTTACTTGTAGCTGGGGAGCTAGGACTCCTAGGAGAAACAACGAGGCAGGGAGGATCGTTGGAGACGGAACTCCGGATCCAGAGGAGATGAGTTGACGAGGAGGTCTTGCCAGACCAAGGAGCGTGACGTCTCTGTGCAGACCAGAAGGCTACACGGCTTAAGTAGGCAGACTTAATGAGGTGAGCAGGTGTGCGTGCAGCTGTGGAGGAAATTAGGGCAGGCAGGCATGCAGAGCGGATCACCACAGACTTTTTGTAAATGAGCAATTGTTTCTTTTAAATTTGCAATTTTCTTTCTCATAAATTTATGACTTTTTTTCTTGTAAATTTACAGCTTTTTTCCCATAAGTGTACATTTGTACATTCTTTCTCATAAATTTGTGACTGACAACAATAATACTTATAGGGTCCCCTCAATATTTACTCTGGAGAAAATGTTCTGTTTATTGTCCCTCCCAATATAAAAACGAAATATCCACCCATGCAGCATATTGGCACTGCTCTGAACCTCTGCTCTACTGGAAAAAACAAATGCGGACCCCTGGCAAAAACATTTGATGACCCCTGCTCTATTGCATCCTCTTCCTTCACTCATTTTCTTGTCTCCTCCCCTCTGACTAATTTTTTGGAAGAATGTCTCATTTTCCTTTCAGGAAGTTAGGGATGATCTGAGGGCTACTACTGGTCCCCGGTGAAATATGTGAATTTTAACACCATTAAGATGTGTTTACTGTGCCCTCACGAATACATACAATACCGTTCAAAAGTTTGGGGTCACTTAGAAATTTCCTTATTTTTGAAAGAAAAGCACTTTTTTTCAATGAAGATAACTTTAAACTAATCAGAAATACATGCTATACATTGCTAATGTGGTAAATGACTATTCTAGCTGCAATCTACATAGGTGTATAGAGGCCCATTTCCAGCAACTATCACTCCAGTGTTGTAATGGTACAATGTGTTTGCTCATTGCGTCAAAAGGCTAATGGATGATTAGAAAACCCTTGTGCAATCATGTTAGGTCGGCAATGCTGTAATTGCTGCAAATGGAGGATTCTTTGACGAAAGCAAAGTTTGAAAGAAAAAATTATTATTTCAAATACAAATCATTATTTCTAACCTTGTCAATGTCTTGACTATATTTTCTATTCATTTTACAACTCATGGTGGTAAATAAGTGTTACTTTTCATGGAAAACACAAAATAATTGTCTGAGTGACCCCAAACTTTTGAACGGTAGTGTACCTCTACCTTGCAGCTGAAAATCTTTGCTACCAGTTCTCGGCTCCTACTCTTACCTGATGGCCTGTGGCGGCCGCTGTCTGGCCGGGAGAAGTCTGTGACTGACAGCTAAGAGGCGGGGCTGGAGCCAGCATCGGTGGCTGACCAACGATCGGCTGTACCAGCGTTTGCCCAGCTGGAGCGATGGCGGTGAAGCCCAGGGTTGCCAAAGGTGATGGCAGATAGGCCTGACCTGGAGGCTGAGGAGTCGACTGGGGCGCCGCTGTGGTGACACCTGGACCAGACTGGACGTACGTGATCCTGTGGGGAGAGGGGAAAAAAAGCGACACTTTAGAACATTAACTGATTTTAGTTTGTGAGTTTAGTTTTACTTGACCGGGGATTTCAAAGTCATCTCTGAGTGCAGCTTTGGATCGCCTCTATCTGCTATTTTTTCTTTTTTTTTTTTTGAGGAAGTCAAAGGTTCTTTCAGTGAAAATATGCTGGTGTATCTCTGAATCAAAGCCAGAGACAGCTCTTTATCAGCTGTGATGATCCTCAACATGACAGTCGGGTCGGTATGACTCAAAAGTTGATGTTTGCCTTCTGTGCAAGGTCCACTGGAGGTTCATGGTAAAAAAACACACAAGTGCCAATGGTCAGAATGGAATTTTCAAAGGAAGGAGCTAAAATTAGTGGCAGAGACGGAAGCAGTCCAAAGTTGCATAAATCATAGACTAAACTAAATGAAACCTTCAGAAAAACTAGTCACGAGTATAAGAACTTAAATGAGTAACATGCAAATAAAAATACACATTCTGATATTTATACATCTGGAATACTTGCTTTAAAATGGCTGAAATGAATACACAGCTATAAGGTATAAGGACAATAAATCTGAGACTTTTTCAGACCTTTAATATCATTTTTAAAGGCTACTTGACCAAATTTAAGACCTCACATTAACGAAAAGTATGTCACCACATCACAATAAGCCTCGACTAATTAACTACCTGGCTGAAATGAAATGAATGCACATTTCTGGGTCATTAGTCAAGCTCACATTAAATTTGGTCTTAACAAGGATGCTGCCACCAGATAATTAATTTATTCAAGTAATACACATGAAACTAGACCTACACCGACAACCAGAAGTAGCAACACAAATAGAAAAAAGTCACACATTTCAAAAATGTACAAGAAAAAATGTATACATTTACATGAAAAAAGTGCCAAACTCACAAAAGTCAAAAAATTTGAATGAAAAAAGATGCACATTTTTTTAAAGTCAGATTATGAGAAAAAAGTCACATTTATGAAACAAGAGGTTACAAATTTATGAGAAGAATTTGCAATGGAAAAAAGTCAAAAATTTATGCGAAAACAATTCACATATTTACACGAAAAAGTCACAAACTCATAAGAAACTAGAAAAGCACTCGGAGAGCGCAGACCTCCGCCAAGCGCCACAGTTCCCCCATACAGTGTTTGTGTGTACGTTTTCAGATTCCTTGACCATGAAAACATATGACTAGCAATTGGATTCACAATGATAGGATTAGTGGTTCAGTAGTTATTGACGAAAATCGCATTTTCCGTAATGGCGGTTTTCTTCTGTACGGTGATCCGTATCACCACCAAAATCTAATCATCTGTAGGATACCCCATTTCTGACAATCTGTGAAAATTTCATGAAAATCCATCCATAACTTTTTGAGTTATGTTGCTAACAAACAGACAGACAGACAGAGACAGACAAACCAATGCCGATGAAAACATAACCTCCTTGGCGGAGGTAAAAAGTAACAAATTAAAGAAGAAAGTTATATATTTATGGGGAAAGAAGTCACAAAATTGCAAGAAAAAGTTTATAAATTTATGGGAAAAAGTCACAAAATTATAAGATAAAAAGTCACAAATTTATAAAAAAAAAGTTACAAAATTGTAACGAAAAAAATCACAAATTTACAACATGACTGCTGTTCTTTCTGCTCATTTTACTTTCTGTTAAAATGCAAAAACAGTTCCTACAAATTCACAAAACTGTTTATGGAGATTTCACTCAACAATACAAGAAAACACAGCTATCATGTCTATCATATCTTATTTATGTATTATTAAGACCACTGAAAGGCAGATTTAAGAATTAATTATCATTTTTAAGGATAATTGAGACCTTAAGGACCCCGTATGCCCAGTATACAGGAACTGCGGTGAATATTTTGGTTTCAACGCACTGCTTTGTAAACCAGCTCATCATCCCAGCTTCAAAAAAACACTTGACTTTAACCATTGGCAGAGCTTTCTTTGTTGAAAGTTTAAGACTCTTTTTTCACTGTAAAACTTCAGCAGCCGGTGTCACAGTTCACACCGCTCTGAGGGATGATGGCAAGTTAATAAGTATTCAAAGTGCTGACTTTCTTTATCTACATTTACTGCACATTAAGTAATGCCATGACCCAGCTAAATCGATATCTGACAGCATCTTTTAAAGTCGCTGAACTCCAGTCTCTCAGCAGCCTCGCTGACCAGCTCATGTGCCGGATTAAAGTAAAATTCAGCCGATTTGTTGTGTTGTTTGTCTTTCAGGTGTTCGGCCTGCGTTAGCGACCTGGTGGGTGTCGAGGTCAGGAGAACAGTCTGTGGAGGCGCAGCACCGGGAGCCATTGCCGTTGCCACGGAAACAGTAAAGGGGCTTCCTGGATGTACTGTTGCTGCGCCGCTCGGGTGGACGTTGGTCTGCACAACTGGCATGGAAGCGATCTGGATGATCTAGGAAGGAGGGAGGGGAGGGGTGGACATGTAAAACATTATATTCGTCATCAACGTAAAATGGACCCTGAATTTTTACAGAGCACACATCTATGTTTTCAGTGTTAAATACAAAACATATAAAAAACATAGGTAAAACATTGTTTAATAGTCTTCAATTATTTTTAATTGTCCTATACTGTGCATTTTCCATTCAGTAAAATTTAAGACTAATGAGAGCTGTAAAGTTCCCACTAAAACAGATCACTAAAATTAATGAGTCACTAATCTTACTGGCTAAAGGTCTTTGAATCAGATGCTGTAAGCCAATCATAAGCAGTGAGGCATATAGCCTACCTCAGAGGCAGAGTTTAACAGCCAGTAAACTGTGACTGAAAGCATTACTTGTTCATTTGTGACATCACAAAACACAGAAAGTGTAATCCACTTGTTTCTTTAAAGTCTCATTTCCACTGACTGCTGTTGCAATTCATTGTGGCTGCGGTGCAGTCTCAGCCTTTCGGCAATCCCCACCGTTTGCATTTGTGTTTTGAAGCGATATGGATAAGAACAAGGTTCGCATGACAAGATCACACAAGAACTGCATAAAATAACGTGAAATTTTGAGAGAAACTGAGTCATCGATAACTTATAAAAATCTTTACTTCTCCTTTTTTGAAGAATTTCCTTCAGCTGCTCAGGGGCAACGTTCTGCCTGAACACCCACTTGGAGACGATGTCCGTATTGCTACCTGTACCGCCATCCAGCAGCATTAAACAGTCCTTAAATAGTTTTTTAAAAACGTGTAAACAGTTATTCAATACAATAGATATGTCAGGGTGGAGCATGGTCATCAGACCACGCTCACACTTTAAGTTTATTCTTGTTATTTTCTGTGTTTATCTTTATTATGATTACCTGGTTGATTTTGTATTATTTATCCCTGTCATGTCTTTAGTTTTATTTCATTTCAGTGAACCTGTAACCATGTGACTATGATCCCTGGAACAGGAGCATTATACCAAATTAATCATACCTGTGGATGCACACCTTATATATACCCCTTGCATCCATCCATTCTTCTTCTTTCTATCCTCCTGGTCAGTAAGAGCTTACGCCAGTCTGTTAAACATTGTGTTGTGTGCTGTCGGGGCTGCCTTACCCTGGGTACCCCATCGCTGTGTCATAAAATTGTTGTATTTTCTGCTGAATGAGAGAAGGTTTGCAGCAGCTGTGCAGCATGGCGTGCACTGTCCGTGCCTGCTTAGAGGTATGTAATATACACTTGCCTTCTTTTCAGCCAGAACTGTTAACGGTTTAGCAGCGTGAGGTATGTACTTCCCTTACCGGCTTTAGGTTTGTGATGTATTTTTGTACCTTCTCTTCAGGCAGAAGAACTGTTTAACAGCTTAACAGCACACAATATGCTTTATCTGCTTGGGATATGTGATATATTTTGCCTTCGTCAAACAGGGATTGCGTAACAGTTTAACAGCACGGGACAATTTGCCATTAATTCTGTACTGTTTTCTTTTTCTCAACAGACAGTCGTCTAATTTAAAAAAAAAAAGGAGACGTCTTCTTGTCTGAGTACTGAGTGCTCCTGTGCTTGGTGCACTCTCGCCACCTTTTGTGGGGGAGTGGTACTGCATACAGGTGGGAACTGAAATCTGATATTGCTATGTTGTCTTCTGACTAGCGCGCTTGTACCTTATGGAACAGCCCTTTGGCCTCTTTATAATACTACTACTACTACTACTAATAATAATAATAACTGTCTTGTTTTCTCTCCTATTGTTTTCTTGGAGGACTAATGGCTTCTGCGGGGAGTGAATGAGGGGGAAATAGCCCGGACACTGGTACGCCACCAGCCCAGGGCTCCATCCCTCCAGGTTTAAGTGCTCCAGTTGGAACTGGGAAGGCCAGCAGGAAGCAGAAGGGGATTGAAGGAAGCCTGCCACGTGATCCAGCGGGTGGATTTCATGCAGAGCCAATTGGAGGAAGTGCATAAGGCCATTGAACATATGGCTGCAAATCACCGTCGCCTTTGGGTAGGCCACACCAGGCTCCCGTAAGTGCCCTGAGACCGCATACTGATGCAGTGTCTTTCGTGGCCTCTGATAACTTGGGTAAAACCATCAGCTATGGCTGTGGCACCATTGGGAGAGTGGATGTCTCTCTGAGGATGATGATGAAGTTGATGGGTGACTCGCTGGTCGAGAAGACCTTCCTGAGCCCTATGATATATATGTCAGGGCAAGGCTCTCTGGGGCAGCATCAGTTCCTGGGCTTCTTCTCCCATCTTCTCCGCATAGGGCTTCAGCTTTGGACGGAGGTCCTGCAACCCAGAGGTGGGTTTCCTTGTCAGTTTATCCTGACTTTGGGGAACATCTGCAGAAGTAGTGAGCATGTCTAAGGAGCCCTAAGGAGCGTCTAGGCCGTGGTCCTGCCAAGCCCAGTCAGCGTCTCTCACAGTACGCTTCCCCTGACATCAACCTTCTCCGCAGCGCACCTCATGAATTGGCGTCGATGCACCTCATGTCCATGGGTGATTGATGCACTGGGGTGTGGATACTGCCTACAATTCAGAGCTCATTCCCCAACTTCAAGAGATTTTGGAAGCAAAAGTAAGGAGGACACGCCTTCCACGGTTCTGGGCAGCGAGGTCTGCCCTGCTGGGAAAGAACATAATATGGTCTCTGTCTCCAGGAGAAGAGAGGCGAGGCTTTTTACACTGCCTATTCCTTGTCTCCAAGTGAATTGGTGCATGACGCACAGAGCTACCAGGGGACTGACCCCTCCCACCACTGTAGCTTTTGCTACTTATAGTGACTGCGTGGCCTAAGGTCAGAGAAACGGAGATAGGCACCACCCCATACACCATATGGTGTCCCACGTGCTGTGGGAGGGAATTAAATAACTAACTAAGCAAACCGGGGGTCTCCGTCCGGTTTTGGACCTGAGGCGGTTAAGCAGGTATCTCAAGGTGCTACCTTGTCTGGTGCTCAGGCTGAGGACATTATTCAGGCCATAGGGCCAGGCAATTGGTTCATAGCAATAGACCTCTGCAATGCTGATTTCCATATTCCCACAAATCTGGCCACAGGAAGTTCTTCAGGGTTCCTTCAGGACAAGCTTTCGGTTAAGACATCCTGCCTTTCGGTCTGTCCCTGTCCTCAGACGTTCACCAAGTGCATGGACGCTGCACTTACCCCACTGCGGCAGAGGAGCACTCACGGTCAATTATCTGTGATGTTCTTCAGTGGTAGACTTAGTGCCTTCTTGCCAAACAGCGAAGCTTCAGAGAGGCACCTGGATCCCGGATGTAACTATTAGCCAAGGCATCCAGTTTTGCAGCTGTTGTTGCTGTTATCTCACATATCTTCAGTGGCCACATCACACGTTGGTAGAGTGTAAATTGGTAATACCAAACTTTGCATTTGCCCAGGAGGTAGCTCTGGTCAATCCTGTTTAGCCCTTCTTTCAGTTGGTTTGTGATTACCACTGCCATGTCATTGTCTGTGAGATCCCTTGTATACTCTGCCCAGACTTTTAATGGGTTGTTCTGCCAGCGCTGGGATCCTCTCTTCTGCCACTTGGAAGGAGACTGTGTCTACTTGGTTACCCTTCCGGATTGAAAGACTTCGGGATTTGGAAGGCTTTATTTTCATCCTTGCCCGGGACAACAGTTCTTCAAGTCTCTTAAGAAGCGTTCTTGTGCATGTGGCGTCATTGTCTACTATTCCCTGCCGGTATCCTTATGTCCCGAGTTTTCCCATTAGCCTCGATATTTCCTGTGTGTTTTTTTCTCCTGTGTGTTTTCAGCCCCCGTGCTGACATTTTTTTTCTGTTTAATAAACCATCATTATCATCATTACCATCACTGGGCAGCTCGGTGGCGCAGTTGTTAGCACTTTGGCAGCACAACAAGAAGGTCACAAATCGATTCCACCCCTGATCATCGTGGGTTTGATCCCACCCCCTGACCATCGTGACCCTTCTGTGTGGAGTTTACATGTTTTCCCCATGTCTGTGTGGGTTTACCCCGGGTACTCTGGTTTCCTCCCACAGGCCAAAAACATGCAAGTTCGGTTAACTGGAGATTCTAAAGTGGCCCTAGGCGTGAATGTGTGTGTGAATGGTGAAGGGATTGGCGCTGTACCATGGCTGCCTCAACCATCCAGGTGGATGCCCTGAATTTCCCTCTGGGATTAATAGAGGCCGTCAACCATGCCTACCGGAGGTTGCTATGACAGAATGACATCACCAAACCAAGACTCAGCAGGTCTGGACTTTTGGAGCATGGGACTCAATGCGAATGAGGTGTGGGCAGCTCAAACAACTGAGGACTTTGTCTCAGATGCCCGCACCTCTCACATGCCAGAGGAAACCCTGAGGAACCTGGACATGGCGGCTGCTATGATAAATTCATGCCCCAGCCTGCGGAACTACCCCGAGCTAGTCGGGCTGTTAATTTCAGTCTCCAACCTCCGACACACGCACTGTGAGATGGTGAGGAATTTACCTGGATCACTGAGGCTTGTGCCAACAAAGAAGTGTCCCTGGGCTCCAGCACCTCCCTTTCCTCGCCACTCTCCGGTGTCCACTCCAGCTCCAACACCAACCTCATCAGCTCCACAGCTACTCCATGGACAGGAGAGGAGCTCTCTGTTTATGCCGGAGTCTGCACCAACGGTGAAACGTCCCCTGGCTCCATCACCCACACCTCCTTACTCCACTCCAGCCCCAGCTTCTCTTCGGTTAGTTCTCCTGGCTCCGTCAATGCCAGCCTCACCATCAACGCCAAAGCCTGAGCCGAGCTTCGGCACCTCCCTCCTCACCTCGAGCTCCAGCTTCTTCACCTCCTCGCCATTCTTCTGCCTCTGCTCCAGCCCCATGGAGTGTTCCTGCCCCGGAGGGTTCTCCCACATTGGTTTCCACGGCAGCTGCAACACTGGTCATCATGCCTGTAATTTCGGCTGTCGTCATGCCGGCAGTTTCGCCCATCATCATGCCTGCAGTGCTGGCTCCCACATCTGCTACGCTGGTGTCTTCACCCGCTGCTGCATGTCAGAGCGCCTCGTCTACTGCCCCTCCAGTGTCCCAAGAGGTGGAGGTTGCCTCTCCACCAACGGAGTCACAGGGGTCCTCGTCAGCAGTGGAGCAGGAGTTAAGGCAAGTACTTTATTTAGTATTTTTAACATCTGTCCAAAAAAAAAGTTTTGCCTTACTCCTTACTGGGGGAACTCAGTTGCAGCTCCCATCTGCTTCTGGCATCCCTCCGCCAGACTCCACTGCCGGTTCCTGTACCGACCCGTCCTCCATCTCTTCCTCCACATCCGAGATGCCTGTGTCAGGGATGGTGTTGCATACTTCAGCTCCAGCTGTCTCCAAGGTGCACGCCACAGCTCCAGCTGTCTCCGAGGTGCACACCACAGCTTCGCCATCACCTGGGCTGCACGCTCCACCGTTCGTGTGTGCCTCTACCTGCTGTTCCAGAAGGCCGGTGTGCCTCCACCGTTCGTTTCAGAGGCCGGTATGCATCTGCTGTTCATTCCAGAGGTGGGTGTGCCTCCGTCTGTCATTCCAGAGGCCAGTGCACCTCCACCTGCCATTCCAGAGGTCAGTGCACCTCCGCCTGCTGTTCCAGAGGCCAACGCACCTCCACAGTTTGTTCCTGGGGCCGGTGAGCCTTCACTGTTTGTTCTTGGGGCCAGTGAGCCTCCCCTGTGTGGAATGTGTAAGACTCCTGACCTCGATGCTCCTACAGTGCCGTGTTCATCCATCTGGTGGCCCTTGGACTTTGGTAGGCCACCCGATGCATCATGGTTACCTGTTGGGTGGTCCATGGACGTTGGTAGGCCACCTGACACGTCATGTTTTTCCATTGGGTGGTCTTGGGACTTTGGCCAACCACCCGATGAACATTTTTCCTTTGTGTTTTGTTCTTGTTTTTGTCCGCCATAACCATGTCCCCCTCCTCCCACCCGGTTGGGGTGTTCCTTCTTTTGTTTGGAAGGCGTCTGGTATCTGCATTTGGGTGGGAGGGGTACTGTTATGTTCTGGACATGGCTTTTAACCATGTCCACACTTTTGGTTGTTTTTGTTTTTTTTGTTTTGTTTTGTTTTTTTGTTATCTGTTTCATTGCTTTTTCTCTGTTCTTAGTTTTGGTTATGTTGCATATTCCTAATGTCATCCTTGTCTGCCCTCAGTCTTAGTGTCATTGTGTTTCCGCTGGTCTCCTGTGCAAGTCTCCTGTGTATCCTCTGTACTTGTTTACCTATGGTTCCCGGTTCCTTGTGTCTTCCGTATCCATAGCCACTTCTCCTCATGTGTTGCTGTTTTCCCTTGATTGTCAGCCCAGCTGTTCCGTGTTCCCTGATTGTCTGTTACCATATATATGTCTATGTCTGTCTCTGTCTTTACTCGTTGTGGCGTCATTGTCTACTATTCCCTGCCGGTATCCTTATGTCCCGAGTTTTTCCAGTAAGTCTATTAGCCTGTATCTCCTGTGTGTTTTCAGCCCTCATGCTGATGTTTTGTTTTTGTTTAATAAACCATCATTGCCTGAAAGTTCAGCCTGTTCTTTGAGTCTGCCAACCATGCCTACCGGAGGTCACTATGACAATTTGAGGTTTTGAAACACAGCAACTTTTTTTTGTTACTTTGACCAGCTGTCATTTTCTGCAGATACATGCTCTAAATGACAATATTTAGACCTGAAATTTGAGTGAACTGTTCTCACAGGGTTATAGAATAAAACAAAATTGTTTATTTCACTCCAACACATACCACGAAACAGTATAACAAGATAAACTGATGACTTGGAAACAGTCTCTTATTTTTTTCAGAGCTGTATTTTATAAAACTAAAACTGACAATACATCCTTCTGCACAGTATGACCCTATAAAACAAATGATTGTGAATAGCAAATATCAACCATTATTAATATGTCTAATTTGCTAGAGCTGTGGCTTGGGAGTGAGAGTGAGGCTTTCACAGATCAGAAGGTTGGCAGGTTTTAGTCTTGTTGGAAAACCTACTGAATCTCAAATCACCCCTGATGCATCCATCAGTGTGTGACTGTGTGATGGGTAAAGTGAGTACTTAGCATGTACAGAATGAAGTTCTGAATGTGAATGTGGCCTGCTGTGTAAAAGCACTTTGAGCGGTCAGGACTAACTAGTAAAGCCTTGTCCAGTTATCCCTAATAGCCTAATAATTCGTTTATTCAAATCCCCATTAGTTGCTACTGCAGTAGCAGCTATTCTTCCTGGGGTCCACACACACACATAATCTAATTGCTCAGGCTCTAATTGTAAATTCCATAAGTGGTGGGATATGAAAGAAGCATTCTTGACTTTCAGTTAAACACAATATTTAAATATACATTATACTAGGCGGTCCATCAGTTTATCTCTTGTCTGAAACAAGTTGGCTCCTCTACAGAATCTTGAAGAACGTCCTCCTTGTCTTGTCATTGGACGCAAACAAATGACTTAATAACGGGTGGGGCTGCTGTTCTGATATCAGTTGCTCTGTTTCCATCAACGATCCATCCATCCATCCATCTTCTACCGCTTTTCCAGAGGTCTGGCTCACGGAGGCAGCAGTTCAAGCAGAGAAGCCCAGACTTCCCTCTCCCCAGCCACCTGCTCCAGCTCTTCAGAGAGGATATCAAGGCATTCCCAGACCAGCTGGGAGACATAGTCTTTCCAGCGAGTCCTGGGTCTGCCCCGGGGTCTCCTTCCAGTGGGATGTGCCCGAAACACCTCAAGTGGGAGGCGTCCAGAAGGCATTATGATCAGATGCCCAAACCACCTCAACTGGCTCCTTTCAATGTGGAGGAGCAGCAGTTCTATTCTGAGCATCTCCTGGATGACTGAGCTCCTCACCCTATCTCTAAGGGTGAGTCCAGCAATCCTACGAAGAAAGCTCATTTCAGTTGCTTGTATCCGCAATCTCATTCTTTCAGTCACTACCCAAAGCTCATGACCATAGGTGAGGGTAGGAACGTAGATTGACCGGTAAATCGACAACTTTGTCTTAGAGCTTAGCTCCCTCTTCACCACAACAGACCGTACAACGTCCGCATCACTGCAGATGCTGCTCCGATCCGTCGGTCAATCTCTCGCTCATTTCTCCCCTCACTCGTGAATAGCCCTTCAGTGGGCTCACCACCTGCAGGAGGGACCATGGGGGTCCGGTGCTATGTGGATCAGGTGGCGGTCGAAGGACAAGATCTTGGTGGTCTGCTCCCAGGATTTCTAAACTGGCTTTTGGGATGTGGAATGTCACCTCTCTGGTGAGGAAGGAGCATGAGCTGGTGTATGAGGTTGAGAGATACTGGCTAGATATAGTTGGCCTCACCTCAACACACAGCTCTGGTTCCGTAACCAGTCTCCTGGAGAGGGGCTGGAGCTTGGCCTACTCTGGAGTTACCCTGGGTGAGAGGCGACGAGCAGGGGTGGGTATTCTTGCATCCCCCCACCTTGCTGCCTCTATATTGGAGTTTTCCCCAGTGGACGAAAAGGTTGTTTCCCTGCGCCTTCGGGTTGGGAAACAGGTCCTGACCATCATTTGTGCCTATGCACCAAGTGGTGGTTCAGAGTACCTGCCCTTTTTGGAGTCTCAGACTGGGGTGCTGGAGAGTGCTCCTCTTGGAGATTCCATTGTCCTACTGGGGAACTTCAACATGTGGGCAATGACAGTGAAACCTGGAGGGTGGTGACTGGGAGGAACAGCCTGCCCAATGCCAACCCAAGTGGTGTTCAGTTATTGGACTTCTGTGCTAACCACAGTTTGTCCATAACAACCACCATGTTCAAGCATAAGGGTGTCCATATGTGTACCTGGCACCAGGACACCCTAGGTAGCAGGTCGATGATCAATTTTGTTATTGTGTCATCAGACCTGCAACCGTATGTTTTAAACACTTGGGTAAAGAGAGGTGCAGAGCTGTCAACTGATCACCACCTGGTGATGAGTTGGATCCGATGGCAGGAGAGGATGCCATTCAGACCTGGTAGACCCAAATGTATAGTGAGGGTGTGCTGGGAACGTCTGGCTGAGGCCCCTGTCTGGGAGCTCTTGAAGGAGCTCTTCAACTCCCACCTCCAGAAGAACTTCGCCCACATTCCGAGGGAGTCTGGAGACATGAAGTCTGAATGGGCCATGTTCTCCACCTCCATTGTTGAAGTAGCTGCCCAGAGCTGCAGCCGCAAGGTCATCGGTGCATCTCGTGCTGGCAACCCCCAAACCAAGTGGTGGACACCAGTGGTGAGGGGGGCCATTAAGCTGAAGAAGGAGTCCTATCAGGCTTAGTTGGCTTGTGGGACTCCCGAAGCAGCTGAGGTGTACCGGCAGCCCAAGCAGACTGCAACTTGGGTGGTTGCTGAAGCAAAAACTCGGGTGTGGGAGGAGTTCAGTGAGGCCATGGAACAACACTTTCGGTTGGCGTCGAAGAGATTCTGGCAAACTGTCCGACAGCTCAGGAGGGGGAAGCAGCTCCCTGTCCACACTGTGTATGGTGTGGATGGGGAGCTGCTGACTTCAACTGAGGATATCGTTGGGTGGTGGAAGGAATACTTCAAGGATTTCCTCAATCCCACTGACACGCCTTCCACAGAGGAAGCAGGGCTTGTGGACAAGGGGGATGACTCGCCTATCACAGGGGCTGAGGTCGCCAAGGTGGTTAAAAACCTCTTTGGTGGCTGGGCCCCGGGGGTGGACGAGATTTGCCCTGAGTATCTCAAGGCTCTGGATATTGTAGGGCTGTCATGGCTGACATGCCTCTGCAACACTGCGTGGAGGTCAGGGACAGTGCCCTTGGCATGGCAAACCGGGGTGGTGGTTCCTCTCTTCAAGAAGGGGGACTGGAGGGTGTGCTCCAACTTTAGAGGGATCACACTCCTCAGCCTCCCTGGGAAGGTCTATGACAAGGTACTGGAGAGGAGAGTCCGGCCGTTGGCCGAACTTTGGATTCTGGAGAAGCAATGTGGTTTTCGTCCTGGCCGTGGAACACCGGACCAGCTCTTTACCCTCTCAAGAATGCTTGAAGGTTCGTGGGAGTTTGCCCAACCAGTTTACATGTGTTTTGTGGACTTGGAGAAGGCATTCAAGCGCGTTTCTCGTGTTTTTTTTTGGGGGGGTGCTTCTGGAGTATGGGGTATCGGGCTTGTTGTTACGAGCTATCCGGTCTCTATACAACCACTGTGAGAGTTTGGTTCGTATTGCCAACACTCGGTCGGACTAATTCCCAGTGAGAGTTGGACTCCGCCAGGGCTGCCCTTTGTAACCGATCCTGTTCATTATTTTTATGGAAAGGATTTCTAGGTGCAGCCAGGGAACGGAGGGTGTCATATTTGGTGACCACAGGATCTCATCTCTGTTGTTTGCAAATGATGCTGTTCTTTTGGCTTCATCCAGCAATGACCTACAGGTCTTACTGGGATGGTTTGCTACTGAGTGTGAAGTGGCTGGGATAAGAATCAGCACCTCCAAGTCCGAGTCCATGGTCCTCAACCGGAGAAAGGTGGATTGTCCTCTTCGGGTTGGGGACAAGCTGCTGCCCCAAGTGGAGGAGTTTAAGTATTCATCAACTATATTTATGCAAATTTTGAATATGAGCAAAGGATAGAAAAAAGATGATCACATTAATTCTGCGAAAAAAATATGAGACATGTCATAATTTAAGAGAAAACCTCAAAAAATAGCTGAGAGTAACTACTCAAGTAACTTCTTTGGTGACTGCTAGGCCTATAACAATAATTACTAACTCGATTAATTGTACAATATAAAAATGCACACTTTGTAAGTTTTCTGGCCTAAATACTATATCGCCATTTACGTGGTCACTTGTTTACATAAGCCGCTGACTTTTTTGGCTGGTTGTGCTGCGTCTGTCCCTCTCCTGTCAGCCAGTGCCCTTTCAGTCAAGGCAGGGCTAAGCGCACACTATGGGGACAGCGAGAGAAAATGAAGCGGCCACTGGGACAGTCTGCTCACCCTTCAAGTCTGTCCCAACCAAGCCTTCAACTTGGCTTCTTTTTACAGTGCATCCGGAAAGTATTCACAGCGCTTCACTTTTTCCACATTTTGTTATGTTACAGGACCTGTGATGGACTGGCAATCTGTCCAGGGTGTACCCTGCCTCTCGCCCAAAGATGCTGGGATAGGCTCCGGCCCCCCTGTAACCCGAAAAGGATTAAGAGATAGAAGCTGGATGGATGGAAGTTATGTTACAGCGTTATTCCAAAATGGAATAAATTAATTTTTTTCTTCAAAATTCTACACACAACACCCCATAATAACAACATGAAAATGTTTTTTGAGATTTTTGCAAATTTATTAAAAATAAAACCTAGGAAATCACAAGTACGTAAGTATTTTGTTTACCTTATTAATCCCAGAGGAAAATTACAGGGCATCCACCTGGATGGATGAAGCAGCAAAGGTGCGGCGCTAATCCCTTCACCATTCACACACACATTCACACCTAGGGCCACTTTAGTCTCCAATTAACCTAACTTGCATGTTTTTGGGGGGTTTTGTTGGCCTGTGGGAGGAAACCAGAATACCCGGAGTAAACCCACGCAGACATGGGGAGAACATGCAAACTCCACATAGAAAGGTCACTCACTGATGGTCAGGGGGTGGGATCGAACCCATGATGGTCAGGGGTGGAATAGATCTTGTGACCTTCTTACTGTGCTGCTACAGTGCTAACCACTGTGCCACCGACCTCCCCACAGTATTGAGCAAAGTATTCACAGCCTTTGCTCAATACTTTGTTGATGCACTTTTGGCGGCAATTACAGCCTCAAGTCTTTTTGAATATGATGCCTTGCACACCTATCTTTGGGCAGTTTGGCCCATTCCTCTTTGCAGCACCTCTCAAGCTCCATCAGGTTGGAAGGGAAGCATCGGTGTACAGCCATTTTCAGATCTCTCCAGAGATGTTCAATTGGATTCAAGTCTGGGCTCTGGTTGGGCCACTCAAGGACATTCACAGAGTTGCCCTGAAGCCACTCCTTTGATATCTTGGTGCCTGGTTTCCTCCAAACATGACACCTGGCATTCACGCCAAAGAGTTCAATCTTTGTCTCATCAGACCAGAGAATTTTGCATCTCATGGTCTGAGAATCCTTCAGGTGCCTTTTGGCAAACTCCAGGTGGGCTGCCATGTGCCTTTTACTCAGGAGTGGCTTCAGTCTGGCCACTCTACCATACAGGCCTGATTGGTGGATTGCTGCAGAGATGGTTGTCCTTCTGGAAGGCTCTTCACAGAGGAATGCTGGAGCTCTGACAGAGTGACCATTGGGTTCTTAGTCACCTCCCTGACTAAGGCCCTTCTCCCCCGATCGCTCAGTTTAGATGACCGGCCAGCTCTAGGAAGAGTCCTGGTGGTTCCGAACTTCTTCCATTTACAGATGATGGAGGCCGCTGTGCTCATTGGGGCCTCCAAAGCAGCAGAAACTTTTCTGTACCCTTCCCCGGATTTGTGCCTTGAGACAATCCTGTCTCGGAGGTCTACAAACAATTCCTTCAACTTCATGCTTGGTCTGTGCTCTGACATCCACTGTCAACTGTGGGACCTTATGACCTTATGAAAGGTGTGTAAAGGTGTGTGCCTTTCCAAATCATGTCCAATGAACTAAAGTTACCACAGGTGGACTCCAATTAAGCTGTAGAAACATCTCAAGGATGATCAGTGGAAACAGGATGCACCTGAGCTCAATTTTGAGCTTCATGGCAAAGGCTGTGAATACTTATGTATATATAATTTCAGTTTTTTTTATTTTTAACAAATTTGCAAAAATCTAAAAAAAAAACCTTTTTCACGCTGTCATTACGGGGTATTGCGTGTAGAAGTTTGAGGAAAAAATGAATTTAATCCATTTTGGAATAAGGCTGTAACATAAAATGTGGAAAAGGTGATGCGCTGTGAATACTTTCCGGATGCACTGTAATGTGATCACTTTGTGCTGCGAAGCCCTTGAATTTGGCTCAAATGGACACATTGGTTACTCATGTGCAAGCACATATTTCCCTGTGTGCGTATGACGTATGCTCCGTGTGACCGTTGATGCTGTCATACACTTTACAACATAGCGGCTGTGTGAGCGAACCCTACCTGGAAGAAAAGACTGAAAGTAAAGGTCCGTAAAGCTTAAGTGTTTATTATGTTGTTTTCTATTGCGCTGTCTCTGAGACTGTGCTTCTCGCAAACAAGCAGCCTTACCGAGGATGTGAAAACCACGCATGGGTTGTCCTTGGCAGCATGCAAACAGCAGCAGTACTTCTGTCCGGCTGTGCTAAAAACAATATGAGTGCAAGACTGATAACACTGGTCAACACCAAATTTATTGTCAAGTTTTTTTAGCTGATTTAGGACAATTTTGATGTGCTGAATCTCAAAAATCACATTGGTTTCACTCAATCAGGTCAACTTTTAACTGATTAAGAAAGCTAGCTCTGTCCTGGGGCAGCGCCTTGATCCGATGGAGGAGATAGGAGAGAGAAGGACGGTGGCTAAACTGTCATCTCTGCTGGAGTCCGAGTTCCACCCTATGCAGGACATACTGAATGCACTGAGGAGCTCATTTAGCAGCAGACTACATCATCCCAGGTGCACAACCGAGAGGTTTCGTAGGTCCTTCCTACCAACGGCTGTCAGACTGTACAACCTAAGCAGGGCTGCTCGCAGAGATAGCAAAAAGACGTAACAAACTAATAGTTTTTTGAATGCAAAAGATGCAATAGACTTACACAATGGTCCTCTCCGGCATACAACTAGGAACATACCGGTCGCTATGGAGGGTGAGAATATGTATGGGCACATAATCATACCATGTAGGATAACTAAGTAGACGGTTATGCTGTTTCATTCCATCTAGCAACAATGCTCTGCACTGTGTGTGTTTATATATTTGCATATTTATTCCATCTAGCTACAATGCTCCGTACTGTGGGTGTTTATATATTTATATATCTACATATTATTCCATCTAGCTACATTGCTCCGCACTGTGTGTGTTTATATACTTGCATATTTATTCCACCTAGCTGCAATGCTCCGTACTGTGGGTGTTTATATATTTACATATTTATTCCATCTAGCTACAATGCTCTGCACTGTGTGTTCATATATTCATATATTTATTCCATCCAGCTACAATGCTCTGCACTGTGTGTCTGTGTGTGTGTGTATATATATATATTTTATAGTAATACGTACATATGTTTATTAGCTGCTCTTGCTTGCTTTTTTTTTTTTTTTTTTTTTTTTTTTTTTTCTTGCCTTCTGATTGTTGCTCTGAGTGTTGCTATCCCTGTGCTGTTGCAATCCTGGAATTTCCCCGTTGTGGGACTAATAAAGGCTTATCTTATCTTATCTTATCTTATCTTATCTTTTTGAATTATGGCCACATGTTGTTTTATACGTTTTTGTTTACATGTATGGGTATTTTCGCTTTATATGATGCAAAATTCTTTTTTATGTCTTGAAATTCTCTGAATTTTGAACAATGATGACGTAACATTCAATTTACATGTACTTGCCTTTATATAAAGGTAAGTACATGCACAGTACTAAGTAAGTACAGGTTTTTACTTAGCACCTGATTGAGAGAAACGGATGTCTTTTTCGGATTCAGCGGTGAAAAATTGTCTTAAGTCAGCTGAAAAAACACAGACAACTTACAAAAAAATTATTTTTGTAACCCTGTGTAATCGCTAAGTTTCCTGACGGCTGCATAATTCCAGAAAGTTTAGAAGAAAAAATGGAATTTATTTAAAACTGAATTCCAAAGCTCAGGTGTGGGAGCATTTCAGATTGAAGCCCAGTGAGCGAGGAGAGCACAGTAATGTCAACAAGATATAAACGTGACAGTGATAAATGGCACAATCTGACAGACAGCGTTATAGCCGAAAAGATGAAACCATTTATCTTTTAGGTTATTTTAAACATTTTTCTAACACTTCAATTCCAGTGTTTAACCACTTGCACTCCGTTGTTCCGCGGGCGGGCAAGTCTCTGCGTCCTAGGGCGCACGAGTGCGCTCTCGTGCGCCCTCATGCGCATGACGCATGATAAGGATATTGATGGTGGTGGTGTAGGTGGTGTGGCCTCCAAGCACCACTGAAAAAAAAATCTGCAAACACAGCCGCGAACAGATTAGTTCATCTGATTGACCTCTCATTCGACTAATAAGAGCCTTGAATTGGGTTTCTGAAACCTTGAAGAACCAATGAATGAAAACCTAGGAAGGAGGACCTGCCTCCCAACGCTTTGAATGCAGTGAGCCAATTGAAGCAGAGAAGTTCGTGAGCTGTTGTTTTTTTAAGGCTGGGTGAAGACTGGCTGCTGCAGCGGATCAAAAAAGGACACAGGAAGAGCTCCACAGACCCAGCAGCATGGAGACCATCCACAAATGCAACCTGTGTGACAGGGAGTGCCATTCGTGGATCGGCATGTTCGGCCACAGGCGGTGCTTATTTTGTATTGGTTCCAGGCAGAGTAGACGTTATGATTTCTTCCATGGTCATTATAGACCGACGGAGGCTGACGACGAAGGCTGAGTGAAACACACGCCTTCGCCAGTCTTTTTTTAATTACTACTGTTATTTGTTTTGAAAAATCGTTCGCCAAAAACCGCAATCATGGAAGCACAAAACCGCAATAATGGAATTATGTTTTGATCGAGTCGCGAGACCAGAACCAGAGCGGACCAGCGTCGCGTTCGTCTGACAATGAGGAAGACAAGTTCGCCAAGACTCCGCTGTGAAGAGGTAAGGTGTTATAAGCTAAATTATTCTCTATCCCTGAAAATTGTAATCCAAAATGACTTTTGACCGATCAGTAAATTACAGCTGTGCGGTTCACGAAGTCTGAAGTTCGTGCGCCGCGGTACAAGGGGTTGCTCGCAGTGTACAGGCTGTGAACGCCCCCCCACCCCCGCTATTCTTCTGCAGCGAGGGGGGGGGAGCCGTGGTGACTGCACTGCTGTCCTACATCACCACATAAGGCTAATCCGTTGTGTAGCGATGGCTAAAGTCCATCCTCTGTAGCGAGCGGGGGGGGGGGACAACCCCCCCCCACACACACACACACAGTAGCGAGGGGGGGGGGAGCCGCTGTGACAGCGTTGCTGTGGAAACATGCAAGGAGTGTAATCTGTCATGTAGCGAGGGCCGAACTCTGTCCTTGATAGCGGGGGGGGGGACGACCCCCCCCCCCCCACACACACACACAGACACAGCCCCGAGTGTAACCTTTCCTTTGAGCCTAAAATGAAGATTCTACATTGAATTATTCAAAAGTTACAGACGTTTTTCCAAACTGTGCCATTTGGCACAATTTGGCACAGTTCCAAAACGCCTGGGAACAGCCTGAGAACAAAGCTGTGTAAAATATTCATTTTTTGTGGTATTGTTACCAAATTTGGATCTCAGCTGGATAACACTTGGTTCTACATTTCTGTTGCATTTTCCAGCCGGATCGGACAGCTGTGTGTTATTTACAAGCATTTGTATCCAAAAAAACACTGTGTCCAAATTTTTTTTCTTCAAGTTCAGTATGTTTAGATGACTGTAACTCAGTGGCCGGAGCACGTAGAGAGATTATGGTTTTTTTGCCAAAAAATTCAAAGTGTTTTCTTTTAAATGAGACCAACCCCATGAAGATGCTGCAAAGGGTTGAAGAACAGCTTTCGATTTACTTTGGGCACGTTATTTTTTGGCATTTTTAGGAAAATTGCCCGGAGTGCAAGTGGTTAATAATAAAAATTCAATGAATTTTGAAAAGATGTACATGGATTGTTATTATTATATCACTATATCCTGGGCGCAAAATGGTCTTCATGAAGCCAAAAGATTAATATTGTGATAATTTCTGGAAAAATGCTACTTTTAGTCGAGTACAGTTTCTGGCCATTCCACCCACCTCTGATTAATGTGATTTTATATGCAGTATGACAGAAAATAGGGAAAAGCTTCTCTCAGCCATCTTGAAGTTACCTACTTTGTTCTCTAACGAAAACAGATGTAATCTCATGTTTTAATGCTGTTGCTGCATTACCTCCCACCTCCCTCCCAGACTGGAAGGTAGTTTCTCTTTGACACCATGGTGTTATTCTCACCTTGTTTCCTGTTGTGGGGCCGTTCTGCACAGGAAGAGGAGGAGCCACCAGGGAGATGGAGGGATGAGGAGGAGTAGACCCTGTTCTCACTGTTGCCATGGGAACCAACATCTTGCTCTGTAAGACTGGTGACTGAGTTTGGACTAATGAGGGAGTAGGAGAGACAGAGAGAGAGAGAAAATTAAATCACTCTGCATGAAGAACAGATGAATCAAGTGAAGAGGGGAGGTGAAGAGAGTGCAGGAGTGACAGTGGGTGGAGACAAACCGAGAAGGAGAGAACATTTGTGAAGAAGGTGGAACAAAGTCCTGTCGCTTCTAGAGAGTGTGATTACGACATGGGTGGGCATGTCAAACACTGATCTACTGTTTATGTGACGCTATGTGAAGTAACGGCAGCTACAGCAAAGAAGAAGTCAGTCAGTAAAAAGACTTAAGAAGAAAGTTTTGTCTTGTTTTGGGGAGTGGGGATGTTTTGTCTTTGCTGTCAGCCAATCATTGCTGTCTCACCTCTCGTCCCAGGGCTGACTCTGATTCCCACCCCCGAGTGCACGCCATTGGCCAGGGCGGCATTGGTGGGCAGGGAGAGGATTTGCTGGTGAGTGAACTGGGGGGAGGAGGGGCTCTCGGTGGGCAGGATGTACTGGACCTGCCCCAGCGGCTTGGGGCAGGCGGGAGGTGTGAGAGAGGAGGTGGCGGCAGTGGTGTGGAGTTGGGACTGGAGGACAGGTAAGGGTGCTTGGGTGTGTGGAGTGATTAGTTGCATTGGTTGGGAGGGTCCCAGAACTAGGCCAGCGACCAGACCGCCGCCTCCCATGGGGGTGACACCAACTGGGCCAGGGGAGGAAGAGGATAGGTACCCACCCCCTGCGGTGATTGGCAGCTGCTGAGGCCCGCCTCCTCCAATCAGCAGGGTGGCTTTTTTGTCCTGCGGCAGCGAGTTGAGGGTGACGGCTCCTTCCATGGGCTTGCTGGCGATGGGGATAGGCGTGCTAGCAATGGGGCGCACCACATTGGTCACCATAGTCGGAGCCATGCGGACACTGCTGAGGACCTGGGTCAAACCCTGCTGAGCTAAAGGCAGTGGAGCCAGGGTGATGGGAGCAGAAACTGAGATGGACAGTGAGGAGACGCCCTGCCCGCCTCCTCCACTCTCGTCCCCTGAACCTGCTGTGGTGTCCTCCCACTTGGAGCCTCCCTCGCTCTCATCCTCTCCTCCATCCATGCTGCTCTTCCTCTTCTTCTCAGACCAGTCTTTGGTACCTCCCCCATCTCCTCCGCTTCCTTTAGTTGAGGTGGAGTCAGGGCGAGGTATGGAGGGAGAGGAGGACTGGGAGGGAGTGGAGCGAGCCTCTGGCTGGAAGCCATCCTGGAGGGAAGAGTAGAGGGAGAGAGATCAAAGAGGGAAAAATCCTATGCTAAGTTCTCTTCTTCTTTATGAACACATCAGCTTCTCAACTTATGGCAACTTTGAAAAATCTGTTTTTAAAGCTTAATCTGAATTTTTTAAAAAGTGAAAGTGAAAGAATCAAACTGGACAACTAATTATGCCTTACATGCACAAATACATGCAAACTCATACATGCAGACTTGTGTTCATTAAAAAAATAAAATTACAGAACATTTTAAAACTCCTAAACCTCATATATATGTAATAAGAATTAAATAAAAACAAATTTCAAGTTTGTCAGACATCCTCCCACACACCACAACACAAAAAAGGGACTAAGGGAGTAAGCCAAGCCAACATCAATCCCAGACAAGTCCTCAAATTTAAATTGTGTTATGTTCTCCTTGTATTCTGTCATATAAACTACAGTTGTATGCATAAATTCAACCACCTCACATTTTTATTCAAATGAGAACTCTGCAAGATATGGACAAAATTACAATTTTACCAGCAAACATTATTGCATGGTTACTTTTTATCTCATAAACTGAACAAAAGGGGAAAAAATAAAGAAAGAAATGCACAAATGTGAAAGTGCAACACACTTCATTGATTAATCACACCAATTAAGAAATAACCAAAATATGCTATTTGTCAAAAGGGGGCCAAATTTTTGCATACAACTGTATATACTGTTGTTGTGGATGTTCACATTAAGCATAGCTTGATTTACTGAGATCAGAGTATTTCCTAGGGGTGCCCAATCATGTGCCCTGGAGGGCCAATACCCTGCAGGTTTTCTCTCCCACCTAGTGGGAAGAAATTCAGTCACATCACCTGTGAAGACACTGGCTGGACCTAGAGGGTCTTGGCTCTCAGTGGCACATGAATGGACACCCCTTGTACATACAGTGGGGAAAATAATTATTGAACACGTCAACATTTTTCTCATTAAACATATTTCTGATGGAGCCACTGATCTGAGATTTTCACCAGATATCAGTAACAACCCATGTAATCCATACATACAAAGAAATCAAGGCAACTATGTTCACAAAACAAGTTATTGTGGGAATCCACCTCAGTATATTTACACTCAGACTTGAAAACAAAAAGGAATCGTCATGGGGGGTTTGTGTGTGGATGCGGGGGTGGTGTGTTGATGTGAACAGTGACAAAGAGAATGGGAATTACAAAGGCTTTGATGTTAATACAGCACACAGAGAAGGCTGACCGAGTGGTATTATTTAAGAGCAGAGGTGCCTGAGAACTGTTACTCTTTTGTTGCTTGTGTTTCTAGAGAAATGTGAGACAGAGCTGAATAAAGCCTGATATGATCTGGACCTCTCTGCCTGGTTATTCCTCTCTCCATACTGGTGACCCTTGACACACAATGGAACACGAGGCGAACACCCCGGAGACGACCTGGACGGGAAGTGCCAGCAACGCGTGCGCCGTTTCGGTCAAACTCCCAGACTTTTGGCTACACGACCCGAAGTCTTGGTTCCTCCACACCGAGGCCCAATTCGCGCTCCAGGGAGTAATGGCAGATGACACCAGATACTACTACGTGGTCGCAGCGCTGGATGCACGCACAACTCAGCAGGTGGCAAGCCTGCTCCAACAGACCCTAGCCCGTGACAAATACGGTGCTCTCAAAAACCGTGCTGACCCGGCGCTACACGCTCTCGGACTGTGAGAAAGCGGAGAGGCTCCTGATGTACTCCGAGTTAGGAGACGGGTTGGCGGTCGAATTGATGGAGAAGATGTTGGCGTTGATGGGCACAGGTGAGAGGCATTTCCTCTTGGCTCACCTTTTCCTCCACAACCTCCCGACGGCGGCCAGAGCGGTCCTTGCTAATTTGCCACTGCTGGCCGTGCGCAACAACCGGGCGCTAGCCCAGGAGGCAGATCAGATTATCCTCTCTACCAGAGCCCTCACAGTGAACGCAGTGGCGTCAGAACACAGCGGCGTCGGAACCCAGCGAGATGGTCAGCAGAGGCGAGGAGCCAGTGATGGTGACTGCAGCGGGGGCCAAGAAGCACCAGAGAAACACGCTCTGTTTCTACCACCGCCGTTTTGGAGAGGACGCACGCCAATGCGTGCCACCGTGCCAATTCAAGTGTTCGGGAAACGCCAGGACCAGCAGTCGGTAGCAGCTGTGACCGCCGGTGAAGCAAGCAAGCTGCTCTATGACAGACTCATGCTCGGGGAGACGGTTCCTCGTGGACTCCGGCTCCCAAAAGAGCCTCATCTTGCCATCCTACGCCGACCGGCTGGTGGGAACTAGTGGCCCCGAGCTGACGGCTGCAAACGGCTTAGACATTAAGACTTTTGGTGAGAGGACGCTGACTGTATCCTTGCATGGCCGTACATACCAATGGACATTTGTCATAGCGGCATGCAGCTTCCCCATCTTAGGCGCTGATTTTTTGTGTGCACACAGACTACTAGTCGATGTTGCTAACAGACGCCTGATTAATACAATGTTTTTTGATTCTCTCCCCTGTACAGCTCAAGGAATCAGGCCAACAACACTAGCCAACGTCGCAGCTCCAGGGGGTAAGTTCCACACACTACTCACCCAGTTCCCAGCACTCACAGTCCCGATAAACACGGGGTGGAGCACTTCATTACCACCATGGGGCCGCCTGTTTTCGCATGACCTCGGCACCTGGACGCAGCTAAACTGGCCATAGTGTGCAAGGAGTTTGCCAACTTGGAAAAGTTGAGCATCATCAGGCGCTCAAACAGCCCATGGGCATCCCCGCTACATATGGTTCCTAAGGCTGAAGGATCGTGGCGACCGTGTGGAGATTTCTGCAGATTAAACAACGCCACAGCGCACGACCGCTACCCCATCCCTCATATTCAGGATTTTTCCTTTCACCTCACCAGGGCATGCATTTTTTCCAAGATAGACCTGGTCCACGGTTACCACCAGGTCCTGGTGCGCGCAAAGGACATACCTAAAATGGCAGTAATAACCCCGATTGGCCTGTTTCTGAGTTTTTACGCATGCCTTTCGGGTTAAAAGGCGCGGCGCAGACATTCCAACGCATGATGGATGCGATGTTGCACGATCTGCCGTTTGTGTTCGTCTACCTGGACGACATCCTCATGGCCAGCGCATCCAAAGACGAACACATAACCCACCTCAGGACAGTTTTCCAGAGGTTGGAGGAGCATGGGTTAATAATCAACCCGGCGAAGTGCCAGTTCGGGGTGGCGGGGATCGATTTTTTGGGCCTCCACATCTCACCGGAGGGCGTGACACCCTTGCCGGACAAGGTGGGGATGGTTAACTTCTACAATTGTTTCCTCTCCTGAGCAGCCCAGCTCATGCAGCCATTGTACGCTGCGCTTAAGAAATGGAAGCCGGTGGACAGAGTTGACTGGACTCCTGAGCGGGAGTAGGCGTTTTCCGAGGTTAAAACAGCTCTGGCGAATGCCGCACTGATGGCACACCCAGACCCGGCAGCTCGGACAGCGCTCACTACCGACGCCTCGGACGTGGCCATAGGGGCCGTCGTGGAGCAGCACGTCGCCGGTTCTTGGCAGCCGCTTGCCTTTTTTAGCAGGTCTTTGCGCGACAGTGAGTGTAAATACAGCGTGTTCGACAGGGAGTTACTGGCTCTCCACCTGGCCATACGCCACTTCCAGTTCTGGCTGGGAGGGCACACCTTCACTGCGTTCGTAGACCACAAGCCGCTAATGTACACGATGGCCAAGGTTTCGGAACCATGGTCGGGCCGGCAGCAGAGACAGCTGGCTGCGATCTCGGAGTTTACAACCGACATTCAGCATGTGGCCAGTAAACTCAACGTGGTGGTGGACTGCCTCTCGCGCGCATTAGTGGCCCCAGTCTACGTGGGGATAGATTACACGGCCATGGCCGCTGAGCAGATCGGCGATGCGGACGTTTGTGCGCTCCAGTCTAGACCAACAGGGTTAAGGCTGGAGAGCAGAGTACTGCAAGACGGGGGGCCCCCCAATCTGTGATGTCTCCACGGGCCGCCCACGCCTGGTGGTCCCACGCGCTTGGCGCTGCCGCATTTTTGAGTCGGTTCACTCCCTGGCGCACCCAGGAGTGCGCGCGTCAGTCAAAATGGTGGGAGCAAATTTGTCTGGCCGAGCCTGCGCAAACAGGTGAAAGAGTGGGCTGCAGCCTGCATAGTGTGCCAGCGTGCCAAAGTGCACAGGCACACAAAGGCCCCCTTGGAGCTGTTCCATATCCCGGCTAAGCGGTTCAACCACGTTCATGTGGACCTCGTGGGCCCCCTCCCGCCATCGCAGGGGTTCACGCACCTCCTGACAGTGGTGGACCGCACCACGCGCTGGCCTGAACCAGTCCTGCTAGCTTCCACCACGTCCGCAGAAGTTGCACGCACTTTTTTGATGACATGGGTGGCACATTTCGGCGCCCCTTCGGATATCACGTCCGATCGGGGCCCGCAATTTGTTTCTGACCTCTGGTCCACCATGGCCCGGAGCCTGAGTGTCTCACTTCATCGCACAACCGCGTACAACCCACAGGCCAATGGGTTATGCGAGTGTTTCCATAGATGGCTTAAAGCAGCGCTCAAGGCTTTGCTTACGGATGCAAATTGGGTGGACTGGTTGCCATGGGTTCTATTAGGATTGCGTTCAGCACCGAAGGAGGATATGGCGGCCTCCCCAGCAGAGCTGTTTTTTTCCCAGCCGCTGCGGCTCCCAGGGGAATTTTTGCCAGACAGTCCCGCGCTGAACACCGATCCATCCCTGCTTTCACCGTGTAGCGCAGTGGCAGGGATGGTGCCCGGTCCGGTCCACCACTGTTTTCCACGCGCTATTGTGCCAAAGGCCTTGAAGGACGTGGCGTTCGTATTTGTCAGGCACGATGCCCACCGGACCCCCTTGTGCTCGCCCTACGATGGCCCGATCAGAGTGCTGGAACCCGGGGAGAAACATTTTGTGTTAGACTTGAGGGGACGAAGAGAAACGGTCTGTATAGACAGGCTTAAGCCCGCTTTTGTGTTATCAGACGAGCAAGTGGTGTTGGCCCGAACTCTTCGGCGCGGACGACCCCCACTGAGAACTCTCCAGGTAAATGACTCGTCAGATCAGTCACAAGGGCATGCTAATGATGTTCCCTCCCTCCCAGTGTCCCCCCACAGACGGACGCACCCCCAACCTCGAAGCCGCAGACCCCATGTTACAGCCGCTATGGATGTAAGCTGAAGCCCAAAGGACATGAAGGTCAAGGCTCAATCTGAGTCTGGGGGGGGGGGGGGGGGCAGTGTGGGAATCCACCTCAGTATATTTACACTCAGACTTGAAAACAAAAAGGAATCGTCATGGGGGGTTTGTGTGTGGATGCGGGGGTGGTGTGTTAATGTGAACAGTGACAAAGAGAATGGGAATTACAAAGGCTTTGATGTTAATGCAGCACACAGAAAAGGCTGACCGAGTGGTATTATTTAAGAGCAGAGGTGCCTGAGATCGGACCTCTCTGCCACATTATATTTAATAAAGTGGAATGACACAGGGAATAAGTATTGAACACATGAAGAAAAAGTGGTGCAAAAAGGCATAGAAAGCCAAGAAACCAGCTGAAATCCATCAGAATTTAGGACGTCATCCCATCCCCCATCAGTGCAAATTAATTTCAGCTGGTTAAGTCCTGACTGATAGCCGTTAAAAAGGTCTGTGAATATCAGATTGTCACACCACAAAGAACTCATGATGGGAAGAAGCAAACAGCTCTCTAGACCTTTGCAACCATATTGTTGCAAAACATGATGATGGCAATGGTTACAGGCGCATTTCTAAACTGCTGAATGTTTCAGTGAGCACTGCTGGAGACATCATTCGGAAGTGGAAAGATCATCATTTTACCATAAACTGGCCACAGCCAGGAGCTCCTCACAAGATTTCTGACAAAGGAGTCAAAAGAATTATCAGAAGAGTTATCCAACAGCCAAAGACTACTCGTGGAGAGCTCCACAAAGACCTGGAGTCAGCAGGTACTGCTGTTTCAAAGAAAACAATAAGTAATGCACTCAACCGACATGGGCTCTTTATCCACTCACCTCACACGACTCCATTGCTGAAGAAAAAGCATGTTGAAGCTCGTTTAAAGTTTGCTGCACAACATTTGAGCAAGCCAGTAAAATACTGTGAGAATATACAGTGGTGTGAAAAAGTGTTTGCCCCCTTCCTGATTTTTTTTTTTTTTTGTATGTTTGCCATACTTAACTGTTTCAGATCATCAAACAAATTTAAATATTAAAGATAACACAAGTAAACACAAAATACAGTTTTTAAATGAAGGTGTTTATTATTGAGGGTAAAAAAAATATCCAAACCTACATGGCTCTGTGTAAAAAAGTGATTGCCCCCCCCCCCCACAAAACATAAATTAACTTGTTTACCACATCTTTGGAAAGCTGAGTTCAATTTCTCTAGCCACACCCAGGCCTGATTACTGCCACAACAGTTCTCAATCAAGAAATCACTTAAATAGGACCTGCCTGACAAATTGAAGTAGACCAAAACATCCTCAAAAGCTAGACATCATGCTGCAATGCAAAGAAATTCAGGAACAAATGAGAAACAAAATAATTGAAATCTATCAGTCTGGAAAAGGTTATAAAACCATTTCTAAAGCTTTGGAACTCCAGAGAACCACAGTGAGGGAGGGCCATTATCCACAAATGGCGAAAACATGGAACAGTGGTGAACCTTCCCAGGAGTGGCCGGCCGACCAAAAGTACCCCAGGAGTGCAGCGATGACTCATCTAAGAGGTGACAAAAGACCCCACAACAACATTTAAAGAACTGCAGGCCTCACTTGCCTCAGTTAAGGTCAGTGTTCATGACTCCACCATAAGAAAGACAGTGGGTAAAAATGCACGGCACAGTTCCAAGACGAAAACCACTGCTGAGCAAAAAGAACATAAAGGCTCATCTCAGTTTTGCCAGAAAACATCTTGATGATCCCCAAGACTTTTGGGTAAATACTCTGTAGACTGACGAGACAAAAGTTGAACTTTTTGGAAGGTGTGTGTCCCATTACATCCAGCATAAAAGTAACACAGCATTTCAGAAAAGGAACATCATACCAACAGTAAAATATGGTGGTGGTAGTGTGATGGTCTGGGGCTGTTTCGGTGCTTCAGGACCTGGAAGACTTGCTGTGGTAAATGGAACAATGAATTCTGCTGTCTACAAAAAAATCCTGAAGGAGAATGTCCGGCCATCTGTTTGTGACCTCAAGCTGAAGCCCACTTGCATTCTGCAGCAGGACAGTGATCCAAAACACACCAGCAAATCCACCTCTGAATGGCTTTGAGAAAAACAAAATGAAGACTTTGGAGTGGCCTAGTCAAAGTCCTGACCTGAATCCGATTAAGATGCTGTGGCATGACCTTAAAAAGGCAATTCATGCTCGAAAACTCTCCAATGTGACTGAATTACAATATTTCTGCAAAGATGAGTGGGCCAAAATTCCTCCACAGTGCTGCAAAAGACTCATTGCCAGCTATCGCAAATGTTTGATTGCAGTTGTTGCTACTAAGGGTGGCCCAACCAGTTATTAGGTTTAGGGGGCAATCACTTTTTCACACAGGGCCATGTAGGTTTGCATTTTTTTCCCCTTAATAATAAACACCTTAATTTAAAAACTGCATTTTGTGTTTACTTGTGTTATCTTTGTCTAATATTTAAATGTGTTTGATGATCTGAAACATTTAATTGTGACAAATATACAAAAAAAATGAGAAATCAGGAAGGGGGCAAACACTTTTTCACACCACTGTAGTCTGGTCAGATGAGACCAAAATTGAACTTAATGGATGCCACAACACACAGCACGTTTGGAGGAGAAATGGCACTGCACATCCCATCATGGTGTGGGGGTATTTTTCAGCACATGGCACAGGCAGATTTCATATACACTGTAATTGAAGGAAAGATGAATGGACAAATATACAGAGACATCCTTCTAAGAACCTGTTGCCATCTGCCAAGATGCTGAAGATGAAACGAGGGTGGATATTTCAGCAAGACAATGATCCCAAACACACAGCTAAAGAAACTCTCAACTGGCTCCAGAGAAGGAAAATAAAGCTGCTAGAATGGTGCAGTCTATCTAATGGTGCAGTCTGTCTGGATTCATGTCAACCTGACATGAATCCATTTGAAAATCTATGGAATGAACTGAAGGTCTGACTTCATAGAAGACACCCATGGATCCTTCAAAATTTGAAGACAGTTTTTGTTGAAGAATGGGCTAAAATCACTCCTGAGCAATGCCTGTGCCTAGTTTCTCCATACAGGAGGTGTCTAGAAGCTGTTGTTACTAACAAAGGCTTTTCTAATAAATATTAAATGAATTTCACCAAGTGTGTTCAATACTTATTCCCTGTGTCATTCCACTTTATTAAATATAACTTGTATTGTAAACACAGTTGCCTTGATTTCTTTGTATGTATGGATTACTTGGGTTGTTAGTGATATCTGGTGAAAATCTCAAGTCAATGGCTCCATCAGAAATATGTGTAATGAGAAAAATGTTGACATGTCCAATACTTATTTTCCCCGCTGTATAATCCCTGTGAGCCAACAGCCCAGACATCAGACTGCTCTAATTCCTCAGTTTCTTCAATTTTTCCAGACTTCTTAAAAAATCTTTATATCAAAGACAGAAGAGATTGTTAACGTTGACATTTCAGGCACGCACTTCTCTTTGAACAACAGACCCTTTCACCTACTGTTCAGACCTTCAGTTAGTGAGAGTCAGTCAAAGAAAAGAGCTAGCTAAACATTAGGGTTCTACACTGTAAAATCCAGTTAGTTAACCTTACTTAGAAAAAAACATGTAAACCAACTGCCTTAAAAAACATGTAAAACACGATGAATGAATATGGTGTGAATAAGCATCTGTTTGTACAACATACAAGGTCTATTCCAGTTTTTTTTTCCAAAGAAATTGATCTTGATGCTTTTTCTCAGTAAGGTTAGATAATTGGATTTTACAGTGTAAAGGTAAGTTCAGTTTACTGTGACTCATACAGTGCTGCTATACAAGAGTCTGAAATAAATCATCACAATAGCCCCCGAGAAACCTTTTTTTCCCAAAAGGAAAGACCAGCTTCAAGAAGGTCTAACCCATATACATAAACTTTAGAAACAGTGTATGGACAAAAGTAATCATATTTATCTCTTTACAAAACATTCAACAACACTTATTTTAAATTATGCTGCATGTTTTCAGTGTAACACATCATAGTCATGGACCTACCTTTCCATCTGGCTCGTCCTCGTCACTGTCTGTCACTCTCTCTTTGCACTTGAGATCGATGGAGCCTTCAGGACATGAATCCTCTGAGGGTGGAAGCAGGTATGTTTTAACAGCACACCATTTTAAGGAAAAAAAAAGACTAAATATACAGCATAATTCTGAATTTTTACATGAATTCATCGAGGAAAATCTTTCATTTATGTAAAGGAAAACACAGCTTAGGGACAATCTCTTGCTGACAGTCACCCAGAACTATAGAGGAATTGCATAAATGGACACAAATACAGTTTAAATATAATAGATATTACGCAGCAAAGCTCTTTGGCATTCTGTATCATGTTTGAATCCATGCTGAGTCGACAAGTGTAAAAAGCATAATATATTCTTCTGTTCTCTTTGGAGTCTTTTCCTCGAGGAAGTAACTTCTTAAAAGGTACAATTACCCTGTGAACAAATCAAATGCAGTTCATTTATAACTTAGACTTTAACAGGGATAAAGTGTTTGGAAATTGTATTCTATGTTCAAAAGCTGCTGCGCATTTACATAAGTTCTGAGTAATGTGTTACCTAAAAATCTACCAAAAGTAGTCAAAAAAAAAATAAAATAAAATACTCGAGCAAGAGTAAGAAAGTAACAAATCACCAGTTTGCAAGGTCTTTCTCCTAAATTTGTGACTATTTTTCTCATACAGTATATCAGCGAGGATTTTTCTCACATGTTCAGACTGATTTTCTCATGATTGCAAAACTTTTTACTTATACACTACCGTTCAAAAGTTTGGGGTCACTTAGAAATGTCCTTATTTTTGAAAGAAAAGCACTGTTTTTTTCAATGAAGATAACTTTAAACTAATCAGAAATACACTCTAATATCTAATATACATTGCTAATGTGGTAAATGACTATTCTAGCTGCAAATGTCTGGTTTTTGGTGCAATATCTACATAGGTGTATAGAGACCCATTTCCAGCAACTATCACTCCAGTGTTCTAATGGTACAATGTGTTTGCTCATTGCGCCAGAAGGCTAATGGATGATTAGAAAACCCTTGTGCAATCATGTTAGCACAGCTGAAAACAGTTTAGCTGGTTAGAGAAGCTATAAAACTGACCTTCCTTTGAGCAGGTTGAGTATCCGGAAAAATTATTTCAAATACAAATCATTATTTCTAACCTTGTCAATGTCTTGACTATATTTTCTATTCATTTTACAACTCATGGTGGTAAATAAGTGTGACTTTTCATGGAAAACACAAAATAATTGTCTGGGTGACCCCAAACTTTTGAACGGTAGTGTATATTGGAAAGTTTTTTTCTACTTAAATTTGCAACTTTTTAATAATAAATTTGCAACTTTTTTCTCATAAATGTGACCCATGCTGGCAAAATGAGTCAGAATGCGCACCACGTCATTACGAGCTGCAGGCAGGAGAAGTCATAAATCATGACTCTTTCTTTGTTTACTAGTGTCAAGTCCTGGGAAAACCCCCATGAGTGCCTGATATCATTAGAAAGCTTAGAAAACATACTTTCTAAAAATACATATGTTTTTGCAGAAGACGTAACTCCCGACCAATCAAATATGAGTTTTAAACCTAGCCAAAATATAAACAAATTGTCATGACTCTGACCAAACCCAGTTCTGAGTTATTGTTATGCTTTGCTCTAGTTTCCTCCTGACAGCTCTGGCACACCCCCTCCTCCTCCTGTCAAGTGCCGTCAGCTGCACTGTCACGGGTGTTCACACACATACACACACCCACATGCACACATACACATTCACATGCTCTCACACACCTGGTGCCAATCAGTCCTGCCCACACATTCTCGCACCGGCAATCTCTTTCCTCGTTAGCTTCAGGAGAATTTGTTCGCCGCTTCGGAGGAAAGAGATTGTCAGGGCATTCCCCTTCATACGTGGCAGCGTGTTCCTCCGCAAATGTTAATCCACTACCTGCGTGCAACTCAGCCTGACATTTGAAGACGGTCAATTCCTTGGTGTTTCGGCTGGCCCCGCTTCTCTGCCTCACCCTCCAGACTGCACAGTTCGCCCCGGATTAGCTCCAGACCTGTAAGTGTCTTTAGCCTTTTCTCTTGTGCTAGCAGCACTGCAGCACTAGGCTGCTCGCCTTTCCTGTTTTGTGCCCAACGCAGCCCTGCAGCACTAGGCTTCGTATTCACCAGGCTGTAGAGCATTCGGCAGGCGCCCTGTATGTTTGGTGGCCAATCCTGTCATTACACCTCTCCGTAATCTTGTGTGGTTTAACTGGACTGTACTTGGTGATTACTGGACTTGTTATTTTGTGAACTGTAATAAACATGGCACTCTCTACCCCTGCGACTGGGTTTTTCATTCCCTCCCTCGTGCGCCGAGTAATGGCGCACAGGGGTTTGTGACACAAATTGTCTTTTTCGGGGTCCGTTTTTGCGCACTTCCTACAAATTAAATATCATTTTGAAGGTTTTCAAAACAGAATATGGAAAAAATGTTACTTCAGTTTTGATAATTTCCTCAAAGTGACTCATTTTGCCAGCACAGATCACAAATGTGTGTTTTTTTCCACACAAATTTGTGACGTTTTTCTAGTGATTTTTTTCACTTTAGTTCTCATAATCTTGTGGCTGTTTTTTTAAACACAATGAGAGCTTTTTCCACATAAATCTGCAGCGCTTTGCTCATAAAGTTGCAAAGATTTTCCTAATTAATTCTGAACTTTTGTTTTTTACACCCTTTGGAACTGAGCACAAATAGAAGACCAATGATTTAAACCAGTGTTTTTCAACTGGGGAAGGGGGGTGCAAATTTTTTAATATGACCAAAGATGGAATCATTTTGTATAAGAATATGTTATTACATGTACTAGTGCATGCCCGTAGAACGCAAGTATTCCTGTCTGAAACAGGTATCCCAATCAGGCTTTCCAGGCCCAAATGTAGGCTGTGTTTGAAAGTTGAATACAAAGAGGTGTAGCCTATATGTAGGCAGTCATCACATGTTAAGACTTTGACAAATATAAAAGGGAGTAAAAAAGACTAAGATTTATTTGACTGTGTGAATATTAATTACAGAATACCTAATTATTGAAAATGAATGGGACATCCAATATTAGCAACTGTTTCAGATCCCTTGTTTATTTGTTTGTCAGATCACTCATTTGTCTGATCCTTTATTTTTTTTCCCCCACAATATTTTTTATTGAACCTTTTTTTTTTTTACAAACATGGCACAAACAATCAAACACTAACACTAAAGTAATTAAAAAAAACCAACACTAACTACAAAAAAAAAGTACTAAAAACACCAACAACCATTAACAAAGGCAAATCAACAACAATGCTCCTCTGTTTAGTCTAGGTAATCTATTACATAAGAATACATATTATATATTCACCAATTTGGAATTTGCAAGGTCCACACATATCATTCACCTTCTTCTTCAGAAGTTATGTTTAATTTCTTTACATAATCAATGAAAGGTCTCCATATATTCTCAAACACATTTTCCTTTGATTTCAGTATGTATGTTATTCTTTCTAGTGGAAGGTTTGTTAACATCTGTCTTAACCACTGAGTCACATCTGGTCTATGAGTCTTTTTCCACAATAGTGCAATACATTTTTTGGCATTAAGCAAACCGAGGTCTATGAATGCTCTTTCACTCTTATTAAAGTTATGTTTTTCTGGATACAGACCCAACAAAAACAGTTTAGGGTTCAATGTGAATTGTTTTGAAATTATTTTTTCAATTGTTACCCTCACCTCTTCCCAAAACATTCTGATTTTTCTACATTCCCATAAACAGTGAAATAGGGTTCCTTTACTTTCCATACATTTTGTGCATGTATCTGGTATGTTTTTATTATATCTATTTAACTCCACTGGTGTAACATACATCCGCATTAACCATTTAAAATGTATCAGTTTAGGACGTACATCTATTGATTTGGTTTGAGCTTCTGCACAAGCCATTTCCCATTGTTCCTCTGAAATTTCAGTTTGCAGGTCTTCTTTCCAATAATTCAGTCTTTTCTGTGAGTTTTCACTTGAGAATAGAGTCAATGAGTTATAAAACTCTGAAATAATACCCTTTCTCTTACTATCTTTCGTCAAAATTTTTTCCAAAGATGAATAAGTAGGTCGGGTGAGAGCATTATTTTGATTTGATCGAATAAAATTTCTAAGCTGAAGATATTTAAAAAAATGTGTTCTATTAAGATTGAATTTAATCCTCAGTTCTTCAAAAGACATTATGTTATCTGAACGTGACAAATATAAGTCTTGAATCTTTTGAATCCCTTTTAAATTCCATACTTTAAATACAGCATCCGCTCTCCCTGGTGTAAAATATTGATTAACCCATACTGGGCTAAATTGTGACAATAAGTGTGGTTCTTTTAAATATTTTTTGGTTTCACACCATATTTTGATCATGTGCTTTACAATTGGATTTTTAACTTGTTTCTGTAATTTTTTAGCCGAGTCTGAGTATATGAATAAGGGAAGAGGTAAAGGTAAATTGCATGATTCCATTTCAGTCCAGTGAGGGAGATCATTTGATTAAAAATAATATGTCACAGACCTCAGTTGTGCTGACCAGTAATACAACATAAAGTTTGGACATTTCAGACCTCCACGATCAAATGGTAAATATAGTAAGGACAAACGTAATCTAGCCTTCCTATTGTTCCATATAAATTCCACTAACTTTTTTTTAATTCTTGAGAATAGATCTGAAGGTGGTGGTAAAGGAATGTATTGAAATAAATAAAGTATTTTTGGTAAGATATTACTTTTAAGTATATTAATTCTCCCGATCATCGACATTGGTAGTGACATCCATCTCTGAAGTAACTCATTAATATCTGTCATTAAGGCTTCATAGTTGGCACTGGCAACTGATTCTAGCTTAGGCAAAATTTGAATTCCTAAATATTTAAACTGATTTACAACATTGAATTGATTTACCTCAGGAGCTGGGTGATTTCTCTGGGTCTCATTTAGCATTAATATTGAAGATTTTGTTTTATTTATTTTATATCCTGATATTTCCCCAAAGTTCTTTATTAAATTTAACAAGGTCGGAATTGATTTTTTAAAATTCGACATAAACAAAATTATGTCATCGGCATACAGGGAGATTTTATGTTCTGTTGGTCCTACTTTAATTCCATATATTTGTGGATGTAAACGTACTGCCATCGCTAAAGGTTCAATTGCCATAGTAAACAATAAGGGTGAAAGTGGACAGCCTTGTCAGCATCCTCTATTGATTTTTATTGATTTTGAGATATTGCTGTTTGTTAGGATTTCTGCTGTAGCATTATTGTATATTATCTGGACCCATTTTATGAAATTATTTCCAAGTCCAAACCTTTGTAGGACTTCAAAAAGATAGGGCCATTCAACCCTATCAAAGGCCTTTTCAGCGTCCAATGATAGGAGAGCTGTATCCGGTGCTTCTTTATTGGAATAAATAATATTAAATAGTCTTCTTACATTATGGAAGTCTTGTCTTCCCATTATAAAGCCATTCTGATCTCGGTTAATAATATTTGGTAATATTTCTTGTAGTCGTCTTGCTAAAATTTTACAGATTATCTTAAGATCAGCATTTAATAGGCTTATTGGTCTCATGTTTTCACATTTATTAGGGGGTTTACCTGGTTTTGGCAACAGTATAATTAAGGCATTATTCATGTATGGTGGTAAATTACCATTTTGAAATGCTTCTAAAACCATTTCCGAAAGTGGTTTTATTAATTTATTCTTAAATTTTTTATAGAGGTCAACTGGAAGACCATCTGGTCCTGCTCTTTTTCCTGATTTCATATTATCAATGGCTAGCCCAAATTCTTCTTGACTAATTTTAGACTCCAGTATCTCCCTGTTTCCATTTGGAATACACGGTATAGATAATCCACCCAAAAACCCATTTAGTTTTGTTAAGTCAGTTTCATTTTTTGTATCATATAGTTTTTCATAATAATCTCTAAAGACACTATTAATTTCTAAAGGATCTATAACTACCTGTCCGTTACTTATAATACTGGTAATTGGTGTTTTAAATTCTAACTGTTTAATCTGCCATGCCAATAATTTTCCTGATTTTTCACCTTGTTCATAAAAAGTTTGCTTCAATCTTAGAAGACTCGAGGCAGCTCTATTCGCTGATTTTTTTGTCATATTCAGCTCTCAGAATCAGTAATTCGTTCTCTAGCTGTGGGTTACTTCCTGCATACACCTTTTCTTGAAGAATTTTTATTTTACATTCCAATTGGACTCTCTCCTCTCGAGTTTTCTTAGATTTTGAACCTGTATAACTAATAATATGCCCCTTAATAAAAGCTTTGAAAGCCTCCCACTTTATACATGCTGTTGTTTGTGTAGTATTAATATCAAAGAACTCATCTATCTGTTTTTCTATGTACTTAACAAATTCCTCATCCTGAAGCCATTTATGCTGAAAATGCCACCTACCTGAATCCTTTGTCAATTTCTTATCTACATATATTAGACAGCAGGGTGCATGATCAGAGATCACAATGTTATCATAGAAACAGTTTTGAATCTTGGACCTTAATTCTGTAGAGATCAAAAAGTAGTCAACACGTGAGAATGTCTTATAGGTATTAGAATAACAAGAATAGGCTTTGACTTGTGGTTTCATTTCTCTCCATATATCTAGCAATCTCAGTTCTTTCATAAAATGATTTATGGTCATCCTGCATCCATTGTGCGTACAGTCCAGTCCTGTTGATCTATCTATACTGGGATTCAATGTACAATTAGAATCCCTTGCTATTATATGTTGCCCTGTAAGTGATGATAAAGTAAGGAATAAATTAACAAAGAAGTTTTGATCATCATCATTTTATATTTTAGCAATATTTTGTTGTTAAAAGTTTTTTTAAAACTGTAATCAACGGAATTAACTACAAAACACCCAACATCAATAAAGTACATCTATCTATTATCATTCACAGCAGAAGGACCAGTTTTACTGCAACCGTTGCTTCAGTGTTGCCCATTTGTCAGTAAATATTTAACTACAAAGTGATTTATTATTACCTCCGCCAAGGAGGTTATGTTTTCATCAGCGTTGGTTTGTCTGTCTGTCTGTCTGTCTGTTTGTTTGTTAGCAAGATAACTCAAAAAGTTATGGACGGATTTTCATGAAATTTTCAGGAAAGGTGTGTAATGGCACGGGGAACAGATGATTAGATTTTGGTGATTATCTGAGAGTGCATACCTCCACCAAGGGCTTTGTTTATATTTGGGCAGCAGGACTGCACAAAAACTACTGGATGGATTTGGATGAAATTTTCACCAGAGGTGGTTCTTGGGCTAGAGAGGAACCCATTATATTTTGGTGATGATCTGAGAATGCATACCTCAGCCAAGGCTCTTATCTTCTCACAGTGTGTTAGCAACAATACTCTAAAACTGATGGACAGACTTGGATGCCATTTTCACCACAAGTGGCTATAGGCCTACACACAAACCCATTACATTTTGGAGGTGATCCATGAGAAATGGAAGGAGCCTTGGCGGAGGTATGCGCTCTATGAGTGCTTTTCTAGTTTCATTATTTGGGCGTTTTTGTGTCCTGCATTTGGTCGTTAAGTCATTCCAGCCATTCCGATCCACAATCATGGCGGTATTATGTTTTTAATTTTTAGATACTCGTGTGGGAGGGGGGAGTCACAGTCCTGCACACACAGGTGAAGCAGAAGCAGGTACTCCCGTCTACTGCCTCTCCGCGAAGGACTGTGGTCTGCCCGGTTAGGCTGCTGCTTCTCTCAGCATGTTCTATGTTGATACACCGGCATTCTTTGTCAGACCCGGGACCCAGTGTCCTCGCGCACCTCATGTTCTCCACATATGCTGAATTATCCTTTAGATCTATGCAATCATGCCAACTTTATAGTACAATTTTTTTAGCATTAAATCTTCAGTATTATGTTTTTCTAGTCAAATTTGTCATTTTCCACTTCCTTGTTTTGTCCAGGGAGCACTGTGGTGACTGACAGGTCATGATGCGGTGTATTCTCCTATGAGCACAGAGTCAATCTGAAACCCCGCCCACACTTCTTGAAGCCAGGGGGGTGAAGACAGAGAGCGGTCACACAGCGGTGGCTAAACTTTTATTAATAAAAATTACATATTTTGAGTGAGTGACTCTATATTTGGGGATGCACACCCTCGTAGCTTCAGCAAAGCACGTTTAAAATCTTAGGTCACTGTGACGAACGGTTTGAGAGATATCTGAGGAACACACACACAAACAGACAGAGATTTCTTGTTTTTACAGATAGATAGTGTTATGTCGGTAATAGAAGCCAAGGACGAGACCGAGTGTTGAACTGTACACAGGTTTATTAGTGACACTCTCACTATACAGGCGCATCTGTCAGGCGGAGGGTCTCACCGTGCCAGCCGGTCCTGCCCTGCTCGCTTTCATTTCCGCTGCCGGCATCGCCATTGTGACCCCCTGCTCTGTGGTCCCTTCCAGACAAAATCTGGGAGCAGAAGGAGCCAGCCACTTGGTGCCACCCGCTGTCACGGGCGTCCCACCATGCCGCCCAGTTCCCTCAGCTAGGGTCACTTGGGCACTGGCACTGGAACCCTCCCGCGATGGCCCTGGGTGGGGTTGGTCCTGCTCATTTTCCAGATTTCTAGGCAAAGGTTCGTCCCACACAGCTCCGTCCATCGTCCGTGGGACCGGCCGGTCCCACAAACCAGAACCCCACCACTCTTCTCCAGTGCTGCTTGTGATGGCGAAGCCCAAGCCATAAAACAAATCACATCCCATTATGTTCTCTCCACAGGCAGTCACGATGAACCTCAGGTTGCATACCTCCGCCAACTTGTATCTAGCCGTCAGTTCCACTGACCCCACCGTGGCCACTCTTCCTCCACCATAACCACACAGCGGTGCTGAATCACCTCTAACACGATACTGTGGGAAAAAACTCCTCAAGGTTGCCCAGTTTAACACGGATCTCACCGCCCCTGTGTCAATCAGCAACAGCACTGTTATCCCGTCCAGTTCCACCATACAGTAGGAACGGCCGTTGGTACACGGGCATACAGTGTGAATAACCATGGGAGTGGGAGGGTCCTCCTTACATCTCAGATCAGCTCGCTCGAACTTGTAACATGCCCTGGTGAAATGATGCAAGAGTCCGCACTTGCCGCAGCATTTTCCTCTTGCCAGACACTCTCTGGCCTTGTAACGGTGCTTCGTGGACCCACAACCCAAACACCTGGGCGATCCCGGGGCGGACCTCATCCTGACAGTATTAGCGTAGCCTTCTTCATCTTCCACTCCATCGTCACTGTCCGGGTCCACTGCCTGTACCACCAACTGTGGTTCAAACTGGCAATGTGGCGCTCTCTCGCCGAGCTCCTGCGATAGCTTGTCTGCTGCCTCCAACTGCTGAGCTAATTCGATGGCCTTGGATAACGTCAGCTCGACCGAGTATGTAAGGCGCTTCAACCTCGTAGCCGGGCAACTATGTTCTGCCAACTGGTCGTAGACCATCTCTTCCTCCAACACTCCAAACTGTCAGTCTTTGGCCAGCTGGCATAAGTCTGCCACAAAACGTTGCTTGCAGCGCTGTCAAAACTGGATCCTATGAATGATGACGTTTTCCAGTGTGCGAAAATGTCGCGCCATTAGCTCCACCACTTCCTCAAAGCTATCACACTCGCCCAAAGTGCTTAAAATACGTTGATCCTCCATTCCTAAATTATGAATCAACAGTGCCCGTGCCCTCAACTTCTCCAGTCTTCCAAGGTCCAGTGCCACCAAGTATGTTTGAAAAGCGGCGAACCACCTCGCCCAAGGGACAGGCGGCTCACCAGGAAGCTCCAAAAATGGCCAAATTGACGTAACACCCGCGTCCATACCGTTTACCTTCGTTGCCAAGTATTATGTCGGTAATAGGAGCCGAGGACGAGACCGAGTGTTGAACTGGACACAGGTTTATTAGTGATGCTCTCACTACACACGTGCATCCGTCAGGCGGAGAGGAGGCCAAGAGACCGCCCCTCTCCCTCACAGCCTTCTTATACCCCGGGTGGCGGAGGAACCGGAAAGGTGGAGCCACCACCCATGTCACACAATAACAGGTCCCCCAAACCCCAACACAACAGATAGCATACTGTATAAAAGCTCAATCAAGTCAACTGGATTCAAGTTTTTTTTTAACTGAATGCTGTGGAGAAGTGTGGAAGGATGAGGCTGAGTTTATTTCTCAAGTCCAGTTTTATTCACATTCACATTCTCCAACATCCAAAAACAGAAAGAGAATGAATCCCCCAACATCTGTCCCTTTTATACCCCAGGACATCAAAGCACACAGTCACATTGTCTTTTAATCCCAAATCACAATGCATCTCCCTCCAGGTCTTCTCACCTCCACCTAAAGTCCTGGTGGTCAGGAAATCCCTCAAGGCCATCTCTTTGCATACAAAAGGCCAGATTTCACATCCTCCTGTTACCCCTAAGAGGTTCAGTTCTTTTGTTTCTCTGAGACGTGAAGCATACAATAAGCATACAGTAATATACATGTGAAGCATATGAAACCCACATATGTGCACCACAATGCATTCATTTGTGAAATGTGAAAACTTGAATGTAGCTGACTTGACTGAGCTTTCATACAGTCTATTTACTCGCCTCAATGACTGAGAATCTTCATCAATACATGTGTAGTAAGCATATTTCTAACCAGTTTCTAATGTCTCACATAGATGAGTGTGTGTGTGTGTGTGTGGGGGGGGGTGTTAGTTGGTTGGGTGAAGGGGTGGGAAGGGTTGTGTAATTGTGTCATTTTTCATTTGTAAAGCACTATGTGCTAGAGCCTTTTGTATGAAAAGTGCTATATAAATAAAGTTTTTATTGATTGATTGATTAAATAGTGAAATTAAAAGTTAACTCCGGTAGTCTGACTCAAATAAGAGTAAAAGCTACCCTGCAACTTGCTTTTGTTAATGGTTGTTGTTGTTTTTAGTACATTTTTTGTTGTTGTTGTTAGTGTTTTTTTAATTTTTAAATTACTTTAGTGTTAGTGTCTGATTGTTTGTGCTATGCTTGTAAAAAAAAAGGTTCCGAGACAAATTCCTAGTTTGTGTACTACATGAACAATGGCAATAAATCTGATTCTGATTCTTCTTCTTCAATAAAAAATATTGTGGAAAAAAAAAAAAAAGCTACCCTGCAACAAAACCACTAATGTCATGTAAGACTCATGTTCTGTGAAAACATTACTCCAGTAAATATAACTCATTACTAACTATAGTACCTCTGGTAGCAGTTAACAGATGGCTGCTGGGGCTGGATTTCACAGTTTTTTTGCTGACACAGTTTGACTAAGACACTTAAAGTTCAGTTGTTGTTTTTTTTTTTGTTTTTTTTTTGGTGACCGTCACGGGAACCGAAACCACCACAGTCACTCTGTGGTTATGAAAGACTTACTGTTACTCTCTCTAAAATACTCTGAACTACTAACGAACTCACCCATGACATCATCATCCCCCTCTTCCTCACAGATCACCATGCGCTCTTCATCGCTGGTCACATCTTCGCTGGGCGCGCCCTGGTACAGTAACGGAGGCGGCGGCCTGCTCCGAAACAAACTCCCCACGTCCTCCTGACAACAAAGACGAGGTATTAAACATTTACTATTTTAGCCTTTAAGAATATCACCGAGACTCTTTATGAAGTACGACACACCCGACATGCATATATATATATTCCGTATGCCAGCAGCATCAAATAAACGCCTTCAAACAAAAGAGCGTGCATGTAGGCCTACTCCTCTGTGATTAGTAGCGAAACCCCCCAGTTTCACACCTTCAAAGGCACTAAAAAGTAGAAAGTAAAACCTTTGAAGTTGGAAACTGCTCCCCCCAACCCCTTCACCCAGAGCTTCACAAAGTTTTTAACAACAACAGCTCGAGCCCTCACATAAAGAACTGCTTTTCAACAGTTCGCTTTCAGTTTTAGAGTTCAGCCCAAACACACCAAGCACTGAAGGACACTCGTCTGCCGTCTGTGAATAAACACCCATGGCGGGCTCATAGGCATTTACACTGAAATAATTGGCTGGCTGTTGCCAATTATTGTTATCGTCTGTACTCTTTATTTTGTGCACTTGCAAGAAAATTGTTAAAAACTGCATTGTCACCTTATGCTTTTAGACTTTTAGGTTAAAGAGGCCATTTTATGCACTTTTTCCACATACTGACACAGTTCCCAGACGTGTTGATCAAACGTCTGTGGCATGCAGTACTCAAAATACCTCAGGGTGTAAATATTTCAGCACCATTTTCCACCCAGGTTAAGCAGCCTTCTTCCAAATGACACATTTCATTGTACCTTTCTTTAAATGCTAATGAGCCTAAGTTCATCTCACCCTCCCTCTTTTGTCACTACTGAGATCTGTGGCTGATTCCATGTTAATGTTATCACGCTAATGTAATCAGGCCATTGGAACAGCCTGAGTTAGCAAAGCTAAAAGGGGCTGAATGTAAGAATGTAAAGCCCAAATAAAACATTATCAATGAGAGGGGTGTTTGGTTTGAGTGGTCGATAGGATATGACGATTCCATGGTATAATAAGCAAAGAAAAAATAAAAATTCTGAATGAGTTCATGGCTAACACTGCTAACAGCAGATAGCCTGTGCTGGTCAAAGAATCATTTTGGCTGGAGTATTAAAACAAAACTACAGTAAAATAAGCTAAAAAAAAAATGTTGTTCAAGTGTTGCTAGATAGTCCAGCTGGGAACACAAATGTCTAATGGGGTGGATAGAATATACAGAAAATAACCATTAAAAACTGTAGCCGCTAAGCTAACTTTATAGCAGCATCTTAATATGTGTATTTACAGTAAGGTATCAAATTCAGTGTTACTAAAGGCCAACAAGAGTGTAGTAAAAAAAAAAAAATCCAGGGGCTGAGGGGGAAAAAGATGGAATAGCTGCAAATGGGCTGCACGGTGGCGCAGTGGTTTAGCACTGTGGCAGCACAGTTTTACCCTCGGCCGGGGGACCGCGGGGATCATGAGATCGTGGGTTCGATCCCAGCCCCCGACCAACAGTGAGCTGTGTGGAGTTTGCATGTTCTCCCCGTGTTGCGCGGGTTTACTCCGGGATTTCTCCGGTTTCCTCCCGCACACCAAAAAAAAAAAAACATGTAGGTTTAGGGCGCTCGCGCACGCAGCGACCAGCAGCTGGTGGCTTGTCACCAGACTGCAAACCAAGTCTACCTACGGGTACAAATAAGTAACAAAAAAAAAAAAAAAAAAAAAAAAAAAATTACTAGAGGGTACTGGTGGTGGTGATGGTGGGGTGAGTGAGTGAGGTTGCAAGTATCAAGACTGCAGAAAGAAGTTGCAAATTTACACAAGGAGGAAAAGTTATACACTTACAAGACTGGAAAAAAAGTCACAAATTTAAAAGAAATAAATAAAAGATGTAAATTCACAAGAAAAAGTTGCAAATTTATTCATGGGACAAACAGACTATAGTGAAGGGCTGTATTTGTCTCTGGGGCCTTGATGTTGACCACTGTGGTTCATGGGGATACTCCAACCCTCATTAAAATGGGTGGAGATAAAGATGGATGGCAATATCACTTCAATGAGCTCTTTTTCTTACATCACAACCAAGTCACAATGGACCTTAACAAAGCCTCTCCTGTACTCGAATGCACAAAAGCATTGAAAAAGTAAAACTTTCATCATATGTCCCATTCCTAATGATGTGTGTTTTTCTTAGATCACACTGCTTACTAAATAACTAACTGTTGTTAGCAAGTAATCTGAAACAGTTTTTTCTTCTTCAGTCTCATCTCCCCTGAGTCTCTTTGCTGCCTGGGAGCTACAGATTAACAACCTCGCACCTTCTCCAGGTCTCTCTCCCTCTGCTCCAGCGTGTGCACGGCACTCTGGGAAAAGGCTCGGGGACGGGGGTGCTGCCCCCCGAACAGCCCCCCTTGATGCTCCGTTCCTCCCGGGCAGCCAGAGCCTCCCCCCTTCCCCTCCAGCCCCTGGGACTCTGAATGGCCATCTGAGGGAAGAAAGGAGAAAGGGAAGGAATATCATCAAGGGAAAGGTCGATAAAATGTTCAGTTCTTCTTCTTCTTTAAGATTTGATTGGCGGTTGGCAACCAGCCCACAGGTGCATTACTGCCATGTACTTCACTCTATATCATCACTCTATCTGGTCAGGAGCTGTACTCTTAATTAGTTAATATGTGCATGTGTGACGTAAACATGTATGTTTTGGTTTAGTTTGGCTTCACACAAACCTATGGTCTCAGACATGCTCCTCTCCTTTGGGGTCCCGCGGCCTTCTGACAGAGACTTTCTGCGGTCCTTGTTGCACCACTTCCAGTCTGGGTGGGCTCTAAAATGAGCCTCTTTTACCTGAAGGAATAGGAAGAGGATGAAAGGAATAGGAAGAGGATGAAAAAGGGTCTTCATTTAATGTTGATGCAGCCAGAGTTTCTGTTTTTCTCACCATTTTTCTCACATAGTCACTGGGGGAAAAAACTGCTTCTACTAAATCTGAATGTCTGCAGTCTAAGATGAAAACCTCTCATACACTGGCTCAAGTGTCATGATTATGATTTGATTGTTTCAAGTAAAGTGCACTTTCAATATTGATGTTTACTCCAATATTGGGATAATATACAAGCTGGATTACAGCCATGGAAATCCCCAAAGTGCTGTCATGCTTAAGTTTACGTTATCTGTTGGAGCTCTAACCTGGATAATTGTTACAGCCTCCTCCAAAACTTCGCCTGGATGTTGGGTTGTTCTTGTGTGGAAGCTGGCTAGTTGGCTAGTAGCTACATGCTAGGTTGTAGCTGACTTACAGTAGCTGACACGGACAGAAATTTGCCTGTTTTCATCCTCATAGCTTTGGGTCCAACTGTTGGTGAGTACCAATCTAAAAAAATTCTCAAGCTCTGTTTGCAGCACGGTGGGGTGTCATCATGGGTGAGATAGTTGTTTGCTTACGTTTGCAATTTTTCTGCTAAAAGGTAAATTGTGTGTTGTGACACATAAGGTCCATGGTTTTGTGTTGATCTGCTTAGAAGTTGTGGATGTTTGCTATGAGAGAAAGCGCACGCTCCATTTGTGGCTGCTGGCTGGTTAGATGCTGAGTTGTGCTGCAGTGACGTTAATGAGCCCTGGCATTCTGTTGTTTGCACATGCAGTCTACTTTTGAGAATTTTCTGGAGACTATTCTGAATAGTTTTTGTCATTTTGAATATGTTGAGAGCTTTAATAAACCTGCAGGTGAAGACAGCAAGCATATTTGTCCACTCCCATGTTCATAACAGTATGACAAACTTGAAAAATTACCAGCTTAAGGTACACTGCATCTGTAGGGAAAAACACGTGATTAACGCATTAATTGTGATTAACTCATCATTCCAAAAGATTAATCGCGATTCAAATTTTTAATCGCCCAATGCCACTAAAATACACACACACACACTGTATATATTACATAATCATCATTATCACTATTAATATCATTATCATCATTGTCATGCTTCAGTTTCTTCGGTAAGGCTCATGTATTGTTTATTCCTCACCTTATCTTAGTTCTGAGTTGTCTCTTATTTTGATAGTGTGTTTTGTTTACATCCAGTTTAGTGTAATTCATTTCCTGTTCAGTTCCATTCTCTTACGTTTGTAATTTATCACAGTAGTCCCTCTATTTATTCTGCTGCCTCCTATCCTTCCTTGCGGCATCCAAAAAATGTTCCTGTCTCCACACCACTATGTTGGCGTATCTCTTTTTTTCTCTGCTTTTCTTTGCTGTGTGCACCTCTAATAAATCACTCAAACTCCTATCTGGCATTTGGGTTCATCAATATGCCCCGAAGAGGCCAATATGATATATTTATTGTTTTCTTCCATAAGAGACTACATTACTATTGGTTTATTCAGAGTACAGTGATTACCATGTAAATGTGAATTTCCTATAGCTGCTGTGCAAGTAAACGCCTTATTCGACAGGATATGACAATTTCCTGGTATACTAAGCACAGAAATAAGTCTGTCTGAGTTAACAGTCTAACCCTACTAATGCCAGCTAGCCTCTGCTGGTCAGAGAACCATTTTGGCCAGAGTACTGAAAAAGAACTACAATAAAATAAGCAAAAATAACATGGTCAAGTGTTGCTAGATAGTCCAGCTGAGAACACAAATGGGGTGGGTGGATACAGTATACAGAAAATAGCTATAAAAACCACAGTCACTAAGCTAAGGTGCCTTAACCAAAATCTGTGTGTGCATGTAAACGTAGTCAACAGTGTTAATTTTGTCGACTAAAACTATTTAGTCAACTAAATTTTTATCAACTGAAACTATTTATAATGAGCAGACTAAAATAAAACTATGACAAAGATGAATAAGACGAAATCTTGACTAAAATTAGATGTCAATAGAAACATGTAAAAATTGTAGCTTTAGTTGATAAAATAATTTTAGTCCATTTTAGTCTACAAAATTAACTCTGGTAGTCAGTGAGGTAAAAATGGATTGCCAGAACACTAACTACACACAGAGAGAAAAAGTGGAAAAAAAAAAAACGTAAGAAAATCTGAGTGTGTTTACCTGAAAGGCCAGGTCATGGTACTGTTGCTTCTCATTGTGCCCTAATGCATACCACCACTCCCCCAGGATCTTGCTGACTGTCCGGTTGTCCTGGTTGGGATGTCGCTGGTGCACCAGAGCCCGGTGACGTTTGCTGAAGATCATGAAGGCATTCATGGGACGGCGGATGTGGTCCTTCTCCCTCTGATTTCAATTTAAAGGAGGACATGAATTGTATATAGTAAACTTTATTTTTCCAGCATTGCTTCACCTTGTCAGCAGATGGGACTGTCTGCATTGAGGTCTCACCTTCCTGTCCCCGTCCTTGGGAAGGGCGCTGAGGGACTGTGTACGTCTCTTCATGGGCCCAGATGAGGGTGCGGGATCGTTGGCAACACCCGGGGAAAAGCTGTATTCACACAGAGGAAAAACGAGGGACCGGCTGAGAGGGGAAATCCACGGAAGTTCCTCAGTCTGAGCGACTTTCAGGAAATAAATGAAGCCAAAAAGATGTGAAGGATTTCAGGACGAATTTAGAACACAATAGTGATTAGTTATTCAGACATCACTGTGGCTTTGTCTGACTGTTTTTAAACTGTTTTTAAAGTATACTGCACACTCGACAGAGGATCAAAGAAGTCAAAAACAACAAAAGCTTTTATGATTACATCAAGACTTACAACCCACAGATCAAATGCCAGTAACTATGTTCTTGTTTTCTTCATTTAATCCAAACTTAGCTGAGCAATAAAATGATAGAACTGTCTCACGTGATTCTTGCTTGATCTGACCTGGAACATTTTGGTCCGCTTGAATTTGTCCCTGTGTGAAAGGGAACCGAACCAAGGGGAAAATGACACAAAATAACAGAATTATCAACTGATTCAGACTAAGGCAAACTAACTTGGTGTCATATGCTCCTTAGGAGCAGAAGGACAGATCCAAGTGCTGGATTGTGTAAGAGACTTTTATTAAGAAAAGCAACATGGACTTCCGGTTATGGCCGCCACGTAGGAGGACGTGTTTCACTGTACTCTGCTCCTAAAAATAAAAAAATCGGCAAATAACTCTCTCAACTGGAACAAAACCTATCCCAGCGTTTGGGCGAGGACATGCCGGTAAAGCCTAAGGCTGGGAAATCAGGTGGAGGAAAAACTGAACCGCCGAAACAGTTCAAGTTAACGGACTTTCACGTCCGTGACGAAGCAGAAAAATCCCCAGATATGGCGGAGCAAGCTAGCGGAGGAGCGGTGACTACTGGCGACGGCACAGGTGCGGTGCTCACTGCTATTAGCTCAATGAGAGCAGACTTCTCCACTAAATTTGATGGGATTATAGCAGCGATAGAAGGAATGAGAAAGGAATTAAGCAACTGTATGGAATGAGTATCGCAGGTGGAGCTCCGAATTTCCAGCGCTGAGGATGACGTCACCGGCCTACAATTAAAGGTGCGCACATTGGAATTAAAAAATAAACGTCTGGAAGATAATGTCCTGGATTTAGAATCCCGGTCGAGACGGAACAACCTGAGGCTGGTGGGCCTCCCGGAGAGAACGGAGGGTCAGGATCCATGTTCCTTTTTGGAAAAGTGGATTCCAGAAGCGCTGAACAACGCGGAGCTGCAGTCATCAGTCGTCTTAGAAAGCGCCCACCGAATCGGCCCACCGAGAGATAATAAGGCACCACCGAGGACGCTGATTATGAAGTTCCTCAGCTACAGAGACAAGATGACGATCTCCAATGCGGCGCGAGCCAAAGGAGAAATTAAATACCAGGATCAACAGGTGCGGTTCTACCCAGATGTGGCCACAGGAATCCAACAATTAAGGAAACAGTTTGACCCCGCCCGTAAAGAGCTGCGCAACCTCGGGATTCGTCATGGAGTGATTTACCCTGCAAGATTGCTGGTCACATATAAGGGCAGAACCCACACCTTCAAGACCCCTGAGGAGGCGCAGGAGCTCATCAAGAAGATCCAAGAAGAGACTGGTGGGAGCTAAGCATGAAGCATGAACAAAATATAAGGTAGAATATTTAAGCATTTGCACAGGCATCTGACTGATCTGAAGCATATAGCAAGTTTACAAAATATAGATTGTATTATATATTTTAAAAAAAACAAACAAGACTTCCGGTCTGGACGCCATGGCGACTGCAGCTTAACACTGAAGCTCTCAGACCCAATCCAGGATAACACCTTGAAAATCAAACTTAACGGATTTTTGGAGGAGTGAAAATCAAAAGACAAAATCATCATGTCTAAAGGAAAACAGAAGAAACTGAAATTCTCCAGGCCAGGACACGTATCGGCCGGAGAATCTGAACTGGAAGATCTCCGTTCAGAAGACGAGGAACTGGTGATAGCTAACAAAAGGGTTAGCCTGAAATCACTATTTGAGGAGCTACGACGATTTCGCCGAGATGTTACGGCCGAATTTCGGGAATTCAGAGAAGAATTGAAAAGGACAAACAGCAGAGTGGACCAGGCCGAGAACCGAATCTTGGAAACAGAGGATCGAATAAAAGTGCTCGAAGATTCTGTGCTAGACCTACGCAAAAGACAAGCAGCTATAGAGGCTAAGCTAACCGACCAAGAAGGAAAACAAAGAAGAGACAACATAAGAATTCATGGTCTGATAGAAGGAACCGAAAATGGTTTTAACTCAATGGCAGAATGCGTGGAATCCTTACTAAGAGAGAAATTGGATATTCCACAAACCACCGACTTGAAGATAGAAAAGGCACATCGTTCATTAGCCGCTAGGCCGGCGGCGGAAGCGCCCCCACGTTCGGTGTTGGTAAGATTTTCCAATTTCAAAATAAAACAAGAGGTTGTAAGACTGGCCTGGCAGAAAAAAGGATTTATGCACCAGGAGAGAAAAGTCTACGTGGAACACGATTACGCCCCGGAGGTCCTTAAAAAGCGCAGGGAATACAATGACGCGAAAAAGGTGTTAAGAGAGAAGAAATTGCGCTTTCAGACACCATTTCCTGCGAAGTTAAGGGTCTTCTACGGCGATGAAACGTGTCTCTATAATTCGGCGGAAGAAGCAACAGCTGACATGGCGAAAAGAGGGCTCCCGGTAACGGTATTTAAACCCGCAGCAGACCCGAGTGAGAAGATCAAAGCGCAAACATGGACAACACAAAGACCCTCAAAATCCACGGACCAGCAGCGGGAAACCCAGCACCAGAGCGTCGCGGATAAACTATCCGTTTTCAGGTTGGAATAGCGACCTTTTTTTTTTTTTTTTTCTTTTCTCTTGAATCAATCCGCACATCCAACCCCCCTCATACAAGGTAACAAACATTAAAGGAGATGCATATTCAGCATGTGGTAAAACATTTCATGGAACAATCATATTATTTGAAACAAATAAGTCTTTGTAATTAAAAAAAAAAAAAAAAACTTGTTAAAATAGAAATGTGACAATAATCCACATGTTCTCCTCATACTAACAAATACTGTTTTTGCGTGAATGTTTGATGTGATGGGGGTGGGAGGGTGCACACAATTTCACAGGGTTTAGGCATAAAAGGAAAAAAAAAAATCATTACAAGTTTGGATTGGGTTCTGAAACTCACGTTAAAAGCATGGGACTACTTTCAGTGGTAAGAGAGGGCCCTCGACACGTAACAGAGTTTGAGGAATTTCCCTCAGAGCCTTCACTCCATCAAGGCTCTTACAGGGTCTTTAAAAAGACCTCAGCTCAGGAAGTTCTTATGACAGCTTTTTGTTTTAAAGTTTTTTACACTATGTTCTTAATGTTTTTCTTGTTTTTAATGTTCTTTCAGTTTCTGAGTAGCACAAAAGAGGGCCACCACACAGTTATACTAAACAAAACAACACAATGGAGAAACAGGGTGTAACCAAAATAATTTCATATAATGTAAAAGGAATCCTGAATCCAGTTAAAAGATCCAAGATTCTAGGCAAAATGAAAAAAGACAAAGCAGGAATAATACTTTTACAAGAAACCCACCTAACAGATGTGGAACACAATAAACTCAGTAGACAAGGGTTTAAAATGATCTCTTCATCTTCATATAAATCAGGGAGGAGGAGGGGAGTAGCGACATTGATATCAACCAAAATTACATTTGAAAAAAAATCAGAACACAAAGATAAAGAAGGGAGATACAGTTTGGTAACTGGGCGGCTAGAGGGAGAAGATATCACCCTGCTGAATGTGTATGCTCCCCCAGGGGCTAACTGGAAATTTTATAAAAATGTATTCGACCTAATGATAACTAAAGCTCAAGGTTTAGTGATATGTGGTGGGGACTTCAATCTTAGACTGAATCCATACTGGGATGCTTCTGGTAATTCCCCACATCAAAATAACACCCAAAACAGGAAGACTCGGATGCTACTAAAAGAATTGGGAATCTGTGACGTGTGGAGGGAACTCAACCCCAGTGTAAAAGACTATACATTTTACTCAACTCCACATTCATCTTACTCAAGGATTGACTATTTTTTTATGTTTAATAGAGACATTGGAAGAGTAAAAACATGTAAAATAGGACTGATGGATCTCTCCGACCACAGTCCGATCTACATGGACTTAAATATCCAAAAATACACAAATAATACATTTTCTTGGAGGTTAAATTCAAATGTCCTGAAAGGACCATTGAAAGATGAATTGGAATCAGATATTCTCAGATATTTGGAAGATAACGATAATGGAGAAGTATCCCCTTTAATACTGTGGGATGCATGTAAAGCTGTAATAAGAGGAAAGATTATTGCAAAACTGGCAACCCAAAAGAAACTAAGACAAGAAAAACTATCCACATTAGAGTCAGAACTTAGGAACCTAGAAAAAGAACACAAAGGCAACACTCATTCTACTGACTCGCTCAAGATTAAGGAAATTAAAAACCAAATAAATGAGATCTACACAATAGAAATCCAGAAGAAACTTACATTTCTGAAACAAAAATACTATGAAGCAGGCAGTAAATCGGCAAAATTGCTAGCCTATAAATTGAGGAAACATCAAACAGAAAGAGCAATCTACAAAATCAGAGACCCAGTATCAAAGGAAATAAAATTCAGAATTCAGGATATTCTTAAAAACTTCGAGAATTACTATAAGAACTTATACTCCCACAAAAAACATAAAAACGCATCCGAGGCATTCCTAAACACATTAAACCTTCCCCAACTTACGGAGTCACAAAATAAAACACTACTGTCAGAAATACATCCTAAAGAATTGGAAAAAGCAATTATGAAACTTAAAGCTAACAAATCCCCAGGAGCTGATGGCTATACAGCAGAGTGGTACAAAACCTTTAAACAGCAACTATCTCCTCTCCTCCTGAAAACATTTAATTATATCCTCCACACAGGGGAAATCCCCCCCTCCTGGAGAGAAGGGGTCATTGCAGTTATACCTAAACCTGAAAAGGATAAACTAGAGTGCTCCAACTACAGACCAATCAGTGTACTAAATCAGGACTATAAGCTTTTTACCATTATCCTTGCCAAAAGGTTAGAAAATATACTGACAGACCTAATTCATTTAGACCAAACAGGTTTTATAAGACAAAGACAGACACAAGACAACATTCGACGCACTTTACACATAATTCATCATATAAAAAAATATAACTTAAATGCAGTCATATTGGGATTAGATGCTGAAAAAGCATTCGATTTGGTTGACTGGTCTTTTCTATATAGAATCTTATCCAGTTTCAATTTTCATAACAACTTCATTAGAACTATACAGGCATTATATAAAAAACCAACAGCTAAAATAAGGATTAACGGTAATTTATCATCATCTTTTGAACTGGAAAGAGGATGTCGTCAGGGCTGCCCCCTGTCTCCACTGCTCTTTGCAATCTTCATAGAACCTCTGAGCCAATGGATAAGACAAAACCAAAAAATTCAAGGTATTACACTTGGTCAGAAGGAACATAAAATAGCACTCTTTGCTGATGACATTTTAATATACCTAGGGCAGCCGGACACTTCTTTACCAGAACTAACCTCAGTTTTTTCAGAGTATGGCGATTTATCGGGGTACAAATTAAATATGCATAAAACCCAAGTTTTAACATTCAACGATGACCCAAATCATTATTCACTAAGCAAACTCAAAACTAACTGGGAGTCGGAATCTATGAAATATCTGGGGGTCAATATCCCGAAACAACTCAACAAAATTATATCGCTAAACTATGATCCACTGGTGACAAAAATAAAATCTGACCTAGCAAGATGGAATATGATACCATTCTTGGGTACTGCACAAAGAATTGAAGCAGTCAAAATGAATATACTTCCACGTCTTCTATACCTTTTCCAAACAATACCGGTAGAACCTCCCAAAAAAACATGGCAGGAGCTGGACAGAAGGATCTCAAGATTCATATGGCAGGGCAAGAGACCTAGAATCAGATATAGAACCCTACAGCTAAACAAAGACAAAGGTGGGCTCGCGCTGCCAAATATCAGGGACTACTTTAAAGCCGCACAAATTAAAACTTTAGTAGAGATATGTAACCCAGTCTACACTGCACAATGGAAGGAGATCGAATGCCAAATAACAAGTGACATCCCCCTACAGGCGATAATAGGGAACAATGTCTTACCTAAGCTTTTGAATAACACTAACCCGTGGATAGAGACCCCGCTAAAAATTTGGTTTAAGATAGTCAGAGAGAATCAAACTAAAGAGCCCTATCGACTTCTGCAATGGATCGCCTATGATCAGGACTTTACTCCTAATAAAACAGACACCAGATTTAAAAAGTGGAAGGAGAAAGGGCTGATAAAATATTACGATTTTTTTAAAGGGCAAATCTTAAGAAGTTTTGAAGATTTGAAAAAACAAGGCCTAATAAATCAAGACCTTTACAGGTTCTTCCAGCTTAGACACCACATAAACAATATACTTAAAAAGGAGGTTTTGGAAAGGGCCCAGTCAGGTGTTCTGAAGGTCTTCTTAATGGCATACAAAGGGATCCCAGGGATCAGATACATTTCTAAAATATACCAAGGTCTTCAAGACTTAAAAGGAGACAACACATCTTATATAAAAGAGAGATGGGAAAAAGAGGGGAATTTCACTTTACAACTGGAAATATGGGAAAAGCTAAATAAACAGCAATGGAAAAGTACCTCATCCCTGCAGTGGAGAGAATTTGGATGGAAAAACTTGGCAAGATTTTTCAGAACACCTGCACAAAACAAATTTACCCATAAGGGATTGAACTGTTGGCGCTTGTGTGGTGAAAAGACTGCAAATCATTTTCATGTGTTTTGGTCATGCCCAGTTATCCACCAATATTGGACCAAGGTACAGACAATATTGGGGAAAATATTCAAAATTACAGTTCCCTTTTCTTTTGTAACTTTGTATTTGGGTTTACTACCGGACTCACTGGAAAGACGAGGAGAAAAATACTTATTCAATGTTTTAATATTGGCAAGCAAAAAAGCTCTAACTAAAAAATGGATGTTGAAGGACTGTCCTACACCTGAAGATTGGACTAACGTGATCCAAGACATTTACTCGATGGAAAAGTTGACATTCGCACTGAGACAGGACATGGATGGGTTCATGAACTTTTGGCAACCCTGGACCGCATATGTGTCTTCCATTAGATCTAATCTTTGACAAAAACCATTTCAATAATGGTTCCGCTCTTTGTTCCAATGCTACTCAGATGCTCTTTTATCTTTATTTACTTACTTTTTCTTTTTGTTTGTTTTTTACGGGTTTGTTTGTTTTTTTTTTGTTATTTGTTTTTTTGTTTTTTTTTCTCTTTAATTTCACTTTTTCTTTCACTTTAAAAAAAAAAGGGGTGTTGTAAGAATTAATCTTCCAATGTTGTCAGATATCAGAAAATAAGGGAACATGTGATGAAAATGTAAACACTGCATTGCTGTAACGACCTGTATACCCTTTACAAAAACTTAAATAAAAAAAAAAAAAATAAATAAAAAAACCTATGATGTACAAAGTTGCTATAAAATTTTGGAGTTAAGTTGGAAAACTACAGAAGAGAGTTAATGTTACGTCATTAAAAGCAGTAGAGTCAGAGTGATTGAGAGGAGAAAGAAAGAGTGGCTTTGGCTGATCCTCGTGGGGGTGGAGCAGTCAATGGCTATGGCGGGAGACGGAATTTTTTTTTTATTTTGGGGGGATTACCACGAATGTGGGAAGGGGGAATTTGTTTGTGTGTAGTTTGTAGGATGAATGTTCAACCACTCATGTTTTTGCTTCTCTGTATGAGCATGTTTACATTGCGAGGTAATTTCAAACTCCTTATTGATCATAGACCAAAGCGTTAATCTTAATTTAACTTCATGGAATTGCAGAGGTCTACAAAATTTAAAAAAACTTAAGCAAGTTATGAATAAAATAAAAGACATAGGTTCAAAAATTGTGTTTTTACAAGAAACTCATCTAATAGAGGAGGATGTAAAAAGAATTAGGAGATGGCAAGGAAGTGTATTCACCTCATCATTTTCATCCCGAGCCAGGGGAGTTATGACTCTCATACATAAATCAGTCCCATTTCAAGTGAAAAATGTAATTGGTGACAAATTTGGAAGATATCTAATCATTCAAGGATCTTTGTTATTAGAAAATATAAATCTGGTGAACTTATACGGTCCCAATATAGATGATCAAAATTTCTTTGCTAATTTATTTCTTATTTTATCTTCACTTACAGGGCAACATAAAATAGCAGGGGATTTTAATTGTACATTGAATCCCGGTATAGATAGATCAACAGGACTGGACTGTACGCACAATGGATGCAGGATGATCATTAATCATTTTATGAAAGAAATGAGATTGCTAGATATATGGAGAGAAATGAAACCACAAGTTAAAGCCTATTCTTGTTATTCTAATATCTACAAGACATTCTCACGTATTGACTATTTTTTGATCTCCACAGAATTAAGGTCCAAGATTCAAAACTGCTTCTATGATAATACTGTGATCTCTGATCATGCACCCTGCTGTCTAATATATGTAGATAAGAAATTGACAAAGGAACCGGGTAGGTGGCAATTTCAGCAGAAATGGCTTCAGGATGAGGAATTTGTTAAGTACATAGAAAAACAGATAGATGAGTTCTTCGATATCAATACTACACAAACATCAGCATGTATAAAGTGGGAGGCTTTCAAAGCTTTTATTAGGGGGCATATTATTAGTTATACAGGTTCAAAATCTAAGAAGACTCGAGAGGAGAGAGTTCAATTGGAACATAAAATAAAAATTCTTCAAGAAAAAGTGTATGCAGGAAGTGACCCAAAGTTAGAGAACGAATTACTGATTCTGAGAGCTGAATATGACAAAAAAATCAGCGAATAGAGCTGCCTCGAGTCTTCTAAGATTGAAGCAATCTTTTTATGAACAAGGTGAAAAATCAGGAAAATTATTGGCATGGCAGATTAAACAATTAGAATTTAAAACACCAATTACCAGTATTATAAGTAACGGACAGCCAGTTGTAGATCCTTTAGAAATTAATAGTGCCTTTAGAGATTATTATGAAAAATTATATGATACAAAAAATGAAACTGACTTAACAAAACTAAATGGGTTTTTGGACGGATTATCTATACCGTGTATTCCAAATGAAAACAGGGAGATACTGGAGTCTAAAATTAGTCAAGAAGAAGTTGGGCTAGCCATTGATAATATCAAATCAGGAAAAAGTGCAGGACCAGATGGTCTCCCAGTTGACCTCTATAAAAAAATTAAGAATAAATTAATAAAACCATTTTTGGAAATGGTTTTAGAAGCATTTCAAACTAGTAATTTACCACCATACATGAATAATGCCTTAATTATACTGTTGCCAAAACCAGGTAAACCCTCTAATAAATGTGAAAATATGAGACCAATAAGCCTATTAAATGCTGACCTTAAGATAATCTGTAAAATTTTAGCAAGACGACTACAAGAAATTTTACCAAATATTATTAACCATGATCAGAATGGCTTTATAAAGGGAAGACAAGGCTTCCATAATGTAAGAAGACTATTTAATATTATGTATTCTAATAAAGAAGCACCGGATACAGCTCTCCTATCATTGGACGCCGAAAAGGCCTTTGATAGGGTCGAATGGCCCTTCCTTTTTGAAGTCTTACAAAGGTTTGGACTTGGAAATAATTTCATAAAATGGGTACAGATAATATACAATAATGCTACAGCAGAAATCCTAACAAACAGCAATATTTCAAAATCAATAAATATCAATAGAGGATGTCAACAAGGCTGTCCACTTTCACCTTTACTGTTTACTATGGCAATTGAACCTTTAGCGATGGCAGTACGTTTACATCCACAAATATATGGAATTAAAGTAGGACCAACAGAACATAAAATCTCCCTGTATGCCGATGACATAATTTTGTTTATGTCGAATCTTAAAAAATCAATTCCGACCTTGTTGAATTTAATAAAGAATTTTGGGGAAATATCAGGATATAAAATAAATAAAACTAAATCTTCAATATTAATGCTAAATGAGACCCAGAGAAATCACCCAGCTCCTGAGGTAAATCAATTCAATGTTGTAAATCAGTTTAAATATTTAGGAATTCAAATTGTGCCTAAGCTAGAATTAGTCGCCAGTGCCAATTATGAAGCCTTGATGACAGACATTAATGAGTTACTTCAGAGATGGATGTCACTACCAATGTCGATGATTGGGAGAATCAATATACTTAAAAGTAATATCTTACCCAAAATACTTTATTTATTTCAATACATTCCTTTACCACCACCTTCAGATCTATTCTCAAGAATTAAAAAAAAGTTAGTGGAATTTATATGGAACAATAGGAAGGCTAGATTACGTCTGTCCTTACTATATTTACCATTTGATCGTGGAGGTCTGAAATGTCCAAACTTTATGTTGTATTACTGGTCAGCACAACTGAGGTCTATGACATATTATTTTTCATCAAATGATCTCCCTGACTGGACTGAAATGGAATCATACAATTTACCTTTACCTCTTCCCATATTCATATACTCAGACTCGGCAAAAAAATTACAGAAACAAGTTAAAAATCCATTTGTAAAGCATATGATCAAAATATGGTGTGAAACCAAAAAATATTTAAAAGAACCACACTTATTGTCACAATTTAGCCCAATATGGGGTAATCAATATTTTAAACCAGGGACAGCAGATGCTGTATTTAAAGTATGGAATTTAAAAGGGATTCAAAAGATTCAAGACTTATATCTGTCATGTTCAGATAACATAATGTCTTTTGAAGAACTGAGGATCAAATTTAATCTTAATAGAACACATTTTTTTAAATATCTTCAGCTTAGGAACTTTATTCGTTCAAATCAAAATAATGCTCTCACCCGACCTACTTATTCATCCTTGGAAAAAATTATGACGAAAGATAGTAAGAGAAAGGGTATTATTTCAGAGTTTTATAACTCATTGATACTATCCTCAAGTGAAAACTCACAGAAAAGATTGAATTATTGGAAAGAAGACTGGCAAACTGAAATTTCAGAGGAACAATGGGAATTGGCTTGTACAGAAGCTCAAACCAAATCAATAAATGTACGTCTTAAATTGATACATTTTAAATGGTTAATGCGGATGTATGTTACACTGGTGGAGTTAAATACATATAACAAAAACATACCAGATACGTGCACAAAATGAATGGAAAGTAAAGGAACCCTATTTCATTGTTTATGGGAATGTAGAAAAATTAGAATGTTTTGGGAAGAGGTGAGGGTAACAATTGAAAAAATAATTTCAAAACAAATCATATTGAATCCTAAATTGTTTTTGTTGGGTCTGCATCCAGAAAAGCATAACTTTAATAAAAGTGAAAGAGCATTCATAGACCTCAGTTTGCTTAATGCCAAAAAATGTATTGCACTATTGTGGAAAAAGACTCATAGACCAGATGTGACTCAGTGGTTAAGACAGATGTTAACAAACCTTCCACTAGAAAGAATAACATACATACTGAAATCAAAGGAAATTGTGTTTGAGAATATATGGAGACCTTTCATTGATTATGTAAAGAATTTAAACATAACTTTTGAAGAAGAAGGTGAATGATGTGTGTGGACCTTGTAAATTCCAAACTGGTGAATGTATAATATGTATACTTATGTAATGGATTGCCTAGACTAAACAGAGGAGCATTGTTGAAGACCTGTCTTTGTTAGTGGTTGTCGGTGTTTTTAGTATTTTTTTTTTTTATTGTTTGTGTTATGTTTGTAAAAAAAAAAAGGTTTAATAAAAAATATTGTGGAAAAAAAAAAAAAGAAAAGCAACATAAAAGTCCAAAAGTGTGGGGCACCCCCACAACAGACTGGGACAAGCAGAGCGCTCGGCTAGAGCAATTAACATAACAGTGAAATGTGTGTATTAATGTCAACAGGCAGCCTCGCTTCGTCTGGCTCTTTCCTGCTCAGTACTGTGATGTTAATGTGCCATTCATGCATTGTGCTCAAGCTTCCTGCTCTTACTCTGATGCAAATGTCTCATGCCTTTCATGTATTGTCTGTAACTGGGTATATAAGCTTACTGAAATTCATGCTCACTCTCTCTGACTATTGCTGCTGACACACGCATTCTGTGTCTCCTCACGAGAGCCTGCGGACCCGCTCCAGCCCGCCTGCACAGGGCTGGGGTGAGTTCAATGATGGCGGGATGAATGATATTAAACACCCTTTTAAACTCTCAGTTCGCTTCTTATTATTTCATGTCGCTACACTGGTGACCCCGAAGAAAGCACACGCTTTGTGCAACGCAACCTTCTGGTCTGGACAGCCACGCTGGTAACCCCGAAGAAAGCACACGCTTTGTGCAACGCAACCTTCTGGTCTGGACAGCCACGCTGGTGACCCAACAACAACGAACGCTGCACCCGGCGGTGATTCTCCGACGACAAGCGAACGCAGCAGCCTGACGCAAATGATCTGCCCTCCCTTCTGCTACAGGGAGACCTCGACGCAGAGCCACCACCTGGCGAAACTCTCCGGGGATCACCCACGACCGGGAAAGCTGCAGAATGCTTCATGGTGAGATCTGCACATCCACACTGGGACCGGCCGCTCTCACAGCTCCTCCACACGAGAGCGCACGGACCTCGTCCTCTCTCCACGACGGCGACCTCCAGGGCCGACGGAGAACGCAGCGCGTGGACCTGAACGCAACATGACCAATCTACAGCAACACACTGAACAGGGATGATTATCGGCGCCGACTACGCTGATCTCCAGCAAGCTCCCTGACCCTGACTCGCCTCTACAGTGGACCCACCCATGCACCGAACCCCTGCACACGCACCGGGGGGTTATGAGGACAGCGCACCACGCACGGGACATACCAGCTCTACACAGACCGCCAGCGTCCTTCGCCGCTGCACATGGAACCTTCAGGGCTGCTCACACACCTGAAGCATCACACGCAGCTCACTCACAGGATTTTGTATGGGTCTCAGCCACGGTGCACAAAGGGACTTCAGCCGTCAGCTGTTCCCGAGGGCTTTAGGGCTGCGCCCGCACCTAAAGTCAACACGCCAAGTCCCTCTGCTTTTGTTTTTTTTCTCACAGCCGCTACGCAGCCTCGCAGCCCCTGTTTTTCTTCATGGCCGCTATTAATCCTCGCAGGACTTAACCGCGAGAGGAGTCAGTGACTAATTTTTTCTTCTTACAGCTGCTGTGGACCTCCGCACGCTCAACGGGACAGCCCCTCAACATCGCGGATCCACAGGCAATTTTTGTGCGGCCCAGACAATTTTGCCATCCCGGGCCGGCACTTGCTACCCCCACCCCCCTCCCTCCACCGCCGCCTGCAGCGAGCCTCCCCCGCAGCTCGCTCCCAAAGCTGGACTATCGAGGCCTCAGCTTCCCGCTGGGCCCTCTGGGGGGGGAGTGTGTAGGGCACCCCCACAACAGACTGGGACAAGCAGAGCGCTCGGCTAGAGCAATTAACATAACAGTGAAATGTGTGTATTAATGTCAACAGGCAGCCTCGCTTCGTCTGGCTCTTTCCTGCTCAGTACTGTGATGTTATTGTGCCATTCATGCATTGTGTTCAAGCTTCCTGCTCTTACTCTGATGCAGATGTCCCATGCCTTTCATGTATTGTCTGTAACCGGGTATATAAGCTTTCTGAAATTCATGCTCACTCTCTCTGACTACTGCTGCTGACACACGCATTCTGTGTCTCCTCACGAGAGCCTGAGGACCCGCTCCAGCCCGCCTGCACAGGGCTGGGGTGAGTTCAATGATGGCGGGATGAATGATATTAAACACCCTTTTAAACTCTCAGTTCGCTTCTTATTATTTCATGTCGCTACAAAAAGTGTCCACAATAAAAAAAAAAAAATGCAAAACAAGAATAACTTACAGAAAGGAGCCTCTGAGCAGGGAAGTGCTCAGGAGGAGAAAAACACTTCAGAGAATGGACCAGTATAATGATGTGACGTGAATCAATTTAACCGCAAAAACACAGAGAATCAACAGAGCTTAAATACACACAGATAAATGGGGAATGATGAGCAGCAGGTGTGGCCAGGAGCGGGCAGTGACCTAATTCCAAAATCACTCACAGCTGAGATGGTAAGGAAACAGGCAATGAGTGACTGGGGGGAGTGTCTGGGAAGAGGGAAGGCCCAATGTAAACAAACCAGAAAATAACACAAAAATAGACAAAAGTAATCATGAGGACAAAAATCCTCAAACATAAATTAAGAGTCTGAGCTGGTGGAAACACTGTGCTCAGACTCATGACAGAGCCCCCCCTCTAAGGAGTGGAGCCCAGACACCCCAAGCTAACACCAAAAGGAACCCCCCTTCCCCAGAAGAAAAGGTACAGCAACAACAAACCCGGGTGGGAGGTGGAGGGGACAGGCAAGGAGGGAGCAAAAACTACAGGGCCTACTCAGGACCCACACCCACGCTACCCCAGGTCCCCAGGCCCTCCTAACCCAAACAAACAAAACAGTTTGGGTGGCTGGCCGGAATCCCAGGCCAGCCGGACGGCCAGGTGGTATGAGTTGGGTGGCCTGCCGGAAAACATAGGCCACCCAACCCAGCAGCTTAGTCTATCGGGCGGACGGTAGACTAAGGACTCGTGGGTCACCCCCAACCGGAGGGGTGACCCAGGAGGTGGCTCCCCCACGGGGAGGCTTAATGAAGGGATGACGGCCCGAAGAAAAGGAACCCCAATGGTGTCTGGTGGCAGAGGAAGGGGAATCACAACGCCCTTGGTGGTCTTAGGCTGAAAGGCCGTAGCACCCGCGGTGGCTCCGGGCTGGAGCATTGCTGCACCCGCGGTGGATCCAGGCTGGAGCATTGCTGCACCCGCGGTGGCTCCGGGCTGGAGCTTAGCGGCACTCGCGGTGGCTCCGGCCTGGAGCTTAGCGGCACTCGCGGTGGCTCCGGGCTGGAGCTTAGCGGCACTCGCGGTGGCTCCGGGCTGGAGCTTAGCGGCACCCGTGGTGGCTCCGGGCTGGAGCAGTTGCACCTGCGGTGGCTCCAGGCTGGAGCGGAGCTGCACCCACGGTGGTTGCAGGCAGGAGCAGAGCTGCACCCTCGGTGGCTCCAGGCTGGAGCACCGCAGCACCCTCGGCGGGCCCCGGCTGGGCCAATGCTGCATCCATGGTGGACAGGCCGACCCGCGAGAGCACCAGGCCAAGGAGGCGGTCCACCACTGGAAGGCCGGATGAGAATGACTGGGGTAGGTCCACGACGGCCTTGACAGGAGGAGCTGGACTACCGGCAACGACACTAGAACCACGGAGACCTCCGGTTGTGCTGGATTGTCTCCAGCGACTCTGGGAGAAGGCTCAGATAACAAAGACAGAGAGGCAGGGTCAGGTCACTGGCAGCGGCAGAGCCGCTGCACCCAGCTCTCCTCACCAAGAACTAGGTAAGATCACTCCAGAACAGAGACAAGAAACACGAGAGAACACTTGCCTGAGCTCGAGCTCCACCACTGTCCAGGACTCCGTCGATCCGGTTGACGATGATGTTTTGGGCCCTGTTCTTTGGTGGCCCAGCTCCCCTGTAGACTCTGCTGCGATGGCCCCTGCAACGGGCATGATGGTGGTAGCAGTCCTAAGGCCCCCAGGCAATGCTCCCCACGCTGGTGACTCATCCAGCGTGGTGGCTGTGGGCTGCCTCACCGCTGGTCCTGGAACTGGATCCTCCAGGGCCTCGGGCTCCTCCATCGTCCAGCGGTTCTGCTCTGGGGCCAGTGGACAATCAGGAAAAGGTGGAGGAGACATGGAGAGGGGAGGTGAGGAATCGGAATTTGCAGCAGGTGAAGAGAACTCGGGACTATATGACCTGAGACTCTTTACCAGGGATCAGGCAAGACAAATCATTTAAAATTGAGATGGAATGAAATGAGACTTGCCTGATTTCCTGGTGTGTAGTGTTGCTTGCTGTGTCATCATCCCGCTCCGTGGCTATGGTGGACTTTGGCCCCTCTGTGGATTGTGGAGGAGCTGTCCTGGTTGAGGCGGAGATGGACGGAGCCGGGAAGAAAGCGGTGGAGCTCTCAGCAGCGGGGTAACACAATGAGGAGACGGGAGAGTCAGCAGCTGAGGAAGAGGAAGAGGCTGGCGGAATGGCCAGAGGAGAAGAGCAAAAAGACAGAGTTGCTGTGGGATTAGTCTGGCTTGGTATTGGTTATTCTGCTGACTGAGAGGAGGGGGCGTTTCTCCGGTGGTCCGGTCTGGAATGACGACAGCGCCACCGTGGAGCTGGCGATGCACACGCTGGAGCGGCAGGAGAAGCCTGCACTCCGAGAGAGGAGGTGAGCATTTGCTGTGGAGAGCGTCTCCGCCGCGGCTCTGCCGAGAATGCTCCTACCCTCAGATTTGGAAACTGTTGTAGGAGCGCAGCCATCGTGGACAACAGCTCTGCATATTGCGGATGATTCCACAGGCCCGGGTGCGCCTCCAGAATACCCACAGCTCTGTATAAACAGTCCTATTTTCTTCTTTGGTCCTCGGGCATCGAGAACCTCACCCACAAAATCCTGGATAAACTCTGCCGCCCACTCCTCCTCCAAGCTGGGAGACCCTGCTGCCAATCCTCCGTTCCTTGGGCGAGGCCGACGAGCCGGGGGCATAATGTTCTCCAGCAGTCCACTGGGTGAAAAAAGAAAAAAAAAGGGGGGAAAAAGGGCACAAACACAACAGCTGGATCTCTTAATGGCGGTTAAATTCTGTCATATGCTCCTTCGGAGCAGAAGGACAGATCCAAGCGCTGGATTATGTAAGACTTTTATTAACAAAAGCAACATAAAAGTCCAAAAGTGCCCACAATAACAAATGCAAAACAATAATAACTTACAGAAAGGAGCCTCTGAGCAGGGAAGCGCTCAGGAGAAGAAAAACACTTAAGAGGCTGGACCAGTATAATGATGTGAAATGAATCAATTTAACCGCAAAAACACAGAGAATCAACAGAGCTTAAATACACACAGGTAAATGGGGAATGATGAGCAGCAGGTGTGGCCAGGAGCGGGCAGTGACCTAATTCCAAAATCACTCACAGCTGAGATGGTAAGGAAACAGGCAATGAGCGACTGGAGGAAGTGTCTGGGCAGAGGGAAGGCTCAGTGTAAACAAACCAGAAAATAACACAAAAATAGACAAAAGTAATCATGAGAGACAAAAATCCTAAAACATAAATTAAGAGTCTGAGCTGGTGGAAACACTGCGCTCAGACTCATGACACTTGGGTGTGAAAACACCCAGAGTCTGATTTTTATTCTACTTTTTAATACTGTTTTCTTTGTGTGCGTGTGCATCTGTAGAGAGAGACTAACAAACAAATATTACTGTGTGCTCTAAACTGTCGTTTTAATGTGCATAACCCCCCCCCCCCCAAAAAAGTGTTTTATCACGTTACATTGTTATTTTATATTTTCTGATATATTTGTTAACCTGTTGAACTCCGGGATTCCGCGGGCGGTCACGTCTCTGCATCATAGTGCGTCTCAGTGCGCACTGAAAAAAAAAAGCTGCATTTCTGTTCTTCCAGTACAGACACAGCCACGAACAGAAAGCCAAAGGAGTGTTTGAGTGGTTTAGATTTGATTGACCTCTCATTCGACTAATAAGAGCCTTGAATTGGGTTTCTGAAACCTTGAAGAACCAATGACTGAAAACCTAGCATGAAGGACCTGCCTACCAATGACCGCGAATACAACGAGCCAGTTGAAGCAGAGAAGTTCGACGATTGAAACGCGTGCGTCCCGTGCATAAAATCTTTTTTGTCTAAGCCGCTGGGTGACTCACATTGAGACCTGTGTGTAACGGTAGCGTTAGCCACTCTCAGCCGTTGGCCAGTCTTTTTTTATTACTACTGTTCTTATTTGTTTTGAAAAATGGTTTGCAAAAACCGCAATCATGGAAGCGGAGATGGTTTGACCGGGTTGGGTGACCAGAACCACGAGTCCGTAACAACCGGACCAGCTTCATGTTCGTCTGATAATGAGGAACAGATGTTCACCAATGACACTGCTGTTGTGGACAGGTAAGTGTTATAAGCTAAATTATTCTTTATCAATGAAAATAGTAATAAAAATGGCTTTTGACCGATCGGTAATTACAACGGTCCGTCATGGCCACGAGTTTCTTTGTGCGCCGAGCTCCTCTGTAGGGGGGGGGGGGGGGAGTTGTTATCCTCTACATTGCAGATATTTTAGTATAATTTTTATTGCACTGTAGGTTATTTTTTATTGTAAAAAAAAAAAAAAAGGCCACACATTTTTTACGTGGCATGTTGCTTTGTGTGTGGGGGGCTTGTTTGTTCATTCATTCATGAATGAACAAACAACCCCCCCCCACACACACACACACAGCCCTGAGTGTCACCTTTCATTACAGCCCAAGATGAAGCTTCTGTGTTGAAGCATTCAAAAGTTATAGACGTTTTTCCAAACTGTGCTATTTGGCACAGTTTGGCACAGTTCAAAAACGCCTGGGAACAACCTGAGAAAAAAGCTGTGTAATATATTCATTTTTTTGTGGTATTGTTACAAAATTTTGACCTCAGCTTGATAACACTTGGTTCTACATTTCTGTTGCATTTTCCAGCCAGTATCTGACAGCTGTGTGTTATTTGTAAGCATTTGTATCTAAAAAAAACCACCCAGGCGAACTTTATTTTCTTCAAATTCAGTATGTTTAGATGACTGTTACTCAGTGGCAGGAGCACTTAGAGAGATTGTGACTGTTTTGCCAAAAAATTCAAAGTGTTTTCTTTTAAATGAGACCAACCCCATGAAGATGCTGCAAAGGGTTGAAGAACAGCTTTTGATTTACTTTGGGTATGTTATTTTTAGGCGTTTTTAGGGAAATTGACCAGAGTTCAACAGGTTAAATACTCTTTTTTTGTTTCCTTTTTTGTCCGAAATAAGTAAATAAAGGAATGAATGAATGAATGAACGTCTTGAATCCTGAGATAGACAAACTTTTCAAACAGAAGCAAATGACAAAAAATGTACGCTAAGAAATTGGTGCTGCTGACCAGAAGCTTCTTGGGACAACGGCCAAGAACTCAGATCAAACTGTGAATATCACAGCTACCATCAGAGATAATCTTTGATTGCTTTGTAGAAATTTTATATTTTAATGGGTAAGATGCACGTTGCTTAGTGATCCTGAGTCTCCCTGTGATTAACACAAAAAAAGAAGAAAAAAAATTGTGAAAATATGTTTTAAAGACAGCTTTTGGAAAGAGTGAGCCGGCAGACAGCAAGTATGAACCGGCTGTTGAAGAATGAACTTAGTGTCAAGCTGTGACTACGTAAATATGGCGCTTTTTTCACTCTTGGGTTCTATTCTGCTATTGTTAAAGATTTTTGGCAATTACAAATAAACACCAAAGACTAAAGAGACAAAAGATAGGGGGAATTTTCATGGCGAAGACATCATAATTAAAACATGGGGAGAAAATAAAACTGAATATGATGTAGCACTTAAAAGAGCAGTCATACAGTGCAAAAAAGTGAGATGCTTATAGGCGCGCTGTATGTAGGAGTATATAAATGAAGTGGGATGTTTCAGTTTCAGTCAAAACAAGGAGCAATAAGTGAGTAACGAAGCAGGAATGGACAGAAAAGAAGAGGCCTATAGCAGGGGACCAGACCTAATAAACAAAGCCCAAATCTTGTTAAAAGTGTCAACTTTATTTTTATTAATGTCTTGTTTCTTTCCATTGAGGTGTAGGCAGATAACAGGTGTAACCGCTGCAGCATTAAGATATTGCTGAGGTATTTCTTTTGGCGACAGCAGCCTTTGTAAGCCTAGTGACCCTGAAACATTCATAACCACACTACCAGCCAGACAGCCACACAGCTCGTCTGAGTCACTCTGAAAGAGCAATAACCCTGCCAGATGCAGAGACGCAGCCTGAGACCGAGAGGAATGAACAAGCACAGACTATACAACTCCTGCCAGACGCAGACAAACACACGCGCACAGATGCAGCTGATAGAAAAGTTGTTTGTATCTTTTGAATTCCGCTGGCAAAGGTGGATTTCAGTGCACCTGTTTGGAGCGTGGCATCCCTGAGAGTTTTTAAGCCAATGATTCAAACTACACCGACAGACTGCACAGTTACTACCTGCTTCGAAATGAGTCATACCGAGAGTTGCAGAAAGGAAACATAATGTATGAAGTGTTTGCTCAAAATGAATTGACACCATTTAAATGGAGCACCAGAGGACTAAAGGTCCCTGGTTGACAACACTTTTGTTTTGTTGTTGCTCCTTGTCTATGTGGAGAAAGACTTTTTTTTACAACTGAAGAGAATAAAAATGGATTTAGAGCTGAGAAGCAGGGCACATCAGTTCAGACTTGAATAGCAGACAGATATAAATGAGTGCATATACTAACAAGAAAAACTAGACAAGCAGTTGTGTGTGGATGCTGCTGAGTCTGACTGGATGACCTATCCCCACGCTAAAAAAAACTTTATTTGCTGTGCTTCTTCCTTATTTTCACTTGAGTCCACAATTCATCCAAAGAAATAACTACCTGAAGACAAAATGCAATGCTGAAAACTGAGGCTGTTTTCCAAAAGAAACGGACTACAGCTGCACTCATCATTATTTAACCCCAAATGCAGATTATCTCAGAGTGTGATTTACACAGAGTGCATACCTCTGCCAAGGTCTGAATGGCTGTCTTTGAGCAGGATTACACAAAAACCACTGAATGAATTTTGAAGAAATTTTCACCACAAATGGCCCTTGCACTACAGATGAACCCAACAGATTTTGGAGGTGATCCAGCGCAGGATGCAGATTCTGGACTTCTTTTTCACTGTCTTTATCATTGCGAGATGGTGCGTTGGTGGAGGTATAATTTCACCAAAATCCTTCCAGTAGTTTTGCATAATCCTGCACACAAACAAAGAAGGACCTTGGCAGAGGTATGCACTCTCACATCACCTCCAAAATCTAATGGCTTTATCTGTACCGCTGTTGAAAATTTCATCCAAATTAGTCCAATATCTTTTTTTGCGTAATCCTGCCGCACACAAAAAAACAAGGGCCTTGGTGGAGGTGTGTGCTCTCTGATCACCTCCAAAATCTAATGGGTTCATCCTTATCACAAGGGGCCATCTCTGGTGAAAATTTCATCAAAATCCATCTCGCAGTTTTCGTGTAATCCTACTAACAAAGAGACAGACAAATAATGCGCCCCGATCACATTACCTCCTTTGCGGAGGTAATTAACAAACTTTCAGCTGTTTGCAAAAACACAAATCAATAAGAGTAGTATCCCATGGAATGCCAAATGCTGACAAAAGTAACGATTTTGGATTTGCCAACTTTTCTCATGGATATTGGTGAAAATCAAGCTAGTATCTCACAGAGAGATGAATGCTAAAGAATGTTAAAGAACATTGCAATTTGAAGGGTTTATCAGGGTTTGTGAAAGGTTGCAAAACAGTTCACACACAGTTTTTAAGGTCTTAAACAGTTTTGTTGTAAAGGTTCTTAAACAGTTGCTAGTGTTCACAACTTGGTGAACCAAAAATAACTTTAGTGACACGTTACAACTGTTTGCAAATGTGTTAGAACTGTTTGCAAAAGCTTACAATTATTTTGCAGGTGTCTGCAACTGTTTGCGAAAAAAAAAAAACATTTGCAAAAATTTTTTTTGAACAAGCTCAATTTTTTTGCAACAAGAAAAACTATTTGGGACCTTTAAAACTGTTTGAGAATAAAACAACTGCAACGTTCGCAAACGTTCCTCAGCATTTGCCACTCCGTGAGACACGGGCTTGAGAGTCTGAGTGTTTTTACCAGCAGTAGAAAAAGTGACCTCTAGTGATCATGAAAATAATGACATGAAGAAACATGGCAGAGGGTTACATTTGCAATTTGTCCAACGAGTCCTCCGACTAATACTGTATATAAAATATGGTTGTTAAGTTCCTTGCCTCAAATGCGCTTCAGAATCACAGAAATTCATGTAAAGAGACAGGTTGGGGTGGAGGATGGCGCTAGAAAAACACCCATCATGAAGTTTTGTTCCTCGTCTCCGCCTTTAGTCACTGTTGTATGTGCTTACTTTCTTCCAGGTTGATGATGTACTTACTTTACACATTAAATTTATAATTTTTGGTGGTTAAGGACAAGTTAACGGGTAAGGTGAATTTTAGGAAAATGAGAGGGATCACAAACGTAACCCTCCACTTCACCCTCCACTAGAGGTCGCTTAATGTCAAATGGTACATATGGAGCATTTCACCTAATAGTAAAAAGTACATGTAAGGTGTATTCTGTTGTCTGAACGCTCACCTTTTTCCAACCTTCCCTAAACATTACTCCATTGTTTTTCTGCTTACCACTGCCTATTAACCTAAACTCAACCAACTATAAATATCTCTTTAATGTATAAAAGAATGTAATCATCAATCTGGAAGTGAGTCTGAAAGGAGAAGTACGGAATGACAGGGGTGAAGAAGTCCTGAGCTCCTGTCTCCAGGATGGCAACAACATTTTTTACTACTGCCCACCACCCCACCCGCTCTCTACGAGGACTTGAGTAGTTTTGAAGCAAGATGCAACGTATAGGCATATTCCGAGGTGAGGAACTTAAAATCATCTTTTACAAATTAGCTGGAGGACATGTTGTGTGAAGAACTCTTGCATGTTTGTACTTACGGGTCATCTGTGTCACTCTCGGTCTCGCTGTCTGCCCCGCCTCTGTCTGAAGGAGGATTGTCATTGGTCGGGGGAGGGCATGACGGCGACCCGCGCTCCAGTTCAGGGGGACCTGTGCGGCCGTCGCTCACCAGGGCCACACCGCATCGGGGTTCTGATGAATAAAAGCCATTTATGTGCCAGTTAGTAAAGAGTTTTATGAAAGCCAGAAGCAGCACTGTATGTGTACACACAGGTCTTCCCTGCATGCAGCTCGCTCATCATGGCAGTTATTCTAGCCAACAGCGTGTGGGAGGTGTGACAAGCTCTGACTCAATCTATGTAATAGTCTACAGCAGTAGTAACAAAAATACTTCATGGGAGTTGAAGATGAAAGTATATGAAAAGAAAAAATCCGCTCTGTTGCTATCTACTGTGTAAAGATTTTATCATAAATTGTGGTGATTTATGGTTGTAACAAAGGAACAAGTTTTTACATTTTTTTCAGTCTCTTGTTTGAAGTGTTGCTCACAACAGCACAATAATAAATGTATAAATTATGATCCAGTTAAAAAAGCTGCACTAATCGTGTGGCTACCTTGTGGCTGACTTGACCTGCATTAAAGTGTGATCACACATTGTCTGTGGGGTTTTAAATCCGATCCACTCCTTATCAAGTCAAACATTGGTATCGTTTCAAGGCCCTTCTTTAACTGATCAAAGCTAGTATCTTAATGTCACAGTAAATAATGGATGTACTTTTGATAACCTCGAAGCCATTGAGTTTGCTGGGGCAAGTGTTACACAATGACGAATACACAATGTGGTCGCACATTGCGTTTTTTCCAGGCATTTATCTTCAGCTTTGACACCTTCAAGGACATAGAGATCTGCAGAAAAAAAATCAAAGAGACCACTGCAAAATTATCACTTTACCTAGTTTTATTATTTATACCTGCTGTCATGTTCGGGGTCATCACCCCGAGCATGGCTTGTGGCTGTTGGGTTTAATCATTGCTTATTAATTCCAGCTGGCGGATTGAGCCCTACTCTTTGCCAGTCCCACAGCCACGCCTCCTCCTCTCACCAGGCATTCACCAGCTGTCTGGCTCACCACATATACACTCACACACTCATGCACACACACACACACATTCACACTCAGACTCATACTCACACTTACACACGCACACACACACATAGATCAATCAGTCATGCACTGGTCGCCACACAGCTGTGTTCACTTGCTTTCATTCTGGGATGTGTATTAATAGGGTAGAATGTGACTAGCTAGTGTGGCAGCTTAGCAATGTCAACTCTGGACATCCAGTCTCACTTTTGTTGGTGTACCCCTGGACTGAATCGTGTTTTTCCCTCAGAGCCTTTCCGCTCCGACACTGGTGTAAGTCTTTCCCTTTGCCTTTTTCTCCACTCCTGCTTAATTGGAGAGCGTTAGGCATTCCCGTTCACCGACCAAGTTTGTAGCCGGGTGTCTTCCCCTTTTCTACTGTGACTGTTTTTTGGACTACTGTACATTCACCCATTGTAAATAAACACGTTACTTACTCTGCGTTTTGGGCTCGCTGCCATTTCATATGTTCGTTGTGGAGTTACGCAGTGAACATGACAGTAAGTTGCCACCAAGAAGAGCCCGAGCAGTAGGTAACGTGTTACTCATTTTTGTGTATTGCCCTTACCTGGTTTGAAGTCCAGGATGGATGCAGCTGGAGGACGTGGCTATCCAATGCGTCTCGGGTGGAAATGCTGCCGCGCACTCATGGAGGTGGGCGGCCTGATCTCCATGGCATGCCTGTATTCCACCTCGAGAGACATATCATGGTTTCTGGGTCTCGCTGAAGCTGCAGCTCATTGGTGCCCTCAGCTCCAGGAGCATGCTGAGGGTCGGGAGAGGATCTCTCTGATAGCTGCGCTTCAATGCGAGAATGGTGGCAAAGGAGGGAAATCTCCAAAGAAGCCCAAACAGAGACGCTCTTCTCCACCGGCAGCCATCTTCTCCTCTCCTCCATCGCTCGTCCCAAGATGGCATCCACCAGGTCGGCAACATCGACGTCACTCGGAATCCCGGAAGAACGATTTAGCCCCGCTAACTGCTCCAGCTCCAACACCGAGCCCTGTCACCCCTGCAGCGGATCCTCATCTCCAGTCCCGAGCAGTCCCGTCTGCAGGATCTCCCTCCGTATCTGCTGCGAGGTCTTTTTCCTCGGTTTGCTCGCCGGCGGCAGTGGGGCGCTTGCTTTTTTCACCGGGGTCTCCCGTTCCTGAGGCGAGGGGGGGCGGCTCCCATATCTTCTACGGAGGAGCCAAGCACCGCCTTTCCCGGACGGATGGGTGGAGTCGTCCGAACAGCAGCACTTACAGTCAACGCCATAAACTGGGAAAACAGGCAAGTACATTTTCATTTGACTCATATTAATAATGAAATGTCTTGCCTGATTCCTGGTAGGGAGGCTCAGGGAAAGCAGTCCCCTGAGCTCTCCCTCCCTGCTGCTGTTAAAAACTGTTCACCAGCCCTCTCTCCTCTTTCCTTTGTTTGCCTGCCGGCGCCAGAGCCGAGCAGTCAGGATCAGGAGGAGCCAGAGGTCCGGGAGGGGTGTCCCCCCCGCAGTAATGGCGAATTGGATCCCAGTTGCCACGCTGGAGGAGTCACCAGTGTGGATCATGGCAGCTGGGGAGAATAAGACTGCAGTGACCATCATACCTGCTGTGGAGGCCACCACAGCAATCAGCACCTGAGCGGAACCTCTTGGAGGTCAAACCGGAGGAGATATCGCCCGGCTCGCCGGAGTCCTGGATGGCGGTAAAGCTTGAGCTAAGGCAAGTGCTCTCTTTTGTCTTTCTCCTTTCCATAATTGAGCATTTTTGCCTAGCTTTAGATGAGGAGAGCCAGCTGCAGCCAAATGCTGCACCTGAGCTCGCCTCGCTGGGCTCTGACCCTTCCCCTTCTCTTTCTGAGTCCATTTCCAGAGTCGTCGGAAAGGGTCCTCCATCACCGGACGAGGCTGTGGATCCAGGTTCGCAACCGGATGTCACCAAGGTTCCGGTCGAGGTGGTTGTCGGGGGGACCCAACACCAGTCTAGGGTGCCCGTGATTGATTGCCTCCTTGCTTGGGTGCTCATACGGGCAATATGCAACATTGTCCCAGGTTGGGACCACCACAGAAGAAGCCATGGCCAAGCACGGGTCCACCGCAGGTTCTACTAAGTCCCTGTCCTACGTCGGGACCACCTGGGGAGCCACAGGACTGTTTGGGGACGCCGGGGTCTTCCGTTCCCTTTAGGAGGCCCTGTGGGTGTCCCTCCTCCTTCTGCTGGGCACCATCGGGGTTCCTTCCCTTCCGCTGCCAGCGACTGCAAGGGTTCCTCTTCCTCTGTCTGGCCACCCACCTCTCAGTTTTCCAGTGGGTAGGCCACCGCCTCATTTTCCCTTCCGGTCCTGGTGGCCTAATCGTGTGGGCAGGCTGCCCGAAAGACAGGGTTCCCTCGCCGGGTGGCACATATGCTCTGAAAGGCCGCTGGATACTGCTCTGCAGGCTACCCACTGGCCCTGGGATTTTGGCCGGCCCGCTGAAATTACGGCAAGCTGCTGGGCCTGGGACTCTGGCTGGCCCCCTCAACTGTGGGACTCTTGGGGGTGGGGTGGGTTAGTTTAGTTTTGGGGTTGGGAAAAGTGTTGTGGGTGTCTTGTTTTGTGGTGTGTCACCTTTCCTGACCAATCCCTCCTAACCTGTTTTCCCCCACCGCCCACTCTGGGTTGTTGTATGGGCCTTTTGATTGTGGGGGGGAGGGTAGGTTGTTTTCTCTGATGGTACGGTGGGTGTCTGGAATCCACCCCTTGAGGGAGGGGCACTGTCATGTTCGGGGTCGTCACCCCGAGCATGGCTTGAGGCTGTAGGGTTTAATCATTGCTTATTAATTCCAGCTGCCGGATTGAGCCCTGCTCTTTGCCAGTCCCACAGCCACACCTCCTCCTCTCACCAGGCATTCACCAGCTGTCTGGCTCACCACATACACACTCACACACGCATGCACACACACACACACATTCACACTCAGACTCATACTCATACTTACACACACGCACACGCACACACACGCATAGCCCAATTAGTCACACACCTGGTCGCCACACAGCTGTGTTCACTTATTCTCATTCTGGGTTTGTGTATTAATAGGGTAGAATGTGACCAGCTAGTGTGGCAACTTAGCAATGTCAACTCTGGACATCCAGTCTCGCTTTTGTTGGTGTACCCCTGGACTGAATCGTGTTGTTCCCTCAGAGCCTTTCCGCTCCAACACTGTTGTAAGTCTTTCCCTGTGCCTTTTTCTCTGCTCCTGCTTAATTGGAGCGCGTTAGGCATTCCCGTTCACCGATCAAGTTTGTAGCCGGGTGTCTTCCCCTTTTCTACCGGGACTGTTTTTTGGACTACTGTACATTCACCCATTGTAAATAAACACGTTACTTACTCTGCGTTTTGGGCTCGCTGCCATTTCATATGTTCGCTGCGGAGTTACGCAGTGAACATGACACCTGTGCATATACGTAAGTAAAATGAACAATTTTGTTTTATTGTCTAACCTACTGAAAACAACTCACTCAAATTCCAAGTCAAAATATCGTCATTTAGAACATTTATTTACAGAAAATGACAACTGGCTAAAACAACAAAAAATATGTTGCTTTTTGATCGAATAATGCAATGAAAACAAGTTCAAGATCATCAAACACTGATGCTTAAAAACTACAATACTTAAGTTTTAACTTATGAAGAACTCAAAAATCTGTATTTGTGGAATAACTCTGATTTTTATTCACAGCTTTAATGCATCTTACCATGCTTAGATGATCACCTAATCAGTACCTCCTTAAGTAGACTGAGGTGTCCTTGTGTTTGAATCCAGTAAATGCTCAAATTGACTGGTTGCCATACATGTAGGGATGCTAATTTACAAACAATTTTGCAGTGGTCTCCAGAGCAGTATATAATATCCATCTATAAATTCAAGAGATGTCTATCTGTGTGTGTGCCTGTGTGTGTGTTCCTCAGATATCTCTCAAACCATTCGTCACACTGATCTTAAAATTTTAAACCTGCTTTGCTGAAGCTACGAGGGTGTGCATCCCCAAATATGGAATCACTCAGTCAAAATATGTAATTTTTATCAATAAAAGTTTAGCCACCACTGTGTGACCACTCTATGTCTTCAGCCCCTGGCTTCAAGAAGTGTGGGTGGGGTTTCGGATTGACTCCGTGCTCACTGGACAATATGTGGCATCACGACCTGTCAGTCACCATAGTGTTCCCTGGACAAAACAAGGAAGTGGAAAATGACAAATTTGACTAGAAAAACATAATACTGAAGATTTAATGCTAAAAAAAATTAGCTTGCGTAATTAGATTGCGTAGCTCTAAAGGATAATTTGGCATATGTGGAGAACATGAGGTGCGCGAGAACACTGGGCGGCGCGTCAGTGGGACCCTGGTCTGACAAAGAATACCTGCTTCCATCGGATACCATCGGAGTACCTGCTTCTGCTTCACCTGTGTGCACAGGACTGCGACTCCCCCCTCCCGTGCTAGTATCTAAAAATTAAAAACTTAATACCGCCATGATTGTGTATCGGAATGGCCGGAATGACTTAACGACCAAACGCAGGACACAAAAACGCCCAAATAATGAAATAAATCACTTTTTAGTTAAATATTTACTGACAAATGGGCAACACTGATACAACAGTTGCCATAAAACGGGTCCTTCTGCTGTGAATAATAATAGATAGATGTACTTTATTGATATTGGGTGTTTTGTAGTTAATTCCATTGATTACAGTTTTGAAAAACTTTTAATAACAAAATATTGCTAAAATATAAACTAATGCACTACAATGGGTCTCAGATATTTGTAAATGAGTCCTGTTATAGTACTGCATGAGTTTATTGATGATACACAGAAGAAATTCAATATTACACTGAACTCCATATAAACTAAAATAATTATAATGATGACTGAACAACTCCCATTCCCCAAAGTGCAAGATACACTATTATGAATATAAGTGATAAAGGATCAGACAAATGAGTGATCTGACAAACAAACAAGGGATCTGAAACAGTGGCTAATATTGGATGTCCCATTCATTTTCAATAATTAGGTATTCTGTAATTAATATTCATACAGTCAGATAAATCTTAGTGCCACTTACTCCCTTTTACATTTGTCAAAGTCTAACATGTGATGACTGCTTACATATAGGTTACACCTCTTTGTATTCAACTTTCAAACACAGCCTACATTTGGGCCTGGAAAGCCTGATTGGGATACCTGTTTCAGACAGGAATACTTACATTCTACAGGCATGCACTAGTAGTTTTAAAGACCAAAAGTTATTTCTGTGTTGCTTTATAGCTCAACAAAAAAGCTGTCTGGAAAGTCCCATCTGTAACAGTCTGCCCCTAATCTGATTGGTCAAAGGTTTTTTGAGTGGGTCAGTCACAAGTGACGAGACAGTCACAGTGCAAATAATGTTTTACTACCTTAGAGAACTGAAGGCGGGGCTTGTCGGTTTGTAACATCATAAAACCCAGGAAGTGCAGTGTACTTGTTCTGTTTTTTGAGTTTAACTAAATAAAGCCAGTGCCTATGTATTTGTTTGTGAAGTAAGCATTACTATTTTCATGGTACACATGTGATCTGTTGATGCACAGTATTTTATAAGGTCAAACCTTTTCACACAGTATGGGACCTTTTACTGCTCAGCTCTACCGTCACATGTTCAAACAAAAGCAGTATTCACCATTGTAGCTTTACACACTCATCTCTGATAAACACTTGATGCTCACACAGGCTCATTAAACAGCAAATTGTTAAAAATAAATTAAACTGGATTAATAAACATTTAAAAGGTCAAACTTGTAACTATTGTTAATTGTAAATATTTAATAATCCGTAATTATACTGTAGTTTGCAGGTTCTTGTGTTAATTTTATGGTCAAAAATTTATTGTTTAAATTGGTCTGAGCTAGTTATTGATTTAGTCATTTTACTTTTAACTGTCTTATGCAGCATTTGGGAGGAGACCCCGGGGCAGACCCAGGACACGCTGGTGAGACTAGTCTCCCAGCTGGCTTGGGAACGTCTTGGTATCCTCTCTGAAGAGCTGGAGCAGGTGGCCAGGGAGAGAGAAGTCTGGGCTTCTCTGTTTGAGCTGCTGCCTCTGCAACCTAGACCTCCGGAAAAGCAGTAGAAAATGGGTGGATGGATCCAGTATTTTAATAATTTTGTTTCACTATTCATAATCTATATTTAGCATTTCTAGATTAAATTTACCGTATTTTACGGACTATAAGGCGCACTTAAAATCCTTTAATTTTCTCAAAAATTGACAGTGCGCTTTATAATCCAGTGCGCCTTATGTATTACTTTTGGTTGTTGTGCTTACTGACCTCGAACCAATTTTATGCGGTACACGGCGCTCAAAAATCTGTCAAAATGTTTTAGTACGACTTTGGTAAGCTATGAAGCCGCACCGCTTGATGGATTGTCGGAGCATTACGGTAGTCAGGAGCCTCGCGGAGTAACATGTGCTTCAACAGGTAATATTACGGTGTGTGTATAAGACCCCAAAATGGCACCTGTTAAGAGGCATGCTTACGAAGCAGATTTTAAACTCAAGGCTATCAGTCACGCAGTAGTACATGGGAATAGAGCAGCTGCGAGAGAATTCAACATTAATGAATCAATGGTACGGAAGTGGAGGAAGCAAGAAAAATGGCCTGCACCAAGTAGGTGAGGACCCCTCACCTTTGACATCCCCGTGAACCGTACTGTTGAGAAAACAGGGACCAGTACTGTATCTATACGCACCACAGGGAACGAGAAGTCATCCTTCACTGTAGTTCTCGGTTGCCAGGCTAATGGCCAGAAACTACCACCCATAGTCATTTTCAAGAGGAAGACTCTGCCAAAAGAAAAGTTTCCGGCCGGCGCCATCATCAAGGCTAACCCAAAGGGCTGGATGGATGAGGAGAAAATGAGTGAGTGGCTGAGAGAAGTTTACGTCAAGAGACCGGATGGCTTTTCCCACAAATCTCCGTCTCTGTTGATCTGCGACTCCATGCGCGCCCATCTCACCGATACTGTCAAAAGCCAAGTGAAGCAAACTAATTCGGAGCTTGCCATCATTCCGGGTGGATTAACCAAATTACTCCAGCCACTAGATATTGGTGTCAACAGGTCATTCAAAGTTAAATTGCGAGCTGCGTGGGAGCATTGGATGACAGAAGGCGAACACACATTCACCAAGACAGGGTGGCAACGCCGGGCGAGTTACGCCACTATCTGCCAGTGGATCGTGGATGCCTGGGCTAAGGTATCAGTCTCAAGTGTTGTCCGAGCTTTCACGAAGGCCGGAATCATCACTGAACCACTAAATAACAGCAACGAGACTGACTCAGATAATGAAGAGAGGGATCCGGGCATGCTTGATGTCGAAATCGCCCAACTGTTAAACTCAGACACTGAAGATGAAGAATTTGATGGATTTATGGAAGAGGAATGAACTAAAAAAGTGAGTGTACTGTTTTGTATTTAATGTGTTCCAACTAGTTTTTTTGTGTTCCAACTGAATAATGTTGAGAGTGTGTGTTCCAACTGTTTTTTTGTGTTACAACTGAACAATGTTGAGAGTTATTGTGAATAAGGTGAATAAAATTTCACTTATCTGACGGTTTTGTTGCGCTTAATGTGTCTCGCTTAATGCGCCTTATAATCCGGTGCGCCTTATAGTCTGAAAAATACGGTATGTATCATTTATAATCACCCAGCTGATTGCAGTTAATTTATATTTGATATGTTACTGGTACATTTAACAGATGTTTTTAAATGTTTTTTTTTAATATATAACTAATGTGTTTTCCTCAGATTACATGAGAGGCCTGTGTTTCTGAGTACCTCCATTACTACCACTAAACCGCCCCGTGGGCCTCTGGTGGGAATCCTTCACTTAAACAATCTGCAGCTGTTGAAAATGGAGCAGACAATGCTGAAAGACCAAAAATAACCCCCCATTAAGCTCAAATTAAATTCTACTTTCTCCCCACCTGCCAAAATTATTCCCTGAATAAATTTCAGCACTCCAGTCAATTAATAGTGTTATCAACAATGTTACTGGAATAACAATGGTGTGAACACCAACTGTGGTGATTTGCAATTCTGTCTCAACTGTTTTGGGAAAAAAACTGACTTGGCAGCTGATTTGTACTTGACTGTTTTGGCAGTCGTTACTTGAGAACACAACCCTACATGCTGTTTCCTGTTACGATTATTTTACCGTGGGAACATTTTCATAAAGCAGTTTAGGTCATCTTGTCAAGTGGACAAAAGAGGTCAGTTGAAAAAAAAAATGAAATTATTTGCTACCTTTGCTCTGATTGACAAGCTGTTGGCCATCGGCAGGCTGAGTCGCCACTCCTGATTGGCTGGGCTCCAGGAAAGGGACGAGTGAATGCCAAGGGAACACTGGCACCGACCGAGGCTCCACGTTGGTCCAAACTGGGGGAAGGGTAGAGAAGGAGGAAAAAGTAAATTTGTCATCATCTTTATCTGTCTCTGTAACACTGTAACAATCCTATGTGACCATCAACCACTGGTCAGCTGAAGCGGCACTAAAACTAGACTTAGCGTAACAACTTTGACCACAGTGGGTGGAGTTTTGTATGCATTCACCTTTTCAGCCCCATCTGCAGCAAGCAATCAGACGAAACCTCAAAATAATGAGGGTGAGGGGTCATGTGGCATGTGATGTGAAGAGGGAGCCTGTTATTTTATCCACACAGACTCCAGACTCCTGTCTAGACTGCTGCCACCATGCTGCTCAGCTTCAAACTCTAAATTATAACAACTCTGAAGGGGGGACTTTTTTACACCAAGAAAGACCATGAAGTTTCTCTAAAGAGGAACTTCACAAAGTTTGGGTTTTTTTGCAGAAATTATTGCATCTTTGGTCATTTTGTGATTTAAAAAAATATCTGTTCGCTGTACTTTTATTTTGGCTCAGAAAATATTTAATTTATTATCGTATAATATTAGAGGGTACACGTTTATATGAGGGGGGCTGAAAAGTTCATAGTGGTCAAATTTGACCAAATGTGGTTTATTTTTCAACCACAGGGATCCAAGCACTGTTACACCGGTGGAAGAAGTGTGTGGACTGAAGGGGAGACTATGTTGAAAAATAAACCACATTTGGTCAAATTTGACCACTATGAACATTACAGCCTATGAAATTTTTAGCCCCCCATAGTATATTTTTCAATTTCCTGTAACACATTTTAGAGAAAAATTCTCTAAACTGGCCAGAGTAAAGCTACAAATTTACAAATAAAAGGCAGCAAAGGAATGAGGGGAAAATTTCACATTTATGAAGAAAAATGTTAAATTTACCATAGAAAAATAAGATATTTAAAAGAAAGAATGATCAAAAATCACAAATTTGAGGAAAAAAATGCATATTATGAGAAAAGTATAAATTTATTTATATATTTATGAAAATAAAAGCAGTCTCAACTGCACAAGAAAAGTCTCAAATTCATGAGGAAAAAATAGCAAATTTACATAGTAAAAATCACAAATTTATGTCAAAAAACTTTCATTTTACAAGAAAGAAGTTGTACATTTATGAGGAAAAAAAAGTCAAAAATGTAAGAGGAAAAACCTGATTTGTTTTTATTCAACTGCTCAGGTAACTTTTTTTAGTAGCTACCTACTTACTATTACTCAAATATTTTTTTAGTGGTTACACTTATTCATACTCCAGCAATTAGCATAAGTTAAGACTACTTTGACTTCAGTGGAAACTCTACCCGCCTCTGGTCAGTGTTTGTACAAGTAATTCTATTTATTTCTATCTAACTTGTCTTCTTTTTACTCTGAAAAACAGTTTCTTTCCTGGCTGTGCTGTACATCGTATACCGTAACCAAAGCCTTTCATCCCCCGGCTCCTCCCCTGATGTCACTACTCCACAAACAGGTCTAGCCTGCTGGAAATGAACTGGTTGTGAACTCTGTGCTGCAGCACCAAGATGTCCAGTTTCCATTTAATTTATATTCATATAATTAAGTATTAAAATGGTCTATACATAGCTAACCATTTGCCAGCTATGGCTCAGCTAAATGAAGCTCCAGGCACGACTGGGCTCAGCAGCCAGGAGAAAAAGAATCTTGAATGTAGAGCAGTTGCTGCTGCTTTCAGTTATTGAAAACTTTAATAAAAATGCTGATTCGGCCATCATATGACAGCTGTCACCAGGTCTTTTTACTCTTCTGATTTCTTCCTGCCAGTTTATGTCACTGTTTGTATGAGGAACTTCAGCTGAGGAAGTGAAGATTTTTACACACGCACACACCCCAAAAGCTGTTTTGTTAAAGTAAAGCCAGGGAAAGTACTGCTCATTTATTTCATGGTGGCAGTTCCATTACTCCATACTTGACCTCATCCCTATAGCAGATCTTACTACTCTTGTAGGGTCGAGTGACCCGGTCAAGAACAAATCAACAGTGTTTAGGGCAGATTTACAACATTTCATGGCCATAGCAACTGTTTATTACAACAACATAACATAAACAAACAGCCAAGCAGACAGTGAATGAGGTATTTGTAAAGATTTGACGTAGCAAAGTAATGTGTAGGACAGTGTTTTTCAACCATGATTCCCTGGAGCGTTCAGGTTTCTGTGGCAAATTTTCTAATTTCACTTCATACTTGGTCAAAATAATTGAAAAGAATTTTCCGTTGTGCATGGATGCCTACAGAACATTCCAGGGAACCCTGGTTGAAAAACACTAGGGTAGGAGATCTCTATTAATACTGTTTTTCAGGTTAGAAGTAAAAGTTAAACGTGAAGTCACTAGGTACTTAGTACAGCAATTTATAAGGAGATTTTGGACAAACTTTTTAAAATTTACTGTACTGAATTGGGTTTACTAAAGAAATAATGGCAACTACTTTGATATTTTTCTCTTTTAAGGTTACTATAAGGGCCCTCAGTGAATTGCAACCCAATTCCCTTTAGCAGTTTCTCAAGAATCCAACACACAGTCCTCATTAACAAATACGTCTTTACTCCGGACACTGAACACAAAGCAGCAACTTGTTCATCACAGGGACACAACATTTTATCATCTACATTAATCTTGATGAATTAACTAGAGGACACATAGAGAGATCATATGAGGCCAGCTGAAAATTTCATAGGCTGAAAAATTCATAGTGGTCAAATTTTACCAAATGTGGTTTATTTTTCAACATAGTCTCCTCCTTCGGTCCACACACTTCTTCCATCGGTGTTGCAGCGCTTGGATCCTTGTGGTTGAAAAATAAACCACATTTGGTCAAATTTGACCACTATGAACTTTTCAGCCCCCCCTCATACTTAGGCCAAGGCTGTTTGTCCATTGATTAAAATATAAATAATTCTGTATGTGTCACTTGACAGAACATCATGAATTTTTTGTGTCTGTGTGTCTTCAGGGTGATTAGCTCATTATTTTTCATAATATGAGCAAAATCTATTTGAAAAAAGGCAGATCCCATAATGTTAATAAACCAGACTGTCAATGATGGAGTAGCTCAGTCTGGCCTGACCTTGAGCACAACCTGGATGCAAACCCATCTGAGGATCATTTTTTGTGAGTTTGGTGATGATCAGGGCAATTGCCTAGGAAGAGTAGCGATTTTTCTAAAAATCACATAAGTGCTCAGATCTCCTGGCCTTTGATCTTGACTTTGAGCACAATTTGGATGCAGACCCACTTGAGGATCAATGTGAGTGAGTTTGGTGACTATCGGGGCAAATGTCTAAGAGGAGTAGCGATTCCCGAGAAATGTGGATGGACGGACAGACGGATGGTTGGACGGATGCCACGCCATCACATTAGCTCCTTTCAGCTTCTCTGGAATGAGCTGAAGAGGAAAAGTGATTCAGAATACTCACAATGGTCCAGATCTGTCCCGAAGTTGAATCGGTTCATCCTTGACTGGAGGGCCACCTCTGATGAGAATTTCATGAAAATCTGGCAAGTAGTTTTTACATAATCCGTACCTCTCTGAGCTGCTTTACCCTTACACCCCTGCTCGGCCTCTCAGGTCAGATGATCAGCTGCTCCTGGAGATACCGAAATCGAAGAGGAAGCTCAGAGGGGACAGAGCTTTGTCTGTTGCTGCTTCTAAACTGTGGAACAATCTGCCTTTGTCCATCAGACAGGCCTCTTCACTCTCCAGTTTTAAAACTCATCTTAAAACCCGTATTTATTCTCTGACTTTTGATCCAGTTTGAGACATTGATTTTACTTGTTTTTGTTGCTTTTATTGTATGACTATTGTTTTATTTGTGTCGTTTCATATTTTTTAGCCCTATTTTATTGTTTTTATGTCTTATGTTTTTATTTTTTATTTATTGTTGATGTACAGCACTTTGTGTCAGCTGTGGTTGTTTTTAAAGTGTGTTATAAATAAAGATTCAAGACTCAAAGGCTTTATTATCATGTGCACAGTTAAGAAATGCTACATTTTGTCATAACCCGAGTGTCGGTTCTGGCCACACTCGGGTCTCATATCTTTTTGTTCTCTGGCTTTGGCAGCTGAGGATTCCTTCCAGCTCCTCGGGCTCTTATTGTGGAGGTGCCCGGGGGAGCTCCCTGCTGTCAAAGTCAGCTGCTGCTCTGCTGTCATTAGCAGCAGCTGTGCCGCGTTGGGGTCATTAGCCACCAGAGATATAAGCGGGTGCTAAATGTCCTCCAACGCGGCAGTCTCTGTTATATCCTGTTATGATCACCTGCGATGCTCTTCTGTATGTTCAGCCACGTTCCGTCGTACTCCTGTTATTCTCAGGTATGTTCCTTTGAGACCTTACTCTCACTGTTGTCCGTCTGGCGCATCGGGTGTCCCCCGGTTCAGACGTCACCCAGCCACTGTATGTGTTCTGTGAGTGTTCTGCCTTATCCTCAATAAATTTCCACTGCAAACTCTCTGGTGACTGAGGCGTCTTGTGACGGTCCGTGAGGGCCGTCGTGACAGTAGACTGCCGCCAGACGCCCGGAGAGGAGGCGTTGCATCGAGACGCCATTCACCGTGTAGTTTGCAGTAGTGGACTGTTTGTTCCTACCTGTCTGGGTGCCATGTTGAAGCATGCCATCGTGGAGGTCTCGTGCTCGGAGGCAGGACGCTGTTCTCGCTGACACCCTCGAGCGCGTGGACAGAGTCCTTGTCGCCGCCTCCCTCCTCGAATACAACAGCGAAGTGCCCTGGTACCTGGACCTAGCCGAGGAAATTCTGGATTCTCTCCCCCGCTTCACTAATCATCCAGAGGTAAGCGTGAGGAGAGATGACATCGCCGCCCAGCGTGAGATACTCCGAGGGCTGGAGGGAAATCCTGGCAGGAAGCTGAAGCGGAGGAGACGTCGCCCCTCGCTTCGGGATCCCGCTCCTGCCTCTGTTCCGGCCCGGGAGTTCGCACCACCCGGAGGTCTTTTCCCATCGGGCATGTCGTCACTCGGGATTCCCCCAGAGAAGCTGCAGATGACAGCAGAAGAGATCTGGGACCGGGTGGCTGCTGCTTGCTCCGCTAAGAATCCTCCGGCGTGTATGAAGCATGTGGTGGCGGCGGTCAGACTGGTGGAGAGGAATCCAGCGCTGCGTGAGTTTCCTGAGTTTGCTGACTTGCTTGCCGCCGTTTCTGCTCAGGAACGGCGATTTCCGGACCTCACCTTCGCCTCACCCCCTACAAGGAACCGTCGTCACTCCGGCTTCCAATCTCGGCTAGAGCCCCGTCTGGATGCTGTCCCGGGTCGCCGCAAGGGCTCGACCCCCCACACAGCTGTCACTCCCGCGCCTCGTCAGAGGGGAATCCCCGCAGCCTCGTCTTCTCCCGGGCCCTCGCCTGCTGTCCCGTCAGCGCTCCATGCCCGACTGACCCCAGCTGTCGCCCCCTCCTCCTCGTCGCCTATCCTGGCTGCTGTGTGTCACGAGAGCTCCGTTTCGGCGAGCTTCATCCCGGATCCGCCTCGAGTGGCCTCATCTCGTCTTCCCAGAGGGCCCTCTGTCGCCATCCAGCGGGGAAAGGAAGGAATGACGTCCCCCACAGCGGAGACCATCTTACCCTTAGGGGAAAGGCGAGTGCATGATAATTCCTCTTCTTTTGACATTGTCTTGCCTTGTCTGACTCCTAGGGGTGGAGTTCGGGGTATGCAGCCCCCCGAGCTCCCTCCACCCGCTGTGGATGAAAGTAATAACCCTGCTTCCTCTGTGTCTCCCCCCGCTGAGCGGTCCTCGACGTCAGACCAACATCGCTGGATGAGGAGGGGGCCTGCGGTTCTGGAGAGCCTGGTTCCGGTTCCGCAGCCACGCCATGGGCGGAGGAGGAGAGCGGACTGCAGCGTGGAGCCATCGCCGATGAAGAAGCGTCCCCGGGGTTCCACGGAGGAGCGGTCCGGTCCAGCAGGGCGAGATTCTCCTGCCACCACGCCGTGCGGGCCACCGGCGTGGACATCGGTGCCGGAGGACTCTCTAGCTGCACGCACCATCATGCCAGCTGCGGAGCCCGACGCAGCTGAGTGGGAGCCTGAGGACGACCTCCTGACTTCTGAGCCCGGATCATCGCAGTCCTGGACGGCGTCAGAACCCGAGCTCAGGCAAGTGCTCTGTTTTATCTTTCTTCTTCACCTTTTAGAGCACTTTTGCCTGTCTCAAGGGGAGATGAGCCGGGTGCAGCCGCCCGCTGCGTCCGAGCTTATCTCGCCGGGTTCTGGCGCTGCCGGTGATCCTGATCCCGGGTTTTCTCTCTTGTGTGAGTCTTCTCCCAGGGTCGCCGGCGAGGGGCTGCTCTCGCCTGCTGCGCCAGAGGTTCCGGTTTTGGGGTTGGAGGTCGAGTCTGGTGCCACGCCGACCGGGTCCACCGGGAGTGCTGTTTCGGTCCAGTTGGGGTCCACCGTGGGTTTGGTTCCGGAGGCCCAATCGGGGTCCACCGTGGGTGCTGCACCAGCAGGTCCTAGGTTCGGTGAGGGAGCTGCAGATCCCCAGCCACCGGATGCTGGACAGGCTCGTTTTCTTCATCACCCTCATCTCCACAGTCATCCTCCTCGCCTCCCTGAGGAGCACTACCCATCGCCACCTGGGGCCGTTGGGGTCCCGAACGCTCCGCCCGGTTTCCCCTCATCTCCCCCCTTTTCTGCGGGATCACCGGCTGCTTCCTCCCAACGGTTCTGGTGGGCTGGTGTTGCGGGGCGGCCGCCTGAAGGGCTGTCTTGTTGGTTTGGTTCTCCGGGTCGGCCTCCCGACCTGTTTATCTTCCTGTGCGGCGACCTGCTCCGGCCGCCTGAAACTCTCTTCCCCCGAGCTTGGGACTGGGGTAGGCCGCCCGAACTGTCCTCTTTTCCCCTCCCTGTTCTGTGGCCTCTTGTTGCCGGACGACCCCCCCGAACCTTTTGCCCCCATCCCTCCGGGCCTGGACTGCGCCCTTTCCGGGTTCCTGATCTCGTCTGTGGGACTGTTGGGGTGTGTGGGGGGGGGGAGGGGGATTGTTTTGTTTGTGTCACTCTGTTTGCCAAAGGGTGTGTTGCCTATTTTGTACTTATTGTGGTTTTTTTTTTTTTTTTCCTCCCTACCCTTGTAGCCATGTTGGTCGTTTGTCTCTCTCCCTCCTGCCAGCGCCCCATCCACCCACCCTAGGGGGGTGGGGGGGTGGGGGGCTTGGGTGTTACTCTGGCCGCTCAGAGCTCGGCCTTGAGGGGGAGGTACTGTCATAACCCGAGTGTCGGTTCTGGCCACACTCGGGTCTCATATCTTTTTGTTCTCTGGCTTTGGCAGCTGAGGATTCCTTCCAGCTCCTCGGGCTCTTATTGTGGAGGTGCCCGGGGGAGCTCCCTGCTGTCAAAGTCAGCTGCTGCTCTGCTGTCATTAGCAGCAGCTGTGCCGCGTTGGGGTCATTAGCCACCGGAGATATAAGCGGGTGCTAAATGTCCTCCAACGCGGCAGTCTCTGTTATATCCTGTTATGATCACCTGCGATGCTCTTCTGTATGTTCAGCCACGTTCCGTCGTGCTCCTGTTATTCTCAGGTATGTTCCTTTGAGACCTTACTCTCACTGTTGTCCGTCTGGCGCATCGGGTGTCCCCCGGTTCAGACGTCACCCAGCCACTGTATGTGTTCTGTGAGTGCTCTGCCTTATCCTCAATAAATTTCCACTGCAAACTCTCTGGTGACTGAGGCGTCTTGTGACGGTCCGTGAGGGCCGTCGTGACACATTTCCTGAGCAATGAAATTCTTACTTTGCTCTTCGAACGAATGCCAAGTTAAAGGTACAGAAACAACAATTCTAATAGGTCATGACACACTAACACAGTAACTCAATCCTAGTACTGATGGATGCCAAGACACATACACCAACACAGAGGCAGTAGAGAAATGAAAATGAAAGTCACCGGATGACTAAAGTGATAGTGATATATTGATATCAAAGATGATGTGAACCGGAGATGGCATGAACCTATGTATAGTGTGCAAATGAGCAGTGTGCAACCTGATGTGACCTGAGATGGCATAGACATATGTACAGTGTGCAAATGAGCATTGTGCAACAAGCAGTGTATAATTACAAATTATTGATAAGTAGCAGCAGAGATGATATGGACATCAGATAGGTGATACTATATCTACTGTACAGGTGAGCAGTGTGCAAATTTAGCAGCCGGTGTGTGAGTTCCTATATGCAAAGCTGTGTTACAGAGTTTTGGGAGTTGTTGTCTGTTTGTGAGTCTGATGGCAGTGGGAAAGAAGGAGTTTTTCAGTCTGGTTGTCTGGCATTTCACACTTCTGTACCTCCGGTCTGAGGGTAGAAGTGTGAACATTCTGTGTTGGGGGTGGGTGGGGTCCCAGAGGATGGCATCAGCTCTCTTTTGGACTTTGTGGTGGCAGATGCTTTGCAGAGAGGGGAGTGGAGTCCTGATGATCTTCTTCGCTGTCTTCACCACTCTCTGCAGGCGTTTGCGCTCCGGGCAGTGGTGTTTCCGTACCACACAGTGATGCCATTGGTCAGGATGCTCTCGATGATGCAGCTGTAGAAATTGTTGAGGATCCAGGAAGACATGCCGAACTTCTTCAGCCTTCTCAGAATGTACAGTCGCTGTTGAGCTCTCTTGACCAGCTCTGTGGTGTTGTGTGTCCACTTAAGGTCCTCGCTGATGTGGATGCCCAGGTATTTAAAGCTGCTCACCCTCTCCACCTCAAGCTTCCGGATGAACAGTGGCCAATGGGGTCTCCTCCTCCCTTTCCTCATGTTCACTATCATTTCCTTTGTCTTGTCCGTGTTAAGGGTAAGATTGTTGTCCTCACACCATGACACCAGGTTGGCCACCTCCTTCCTGTAGGATGCTTCGTCATCACCAGTGATGCGTCCTATCACTAAAGGTGGATTGGATTGGATTATCCTGCTAACAGACAAACAAACTGCAATGTCTGACTTCTTTTTTGCAACCAATTAAATCGTCTGCTGGCAAATGTAGAAAACAAAGCAGGTTAAAGGCACTTTCCCATTAAGACATCAAAGAAACTCAAAATACTCGTAATATGAAACTCAAGTATGCAAGTTTGGAAATGCCATCATATCCAATCAGAATCACTATTGCAAGAAAAACCAGAAGTCTATTTTGTATCAATGAATTGCTGCAAATAACTAGATGTTCACATTTAGTCCCATCTCATAAATGACCCGTACAATGTCTGTAGCCATATTTCAGCTCATTTCTACACAATAATATTAACAGAGTGTAAAATGTCTCCCTTGGGATCAGCTCTGGCTTCGATTTTTCAGACCACTAACGTGCCCTCTGCAGCTATAAAGGAAGTTAAATATAGGACTTTCAGACCCTTTTTAAAGGTCACTCAATCACATTTAGGGCCTCAGTTTTTCAAAAACTCTGTGACAGCATTACAATTAGCTTTATCAGTCATTCATCCAAACTGAAACTACTTAAATTTTGGGTCACCAGACCATCTCACACATAATTTGCACGTCCACAGGATTTGCTACTACATAATTAAGTTATTCAAGTAAAATACCTGAAACTACCCCCTAACCCCACAACCAGCAGCTACAAATTAAAGGGAAAAGGTGGCAACTTAACAGGAAACAACTGAGGAAGGTTTACAAGTAAAAGTGGCAAATTTAAGAGAAAACTGTTACAAATGTAAGAGAAAAGATTGCTGTTCTTTCTGCTCATCCCATTTTCAGTCATGTTAAAATAAAAACAAAAAGACAGGAACTAAACTGAATATGAGGATTTGACCTCACAGTGCAAGAAAACAACTATTGCACACATCTCTGGTTTTTAAACACATTTAAACAGATATATAAAGAGATATTTTAATTTTTTATGGAAAATTAAGGTCTTAAGTTTGGAAATTCACTAACACCCAGTATAAACTTTGTCCATATCACACTCAGCCTGTGGTTGAGAAAAATATCAAGGACATCAACATGGATATATATTTAGTGTAGTGAAAAAGAAATTTAACCACTTCGAGGTGTGAAACTTTATTACACCATGGTAGATATCCATCTGTCCAACGACTATGCATTACTACATCAGTAGGACTGAATTTTCCTGTTAATCCCTCCTGTGGGTGGAAACAAAGGCAATAAAAAGTTCCTGAGCTGTGAAACAAGAAGGGACCTGAGCTACTTCTGAGCTCTCCTTCTTCTCCTCCACTGAAGGCTGCAGATGTACTGAGAGAGAGCCGTAATGAAACTTGTGATGCTAATGCAGCTGCACTTGAGCTGGGCTATATTTAGGAGAGATTTCAGCCGTGGGGGCTGCACCGGCTTCTCCCTGTGCATGTTTCTGGGCCCCGCTATGGCTCTGGGTGTTTTAAAAAATGTATGGTGGAGGAAACGTTATGCTACAGAGGCAGGTGGCTGTTAGCAGTGGTGCGAAGGATGTGAGAGAGCAAGAGAGAGGGGGGAGAAAGAAGGAGAGAAGCGCGCACCGGTAATCAGCTCAGGCATGAACGCTTTACTGCACTAATTCTACCAGTGGAAAGAGTGTATCCATGACAACACGCCAGCAATAAGATTACTCCTTTTTCTGCTGAGAGCAATGAAACACATTCACATCACGCTGGAGCTGCCCTTAATGCCCCGTCTGAGGTTGTTGATTGTCTGGAGCAGCAAGATGGTGAGGGAGGTGTGGATGTCCTTGCTGCTCCCAGTCTTGCATGTCTAGACATGTCAGTACTTCTTTTAAAGTTTCAGTGAAGCACCCCTTATCTCTCCCTCACACACTCTAATACATATAAGAAGGGTGACCCCCCCCCCCCTGCACACTCAGAATAACTCTGACACTACACACACTGAGTCACAAATTACACACAGCGAGCAGCAGGTCTGAGTGGTTGCCTGAGCGACTGATATATCAAAGCTTTTGATTTTCACGCCTCAGAAAAAGTGCTTTTACTTTAAAGTCATCTTTTCTCATTTGAACCAGGTCGAGATGTTATCGTTTGACATCAAAAGAGGGTTACTTGACACTGAAATTAGAAATTTGAAAGTGGAGGTGCTACTTTTCCTGCACATATTCAGAGTTCTTAAATAAATTAGTGGCTGAGACATTTCCCCTTGTTTTCTGAAAGAGTTTAAAACCCCAAAATGTCAAATGTCCACATGGACCGTGAAACCAGATAACTTCAGTTTCCAGATTTACAACATATGACAAACCAAACCATTTTTCTCATTCATTAAACCAAAGTAAATTTTCTGAGCATGCTTCAGCTGTAATCACACAAAGTTGGCATGGAAACAAGCATATAAAGCATACGATGAACCCAAGCACCTCTATTTCTCAGTGGCCAATTTTCTTACCTCCCACCACCTTAGTACAATTGGGACGGCTTACGTAAACTGGTCTCCAGCTACTGATAGGAGAGACAGACATACTTAATTCAAAATCTGACTTTTGGTCTAGCGTGCCTCTGTCAACCTTGGTGGGAGTACACTGAAGTCTGAGCCCATGATTCTCCCACATTAGTTCCTTCACCCTTTTCCCTTCTTGTATTGTACAAAGTGGAGCCCCTCCTCAGAAGGTTCTTCACCCACCAGAGCTTAGTGATGCACTGTGGCATGCAGGAGAATATTTTACACCCACTGTCTTTTTCTTCTCAATCGGTTGTTGAAAAGGGTCATATGATGACAATTTCACTTTTGCAGTGTTTTAGCACACTTTAGACGGGTGTCTGGAGTCGCTATCAATGAAAAAAAAAATCCAAAAACCAAAAAAAACAACCCTGTCACTTTTCTAAAGTCCATTTTTGCCCCATCGTGTCTCATTTAATGACTGGTTTTGATTTGGATCCATATAAACACTTATTCCGAAGTTTGGGTAGAAAATATGTTTACTGCACATGTCTGTATGTCAGCCACACGTCGATGTGACGTATTTCCACCTTTACAGCAACTAGCGGAAGACATGGCGGGAATAAAACAAAACTGGTCTGTATCGTCCTGCTGTCTCCCTCTGTTCACCATATTCAATTCAATTCAACTTTATTTATATAGCGCCATTTCACAACAACAGTCATCTCAGAGAACTGAGGCGAAAACGCCGCGGCTGCCGGGCTGGAGTAAGGCGGAGGACAAAAAATATAAGGTACAGACCCTCCCTTCCATCTGTTGTCATGGGAAATGTACGGTCGATACTGGGAAAGTTAGATGAGCTAGCGGCTATCTCCCGTTATGATAGCACATACCGGGAGTGCTCTCTCCTTTTGTTTACTGAGACGTGGCTAACTGAACTAGCAGCAGATGCTAACATTGAGCTGGAGGGTTTTCACATGATACGAGCTGACCGAACACCAGACAGTGGCAAGGCTAGGGGCGGTGGAGTGATAATGTATGTTAACAACAACTGGTGCAGACCGGGACATATCACTGTTAAACAACGACACTGCAGCAAAGACATTGAGTTGCTAGCTGTTAGCATGAGGCCTACATATCTCCCGAGAGAACACTCACACGTGATCTGCATTGTTGTTTATGCAAATCCGACGGCGAACGCTGGGACAGCACGTGACGTCATCCATTCAGTAACCAGCAGGCTGCAGACAGAACACCCAGATGCTCTTCTCCTCATCTCAGGCGATTTCAACCATGTTTCACTGTCTCCCATTCTACCCACGTTCACCCAGTATGTCACATGCCACACTAGAGACAATAAAACACTGGATTTATTCTACGCAAACACTAAGGAGGCGTACACCTCATCACAACTCCCCCCACTCGGGAGATCGGATCACAACTTGGTTCATCTCCGGCCGGTGTACAAACCCCTAGTGCACAGACAACCTCCGGCCATGCACACTGTGGAGTTATGGTCTGAGGAGACAATGGACACCCTAAAGGGCTGTTTTGAAGCCACCGCCTGGAAGCAGCTCTGCGATCCACATGGTGAGGACATCGATGGCCTCATTCACACCTTCACGGGCTACCTCAGCTTCTGTGTGGACAAATCCGTTCCTACCAAGACCATACGGCGTCACTCAAACAACAAACCCTGGATCAACCCTGAGATAAAAACACTTCTGAGAGAGAAGAAGAGGATCTTCAGGTCAGGGAACAGGGAGATGCTGAAGTCCGTACAGAGGGAGCTGAGGAGAAAGATCAGAGAAGGCAAGGACAGCTTCAGGAAGAAGATGGAGGACAAGCTGCAACAGAGCGACATCAGCGGGGTCTGGAGAAACCTCAAAACCATCTCGGGGCTCCAGAATACCTCCCCCCAGGCCACAGGGGGCAGGGAGTGGGCGAACAACCTGAATCTGTTTTTCAATAGATTTGACCAACCGCCCTCCCCCCTGACTGCACAACAACCACTGCTGCCTCTAAAGAAATCAAGTCCTGCTGCCCACTCCCCACTCCACCAACACCCCCCCACTCCCAACACACAGCCCCCCATCCTGACCCTGACCAGGACCCAGGTGAGGACGGAGCTGAGGAAGATCAAGGCGAGGAAGGCGCCGGGACCGGACGGCATCAGCGCAAAGCTCCTCAAGTCCTGTGCAGACCAGCTGTGTGGGATTGTGACGTATATCTTCAACATGAGCCTGAAACTGGGGAGGGTACCACAGCTGTGGAAAACATCTTGTGTGGTACCTGTACCAAAAACTTCCCACCCCAAAGACCTGAACAGCTACAGACCGGTGGCCTTGACGTCCCACTTGATGAAGACCCTGGAGAGACTGCTCCTTGCTCACCTCCGCCCCCTGGTGGAACCAGCGATGGATCCACTCCAGTTCGCCTACCAGCATGGCATTGGGGTGGAGGATGCGGTGATCTTCCTCCTTCACCGTTCTCTGTCCCACCTGGAGAAGCCCGGGAATATGGTGAGGATCATGTTCTTTGACTTCTCCAGTGCTTTCAACACCATCCAACCGATGATCCTGAAGGACAAGCTGCTGCGCGCAGGGGTGGACCAGCACCTGTCATCATGGATCCTGGACTACCTCACGAACCGGCCTCAGTTTGTGAGAACCCGGGACTGTGTGTCCGACACGATCATCAGTAGCACGGGGGCCCCCCAGGGAACGGTGCTGGCTCCCTTCCTGTTCACTCTTTATACTGCGGACTTCTCACACAACACAACACACTGCCATCTACAGAAGTTCTCTGATGACTCTGCGATCGTTGGCCTCATCTCCAATGGAGATGAAGCTGAGTACAGAGGGCTTATCCAGGACTTCGTGGACTGGTGCCATCGGAACTGCCTCCAGATCAACGCGAGGAAAACTAAGGAGCTGGTGGTGGACTGCCGCAGGCATGGGCAGCCCCTCACAGTACCAGTAAATATACAGGGAACAGACATCGAGATGGTGACATCCTATAAGTACCTGGGTATTCATCTGAACAATAAACTAGACTGGTCACACAATACTGATGCACTCCACAAGAAGGGACAGCGCAGGCTGTTCCTGCTGAGGAGACTCAGGTCTTTTGGTGTACAAGGGGCGCTGCTGAAGTCATTCTATGACACGGTGGTGGCATCAGCCATCACTTTTGGAGTGGTCTGCTGGGGCAGTGGCATTACTGCAGCCGATAGGAAGAGACTGAACAAACTGATTAAGAAAGCTAGCTCTGTCCTGGGGCAGCGCCTTGATCCGATGGAGGAGATAGGAGAGAGAAGGACGGTGGCTAAACTGTCATCTCTGCTGGAGTCCGAGTTCCACCCTATGCAGGACATACTGAATGCACTGAGGAGCTCATTTAGCAGCAGACTACATCATCCCAGGTGCACAACCGAGAGGTTTCGTAGGTCCTTCCTACCAACGGCTGTCAGACTGTACAACCTAAGCAGGGCTGCTCGCAGAGATAGCAAAAAGACGTAACAAACTAATAGTTTTTTGAATGCAAAAGATGCAATAGACTTACACAATGGTCCCCTCCGGCATACAACTAGGAACATACCGGTCGCTATGGAGGGTGAGAATATGTATGGGCACATAATCATACCATGTAGGATAACTAAGTAGACGGTTATGCTGTTTCATTCCATCTAGCAACAATGCTCTGCACTGTGTGTGTTTATATATTTACATATTTATTCCATCTAGCTACAATGCTCAGCACTGGGTGTGTTTATATATTTATATATCTACATATTATTCCATCTAGCTACATTGCTCCGCACTGTGTGTGTTTATATACTTGCATATTTATTCCACCTAGCTGCAATGCTCCGTACTGTGGGTGTTTATATATTTACATATTTATTCCATCTAGCTACAATGCTCTGCACTGTGTGTTCATATATTCATATATTTATTCCATCCAGCTACAATGCTCTGCACTGTGTGTCTGTGTGTGTGTGTATATATATATATTTTATAGTAATACGTACATATGTATATTAGCTGCTCTTGCTTGCTTGTTTTTTTTCTTGCCTTCTGATTGTTGCTCTGAGTGTTGCTATCCCTGTGCTGTTGCAATCCTGGAATTTCCCCGTTGTGGGACTAATAAAGGCTTATCTTATCTTATCTTATCATAGCACTATCAACTGTAGGGGGAACCCCCACGGTTGCAGAAAACCCCCAGCAATCAGGCGATCCCCTGTGAGCAAGCACTTGGCGACAGTGGAGAGGAAAAACTCCCTTTTAACAGGAAGAATCCTCCAGCAGAACCAGGCTCAGGGAGGGGCAGTCATCTGCTGCGACTGGCTGGGGGGTGAGGGGACAGAGAAGATGAAAAGAACAGACATGTAGAGAGCAAACAGCACGGGACTCAGTCTATGGGAGAGAACAAACAGATGTTAATGACCAGCAAAAAAAAATATTTCATTGAGAGTGAAGAAAGGAGTGAGGCCCAGTGCATTATTGGAGGTCCCCCGGCTGACTAAACCTATTAGCAGCATAAATAAGGGAGGGTTCAGAAACACATGATCCCTCCCTAATTGTAGGCTATATCAAAAAGGTAGGTTTTAGCCCTATTCTTAAAAACAGAGATCGAGTCTGACTCCCGAATCCAGATTGGCAGCTGGTTCCACAGGAGAGGAGCTTGATAACTGAAGGCTCTGCCTCCCATTGTACTTTTGGAGATTCTAGGTATTACAAGTAATCCTGCATTTTGGGAGCGTAGTGCTCTGTTAGGATAATACGGTAGTATCAGATCTTTTAAATAAAAAGGAGCCTGATTGTTTAGAGCTTTGTAAGTAAGAAGAAGGATTTTAAACTTAATTCTAACTCTATGGGAAGCCAATGAAGGGAGGCCAGAACCGGAGAGATATGATCTCTCTTTCTAGTACCTGTTAAAACTCTTGCTGCAGCATTTTGGATCAGCTGAAGACTTTTTAAAGATGTTTTAGGACATATGCAGATGTATGTGTTGCTGGGCTTGTAGCTTCATTACGGAGACCAGCAGAAGCAAAAGTACAGTCTGAATAACACAATAAAGGTCCATTTCAAAAATAGAAAGACACGAAGTGGGGTTTGTTTACATTGAAAGTTGCTTTTCTTGTACTATTTCCGGAATGTCGGATAATTGTGCACATGTCAAAATGATTTAGTCTGTTCAAATGTGTGTCAAATGGAAACGCATGTCCTAATTGGATCAACTTTTTCAAGATCCATATAAACAGTAAAGTTCTGATCTGAATTGTAATCAGACTGAAGAAATTTTGCACATGTAACCGTGGCTACTGAAATGATACCACCCTCCAAGCTTCATCTCCACCCATTTTAGTGACAACGGCAGTATCCCTGTGAGTGACTAAATTCACACCAACAGTGACCATGTTTACATGGACACAAGTAACCGGATTAAAAGCCTGATCGGAATAAAAATGCTTCATGTAAACACGCCAATCTGAATATTCTGACCCGATCACGCTCATTCGGATCAAAATTTCATTCCGATTGAGACGGGTGGGTTATGTGGCTTATATTAATCATATATTCCATACCTACATATGTATAGACATATTAGAATGTTTAGTGATTACATATGTGGAATGACCTCATGCCTCAGAACAGGACAAGAGGTCTCAACCACCGGCGAGGATTAAAGAACAGACTGAGTCGCAGCGGTGGAGACCGGATCGAACTTCCTGACCACCCAGGGTCAGGTGGAGGAGATGGAGGACAATGGAGGGGGGTTATGTTAATGCGGGATGTCAGCTTTGATATGCAATGTCTTTTGTTGAGTGTGGGTATAAGTATGAAGGTCTGACTGCGCTCGACCTCTTGATTCTGCTTCTGCATCGAGATGAGACATGTTTGGGAGGTGAAGCTGATAATAAATCTTGATTTATAAAATCACATCGCTTCTTCATTTCAAGCTCCCTACACTGGTGACCAGACGTGAGGATGGAACAGAGACGTTCTCCCGCGACAAACTCATCGGAGGCGACCCAGGCAAGCGCCGTCGCCCATGCAGACAGGGGAACGAATGGAAGACGTTCCCCCACGGCAGAATCCACAGAGAAGGCTCAACCGAGCACCATCCCCAGCTCCGCCGTGAGGACAGAAGCTGCACGGTGGCGCAGTGGTTAGCACTGCGGCAGCACAGTTTACCCTTGGCTGGGGGATTGTGGGGATCGTGGGATCGTGGGTTCGATCCCAGCCCCCGACCAACAGTGATCTGTGTGGAGTTTGCATGTTCTCCCCGTGTTGCGTGGGTTTACTCCGGGATTTCTCCGGTTTCCTCCCACATGCCAAAAACATGCATGTTAGGTTAATTGGCTGTTCTAAATTGTCCCTAGATATCTGTTTCCTATAGGCCCTTAGAATAGAGGGTTAGTATTAATGAAAGCGCTTTGAGTGGTCTTTGTGACTAGAAAAGCGCTATATAAGTGCAGGTTAGTTAGTAGTTAGTTAGTTAGAAGAAAGGCGTCCTCACCCGGCGGACACATCAGAGACGGCCCACACAAGCGCCGTCACCGTCAAGCTGCCAGAGTTCTGGCAAAACGACCCAAACTCGTGGTTCCAGCAAGCTGAGGCTCAGTTTGCACTGGCGGGCATAACGGCGGACGAGATGAAATTTTACCACATCGTCGCCAAACTCGACGCCGCCACGTCAAGATGCGCGCGGAGCATAATTCAACAACCGCCCGCCCACGACAAATACAGAGAATTAAAGGCGACCATCATAGAGAACTTCGTCCCCTCAGCCGAGGAGAGAGCGGAGAAGATTCTGGCGATCTACGGCCACAGAGGATGCAGACCAAAGGCCCTCATGGAGGACATGCTGCAGCTTAAGGAAGCAGACAACGACAACTTCCTTTTCCAGCACATCTTCCTCAGCACTCTGCCGCCACACATGAGAGGGACACTGGCCAACATGCGGTGCAACACCCAGCAGGACTTCCGCGCGCTGGCCCGAGAAGCGCAGCGGCTCATCAATGCCTGTGGCGAACAGATGGCCACAGCAGCATCTGCAGATCTCAGCGCGGAAGCCCAGAGCAGCGGAGAACCGCAGACAACGGAGCAGAGCCTGCCCACCATGGCAGAGACACGACCAAGGCGCAGCAGGCGGAACGACCTCTGCTATTATCATCAGCGTTTCGCCGAGAGGGCGTACAAATGCGTGCCCCCCTGCAATTTCAAAAACTCGGGTAACACCAAAGCCAGGAAAACGTTAGCAGCTACGGCTCTCGGCGAGACGAATAAGCTGCTTTATGTGACTGACGGACACACTGGGAGACAGTTCCTTATCGACACCGGAGCTCAGGTGAGCTTCATCACCCCTTCCAACGCAGACCGGGCCATGGGACCCCGGGGAAACGGAGCGATGGCAGCCAACGGCTCGACCATCGACACTTTCGGTGAAAGGAACCTGCCTCTTTGCATTCACGGCCGCAACTATAGATGGACGTTTATTATAGCGGCGGTGAGTTTTAACTTGTTGGGTGCTGATTTTTTGTGTGCACATGGGTTGTTAGTCGATCTTGCAAATAGACGCTTGGTTAATGCACTGTCATTTTCTTCTATCCCCTGCTCAGCTCGTGTTTCTCCACCACCCATGCAGGCCAGCGTCACAACAGCAGGAGGTAAGTTTGACCAACTCCTCACCCAATTTCCAGCACTCACAGTTCCCAAATTTTCAGCAACAGTAGCGAAACACGGGGTTGAACACTTCATCCCCACAACAGGCCCACCCGTGTTTGCCAAAGCTCGGCGCTTAGACGCGACCAAGCTCGCCATAGCACGTGACGAGTTTGCCAGCCTAGAAAAATTAGGCATTATTAGGTGCTCAAAAAGCCCCTGGGCATCGCCACTCCACATGGTCCCGAAAACTGACGGCTCTTGGAGACCTTGCGGCGATTACCGCAGATTAAACAATGCGACAGCGCATGACCGCTACCCAATTCCTCACATCCAAGATTTTTCACTACATCTGGCGGGTGCGCGCATTTTTTCTAAAATAGACCTGGTCCGCGGCTATCACCAAGTCCCCGTTCGAGCAGAAGACATTCCTAAAACGGCTGTAATAACCCCTTTTGGTCTTTTTGAATTTTTGCGAATGCCGTTTGGCCTCAAAGGCGCTGCTCAAACTTTTCAGTGTATGATGGACGCGGTATTACGCGACCTCCCCTTCGTGTTCGTCTACCTCGACGATATGCTGGTAGCCAGCCCGTCAGAGGAAGAACACGAACAACACCTCACTACAGTTTTTCAGAGACTAGAAGAGCACGGGTTAATAATCAACCCAGCCAAATGCTGATTCGGCGTGTCACAAATTGATTTTTTGGGACACAGAGTTTCACCAAAGGGGGCAGTCCCATTGCCAGACAAAGTCCGCGCGGTAAAAAATTTTCCACAACCACAAACGGTCAGATCGCTGCAAGAATTTTTGGGAATGGTGAATTTTTACAACCGTTTCCTCCCCCGCGCAGCTCAACTCATGCAACCCCTGTATGCTGCACTCAGAAAACAAAAACCTTCCAACGCGGTCGAATGGACCCTGGAGCGCGAAAGCGCCTTCGCGGAAGTAAAGAGTGCTCTAGCGAATGCCACATTGTTGGTTCACCCTGATCCCTCGGCCCGCATAGCGCTAACCACAGACGCTTCAGACCTGGCCATAGGGGCAGTTGTGGAACAACACATTGGCGGAACCTGGCAACCGTTAGCATTCTTTAGCAAATCTTTAAACCAAACCGAGTGCAAATACAGCACTACAGCATACAAGGGCGGCGTTTCACAGCTTTTGTAGACCATAAACCACTCACTTTTGCGATGGCTAAAATTTCAGAACCATGGTCAGGCAGGCAACAAAGACAGCTAGCTGCAATTTCAGAGTTCACCACAGACATTCGACATGTGGCAGGCAAACTTAACGTAGTAGCAGACTGCCTCTCTCGCGCTGTGACATCGCCAGAGCACGAGGAGACAGATTATACTACCTCAGCCGCAGAACTCTTCGCCAACGCGTACGCGTACGCGGCCCCAATTCACGTAGGGATAGATTACGCAGCCATGGCAGAGGAACAAAGCAGTGACGCGGACGTGCGCGCGCTCCAGTCTGGACCAACAGGGTTAAGACTGGAGGAAAGGGGTTTACGTGACGGTGTACCCCCCCTAATCTGCGACGTGTCAACCGGCCGACCTCGCCCGGTAGTTCCAGCTGCATGGCGCCGCCGCATTTTTGACTCGGCTCATTCCCTCGCGCACCCAGGGGTGCGCGCCTCGGTTAAAATGGTCGCGGAAAAGTTTGTTTGGCCGGGCCTGCGCAAAAATGTAAAGGAATGGGCAAAGACTTGCATGTCTTGCCAACGCGCCAAAATACACAAACACACAAAAGCTCCTCTAGAGCCCTTTCGAATCCCAGCCAGGAGGTTTGACCACGTTCATGTCGACCTCGTGGGACCACTACCTTCGTCTCAAGGTTTCACACACCTGTTAACAATGATAGACCGTACTACGCGCTGGCCGGAGGCGGTCCCTTTGGCGTCAACCACAGCCGCGGAAGTCGCTCGCGTTTTTTTAACAAACTGGGTGGCACGTTTCGGCGTCCCATCGGACATCACGTCCGATAGGGGACCTCAATTTGTCTCAGAACTGTGGTCAGCCATGTCCAGCAGCTTAGGAGCGACAATTCACCGCACCACCGCGTATCACCCTCAGGCTAATGGGTTATGCAAGCGTTTTCACAGATCTTTAAAGGCCGCCCTCAGGTCCTCACTAACGGATACAGATTGGGTGAATAAACTTCCCTGGGTTTTATTAGGGTTGCGTTCTGCGCCTAAAGAGGATCTAGACGCCTCCCCAGCAGAATTAGTTTTTGCACAACCTCTCAGACTCCCAGGTGAGTTCTTACCAGAGCATCCAGAGCCTGGGCATCTTCCAGCCTTGGGGCCCTTAAGCAGCACCGGACCGGACACGCTCCCCGGACCGGCACATCACTCTTTTCCACGGGTTTTTGTCCCCCAAGCTTTAAAAAACGTCGAGTTCGTTTTTGTTAGACACGAACCTTTAAAATCAACCCTCCGTCCACCATACGACGGACCATTCAGAGTGCTGGAACCTGGTGATAAGCATTTTGTGCTTGATTTAGGGGACAGAAAAGAAACAGTCAGCATTGACAGACTTAAACCTGCCTTCTTGTTGAGCGACGAGCCTGCACGGGTGGCGAGAGCACCTCGGCGGGGTAGACCCCCCAAGAAAAAAAACTCAGCCCCCCTGCAGGGAACAAATAACCACTCTCCTCCCCAAGCTGCAGATTCCTTACAGGATGGTCCCACCAGGACGCCAAAGTGGACCTACAGCAGATTCGGGAGAAGATTAAAACCCAGACGGCACAGGGACTGATGCAAAATTGACAAAGAGTTGTTAACTATGTTATCAGATTGTGCCGTGACAGTTTTAAGGCTGATTTGTGACATTACTATACTGTTGTTGTTACCACTGAATCTTCTACAGGATCATGACTGCTGGAAAGATTTTTTTCCTTGTTTTCCCTGTCAAGATGTTTAACAGTATAATATGTCATAGAGATTATCTTAAACTGTAAACTTAATTTGATTGTCCTTTTCTTAGTCATTTGGGGGGGGCTGTGGCTTATATTAATCATATATTCCATACCTACATATGTATAGACATATTAGAATGTTTAGTGATTACATATGTGGAATGACCTCACGCCTCAGAACAGGACAAGAGGTCTCAACCACCGGCGAGGATCAAAGAACAGACTGAGTCGCAGCGGTGGAGACCGGCTCGAACTTCCTGACCACCCAGGGTCAGGTGGAGGAGATGGAGGACAATGGAGGGGGATTATGTTAATGCGGGATGCCAGCTTTGATATGCAATATCTTTTGTTGAGTGTGGGTATAAGTATGAAGGTCTGACTGCGCTCGACCTCGTGATTCTGCTTCTGCATCGAGATGAGACATGTTTGGGAGGTGAAGCTGATAATAAATCTTGATTTATAAAATCACATCGCTTCTTCATTTCAAGCTCCCTACAGGTTATGCTGACTGTTAATCTGAATGGTGCGCATGAAAACGCTTATTCCGAAGGTTGGGTAGAGAATATGTTTACTGCGCATGTCTGTACTCCAGCCACATGTCGACGTGACATATTTCCGCTTTAACGGGAGTAAAACAAAACTGGTCTGTATCGTCCTGCTGTCTCCCTCTGTTCGTCATATGCAGAAGTATGTACTTGTAGCTTCATTCCAGAGACCAGCAGAAGCAAAAGTACAGTCTGAATAACACAATACAGGTCCATTTCAAAAAGAGAAAGACACAAAGTCGGGCTTGTTTACACCGGAAGTTGCTCTATCCCTGTGCTCTTGCAATCCTGGAATTTCCCCATTGTGGGACTTATAAAGGCTTATCTTATCTTATCTTTTTCTTCTGCTATTTTTGAAATGTTGACGTGCGCATGTCAAAATGATTTAGTTCATTCAAACGTGTGACACATGGAAAACCACGTCCTAATCAGATCAGCTTTTTCACGATCCATGTAAACAGTAAAATTCTAATCGGAATTGTAATCAGATTGAAGAAATTTTGCCCATGTAACCGTGGCTAATGTTACTGTGGAGTTAGCTTAGCGACTCTGGCTAAGCTAGTCTACCGCATTAGTCACTGCTTCAACAGGGAGAGGTCGACAGATCAGCCATCACTCATTCTGGGTTATTTCTGTGCTTAATAATAACAATAATAATATATTTTATTTGTATAGCACTTTCCAAGGCACTCAAAGATGCTTTGCATTAAAAAAAAGGTTAAAATTAAAGATTAAAAGCAAGTTTGAACAGGTGGGTTATGAGTAATGATTTGAAGTAGTTTAAGTCTGTGCAGTCATGGATGTGTTGGGGGAGAGAGTTCCAGAGGGAGGGGGCGGCGATGGTAAAGGCTTTGTCCCCCTAGGTTCTGTGCTTGGTTCTGTGTGATGGAGAGAGGACGTTTGCATCAGAGGAATGGAGGTTGTGTGTGTGTGTGTGGGGGGGGGGGGGGGGGGAGTGCCGGAGCAACAGGTCCCTGAGATAGGAAGGGGCCTGGTGATGGAGGGCTTTAAAGGTGAGGAGAAGGACTTTGAACTGTATGCGTTGTGAGATTGAGAGCCAGTGGAGGTTCTGGAGGACACAGGCAGCTGAGTTCTGAATGTACTGAAGTTTCTGGAGGACTTTGGATGATGAGCTGTAGGGAATGCTATTGCAATAGTCGAGTATGGATGTGATAAATGTGTGTATGAGGGTTTCAACGGTGGAGAACTGATTGAACTCCAGGGATCAGTCTTTCTTGCACCACACACCCCTGTCCCCAATAATGTTTTATTTGGGCTTTTATATTCACATTGAGCCAATTTTACATTAGTTAGCTGAGCTATAAGCTAACATGCTAACATTAGCCTCAAGTAAGGCATCAATCAAAGATCTCAAAAGTAACGGAAGAGGAAGGGTGGAGTGACCTGGAGCTCATTATTATTTAAAGAAACGTGCTGAAATAAGAAATTGTGAGGAAGTCTGCTTAAGCTGGGTAGAAAGTTATGCTGCAACAATTAAGCCCTGATGCATTTTGATCAAAGCATGTCATAGACTTGGAACTAGAGGTGCAAGTTATCGATTAATTCATTAATCATTAGTTGATTGACCTTATCGATCAATTAACGATTAAGTGATAAACTGTAATTTTCCTGAGAATCTGAATTTCCCACGGTAAAATACAGCCTTTCTATCTACTGTTTTTTTGATATACTCAACAAAATCTGAACATCATATTCCTCAATGATTTATTGTACCATTTTGCATTTTTTTACTACAGACAATGGCATTTTCAAGATTCATTCCAGATTCAAGATTGTATTATCAATACTACTATACGTGCAGGAAATACGGGAGAATTGAAATGGCGTTTCTCTCTGTCTTCATTGGTGTGCATAATATGAAAGGAAAAGGAAAAAGGCTGGAAAAAAGAAAACAACAACAACAGCAGTCTGTGTACAGTAATGCAACCCGTAGTGCAAATGGCGACAAGAAAGACCCTGACCTCCCATAGTGCAAATAGAGATAAACCATTAATGATGATAAAACCCAGCAATTCTATATACAGACAACTAGAGATGAATACCCGTAATTGCAGTTCCATGCGGTAGTGTAGGTCCAGATAGTAACAGATAGGACTGCAAGTAATCAGTATTGCAGTGACAGACAGACAGCAGCAGATATGGCATTTGTGCAAATAGTTGCGGTTAATGTACAAATTTTGTTGTTTAACAAATTTTGCACTGTTTAGTGTGTACTATGTGTTGGTGCATCTCAGTAAATTAAAATGTCATGATTTATAATTTATTTTTAAAACTACAGTATAACCAGGACTTCCGGTGTGGACACCATGGTGGTAGCAGCTTAACGCTGAAGCTCCCAGATCCCATCCGTGAAAATACCATGAAAATCAGATTTAACGGATTTATGGAAGAGTGAAAATCAAAAGACAAAGTCATTATGCCTAAAGGAAAACAGAAGAGATCGACAGTTACCAGGCCAAGACACGCATCGGCCGGAGAATCTGACCTCGAAGACAACAACCACTCGGAAATAGAGGAGCAAAATGAGGCTAGTAACACGGCTAGCTTAAAAACGATACTTCAAGAATTAAGAGAATTTTGCCGAGAGTGTTGGGCCGAATTTCGTGAACTTAAAGACGAAATAAAAAGGACAAACAACAGAGTGGACTAGGCTGAGGCCCGAATCATGGAAGAAGAGGAAAGAATAAAAGGGCTGGAAGAAACCACGCTGGAATTACTCAAACGACAGACAAGACTCGAGGCTAAGCTAACCGACCTGGAAGGAAGACTAAGAAGGGACAACATAAGAATTCATGGTCTGAAAGAAGGAGTCGAGGATGGTTTCACCACAATGGCTGCATGCGTGGAAACCATACTGAGAGAGAAGTTGGAAATTCCCCAATCCACCGATTTGAAAATAGAAAGGGCGCACCATTCATTAGCCCCTAGGCCATCGGCGGAAGCCCCCCGCGATTGGTGGTGGTGAAGTTTTCCAACTTCAGAACAAAAGAAGAGGTTTTGAGACTGGCTTGGCAGAAAAAAGGATTTATGCACCAAGAAAGAAAAGTTTTTGTGGAGCATGACTACGCCCCAGAGGTCCTTAAAAGGCGTCGGGAATACAACGATGCCAAAAAGGTACTAAGAGAGAAAAAACTGCCCTTTCAAACTCCATTTCCGGCAAAGCTGAGAGTTTTTTACGGGGAAGAGACGTGTCTCTACAACTCGGCAGAAGAAACACCCAGGGATATGGCGAGAAGAGGGCTCCTGGTAACGGTGTATAAACCCGCAGCAGACCCGACCGAAAGAATCAAGGATCAAACGTGGTGCACACAGAAACCCTCAAAATCCACGGGCCAGCAGCGGGTAACCCAGCGCCAGGGCTATAAGGAAAAACTGAACGCTTTCAGGAGGGAATAACGATATTTTTAGTCAATCTGCACATCCAAACCTCCTCCTACAAGGTAACAAACATTAAAGGAGATGCAGAATCAGCAAATATGAAGTGGTAAAACATTTCATGGAACAGTCATAATATTAGAAACAAATAGGCCTAAGTCTCAAAAAAAAAAACTTGTTAAAATAGAAATGTGACAATGAACCACATGAACTCTCCACACTAACAAATACTGTATTAACGTGATTGTTTGTTGTGATGGTGGTGGGAGGTTGCGCACAATTTCATAGGGTATAGGCATAAAAAAACCCCAATCATTACAAGTTCGGATTGGGATCTGAAATTCACGTTAAAAACATGGGACAACTTACAGGGGTAAGAGAGGGCCCTCAACACGTAACAGAGTTTGAGGAATTTCCCTCAGAGCCAACACACCAGCAAGGCTCTTCTAAGGTCACTAAAAAGACCTCAGCTCAGGAAGATCTTTTGACAGTTTTTTGTTTTAAAGTTTTATATGCTATGTTCTTAATGTTTTTTATGTTCTTAATGTTCTTTCAGTTTCTGAGTAGCATAAAAGAGGGCCACTACACTGTTATACTAAATAAGACAATACAATGGAGAAACAGGGTGTAACCAAAATAATCTCATATAATGTAAAAGCGATCCTGAATCCAGTCAAAAGATCCAAGATTCTTGGCAAAATGAAAAAAGACAAAGCAGGAATAATATTTTTACAGGAAACCCACCTAACAGACTTGGAGCACACTAAACTTAATAGACAAGGGTTTAAACTGATCTCTTCATCCTCATATAAGTCAGGGAGGAGGAGGGGGGTAGCGACATTGATCTCAACCAAAATTATGTTTGAAAAAAATTCAGAACACAAAGATAAAGAAGGAAGATTTAGCATGGTACTTGGTCGGCTAGAGGGAGAAGATATCACCCTGCTGAGTGTATATGCACCTCCAGGGGCTAACTGGAAATTTTATAAAAATGTATTTGACCTAATGATAACTAAAGCCAAAGGTTTAGTGATATGTGGTGGAGACTTCAATCTAAGACTGAACCCATACTGGGATGCATCAGGTAATTCTCCGCATCAAAATAACACTCAAAGTAGAAAAACTCGGATGCTACTAAAAGAAATGGGAATCTGTGACGTGTGGAGGGAACTCAACCCCAGTGTAAAAGATTATACATTTTACTCAGCACCACATTCATCATACTCAAGGACTGACTATTTTTTTATGTTTAATAGAGACATTGGAAGAGTAAAAACATGTAAAATAGGACTGATGGATCTCTCTGACCACAGTCCGATCTATATGGACTTAAATATCCAAAAATACACAAATAATACATTTTCTTGGAGGTTAAATTCAAATGTGCTGAAAGGACCACTGAAAGATGAATTGGAATCAGATATTCTCAGATATTTGGAAGAAAATGATAATGAAGAAGTATCCCCTTTAATACTGTGGGACGCATGCAAAGCTGTAATAAGGGGAAAGATTATCGCAAAACTGGCAACCCAAAAGAAACTGAGACAAGAAAAACTAATCACATTAGAGTCAGAACTTAAGAAACTAGAACAAGAGCACAAAGACAACACTCATTCTAATGACTCGCTCAAAATTAAGGAAATAAAAAAAGAAATAAACGAGATATACACAATAGAAATTCAGAAGAAACTTACATTTCTGAAACAAAAATATTATGAAACAGGTAGCAAATTGGCAAAATTACTAGCCTATAAATTGAGGAAACAACAAACGGAGAGAGCAATCTACAAAATCAGAGATCCAGTATCAAAGGAAATAAAATTTAGAATTCAGGAAATTCTTAAAAGTTTCGAGAATTACTACAACAACTTGTACTCCCCCAAAAAACACAAAGACACATCTGAAGCCTTCCTAAATACATTAAATCTTCCCCAACTTACTGAGTCACAAAATAAAAAACTACTGGCAGAAATACAACCTAAAGAATTAGAAAAAGCAATTATGAAACTTAAAGCTAACAAATCCCCAGGAGCAGATGGTTATACAGCAGAGTGGTACAAAACCTTTAAACAGCAACCATCTCCTCTCCTCCTGAAAACATTTAACTATGTCCTCCACACTGGGGAAATCCCCCCTCCTGGAGAGAAGAGGTCATTGCAGTCATACCTAAACCTGAAAAGGATAAATTAGACTGCTCCAACAACAGACCAATCAGTGTGTTAAATCAGGACTATAAACTTTTTACCGCTATCCTTGCCAAAAGGTTAGAAAACATACTGACAGACTTAATTCATTTAGACCAAACAGGTTTTATAAGACAAAGACAGACACAAGATAACATTAGACGCACTTTACACATAATTCATCATATAAAAAAATATAATTTAAATGTCGGTTGACTGATCTTTCCTATATAGAATCTTATCCAGTTTCAACTTTCATATCAACTTCATTAGAACTATCAAATCAAATCAAATCAAACTTTATTGTCATATTGCTGTACATACAACTGCAGTGCAGGCAAGATGAAATTGCGTTTCTCTCGGCATCCATATAAGAAGCAGCATGATTTAAGACACACTCCCACATAGCTCCACCCCCCACCCCCACCCCCCCATCCATTCACACATCCCTGAGACATACTTGGGGAAAAAGAATAACTAACTATAATATACAAAATGTCCGTAGGTGCAGTAGTGTGTATGAGAGATTCCGGGTCAACTGTTCAGCATCCTGACAGCTTGTGGAAGGAAGCTGTTAATCAGTCTGGTGGTTCTGCCTCTGATGCTCCGGAATCGTTTACCAGATGGAAGAAGTTCAAAGTGTTTATGCAGAGGGTGAGAACGGTCCTTGACAATGTTCAGTGCCCTGCTCCTACAACGGTTCTGAAAAAGTTCTTGGACAGAGGGGAGGGAGACTCCAATTACCCTCTCCGCCCCCTTGACTATCCTCTGCAGGGCTTTTTTGTCTGACATACTGCAGCTGGAGTACCATGTAGCAATGCAGTACGTCAGAACACTCTCCACCACACCTCCGTAGAAGGTCCTGAGGATGCAGATGGGGAGAGAGGCCTGTTTGAGTTTCCTCAAGAAGTGCAGTCTCTGCTGAGCCCGCTTCCTGATCTCCAAGGAATTCTTGCTCCAGGTCAGGTCCTGCGAGATCTGCACTCCGAGGAACTTGATGTTCTCTACTCTCTCCACTAAACGGCCGCCGATGCTGAGGGGGACGTGCTCAGGCTGTGACCGCCGGAAGTCGATAATCATCTCCTTCGTTTTTCCATGTTGAGCACCAGATTGTTCTCCCTGCACCAGCCCTCCAGGTCTCTCACTTCTTCCCTGTACATTGATTCCTCATCCCTCTGAATAAGTCCCACCGCCGTGGTGTCATCTGCAAACTTAATAATCTGGTTCCCCTCGTGTCTGGATACACAGTCATGTGTTAGAAGTGTAAACAACAGTGGACTGAGTACACAGCGTGACAGAGTTGGAGATGTTGTTTCCAACCCGGACAGACTGAGGTCTCTCAGTCAGGAAATCCAGGATCCAGAGACATGTGACGGTGTTCAGACCGAGAAGGAGTAATTTCTCCATCAGTCTCTGGGGAATAATGGTGTTGAATGCTGAACTGAAATCAATGTACAGGAGTCTGGCGTAGGTGTCTTTCTGGTCCAGGTGGGTGACGACAGAGTGTAGGGTGGTGACTATAGCATCCTCCGTGGAGCGGTTTGAACGATATGCAAACTGGAGCGGGTCGTGTGATGCAGGGAGGCAGGCTGTAATGTGTGGCTTGACAAGCCGTTCAAAACACTTCATCACAATTGGTGTCAGTGCAACAGGACGATAGTCATTCAAACAGGACACCACTGGTTTCTTTGCCACCGGTACAATGATAGAGGTCTTGAAGCATCTGGAAACGATGGTCTGACTCAGGGAGATGTTATAAATGTCAGTCAGGACATCCGCCAACTCGCTCGCGCAGTCTCGGAGCACACGTCCCGGAATGTTGTCTGGACCTGCAGCTTTGCGTGGGTTGACTCTGGTTAGGGTTCTCCGTGTGTCCGCTGTGTTGATGGTAAAAGCTGGTCCGACCGATGGTGGGTATGGGCCAGCCCTCCCTCTGATTGTCGAGTTTGATGCTTCAAAACGTGCAAAGAAGTCGTTAAGCCTGTCTGGAAGCGAAGCGTCGTCATCATCGACCCCCTGCCTAGACTTAAAGCCCGTCAGTGTCCGAACTCCCTGCCACATCTGCTTGGTGTTCCTAGTGTCACAGAGGTGTCCCTGGATTTTCTCCGCATAGGCGCGCTTTGCCGCCTTAATTCCCTTTGAAAGCACAGACCTGGCTGAGCGGAGGGCGATCCTGTCCTTTGCTCTGAAGGCTGCATCTCTGGCTGTAAGCAGCGAGCGCACCTCTGCAGTCATCCAGGGCTTATGATTACCCCGCATAGTGATGGTCTTCACTGTAGTGAAATCCTCTGTGCACTTCGCGATGTAGCTGGTGACCGTATCAGCATACTCCTCCACATCTGTTTTGTCTTCCTGGGAGGCTGCTATTTTGAAGACCTTCCAGTCTGTGTGCAGAAAACAGTCTTTCAGTGCAGAGGTTGCACTCTCTGGCCAAATCCTGATTTGTTTCACTGCTGGCCTGCTGCGCTTCAATAAAGGTTTGTAGGCAGGCAGCAGCATCACGGACATGTGATCAGAACGGCCGAGATGGGGGGCGGGGTATCGCTTTATATGCATCTGTGTTTGTGTACACTAAGTCCAACATATTCTCTCCTCTGGTCTTAAAGTCTACACATTGTTTAAACTTGGGGAGCACAGTCTTTAGGCTGGTGTGGTTAAAATCCCCCGCAACCACCACAAAACTGTCCGGGTGTGAAGTTTGGATTTCACTGATCGCATTGTGCAGTACCCTCAGTGCCTTCTTAGCATTAGCTTTAGCATTAGGGCTCGGCGCTATGTAAACACCAGCTACAAACACGTTGCTGAATTCCCTCGGCAAATAATAAGGCCGACAATCTACAATAAGGAACTCCGCCAACGTAGAGCAGTGTTTAGACACTAACGTGGCATTAACGCACCAGTTCTTGTTAACATAGATGCATAGCCCCCCCCCCCCCGGCTCTTACCGGAGCTCGCCGTTTCCCTGTCGGCACGGAACATCGCCATATCTTCCAGTTGAATGGCCTCGTCAGGAATGTTGCCGTGGAGCCATGTCTCAGTAAAAACAAACACACAGCAGTCCCTCCACTCTCTACGGGTTTCTCTCAGCAGACGCAGTTCGTCCACCTTGTTTTCGAGGGCGCGGACGTTAGAGAGAAGAAGCGACGGTACCGCTGGTCTGGGGGGTTAGCCTTTAGCCTAGCATGGATCCCGGCCCTTTTTCCTCGCTTTTGCTTGTGTTCGCTCCGCTTCTGCTTCCTCCTCTCTCGGGTAGCTTCCAGCGGGGACTCCGCCAGAATTCCATGCTGGCGTAGAATGTCCAAATCACAACGATCGCTGCGATTCTTGCAGCGTGCAGTACCTTGATGTTTAATAAGGTCTCACGGTTGTAAGTTTTACAGAATGTACGTCTGGGATGATCAAAACACTCAAAACTCTCACACTCGCTGATGCCAAGAGGGGCCGCTGCGTCCGAGCGCGCTGCCACCATCTTTATGTTCCAGGCATTATATAAAAAACCAACAGCTAAAATAAGGATTAACGGTAAATTATCATCATCTTTTGAACTGGAAAGAGGATGTCGTCAGGGCTGCCCCTTGTCTCCACTGCTCTTTGCAATCTTCATAGAACCTCTAAGTCAATGGATAAGACAATCAAAAAATTCAAGGTAATTACACTTGGTCAGAAGGAACATAAAATAGCACTCTTTGCTGATGACATTTTAATATACCTGGGGCAGCCGGACACCTCTTTTCCAGAACTAATCTCAGTTTTTTCAGAGTATGGAGAGTTATCGGGGTATGAATTAAACATGCATAAAACCCAAATTTTAACATTCAACTATAACCCAAATCAATATTTACTAAGCAAATTCAAAACTAACTGGGAGATGGAATCTATGAAATATCTGGGGGTCAATATCCCGAAACAGCTCAACAAAATTATAAGACTAAACTATGATCCACTGATGACAAAAATAAAATCTGATCTAGCAAGATGGAATATGATACCATTCTTGGGTACTGCACAAAGAATTGAAGCAGTCAAAATGAATATACTTCCACGTCTTCTATACCTTTTCCAAACAATACCGGCAGAACCTCCCAAAAAAACATGGCAAGAACTGAACAGAAGGATCTCAAGACTCATATGGCAGGGCAAGAGACCAAGAATCAGATATAGAACCCTACAGCTAAACAAAGACAATGGTGGGCTCGTGCTGCCAAATATCAGGGACTATTTTAAAGCTGCACAAATTAAAACTTTAGTAGAGATATGTAACCCAGTCTACACTGCACAATGGAAGGAGATAGAATGCCAAATAACAAGTGACATTCCCCTACAGGCGATAACAGGGAATAATGCCTTACCTAAACTTTTGAATAACACTAACCTGTGGATAGAGACCCCGCTAAAAATTTGGTTTAAGATAGTCAGAGAGAATCAAACTAAAGAACCCTATCGATTATTGCAATGGATTTCCTATGATCAGGATTTTACTCCTAATAAAAGAGACACTAGATTTAAAAAGTGGAAAGAGAACGGACTGATAAAATATTACGATTTTTTTAAAGGGCAAACTTTAAGAAGTTTCGAAGATTTGAAAAAACAAGGTCTAGTAAATCAAGACCTTTACAGGTTCTTTCAGCTTAGACACCACATAAACAAAATACTTAAAAAGGAGGATTTGGAAAGGGCCCAGTCAGGTGTTCCAAAGGTTTTCTTAATGGCATAATAAAGGGATCCCAGGGATCAGATACATTTCTAAAATATACCATGGTCTTCAAGATTTAAAAGGAGACAACACATCATATATAAAAGAGAGATGGGAAAAAGAGGGGAATTTCACTTTACAACTGAAAATATGGGAAAAGCTAAATAAACAACAATGGAAAAGTACTTCATCCCTGCTGTGGAGAGAATTTGGATGGAAAAATTTGGTAAGATTTTTCAGAACACTTGCACAAAACAAATTTACTCGTAAAGGGTTGAATTGTTGGCACTTGTGTGGTGAAAAAACAGCAAATCATTTTCATGTGTTTTGTTCATGCCCAGTTATCCACCAATATTGGACCAATGTACAGACAATATTGGGGGAAATATTCAAAGTAACAGTTCCCTTTTTTTTGTAACTTTGTATTTGGGTTTACTACCGGAATCACTGGAAAGACGAGGAGAAAAATACTTATTCACTGTTTTAATACTGGCAAGTAAAAAAGCTCTAACAAAAAAATGGATGTCGAAAGACTGTCCTGCACCTGAAGATTGGATTAACGTAATTCAGGACATTTATTTGATGGAAAAGTTGACATTTGCAATGAGACAGGACATGGATGGGTTCTTGTACTTTTGGCAACCCTGGAACGCATATGTGTCTTCCACCAGATCTAATCTTGCACAAACACCATTTCAATAATGGCACCTCTCTTTGTTCCAACGCTACTCAGATGCTCTTTTTTTTTTTTAATTTTTCTTTTCTTTCACTTCAAAAAAAGGGTGTTGTAATAATTTTTTTCCAATGTTGTCAAACAAAGGGGAATATGTGATGAAAATGTAAACAATGCAATGCTGTAATGACATGTATACCCTTTACAAAAACTTAAATAAAAAAAAACTACAGTATAACCAATATCATAAAATTTATTCACAAAGGTTTGAATTACTTCACTTTGTATAATGGGCAGCTCGGTGGGGCAGTGGTTAGCACTGTGGAAGCACAGTAAGAAGGTCATGGGATCAATTCCACCCCTAACCATCATGGGTTCGATCCCACCCCCTGACCATCGGTGACCCTTCTGTGTGGAGTTTGCATGTTCTCCCCGTGTCTGCGTGGGTTTACCCCGGGTATTCTGGTTTCCTCCCACAGGCCAAAAACATGCAGGTTAAGTTAATTGGAGACTCTAAAGTGGCCCTAGGTGTGAATGATGAAGGGATTGGCGCCGCACCTTGGCTGCCTCATCCATCCAGGTGGATGCCCTGTAATTTCCCTCTGGGATTAATAAAGTATACCAAAAAAATATAGATATCAAAGCTTATCTTTTTTAGTTATATTACAAAAAAATTAACTTTCACAGTGTTTACTGTTTTAACAGGAAAATAAATTGTGAGCTGCTTCATCTGTTGCATATTAAACATTATACCCCGGAAATCCAGGAAAATCCAGTACGATCTGGCCTCCCTCTGTTATCTGAATAGTGTTACACACACTACTTGACAGCTTAATGACCCTGCAAGTGATGTGGGTCAGTTGGGCCACTTCTCTTCAGCGGACATTTGAATAAGAAAACGTGGATAAACACACGATGAAGTAGGTGTCACTGTTACAACGTCACAGCACAGCAACAGAGTGGAAATGAATCAGAAGGCTATCTGTCATTATTTTGACCGATTGAATTGATTTCAAAGCTGTAGCAGACAAATTTGTGTGCCACAATTACACAAATATTATAGCAGCTGAGAGTGCGAGGTTTCGTTTAAGAGCATATTTTCATTTACTCCCCAGGAGTCTGCAGCAGCTCTCTGACCATCTCTGGCTGTTGTGAAGCCGACGTTGGGCATGTTGTTCTGCTCTTTTTCTTTAATTTTGATTGAAAGGTGGCAACGGGTGACCATATACACGCCCAACTAGACGACGACACCACTACATTTTATAAATAAATTCTCATTGAAGAGGACTGCTGAATTATCAATTCATTGACAGCTAATGTAATTTAGTCCACTAAATTCTCATCAACAGTTAATCTAAAGTCAATTAATCATCAATAACCTTACTTGGAACTATGTCTACAGAAGGGGTAAGAGAAATAATCATTTTCCCATGCATCTCAATGTGGACGTGAATGATTCTGAACTGATGCACAAATGTCAAGATTCTGATTATTAAATGTTATTAATAACATAATTAATTTGTCCGGAACAAAAAAGTCAGCAGCCGGAACGAAAAAGTCAGCACCCGGACCTGCCCAGACTCTTTATGGCATGACACAAAGCAAACAAAATGGCGGAATGGAGTACTGGATTGGGACCCTCTTCATTAAAAGCAAACGTATAGCGGTACTTCGGCTTTTATGAAGTCGAAGGGAAAAAGAGACTTGGACAAGAGCCACGCCACATGTAAGCTCTGTCCAACCAAACTAAAATATCTTGGAACCACGACAAGCATGCAAAACCATTGCTGTGTTCAAAATGTTCACTCCTTCCCCATATAGTGTACTATATAGTGAATCAGTCATTTTGTAGTGCTGTTCAAAATCTTAACTGAAAATTTCATTCACAATATAGTACACTCAAAATATCCCACAATGCATTTTGAAAAGTAGTGTACAACGGATGGTCACTACATTAGCCAATATATCCCATAATGCAATGCGCAGCCCACGGAGCAGTCAGAGAGCTTCACATCACAACATAAACTACCTTAAGGTATTTATATTTATTAATTCAGCAAAAACGATTTGATTTAATACATTTTTACTACAAATTACATGCAGGTATTCATTTTTTACCACCGTTACTGTCTGTCTGTTACGTTTTACTGTCTCACCAAGATGACGTCATTAACCGCACCGTGAAAACAAGCCCAGTAGTGTCCAAAATCTGTTAATTTTATTGTTATATTGAGTTTACTATATAGTCCACGATATCTAAATTCACTATATAGCGAGTAGGGAGGGAGGGAGTGAGTGAACATTCCGAACACAGCCTATATCACATGTTTTCACCCGGTGACCGGAGAGAAATGGCCACCAGATAGCAGTCCTCTGGTTGGCGGCCAACCAGAGGACCATTGAACATGCAATATGAAAACGTCCATACAACTCGGAAAGGGTAAAGTGAATTACAAAATCTATTGCCGTTTTTATTGCCAAGGATTTACGCCCGTATTCCTTTGTCAAGAACCAGGGCTTTCACGCTATGATGTGCACTGTAAAGGGGAAGTACAGTACAATGTTGTAATATTTTGTGTAAAGCTGTGGGAAAGATTTTTCCAACACCAACAAGTGTGCACACACACACGCGCGCACACACACACGCTACTCACAAAAAGTTAGGGATATTCGGCTTTCTGGTGAAGTTTCAGGATGCACCTAAAATGTACTATTAACCTTTACAGGTGAACTTAATTTGACCTTCTCTAACCTTTTGAATGCACATGTCCAGCTGTTCAATGTTTCAGTACTTTTTGCATAACTTGCTGTTCTCTAACAAGGTACTTAACGGCAAAATTCACAACAGGTGTTTGACCCATGAATACAATTCAATTCAATTCTCAATTCAACTTTATTTATATAGCGCTATATCACAATAACAGTCATTTCATAGCACTTTCAAATGTAGGGAAAACCCCACAATTGCAGAAAGACCCCAGCAATCAGATGATCCCCTGTGAGCAAGCACTTAGTGACGGTGGAGAGGAAAAACTCCCCATTTAACAAGAAGAAACCTCTAGCAGAACCAGGCTCAGGGAGGGGCAGTCATCTGTTGCGACTGGCTGGGGGGTAAAGAGAGCAAACATTAACGGAGAGAAGCCAAGTACATTATTGGAGGTCACCCAGCAGTCTAAATCTATTAACAGCAAAACGGGGGGGGGGGGGGTATGAGACACAAGATCCCTCCCTAATCGTAGGCTATATTGAAGAGGAAGGTTTTACCCTATTCTTAAAAACAGAGATCGAGTCCTACTCCCGAACCCAGATTGGTAACTGGTTCCACAGGAAAGGAGTTTGATAGCAGAAGGCTCTGCCTCCCATTGTACTTTTGGAGATTCTAGGTTTTACAAGTAATCCAGCATTTTGGGAGCATAGTGCTTTGTTAGGGTGATAGGGTAATATCAGGTCTTTTACATAAAAGGGGCCTGATTATTAAGAGCTTTGTAAGTGAGAAGAAGGATTTTAAACTTAATTCTAAACTCTATGGGAAGCCAATGAAGGGAGGCCAGAACCGGAGAGATATGATCTCTCTTTCTAGTACCTGTTAAAACTCTTGCAGCAGCATTTTGGATCAACTGAAGACTTTTTAAAGATATTTTAGGACAACCTGATAATAACGAGTTACAATAATCTAATCTAGAGCTAACAAAAGTGTGGATCAGTTTCTCAGCATCATTCAGAGACAAGATGCTCCTAATCTTGGCAATATTGCGCAGATGATAGAAGGCAGTCTTAGAAAAAAATTTAATATGTGAATTAAAAAACAGATCTTGATCAAAAATAACTCCAAGGTTCCTCACAGAACTATTCAGAGTAAGAGTAGCGGCATCCAAATTAAGAGTATTTCTAAGGTTTTTTGGACCAACAAGAATGACTTCAGTCTTATCTGGGTTTAATAGCAGAAAATTACAAGTCATCCAAGCTTTGATTTCCTTAAGACAGGCATCTAACTTGGCTAATTGATTACAATCATCGGGCTTCATTGACAGGTATAATTGTGTGCCATCTGCGTAACAATGAAAATGTATACAGTGCTTTCTAATGATGTTGCCTAACGGAAGCATACAGACGTGGACAAAATTGTTGGTACCCCTCTGTTAATGAAAGAAAAACCCACAATGGTCACAGAAATAACTTGAATCTGACAAAAGTGGTAATAAATAAAAATTCTATGAAAATAAACTAATGAAAATCAGACAATGCTTTTGAATTGTGGTTCAACAGAATTACTTTAAAAAACAAAGTCATGAAACAGGCCTGGACAACAATGATGGTAAACCTGTCATATCCGGCTCTAGGGAGCCGGGCAATCAGAGCCAGGGACAAGCCAGTGAGTCGAGATGGTTTATTTTGGGTAAGGGATAAGGGATGAGGAGAGCACAGATACTCATGCAGAGGTACACTCACAGGTTGCACAGCGCAGAGGTAAGCAGCTCGTACCGGACGTGGGGGTAGCAAGACGTACATCCTCACAGCGGGATACAAACACAGGAATGCTGCAAGAGGAGTATAAGCTGACACCAGACGAAGGGGCTTCAGCTTAGCAATGTGTTTATGTCGCAGCCCCGAGTCATCGAGGCTGCTCCTATTTATCCTCATTGGCAGCGCCCCAGCTGATGAAGACTAATTGGCCCCAGCCGTCCATAATGCTGCCAGCTGGGGCCAGCTGAGACGCCGCTCAATGGGAGGCAGGGATGAGGGAAAACATGGGCTCAGTGCCGAGACGGCATCTCAACCCATGGTGACAGAGCCCCTCCCTCAAGGTCGGGCTCCTGAATGACCAGGAACATCCCAGCCCCCCCCCCCACCTAGGGTGGGAGGAAGGGAGGCAGGACTGGAGGGGAAGAAGCCAAGGGAAGGACAACACCAATGGGGCAATGTAGGGTGGCAGGGAAAAAAACCAAATACAGTACTGAACAAAACAGGGAATAATCAACCCAGGTTCGAATGGGGAGAAGAACTGGGTCAGCACACCGGTTACACACTACTCAGAGAGTACCAACAATGCGTGACCCAGAGCAAGGAAACAAAAAACCACCAAAAAGGTACAGGGCAAAAATGCTGAGTATGGTTAAATAAAGGGGAACACAATACACAGCGCCAATTTAAGTACATACACAGTCACCAAGAAAAGAGAAGGTGACTGGAACAAATGGACAACTACAGAGCATGGTGTTACAGAAAACAAGGCACATGACTCTATAATGAACCAACAGGGCATAAAAAAGAAATACTGAGTGCAGGCAAAGAAAAACCCACACACACGAATATATAAATACCCACAGTCACCTAAAGAAATGAAAGTGACTGGAATAAATGGATAACTGCAGAGCATGGTCTGAAAGGAAACAAAACATAACTCTACAATGCAAAAACGGGACTAAAAACATGGTACAAAAAATAAAATGCTGAGTATGTGAGATGGAAAACACAGCACTATAAAAACATATCCACCAACAGGACAAAACATTACACCCGAGTGACCTTAATAACGATAAAAGAAAAAGTGACACCCGAGGTGTATGGCAGGCAGAGTCCAAAAATAGCCGAGATGGCTCCGGAGATCTCCCCGCCCATTGTCCAGCTGGCGAATCAGGGGAAGAGAAATGTTCGGACGGCGAACTCTGGACCCAGATCCCAGGAATCCAGTCCACCGGCAGCCGAACCAGGCTGCCCAGAGGGAAACACAGACCAGTGGGGGGAACCAGATCACCGAACCGAAAGTTTTGCGGGTCGGGTCGTCGACCCGCATCACTCAACCACCAGGACCGTTGAGACGGACGAAGGGTCAGAGCGGATCCCGGTGGAAGAGGCTCAGGGGAGAGCCGATGACGAGGGCGGCGGGCCTCAGAGAAACGGCCACCTCCTCACCGGACCTGGACAACACTGGGGCAGCACCCACGTCGGACCCCGATCGGGCCTCAGGCGAACCCACGTTGGACCCCGATTGGGTCTCGGGCGAACCCACGTTGGACACTGCACCAGAACCGACCTCCAACGTTGAACCCGGACCCTCCAGCACCACGAGGAACAGCAACTCCTCGCCGGTGACCCTGGAAGAAGGCTCAGAAGAGAAAACAGAACCGGGATCAGGATCACCGGCAGCGCCAGAACCCGGCGAGACGAGCTCAGACGCAGCGGGCGGCTGCACCCTGCTCGTCTCCCCTGGAGATAGGCTGAAGTGCTCAAAGATAAAAAGAGAGAAAAGAAAGGAGAGCACTCGCCTGATCTCGGGTTCTGACGCCGTCCAGGACTGCGAAGATCCAGGATCCGTCGTCAGGAGGTCGTTGTCAGGCTCCCATCTAGCCGCGTCGGGCCCCGCAGCCAGCACGATGGTCAGCGCAGCTTGAGATCCCTCCAGCTCAGGTAACCCCGCCGACGACCCACTCGGCGTGAAGCCAGAAGAATCTCGTCCCGCTGGACCGAACCGCTCCTCCGTGGAGACCCAGGGACGCTCAGTCGTCAGCGTAGACTCCACGCAGCAGTCAGTCCCCCTCCTCCGTCCGCAATGTAGCTGCGGAACCACAGGCCCTCTCCATATCCCACCACGTTGACCCGGAGCCGGGGACCGCTCGGCGGAGAGAGACACAGAGGATGCGGGATTAGGACTACAGGTTACAGCAGGTGGGGAGAGTTCAGGGAGCTGCGAACCCTGAACTTCTCCTCCAGGGATGTGACAGAGCAAATCATTAAGCAGGTGTGAAAAAACAATGACTTGCCTGCCCCCTGGAGGTTGAGTATCGCCTGCTGTAGTGGAATCTGCTTCTTCCTCTCCCCGCCCGGCGATAACGGAGGACCCCCCGGGAATTCGTCTGAGGGTCGCTCGCGTTGTCTCCAGCAGAGAGCTCACCAGGCCGGGATTCCAGGCACACACAGCGGTCAGGAAGCGCGTCGAGGAGGAGGGGGAAACAGCCGGGGTGAGCCAGCCCGAATGTCCAGGAATGACAGCGGGGGAACGAGGCTCAGGGGACGAGGCTGTAGAATCTCCACACTGACGAGGCGAAGGGATGACAGCTGCGTGGGAGGAACGGTCCTGACGATGACCCAGAACTGGATCCGGACGAGGTTCGTGCAGAGGTGACTCGGCGATGTGATGACGACTACTCCCAGGGAACGAAGCGAGGGGGAAACCCAGGATTCGCCGCTCCAGATCGGAGATCGAGACGACGGAGGCGTCGAGCACGGGAAAGCTTCGTAGCCCTGAAGTCCTCACCATCAATCTCACTGCCGCCGCCACATGCCTGAAGGTGGTGACAGGAAACACAGTAGAGCTCGCGACAGCCACTCGACCCCGGACATAACTGCTGTCAGCTGCGGCTCCTTGAAGGGAATCCCGAGTGACGTAGCGCAGGTCGGGGGAAGTCCTCTGGTTGGCGCGAACTCCCGGACTGGAATAGCGGCAGGAACGGGACTCCGAAGCGGGGAAAGACGTCGCCCACTTCGACTCCCTGCCGGGATTTCCATCCACCCCGTGGAGCTTCTCTTGCTGTGTACCTGCAGCGTCTATCCTGGCACTGTCCTCCAGATGGTACAGAGAGTGAGGGTGACAGTCCAGGAGTTCCTCAGCACGGCCCGGATGCCAGCGTCTCGCGTTGGAGGCGTCGTGCAGGGTGAAGAACGTCCCGTCGACAGCCTCCGAGATGGACCTCAGCTCGTCGCCCTGGCGCCGGAAGTGACTCCTGGGAAACGGCATGCTAGCAGCGCTGACACCCGGACAGAAAGGTACATTTCCACAGCGACTCACGGCCGCCGGCAACTCTTCTGGCTGCGACAAAACCTAGAAAAGATTGAAAATAATGTGACCATAGGGACATGTTCAACCAAGATATGTCCTCTAATTAACATCACAGGTGTCTACAAACTTGTAATCAGTCAGTCGGCCTATTTAAAGGGTGACAAGTAGTCACTGTGCTGTTTGGTGACATGGTGTGTACAACACTAAACATGGACCAGAGGAAGCAAAGGAGAGAGTTGTCTCAGGAGATTAGAAAGAAAATTACAGACAAGCATGTTAAAGGTCAGAATCAGAATCAGAATCAGAATCAGATTTATTGCCATTGTTCATGTAGTACACAAACTAGGAATTTGTCTCGGTGCAATGCTGCAACATTAAACATGATAAAATAAAAGAAATAAACTATACATGCAATAAAGTGTAGAATAAGAGTGAGTAATACTAGTCAGCAGTTAAAATATATTAGCGAGCAGCAGATAATGTGGAGAACCATATAGTGCAGTTGGTAATGCGGGAAGAAAACAGTGATGATTGACATGAGTCTGGTTGAGCTGCTGTACATAGTGCACGAGAGACAATAAGTCACTTAGTGTTCAGCAGTCTGATGGCAGAGGGGAAGAAGCTGTTCATGTGACGGGAGGTTTTAGTCTGGATGGACCGAAGTCTTCTACCTGAGGGGAGGGGGGCAAACAGTACGTGACCAGGGTGTGAGGGATTGGCTATGATCCGGCCAGCACGCCTCCGGGTCCTGGAGATGTACAGATCCTGGAGAGATGGGAGCTTGCAGCCGATCACCTTCTCAGCAGTGCGCACGACGCGCTGCAGCCTTAGTCTGTCCCTGGCAGTGGCTCCTGCGTACCACACGGTTATGGAGGAGGTGAGGATGGACTCGATGATGGCTGTGTAGAACTGCACTAACATCTTGGTGGGTAGCTTGAGCTTCCTCAGCTGCCGCAGGAAGAACATCCTCTGCTGGGCCTTTTTGATGAGGGAGCTGATGGTCGGCTCCCACTTGAGGTCCCTGGTGATGGTGGTGCCTAGGAAGCGGAAGGAATCAGCAGTGGTGATGGGAGAGCCTGTGAGGATGAGGGGGGGCAGAGGGGTTGTGACTTTCCTGAAGTCCACAATCATCTCCACTGTCTTCAGAGCGTTCAGCTGCAGGTTGTTGTTGTTGCACCAGGACGCTAGCTGGGCCACCTCTCTCCTGTAGGCGGACTCGTCGCCGTTGGAGATGAGCCCGATGAGGGTGGTGTCGTCCGCAAACTTGATCAACTTGACAGACTGGTGGCTGGAGGTGCAGGAGTTGGTATAAAGGGAGAAGAGTAGGGGGGAAAGTACACAGCCCTGGGGTGATCCGGTGCTGATACTAGCAGAGTCTGAGACAGTCTTTCCCAGCCGCACATGCTGCCTCCGGTCCGTCAGGAAGTCGGTGATCCACCTGCAGAGGGAGTCAGGCACGCCGAGCAGGGACAGCTTGTCCTGGAGCAGAGCGGGGCGGATGGTGTTGAATGCGGAGCTGAAGTCCACAAACAGGATCCTGGCGTAGGTTCCCGTGGAGTCCAGGTGATGCAGGATGGAGTGGAGGGCCAGGTTGACTGCGTCGTCTACAGACCTGTTGGCTCGGTAGGCAAACTGCAGCGGGTCCAGGAGGGGGGGTGGTGATGGACTTGAGGTGGGGCAGGACCAGGCGCTCAAAGGACTTCATGACTACAGAGGTGAGCGCTACAGGTCTGTAGTCGTTAAGTCCTGTGATCCGTGGCTTCTTGGGGACAGGGATGATGTGGAGGATTTGAGGCAGGACGGCACGTGGCATAGCTTAAGGGAGGTGTTAAAAATGTCTGAGAAGACAGGAGTCAGCTCTTTCGCACAGTGTCTCAGGGTGGAGGGAGACACGCCGTCTGGACCGGGGGCCTTGCGCGGGTTCAGTCTGGAGAACTGTTTGAGCACGTCCTGCTCACTGATGACAAGGGCAGGGGGGGAGGAGGGGGGGGGGGCCCTTGATGAAATAGGGATCGTGGAGGCTGTGGAGCTGGAGGGAGGGGGGGAGTTGGACACAGATGATGAGGTGTCAAAACGGGCATAGTGTTGGGACAGTCTTTGACAAAGGGCTTTGTCATCCTGACCTTTAGGAGCCTGAGCCCGATAATTGGTGATTTGCCTCAGTCCTCTCCACACAGAAGCCGAGTCATTAGCAGTGAACTGGTGCTGGAGTCTCTCAGAATACACAGATTTAGCTCTCCTCAGCTCTCTGTTAAACCGATATTTAACCTCCCTGTAGCAGCCCCTGTCTCCACTTTTCAGCGCTGCTTCCTTCTCCTTCCTGATCTGTCTGAGCTTAGCAGTGAACCAGGGCTTATCATTAGAGTACCTCACCCTGGTGCACGATGGAAGAATGTTCTCCTCACAGAAGTGGATATATGAGTTCACAGTGTCCGTGTATTCATCCAGATCATGCGTGGCTCCTTTAAACATGCCCCAATCAGTTATTTCCATGCACGTTTCCAGCTTCTCCTCAGCTTCACTGGTCCATTTCTTCGTAGTGCTCACAACAGGTTTAGTGAGCTTCAATCTCTGTCTGTATGTGGGAATGAGGTGGACCATCACGTGATCAGATAGTCACAAAGGTAAAGGCTATAAGACCATCTCCATGATATACAGTAATTGTCAGACCCCGGGAACAAAAGCTCAGACTCGAGTGAATACAGTTATCCTTTTATTGCCAATCGTGAGTGTATGAATGCGTGTATGTACAGTGTGTTTTGTGTGTGCAGTGATGAAGAGCTGTACAGGAATCGTGCCCGGGGGAGAGCAGAACGCCGTTCAGCCTGGCAACTCTATAACGACAGAGCACAGACGTTAGCACAGTCCACTGAGCACAGAGCTTGATGATAACAGAGGCTTACTTTGCAGGTGGACGTGGAGATGCTTAGGTTAGCCTTGAGGGCTGCGGCCAGGGAGACAGCGTTCTGGGCCCGTGCAGAGGATTGGGCTGGTAGCCTTGTAGCTGCGATGGAGGCTTTGAACCGCCGCTGGGAGGAGAGGGTTCCGCCGCCGGAGGAATCCACCTGTGCACAGGGGAAGACGACTGAAAAAAGGTGAGTAATAATAAGCTTACTTGAAGCAGGGAGGAGATCAGGATCTCAGACGATGAGGCCAGCGATTTGGCTGTTGACGTGAGGCGTTTCTTTTGGAGAATGACAGATGGCTCCGTGCCGAGTCTCAGGCAGGCCCGGTTATAAAGCCCGCTGGAGATTGGCAGCAGGTGTGCGTGCAGCTGTAGCAGATGACGGCCCAGAGGGAGCCATGACACTCCAAGCAGCTTGATGTTCCTGTGACTACAATTGCACACATTATTCAGAAATTTAAGATCCACGGGACTGTAGCCAACCTCCCTGGACGTGGTCACAGGAGGAAACTTTATGAAAAATGGAAGACACGGATAATACGAATGGTAACAAAAGAGCCCAGAACAACCTCTAAACACATTCATGGTGAACTCCAAGGTCAAGGTACATCAGTGTCAGATTGCACCATCCGTTGCTGTTTGAGCCAAAGTGGACTTCATGGGAGACGACCAAGGAGGACACCACTATTGAAAACAAATCATAAAAAAGCCAGACTGGAATTTGCCAAACTGCATGTTGACAAGCCACAAAGCTTCTGGGAGAATGTCCTATGGACAGACGAGACAAAACTGGAACTTTTTGGCAAGGCACATCAGCTCTATGTTCACAGACGCAAAAATGAAGCATACCAAGAAAAGAACACTGTCCCTACTGTGAAACATGGAGGAGGTTCTGTTATGTTCTGGGGCAGCTTTGCTGCATCTGGCACAGGGTGTCTTGAATCTGTGCAGGGTACAATAAAATCTCAAGACTATCAAGGTATTCTAGAGAGAAATGTGCTGCCCAGTGTCAGACAGCTTGGTCTCAGTCGCAGGTCATGGGTCTTGCAACAGGATAATGACCCAAAACACACAGCTAAGCACCCAAGAATGGCTAAGAGCAAAACATTGGACTATTCTAAAGTGGCCTTCTATGAGCCCTGATCTAAATCCTATTGAACATCTGTGGAAGGAGCTGAAACATGCCGTCTGGAGAAGGCACCCTTCAAACCTGAGACAACTGGAGCAGTTTGCTCATGAGAAGTGGGCCAAAATACCTGCTGAGAGGTGCAGAAGTCTCATTGACAGTTACAGAAATCATTTGATTGCAGTGATTGCCTCAAAAGGTTGTGCAACAAAATATTAAGTTAAGGGTACCATCATTTTTGTCCAGGCCTGTTTTATGAGCCGAAGTCATGCAATCACTGAAGACAGCGGGTACGATTGCTATCTGCTATCACGTGTGATGCAGGGACATCCATTGCCACCAAATCATTTTTAATGGTAAGTGCACATTTTTGTATAAAAGGTAAATGTGATTTTGATACAGCAAAATGTTCTGGGTTTTTCGACTGAAGGACTTGGTTACTTATTGCACGTATCAGGAGAACTTTCATTTCAAGTTTAACATTTCTGCTAGAAATTCTGAGTATTTTTGACTGAAGGACTCAGTTACGTGTTGCACATAACACAATGTTAGTTATAAGTCTTATTTGTTAAAATTCAGGATACTCTGAAGTCTGTGTTATAGCAGCAAATGTGCTGCTACAGTTACACTTTTCATGTTGTTTTTTGAAACATTAAAAGATATTGGAAGTAAATTCAGTGGCCATTGTAAATGCTTTAAAATTAAGAAGTTGTCACACAATAGGAGGAAAAAAATCCTGAATAGAAAAAAAAGATGCATCGAGAATTGTAATCAGCACATTTTATTCATTAGGAGTACCAATATTGTTTCCGTTAATATGTGCAAATTTAATTTTGGTAATGGCACAAGCTCAAAGCAGACAAAGCCTTGGGTTGGAAACCTTGGATCTGAAGCCAACCTGAAGCCAACTGATTGTGAGGAAGTCTGGAAAATCATCAAGGACATGAAGTACTCAAACTCTGCTGGAGCTGATGAAATTTCCAGCAAAATTTTGAAAAGTATCATTAATCTAATACTGGAACCCCTTACCTACTGCATTAATCTGTCTCTAATCTCCGGAGTAGTGCCACAAATAGCAAAAATTGCACAAATTATACCAATTTATAAATCAAGTGATAAGAATGATTTGACTAATTATCATCCAATATCCATTCTGCCTACTCTTTCAAAGGTTTTGGAAAGAATAGTTTATAACAGACTTACCAGTTACCTTGGTAAGTTCAACATTATTATCCCATCTCAGTATGGCTTCAGAAAGAAACACACTACCTACATGGCAATACTTGACCTAATTGAAAAAAATCAGTGATGCAATTGAAAGAGGCAATTATGGTATTAGCATTTTTTTAGACCTGTCTAAAGCATTTGATACTATTAACCATGACATCTTAATTAATAAATTACAACATTACGGTATCAGAGGCCTTGCATTAGATTGGTTTATTAACTAGAAAAGCACTCGGAGAGCGCAGACCTCCGCCAAGTGCCACAGTTCTCCCCATACAGTGTTTGTGTGTACGTTTTCAGATTCCTTGACCATGAAAACATATGACAAGCAATTGGACTGACAACGATAGGATTAGTGGTTCAGTAGTTATTCACGAAAATGGCATTTTGCGTAATGGCGGTTTTCTTGTGGACGGTGATCCGGATCACCACCAAAATCTAATCATCTGTAGGATACCCCATTTCTGACAATCTGTGAAAATTTCATGAAAATCCGTCCATAACTTTTTGAGTTATCTTGCTAACAAACAAACAGACAGACAAACAGACAGACAGACAAACAGACAGACAAACCACGCCGATGAAAACATAACCTCCTTGGCGGAGGTAATTATCTGTCTGGAAGACTTCAGTATGTTTATATAAATAACTACAAGTCATCATATAAATCCATCGCTCATGGGGTTCCCCAGGGTTCCATTTTAGGACCAGTTCTAATCATTTTGTATATAAATGACATTGCTAACTCCTCGTCTCTACTACATAAAGTACTGTTTGCTGATGACACTATAATTTATTTTTTGGTCACCAGAATCCAAAGGAACTTGAACAGATAACAAATAGTGAACTTATGAAAACAGACACCTGGCTTCAGCGTAACAAACTTTCACTTAATATCAGTAAAACTAATATATTGTTTTCCATTCCAATAAAAAGCCAGACACCAAGGAACTTTGCCCCAAAATTAATGGACAGAATATAGGGATGTGATTTGTGGTTGGGGAAATTATCTGAAAATTCAGCAGGGGGTCTGGGGGACGCAGTCCCCCAGCGGGGTTCGGGACAGAGCTCCGTTGGGGGGGGTAAGGGGGGGCGAAGCCCCCCAAGCTCCTGGGTTTTTATGATTGTTAAGTACCAGAACTGTGCTCAAATGACATAAAACAAACAGCTGAATGCCACTTATTACCTCCGCCAGGCCGAAAAGGCCAGGAGGAGGTTATGTTTTTGCCGGGGTTTGTCTGTGTGTTTGTTTGTCTGTCTGTCTGTCTGTCTGTCTGTTTGTCTGTTGGTTAGCAAGATAACTCAAAAAATCTTGGACGGATTTCCATGAAACTTTCAGGCGTTGTTGGAAATGGTACAAGGAAGAACTGATTAAATTTTGGGGGTGATCCAGTTCACCGTCTGGATACAGGAATTTTTTAAAGCATTTTTCATTCAACACTGTGACATACAGCCATTTTCAACATGTGCGCAGGCGCAATGGAGGGCGCTGGTCGTCGTGTCTGCAACACAAACTCTGCGTTCTTCAACGTTTTAGGCACAAAAGGACGCGGAAAACACTGCTGGCCTGGGCCCGCCAGCGTGCCTGTGTTTGCGCGCAACTGCAAAACCTGACACGGGCAGCTGTCCGCCGACGGATTCTTTGGCAGAAATTCCCCGGCCAGCCATAGGAGCTGCGCATTTGGCAGAAATTCACCGGCCAGCCATAGGCGCTGCGCAAAAACGAGCTCTCTGCCGGCAAAGCTTCTAAATTCTCGTTTGCCGCGGAGCGCAACCCCCCAAAAAATAATATTGTAGCGAACTCAGTATGAGCACCCTACTTGGCTTGCCAAGTGGGTTGACCCTATTGGCGACACAGGTAGAGTGCGGGACTCCGGAGCGGGAGGCGTGAGTTCGAACCTCCCGGTGGGACGTCACCATGTCGAGCAGCACGTTACAATATAATATAAAACCCACGGCAACCTGTCTACCCAATTTGCATCCGTCAGTGGAGGAGATGGACACAACAGCAACACTTTAGTTTATTACCTCCGCCAAGGAGGCAATGCTTTTACTACTGAACCACTAATCCTATCACTATCAGATTGATTGTCATTGATTAATTGTGTGTTTATTGCACTGTCCCTGTCAAATAAACAAATAATCATTGTGAATCCAATTGCCAGTCATATGTTTACATGCTCAAGGAATCTGAAAACGTACACACAAACACTGTATGGGGGGAATTGTGGCGCTTGGCGGAGGTCTGCGCTCTCCGAGTGCTTTTCTAGTTACTGTATAATATTGACTTATGTTCCAAGAAGATAGCATTCCTAAACTAGAAAAGCACTCGGAGAGCACAGACCTCCGCCAAGCAGCACAGTTCCCCCCATACAGTGTTTGTGTGTACGTTTTCAGATTCCCTGAGCATGAAAAGATATGACTAGCAATTGGATTCACAATGATTATTTGTTTATTTGACATGGACAGTGCAATAAACAGACAATTAATGAATGACAATCAATGTGATAGTGATAGGATTAGTGGTTCAGTAGTGTAAAACGGGGCTATAAGGGACGGCGGGTTAATAGGGACACTTTTCTGGGAAATGTTTTAAATATAATTCTGCTTTTTTTATTTTGAGCAGGACGCTGAGTTGTGTTGTTATTGTCAAATATCCATGAATCCTTCATCAAATCTAGGCGGAAGCAAAATTAAAAAAGCAGAATTACATTTAGAAAAGTGTCCCATATTACCCCGCCGTCCCTTATAGCCCCGTTTTACGGTAGTAAAAGCATTGCCTCCTTGGCGGAGGTAATAAACTGAAGTGTTGGTGTGTCAATCTCCTCCACTGACGGATGCAGATTGGTTAGACAGGTTGCCGTGGATTTTATATTATATTGGGGTTGCGCTCCGCGGCAAAACAGAATTTAGAATCTTCCCCGGCAGAGAGGTCGTTTTTACGCAGCGCCTATAGCTGGGCGGGGAATTTGTGGCAAATAATCGGGCGGCGGACAGGTGGCCGTGTCAGGTTTTGCAGCGTGGCGCAAAAACAGGCACGCTGGCGGGCCCAGGCCAGCAGTGTTTTCCGCGTGCTTTTGTGCCTAAAACGTTGAAGAACGCGGAGTTTGTGTTGGTCAGACACGACGACCAGCGCAATGTGCGCAGCGCCTATGGCTGGCACAGGCACGCTGGCGAGCCCAGGCCACCAGTGTTTTCCGCATGCTTTTGTGGCTAAAACGTTGAAGAAGGCAGAGTTTGTGTTGGTCAGACACGACGCCCAGCGCCCTCCATTGCGCCTGCACACATGTTGAAAATGGCCATATGTCACAGTGTGGAAAAAAATGCTTTAAAAAATTCCTGTATGCAGACGGTGATGCGGATCATCCCCAAAATTTAATCAGTTCTTCCTTGTACCATTTCCAACAACGCCTGAAAGTTTCATTGAAATCCGTCCAAAAGTTTTTGAGTTATCTTGCTAACCAACAGACAAACAGACAGACAGACAGACAAACAGACAAACACACAGACAAACACACAGACAAACCCCGGCAAAAACATTACCTCCTCCTGGCCTTTCGGCCTGGCGGAGGTAAATATTCCAACAAGCATTACCCATCACATGCTTTAACACTTGATCAAATCAAAATCAGTTAATTTTATCTATTCCATAATAGAAATAAAATTCCAACATACCATTCTTTTTATAATTTCAGCATTCATTTCAGATCACCAGTTTCAATCTCCATTGAGTCTTGAGCAGTTCATTTTGCACAATCACTGATGTAGCCAAGTCTTAGAAATATTCAAAAGTTATGAGTCAATATCCACTGTGCGCTGTCAATTTCAAACTGTTTGGAATCATAAAAGTAATCTAACTAAATTGTTTTGCTATTTTTTTTCTCCTCAACATCAATGTCAGGGCGCTGCAGGAGTTTTGGGGGATGGTTAACTTTTATTACCGTTCCCTCCCCCGCGCAGCCCAGCTCATACAGCCGTTGTACGCCGCACCCAAGAAACGGAAACCGGCGGACAGAGTCGACTGGACTCCTGAGCTGGAGCAGGCATTCTGAGGTTAAAACAGCTCTGGCGAACGCTGCACTACTGGCACACCCAGACCCGGTGGTTCGGATAGCGCTTACTACCGATGCCTCGGACATGGGCATAGCGGCCGTCGTGGAGCAATGCGTTGCCGGTTCTTGGCAGCAGCTCACCTTTTTTAGCAGGTCTTTGCACGACAGTGAGTGTAAACACAGCGTGTTCGACAGAGAATTAATGGCTCTCCACCTGGCCATACGCCACTTCCAGTTCTGGCTGAAAGAGCGCACCTTCACTGCATTCGTGGACCACAAGCCGCTAACGTACTTAACGTACTTTATCTTCCTGGAAGATAAAAAAAAAAAGCGGAATTCTGCGAATTAGCGGAAAAATCACATCCCACAAGAGTTAGCTCTATAAAATTCTTGGGGGTCCTCATTGATGAATTTCTCAATTTCAAATGTCACATTGACGATCTAACCAAGAAACTGGCCAAATACGCTGCTCTGTTTTTTAAAGTGAGACATTTTCTACCACTTTCAGCACTTCTCACTCTATAAAACTTTATTTGAGCCTCACTTACATTATTGCAATATCATATGGTGTAACACATTTCCAACTCACCTAAAAAAGCTAGCAATTCTCCAAAAGAAAGTCATACGGCACGTGCCTTATCATGGTCTGAATATAATTCTCCTACTAGTCATCTTTTCCATCGTTATAATTTTCTAAGACTTGCTGAGCATAATTACTTCCAGAATGCCTGTATAATGTATCAAGGTTGTCCACAAACTCAACTATAAATTATGTGAACTCATTCCAACCTTCCTTCCTATGCACACTTATACCACTAGAAATAAAAAACAAATTGTTGGGAAAAAACGAAGACTAAAATCCACCAGGTTTAGTAATTCAATTCAATTCAATTCAATTCAACTTTATTTATATAGCGCCATTTCACAACAACAGTCATCTCATAGCACTATCAACTGTAGGGAGGACCCCCACAGTTGCAGAAAGACCCCAGCAATCAGGCGAGGTCTTTCTTTCTTAGTATTGTGTGCAGAGGACTGCAGATTTGGAATGAGCTTGATGAGAATCTAAAAATGTCACCTTCCATCTCCATCTTCAAGAAAAAACTAAAAACGCAACTCCTATCATTATATAATTAATCTGCTATTTATTACTCAAACTTGCTTACTGATGAGTTGTTACGCCATTGTAATTTTGTTTTATATGTTGATTCACTCCAATAGTATTTAATAACTTGACTATATATCTTGAACTCACCTACTATTTCAGTGTAAACAAATGCTGGGATTATGAGCTATATGTCTGTCATATGTTTGTTCTTTCACACAAAGACATTAAGACTGACTTCCGTCATTATTTCATTGTAGAATTGGGCTCCCTACAAAAAGCTTTAAATAGCTTATTTGGGATGACCCATTCACACTCCAAAACAATGTAAAAAACCCAGCCTATTGTATACTGCTAATCATGCTGTTGATAACTCATATTATAATTCATTCATGCTGTTGATAATGTGTGATGTGTGTGTGTGAATAAACTAAACTGAAACTGAAACTGATCTACACCCAACACGGTGAGAATGTGGAACAAGAACAGGAACCAGCCTGTGGAAAACTCATGGTGTGTTCCAGGGGTTCTCCTAATCAGATTTTTACCATCAGTCGCCAGACGTTGTTTCATGCCACACCACCGATGTCAGATTTTTAACAGTATAAGTCAGGAAGCCAGAACTACATTGGAGTTAAGGAGGAGTTAACTATTGATGATGACTGCGCCCAGCATCAACAGTAAGCAGAGACTAAAGTAAAATGTACTATTTATTAGCACATCGGACACAGCAGGCACAATAGTTAGTATTTTTCATGGATGTTTTTATCTTGATTTTTTTTTTTAAATTACTTTAAGGTTGTACTGGGACATGGTTATGGTCAGAAATCAACTTCAGGGGAAAAGACCTTCTGCAAATTCTGGTGGCTGGCTGGGAAAATCCAACCCAGGAAAACTGCTGGAACACTATTCAGCATTTTGCTGACATTTTGAGGAAAACAACTGCAATGAGGCTACTTTATTTTTTACCTTTAGGTAATTCATCCGTTATGAATGCAGTGGGGCATATCAGGCAACTGGCAGAATGTAGGACAAAACTAAATGTGGGTATAACTTTTTATTACTGTACCTAAATGTCTCTACAGATTTATTCAAAGTGTGAGTCTTTACATGAGTTAGCATTGTCACTTAAAATGTTGCTCTAGACTTTGTGTATTCTATTAAAATGGGTTTGAAGAAATTGGGACATGTAGGGTCAGATTTACTAAGTCAGTAAAATTAGCGTGAGGCTGCAACCAGAAAAATGGAAGTGGAAAGTTGACACAGCTGATCTAATGTCAATGTGCAAATAAGCGGGTTGCAAACATGCAGACATGATGAGGGTAGAAGAAATGTGATAACAACACAAATGCAGTGAGTAACTTTGTGTTATCTGCAGTTTTCCTTCTGGACTCTCAAACTGTATAAAGTCACTATAATGGCTCTACACCTCTCCAATGTGACATGTTATCATAGTCCAGACTCTGCTCTGTATAAACAGCATTTAAGAACCAAACATCTATGGAGGTATGTGCCAAGCATTCACTGATCACCAGCAGGACGAACCAATGAACTCTTCCTGAAACAGCTTAAGAGCCGTAGCTACACATTATGCATATTTTATTCCATTACAAACCACAGTAAACCACATTATGTGATTAGGCCTGCTCCAAAAAACATTTGTATCCACAGCTTTCCATTGCAACCCTTCTTTTTAATAAATCCAGTGAGCTCATGTTAGACAGTTGACAGAAAACACTCATTAATGGCATCTAAATAGTGACAAACACAGGATATGTCTTATACATCTTTTAGGGCTTATACCTATTCCTATATTTACAGTCTTTTACTCAAGATATATTTTTAAAATAATCCATATTTTTATAACCGCAGCCATTTAAATTATTCAGCTATCTGGAAAAAAGCATAGACTATTAGCGGTGTGAATCTTCATTCGTCTCACGATTTGAATATGATTCAGGCCTTAACAATTAAAATGCAAAATGATTCATGATGCATCTTTATGCATCTCTATGTTGCACCTTCCATTTTTATTTTTTTTTTCCTATGCAATGCCTTTTTTAGATTTCAGCATTTATTTTTATAATTTATGAAGGAAAAGCACTGAATTGCCATGTGGACTGAGTTATAAATAAATTTTCTTTGCTTTACTATATGACTGTTTTTTTCATCAATTAACAGAATGAGACTAAGGTGAACTCTTTATTTTGAAAGTGCTTAGACAGCAAGTTAATATAAAAGACTTGCTTCTCTTCTGCTGCTCTTCTCCACGTAAACATGTGATGTTAACGTGATTAGTTTTAAGCAGAGACTTGTCACCTGTGCTTTGGTTTTGTTGTGCCGTGTGGGTGTAGCCTTTCCTGTAACGGGAGCTTATACTGTGGCTGAGGGCACCAGCAGCTGTCGGGACCCTGTGTTCACTCTTGCTGAATGGGGTTGGAGATCTCCAACCTCCGATGCTGCCATCCCTCATTCAATCTGAGTTGGTCTGCGAAGTCTGCAATGCCCACCCACATTCTGCTCTCCACCTAGCAGGGTGCACCAGGGCGGTGTCGGCTCCAGGTGGGGATCGTTGTGCCGCCAGTCTGTGGTGCATTCCCTGTGGGCAGCGTGTGTCCATCTCATACCTCCCACCGAGTCTACAAAATCCAAAATGTGCACAAATGTCCGCTTTCAAAATGCTGGGTGAGTTTTTGATCACTTGTTACTGTACTCCGGCAACTCCGTTCATCATGAACAGTTAACAATCCCATGACAGCAGTATTTTTAAGTCACGGCGTAACTTTATTAAACTTTTTTATTGACAAGGAGATGTCAGTCGAATGACACAGGTGGCGAGATCTCGATCAGTTTATGAGGTTGCGATATGAAGCCTTGAACTAAGTATGTTCGCCAGAACATCTTACCGAGTTCAAGCACAAATGTGACTAGTGGGTGAGGGGAAATGAAGAAAACGATCAGAGTCAATAAAAGGTATTCTACCAACTGTAAGGTGCTGACCTAATTAAAGGTTTACCATAAATAATGGTGCCATTAAAATGAGCCAAGTAGTGTATGAAAGCACTTTGTTGTTTTTCTGGTGAGCTCATTATAGTTTAAACTCCCATCAAGTCCTTCCAGTTTAAACTCCCTAAATACAAAGTACAGTAAGTGGTAGTCATGTGACTCAACTTTGCTTGTGATGGCCATAGGAAGAAATCCCCTCTTTGATGCCAGCTCTACACAAGAGCGGAAAAAAAGATCAAATCAAGTGCTTTAAGTCTATAAGCTTATGGCTCACTGTTAAAAGCCAGTATTAAAAACACTGGATATGTTTACTATGAGCAACCACCATTGTAACAGGATATGTATGTGACAAAATAAGGTAAAGAATGGGCTGCACGGTGGCGCAGTGGTTTAGCACTGTGGCAGCACAGTTTTACCCTCGGCCGGGGGATCGCGGGGATCATGAGATCGTGGGTTCGATCCCAGCCCCCAACCAACAGTGAGCTGTGTGGAGTTTGCATGTTCTCCCCGTGTTGCACGGGTTTACTCCGGGATTTCTCCGGTTTCCTCCCGCACACCAAAAACATGTAGGTTTAGGGTGCTCGCGCACACAGCGACCAGCAGCCGGTGGCTTGTCACCAGACTGCAAACCAAGTCTACCTACGGGTACAAATAAGTAACAAAAAAAAAAAAAAAAGAATATCTCCAGTAAATCAAGAATCCTCATTGGTCATGTGGTTCTGAATTTCTTCCCAACATAACTTACAAGAAGCCACGTGAGTGAGCTAGTTTCTATTTTTTTAATCCAGTTTCCCATTTTCCCTCAAATAACACTGTATAATAACATTAAGACTATATCCTGTATATATTAGGCCATTTGCTGATGGTAGTATTTAAAAAATAGCTTTTACTTGAAGCAAAATAAACCACTGTACATGTCCAGCAAACAAAAGAAAATCTGCATTCATGACCTGAAATACCTCTGAATATTCCTATTGTTCATTTATATTTTATACATTGGCAACTCAGTCTTGTTTCCAGCATATAAACAACATAGTTATGTTCCTCCTTTTTTAACTAAGCACCCGTTTTCCATGTGCCACTTAAAAAACATAAATGCATTTCTTTAAATATATGATTCCACCAGCAGCCCAAAGCAATAGCAAATCTCTCATCCCATTTGTAAAAACACAAGGGGGAAAAATTGCCACTTCGAGGCACACAAACAATAGTAAAGTGTACATGAGTCATAACCATAGTACTGATGACACTGTTGTAACCCTGGAGAGATAATGAAAGCGTAAAGCACCGGCACACCGGTTCCTACTTTAGAGTGGAGCAGAAAATTTGCTTGGCTGACTTTGTTTCTGACGGGACAATTTCAGCATCTCTTATTCCCTCCCAAGCTCATTCCTTACCGGTCCCAGGGCGTCCCATGATGATTTGCTTGTGCGGAGCCGGGTGGGGTGACTCGGCTGGCAGTATGAGGGGCAGCAGGGCAGTTGGCGTGGGATGGCAGGCGACTGGCTGTGGCAGCACCCCTCCCGAGGCGTCTGGGTTTCCCTCGGGTTTCCTCTCACGCTCCCTGCCTCCGGAGCTGGAGGAAGAGAGGGATGAGCTCGATGAAGTGGACATGGACCCAGGAGTAGAGGGGCTGGAGAGGGCGCCATGGCCCCCGGTGGCTGGAGTCAAGGACTGGGAAAAGAAATTAAAATGTATTAAGAGGATTTTAACAGTCATTTTAGAAGAAAGTAAATTAATTCAGCAGTGGCCAGTCTTGAATGACATCCTCATAGTACTGAGTATTCCCCTACAAATCCCCAACAAAACTACACCGTCTAAAAATGGTATCTTATGCCCTTTTACACACACACACACACACACACACACACACACACACACACACACACACACACACACACTTTCATGGTATTACAGTTGCTTGTGAAAATCATTTCCTTTTTCCTCCTCCATCAAATGTCGGGATCTATGAATATTTTAATTAGGCCCACCCACATCCCACTCAGGAGGTTGTTGAGGTACTGCCTCTCCTCAAGGACCACAGCACACAGAAGTCTGCAATCTGGTCAATCTGGTAAATTTGACCAGAAGACAATAGTACTGAAGATCTAATTTTTAAAAAACTACAATACAATGCTGCTGTGACTGCAAAGGGTTCAAATAACCACTTGGCATTTGCGGAACACACGAGCACCACAGCGAAGTGGCACAGCATGCACACCAGACGCCACCTCTGTCCTCTGCCAGCATGCAAGCTACATACACCCTCCCAAAAGCACACCACAAGTCCCCACTGGTGCTCATGTGCCTATAATATCCAAAACTTTAAAAGTCAACATCACCATAACTGTTCAGAGGAACGACCAGCTTGACTGTATATCACATGTGACCACACATGCACCGAGGAAGCATGGAACAGAACAGAGATGCAGCTCCGGATACAGCCGTTACCAAACAATGCACATTCATTCCGTGCACAATCATCTCTGCACAATCTCAACACACTCCAAAATTATTTTACTTTGCTGCTCTGCATTGGGGCAATTACACTGTATCTAAATACTGTATCCAGGCTCATCTGCCTACTTGTGGATCATTTTCTCTCCAGCACATTACATATTTGACACAAGGCATTGATATTTACTGTATCTAAAATCGTACAGTTAGTAGGCACTATGGGTGGGAAAAATAATTTTTCCAATGCATCTCAATGCAGATGTGAATGATTATGAATCGATGGACAAATGTCAAGATTCCAATTATTAAATATTATTACCTCCGCCAAGGGAGGACAGAGATAATGTTTTTAGTGCCGTTGGTTTGTCTGTTGGTTGGTTTGTCTTTTAGCAACATAACTCAAAAAATTATGAACGGATTTTGATGAAATTTTCAGGAAAGGTGTGTAATGGCATGGGGAACAGATGATTAGATTTTGGTGGTGATTTGGATCACGATGTGGATGCAGGAATTTTTAAAATATTTAAAATATTAATCTGGCGCTTTTCCTGTGGGGCAATAGTGGCCTAATGGTTAGGGATGTGGACTGGTGAGCGAGGGTAGTGGGTTCAATCCCTGGACTGGCAGGATTAGGTCTAGGTGGGACAGATAACATAGCAGTGTTTGCCCCACCCTCCTTAACCCTACTGTGGTGCCCTTGAGAAAGGCCCTTAACCCCAACTGGCCACAGGTCAGTCTGTGGTTGTACTGGGCAGCTTCCTGGTGTGAATGTGTAACTGTGTGAGTGTGAACAGGGCGTCCTTGAAAAAGAGAGGTTCCCTCTCAATGGAACTACCCTGTATAAATAAAAGCACCAAGGTGCTGATGCCTTAGTGCCTGTAGCATAGTAGCATGGGGTGCTGTTAAAAAAGTCACACTGCTTCTTCTAGTGGGCGGGCATAGTTATTACAATACCTTTTTTGCAGCAGCATTGATGGTAAAGGTGAGTTAAATTTGTGTTTATTTTGAAAACAAAGCCTTATCTGGAAATTGTTGGAAATTAAAAGTTCAGAAAATATAGTGATACAGTGATACAAGCCTTTAGTTCCAGTTGATTTTTAGTGGGTGAGCTGAAAAGCTGCTAACAGACAGGCAGACAGACACATGAAGTGATTACCGTATGCCTACGTTGCCTTTGCGCCAAGACATAAAAATACAGACACACAAGAATAAAATTACGAGCACAAGGGACTTCCGGTTATGGCAGCCACGTAGGAAGACGTGTTTCACTCTGCTCTGCTCCTAAAAATAAAAAGTTGGCTAATAACTTTCTCAATTGAAACAAAACCTATCCCAGCGTTTGGGCGCGGATATGGTAAAGCCTAAAGCTGGGAAATTAGGCGGAGGAAAAAGTGAATCGTCGAAACAGTCCAAGCTAACAGACTTCCACGCTCGTGACGAAGGAGAAAAATCTCCAGAGACTATGGCGGAGGAAGCTAGTGGCGGAGCGGTGACTGCTGGGGAGGGCACGAGTGCGGTGCTCGCTGCCATTAGCTCAATGAGAGCAGACTTTTCCTCTAAATTTGATGGGATTATAGCAGCGATAGAAGGAATGAGAAAGGAAATAAGCGACTGTATGGAACGAGTATCGCAGGCGGAGCTCCGAATTTCCAGCGCTGAGGATGACGTCACCAGCCTACAATTAAAGGTGCGCACATTGGAATTAAAAAATAAACGTCTGGAAGATAGTCTCCTGGACTTAGAATCCCCGTCGAGACGGAACAATCTGAGGCTGGTGGGCCTCCCAGAGGGAACGGAGGGACGGGACACATGTTCCTTTTTGGAAAAGTGGATTCCAGAAGCGCTGAACAACGCGGATCTGCAGTCATCGGTCGTCTTAGAGAGCGCTCACCAAATCGGCCCACCGAGAGATAATAAGGCACCACCGGGGACGCTGATTATGAAGTTCCTCAGCTACAGGGACAAGATGACGATCACCAACGTGGCACGGGCTAAAGGAGAAATTAAATACCAGGATCAACAGGTGCGGTTCTACCCAGATTTGGCCACAGGAATTCAACAATTAAGGAAGCAGTTTGACCCTGCCCGTAAAGAGCTGCGCAACCTCGGGATTCATCACGGAGTGATTCATCCGGCAAGACTGCTGGTCACATATAAAGGGAGAACCCATATCTTCAAGACCCCTCAGGAGGCGCAGGAGCTTATCAAGCAGATCCAAGGAGAGACTGGTGGCAGCTAAGCATGAAGCATGAACAAGATATAAAGGTAGAATATTTAAGCATTTGCACAGGCATCTGACTGATCTGAAACATATAGCATGTCTACAAAATATAGATTGTATTATATAAAAAAAACAAAAAACAAAAAAAAACCTATGATGTACAAAGTTGCTATAAAATTTTGGAGTTAAGTTGGAAATACTACAGAAGAGAGTTAATGTTATGTCATTAAAAGCAGTAGAGTCAGGGTGATTGAGAGAAGAAAGAAAGAGTGGTCAGACTGATCCTCGTGGGTGTGGAGCAGTCAATGGCTATAGCGGGAGACGGAATTTTTTTTTTGATTTTGGGGGGATTACCACGAATGTGGGGAGGGGGAATTTGTTTGTGTGTAGTTTGTGGGACGAATGTTCAACCACTCATGTTTTTGCTTCTCTGTATGAGCATGTTTATATTGCGAGGTAATCTCAAACTCCTTATTGATCATAGACCAAAGCGTTAATCTTAATTTAACTTCATGGAATTGCAGAGGTCTACAAAATTTAAAAAAAACTTAAACAAGTTATGAATAAAAGACATAGGTTCAAAAATTGTGTTTTTACAAGAAACTCATCTAGTAGAGGAGGATGTAAAAAGAATTAGGAGAAGATGGCAGGGAAGTGTGTTCACCTCATCATTTTCATCCCGAGCCAGGGGAGTTATGACTCTCATACATAAATCAGTCCCATTTCAAGTGAAAAATGTAATTGGAGACAAATTAGGAAGATATCTAATCATCCAAGGATCTTTGTTATTAGAAAATATAAATCTGGTGAACTTATACGGTCCCAATATAGATGATCAAAACTTCTTTGCTAATTTATTTCTTATTTTATCATCACTTACAGGGCAACATATAATAGCAGGGGATTTTAATTGTACACTGAATCCCAGTATAGATAGATCAACAGGACTGGACTGTATGCACAATGGATGCAGGATGACCATTAATCATTTTATGAAAGAATTGAGATTGCTAGATATATGGAGAGAAATGAAACCACAAGTCAAAGCCTACTCTTGTTATTCTAATACCTACAAGACATTCTCGCGTATTGACTATTTTTTGATCTCCACAGAATTAAGGTCCAAGATTCAAAACTGTTTCTATGATAACATCGTGATCTCTGATCATGCACCCTGCTGTCTAATATATGTAGATAAGAAATTGACAAAGGATCCAGGTAGGTGGCAATTTCAGCATAAATGGCTTCAGGATGAGGAATTTGTTAAGTACATAGAAAAACAGATAGATGAGTTCTTTGATATCAATACTACACAAACATCAGCATGTATAAAGTGGGAGGCTTTCAAAGCTTTTATTAGGGGGCATATTATTAGTTATACAGGTTCAAAATCTAAGAAGACTCGAGAGGAGAGAGTCCAATTGGAACATAAAATAACAATTCTTCAAGAAAAAGTGTATGCAGGAAGTGACCCAAAGTTAGAGAACGAATTACTGATTCTGAGAGCTGAATATGACAAAAAATCAGCGAATAGAGCTGCCTCGAGTCTTCTAAGATTGAAGCAATCTTTTAATGAACAAGGTGAAAAATCAGGGAAATTATTGGCATGGCAGATTAAACAATTAGAATTTAAAACACCAATTACCAGTATTATAAGTAACGGACAGGCAGTTGTAGATCCTTTAGAAATTAACAGTGCCTTTAGAGATTATAATGAAAAACTATATGATACAAAAAATGAAACTGACTTAACAAAACTAAATGGGTTTTTGGACGGATTATCTATACCGTGTATTCCAAATGAAAACAGGGAGATACTGGAGTCTAAAATTAGTCAAGAAGAAGTTGGGCTAGCCATTGATAATATGAAATCAGGAAAAAGAGCAGGACCAGATGGTCTTCCAGTTGACCTCTATAAAAAATTTAAGAATAAATTAATAAAACCATTTTTGGAAATGGTTTTAGAAGCATTTCAAAATAGTAATTTACCACTATACATGAATAATGCCTTAATTATACTGTTGCCAAAACCAGGTAAACCCTCTAATAAATGTGAAAACATGAGACCAATAAGCCTATTAAATGCTGACCTTAAGATAATCTGTAAAATTTTAGCAAGACGACTACAAGAAATATTACCAAATATTATTAACCGAGATCAGAATGGCTTTATAATGGGAAGACAAGGATTCCATAATGTAAGAAGACTATTTAATACTATTTATTCTAATAAAGAAGCACCGGATACAGCTCTCCTATCATTGGACGCCAAAAGGCCTTTGATAGGGTCGAATGGCCCTTTCTTTTTGAAGTCCTACAAAGGTTTGGACTTGGAAATAATTTCATAAAATGGGTACAGATAATATATAATAATGCTACAGCAGAAATCCTAACAAACAACAATATCTCAAAATCAATAAATATCAATAGAGGATGTCGACAAGACTGTCCACTTTCACCTTTACTGTTTACTATGGCAATTGAACCTTTAGCGATGGCAGTACGTTTACATCCACAAATATATGGAATTAAAGTAGGACCAATAGAACATAAAATCTCCCTGTATGCTGATGACATAATTTTGTTTATGTCGAATCTTAAAAAATCAATTCCGACCTTGTTGAATTTAATAAAGAATTTTGGGGAAATATCAGGATATAAAATAAATAAAACTAAATCTTCAATATTAATGCTAAATGAGACCCAGAGAAATCACCCAGCTCCTGAGGTAAATCAATTCAATGTTGTAAATCAGTTTAAATACTTAGGAATTCAAATTGTGCCTAAGCTAGAATCAGTCGCCAGTGCCAACTATGAAGCCTTAATGACAGACATTAATGAGTTACTTCAGAGATGGATGTCACTACCAATGTCGATGATCGGGAGAATTAATATACTTAACAGTAATATCTTACCCAAAATACTTTATTTATTTCAATACATTCCTTTACCACCACCTTCAGATCTATTCTCAAGAATTAAAAAAAAGTTAGTGGAATTTATATGGAACAATAGGAAGACTAGATTACGTCTGTCCTTACTATATTTACCATTTGATCGTGGAGGTCTGAAATGTTCAAACTTTATGTTGTATTACTGGTCAGCATAACTGAGGTCTACGACATATTATTTTTCATCAAATGATCTCCCTCACTGGACTGAAATGGAATCATACAATTTACCTTTACCTCTTCCCATATTCATATACTCGGCTAAAAAATTACAGAAATAAGTTAAAAATCCATTTGTAAAGCATATGATCAAAATATGGTGTGAAACCAAAAAATATTTAAAAGAACCACACTTATTGTCACAATTTAGCCCAATATGGGGTAATCAATATTTTAAACCAGGGCGAGCAGATGCTGTATTTAAAGTATGGAATTTAAAAGGGATTCACATTTAAATTTAAAAGGGAACACATTTTTTTAAATATCTTCAGCTTAGGAACTTTATTCGATCAAATCAAAATAATGCTCTCACCCGACCTACTTATTCATCCTTGGAAAAATTTTTGACGAAAGATAGTAAGAGAAAGGGTATTATTTCAGAGTTTTATAACTCATTGACACTATCCTCAAGTGAAAACTCACAGAAAAGACTGAATTATTAGAAAGAAGACCTGCAAACTGAAATTTCAGAGGAACAATGGGAATTGGCTTGTACAGAAGCTCAAACCAAATCAATAAATGTACGTCTTAAATTGATACATTTTAAATGGTTAATGCGGATGTATGCTACACCGATGGAGTTAAATAGATATAACAAAAACATACCAGATACGTGCACAAAATGTATGGAAAGTAAAGGAACCCTATTTCATTGTTTATGGGAATGTAGAAAAATTAGAATGTTTTGGGAAGAGGTGAGGGTAACAATTGAAAAAATAATTTCAAAACAAATCATATTGAATCCTAAATTGTTTTTGTTGGGTCTGTATCCAGAAAAGCATAACTTTAATAAGAGTGAAAGAGCATTCATAGACCTCAGTTTGCTTAACACCAAAAAATGTATTGCACTACTGTGGAAAAAGACTCATAGACCAGATGTGACTCAGTGGTTAAGACAGATGTTAACAAACCTTCCACTAGAAAGAATAACATACATACTGAAATCAAAGGAAATTGTGTTTGAGAATATATGGAGACCTTTCACTGATTATGTAAAGAATTTAAACATAACTTTTGAAGAAGAAGGTGAATGATGTGTGTGGACCTTGTAAATTCCAAACTGGTGAACATATAATATATATACTTGTGTAATGCATTGCCTGGACTAAACAGAGGAGCATTGTTGAAGACTTGCCTTTGTTAGTGGTTGTTGGTGTTTTTAGTACATTTTTTTTTCTTTTTCTTTTTTTTTTAAATTACTTTAGTGTTAGTGTTTGATTGTTTGTGTTATGTTTGTAAAAAAAAAGAAGGTTCAATAAAAAATATTGTGGAAAAAAAAAATTACGAGCACAAAGAAAATGCTAGAGTAAAAGATTTTATTAACTGAATGCATGTATAGTTACATGATGCCGTGCAATAGCAGGTAAACATATCAAAATTTCCAAAAGTAAAAGCATAATTATTGATATTAAATCAGAACAGTTTGGAATGATTCACACTTATGTAATGAATATTGAGAGTTTCTTAAATAATCTTGCAAAAAATGAAGTTTTTCCAAACATTAATTTATTGAAAAACAGTAGCAGTTTCTGGTATATACAGTAAACATGTAATATTCTTATTTAGCTTCCAGCCTGTTATTTTCACAGCTGCTCTGACTGCTGACCCTCAGGTTCACCACTGTGGACCTCAGAGAGACAAAGAGTAAAGAAAAACAGCATAAAAATGTGATTATTGTTACAGATGTGATAAATATAAAAATACAGATGTCATGTTTCTCATCAGCTTAATAAATTGGTTGGTTTAGTGAATCATTTTAAAGTGAGTGAATGAAGGATGTCACACTGTGGTGTTTTTATATGACTGACATTAGTGTCAAGACTTAAAAAAAATCAGCTGAACTTTACAGAAAACTATTTAGAAAACGGGTTAAATTACAGTAATAGAACCAAGCAGTCCCCATACGGGAAAAAAAATCAGACATTGGAAAAAAAAATGTGATGTAACATAAGCTTTAAGAATCAAATATTGCAGTTATAGGAGTTATTGGTGTTTTAATATTGAAATCACTGCATAATTTAAGCCCAAAACTTACTCTGCGCAGGCGTCTGCTGCAGTAGTCTAATGTAGACAGCGAGATCAAAAAGTGGCCAATGGTAGGCCAGTCTCGGCAGAACGGCAAACGCCGATTTTCCACCAGCAAATACCACTTTCCCACCAGTTGGCCACTTTAGTCCAGCGGTTGAATACAGCTGTCATACACTTGTTAAATACAGTCATACAGTTGTTACTCCCCGAGTAACTGTATGAGAAACAAATATAAATAATTACAGCACAAATGTTTGTCAAAGACTTTATTTACATTTACTTAATTTTGGACAGGCATCAGCACGGTCACCTAACCAACCCTGCAAATGTTTTTGAGGCGAGGAATGTTGGGACTTGCAGTTTTTAGCGAACTGAAAACTCCTGAAAGGAAATACCTCGTCCTTCCTCTGCAAAACTAAACAGCAAAACCAGTGTGAAAACAATCGATGTGATAAATAAATGGTGTAGTTGCTGAATACGTGGGTTTTTTTCAGTAGCTGTTATTTATCTCTCAGCTAGAGATTGACTGTGACAGGAAGTCATCCATGTGCTGTAAAAAAGTCGCACTGCCGCCTCTAGTGGCCCGGCATAGTTATATTACAACACCATTTTCCCGGCATCGTTGATGATAAAGCTGAGTTAAATTTGTGTTTATTTTGAAAACAAAACCTTATCTCAAAATTCTGTCAAATTAAAAGTCGAGAAAATATGGTCATACAATGATACAAGCCTTTAGTTGCACTTAATTTTGACCGGGTGAGCTGAAACAGAGGCAGACAGACAGACAAATACATACACCCACACAGCCACAAACAGATGCACTACCGTTTTTTTTTTTTTTTTTTTTTCCTTTGAAAGACAAAAGTAAAATAGAAAGATGTCTTTACCTTCTTTACATGTTTCAACTGCACTGCAGCCTTCATCAGAAGAGTCAGCTGATTGCTGCCAGGTGACATTTATCAGCTGATTTTCGTAGGCGGGGCCAGCTCAGCAGATCTGTCAGATCCACCGAGCCGGCCCCGCCTCCCGCCGTCAGATGGTCTCTGGAGAATGTGGTCCCAGGTGTGAGAAAGCATAAAGGCCCCCTCATCTCGGTTCATGGTGTCTTTTCCCCGCTTTCTGATCTCTATTGCCTCCTTGATCCAACGTTTGTGTCTGTTGCTCTCCGATCCAATAATTTTTGTGTTGTCCCAGTCCATGATGTGATTATTTCTTTTGCAGTGGTCCGATATAGCTGATTTTAATGTTTCTTGTTCTGCTTTTTCTTTTTGTGATCTTGTGTCTCTCCAGAGACCATCTGACGGCGGGAGGCGGGGCCGGCTCGGTGGATCTGACAGATCTGCTGAGCTGGCCCCGCCTACGAAAATCAGCTGATAAATGTCACCTGGCAGCAATCAGCTGACTCTTCTGATGAAGGCTGCAGTGCAGTTGAAACATGTAAAGAAGGTAAAGACATCTTTCTATTTTACTTTTGTCTTTCAAAGGAAAAAAAAAAAAAAAAAAGGAAAAATAATTGAAAGAAGACAAAATGAACCTGTTTGACGTAGATGCACTACCGGATTACTGTATGCCTCTGTTTCACCGAAACATAATAAAGGTTAAATAATTTTTTATTTTATTTTATCCTTGCCTGGGCATTAAGGCAGGGCGATCTTGAGGTCAGGCAATGAGGTCAGCCAGAGATCTTATCATTGCGACTTGGGTCATCCAGGACAGTCTGGGCCGACCTCAAGGGCGATGCCAGCCCTGGGGGGGCTGGGGGGCGGGACGACTGCTGGTGGAGAGGGCCGGCTTGGCCGGTGTCCCGTCTTCCAACCTGGCCACCCTCTTCTGGTGACGGTGTAGATGGGGATGGGGCAGGCAGTCCGCCAGTAAACCTCATCGTTTGTGGTGTGGTGGAACCATTGGATGCCGAGGATGTTACGGAAGCAGGTCCGATGGAATGTATCCAGATGGTGGGTGGTTGTGGTGGAGAGGGTCCAGGTTTTGGACCCGTAAAGGAGGACAGGGATCACACAGGTATTAAAGATTCGCAACTTTGTGGACGTGCGGATCTTCCCACTCCGCCAGGCTCTCTGGAGATGGCCAAAAGCACTGCGAGACAGCTGCAGGCAGCAAATGATCTCTGAGTCTGACGAGCAGGAGTTGGTAATCTTAGATTCGAGGTAGAGCTCACTTGACCTGTTCCCGACACAGCCATGCCCACTCTCCACAACGAGACCAAAGCCAAAGTCATGCAATCACTGAAGACAGCGGGTAGGATTGCTATTACATGTGATGCGTGGACATCCATTGCCACCGAATCATTTTTAACTGTAATTGCACATTTTTGTATCAAAGATAAATGTGATTTTGATACACCAAAATGTTCTGGGTTTTTTGGACTGAAGGACTCAGTTACTTATTGCACATATCAGGAGAAATTTCATTTGAAGTTTTAACATTTCTGTTAGCAATTGAGTAATTTTGACTGAAGGATCAGTTAGTTACCTGTTGTATATAACAGGAGAACTTTCATTAGAAGTTTAACATTTCTGTTAGAAACTCTGAGTATTTTTTACTGAAGGACTCAGGTACTTGTTGCACATAAGTCTTATTTGTTAAAATTTAGGATACTCTGAAGTCTGTGTTATAGCAGAAAATGTGCTGCTACAGTTGCACTTTCATGTTGGCTTTTATGCCTTGGTGAAACAGAGAGGCATACGGTAAACAGTTAATGTGTCTGTGTGTGTGGTTGTATCTGTACGTCTGTCTGTCCGTCTGTTACCAGCTTTTCAGCTTGCTCAGTCAAAATTAAGTGCAACTAAAGGCTTGTATCATTGTATGACCATATTTTCTCGACTTTTAGTTTGCTAGAATTTCGAAATAACACTTTGTTTTTGAAATAAACACAAATTTAACCCACCATTTCTGTTAATGTTGCAGCAAAAAAAAAAAAAAGGTATTGTAATAACTATCCGGGCCACAAGAGATCGGAGTCCCACTATTTTACAGGCGCCCATGCTACCATGCCACAGGCACCGAGGCAAAGCACCTTGGTGCTTTCATTTGAAACATTAAAAGATATCTGAAGTAAATTCCTGGGCCATTGCAAATGCTTTAAAAGTAAGAATTTGTCACACAGAGGGAGAAAAAAAAATCTTCAATAGAAAAAAAAAAAAGATGCATCGAGATGCATTGAGAATTGTAATCGGCTTGAATCAGAGCCCCCTGAATCGTAATTGGCTTGAATCGACAGGTGCCTAAATTCCCACCCCTAGTAGGCACATTAACCTCTTGCACTCCGGGATACCACGGGCGGTCACGTCTCTGTGTCCTAGCGCACCCTCGTGCGCACTAGGACGCACACTGTGCGTCTCAGAGTGCACTGAAAAAAAAAAGCTGCATTTCCATTCTTCCACTACAGACACAGCCGCGAACAGAAAGCCAAAGGAGTGCTTTGATTGGTTTAGATTTGATTGACCTCTCATTCGACTAATAAGAGCCTTGAATTGGGTTTCTGAAACCTTGAAGAACCAATGACTGAAAACCTAGCAAGAAGGACCCGCCTACCAACGGCTGCGAATACAGCGAGCCAATTGAAGCAGAGAAGTTCAACGATTGAAAGCGAGCGTCCCGTGCGTAAAATCTGTTTTGTGTAAGCCGCTGGGTGACACACATGCGTTCGCCAGTCTTTTTTTCTTACTATTGTTCTTATTTGTTTTGAAAAATCGTTTGCCAAAACCGCAGTCATGGAAACGCAAAACCGCAATAATGGAATCATGGTTTGACCGGGTCATGTGACCAGAACCACGAGTTGTAACAAGTGGACCAGCATCATGTTCATCTGACAATGAGGAAGAGAAGTTTGCCAGCGACACTGCTGTTGTGGACAGGCAAGTGTTATAAGCTAAATTATTCTTTATCCCTGAAAATTGTAATCAAAATGACTTTTGACCGATCGGTAAATTAGGTGGAGTTGTTATCCTGTACATTACAGATATTTTAGTATAATTTTTAGTGCACTGTAGGTTATTTTTTCTTGTAAAAAAAAAAAGCCACACATTTTTTACGTGGCATGCTTCTTTGTGTGTGGGGGCTTGTTTGTTCATTCATTCATTCATTCATGAATAAATAAACAACCCCCCCACACACACACACAGCCCTGAGTGTCACCTTTCATTAGAGCCCAAGATCAAGCTTCTATATTGAATCATTCAAAAGTTACAGACGTTTTTCCAAACTGTGCCATTTGGCACAGTTCAAAAACGCCTGGAAACAACCTGACAAAAAAGCTGTGTAATATATTCATTTTTTGTGGTATTGTTACAAAATTTTGGCCTCAGCTGGATAACACTTGGTTCTACATTTCTGTTGCATTTTCCAGCACGGATCTGACAGCTGTGTGTTATTTGCAAGCATTTGTATCCAAAAAAACACCCAGGTGAACTTTATTTTCTTCAAGTTCAGTATGTTTAGATGACTGTTACTCAGTGGCAGGAGCACTTAGAGAGATTATGACTGTTTTGCCAAAAAATTCAAAGTGTTTTCTTTTAAATGAGACCAACCCCATGAAGATGCCGCAAAGGGTTGAAGAACAGCTTTTGATTTACTTTGGGGACGTTATTTTTAGGCGTTTTTAGGGAAATTGACCAGAGTGCAAGGGGTTAAAAAGCTAATGGCGGCTAACGCTACATCACAAAAACAATATGTCTAAACTTGCCTTTTTGAAGGGGGAGGAGCTTAACTGAACTGTCACAGCAAAAAAAAAAAAAAAACCAGACATGACACAAAAGAGTGAGTTCACTCCTAATATGCCTTGTAATTCATTATAAAAACATGTTGCAGACACGTTAACAAGAGAAAAAAATTGATTTTCACTGCACTGTCACTTAAAGTCTCGGTGAGGTAGGAATTTAGAAGAGATTTTTAAGATTTTAGCAGATTTTGAAAATGTGAGATCCCACACATGATTTTTTTTTCCAAAGTATATTTATTAATTTTCAATTTTTACACAAAAAACGAAAAAATAGCCAATTGGATGACATCTGCACAGCAATAAATTAAATAGGGCATTTAACCTAACAAAATAATAATACCCCCCCCCCCAAAAAAAATCAATCTTTAAATTTAAAAAAAATGTGCTGAAGTTTACATTCAGCAAGGTGTCTATAAATATTCATGTAACATATTTAATAAAATCCTTGCAACATAATAGCTGAAACATCAGGGTCTACATCAGGGGTCACCAACATGGTGCCCGTGGGCACCACGTCGCCCACAGGGACCGCATGAGTCGCCCATGAGCCTGTTCTTAAAATAGCACTTGTCACTAGGGGTGGGTTCAAAAGATTGATACAACGATCTGGATCGGTCCACGTTTGACTGAGCCAATGTCGATCCACAAAATCCGTGGATCGATTTTTTAATATAATGCTTTAATGTCTGTGAATATCTGCCGAGTCTGATTGAGTCGAAACCAGGTTGGAGAGCCAGGAACAGCGGCAAAGAACCAGAAACACCCAAAGCGCTAATGAAGCTAACAGCTAACAAGCTAACGGATATGCTAGTTCTTCTTCTGTGGTGTTAAAACGGTTCTTATCCGGCAAGAGTTCCCTGCGGCGCATGCACACGTCTTTACATGAGCAAAGTTGTTAACGTGTGTCTCTTAATTTATCAACAAAAGTCACTTTAAAGACTGTCCTCAACAGCTTCTGAATATTTTTCATAAAACAGGGATAAATGGTTTTGTACTATGTGCAGCGCTGTGTTGGAACATAAAGTCGACGATTGATAAACACTTCAAAACGCACAGAGACTGGCTGTAACTCATGAAGAGAGGAAGACTTGGAGCGGCTGAGATTGTAAGTAAAATATCATTTGTTTTAATATTTATGTCGTAAATTAATAATTTATCCGGCATGATGGTGCATTCTTTTACAAACTATGGATACAGCAGTTAACTATCGGTTAAGCGCTGTGAATAAATGCAGAATAGGGGTATATTTTATGAGATTATGGACTTTTAGCACTTAAGTGAGAGATTTGAAGATAATGATAAAGCACAATAAAATGAAAATGACAGAATTAATAAAGGCTGCAGTACACGCCATTTTTACTCAATAGAACTAAACTGAAATGAACAAATCTTCCCAGGAAATGAATTGAAACCCTTTTCAAAAACTGAAAGTTAATTTGTAGTTAAAATATAAACAACACAAAATAAAAGCAACTAAATTATTAAACCCTACTATGGTGTGGGGATTTAAAAATATGATTATTAATTTTGCTGTGAAATCTATTCTCCTTTACATCTCCCCTTCAGATGTGTGAAGACTGGGTTTACACTCCAAGGTCCATCCTGCACTGAGATGTGCAGAATGGACCTTGGAGTGGCTTGAGCCATGTGTGTCATTCATTTCCAATCCTTTCATGCAAGTGGACATAACATGCACTGCTGAACAACTAAATGTAGCATTCAGCTTGGATGCTGGACAGCTGGAGATTGAAATTGTAACATTGCAAAATGTCCTCCATCTCAAAGCCGACCAGGCTGCACCAAACTTTTGGTGCCTTGTGGACAGAGAAAAGTACAATGGTATATGCACAGCAGCTATGAAGGTTGCCAGCCTGTTTGGTTCAACCTATCTCTGTGAATCTGCCTTTTCTGACATGAACTTCATCAAAAACAAACACAGAACACACCTCACTGATGCACACCTGCAAGACTCACTCAGAGTTGCAGTGCCAAGTTACACCCCAGATTACAGCACACTGGTGAACAGCATGCAATGCCAGGCTTTCCACTAACTGACAGATACCAGATGATGTAAGTGGCAACATAGTAGTGGCATGGCATGATTAAATATAAATATTAAAAAGCTGTTTCAAATATTTTCATAAAGTGTGAGAGATGATTTTGTTGAAATGCTGTAGATTTGGTGATTATTACAAAATGTGATAAGATTTAAAAAATCTGAAAGAGTTGATTTTTGTAGTCTTGCATAATTGATAACTTGTACAAACATGGCTCACAATTTGTTAAAAATGGGACATGAAGACTTCCTACAAAATGCTGTGGAAGTGACCATTTGAAAATGAGACATTTACAGAGATTAAAAATAATGTGTTGTATGTTAAAATGTATCTATTTCCATCCATCCATCTTCTGCCACTTTTCCAGAGGTCCAGGTTGCGGACGCAGCAGTTCAAGCAGAGAAACCCAGACTTCCCTCTCCCCAGCCACCTGCTCCAGCTCTTCAGAGAGGATACCAAGGTGTTCCCAGACTAGCTGAGAGACACAGTCTCTCCAGCGAGTCCTGGGTCTGCCCCTGGGTCTCCTCCCAGTGGGACGTGCCCAAAACACCTTAAGTGGGAGGCGTCCAGGAGGCATCCTTATCAGAGGCCCATACCACCTCAACTGGCTCCTTTCAATGTGAAAGAGCAGCAGTTCTACTCTGAGCCTCTCCCGGATGACTGAGCTCCTCACCCTACATCTGAGGGTGAGTCCAGCAATCCTAAGAAGAAACCTCATTTCAGCTGCTTGCATCCACGATCTCGTTCTTTCGGTCATTACCCAAAGCTCATGACCATAGGTGAAGGTAGGAACGTAGATTGACTGGTAAATCGACAGCTTTGCCTTAGAGCTCCGATCCGTCTGTCAATCTCTCGCTCCATTCTCCCCCTCACTCGTGAATAAGACCCCAAGATGCTTAAACTCCTCCACTTGGGGCAGGAGCCTGTCCCCAGCCTGGAGAGGACAATCCATCTTTTTCCAGCTGAGGACCATGGACTCAGACTTGGAGGTACTGATTCTCATCCCAGCTGCTTCACACTCAGCGGCAAACCATCCTAGTAAGACCTGTAGGTTATTGCTGGATGAAGCAGGACAGCAGGACAACATCATCTGCAAACAACAGACATGAGCTCCTATGGTCAACAAGCATGACACTCTCTGTTCCCTGGCTGTACCTAGAAATCCTGTCCATAAAAATTATGAACAGGATTGATGACAAAGGGCAGCCCTGGCGGAGTCCAACTCTCACTGGGAATGAGTCCGACCGAGTGTTGGCAATACAAACCAAACTGTCACAACGGTCGTACAGAGACTGAATAGCTCGTAATAACAAGCCTGATACCCCATACTCCCGAAGCACCCCCCACAAAAAACCACGAGGGACGTGGTCAAATGCCTTCTCCAAGTCCACAAAACACATGTAAACTGGTTGGGGAAACTCCCATGAATCCTCGAGGATTCTCAAGAGGGTAAAGAGCTGGTCCAGTGTGCCATGGCTAGGACAAAAACCACATTGCTCCTCCTGAATCTGAGGTTCAACCAATGGCTGGACTCTCCTCTCCAGTACCTTGGCATAGACCTTCCCAGGGAGACTGAGGAGTGTGATCCCTCTAAAGTTGGAGCACACCCTCCGGTCCCCTTTTCTGAAGAGAGGAATCACCACCCCGGTTTGCCATGCCAAAGGGACTGCCCCTGACCTCCACGCAATGTTGCAGAGGCGTGTCAACCATGACAGCCCTACAACATCCAGGACCTTGAGGTACTCGGGGCAACTCTCATCCACCCCCGGGGCCCAGCCACCAAAGATATTTTTAACCACCTTGGTGACCCCAGCCCCTGTGATAGGCGAGTCGTCCCCCTCGTCCACAAGCCCTGCTTCCTCTGTGGAAGGTGTGTCAGCGGGATTGAGGAGATCCTTAAAGTATTTTTTCCACCGCCCGACGATATCCCCAGTCGAAGTCAGCAGTGTCCCATCCGCACTATACACAGTGTGGACAGGGAGCTGCTTCCCCCTCCTGAGCCACCGGACAGTTTGCCAGAATCTTTTTGAGGCCGATCAAAAGTTTTGTTCCATGGTCTCACCAAACTCCTCCCATACCCGGGTTTTTGCCTCAGCACTCACCCGAGCCACATTCCGCTTGGCCTGCCAGTACACCTCAGCTGCTTCGGGAGTCCCACAAGCCAACCAAGCTTGATAGGACTCCTTCTTCAGCTTAATGGCCCCCCTCACCACTACTGTCCGTCACTTGGGTTTGGGGGTTGCCACCACGAGATGCCCCGACGACCTTGCGGCCGCAGCTCTGGGCAGCTGCTTCAACAATAGAGGTGGAGAACATGGCCCATTCAGACTCCATGTCTCCAGATTCCCTCAGAATGTGGTTGAAGTTCTTCCGGAGGTGGGAGTTGAAGACCTCCCGGACAGGGGCCTCAGCCAGACGATCCCAGCACACCCTCACTATACGGTTGGGTCTACCAGGTCTGAATGACATCCTCCCCTGCCATTGGATCCAACTCACCACCAGGTGGTGATCAGTTGACAGCTCTGCACCTCTCTTTACCTGAGTGTCCAAGACATATGGTCGCAGGTCTGAAGACACAAAACAAAATCAATCATCGACCTGCGACCTAGGGTGTCCTGGTGCCAGGTGCACATAAGGACACCCTTATGCTTGAACATGGTGTTCGTTATGGACAAACTGTGGTTAGCACAGAAGTCCAATAACTGAACACCACTCGGGTTCAGATCGGGCAGGCCGTTCCTCCCAATCACCCCCCTCCAGGTTTCACTGTCATTGCCCACGTGCGCACTGACGTCCCCCAGTACGACAATGGAGTCTCCAAGAGGAGCACTCTCCAGCACCCTAGTCAGAGACTCCAAAGAGGGTGGGTACTCTGAAACATCATTTGGTGCATAGGCACAAATGATGGTCAGGACCCGTTTCCCAACCCGAAGGCGCAGGGAAACAACCCTTTCGTCCACGGGGAAAAACTCCAATATAGGGGCAGCAAGGTGGGGGGATACAAGAATACCCACCCCTGCTCATCGCCTTTTGCCCGGGGCAACTCTAGAGTAGGCCAAGCTCCAGCCCCTCTCCAGGAGACTGGTTCCGGAACCAGAACTGTGTGTTGAGGTGAGTCCGACTATATCTAGCTGGTGTCTCTCAACCTCATGCACCAGCTCAGGCTATTTCCCCACCAGAGATATGACAATCCACGTCCCAAAAGCCAGTTTAGGAAGCTTGGGATCAGACCGTCAAGGTCTCTGCCTTTGACCATCACCTGATCCACACAGCACCGGACCCCCATGGTCCCTCCTGCAAGTGGTGACCCCACTGGAGGGCGGACCCATGTAATTCCTTCGGACTGAGCCTGGCCGGGTCCCATGGGCAGAAACTCGGCCACCAAACGGGTTATTTTTACAAAATAAAAATTGTAGTTTTAACAGTTTTGTTCCTATAGTATGTGGAGTGCAACAATGTGATCAAGACAGCTCACCACATACTAACAGATTTCATTAACAAACAACCAGAGTCCCCACCAGTGTTGGCAGACTTTGCGTGACAACTTAAATGGTGAAACTTTTTTCATGTGTATAAAACTGGTAGCCCTTCGTAGTACTCAGTACCCTTGAAGTAGCTCTCAGTTTCAAAAAGGTTGGTGACCCCTGGTCTACATAGTTCAAATAAGGCTCCCAGGTTTTAAAAAAAACTGATCTTTGTTAGAGTATAGCACACGTCAGATATTCCAGTGGTACCAGGTCAAACAAAACTTTCTGCCAGCCTTTAACAGTTGGTACCTTTTCACTAATCCACTGAAGCAAAATGTTTTTCCTTGCAGCATTTGTTAAGATACAGTACAGCATCTTATTTTGTGATGGTACAGATCTGCTTGGGAGACCCAAAAGGAGGGACACTGGGTCCAATTCCAAATCAAATCCCAGTATTTTTTCCATTTCTGCTAGTACATTAGACCAGTACTTTTGCACTTTACAACATGACCACAGACAGCGAGTCAGTGTACCAATTTCAGTCTTGCATTTAAGACACATGGGTGAAAGAGCTGAATTAAAATGATGTCTATGATTAGGGGAGATATGTAATCTATGTATGATCTTTAACTGCAGTGCTTTAACCCAATTACAAACTGAAATGAATTTAGCCTGTTCTCAAACATTTTCCCACTCTTCGTCTTCAACTGTAATACACAGCTCTTCCTCCCATGTGCCTTTCAACTCCTGCAGAGAAACAGGGGATGCAAAACACAAAGCTTTATAAAATGGACTGACAGACACTTTACTGGAAGTCTGAAACAACAAATTCTCAACAGGAGAGTTTTCTGAGTCCTTCATCAATGTTGTACTGTGCAAAATAAAATGTTTCAGCTATAAAAAACGAAACAAAGTCTTGTCTAGGAAGATTATATTTCTCAGCCAGTTGTTCAAATGACATTATTGCATTTTCACAAAATACATCTTTCAAACAGTTAATACCCTTATGATCCCACTATCGAAAAACCGCATCCGTCAGTCCAGGCTCAAAATCGGAATTGTTGACAATGGGGGTCAAAGTAGATGTTAATTTAGACCTGCCCTCTCATTGACACTCCGCTCTCCAAGCTTTAATTGTGTTGAGTGTTACAATATTTTCACAACTCAATTTAATGTCCTTAAACTTCCTGAAAAACAATAAATCCTTCAATGGATACTTGGAGAGGGAAGATTCAATATCTAACCACACAGAATTAGAACTGTTTGCAACCCAGTCAGAAATGTATGTCAAATAAGAACTCAGTTTATACAATCTAATGTTTGGTAAGTCTAAACCTCCCGTGAGGTATGGTAATTGTAATGTAGTTATTTTAAGTTTTGGTTTGCGCTTACTCCATATAAAAGAGCTGAGCAAACCGTTTAGTTCTTTAATCACCTTATTCAAAAATAATACTGGAATCATAAGGATAGGCTACAGTAAGAGTGGTAAAATATTCATTTTAATTAAGGATATACATCCCAGGCAGGATACAGGTAGAGAATTCCATCGCTCTAAATCCTGCTTAACTTTCTCAAATAAAGGAGCAAGGTTTCTTGTATACATATGTTTAAATTTTTGAGTTATAAATATACCAAGATATTCAAAACCTGCTGGAGACCACTTAAATGGGAAGGGGGGGGAAATAATAGGTACAGAACTAAGGCTTCCCAGGGGCATGGCTTCAGATTTAGAGAAATTAATTTTATACCCGGAAAACTTACTAAATGCATCAATAACATTTAGTAGAGCTGGTACTGATGTCTCGGGTTGAGTAATCAAAATCAGAACATCATCTGCATATAAGCTAATCTTATGATGGATGTTGCTAACTTGCAAACCATATATTAAGGGGTCTATTCTTATAGCCTCAGCCAGTGGCTCTATCACAATAGTAAATAAAGAGGGGTGACAGGGGGCAACCCTGCCTTGTTCTGATATACAGTACAATGGGAAACTGTCTGATCTGAGCCCATTGGTCAAGACAGATACTTGTGGATTATCACATATCACCTTAGTCCATCGGATAAAATTGTCACCAACACCAAATTTCTTTAAGGAATAGAATAAATATAACCATTCCACATGGTCAATGGCTTTTTCAGCATCCAAAGAGAGCACCAGACCATTAATAGCTTTTTGCTGGAAAACCTGAATAACATTTAAAAGGCGTCTAACATTATTACAAGGATTCTGCCCAATCCCACACATGATTAATAAAAATTGTAGTTTTAACAGTTTTGTTCCTATAGTATGTGGAGTGCAACAATGTGATCAAGACAGCTCACCACATACTAACAGATTTCATTAACAAACAACCAGAGTCCCCACCAATGTTGGCAGACTTTCCGTGACAAACAAGTAACTCTATCCGGGAAGAGAAGCCCACGTAGTATGACTCACGCACACTTTCAGTCTCATTCGTATGCATTTTTGGGACAGTTTTTGTCCATTTTGGCACCTCACAATATTAAAAAAAAGCAAACTGCATCTGCTCATTCTGAAATAAAGGCCCAAGGTGCAGGAAATAAGTGCAAACTAGTGGTGGGCGGATCGATCCAAATATTGATAACATCGATATCAACGTTGATATTGATACTGATCAATACCAGTGTAATGAGATCGATACTCTGTGTCTGCGTGTGCCGCTCCAGTGAGGAGGCACGCTTTGCTCTTCTCCTTCTTGTGATTTTACGGCAGTTGGCAACCAGTGTTTATGTGCTACTCCCATCATGTGACTCAACAGCGCCAAGTAAACAAGCCCGGCGTGCGCACACACACGAGCCGCACAGAGCAGAAGAATGGCAGAGGGGAAGAGCAGCACATGTGGCTATATTTTCAAATGAAGGGGAGACATTTTATTTAATTTTGCCATTGTAGTTTCTGAACACTGTATCTCAAAAAAAGAATTTGTTTTAATTTGTTCTTGAGTGACAATTTTGTGCAGTTTTATTTAAGCAAAAAATCCAGACATGACAATGTATGGGGAAAAACTGTTTTGTTACCGTTCTATTGTTTCTGAACCAAAAGTTTTATTATGATAATAAAGTATTTTCTATTTACCTCTAAACTTTGCCCAAATTCTGTCCTGGGTTTTAACTAATTAATAATCCAAAGGAAAAATCACAAAACATATGAAAATTCATTCAGATTTAGTAATTTGATGATGCATCCACCTTAATTATTAAAAAGTATCGGTATCGTATTGGTATCGGTGATACTGGCCCTGTATTTACTTGGTATCAGATCGATACCAAATCTTGTGGTATATAATGATAAGCAAGCAACTTTTCATGTGAAAACAAACCCACAGAATATGACATGCAATTTCAGTCTGTCACACATCAATTCATTCTTTCTTGCATGTATAACTGGTCAACAAATGCAAACAACTATTTTTTACAAGCAACTTTCAGAAAAAAAAAAAAAACTAAGCAAAATAAGTGGGAAATTAGTGAAGCTGGCAAGTTGGGTGCAAGAGATCTTGGAAAATCAGAAGTGACTTTAGAGTAAACAGATTTAGAGTATGACGGAGAATCTTTCTGTCTTCCATCAGCTTGCTTTCTGATTGATTTTTGTTTCATTTACGTAGCAATCCACAAAGTCTGTCTGTCCACAAAGATCCCCCCCACACACACACAACAGGATATCTGATTTTCAAATATGTTGGATATTTATGATTTAACACTGGATTGGCACCAACATTCTTAAAAGCAGATTGGATCACACATAAGAAACCTCACGCCAGAGTAAAATCTACCAATAAAATCTGTAGGACCACCAAGATGATCTGGACTTTCCCTACGATTGTCAGAAGAGGAGAATCAATATTAATGTATCAAGAAGATCGTTCAAATATTTGCAGACTTTGTCTGGATGGTACACTTCTACCACCATCTTTGTTGTTATGGAATTCTCCCACAGAGCAGTTTGGCTACTGTGGCTCCAATTTTCCTTTCAGAAATATGCCAGTGTCATCAAGTAAATAATAAAAATGTATCCATTATGGCTACAATTTTTTAATCAACATATACAGAGTGTCCCATAAGTCTGGACCCATAGGGAAAAACAACCACACCGTCAATGACAGAGTAGCTCATTCCAGTCTGACGAAATCACTCAGGGGAGCTCAGATCTCTTAACCACTGACCTTGCCCTTAAGCACAGCCTAGATACAGACCCTTCTAGGATGTGCATAAAGTCAAGGTCAATGGCCTAGGAGGAGTAACGTTTTTTCAGGAAATCATAAATGTCCAGATCTTCTGACCTTTGACAATGACCTTGACCTCAACTTTGATGCAGACCCTCCTGAGGATCCTTGTGAGTGAGTTTGGGGACCACTAGGGCTATCGCCTAGTAGGAGTAGTGAATTTTCTGGAGTCACATAAGAGTCCAGACCTCCTGACCTTTGACTTTGACCACTACTTGGATGCAGACCCACCTGTTGATTATTGTGAGTGACTTTGGCGAATACTGAGGTAATTTCCTAGGAGGAGTAGCGATTTTTATATAATCACATAAGTGCCCAGATCTGACCTTTCACCTTGACCGTGAGCACAACTTGGGTGCACCTGAGGATCGCTGTGAGTGAGTTTGGTGACATTGGGGAAAAACCTAGGAGGAGTAGCAATTCCCGTGAAATGTGGACGGACGGACAGATGAGCGGATTGACGGATGGATGGACGGAAGCCATGTCATCACATTAGCTCCTTTTAGCTTTGCTGGAATGAGCTAAAAAAATTACAAAATAGTTTCAAAATTTATTACATAATATGCCCAAAGTTTAGTTCATAATGTGTTCAAAGCGTCCACCGTTGTGTCGCACACATACAGTAATTGAAGAGGTGACATGGGTTACCTGTAACATAGCAAAAAAATATTAGAAATCTCTGTGGGTCCAGACTTGTGGGACACCCTTAGATAATTGCAGTACATTACATCTCCAAGTCTTTCCCTACATTTACAGCCTCTCCTTCTCTCCCCACTGGACTGCATTTAAGTTTTGCCAATGTTTTGTTTCATTTTTTAATCCCCTTGAACTCTGCAAGGTTTAAAATTTTTAACTTTTGGGACTTTCGGTGATAGCAGCTTAACGCTGAAGCTCCAAGACCCCATCCATGAAAATACCTTGAAAATCAGATTTAACAGATTTTTGGAAGAGTGAAAATCAAAAGACAAAGTCATTATGCCTAAAGGAAAACAGAAGAGATCGACATTTCCCAGGCCAAGACGCGCATCGGCCAGAGAATCTGACCTGGAGGACAACATCTACTCGGAAGCAGAGGAGCTGAATGAGGCTAGCAACATGGTTAGCTTAAAAACGATAATTCTAGAATTAAGAGAATTTCACCGAGAGTGTTGGGCCGAATTTCGTGAAATTAAAGACGAAATAAAAAGGACAAACAACAGTAGTGGACCAGGCTGAGGACCGAATCATGGAAGCAGAGGAAAGAATAAAAGGGCTGGAAGAAACCGTGCTGGAATTACTCAAACGACAGACAAGACTGGAGGCTAAGCTAACTGACCAAGAAGGAAGACTAAGAAGGGCCAACATAAGAATTCATGGTCTGAAAGAAGGAGTCGAGGACGGTTTCACCACAATGGCTGCATGCGTGGAATCCATACTGAGAGAGAAGTTGGAAATTCCCCAATCCACCTACTTGAAGATAGAAAGGGCGCACTGTTCATTAGCCCCAAAGCCGTCGGCGGAAGCGCCACCACGATCGGTGGTGGTGAAGTTTTCCAACTTCAGAACAAAAGAAGAGGTTTTGAGACTGGCTTGGCAGAAAAAAGGATTTATGCACCAAGAAAGAAAAGTTTTTGTGGAGCACGACTACGCCCTGGAGGTCCTTAAAAAGCGTCGGGAATACAACGACGCTAAAAAGGTACTAAGAGAGAAGAAACTGCGCTTTCAAACTCCATTTCCGGCGAAGCTGCGGGTTTTTTACGGGGAAGAGACGTGTCTCTACAACTCGGCGGAAGAAGCAACCAGGGATATGGCGAGAAGAGGGCTCCCGGTAACGGTGTATAAACCCGCAGCAGACCCGATTGAAAGAATCAAGGCTCAAACGTGGTGCACACAGAGACCCTCAAAATCCACAGGCCAGCAGCGGGAAACCCAGCGCCAGGGCTATAAGGAAAAACTGATCGCTTTCAGGAGGGAATAACGATATTTTTAGTCAATCTGCGCATCCAACCCTCCTCCTACAAGGTAACAGACATTAAAGGAGATGCGGAACCAGCAAGTGGTAAAACATTTCATGGAACAGTCATAATATTAGAAACAAGTAAGTCTTTAAAAAAACAAAACAAAAAACTTGTTAAAATAGAAATGTGACAATGAACCACATGAACTCTCCACACTAACAAATACTGTATTAAAGTGATTGTTTGCTGTGACGGTGGCGGGAGGTTGCGCACAATTTCATAGGGTATAGGCATAAAAAAAAAAAATCATTACAAGTTTGGATTGGGATCTGAAATTTACGTTAAAAACATGGGACAACTTGCAGGGGTAAGAAAGGGCCCTCAACACGTAACAGAGTTTGAGGAATTTCCCTCAGAGCCAACGCACCATCAAGGCTTTTCTAAGGTCACTAAAAAGACCTCAGCTCAGGAAGATCTTTTGACAGTTTTTTGTTTTAAAGTTTTATATACTATTGTGGCACATATATTGAGTTCATATTTCCCCACAAATGTATGGCTGTATGTGTATTGGGGGCTTCATGTCTCGCGGGACGAAGAAGGTCTGGGTCTGCAGAGATCTACAGGAGATGACGAGGAGGTGCGAGTTTTGGCCTTTGTCTCAGAGAGGATGCCCCAGAAGGATTCCCGGAACATCGAGGGATAAGAGACGGACATCAAAGAGTTGCATTGTGACTGGGAATTAAATGCCATGTGATTGTATGTTTGCTGAAGCACCATGTGACTTAGGCAGTATAAGAGTGTGGTATTTCTTTGCTCGGTCTCTTTTTCTTGTTGAGAGATTGCTAGAGATGTGTTCTCTTAATAAAGCCGAACCTGAGAAATAAACTCAGCCTCATCTTTGAACGCATTCTCTACACTATGTTCTTAATGTTTTTTATGTTCTTAATGTTCTTTCAGTTTCTGAGTAGCATAAAAGAGGGCCACTACACTGTTATACTAAATAAGACAATACAATGGAGAAACAGGGTGTAACCAAAATAATCTCATATAATGTAAAAGGGTATCCAGTTAACTGTATCCAGTTAAAAGAGCCAAGATTCTTGGCAAAATGAAAAAAGACAAAGCAGGAATAATATTTTTACAGGAAACCCACCTAACAGACGTGGAGCACACTAAACTTAATACTGATCTCTTCATCTTCATGTAAGTCAGGGAGGAGGAGGGGGGTAGCGACATTGATCTCAACCAAAATTATGTTTGAAAAAAATTCAGAACACAAAATTCAGAACACAAAGATAAAGAAGGGAGATTTAGCATGGTACTTGGTCGGCTAGAGGGAGAAGATATTACCCTGCTGAATGTATATGCACCTCCAGGGGCTAACTGGAAATTTTATAAAAATGTATTTAACCTGGAGAGCGGATGCTGTATTTAAAGTATGGAATTTAAAAGGGATTCAAAAGATTCAAGATTTATATCTGTCATGTTCAGATAACATAATGTCTTTTGAAGAGCTGAGGATCAAATTTAATCTTAATAGAACATATTTTTTTAAATATCTTCAGCTTAGGAACTTTATTCGACGTTATTGTACGTCTTAAATTGATACATTTTAAATGGTTAATGCGGATGTATGTTACACCGGTGGAATTAAGTAGATATAACAAAAACATACCAGATACGTGCACAAAATGTATGGAAAGTAAAGGAACCTTATTTCATTGTGTATGGGAATGTAGGAAAATTAGAATGTTTTGGGAAGAGGTGAGGGTAACAATTGAAAAAATAATTTCAAAACAAATCATATTGAATCCTAAATTGTTTTTGTTGGGTCTGTATCCAGAAAAGCATAATTTTAATAAACGTGAAAGAGCATTCATAGACCTCAGTTTGCTTAACGCCAAAAAATGTATTGCACTATTGTGGAAAAAGACTCATAGACCAGTTGTGACTCAGTGGCTAAAACAGATGGTAACAAACCTTCCACTAGAAAGAATAACATATATACTGAAATCAAAGGAAATTGTGTTTGAGAATATATGGAGACCTTTCATTGATTATGTAAATAGAGGATACTAGAGGATAACAAAAATAACATAAGAGGAATATGGCAAGTACTCAAGGGGATTATTAGTAATCGTCCTAAGTATGCAAATTATCCAGAATATTTTATCGAAAACGACAGTTTGATTAATAATATGGAAGATGTGGTCAGTGGTTTCAATAAATTTTTTGTAAACGTTGGTCCTGAATTAGCAAAATCAATAGTGACTCCAGAAACAAACTACAGTAGTTCTGTGAATGAAATAGAGGATAGAAACCCAAACACAATCTTTTTGGGTGCAGTTACTGAAAAGGAAATTATCGAGACTGTGAGTAAATTTAAGAACAAAAAATCAATGGACTGGAATGAAATTGACATGACAATAGTGAAAAAAGTAATTGAGGGAATTGTTAAACCACTCACCCACATCTGTAACCTGTCATTTCAAACTGGTACATTTCCAGACAAAATGAAAATAGCAAAAGTAACACCTCTTTACAAAACAGGAGACAGTCATTGTTTCACAAATTACAGGCCAGTCTCTTTACTCTCACAATTCTCCAAAATAATTGAAAAAATATTCACTAAGAGACTGAATGATTTCATTGAAAAACACAACCTCCTTACAGATAGCCAGTATGGTTTTAGAGCAGATAAATCTACATCTTTGGCACTGATCGAACTTATAGAAGAAATTACTAGTTGTATAGACAAAAAAAAGGTTGCTGTAGGAGTATTTATAGACTTAAAGAAAGCTTTTGACACCACTGACCACAGAATACTTCTAAGGAAACTGGAAAGGTATGGGATAAGAGGGGTCGGACTGAGTTGGGTGGAAAGTTATTTAAGTAACAGACAACAATTTGTACAAATTGGAGAGCACAAATCACCCTGCATGAACATCACTTGTGGTGTGCCCCAGGGGTCAGTTTTGGGACCCAAACTCTTTATCTTGTATATAAATGACATATGCCAAGTATCAAAAATTCTGAAATTTATTTTGTTTGCGGATGACACAAATATCCTTTGCACTGGTGAGAATTTGCAGCAGGTTTTAGAAGTGGTCACAACTGAAATGGAAAAATTAACGCAGTGGTTCAGCAAAAATAAATTATCTCTAAATCTAAAAAAAACAAAGATTATGTTGTTTGGAAATTATAAAATAAATCATGAAATAATGATAACGATAGATGATACCAGAATACAAACAGTACAGGAAAATAAGTTTCTGGGGGTGACGCTAGACAGTAAAATCCGCTGGAAACCTCACATCAGTCACATCCGGGCTAAATTAGCAAAATGTATAGGCATACTGGGGAAGACAAGACACATCGTGGACTATAAATCATTGGTCTTATTGTACAATTCACTGTTTTTACCTTATCTTAACTACTGTGTAGAAGTCTGGGGAAACACCTACAAGACCAACCTACAAGCAATATGCACATTACAAAAAAGAGCTATAAGGATAATAAACAATGCAGGATATAGAGACCATACCAATTCGTTGTTCTTGAAGTCACATGTCATAAAGTTCATCGATTTAGTTAAATTTAAGACAGCACAAGTAATGTACAGGGCAATTAACAATCAACTCCCAACTAATATACAAAAAATATTTAAAAAAAGAGACAATGATCATAATTTGAGAGGAGACTTAAACTTCACAAAACCCAAGATACGTACAACCAAGAAAAGTATGTGCATATCTGTCTGTGGGGTGGATTTGTGGAACAGTCTGGAGCCGGAACTGAAACTATGTACAAACAGAAATCAATTTAAAAAGAGGTATAAGCACCATTTGTTGAAAGGATATATGTTAGAAGGGTAGAATTTATATGTACGATTCATTATGTTCACTCTGGGACATTATGGGACACTAAGGAATGGTGGGTGGGACAGCACTGTGTGTATCTGTGTCGTTTGAGACTGGTTTTGAAATATAGACTTCATTGTATGTTAGAATGGACAGGTGTTAATGTTGATCTGTAAAAAATACAGTAAATTGTTTACTTGGGGTATTAAAGGTAGTAATTTGTATAAAATTCACTTGGGTGTATCGATGGAAAAGAGGAGTTGGAATTAATAAGTGTTCACTTCTTCCTTCTCCCTTTCGAACAGTGTATACTGTAACTTTATTGCATTTGCTATTTGCTTGTTTTTTGTTATATTTTTTGTGTTTGAAATAAACTATCTATCTATCTATCTATCTATCTATCTATCTATCTATCTATCTATCTATCTATCTAAAGAATTTAAACATAACTTTTGAAGAAGAAGGTGAATGATGTGTGTGGACCTTGTAAATTCCAAACTGGTGAATGTATAATATGTATACTTATGTAATGGATTGCCTAGACTAAACAGAGGAGCATTGTTGAAGACCTGTTCTTGTTAGTGGTTGTTGGTGTTTTTTTTTAGTATTTTTTTTTTATTACTTTAGTGTTAGTGTCTGATTGTTTGTGTTATGTTTGTAAAAAAAGGTTCAATAAAAAATATTGTGGAAAAAAAAATGTATTTGACCTAATGATAACTAAAGCCAAAGGTTTAGTGATATGTGGGGGAGATTTCATTCTAAGACTGAACCCATACTGGGATGCATCAGGTAATTCTCCACATCAAAATAACACTCAAAGTAGAAAAACTCGGATGCTACTAAAAGAAATGGGAATCTGTGACGTGTGGAGGGAACTCAACCCCAGTGTAAAAGATTATACATTTTACTCAGCACCACATTCATCATACTCAAGGATTGACTATTTTTTTATGTTTAATAGAGACATTGGAAGAGTAAAAACATGTAAAATACGACTGATGGATCTCTCTGACCATAGTCCGATCTATATGGACTTAAATATCCAAAAATACACAAATAATACATTTTCTTGGAGGTTAAATTCAAATGCGCTGAAAGGACCACTGAAAGATGAATTGGAATCAGATATTCTCAGATATTTGGAAGAAAATGATAATGGAGAAGTATCCCCTTTAATACCGTGAGACGCATGCAAAGCTGTAATAAGGGGAAAGATTATTGCAAAACTGGCAACCCAAAAGAAATTGAGACAAGAAAAACTAACCACATTAGAGTCAGAACTTAAGAAACTAGAAAAAGAGCACAAAGACAACACTCATTCTAATGACTCGCTCAAAATTAAGGAAATAAAAAAACAAATAAACGAGGAAGATGGCGGAGAGGCATAACGCTTAAACAGAGAGCTCTCCCTAGTCGGATTAAAAATCTTTGGTAAATGGCCAACTCGACATAAATAGGTCAATAAACCAAGGGATGAAAACACGAAGAAGCCGGGCACACAGACAAAAGCAGGGTAAAACTAAAGAATCCCTCTTCAACAGCACTGGAGAAATCGCTGAACACGAGGCCAACAAAAATGAGGAGACTTCAAAGAAAATGGAAGACGCCAACCTCGATGTTATGAACACTGGCTTCGCCAATATAAGTAAGGACATAAAAGACCTCAAGCGACAACTCCAACAGGATTTAACGGCTCTTAAGGAAGAACTGAAAAAAGAGATGAAGGAGGAAATTATGGGTCTCCGAAAAGAAATGGACCGCAAGCTAGCAGAAAACATGGAGGAGCTGCGCACTCAACGGGCGTGCATGGTAGAAGCACAGGCTCGAATATCAGAGTTGGAAGACTGGAAGACCGAGGCAAGCGAGCTGCTACAGACCCTGACGGCACAAACACAGAGGATGCAGGAAAAAATAACCGACCTGGAGAGCAGGTCCAGACGGAGCAATATATGCATCTTCGGGATTCCGGAGGGCACTGAAGGCAACTCGATGACGAAATTCATAGATCAATTCTTAAAAAAAGAGCTTGAGCTGCCCGATGAAACAGACCTGCAGATCCAACGAGCGCACAGAGCCTTGGCACAGAACCCGAATTCAAACTCTACACCCAGGTCAGTTGTGGTAAACTTTTTAAAATACGACGTAAAGGAAAGAATCCTGACACAAGCGTGGAAAAAAAGATACAAATTGGCGACAAACAGATATTCTTTGACCATGACTACCCGACAGAAATTGTGCAGCAGCGAAAGAAATATGCCAACATTAAAAAAATGCTGAAAGAGAAAAAAATTAGATTCCAAACGCCGCTAACGAAGATGAGAATTCATTGGGATGACGGCGTGAAAACCTACAACACGGCCAGAGAGGCAGCGCGGGACATGACGGAGCGAGGCTTTGTGGTGAGCGTACCGGAGGAAGCGGCTGGAGCAGCGGCGGCACGAAGCACACCGAGACAGCCGGAATGGAGGCGAGTGAGCGGCAGAGGGCGGGAGACGGATGTGGTGCACCGAGCCCAAGAAAAACTGCAAGGCTTTCAACGGAAAACCTAGATTATAACAAAGATTAAGGAGGACACAGAAGAAATGAAGGCCAAGAAGACAAGGTAAAAGAGAAACAAACGGCTAGGAGAGGTTAAAGTGATTTTTGTTGGACATTTCTAGACTAATGACTATTACTTGGATAGTAACTACAGGTCTAGGGAGGGCCCCTCTCTCGGTGAGGACATTCCCTCCATCCTCCAACAGGGACCAGTGGGCAGAAGAAAGGCCCAAAGTGCGGAGGTTGAGATTCGTTAATGTGTTTTTGTACATATATGTGTTAGTTTTGTTGTTAAAGGGGCTAGGAGCACAAGTTAAAAAAATGGAAAAACATGAATATGGTTAAAAATCTTAAGATAATGACATTAAACGTGAATGGTCTGAACTCACCTGTTAAAAGGGAAAGAATAATAAGAAAATTCAAGAAGGAAAAAGCCGAAATTATATTTATGCAAGAGACACATTTGAACAAGACAGAACATGAGAAACTAAAGAGATTTGGCTATAAGAACTCCTACTACAGTTCATTTAAGGGAGGAACTAAAAGGGGGGTTATGATACTAATTTCAAATAAAATACAATTTGAATGTGAACAAGAAATCCAGAATAAAGAAGGCAGATATGTAATAGTAAAGGGAAGAATAGATTGTATGCAGATCACATTAGTGAACATCTATGCCCCACCAGAAAGTGACAAGGGTTTTTTTCAACATCTGTTTGATCTCATAGCAACACACAGTGAAGGAGTCCTAATTTGTGGAGGAGACTTAAATGCTGTCATGGATCATGAAGTTGATACAACAAGTGTTAAGAAGACAAAAAAACATGTAACAAAGTTCATAAGAACTTCAATGGCAGAAATGGGTATGGTAGACATATGGAGGGACCTGCACCCACTCGAAAAAGACTATACACATTATTCAGCAGTCCATAAAGTACACTCTAGAATAGATTACTTCCTTATGAATGAAGGTGACAGACACAGGGTGAGAAATTGTCGGATTGGAGGGGCAGAAATATCAGATCATAATCCTATATACATGGAAATATATTTAAACAATAGAAAACGACAAACAACATGTAAACTTAATGTAGGACTATTAAATGATGAGAAAATGAAAGAAAGAATAAAGACACACATTGGACTTGCCATCAATAGGAAACCAACAAAATGAAAAGCTAACAGCAGAAATAACAACACAAGAGATTAAAGATGTGATTAAGTCACTAAAAAATGGTAAATCACCAGGTAGTGACGGATACCCCTCTGAGTTTTATAAACTGTTTATAGAAGAACTCACGCCACAGCTCCTAAAGTCATTTAATTGGACATTAAACAACAACAAAATACCTCCATCATGGAACGAAGCCATTATTTCAGTTATTTTAAAGCCAGGGAAAGATAGGGAACAATGCGGAAACTATAGGCCAATCTCTTTATTAAATGTGGATTATAAAATATATACAACAATTATCTGTAAACGAATAAAGACATTCTTGACGGAATTGATAGAGGATGATCAAACTGGTTTCATAGAGGGACGCCAAACACATGATAATATCAGGAGAACAATACACATAATTAATCAAATACATAAAGAAAAGAAAAGTGCAGTAATAATGAGTTTAGACGCAGAAAAAGCATTTGATAGGGTTAATTGGATGTTCCTATATAATGTGCTGGAACGCTTTGGATTTAACGAAAAGTCAGTGCAATGCATAAAGACACTGTATCAAAAACCTGAGGCAAGAATCAAGATAAACGGTAGCTTAACAGACAAAGTAAATATACAAAGATCAACTACGCTAGAGCCACTGGCTCAAGTGATGCGACAAAATAAGAAATTAAAAGGTGTAACAATAAAGGGAGCAGAACACAAGATTGGGCTGTTTGCAGATGATATTATAGTTTACCTTGAACAACCAGATGAATCAATAATGGAAATGATGGACTTGATAGAAAATTTTGGAAAATTATCAGGATACAAGATAAACATAACAAAAACACAAATACTGACATTCCACTATAACCCTTTAAACCAGATAACTGATAAGCTCAAACTAAACTGGAAACAAAAAGAAATAAAATACCTTGGAGTGAACATACCTAAAGATTTAAGCAAAATCTATAAAGCAAACTATGATAGATTAGAACAAGAAATAAAAAAAGATATTGATAGATGGTCAATCTTAAACATGGATCTGAAATCAAAAATTAAGACAGTCAAAATCAGCATACAACCTAGACTGCTTTACCTCTTCCAGGCTCTACCAACAGAGATTCCTGGTGCCCAGTTCTCAAAGTGGGACAGGATGATATCGAGATTTGTTTGGGGAGGTAAAAAGCCAAGACTGAAATATAAAACTCTCCAATTGCCAAAAGAGAAAGGAGGCATGGGCCTACCGAGTCTAAAGGAATATTACTACTCAGCACAAATAAGATATATCATATGTTAGTGCGATGGAGGATACGAGGCAAAATGGAAAGAAATGGAAAAGGAAATTGAGGGACTCCCAGTACAAAGCATAACAGGAGATAAGGATGCATATAAGCAAATCAAACAAATAGACCCAATCACTAAATTTACTTTGGAACTGTGGTATAAAATAGTACAAAAGTATAATATAAAGGAGGACATAAAACTATTGAAATGGGTAGCATTTGACAGTCAGTTTGAACCAGCAAAGCAAGATAGGGGATACAAAAGTCTGGTGAGCAAGGGAATCACAGCATGGGGCAATATGGGAAAAAAAGATTTTGGGAGTTTTGTAAACATGAGAAGAAAATTTAAACTAGAAAAATCTGAATTCTTCAGATATCTGCAGATGAGAGATTATTATATGAGGAAGATTAGACATAACCTCCACACAGATGTGAGCGAGATTATACAATTCATTTTAAGCTCGTATGCAGGAAATAAAATAAGAATTATTTCAAAGCTATATCAGAAACTTACGGCAAACAAACATTCAAGTAACTATATAAAGGAGAAATGGGAGAAAGAACTAAACTTAAACATAACAGAAGAAAACTGGCAAGAAATATGGAAAACACAACACACATCAACAAGTTCAAGGACATGGAGGGAATTTGGATGGAAAAATCTGATTCGCTATTTCATTACACCACAGATCCAAAGAAAATATACAAATACCAAATCTATATGCTGGAGGGGCTGTGGGGCTCAACATGCAGACCACTCGCATATGTTTTGGAAATGCTGCAAAATCTCATCATTCTGGAAATCTATACATGTGACAATACAGAGGATATTAGGATATAATGTACCAATGAGCTGTAACTTGATGTATTTATGTGATCTTAAAAGAGACAATGTAATACAGGCTGAGGACAGATATTTAGTTAAAATCATGCTGATTGCATGTAAAAAAACAATCACAAGAAAATGGCAATCAGAAGTTCTTCCTGACCAAGAGCAATGGACAGACATTGTTGAAGATATACGTTTAATGGAAAAACTAACATATCGACAAAGAATGCAAGAAGGACAATATGAAAAAAAATGGTGGAAATGGACACACTACAAAGTGCAACAATGGGACAGAAATTGAAAGAACAATCAAAGACACTGGAAAACCAGAGGAATTAAGAGATGGAAACTAAAAACTTTATTCTCCAACATTTGTTCCCCCCCCTCTTTTTTTCCCTTTTCTTCTTCTAGCTCCTTTTTTTTAAAATATAGAGACTGTGATCTGAATGTAATATGTATGATGAAAAGTGAATAAAAATCAAAGTTACAAAAAAAACCCCAAATAAACGAGATCTACACAATAGAAATCCAGAAGAAACTTTTGAAACAAAAATACTATGAAACAGGTAGCAAATCGGCAAAATTACTAGCCTACAAATTGAGGAAACAACAAACAGAGAGAGCAATCTACAAAATCAGAGACCCAGTATCAAAGAAAATAAAATTTAGAATTCAGGAAATTCTTAAAAGCTTCGAGAATTACTACAAGAACTTATACTCCCTCAAAAAACACAAAATCGCATTCGAAGCCTTCCTAAATACATTAAATCTTCCCCAACTTACTGAATCACAAAATAAAACACTACTAAAACACTACTGTCAGAAATACAACCTAAAGAATTAGAAAAAGCAATTATGAAACTTAAAGCTAACAAATCCCCAGGAGCAGATGGCTATACAGCAGAGTGGTACAAAACCTTTAAACAGCAACTATCAACTCTCCTCCTGAAAACATTTAACTATGTCCTCCACACAGGGGAAATCCCCCCCTCCTAGAGAGAAGGGGTCATTGCAGTCATACCTAAACCTGAAAAGGATAAACTAGACTGCTCCAACTACAGACCAATCAGTGTGTTAAATCAGGACTATAAACTTTTTACCACTATCCTTGCCAAAAGGTTAGAAAATATACTGACAGACTTAATTCATTTAGACCAAACAGGTTTTGTAAGACAAAGACAGACACAAGATAACATTAGACGCAATTTACACATAATTCATCATATAAAAAAATATAATTTTAATGCAGCCATATTGGGATTAGATGCTGAAAAAGCATTTGATTCGGTTGACTGGTCTTTCCTATATAGAATCTTATCCAGTTTCAATTTCCATAGTAACTTCATTAGAATTATCCAGGTATTATATAAAAAAACAACAGCTAAAATAAGGATTAACGGTAAATTATCATCATCTTTTGAACTGGAAAGAGGATGTCGTCAGGGCTGCCCCGTCTCCACTGCTCTTTGCAATCTTCATAGAACCTCTGAGCCAATGGATAAGACAGAATCAAAAAATTCAAGGTATTACACTTGGTCAGAAGGAACATAAAATAGCACTCTTTGCTGATGACATTTTAATATACCTGGGGCAGCCGGACACCTCTTTTCCAGAACTAATCTCAGTTTTTTCAGAGTATGGAGAGTTATCGGGGTACGAATTAAACATGCATAAAACCCAAATTTTAACATTCAACTATGACCCAAATCAATATTTACTAAGCAAACTCAAAACTAACTGGGAGATGGAATCTATGAAATATCTGGGGGTCAACATCCTGAAACAACTCAACAAAATTATAACACTAAACTATGATCCACTGATGGCAAAAATAAAATCTGATCTAGCAAGATGGAATATGATACCATTCTTGGGTACTGCACAAAGAATTGAAGCAGTCAAAATGAATATACTTCCACGTCTTCTATACCTTTTCCAAACAATATCGGTAGAACCTCCCAAAAAAACATGGCAAGAACTGGACAGAAGGATCTCAAGATTCATATGGCAGGGCGAGAGACCTAGAATCAGATATAGAACCCTACAGCTAAACAAAGACAAAGGTGGGCTTGCGCTGCCAAATATCAGGAACTATTTTAAAGCCGCACAAATTAAAACTTTAGTAGAGATATGTAACCCAGTCTACACTGCACAATGGAAGGAGATGGAATGCCAAATAACAAGTGACATTCCCCTACAGGCGATTATAGGGAACAATGCCTTACCTAAACTTTTGAATAACACTAACCTGTGGATAGAGACCCCGCTAAAAATTTGGTTTAAGATAGTCAGAGAGAATCAAACTAAAGAACCCTATCGATTATTGCAATGGATTTCCTATAATCAGGACTTTACTCCTAATAAAACAGACACTAGATTTAAAAAGTGGAAAGAGAACGGACTGAATAAAATTACGATTTTTTTTAAAGGGCAAACGTTAAGAAGTTTTGAAGATTTGAAAAAACAAGGTCTAGTAAATCAAGACCTTTACAGGTTTTTTCAGCTTAGACACCACATAAACAAAATACTTAAAAAGGAGGATTTGGAAAGGGCCCAGTCAGGTGTTCTGAAGGTTTTCTTAATGGCATATAAAGGGATCCCAGGGATCAGATACATTTCTAAAATATACCATGGTCTTCAAGACTTAAAAGGAGACAACACAGCATATATAAAAGAGAGATCGGAAAAAGAGGGGAATTTCACTTCACAACTGGAAATATTGGAAAAGCTAAATAAACAACAATGGAAAAGTACTTCATCCCTGCAGTGGAGAGAATTTGGATGGAAAAATTTGGTAAGATTTTTCAGAACACCTGCACTAAACAAATTTACTCGTAAGGGGTTGAATTGTTGGCGCTTGTGTGGTGAAGAGACTGCAAATCATTTTCATGTGTTTTGGTCATGCCCAGTTATCCACCAATATTGGACCAATGTACAGACAATATTGGGGAAAATATTCAAAGTAACAGTTCCCTTTTCTTTTGTAACTTTGTATTTGGGTTTACTACCGGAATCACTGGAAAGACGAGGAGAAAAATACTTATTCACTGTTTTAATATTGGCAAGTAAAAAAGCTCTAACAAAAAAATGGATGTTGAAAGACTGTCCAACACCTGAAGATTGGATTAACGTGATTCAGGACATTTATTTGATGGAAAAGTTGACATTTGCACTGAGACAGGACATGGATGGGTTCTTGAACTTTTGGCAACCCTGGAATGCCTATGTGTCCTCCATCAGATCTAATCTTTGACAAATACCATTTCAATAATAGCTCCTCTCTTTGCTCCAAGGCTACTCAGATGCTCTTTCATTTTTCTGCTCTTTTGTTTTTGTTTGTTTTGTTCTGTTTTGTTTTTTGTTCTTCTTTTAATTTCTCTTTTTCTTTCACTTAAAAAAAAGGGTGTTGTAATAATTTTTTTCCAATGTCAAAAAACAAAAAAGGGGGAATTTGTGATGAAAATGTAAACAATGCAATGCTGTAATGACATGTATACCCTTTACAAAAACTTAAATAAAAAAAATAAATAAATAACTTTTGAACCTTTTTTCTTTTGTTCTATTTTTACGCTTAAGGATTGCTGATGTAATTTCAGTCCATACAGCCAATCATGTACAGTAGAACAAAATTACGTTTCTCCTATCTACAGTGTTAATCACATGCAGAATCAGAGGGGTCGCTGCCATGCAAGGTGCCGCCACAAACAACTTCTCCTTCCCCCATCCTATCACGATGAGCACCAAGCTAGAAGGTGGGGAGTACCATTTTTTATACGGTCTTTGGTATAACCTGGCCGGGACTTGAACCCCCAGCCTCTCGGTTGTGCGGTGGATGCTCTATCAACTAGGCCACCACTCCGCAAGGAATATCCACAATGTACTCAAATTAATAATATCTTCAACAGGACTTCCGGTTATGGCTGCCACGTAGGACGGACGTGTCTCGCTCTGCTCTGCTCCTGGAAAAAAAAAATCGGCAAATAACTCTCTCATTTGGGACAGAACGTATCCCAGCATTTGGGCGAAGATATGTCGGCGAAGCCTAAGGCTGGAAAACCAGGAAAAGGAAAAAGCGAGCCGCCGAAACAGTCCAAATTAACGGACTTTCAGGTCTGTGACGCAGTAAACAAAACTCCATATATGGCGGAGGAGGCTGGCAACGCTGCGATATCTGCGGGGAATGGCGCAGATGCGCTGATGGCTGCCATGAGTTCAATGAGAGCGGACTTTTCCTCTAGATTTGATGGGATTATGACAGCGTTGGAAGGAATAAGAAAGGAATTGGGTGACTGTGTAGAACGAACGGCGCAGATGGAGCTCCGTCTCGCTAGTGCTGAAGATGACGTCACCCGTCTTCAATTAAAGGTGCGCACTTTGGAAAAAAAAAAAAAATCTCTGGAAGATAATATTTTGGATTTGGAATCTCGGTCGAGACAGAATAATTTGAGGCTGGTGGGTCTTCCAGAGGAATCAGAAGGTCGGGACGTATGTTCCTTTCTGGAAAAGTGGATTCCGGAGGTGCTGGGCAGCGAGGAGTTGCAATCAGCAGTGGTTCTGGAAAAAGCACATCGTATTGGCCCACGGAGAGATAAGGGACCGCCGAGGACCTTAATTATGAAGTTTCTTAGCAACAGAGACAGGATGAAGATCTTCAACGCTGCACGAGCTAAAAAAGGAGAGATTAAACACCAGGACCAGCAGGTGCGGTTCTACCCAGATTTGGCCACAGGAATCCAGCAATTGAGGAAGCAGTTTGATCCCGTACGTAAGGAGCTGCGCAACCTTGGGATTCGTCATGGTGTAATCTATCCTGCGAGACTGCTGACCACGTATGAGGGCAGAACCCACATCTTCAAGACCCCAGAGGAGGCGCAGGAGTTCATCAAAAAGATCAAAGAAGAAGAAGAGACTGGTGGGAGCTAAGCATGAACAAAATATAAGGTAGAATAATTAAGCATTTGCACAGGCATCTGACTGACTTGAAGTAAATAGTAAGTTTACAAAATATAGATTGTATTATATATTAAAAAACAAAACAAAAACAAAACAAACAAACAAAAAAAAACTATGATGTACAAAGTTGTTAAAAATTTTGGAGTTAAGTTGGAAAACTACAGAGGAGAGTTAATGTTACGTCATTAAAAGCAGTAGAGTTAGGATGATTGGGAGGATGAAGAAGGAGTGGCTTAGGCTGATCCTCGTGGGTGTGGAACGGTCGATGGCTATATCGGGAGACAGAATTTTTCTTTTGATTTTGGGGGGTTTGCCACAAGTGTGGGAAGGGGAAATTTGTTTGTGTGTAGTTTGTAGGATGAATGTTCAACCACTCATGTTTTTGCTTCTCTGTATGAGCATGTTTACACTGCAAGGTAATCCCAAACTCTCTATTGATCATGGACCAAAGTGTTAATCTTAATTTAACTTCATGGAATTGCAGAGGTCTACAAAATTTAAAAAAACTTAAACAAGTTATGAATAAAATAAAGGACATGGGTTCAAGAATTGTGTTTTTACAAGAAACTCATCTGATAGAGGAGGATGTTAAAAGAATTAGGAGTAGATGGCAGGGAAGTGTATTCACCTCTTCATTTTCATCCCGAGCCAGGGGAGTTATGACTCTCATACATAAATCAGTTCCTTTTCAAGTGAAAAATGTAATTGGAGACAAATTTGGAAGATATGTAATCATTCAAGGTTCTTTGCTATTAGAAAATATAAATCTTGTGAACTTATATGGTCCCAATATAGATGATCAGAAGTTCTTTGCTAATTTATTTCTCATCTTATCATCACTTACAGGGCAACATATAATAGCAGGGGATTTTAATTGTACATTGAATCCAGGTGTGGATAGATCAACAGGACTGGATTGTACGCACATTGGATGTAGGATGACTATTAATCATTTTATGAAAGAATTGAGATTGTTAGATATATGGAGAGAAATGAAACCACAAGTTAAAGCCTATTCTTGTTATTCCAGTACCTACAAGACATTCTCACGTATTGATTATTTTTTGATTTCCACAGAATTAAGGTCCAAGATTCAAAACTGCTTTTATGATAACATCGTGATCTCTGATCATGCACCCTGTTGTCTAATATATGTAGATAAAAAATTGACAAAGGAATCAGGTAGATGGCAATTTCAGCATAAATGGCTTCAGGATGAGGAATTTGTCAAGTATATAGAAAAACAGATAGACGAGTTCTTTGACATCAATACTACACAAACATCAGCATGTGTAAAGTGGGAGGCTTTCAAAGCTTTTATTAGGGGACATATTATTAGTTATACAGGATCAAAATCTAAGAAGACTCGAGAGGAGAGAGCTAAATTGGAACATAAAATAAAAAGTCTTCAGGAAAAAGTGTATGCAGGAAGTGACCCAAGGTTGGAGAATGAATTACTGATTTTGAGAGCTGAATACGACAAAAAATCAGCGAATAGAGCTGCCTCGAGTCTTCTAAGATTGAAACAATCTTTTTATGAACAAGGTGAAAAATCAGGAAAATTATTAGCATGGCAGATTAAACAATTGGAAATTAAAACACCAATTACCAGTATTATAAGTAACGGACAGGTAGTTATAGATCCTTTAGAAATTAATAGAGCCTTTAGAGATTACTATGAAAAATTATATGATACCAAAAATGAACCTGATTTAACAAAACTAAATGGGTTTTTGAACGAACTATCTATACCGTGTATACCAAATGAAAACAGGGAGATATTGGAGTCTAAAATTAGTCAAGAAGAAGTTGGGCTAGCCATTGATAATATGAAATCAGGAAAAAGTGCAGGACCAGATGGTCTTCCAGTTGACCTTTATAAAAAATTTAAGAATAAATTAATAAAACCTTTTTTGGAAATGGTTTTAGAAGCATTTCAAAATAATAATTTACCATCATACATAAATAATGCCTTAATTATACTGCTGCCAAAACCAGGTAAGCCCTCTAATAAATGTGAAAATATGAGACCAATAAGCCTATTAAACGCCGACCTTAAGATAATCTGTAAAATTTTAGCAAGACGAATACAAGAAATTTTACCAAATATTATTAATCGAGATCAGAATGGCTTTATAAAGGGTAGACAAGGCTTCCATAATGTAAGAAGACTATTTAATATTATTTATTTTAATAAAGAAGCACCGGATACAGCTCTCCTATCATTGGACGCCGAAAAGGCCTTTGATAGAGTTGAATGGCCCTTTCTTTTTGAAGTCCTACAAAGGTTTGGACTTGGAAATAATTTCATAAAATGGGTTCAAATAATATACAATAATGCTACAGCAGAAATCCTAACAAATAACAATATTTCAAAACCAATAAAAATCAATAGAGGATGTCGACAAGGCTGTCCACTTTCACCTTTACTGTTTACTATGGCAATTGAACCTTTAGCGATAGCGATACGTTTACATTCACAAATATATGGAATTAAAGTTGGACCAACAGAACATAAAATCTCCCTGTACGCCGATGATATAATTTTGTTTATGTCGAATCTAAAAAAATCAATTCCAACCTTGTTGAATTTAATAAAGAATTTTGGGGAAATATCAGGATATAAAATAAATAAAACTAAATCTTCAATATTAATGCTAAATGAGACCCAGAGAAATTACCCAGCCCCTGAGGCAAATCAATTCAATGTTGTAAATCAGTTTAAATATTTAGGAATCCAAATTATGCCTAAGCTAGAATCAGTCGCCAGCGTCAACTATGAAGCCTTAATGTCAGATATCAATGAGTTAACTCAGAGATGGATGTCACTACCAATGTCGATGATCGGGAGAATCAATATACTTAAAAGTAATATTTTACCTAAAATACTTTATTTATTTCAATACATTCCCTTATCACCACCTTTAGATCTATTCTCAAGAATAAAAAAAAAGTTAGTGGAATTTATATGGAACAACAGGAGGGCTAGATTACGTCTGTCTTTATTATATTTACCATTTGATCGTGGAGGTCTGAAATGTCCAAATTTTATGTTGTATTATTGGTCGGCACAACTGAGGTCTATGACATATTATTTTTCATCAAATGATCTCCCTCACTGGACTGAAATGGAATCATACAATTTACCTTTACCTCTTCCCATATTCATATACTCAGATTCGGCAAAAAAATTACAAAAACAAGTTAAAAATCCATTTGTAAAGCATATGATCAAAATATGGTGTGAAGCTAAAAACTATTTAAAAGAACCACAGTTATTGTCACAATTTAGTCCAATATGGGGTAATCAATATTTTAAACCAGGGAGAGCGGACGCTGTATTTAAAGTATGGAATTTAAAAGGGATACAAAAGATTCAGGATTTATATTTGCCATGTGCAGACAACATAATGTCTTTTGAAGAGCTGAGGATCAAATTTAATCTCAATAGAACACATTTTTTTAAATATCTTCAACTTAGAAACTTTATTCGATCAAATCAAAATAAAGCTCTCACTCGACCTATTTATTCATCCTTGGAAAAAATGATGATGAAAGATAGTAAAAGAAAGGGTATTATTTCAGAGTTTTATAACTCATTGACACTATCTTCAAGTGAAAATTCACTGAAAAGATTAAACTACTGGAAAGAAGATCTGCAAATTGAAATTTCGGAGGAACAATGGGAATTGGCTTGTACAGAAGCTCAAACCAAATCAATAAATGCACGCCTTAAATTGATACATTTCAAATGGTTAATGCGGATGTATGTTACACCGGAGGAGTTAAATAGATATAACAAAAATATACCAGATACATGCACAAAATGCATGGAAAGTAAAGGAACCCTATTTCATTGTTTATGGGAATGTAGATTAATAAGAATGTTTTGGGAAGAGGTGAGGGTAACAATTGAAAAAATAATCTCAAAACAAATCATACTGAATCCTAAACTGTTTTTGTTGGGTCTGTACCCAGAAAAGCATAATTTTAATAAAAGTGAAAGAACATTCATAGACCTCAGTTTGCTTAATGCCAAAAAATGTATTGCACTATTATGGAAAAAGACTCATAGACCAGATGTGACTCAGTGGTTAAGACAGATGTTAACAAACCTTCCATTAGAAAGAATAACATATATACTGAAATCAAAGGAAATTGTGTTTGAGAATATATGGAGACCTTTTATTGATTATGTAAAAAATTTAAACATAACTCTTGAAGAAGAAGGTGAATGATGTGTGTGGACCTTGTAAATTCCAAACTGGTGAACATAATATGTATACTTATGTATTGGATTGTCTAGACTAAACAGAGGAGCATTGTTGAAGACTTGATTTTGTTGGTGGTTGTTGGTGTTTTTAGTGCATTTTTTTTTTTTTGTAGTACTTTAGCGTTAGTGTTTGATTGTTTGTATCATGTTTGTTAAAAAAAAAAAAAGGTTCAATAAAGATATTGTGGAAAAAAAATAATATCTTCAACATCTCCCTGTCTCAAGCTGTTGTCCCTACATGTTTCAAGACTGCCACCATAATACCAGTCCCGAAGAAGCCCATCCCATCCAGCTACAGTGATTACCGGGTAGCACTGACCCCCACTATAATGAAGTGCTTTGAGCGGCTAGTCATGCAGCACATCAAGTCACACTGTGCACAGGGGCCCCACAAGGGTGCGTGCTCAGCCCGCTGCTCTTCACCCTGCTGACCCATGACTGCATGTCAGCCTACAACACCAACCACATCGTCAAGTTTGCGGACGACACGACGATAGTAGGCCTCTTCACCAACAACGACGAAGCCAACTACAGAAATGAGGTCAGCCAACTGGTCCAGTGGTGTAAAGACAACAACCTCTTCCTGAACGAGGGAAAAACCAAGGAGATTGTGGTCGACTTCAGGAGGGGTCACACACAGCACACCCCTCTGATCATCGACGGTGCAGCTGTAGAGAGGGTGAACGGCACCAAGTTCCTGGGGATGCACATCTCTGAGGACTTCACCTGGACCAACAACACCACATCACTAGCCAAGAAGGCCCAAACTCACCTCCATTTCCTCCGCAGACTGAGGACAGCATGAGTCCCACCCCCCATCATGCAGTCTTTCTACCGGGGCACCATTGAGAGCATCCTCACCAACTGCATCACGGTGTGGTATGGAAGCTGCACTGCCGCCTGCCGGAAGACACTACAATGCATAGTGGATGCAGCCAGCAAGATCATCGGTGCCCCCCTGCCCCTCCTCTTGGACATCTACCCCACTCACCTCACCCACAGAGCCACCAACATCACAGGTGACACCTCCCATCCCCTACACTCCCTCTTCAGCCCCCTGCCCTCGGGGAAAAGGTACCATAGTCTCCGGGCCCGCTCCACAAGGCTGCTGAACAGCTATATTCATCAGGCCATCAGGACCCTGAACTCTGTTCACTCCCCCTCGCTTCCCAGACGGTAACACCTGCACAATAACTACCTCAGATGTTGGCACAGTAAGACTGGCACACCAACAATAATACTGTTGCTCTGTTGTACTTTTGCTGCTATATGTCTCTGCACTTTAACTGCAACCATTTGCACAAATGCCATATCTGCTGCTGTCTGTATATCACTGCAATATTGATCATGTGCAGTCATATCTGTCACTATCTGCACCTACACTACCGCATTGAAATGCACTACAGCTATTCATCTCTAGCTGTCCGAATTTAGGATTGCTGGGTTTATTACCACTAATCGTTTACCTAAACTAATCGTTTACCACTATGGAGGTCAGAGTCCTTCTGGCTGCCATTGGCACCACGGGTTGCATCACTGTATATAGACTGTACATAGACTGCTGCTGTCACTGTTTGTTCTTGTTTTTTTTTGTTTTTTTTTTTAAATCCAGCCCAATTTCCTTTTTTCATAAAATGCACACCAATGTACAGAGAGAGAAACGCCATTTCAATTCTCCTGTATGTCCTGCACGTATAGTAGTATTGACAATAAAATCTTTGAATCCTTGAACTGAATCCTTGAATATTTTCACTGATTTAAATGAAGGAGTCTCTAGTAAGAGACTCATTTGCATGTGCAGTTTCAGAACTGTATATGTTAAGATTCGTATTCATCACATGAGATCATGAACAGTCAGATGCAATAATCCCACAAAAGATCAAAAATTTCAGCAACATCAAGTGAGTGTGGATGCATCATAGTTCCTATCTGTCGCACCTTTAAACTGTGCCAAGGAGAATTTGTACATACAACATACTAAATGTCATATTTTATATGCAAAAATGGAAGAAAAAAAAATCAACTTCCTTACCGAACTGGACGTGACCAAGACCAGTGTGGATGTTGGGTTCCGGAGGAGAACAGCTCCGTTGGTGGTGGCTCCGTTTATGGGGATGGGGGCCTGCAGGCCTGGGGGGACTGTGTGTTGGGGCTGGCTGTGCTCCCTCGACCTGCTTCTCTCTCTTCGTCCTAATGGGCCATCGGGGAATTTTGCCAAGGGGACATCTGGGTTCCGGACAATAACTGGGGAATCACGGAGTGGCACGATACGGCGTGGGGAGGGCTCCTGTGGCAGTGGGGAAGGAGGAGTCGGGGAAACTAACATGGGTGGAGGCGTGGAGGCAGCTGAGGATGGCGGTCTGCTGGTGGCGCTACGTGGACGTGGGAAGGAAAGGGAGGAAGGGGTTGCGGGCTGACTCTGAGGGGAGAGGACTCTAAAGGCAGCAGGACTGTGACCTAAGGATGGTTCTCCCACCATGCCACCTCCTACACCCACCAGTGACTGTTGCTCAGGTTTGCTCTGATAGTCCTGGACAGTGGGTAGCGGAGGAGGTGGGTGGGTGTCGGATTTCCTCTTGGGGCTTATGGGTACTGTAAAGGTGAGGTTGGTCTGAAATGTCGGCACGATCCCTGACAGGTGGCGCTCTCTCTCTGCACCCGGTGTACCCATCTTAGTGCCGCTAAGATGCCGAGGGCGTCGTGGAGTAAGTGAGGCAGGAGGAGTAATGGGGCTGAAATTGGCAGGGCGGAAACCAAAGAGTGGAGAGGGTGAGGGTGATGGGGTAGGCGAGAAGGGTGACTGGTTAGAAATGGGGGAAAATGAGGGTGTGCCAGAACGTCCCCCTAGGGACACAAGCATGGTGGCTGCCTCACACTCATCAAAGTCAAAACGAGAGAGGTCCTGGTGGGGCAGGAGTGAGGGAAGGACAAGACGGGGGCGTGAGTCTCCCCCACGACTGCTAGCTTCACTGCTTTCCCGTGAGGTCTCATCCCAGTCAAACTCCGAGCTGGTTCTCCCTCCACCTAGTCGGAGGTCAGACGGCGTCAGGGTCCCTGTGCTGCTGGCTCCACTCCGTTCCCGGCCAGCTCCACTGGCCTCCATTTCTTTGGTCCTCATTGAGAGGTGTCTGGAGCAGTATCCTCGTCGCTGAGATTCTTTAGAGCAGCCCTCCCGGGAGCACAGCCTCCTCCACTGCTTCCCATTGAACTTCTTACGGATGCCCGTTGGCGTGCATACGACATCTCCCTTCTTATATTTTTGCTGAGCAGCTGTAAGTGGAGTGCGAGACCGGGAGGAGGAAGATGAGGTCGACCCTGATCCGGATCCACCACCTGCTCCTCCGCTGGCAGAACCTCCCACCTTCTCTGCTCTTGAGGATGATGTACCAGAAGAGGAGATGGGTGGGAGAGGAGGGAGCTGGGGGGTGGTGATGACTGCACCAGCTGCAGCAGCTGCAGCAGTTGCTGGGTCAAGGCCTAAAAGGACAGGAGAAGGAGGGGGGTGGGGGTTCAAGGCCAGGTGGGAAGGGGGAATCCCAATGCCCCTCACCACGGACAGGTGAGGACTGAGGTAGCCTGAAGGGGGCTTAGAAGCAATGTGACGGGAGACTTCAATTGGTTTGGCCCCAGGTATGATTGCCCCCATTGGAACCATGTTGAAGTGGGACACCTCCATGTCTTCTTCAGGAGTGAGGGGCATGTATGGGTGATGCTGCTTTGTGCTGTTTTCCCTTTCTCGCTCTCGCTCCCTGTCTCTTTCTTGTTTTCTCTGGAGGTCCCTCTCCAAGTCTTTTTCTATTTCCCACTCTCGTCTCGGAGCCAGGCTGAGAACTGATGCTGGAGTTACTGGGGAGGTAATGCTGTGCCCTGATGTGGAGGACACAGTGACCAGTCCATGGTAGGACATTCCTCTCCCCAGCACTGACTCCATCGCAGAGGTCATTCCCCGGCTCAAGCAGCTCACTTCCTGCTCCACATCAATCTCTTCCCTTTCCTCTTGGTCTCTTTCCTTGTCTCTGACCCCCTCATCTACTTCTCGCACCCCAGCAGAAGGCAAATCTAGGTCCCAAGGTGGCACCAGAAGTCGGAGTGCTTGTCGGGAGAACCACACTGCCTGTGTAGCACCCCTGCCATCTTCATCATAGTCCATAGAGCGAGGCCTTTCCTCAGAAAGTAGGACTCTGTAGCGGTTGGCCACTGCGGGGTGTGGGTCTACCTCGGTCACTAGACCTTCTCGATACCACTGGCACTGACTCTCATTACCATTTTCATTACCAAATGGTACACAGACACGGGTGCCGATGGGTACTGGATGGACACCAGGTGGCGGGGCATCTAGGATAATGTCTACCACTCCTGAGGGGCTGTCATGGCGATAAGGATAACGACACAGTGTTTTCTCTCCATTTAGTTGCACTTCCAGACTTCCAAACTCACCACTAACTTTCCGGACCACCCCAGCTCGGAACACCAGGTCGTCCCTCCTGTTTCCTCCTCCCTCCTCACCACTTCTTCTCCTGAGCTGGCGGGCGAGGATGCGTTGATTCTTCAACCCTTTGGCCAGAGCATCAGAGAGTGCATCTGAGAGGCTGGGTGTGGCGTGTGCAGACATCTGTGGGAGGGTCTGCGTGTCACCAACTACCTCCAGGTCGGCTGAGTGCTCACTGGCGGTGTCTGTGGAGGAACAGCGGGGCAGGGGGCTGGGGGATACATGCTCTGTTTCTGCCCCCCCTTCACCAGCTCCAGGCTTTCCCCCCTCTCCTCCAAGTGAAAGCGTGGGAGGACATGGGGAGTTCCGAGACTCCTCTCTGCCTGTTGCCCTGTCGTGAAGATCATCCATCAGACTTCTGCTGAAATCAGAATGTGAGACATCAATTCCTGGACCCGTTGACCCCTGGCTGAAGACTCCACTGCTCAAAGGAAGAGGAGAGGGCGCACAGGACGCAGGGTTGCTATGGTTACCGGCAGTAGCAGATGAACAGTGTTCAGAGGTGTACTTTTTCTTGGGAACACGAGCTTTGAAGGTAGCCGTTTTTCGGCTGGAGGCAGGGTTCGGACTGTTGTTGGCGCTTGGTGTACTACTGTTACTACAGCTGCTACCACCGCTGTCACAGTGGCTGCCGCCACTCACTGTTAGTCTCCCTGACCTATCATCGGGAGATGTCAACAGTTTCCCAGAATCTATCATGATAGAGACTGTTGTATCTGGCAGCCCCTCCCCATCTGAAGTGTCCCGCAATCTCGTCAGGTCCATCTGAGAGGCCTCTGAGTGTAAGTTAGAGGAGAAAGAAGAAGAGGGAGTTCGGTTTTGCGGGGATCCACTTCTGTCTCTGTTCTCATCTGAGTCCCTCTTCTCTGCTCCTTCTGAGGCATCACCCGCTCCTCGACGCTTCCCCCCTTTGGCCCTGGTGGAGGGAGGGGAGCGCCGGCCCTGCTTTTTTATCGGCTTCATCTTTTCATCTAGTTTGCCTTTTCTCCAAACAACTTTTTATTTATTTATCCCAGAAATTCTGCTAAGCGTTTCTTTCTTCCTCGTTTTTTTTTTCTCCTTCCCTCTTCTTTCCTTTTTTTCCTACTTTCCTCCTCTGCTGGGGTCTCTCTCTCTCATCCTGTCTTGTCTTTGTTGCACGACTTCGGCACTTGCTCACCTTATTCCAGAAACTCTGAAAGAAAGGGAACAAGGAGTGTGGGTTACTCAAGTGGCAAACATATTCAGGCATGCACAAAGCCAAACCACTGCATGAGAAAGCTGCAAACTATGTGCCTTTTCAAAAGAAAACCAAATGACTAAATTTAAAAAGCACTCAAATAGCATTCAAATAGCATCTAAGTAGTTAAAAATAAAAGCAGAGCGAAATGGGATTGAGTTACCGCAAGCTTCATGGGATAAAAAAAAACACAATAAATATTAATTTTAAGAAATGTATTCCCTGCTAAATGATGTGCCGCCGTACATTAAGAGTAGTAATGAATATGACTCATCTACAAATTCATTACACATTAATTCATTACATAACAGCTTATACTCACATTACACAAGACCTGCATCCATATCAGGTACATATTGAAAACAGGAGGCCATATTGTAGGGCAAACACATTGTAGGCTTATGGCCCAGCATGGAAATAGTGAGGAGCACTTTGCAATTTGCCCAGGCAAGCCTTTCTGCATGCACTCCCTTAGAAACAAACACACACACTTCTTGGCTGGGGCAGTAGAGGCGGGGGAATTCCTTCTGCACTCGCATACTGAAACCCTCCCTTTCTCTCTCTTTCTTTCGCTCCCTCTCTCTCTGTGGTGACCTTTATCTATGTATTTCAAAGCAGAGTCAATCCGCCCCTACAAACTCCATTTCCTGTGGAAGACCATTACCTAACTTCCCGTTACTTTATTCCTCCCTCTCTCTTTGCTACTATTACGCTCTCGTCCTTATCCCCTGCCTTGCCTTCTCTCTTTCTATAATATTGATTTCTTTTTTTTTAACCTCTCATCTCTCCTTACGCTTAGTCTACATCCTCATTTTGTGCTGCAGTCACCCAGAAAAGCAGAGTTGTTCACAATAATTGTTATTCCACACCAGAGTCATTGAGTATAGAGCTCTCAGCCATGCCAGAATCATTCAGAACATCTCCCTTTTCCCATTCACAGATCGGACTCCATTTAGAAAGTAACGCCGACTTGATTTTGACGACTTGTTGAGCGGAGGCGACTACTGTCATTTAACTGGTTTGTTTGCTGCGTGAAGCTGACGTGTGTGGCACTTGCCTCCAGTCATAGCTGCTCTGAGCTCTGCCTCGTTTCTTGGAATAAAGTTCTCACAGAAAGGCGCTAACAACATGCATATAAGAGGATGAATCAATCAGCCCCCTATATGTTCTGTCATCTTCTTATAGTTTCTCACTCCAGCTGTGATAGTTGCTGTCAAAACGGTCAATCTCGATGTCTATCAGGCACACGTCTGCTCATCGGTGACAGTTTGGCAGTCTGTTAACTTACATGTCTGTCCCCATTTCTACATTCATCCTCCCACCAGTCTCAATTCCCTCTGCCTGACTATCTCTGTTCCCTTTTGCTGCCTTCCTGTTTGTCTGTGAAGACTCACATTCATTCAGGTCCTTTTAATATCTGCCACATCATATCAGCTCGAGAGAAATCCATTTTCAGGGATGAGTGCCGCCTGTCTCAAGGCCACTCACGCGCTGCAAGCGTCTATGTGAGGATAGCTGATAGTGTGCACAGAGAGGTTAAAGAGCTCTATGTAAATCTCTATTTAGGACAGACAAGCGTAGTGCAGCCACCATAAAATAATTTGGCAGCTGGCCTTACTTGGTCACGATAGAGGTATGCTACATGTGTTTACTCAGTAGTGCTCTGTGTACAACAGCTGGTGTCAGAGTCATGGGCCTTGTGATAACAGCTTAAAGGCAAAGTGACACAATGCGTACAGACCTCAGGGAAGTGTGGAGCACATACAGGGGCTAAAGTAGGTCTCTAATGTTTCATGTTCTGCGACCGTCAGATACAGATAAAGAACAGGGCAGCAAGTTCAACCATATTATGTCTGCAGAACAGCTTTAATGCTTGTTTATACGCCGTCATGAATGCATAGTAGGTACGACTGTGGGCGGCATGGCGCTGATCATATGAGGAGAGAAAAACATCAAGTGCAGCCTGTCTGGATGCATAATTTAGTTTTATTAAGCGATTATCTGAGCATGCATCACCTTTTCGACCACAACTCTGCCAACGCATGCCTATTAACATTGTGCACAGTTTGTAACTGATTACTGTATGAAACATTAAGTGAGTCAAAATAAGAGTACTATATATGTGTCATGCATGCATACAGACAAGCTCTAACTGATTTTGACACTCTTGGAATAAACTTTGCGCAATATTGCTTATATTTTTACAGGACATTTAGGGCCCAGGTGAAGATAATTGATAACATTTTTGTTATTTGCACTCACTTTTTTAAAACGGATTATATCCAGGTGTGGATCAACTTCATAATATTAGTTTAATGAAAATAAAACTGAATTATTTTGGACACTCTTGGAATAAAATTGCAATTTAGTTTGACAGATGGTGTCTTCTAACCCAATTACTGTATATACAGTATAATTAAGACTAATGTTAACCTGAATAACTAATTTTAGCCATTTGTGCAGAAAATGTTTAAAGTTTAAAGTGAGATACAGTGCATCCGGAAAGTATTCACAGCGCTTCATTTTTTCCCCCACATTTTGTTATGTTACAGCCTTATTCCAAAAGGGATTAAATTATTTTTTTTCCTCAAAATTCTACACACAATACCCCATAATGACAATGTGAAAAAAGTTTTTTTTTTTAAATTTTTGCAAATTTATTAAAAATAAAAAACTAAGATATCACATGTACATAGGTATTCACAGCCTTTTCTCAACACTTTGTTGATGCACATTTGGCAGCAATTACAGCCTCAAGTCTTTTTGAATATGATGCCACAAGCTTGGCACACCTACAGTGGGGCAAAAAAGTATTTAGTCAGCCACCAATTGTGCAAGTTCTCCCACTTAAAAGATGAGAGAGGTCTCCAATTTTCATCATAGGTGTACCTCAACTATGAGAGACAAAATTAGAAAAAAAAAAATCCAGAAAATCACATTGAATGATTTTTAATGAATTAATTGGTAAATTTCTTGGTAAAATAAGTATTTGGTCACTAACGAAAGTTCATCTCAATACTTTGTTATATACCCTTTGTTGGCAATGACAGAGGTCAAACGTTTTCTGTAAGTCTTCACAAGGTTTTCACACACTGTTGCTGGTATTTTGGCTCATTCCTCCATGCAGATCTCCTCTAGAGCAGTGATGTTTTGGGGCTGTCGCTGGGCAACACGGACTTTCAACTCCCTCCAAAGATTTTCTATGGTGTTGAGATCTGGAGACTGGCTAGGCCACTCCAGGACCTTGAAATGCTTCTTACGAAGCCACTCTTTCGTTGCCCGGGCGGTGTGTTTGGGATCATTGTCATGCTGAAAGATCCAGCCACGTTTCATCTTCAATGCCCTTGCTGATGGAAGGAGGTTTTCACTCAAAATGTCACGATACTTGGCCCCATTCATTCTTTCCTTTACACGGATCAGTCGTCCTGGTCCCTTTGCAGAAAAACAGCTCCAAAGCATGATGTTTCCACCCCCATGCTTCACAGTAGGTATGGTGTTCTTTCTCCTCCAAACACGACAAGTTGAGTTTTTACCAAAAAGTTCTATTTTGGCTTCATCTGACCATATGACATTTTCCCAATCGTCTTCTGGATCATCCAAATGCTCTCTAGCAAACTTCAGACGGGCCTGGACATGTACTGGCTTAAGCAGGGGGACACGTCTGGCACTGCAGGATTTGAGTTCCTGGCGGCATAGTGTGTTTCTGATGTAGCCTTTGTTACTTTGGTCCCAGCTCTCTGCAGGCCATTCACTAGGTCCCCCCGTGTGGTTCTGGGATTTTTGCTCACCGTTCTCTTGATCATTTTGACCCCACGGGGTGAGATCTTGCATGGAGCCCCAGATCGAGGGAGATTATCAGTGGTCTTGTATGTCTTCCATTTTCTAATAATTGCTTCCACAGTTGATTTCTTCACACCAAGCTGCTTACCTATTGCAGATTCAGTCTTCCCAGCCTGGTGTAGGTCTACAATTTTGTTTCTGGTGTCCTTTGACAGCTCTTGGTCTTGGCCATAGTGGAGTTTGGAGTCTGACTGTTTGAGGTTGCGGACAGGTGTCTTTTACACTGATAACGAGTTCAAACAGGTGCCATTAATACAGGTAACGAGTGGAGGACAGAGAAGCCTCTTAAAGAAGAAGTTACAGGTCTGTGAGAGCCAGAAATCTTGCTTGTTTGTAGGTGACCAAACACTTATTTTACCGAGGAATTTACCAATTAATTCATTAAACATCCTTCAATGTGATTTTCTGGATTTTTTTTTCTCATTTTGTCTCTCATAGTTGAGGTATACCTATGATGAAAATTGGAGACCTCTCTCATCTTTTAAGTGGGAGAACTTGCACAATTGGTGGCTGACTAAATACTTTTTGGCCCCACTGTATCTTTGGGCAGTTTTTCCCATTTCTTTTTGCAGCATCTCTCAAGCTCCATCTTGTTGTCATTTTCAGATCTCTCCAGAGATGTTCAATTGGATTCAAGCCTGGGCTCTGGCTGGGCCACTCAAGGACATTCACAGAGTTGTCCTCAAGTCACTTCTTTGATATCTTGGCTGTGTGCTTAGGGTCGTTGTCCTGCTGAAAGATGGACCGTCACCCCAGTCTGAGGTCAAGAGTGCTCTGGAGCAGGTTTTCATCCAGGATGTCTCTGTACATTGCTGCATTCATCTTTTCCTCTATCCTGACTAGTCTTCCAGTTCCTGCTGCTGAAAAACATCACCACAGCATGATGTTGCCACCACCATTGGCGTGGTTATGAACGGTGCCTGGTTTCCTTCAAGCATGACGCCTGGCATTAAGGCCAAAGAGTTCAATCTTTGTCTCATCAGACCAGAGAATTTTGTTTCTCATGGTCTGAGAGTCCTTCAGGTGCCTTTTGGAAAACTCCAGGCGGGCTGCTATGTGCCTTTTACTAAGGAGTGGCTTCCATCTGGCCACTCTACCATACAGGCCTGATTGGTGGATTGCTGCAGAGATGATTGTCCTTCTGGAAGGTTCTCCTCTCTTCACAGAGGAACGCCGGAGCTCTGACAGAGTGACCATTGGGTTCTTGGTCACCTCCCTGAATAAGGCCCTTTCCCCCCGATCGCTCAGTTTAGATGGCCAGCCAGCTCTAGGAAGAGTCCCGGTGGTTCCAAACTTCTTCCATTTACAGATGATGGAGGCCACTGTGCTCATTGGGACCTTCAAAGCAGTAGAAATTTTTCTGTACCCTTCCCCAGATTTGTGCCTCAAGACAATCCTGTCTTGGAGGTCTACTGACAATTCCTTTGACTTCATGCTTGGTTTGTGCTCTGACATGCAATGTCAACTGTGGGACCTTATATAGACAGGTGTGTGCCTTTCCAAATCATGTCCAATCAACTAAATTTACCACAGGTGGACTCCAATTAAGCTGTAGAAACATCTCAAGGATGATCAGTGGAAACAGGATGAACCTGAGCTCAATTTTGAGCTTCATGGCAAAGGCTGTGTACATGTGATTTCTTAGTTTTTTATTTTTAATAAATTTGCAAAAATCTCAAAAGAACTGTTTTGACATTGTCATTATGGGGTATTGTGTGTAGAATTTTGAGGGAAAAATGAATTTAATCCCTTTTGCAATAAGGCTGTAACATAACAAAATGTGGAAAAAGTGATGCACTGTGAATACTTTCCGGATGCACTGTAACATTGATATGATACAGCTCTGGAAAAAAATAAGAGACCACTGCAAAATCTTTCCTAAATTAGTACCTCTATGTTTATGGATCTGTTGAATTCCTACACAAGGACACCTCAATCTACTTAAGGAGGTACTGAGTAGGTGATCATCTAAGCATGATAAGACACATGAAATGCTGTGAATAAAAATCAGAGTTATTCCACAAATACAGATGTCCAAGTTCTTCATAACTTAAAACTTAAGTATAGTAGTGTTTAAGAATGAACATGAACTTATTTTCTTTGCATTATTTGATCTAAAAGCACATCTAAAAGCAACATCTTTTTTGTTGTTTTGGACAGCTGACATTCTCTGTAAATAAATGCTCTAAATGATGATATTCTGACTTGGAATTTGGGTGAGTTGCTTTCAGTAGTTAGTTAGTTAATCCCTTCCACAGCATGTGGGGCACCATGTGGTGTATGGGGCGGTGCCTATCTCCGTTTCACTGGCCCTAGGCAACACAGCTACTGTGAGCAGTGAAAGCTACAGTGGGGGTCAGTCCTCTGGTAGCTCTGTGCATTAAAACAAAATTGTTCATTTTACTCAAACACATATGTATAAAATTAACACCAGATAAAGTGATAATTTAGTAGTGGTATCTTTAGACGCTTAATTTTTTTTTTCCCACAGCTGTATATGCAGGCAATCCCAGATTGAAATAGAGTGGGTACACCTGCCCATTGCCCCATTTCCACTACAGGAACCAGGAGTCAATTAAGGGATGGGTACTTGTTAAGGGCTCTCTCCCATTGTGTCTCAACTGTGGGGATAGTCTCTGGACAATTTGTTGGTAATGTAATCGTTTGATAGTTTGACGCAGCGTGGTAAATTAAAATACGGTTAAAATATGTTGAAATCATATGCAAATTATTATGCATGGAATGAATGTAAAGTGGAGTTCATGGGACCAACTTACCCATGTTATTGTCTAATAATTGTGGAGAGGACCAGGCCAATTAGACGGCACCAGTGGGGACCATCTCCCCGGCTGGCCAATCGTGTATGTACATTCTCTGGCTACAAACAGCCCTAGCCGCCAGCCTTGCCCCTCTGCTGTGCTCATACTACCCTGTAGTGGAGACACACGCCACGGGGAAAGTTCCTGTAAAATTGGTTACCGGTTCTTGTAGTGGAAAAGGGGCTCAAATGTATGTTTGATTTTGATAAAACTTAAATATTTTTGAGAATGATTCAAAAATGTAACATACTGTATGGTATTATCTCATTTAATTTTAACAGCATACTGTATTTAAAGCAAATTCCCTAGCAACAGTCTGCTGTGTCAGTATAAGTGGCATAACACTAAAAAGAACTGCTTTCTAGCGCTTTTAATGACAGAATGCATGCACATAACAGACTCATAGAGTAGCATGGCAACTTTATCAAACACCATACACTACTCACAAAAAGTTAGGGATATTTGGCTTTCGGGTGAAATTCATGGAAAATGTAAAAAGTTCACACTGCAGTAATATTAAATTAAATCACCCTTATTGTCATTCAACTGTACATCCAATCATGTACAGTAGAACGAGATTGTGTTTTACCTATCTACTGTGTTAATCACACACACCCCAAGTGTAAAATCAGGGGGCCGCTGCCATGCAAGGCGCCACCACAAATTTCCCTCCTCCATTCCAGTATTGCTGAGCACCAAGCTGGACGGCAGGAAGTTCCACTTTTATATGGTCTTCAGCATGACCCGGCCTGGATTTGAACCCCTGCCTCCCGGGTGTGGGGCGGATGCTCTACCAACTGAGCCACCACTCCGGTAACATGAAAGTTATACCACGAAAGTTGGGCATTTAAGTAGAAGCATGCAATGGTGATTTCCTCATCTCAAACAATGTACTGAAACAAAAGCCAACAACAGTGGTGGGTATACCACAACAAAAAATGTCAGTGTCTCAATAATCTGTCATGTGACCTTGAGCATTAATTACAGCTTGACAATGATGTCTCATGCTGTTCACAAGTTGACTTATTGTCTGCTGAGGCATGGCATTCCACTCTTCTTGAAGGGTAGCTCTCAGGTCATTGAGGTTGTGGGGTGCAGGGTTACGAGCCTCTACACGGTGACTCAGCTGATCCCATAGGTCTTCTATGGGATTAAGGTCTGAAGAAAGTACAGGCCACTCCAATTGAGGTACCCCAGTCTCCAGCAGCCATTCCCTAATGAGGCGACCTCGATGAGCTGGAACATCGTCGTCTACGAAGATGAAATGAGGCCTGTGTTGTTCATGCAGGGACACAATGACTGGATTAATGATGTTATTTAGGTAATATTGGCTTGTCACTGTACCATTCACAAGGTGTAGGGCAGTTCTGTATTGGCTAGACACACCTGACCAGACTGTAACACCACCACCACCAAACGCTCATCTGGTGACAACAGTGGCTGATGCATAGTGCTCTCCTTGATGTCTCCAACATTGTTCGCAGTCATCATTTCTGCTCAACGTGAATCGTCTTTCATCAGAGAACAGCACTGAGGCCCACTGGTCCCTTGTCCAGCGTTACTGCTCCCTGGCCCAAGCAAGACGATGACGCCTGTGCCTGATGGTGTGGTCAGGCACCCTTGCAGGTAATCTAGCACACAGACCACGCTAATGTAAACAGTTTCAAATGGTCTGCCGTGACACTTGGGTGCCTCTCACCTCCCTTAAATGTGCGTGGAGTTAAGTGGCTTCATCATCCGGTTCCACAAGGCACTGTTCACAATGAAGTGATCATCAGCGTGGGATGTGGCCAAAGGACGTCCACTTTTATGCCTCTCTGTGACTCTTCCAGTCTCTCTGTATCTCTGTTGCAACCTGCTGATGACACTCTGTGACACTCTAAGCTCAGTGGCCACTTTCCTCTGAGAACATCCTGTTCGAAGCCTCGCAATGGCAAGGTACTGTTGAGCAATTGTTAGGTGTTGTCTTGGTCTCATGATGTCAAAATGTGAACAGCATGATGAAGAGGACTGTTTACATACCAATTCTAATTGAACCAGAAAGTTTATTGGTCGATTCATGGATCAAACACCTGTTGTGAATTTTGCCGTTAAGCACCTTGATAGAGAACAGCAAGTTATACAAAAAGTATTGAAACATTGAACAGTTGGACATGCGCATTCAAAAAGTTAGAGAAGGTTATATTAAGTTCACCTGTAAAGGTTATAGTGCATTTTAGGTGCATCCTGAAATTTCACCTGAAAGCTGAATATCCCTAACTTTTTGTGAGTAGTGTATATGTTTCTGATTGACATAATTCTGACCTATTTTTTAAGTTGTTTGAGAAAAGCACTTACCCATTCAGTTACTGTATCGTCTAACCTAATTTTAACACTTTATTTGCTGACAATATTCTAGTCTATTTGCAGTCAGACTAAATACAATATTTTACTTGTGTAACCACTTTTTAAAAATTGTTATACCAAGAACACCAGGTGTTTTTGTTAACTACAGGGTGTATGTACATATTGCCAGACTTGTAGAGAGGAATCATCTTGCTAATATAGACTGCATTTAAGTGAAGAAAGTTTAAATTATTTTTCAAATACCATTAAGAAATCACCTATGATATCTTCAAACCTTATTTGTATGGTGTATGCCAACAATTTGAACAGTATATTTGAAACTTTTACTTCCACTGTTACCTTCTTTTTAAGTTTATAACACTTATTACTACCATGTCAACTTACAACATACACGTACAATCACATTCAGATACACTTGGTTAATCTGATGTGTCAAACAGATGCAAAATAAAATAAATTCGCATACTGTATTGTTAAGTGTACTTCTGACAACTGTGTGGTTTGCTACTATATTTGCGCATCCTCTTTTTAAAACTTTATAACACGAATACAACTTAGTTAACTGCTCACTTAAATGCATTCACAGATTCACACAGAATGGCTCCGCTTAATAATACATGTCTAATTAACAAGTAATTATAGATACTCGTTTAAATATGGCGTCTTCGGCTTGTAATTTTCTTTGTCATTTGCCCTCAAGCTCAAAGTTTTGTGTTCTCCTAACTTTATAACAGCACTACTACCCAGCTAGGACGGGGTGGACTCAAAAATACATGAATAACCATAAACCAGGGCGGCTAACAGCTGTTCAGTTTAACTTTAACAGCCAGTTGGGATGTCGTCACCCCTGGTTTCGCTGGATAGTACCGTGACAAACTCTCGTAGTACCTCGATTACTACCGTTTTTACTCCACAACACTGCAGGCCTTAACATGTAGCGACCAGGCCTCAAGTACACACTCGGTATAACCGGGAAATAGCCCGCTTTAACGGGCCTACTGACCCCTTACACCACCTAACAGGATCCGTATCAGTCTGTGGTGAATTGTCCCAAACAGAGAGCGCCTGAAAACACAAGACGGGCACATAAAGTCATTTGTTCGGGATAAATCCTAAAGTGACAGTAAAAGCTAGCTTAAAGCTCCTGGGAACTTTAGCCATTCATATTACAACTGTATTACGTGAGGGAGAAAGTGTCAAGCCGAGGGAAAGGCCTCGAAAACACACTGACCGTAACAGCTACTTTGGTTTATTAAAAAAAAGAGCAACAAAAATGTGACAGCTTGGGGCAGGTGTCGAGGGGTGACAAGCGATTTGTTTAAACAATTATTTTACTAAAACGCGACAAGGAAAAACAACCGTTGGTCTGGGAAAGTCCAGCGGCAGTTATGGCGTTGAATTTATTTCTGGTGGAAAAAGTTTTTCTAGCCACACCGCTCTTTTTTCCCCCCAATGCATTCCGCCCTCTTCGCAGGCCACCCAGAATTTAGAAACTGTGCTGATCGGCTCCTATTTATCGCCACAGTAAACATGAAACAGCGTTAGCACGTCGGTTAAAGCACAAACAAGCCCCACTGCAGTGCTGCAGGAGAGATTTGTAGGCAAGCTTTGTTACTCACCGGAGCTAATGAGTCCCTAATGTGTCCCCGGTGAGTCTCTACGCTGAGTCCGCTGGGTAAAAGAGGTCAGGCTGGCCAGTCGTCCGCCGCTGTCAGTTAGCGGCTGCTCATGTTTCCCCGGACAGAGCAACTTAAAAGGAGCAAAAACTACTGCCCTGTACATTCTACACTACAGACGCAAAATGGTGAATGAAGACCCAAAGCCTTGACAACCAGCCCTGCCGGCCAATCGCGGAGCACGAACGCTTACAGTAGCCAATCGGATGCAGCGTGAGGGGAGTAGGAGCGGGGCCTCACGTCAAAGTAAATTTGATGGACGGCGTGCCGTGACCAATCACAGTGTGGGAAAACACAGAACAGCTGTTCAGAGAGAGAGGCTGCAGCGGCCAATGGAGCACCAATGTGGGCATGTCTGCGACTTTAGAGAGGCACGCAGGGCAGGGATGAAATCTTCCTCTCCTCTTCTAGCCTGTCTTTCTTTCCTTCTTCTAGTTCATCCCTTCTTCATTTGTCTAAACGCAGCAAAACAGGGGCCTAGATAGAAGGGTGTGTGTGTGTGGGGGGGGGGGGGGAGGACTGTTCACAAAATTGTCAGACTTCTTTAAACGCACTTAAAAACAGTGGCGTGCCATTATCAAATTTAATAAAGAACAAAAGGTCAGATGAGAATCTGCCACTAATAAATCCCCTGACTTATACCAGAGCATTAGAATGGTTACTTATCTCTCTGTATGCTATACATGTGTCTGTATGTATTCCCCTGAGCTGCACAGGGGCCCCACTGGGATATACATGTAAGCCACAGGTTGAGTGTAGTTTCAACAGGAACCACGGAAAACACCAACTCCCAAATTCTCATGTTCGCTCTCTCTTTCTCTCTTATTCTCCCTTCCCATCTCTCCCTCCCTCTCAGCTAATCAGAGGCAGCTCCAAACAGCCAGCATCCCTTTGTCCCGCCTCCTCGACCAATCGCGGCTGCCGCATGAGGCTGTATGTCACCAGAGCAGCGTGCGATTGGTCAACAAACCCAGGGTCTGCAGGCCAATGACCAAGTGCTGTGGTGAGGTCATTATGCTTGTTGCCATCAGCTTGGCCAAACAGGAAGAGTGAAACCCCAGTGAGTAAGTTGGTCCAACAACAGTGGGATTATAGTTCCTAGAAGAGTGACCCATATACACCATGGGCCTATCTGCACACGCATGCACACACACTCTGGGGAACATGCAGGTGTGCCTGAACAGGTACGCCGAAGAAGACAACAAGGGAAAAAGGTTAAACAAACACAAAAGCACACAGACTTGTGCATAGCGGCGTCCTGATTTCAAAGGACAGTAATGGCATGTGGATCGCTGTGTAGCAGTGCGACAAGCTGTTTCTATAGCTTACAGGCACAGATGGCGAGTTTGGTCAATGATGATAATACAGAGCCGGCTGGTTACAGCATTGCAGCTTGGTGCACTTGCATGCACATAGCTACACACAACTGGGCACAAGCATCCAGGAAGGCGGGCACCTACACACACACAGACATAACAGGCGCAGTGAAGTTATAACATGCCTGGGTGTTACATAAGCGGTACGTGTACTGGAGCGCAGTCACACACTCTGCCTATCCCTGCGCAGGCACACGCCCTTCATGAACACTTTTGTGTATACTGCACAGCCTGTGTGGGAATGCAAAAATGCACTGTTGCACATATACAACAAGTACAGAACATTTATAATCAGTGTCAATCTGCACACTCACACTCAGGAAACCCCTCAGTATTCATGTGTTTACGACACACATTTCATGGCAATAACATGTAAGTTGTGACTCGTAAATCTGTGGAAAGAGTGCTAGACGCACGTAAAAGAGTGGGATCTCCAGACATCCACACCCTGATAGAGAAGCACTGCAGTCTCTCCCTCTCTATCCCTTTCTTTCTCTAACCCACTGCTCATTCAGTGTAGACAAGTGTGTATTCAGAAATGTAGGGCGAGTACAGCGAGCACGCAAGTTTGAGGGGCGGCTGGTTTTGTAAGCCACCGTCGAGAGACATTAGAGAGAGGCAGAGACCAGAGATTTAAGTCAGTCAACGCTACACTTAGAATGAGGGTGGAAATTAAAGTGTGAAGGAGACTCGAGCGACGAATGATAGACAGTGAAACTGGAAAACTACAGAATGAGGGAAAATGTGACATAAGATAAAGAATGAGATGAAGAGACTGAGTGGTTGGAAACGGATAGAAATGGCCACAGAAGTCAAACTGTTTGTGAATGAGCACCATAAATTTGGCTGGTATTAGCACCTCTGAGCACTTTCTAAGAATGAGGCTGAGAGCTGTGGCTAAGCTCCCCAATCCCAGTCACTTTACACTAAATGCATTACGGCCACTTAACTGCTAAACAGCTCCAGGGACCGTGCACTGTGCCTGACCCAACACTTTAACACGCTCTAATTCAACTCTGTGTGTATGTGAAAAAGCACAAATTGAGAGTGAGATGAGTCCAGCTCTGCAACTCTCTAACCCTGGGTGATGTTTTAAAGTTGAACAGGTGTACAGAGGATTTAACAGCCCGCACTTCGTGTGAATAATGCAATCTGGGATAAGTGTGCAGTCACTCACAGAGAAAGCATGAGTAATTATCTATGAAAGGCTGCAAAACTTGAAATAACCATCTAATGTCATGCAGTAACCTTCAAGGATCAAAAGAAACTAATGTCACCCATGCAGAAAGTGATATGTAGCTTATAAACTATTATGTTGTAATTTCACAGATTCATACATGTACAGTATATACAGTGGTGTGAAAAAGTGTTTGTCCCCTTCCTAATTTCTCATTTTTTGTATGTTTGTCACACTTAAATGTTTCAGATGATCAAACAAATTTACAATATTAGACAAAGATAATACAAGTAAACACAAAAATGCAGTTTTTAAATGAAGGTGTTTATGATTAAGGGAAAAAAAAATCCAAACCTACATGGTCCTTTGTGAAAAAGTGATTGCCCCCTAAACCCAGTAACTGGTTGGGCCACCCTTAGCAGCAACAACTGCAATCAAGCGTTTCAATAACTGGCAATGAGTCTTTTACAGAGCTGTGGAGGAATTATGGCCCACTCACCTTTGCAGAATTGTTGTAATTCAGCCACATTGGAGGGTTTTCGAGCATGAACCGCCTTTTTAAGGTCATACCACAGCATCTTGACAGGATTCAGGTCAGGACTTTGACTAGGCCACTGTTACTTTTACACCGGATGCAATGGGACACACACCTTCCAAAAAGTTCAGCTTTTGTCTCGTCAGTCCACAGAATATTTTCCCCAAAGTCCTGGGGATCATCAAGATGTTTTCTGGCAAAACTGAGACGAGCCTTTATGTTCTTTTTGCTCAGCAGTGGTTTTTGTCTTGGAACTGCCATGCAGGCCATTTTTACCCAGTCTCTTTCTTATGGTGGAGTCATGAACACTGACCTTAACTGAGGCAAGTGAGGCCTGCAGTTCTATGGATGTTGTTGTGGGGTCTTTTGTGACCTCTTGGCTGTGCTCTTGGGGTAATTTAAGTTTGGCTGGCCAATCCTGGGAAGGTTCACCACTGTTCCATGTTTTTGCCATTTGTGGATAATGTCTCTAACTGTGGTTCACTGGAGTCCCGAGTTTTACAAATGGCTTTACAACCTTTTCCAGACTGATAGATCTAAAGTACTTTGTTCCTCGTTTGTTCCTGAATTTCTTTGGCTCACAGCATGATGTCTAGCTTTTGAGGATCTTTTGGTCTACTTCATTTTGTCAGGCAGGTCATCTTTAAGTGATTTCTTGACTGAGAACAGGTGTGGCAGTAATCAGGCCTGGGGGTGGCTAGAGAAATTGAACTCAGCTTTCCAAAGATGTGATAAACCAGTTAATCTATGTTTTAACAGGAGGGGGACAATCACTTTCTCACACAGGGCCATGTAGGTTTGGATTTTTTTTACCCTTAATAATAAATACCTTCATTTAAAAACTGCATTTTGTGTTTACTTGTGTTATCTTTGTCTCATATTTAAATTTGTTTGATGATCTAAAACATTTAAGTGTGACAAACACAAAAAAATGAGAAATCAGGAAGGGAGCAAACACTTTTTCTCACCACTGTAAATGGTAGAAAGTGGGAAAGAAACCCAAAATAAGTTCTTGTTATGAGACACTGCCAGAGATAATCGTGACCCATCTTGGGACAGGTATTGCATGTTAGCTCTGGCCATGCTGTAGGGGTTGGTGGGTTGGATGAGATCCTGAAACCAGGGCTGTTTCTAGCTTTCTGGGGGCTCTATGCAAGATCGAGTTTGATGGCCCCTATTTTTTTCTGGGGAGGAGTTCACACTCTTCAGAATTCAAAAGTAAACAAAAATCTCTCCTCCTCCAACAATAACATTCAAAAAATGAAATTGGGTCACTGTCTAAATGAACAGGAATAAAGTTAAATATTTCATAGAATAGTGGAAATTTAAAATAGAAAAGGTCACAAATTTATGGGAAAGAAAGTAGTAAATTTAGGAGAAAAAGTTGCAAATTTAAAAGTCACAAATTTATGAGAAAAAAATGCAAATTTAAGAGAAAAACTAGAAAAGCACCCAGAGAGCGCATACCTCCATCAAGGCTCCTTCCATCCCTTGTGGATCACCTTCAAAATGTAATGGGTTTGTGTGTAGGCCTAGAGCCACTTCTGGTGAAAACTGCATCAAAGTCTGTCCAGTAGTTTTTGGAGTGTTGTTGCTAACACACTGTGAGAAGATAAGAGCCTTGGCTGAGGTATGCATTCTCAGATCATCACCAAAATGTAATGGCTTCCTCTGTAGTCTAAGAACCACCTCTGGTGAAAATTTCATCCAAGTCCATGCAGTAGTTTTTGTGTAATCCTGCTGCACAAATACAAACAAAGCCCTTAGTGGAGGTATGCACTCTCAGGTCATCACCAAAATCTAATCATCTGTTCTTCATGCCTTTACACACCTTTCCTGAAAATTTCATCAAAATCCATTTATAACTTTTTGAGTTATGTTGCTAACAGACAAGCAAACCAACTAACGCCACTAAAAACATTACCTCCTCCCTTGGCGGAGGTAAAAAGCAAATTTATGAGAAAAAAGTCACAAATTTATGAGAAAAAAGTTTCAAGTTTGCAATACAATTAACACGTTTACAAGAAAATGCAAATTAATGAGAGAAAAAATGAACATTTAAGAGAAAAAATGCAAACAAGAAAAAAATTTAAATTAATGATGAAAATGCAAATGTACAAAAAATGCACATGTAAGAGAAAAAATTAAATGCACAAGGAAAGATACAAATTAATGAAAGAAAAATGTGAATGGAAGAGAAAAAATGCAAATTTATGAGAAAAATAATGCTAATTTAAGAGAAAACCTAATCAATGAGAAAAATGCAAATTAGTGAGATAAAATGCTAATTCATAAGAGAAAAATCCAAATTGAATTGAAAAAATGCAAATTAAAGAGAGAAGAATGCTAATTTAACTGGAAAAAACACAAATTTCTAAGAGAAAATTCCAATTTTAGAGAAAAAAAAATGCAAATTTAAGGGAAAACTCGCAAACTAACAAGGAAAAAAATTCAGTCACAAGAAAAAAATGCTAATTTAAAAGAAAAAAAAGTTGCAAATTTACAAAACGTCACAAATTTATGAGACAAAAGTTTCAAATTTGCAATAAAAAGTAGCAAGTTTACAAGAAAAAAAAAGTTGAAGGTAATTTTAGTTCTCCTCTCAAAAAAGGTTGAGTGAACTTGCAACTTGGGTGCCCCCTAGTGGCCGAGGGTGCCCATAGTATTCGCGTACTCTGTTTTCTAAGCATAAACAGCACTGGCTGAAACATACTCGTCCTTATACTTCCATCCCCTGCACGGGATGGAAGTATAAAGGCTGCACGGTGGCGCAGTGGTTTAGCACTGTGCAGCACAGTTTTTACCCTCGGCCGGGGGATCGCTGGGATCATGAGATCGTGGGTTCGATCCCAGCCCCCGACCAACAGTGAGCTGTGTGGAGTTTGCATGTTTCTCCCCGTGTTTGCGCGGGTTTACTCCGGGATTTCTCCCGGTTTCCCTCCCGCATACCAAAAACATGTAGGTTTAGGGCGCTCGCGCACGCAGCGACCAACAGCCGGTGGCTTGTCACTAGACTGCAAACCAAGTCTACCTACGGGTACAAATAAGTAACAAAAAAAAAAAAAAAAAAATCCCTTTTCCTAGCCTTCAATCAAACCCATTGTGGCAGTGAGGCAGGAGCCCATCCGAGTTGTCATAGAGACGTCATAACGAGGCAGCTGTCAATCCACCACAAGATGGGGCCAACACAGAGACCACACACTGGAGCACCTGGAAAATAAAAGGCAGATTTTAGAGTACAGTGCTGCCTTTGAGCTGTAGTTGTTCAAAAACTGAGTTTTACCATAGACTGCATACAAAAAGTGGATGTAGATCAGGTGTGTCAAACTCATTCCATGGAGGGCCAAGACCCTGCAGGTTTTACCTCCACCCAGTATCTTCAACAGGTGATTTCACAGAATTTCTTCCCACTGATTGCTGATCAATGAAAACACCTGCTAAAGACACTGGGTGGAGGTAAAACCTGCAGGGTCTTGGCCCTCCATGGAATGAGTTTGACACCCCTGATGTAGATCGTTGTATGAAAAATGAAGTCAAGGCAGAAGTGCATTAAAGCTGCATTCTATCTGATGACCAGCAGGTGGGAGCACATGTGCTTGTGTGGCCAGATGAAGAGATGCTGGCTCATTTTGATCATTTATTTCCTTAAACTGTATCTTAAAATTTAAATAAAATGGACAGGTCCTAATTCAAGGGTCATTTTTTACAGAAAAGTTTTTTTTCTCAAGAAGTTTGAAAAAAATATGAGAAAAAGTTGCAGATTTAAGGGAAAAACTACATAAATTTATAAAAATGGAGAGAAAATTTTTGAAGTAAAAAATGAATGATTAAACATATATATTTACCAGCAGAAATTAACAATCTATGATTATTCTTTTTTACAAAAGTTAAGTTGTAAATTCATAAGCAAAGAAGGAAAGGAGGAGAATGGACAGTCAAAAGACCTTACATTGAAAAAACAAATACCACAAATTAAAAAAATAAGCGCATACCAATATTAAAAATTCAAAGTGCATAAAGGCCTTGACTCCAGTAACTGTCACCAGCATGAGCAAATGAAAATGGAACATTAATAAACTAATTATAAACTGCACAAAACAGTGTAATAACAAATAAATAAATAAATAAATTTTAAAAAAGCTTTGCCAAAGAACATTAATATAAAAATGAATTTAAAAAACAAGATATTATAGATAATCTTGGTGTGTGAGTTCCATGTACAGTAGGAGATCTTCTAAAAATTAACATTTATTTACTTGTGACTTTTTGAGTTTAATTTTTATTGAAAAAACAAAAGCTGAAGACAAATTGCGCTCCTCCCTTTCTATTAATGTTGTATTTACAGTCAAATGTGAAGCAATAGACAAGGAAAACACTTATTTTACTGTTGGCATCATCAAAAACATGAACAGTACCTAAATAAGTAACTGAAACAATAAAATATCTTGATATCACTATGATTTGCTGGCGTACACATTTGTTCATTTTGCATATTTATCTCAAATGAACATATTGCATTTTCTTGAGAATATTTCCTTAAAATAAAACAACTAACTTGTAACATAATCACCATAGCTGCTTATTCACTGTAATATATGATCAGAAATGAAGCAGAAGCAGCACTATTTTTACCTCTAAAGGATGTGATTCAGAGATGCCTACTCACTGCCAAGATGACAGATTAGTTAGACATGGTTGGACATTTAATGCTGAATGGAAAATTTAACCTTTTTTTAGACAACTTCTTCACACCATGACTTGTTATAGCAAGGAACGGACATGTGAACTACTGATGGAGCTCCTGTTTTCACGCATACTAGTCATGCCTTTCAGAGAGATTTAATAAAACTGAGCCACCATTAATTTTAAAGGGTGGCAATGAGTTACATGGAGTCAAGTACGTTTTATCACAGAATTGTACTTTACTGATTCAGCTCTAAGTTACTTTTGATGTTGCTGATTTGTAACCTGGTTAGAAATACTGTAATAACTTGCACTTAGCATTGTTGTTTCAGTAAATTTATAATTTTGTCTAAAGGTCTGTTTCTTATTTAAAGGAGTGTTGATGGAGAAGTACAGAGAAAGTCAAAAGGTGTTGCCAGTTCTCTACGGAGAACTGGCAACTGGCAGGAGAGACGTTGGCCGCCCACAGCTGCGCTTTAGAGACGTCTGCAAGAGAGACATGATGGCCCTGGAGATCAACACAGAGCGCTGGGAGGACCTTGCAATGGACCGCTCCAAATGGAGAGGCACCCTGACCAGACAGCTCAAGGCGGGTGAAGAGAGACTGACTGCTGCAGCAGATGAAAAAAGGACCCGCAGGAAGAACCGCCACAGACCCAGCAGCACAGAGACCACCCACAAGTGCGACCTGTGTGACAGGGACTGCCATTTGTGCATCGGCCTGTTCAGCCACAGGCGGTGCTGTTCCAGCAGAGTAGACGTTTAGGATTCTCTTCCATGGTCATCATAGACAGACGGAGGCCGACGATAATTTTGTTTAAAGGTCTGTTTCTTATTTAAAGGAAGGATAAGAAACTGTACTTATTCAGCGCTTTTTCTCGTCTCAAAGATCACTCAAAGCGCTTCACTAGTACTAACCCTCTATTCTAAGGGCCTATAGGAGACAGATACCTAGGGACAATTTAGAATGACCAATTAACCCAACATGCATGTCTTTGGATTGTGGGAGGAAACTGGAGCTCCCAGAGTAAACCCATGCAGCACAGGGAGAACAAGCAAACTCCACACAGAAAGGTACCTACCCCTGCCAGCCTGGGGATTTGAACCTGGAACCTTCTAGCTGTTAGGCAACAGTGCTAACCACTGTACCACCGTGCTGCCCAGAAGAGGAATGAGAGGAATGAAAGTCAGCAGAAGCAAGACAGAATACATATTTGTAAATGAGAGGGAGACAAGTGAAATGGTGAAGATGGAAGGAGTAGAGGTAATGAAGGCAGATGAGTTTAAATAGCTGGGGTCAGCTATCCAATGCATTGGATAGGGGACAGGAGAGGTGAAGAAGAGAGTGCAGGCAGGGTGCCGTGGGTGGATATGAGTGTCAGGGGTGATTTGGGACAGAAGGATAGCAGCTAGAGTGAAAGGGAAAATTTACAAGATGATAGTGAAATCTGCTATGATGTACAGTATGGTTTAGAGATGGTGGTACTGACAAAAAGACAGAAGGCAGAGGTGGAAATTCAGTGGAAGTGACGTGGAGGGACAGAATTAGGAATGAGTATATCAGAGACAAAGTAAGAGAGGCAAGACTGAGATGGTTCGGACGTGTGCAGAGGAGGGATAGTGGACATACTGGACAAAGGATGATGAAGATGGAGCTGCCAGGCAGCTTCATTTAAAAACCTTCATTTAAAAACTGCATTTTGTGTTTACTTGTGTTATCTTTGTCTAATATTCAAATTTGTTTGATGATCTGAAACATTTAAGCGTGACAAACATACAAAAAAAAAAAAAGAGAGAGAAATCAGAAAGGAAGCAAACACTTTTCCACACCACTGTATAAAAAGGAGACGGGGTGGATCTAAACTTGATTATGACATGCAAATAAGACAAGATTTTTGCCTATTTCACCTCAGTGTGTGCTACATTGTTTGGGATTGTTGTCCAGCCCAGTTTGAGTCATCTCCCAGTGAACTAAGCACCTGTTTCTCATAAAGATCCACAGGAATAACTTCAGTGGGCGGCGATCCATTTGAAGGCTGCTGGATGAGGATCTGTTGACCCAGCAGCAGATCTGAGCAGCGGCTAGCAGATGCTCTCTTCTCATGACTCTCACAGATAATGAGTCCTCATTACCGAGGACACCGTTCTGCCGGCTCACTGAGCCACAAGGACAATCCGTCTCCAGAAATACACTGGGAGACCTGCTGCTGTTCAGGTACGCCCCTGCCAGCATGTAATCCTCCATACATGCTGACAGACTGCATGCGCTGTGTCACCTAGTGTTCACCAACATCACTTCTACAGTACACATTATGGCTTTTTAAGAATTTCTATTACAGTGTGAATAGAAATATAAGGAAAACTAAGATATGCATTAAGTGTAGAACCATTTAAAGGTCCCTTATTGTGCTAGATTGTGTTTTTTGTAGGTTTTCACTTTATAAAGTACAACCATGGGCCACATGTATGCAGTTAAAACACTAAAATGCTCACTTCACAAAGAAATATTACTGCCTTTATTTAGTTAAACTATTAAAGGTAGAGTGTGTAAAATTTTGGGGTAATCTGTAATTTCAATGCAGCCAAAAATCTTAATTTTGTTTTCATCATCACATTTCCACTCTTACATAAATTTTTTTTTGCATTTTCTTTACCTAAAGTTAAGTTTGGCATACTTAGGAAGAGGGTCCTTCTCCATGCAGGTGGCCATCTTGAGCTACCATTATGTCTTTCTAAGTTTGTTTTGTCAAACTTTAATTACGCAAACAGCTTCTGCAGGTTCTCCTGTATGCTTCTGGAGATTTGATGATTGATAAAATGTGAACTGGGTGTATTTTGAAATCTGACTGCTAGATTTCACTGAATATTACATGTTGCACCTTTAAATAAGCAAGCAGTTCACATTTTCTTAGTTTTATGGCATCCCAAACCAACAAGCCCCATTAGCCCACCCTGACTGCTTCCTTACTTGTAATTGAGTCACTCATAACAGAATAAAACTACATATATACTATGTAAGTGCTGTAAAGATAATGAGATAATAACGAGTTAACACACCACCCTGCGTGATGGTGCTATTGTTTTTTTTATACACTACATGTGGATGTGTGTTTTTGACGCTGATGGCTTTCCATACTTAAGGCCCTCTGCCTCCGCTGTAGTTTGAGAAATCAGGAAGCAATGCAGCATGCTATGAAAAGCAACCATGAGCCATCAAGCTTAGCTTTACATTTACATTATATACATCTGTCGTAACTACAGAGGCATAAAGTTGCTCAGCCACACTATGAAGATATGGGAACGAGTTGTTGAAGCCAGGTTAAGAGGAGAGGCCACAATCAATGAGCAGCAGTACGGTTTCATGCCAAGAAAGCGTACTACAGATGCAATGTTTGCTCTAACATTGTTGATGGAGAAGTATAGAAAAGGTCAGAAGGAGCTGCACTGCCTTTGTGGATCTAGAGAAAGCATATGATAAGGTCAGGGATGGCAACAGGAAATTCTGATTTCAGCTGAAATCTAATTTGGTCGATTGACTTATGGGGGGGCCGGGGGGGCGCAGCCCCCCTGAAGCTGGAAGGTTTTCAGTAAAACAGAAGTAATTTAGACTGAAAAAAATGATAAAAAAAAATGAAATACTAGACTTAGATAAATCATTAAATTTAATGAAAAGTTAACTTACTTTTTCTTCAATGTTGTCTCACTGTCTTTAGTCCAACATATTTAACAGTTCTATAAGAGTTTATTGCACTATTTACACTGGTCACCAAGTCACTTCTAATGTGAAACTTTCTTCCTTTTGGCAGCAAGCTGTGTCAGTCTCTGAACTTTGAACTTCATCTCCTTTTCTGGTTTCTTCAGAAATTGTCCGAGTGTTTCTGTTACCTCGTCGAACTTTGAGCCAATTTTCACCTTTACCGTCACTTTTCTCTCAAGCCAATTCCATCAGAACTTATTTTTGACACTTTTGTCTATTTCTAGCACTGATGACTCCTGATCCTTCGATAAAAATCTCATAATTCTGCTGAAAACAATACCAAAAGCTCAGAATTCCAACACAAACCAGGGATGTGATTTGGGGTTGGTGAAATTATCTGAAAATTCAGCAGAGGGTCTGGGGGACAGAGTCCCTCAGCGGGGTCCGGGGCAGAGCCCCGGTGGGGTGGGGGGGGGGGGAAGGGGGGCGAAGCCCCCTGAAGCTCCTGGGTTTTTATGATTTTTAAGTACCAGAACTGTGCTTAAATGACATAAAACAAACAGCTGAATGCCACTTATTACTGTATAATATTGACTTATGTTCCAAGAAGATAGCATTCCTAAAATATTCCAACAAGCATTATCCATCACATGCTTTAACACTTGATCAAATCAAAATCAGTTAATTTTATCTGTTCCATAATAGAAATAAAATTCCAACATACCATTACTTTTTATAATTTCAGCATTCATTTCAGATCACCAGTTTCAATCTCCATTGAGACTTGAGCAGTTCATTTTGCACAGTCACTGATGTAGCCAAGTCTTAGAAATATTCAAAAGTTATGAGTCAATGTCCACTGTGCACTGTCAATTTCAAAATGTTTGGAATCATAAAAGGGGATGGTTAACTTTTATTACGTTTCCTCCCCCGTGCAGCCCAGCTCATACAGCCGTTATACGCCGCCAGTAACAGAGAGTTAATGGCTCTCCACCTGGCCATACGCCACTTCCAGTCCTGCCTGAAAGGGCGCACCTTCACTGCGTTCGTGGACCACAAGCCGCTAACGTACTTAACGTACTTTATCTTCCTGGAAGATAAAATAAAGCGGAATTCGGCGAATTAGCAGAAAATCACATCCCTGAGAACACGCCGCCATGAATTTTTGAAAAAGCATAAAACGAGCCATTTGATTGGTCCAATCGTTTGCAACTATCCAATCACAGGGCTGTTTACAATACAGCAGTAGCTTGAACACAACACATCCGGGTTATCGCGGGAGACGACTTCCGGGGAAGCACCGAGCGCTTATGTAATCGTGTTGATTTTCGCTAAAATCGGTAACAATAAGGTACCTTACCCCTCCTAAAATTTTCTCAACAGATTTAGACGATTCACAGAAATGATCAATTTGAAAATAAATCGGCGGAAATCCGCGGATCGGCGGAAAATTGCCATCCCTGTAAGGTGCCAAGAGAGGTGTGGTACTGTATGAGTAAGTCAGGAATAGCAGAGAAGTATATGTGAGGGTGGTGCAGGACATGTATGAGGACAGTGAGATGGTGGCAGTGACGGGTGGTCAGGGGAGGCAGGTGAGGCTGAAAATCAGTCAGAGGCTGTGCAGTGCCGTTGCCCCAATGAGAGGGGGCATGCTTAAGCACTTTTAAATAAAGGAAGATAAGGACATTTTTAACAAAGTCACAGTGATTTTTGTCCAGAAGGATAGGCAAATTTACTTCATTTACAAGTAAAGGTAAGACCATGCAGGCATAGTTGTTGTAAATACGACTAATAATTTGTAATAATGAATGTAAATTGTGGAGCTGCAACACAGAGAAAGACGCAGCTCTCTGAGCCACTATAATTTGCGTTATTCCTTGGCCATAAACAAAGTATAATAAATTTTGTGCCCCAAAAACCTGTTTGTAAAATAACATAATACATTACACTTTTGTAACCGAGGGTCTTTGCACGTTGTCTGTACTCAAGGAGAGTTCTAAAATAAAAACATGGACTTTTATTACTGCCTTTTCTATGTATCTATCTATAAAATCGAGGCATCTCTGTCTGTTTGTTTGTCTGTGTGTGTGTTCCTCAGATATCTCTCAAACCGTTCGTCACACTGACCTAAGATTTTAAACGTGCTTTGCTGAAGCTATGAGGGTGTGCATCCCTGAATATGGAGTCACTTAGTCAAAATATGTAATTTTTATCAATAAAAGTTTAGAAACTGCTGTGTGACCGCTCTATGTCTTCACCCCCCTGCCTTCAAGAAGTGTGGGCGGGGTTTCGGATTGACTCCGTGCTCATTGGAGAATACTGCCGCATCACGGCCATGCTGATTCAACAATATGTGGCATCACGACAAAGCTGATTGGATAACACAGTCAGTCACCACAGCGCTTTGCAAACAAAGATTTTAGAAGTGTGTTGCTGCTGAAGTTACCAGGGTTTGCATTCACGAGTATGGAGCCGCTCAGTAAAAATATACTGTATACCATAAAGTTGTGTAGGTCTAATGGATATATTCGCCATAGAGAATATGAGGGTGTGTGTGTGTGTGCGGAGGGGGGGGGGGGGGTGGTGGCTGCCGGAACCCCGCTGCTGGTAGGACCTGTGGAGCCGCAATGACATCCTGGCACACGGGTTAAAGCAGCAGCCGAGAAATACCATTAACTGGCCAACACCGGCTGTCCCACTGTGCGCTCCACGAAACGTCCGGGGGGAAGGCACGCTCAGCTGCCCAGTCAGTGGTACACAAACAGTCCCGACTGCTGCTTCAACCGCATATTACATGCGGGACACCATGCCTTTGAGCTAAAAGGACAACACGACGAAAAAACTTGTCCAAATAACGAAATAAATCATTTTTAATTTAATATTTACAGACAAATGGGCAACACTGATGCAAAACCTGCAGCCAAACGCATGTGTGTGTGACTGGTGAAGGGATTGGCGCCGTACGTGGATGCCCTGAACTTCCGTCTGGTGATCAATAAAGTATACAAGATACAAATACACAATAATAATAATAATGTTCAGTGTTTTGTACTTGTAATATTGCTAAAATATAAAAGGATGCACTACAATGGGTCTCAAATATTTGTAAATGTGTCCTGTTATAGTACTGCATGAGTTTATTGACGATAGACTATAAACTACACATATAAACTAAATTATAATGGTGACTGAACAACTCCCATTCCCCAATGTGCAACATACAACATTTATCACTATAACTCATATAAAATCACACAAATAAGTGATCTGACAAAAAAATAAACAAACGGTTCTTCAACAGTGGCTAATATTGGATGTTCCATTCATTTTCAATTATTCTGTAATTAATATTCACACAACCAAATAAATCTCAGTTCAGTTCCTTTCAGATTTGTCAAAGTCTTACATGTGTGATTGCCTACATAGGCTACACCTCTGTATTCCACTTTCACACACAGCCTACATTTGGGCCTGTAAAGCCTGATTGGGCTCCCTGTTTCAGACAGGAATACTTGCTTTCTACTGGCATGCACTAGTTCCATTAAAAGGTAATTCAATAAAATAACTTACACTTGTTAAAATTATTTATAAAATTCGATTTGTAACTCTGACCCTGAAAGCATCATAGCCTTACCGGAAATGAAACTGACTGCACGTCACTGGGTGGCAGTGAGGGGTGCTGTAGGAATAACAGATGGATTCAAGGTGGGGGTGGGATTACATCAGGATCGGCTCTGAGCACCTTCTTGATGGCCATGATGATGGACAGGCTGGCAGACGAGGTCAGGAAGGAGTCTCCGTGGACCATGTTTGCAGATGTCATTGTGATCTGCAGTGAGCATAGGGAGCAGGTGGAAGAGAACCTGGAGAGGTGGAGGTATGTTCTGGAGAGAAGAGGAATGAAAGTCAGTAGAAGCAAGACAGAATACATGAGTGTGAATGAGAGGGAGGCAGGTGTAACAGTGAAAATGGAAGGAGTAGAGGTGGTGAAAGTAGATGAGTTTAAATACCTGGGGTCAACCATCCAAAACAATGGAAAATGCACAACAGAGGTGAAGAAGAGAGTGCAGGCAGGAGACAAGTGTCAGGTGATTTGTGACAGAAAGATAGCAGCTACAGTGACAGCGAAGATTTGCAAGATGGTAGTAAGACCTGCTATGATGAATGGTTTGTAGATGGTGGCGCTGACAAAAAAAACAGAACTGGAGGTGGCAGATTTGAAGATGCTAAGATTCTCATTAGGAGTGACTGGGGGGACAGGATTAGAAATGAGTATATCCGAGGGACAGCTCAGGTTGAGCAGTTTGGAGACAAAGTAAGAGAGGCAAGGCTGAGATGTTCTGGACATGTGCAGAGGAGGGATAGTTGATATACTGGACAGAGGATGTTGAAGATGGAGCTGTCAGGCAGGAGGAAAAGAGGAAGACCACAGAGAAGATTCATGTAGTGAAGGAGGACATGGAGAGGGTTGCTGTTACAGAGGAAGATGCAAGGGATAGGGTGAGATGGAGGCAGATGATTCGCTGTGGCGACTCATAAAGGGAGCAGTTGAAAGAAGAAGAATCAAGTGTTAGCTATGGACAATATGTAATTAATCATGAATAAAGATTTTAATTGCCTGACAGCACTAATATACTGTATGTCCTTGGGATGTCAAAACTTAATATTGAACTTTTTAAATTTTTTAATAAGTGTTTTTTTAATTAATGTAACAAAATTAAGTAGTTGAATTATTATACCCTTTTTAATTATTTGATTTTTAAAATATCCAATGTACCAGCATGTATAAATATCTTAAAATGTAAATAAAATTAGCATATATATATATATATATATATACGTATATATATATACAGTATATATACTGTATATACTACCGTTGAAAAGTTTGGGGTCACCTAGACAATTATTTTGTGTTTTCCATGAAAAGTCACACTTATTTACCACCATGAGTTGTAAAATGAATAGAAAATATAGTCAAGACATTGACAAGGTTAGAAATAATGATTTGTATGTGAAATAATAATTTTTTCCTTCAAACTGTGCTTTCGTCAAAGAATCCTCCATTTGCAGCAATTACAGCATTGCAGACCTAACATGATTGCACAAGGGTTTTCTATCATCCATTAGCCTTCTGACGCAATGAGCAAACACATTGTACCATTAGAACACTGGAGTGATAGTTGCTGGAAATGGGCCTCTATACACTATCTAGATATTGCACCAAAAACCAGACATTTGCAGCTAGAATAGTCATTTGCCACATTAGCAATGTATAGAGTGTATTCTGATTAGTTTAAAGTTATCTTCATTGAAAAAAAGTGCTTTTCTTTCAAAAATAAGGAAATTTCTAAGTGACCCCAAACTTTTGAACGGTAGTATATATATTTACTTTAATAAAAATACTTTTCACTTTAAAATCTGATAATATTTACACAAACACTAGTCACTGTCTTTGTGTTTGGCAAACTACATAACTTTCACATGGTTTATGCCACACAAAATGTCTTTTTTCCAGTATGATTAACAAACTCTACCTTTGCACCATAACTATCAAACCATCCATCCATTCATCTTCTACCGCTTTGTACGGAGGGTCCAGGTCCACGGAGAGGCAGTAGTTCAAGCAGAGGAAGCCACCAGACTTCCCTCTCGCCAGCCATCCTGCCTCCAGCTCTTCAGTGAGGATACCAAGGCAATCCCAGACCAGCTGGGAAACATAGTCTCTCCACCGAGGTCCTGGGTCTGCCCAAGGGTCTCCTCCCAGTGGGACGAGGCTGAAACACCTCAAGTGGGAGGCGTCAGGAGAGGCAACTTATCAGATGCTCCATACCACTCAACTGATCCTTTCAATCGAGGAGGAGCAGTGGTATCTACTCATGAGCCTCTCCCGGATAAACTGAGGCTCCCTACCCTATCTCTGAGGGTGAGACCACGCAATCCTATGGAGGAAAGCTCATTTCAGCCGCTGTATCCACGATCTTGTTCTTTCGGTCATTACCCAAAGCTCGTGACCATAGGTGAGGGTAGGAACGTAGATTGACTGGTAAATCGACAGCTTTGCCTTAGAACTAAGCTCCCTCTTCACCACAACAGATCGGTACAACGTCCGCATCACTGTAGATGCTGCTCCATCTGTCTGTTAATCTCTCGCTCCCATTTTCCCCTCACTCGTGAATAAGACCCCAAGATACTTAAACTTCTCCACTTGGGGCAGGAGCCTGTCCCCAACCCAGAGAGGACAATCCACCTTTTTCTGGCTGAGGACCATGGACTCGGACTTGGAGGTGCTGATTCTCATCCCCAGCCAGCTTCACACTCAGCAGCAAACCATCCCAGCAAGAGCTGTAGGTCATTGCTGGATGAAGCCAACAGGACAACATCATCTGCAAACAACAGAGATGAGATCCTGTGGTCACCATCGCATGACACCCTCCGTTCCCTGGTTGCGCCTAGAAATCCTGTCCATAAAAATTATGAACAGGATCGGTGACAAAGGGCAGCCCTGGCGGAGTCCAACTCTCACTGGGAATGGAGGCCAACCAAGTGTTGGCAATACGAACCAAACTCTCACAACGGTCGTACAGAGACCGAAGAGCTTGTAACAACAAGCCCGATACCCCATACTCCCCGAAGCACCCCCCACAAAAAACCACGAGGGACTCGGTCAAATGCCTTCTCCAAGTCCACAAAACACATGTAAACTGGTTGGGCAAACTCCCACGAACCCTCGAGAATTCTCGAGAGGGTAAAGAGCTGGTCTGATGTGCCACGGCCGGGACGAACACCACATTGCTCCTCCTGAATCCGAGGTTCGACCAACGGCCGGACTCTCCTCTCCAGTACCTTGGCATAGACCTTCCCAGGGAGGCTGAGGAGTGTGATCCCTCTAAAGTTGGAAGCACACCCTCCGGTCCCCTTTTCTGAAGAGAGGAACCACCACCCCGGTTTGCCATGCCAAAGGCACTGCCCCCGACCTCCACGCAATGTTGCAGAAGTGTGTCAACCATGACAGCGCAACGACATCCAGGGCCTTGAGGTAGTCAGGGCGAATCTCGTCCACCCCCAGGGCCCGGCCACCAAGGAGATTTTTAACCACCTTGGCGACCTCAGCCCCTGTGATAGGCGAGTCCATCCCCCTCGTCCACAAACCCTGCTTCCTCTGTGGAAGGCGTATCAGTGGGATTGAGGAGATCCTCATGACAATTATCACTGTTTTCTTTTTGCACTACCGACTGCACTATGTGGAACTCCACAATATCTGCTGCTTGTTAATATATTTAAAAATTGCATAGATTAGTATTACTTATTCATATTCTACCTTTTATTGCATGCATAGTTTTTTATTTTTATCTTTAGTGCTACTCCATGTTTAATGTTGCAGCATTGCACCGAGACAAATTCCTAGTTTGTGTACTACATGAACAATGGCAATAAATCTCATTCTGATTCTGATTCTGATCCTCGAAGTATTCCTTCCACCGCCCGACGATATCCCCAGTCGAAGTCAACAGCACCCCATCCGCACCATACACAGTGTGGACAGGGAGCTGCTTTCCCCTCCTGAGCCGCCGGACAGTTTGCCAGAATCTCTTCGAGGCAGACCGAAAGTCTTGTTCCATGGCCTCACCAAATTCCTCCCAACTCCCTCCTGCAATAACTATATAGTTTTTAAACTAAAAGTAATAGTCATACAATTTGTCAAGCCACTCAATAAAGTATGTTTGTCACACTTACAACTAAAACATATACAGTATACTGTATATAATTTAAAACATGGTTACGACTGATAAAAACATAATAAAATTATTCCTGTCTGTCCCACTTCATGTCCGCGTAGGAGGTCCGGAGGTCTCACCCCGACCTGCTGCTGGTGAGAGTGAAGGCGGGGGCCCCACGGGAGTCCGGCAACAATGCATGGAGAATTAGCCTTCTGTTGTGATCTGGACGCTGACCTGTGACCTAAGTCATCAGCCAGACAACAGTCCCTCACTGCTGCGAGGCCGTCGGCCTAGCTGCCTGTTGGCCCGGCCTCCCGTCAGTGCTGCTGCCCCTGCTGAGATCACCAGAGCAGAAGTACTCCCAGCACAGCGAGGGCGAGAGAGGGAGAAGGAGGAGGGTCAGACTGCGGGGGAGAAGGATGGAGACAAATGATAGAATGCTTAGCAGGAGTTTATAATGTGAGGATAGGTGAATATGTGCTGTAGGTGACTCCTCGTATATTACAGAAACTTCAGAACTAGTCACAGAAAAGTGACTAAAGGTAAAATTCTTTGTTTTTCTGACTCAGATGGGGTCATAGTTGTGGACAGAGTCCTTTCTGGCTAACAAGCCATCCATCCATCCATCCATCCATCTTCTACCGCTTTTCCGGAGGTCCGGGTCGCGGAGGCAGCAGTTCAAGCAGAGAAGCCCAGACTTCCCTCTCCCCAGCCACCTGCTCCAGCTCTTCAGAGGGGATACCAAGGCGTTCCCAGACTAGCTGGGAGACATAGTCTCTCCACCGAGTCCTGGGTCTGCCCCAGGGTCTCCTCCCAGTGGGACGTGCCTGAAACACCTCAAGTGGGAGGCGTCCAGGAGGCATCCTAATCAGATGCCCATACCACCTCAACTGACTCCTTTCAATGTGGAGGAGCAGCGGTTCTACTCTGAGCCTCTCCCGGATGACTGAGCTCCTCACCCTATCTCTGAGGGTGAGTCCAGCAATCTACGGAGAAAGCTCATTTCAGCCGCTTGTATCCGCGATCTCGTTCTTTTGGTCATTACCCAAAGCTCGTGACCATAGGTGAGAGTAGGAACGTAGATTGACTGGTAAATCGACAGCTTTGCCTTAGAACTAAGCTCCCTCTTCACCACAACAGACCGTACAACGTCCGCATCACTGCAGATGCTGCTCCAATCCGTCTGTCGATCTCTCGCTCCATTTTCCCCTCACTCGTGAACAAGACCCCAAGGTACGTGGTACGTGGCTAACAAGCAGAGTACGCAAATGCTACAAGTTCATCATCAATTTTTTGGGTGGAGAGGAATAAAATAAAATTAAACTTTTCTCCTCTTAAACTTAAAACTTTTTCTCATAAAACTGCCACGTCTTTCTTGTAAATTTGTGATTTTTTTCTTCTAAAATTGAAACTTTTCTCATCAATTTTCATTTTTGTTCTGAAAATTTTGATTTTTTTTTTTTCTAAATCTGAGAAGCCATCTCTGTTGTCATTCAGTCCCATACAGCAAATCATGTACAGTAGAACAAAATTACGTTTCTCCTATCTACAGTGTTAAGTCAATTGTTGAATCAGAGGGGTCACTGCCATGCAAGGCACCGCCACAAACAACTTCTCCTTCCCCCATTCTATTACGCTGAGCACCAAGCTAGAAGGCGGGAAGTACCATTTTTATATGGTCTTTGTTATGACCCAGCTGGGACTTGAACTCCCAACCTCCCATTTGTGGGGCGGATGCTCTATCAACTAGGCCACTACTTCAGTGTGTAATTTACAAAGTTACTACCACTTTTTTGTGATGAATTTGGGGTTTTCAGCTTTGTCTCGTTTAACCTTTTTCTCATGAATCTGCTACATTTTCTAAAAAAATTTTTTTTTTACTTTTTTTCTCATATTTTCAACTTTTTTTTTCAAAAGTATGAAATTCTTTGTGTAAATTTGCAACTTTTTCCTCATAAATTAGTGACTTTTTATTAAATTTAAATACCTCGTGATGCCTTTTGGGCTCACCAATGCCCCCGCCGTCTTCCAACACATGATTAATGACGTCCTCCGTGATATGGTAAATCAATTTGTTTACTACTTGGACTTAGACGTCTACTTGGACGACATTTTGATTTTTTCCCACAAGCCGGACAAGCACACAGTCCATGTCAGGTCCGTGTTACAATGGCTCCTGGAAAACCAACTCTTTGTGAAGGCCGAGAAGTGTGAGTTTTCCACCTGCTCCACTTCCTTCCTAGGGTTTATTGTGGCTGAGGGGGAGCTGAGGGCCGACCTGGCCAAGGTGAAGGCTGTGCTTGATTGGCCTATGCCCCATTCCCGCAAGGAGCTCCAGTGCTTCTTGGGGTTTGTGAATTTTTATCGCAGGTTCATCAGGAACTACAGTGGGGTAGCACAGCTTCTCACTCAGCTGACCTCGGTCAAGGTGCCCTTCACCTGGCCGAGGCAGCCGAACGGGCCTTTTCCAAATTAAAGGGCCTGTTCTCCAACACCCCCATCTTGGCCCAGGTTGACCCTCAGCTCCAATTTATTGTGGAGGTGGATGTTTCTGATTCGGGGTTGGGCGCTGTCCTCTTACAGTGCTCGACCTCTGACCAGAGGCTCTACCCATGCACATACTTCTCTCGGTGGCTCATGCCGGCCGAGAGGAACTACAACATAGGGGACCGAGAGCTTTTAGCCATTAAGTTGGCTCTTGAGGAGTGGAGGCACTGGTTGGAGGAAGCAGTCCATGCCATTGTAGTGTGGACCGACCACAAAAATTTAGAGTATCTTTGGTCAGCCCACAGATTGAACACCAGGGCAAGGCCCACTGGGCTCTATTCTTTCATAGGTTTAATCTTCCCATCACCTACAGGCCTGGTTCTCGTAATATCAAACCGGACGCTCTCTCCCACCAGTTCAGTCCCGACCTGCCCTCCTCTCCTTCTCTTCCCCAACCCATTGTGCCACCTTCGTGTATTCTTGGAGCCCTTACCTGGGAGATTGAGCAGAGGGTCTGGCAGGCCCAGTCCACAGAGCCCAGACCCGAAGGGGGACCCAGTGATCGTCTGTTTGTCCTGGTTGGCCTCCGCAGCAACGTCACCCGGTGGGGCCACTCTAGCAACTCTGCCTGCCACCCAGGGGTTTCCCGGATGGTGAATCTGATCCAACGAGCGTTTTGGTGGCCCACCCTGTGGACGGACGTCTAGGACTACGTTAAAGCATGCCAGGTGTGTGCCCGCAACAAGTACGACTCCTCTCCTCCTGTTGGCCTGCTACATCCTCTACCAGTTCCCAGCCGACCTTGGTCTCATATCGCCCTGGACTTTCTCACGAGACTTCCCCCCTCACAAGGTAACACCGTTATCCTTACCATTGTAGACCGCTTCTCCAAAGCAATCCATCTGGTGCCCGTCCTCAAGCTACCCTCCGCTTCTGAGACTGCCGACCTGCTGACTACACATGTCATCCGTCTACACGGGATTCCCATGGACACTATGTCTGACCAGGGTCCACAGTTCACCTCCCACGTTTGGAAGTTCTTCTGCCGCTCCTCGGGCAGCTCGGTCAGCCTCACGTCCGGATATCATCCACAGAGCAACGGACAGGCTGAGCGCACTAACCAGTCCCTGGAGCCCACGTCCGCTGCTGCCATCGGCTCTGGAGGGCCACCCGAGCCGCCCTTCTCCGCTCTACAGAGCGGAATCACCAGCATGCGGACTGCAGGTGGACTACAGCACCCAAGTATACAGTGGGGCAGCATATGTGGCTGTCGGCGGACCAAGTGCCCTTGAAGACAGAATCCAGAAAGTCATCACCTCACTTCTTGGGCCCATTCACCATCTTCCGGATCGTCAATGATGTGACGGTCTGCCTAGAGCTTCCGCCGACGCTTCGCATCCACCCCACGTTCCACGTCTCAAAGATCAAGCCCCTCTCCGCCAGCCCTCTCTGTCCCCACCCAAGGCTGCCTCCTCCCTCCCAGATCCTCGACGGCCAGACCACCTACACCGTCCAGAGGATTCTGGACGTTCGCCACTGGGGCCGGGGCCTGCAATATTTCGTCCACTGGAAGGGCTATGGCCCCAAAGAAAGGTCATGGATCCCTTTCACGACAAAGGGATGGTCCAGGCCTTTCACAAAGCCTATCCCAACAAGCTCAGTGGGCTGCCAAGAGGCACCCCTTGAGGGGGGGCATTGTCATGATCAGGTGAGCGCGTGCACCCCTCCCTTCCTGCAAGAGGTTCCCCGACTCCGCAGGTAATCATCCTACCTGCGTGAGTGGATGCACCTGCTGTCTCTGCCTTGCCAGCACTTATAAGGACCAATTTGTGAATGCTTCGGCGCTGGCTCGTTGGGTATACTGCTTTCAAAAGCAAGCAAGTACGTTTTTCTGAGGAATCGTGTTTAATTCTCTTCTCCTCCTTTTCTCCAGGCTGCTGCCATCTGTGCAGTGCGTCTTCGGGGCTCGTTGTGTGCTCAACTGCTCCATCACTCTCATCACCGCTTCAGCTGTGTATTTCCACGCGGTCAGACACCTCACCCACCTCCACTCCTTCCCTACTCCATGACAGCTTCATCCCGCTGGTTCGTCTATTCCTGCTGGGTTTCTCTGTCGGGTTCTCTGCTCAGCTCCCGTAAGTTATATTTTGTCATTCCTCTTTCTCAGTCACCCTCCCCCTACTAAGCAGCTCTCATCTCCTTACAGGCTGAGTCCTCCTCTAGCGAGTGGCGTCTTTCCCTAACTGCACATTCCTTTTCAGATTAATAAATTGTGGGTAAACGTAGCTTCTCTGTGTCGTGTGTGTTTTCTCTGGTGTAGCACCCTGCACGTGCGCTGACCATTTTCTCATTACGACAGAAGAAAAACAACAATTAACAAACTTAATTAGCTAGTTTGCTAGTATGACAAGTTCTTACATCATTTGCACTGAGTAATAAAGGTGATATAAATGGTTGTGATGAATTTTGAAGTCATTATAATTAGTATAAATTAATAATTAGAGGCTAAAATATGAGCTATAAGTGCACCAAGGTGATCGATTATGCTATTCGAATAGCATAATCGATCACCTTGGTGCACTTATAGCTCATATTTAGCCTCTAATTATGTATTTAAAATAACAAAAATAGAGACCACTTACCACAACTGACTAAATCTATACAACATTTGACATATTTCCACCTGGTTTCCACCTCAAGGACAGTTAACCTCCTACCGACATCTGGACGGCAAATGTTAAAGTCAAGTATGTGGATTTATGTAAATTAAACGGCTAAAGTTTTCAGTCAAAATAAACGCCTATTAAAACGTGTTTTATTTTCATTCTGTTACCTCCACAATGGGACTTTTCCACACGGGGACTGAGCTGTCTACTATGTTCGTTTACTTTTTACTCAAACGGTCACTTTAAGCCTTTCTGGAATCCTGCGCCAGCCACCTCCAATTATCGCGAGAGTTTGCGGGGCAACTGTGGGAAAATGAAGGTGTAATGAGAAGAGGGGCAGCAGAGGGAGCCCAAGAGTTTCAATTAGAACAGAAAACTGATTCAGTCCAGCAGCTTTAATGAGTAAGTAATTTATAATCATAGAATACAATTTAAAAATTGAAACTTTCACATCATAATACAGTTTAATAGATACTGTTCTCCTTTATAATGACATTACACTGACATTTTGAAATATCTAGAACTATGCAAAAAGTACATGGCGCCTCTTCTTCTTTGTCTTCTTCTTCTTCTGGCTGCTCCCTGTGTAGGGTTTGCCACAGTGGATCATCTGCCTCCACCTCACCTTATCCCTTGCATCTTCCTCTGTAACACCATTCCCCTTCATGTCCTCCTTCACTACATCCATGAATCTTCTCTGTGGTCTTCCTCTTTCCCTCCTCCCTGGGAACTCCATCTTCAGTATTCTTTGTCCAATATATCCACTATCCCTCCTCTGCATGTGTCAAAACCATCTCAGCCTTGTCTCTCTTACTTTGTCTCCAAACTGCCCAACCTGGGCTGCCCCTCTGATATAATCATTTCTAATCCTGTCACTCCTAGTCACTCCCAATGAGAATCTTAGCATCTTAAACTCTGCCACCTCCAGCTTCATCTCCTGTCTTTTTGGCAGCGCCACCGTCTCCAAACCATATGTCACAGGTCTCACTACCATCTTGTAAATCTTCCCTTTCACGCTAGCTGCTATCCTTCTGTCACAAATCACCCCTGACATCATCGCCACCCACTCCACCCTGCCTGTACTCTGTTCTTCACCTCTCTTTTGCATTTTCCATTGCTTTAGATGGTTGACCCCAGGTATTTAAACTCATCTGCCTTCACTACCTCTACTCCTTGCACCTTCATTGTTACATCTGCTTCCCTCTTGGTCACACTCATGTGTTCTGCCTTGCTTCTACTGACGTTCACTCCTCTTCTCTCCAGAGCATACCTCCACAGTTCAGCCCCTTCTGACCTTCTTCTTATGGCACCTCTAATTTCATTATATTTTGTTTCTACAAAGCTAGACTTTCCTGTAATTTTTTTTTTTTTTATTTAAGTTTTTGTAAAGGGTATACAGGTCATTACAGCATTGCATTGTTTACATTTTCATCACACGTTCCCTTATTTTTTGCTATTTGACAACATTGGTAGGATAGTTATTACAACACCCCCTTTTTTTTTAAAGTGAAAGAAAAAAGTGAAATTAAAGAGAATTAAATTTAAAAAAACGAATAAACAAACAAACAGAACAGCAAAAAACAACAAACAGAAAATTAAGTAATTAAAAGTAAAAGAGCAACTGAGTAGCGTTGGAACAAAGAGCGGGACCATTATTGAAATGGTATTTGTCAAGATTAGTTCTAATGGAAGACACATATGCGATCCAGGGTTGCCCAAAAGATCATGAAACCCATCCAATGTCTGTCTCAGTGCAAATGTCAACTTTTCAATCGAGTAAATGTCTTGAATCACGTTAATCCAATCTTCAGGTGTAGGACAGTCCTTCAGCATCCATTTTTAGTTAGAGCTTTTTTACTTGCCCCAATATTAAAACATTGAATAAGTATTTATCTCCTCGTCTTTTCCGTGAGTCCGGTAGTAAACCAAATACAAAGTTACCAAAGAAAAGGGAACTGTTTATTTTGAATATTTTCCCCAATATTGTCTGTACATTGGTCCAATATTGGAGGATAACTGGGCATGACAAAACACATGAAAATGATTTGCATTCTTTTCACACACAAGCGCCAACAGTTCAACACCTATGGGTAAATTTGTTTTGTGCAGGTGTTCTGAAAAATCTTACCAAGTTTTTCCATCCAAATTCTCTCCACTGCAGGGATGGAGGTACTTCTTCCATTGCTGTTATTTAGCTTTACCAATTTCAATTGTAAAGTGAAATTCCCCTCTTTTTCCATCTCTCTTTTATATATGATGTGTTGTCTCCTTTTAAGTCTTGAAGACCTTGGTATATTTTAGAAATGTATCTGATCCCTGGGATCCCTTTATATGCCATAAGAAGACCTTCAGAACACCTGACTGGGCACTTTCCAAATCCTCCTTCTTAAGTATATTGTTTATGTGGTGTCTAAGCTGAAAGAACCTGTAAAGATCTTGATTTATTTAGACCTTGTTTTTTCAAATCTTCAAAATTCTTAAAGTTTGCCCCTCTAAAAAAATCGTAATATTTTATCAGCCCTTTCTCTTTCCACTCTTTAAATCTAGTGTCTGTTTTTATTGGGGGTGAAAGTCTTGATCATAGGCAATCCATTGCAGAAGTCGATAGGGCTCTTTAGCTTGATTCTCTCTGACTATCCTTAAACCAAATTTTTAGCAGGGTCTCTAGCCACGGGTTAGTGTTATTCAAGAGTTTAGGTAAGGCATTGTTCCCTATTATCTGCTTGTAGGGGGATGTCACTTGTTATTTGGCCTTCATCTCCTTCCATTGTGCAGTGTAGACTGGGTTACATATCTCTACTTAAGTTTTAATTTGTGCAGCTAAAAATAGTCCCTGATATTTGGCAGCGCGAGCCCACCTTTGTCTTTGTTTAGCTGTAGGGTTCTATATCTGATTCTAGGTCTCTTGCCCTGCCATATGAATCTTGAGATCCTTCTGTCCAGCTCCTGCCATGTTTTTTTGGGAGGTTCTACCGGTATTGTTTGGAAAAGGTATAGAAGACGTGGAAGTATATTCATTTTGACTGCTTCAATTCTTTGTGCAGTACCCAAGAATGGTATCATATTCCATCTTGCTAGGTCAGATTTTATTTTTGTCACCAGTGGATCATAGTTTAGTGTTATAATTTTGTCGAGTTGTTTCGGGATATTGACCCCCAGATATTTCATAGATTCCAACTCCCAGTTTAGTTCTGAGTTCACTTAGTGAATAATGATTTGGGTCATAGTTGAATGTTAAAACTTGGGTTTTATGCATGTTTAATTTGTACCCCCGATAAATCTCCATAGTCTGAAAAACTGAGATTAGTTCTGGTAAAGAAGTGTCTGGCTGCCCTAGGTATATTAAAATGTCATCAGCAAAGAGTGCTATTTTATGTTCTTCTGACCAAGTGTAATACCTGAATTTTTTGATTTGTCTTATCCATTGGCTCAGAGGTTCTATGAAGATTGCAAAGAGCAGTGGAGACAGGGGGCAGCCTTGATGACATCCTCTTTCCAGCTCAAAAGATGATGATAAATTACCGTTAATCTTATTTTAGCTGTTGGTTTTTTATATAATGCCTGTATAGTTCTAATGAAGTTGTTATGAAAAATTGAAACTGGATAAGATTCTATATAGGAAAGACCAGTCAACCGAATCGAATGCTTTTTCAGCATCTAATCCCAATATGACTGCATTTAAGTTATATTTTTTTATATGATGAATTATGTGTAAAGTGCGTCGGAATGTTGTCTTGTGTCTTGTCTTTGTCTTATAAAACCTGTTTGGTCTAAGTGAATTAAGTCTGTCAGTATGTTTTCTAACCTTTTGGCAAGGATAATGGTAAAAAGCTTATAGTCTTGATTTAATACACTGATTGGTCTGTAGTTGGAGCATTCTAGTTTATCCTTTTCAGGTTTAGGTATAACTGCAATGACCCCTTCTCTCCAGGAGGGGGGGATTTCCCTGTGTGGAGGACATAGTTAAATGTTTTTCAGGAGGAGAGGAGATAGTTGCTGTTTAAAGGTTTTGTACCATTCTGCTGTATAGCCATCTGCTCCTGGGGATTTGTTAGCTTTAAGTTTCATAATTGCTTTTCCCAATTCTTTAGGTTGTATTTCTGACAGTAGTGTTTTATTTTGTGATTCCGTAAGTTGGGGAAGGTTTAATGTGTTTAGAATGTCTCGGATGCGTTTTTATGTTTTTTGTGGGAGTATAAGTTCTTGTAGTAATTCTCAAAGCTTTTAAGAATATCCTGAATTCTGAATTTTATTTCCTTTGATACTGGGTCTCTGATTTTGTAGATTGCTCTTTCTGTTTGTTGTTTCCTCAATTTATAGGCTAGTAATTTTGCCGATTTACTGCCTGCTTCTAGTGTTTTTGTTTCAGAGATGTAAGTTTCTTCTGGATTTCTGTTGTGGAGATCTCAATTATTTGATTTTTAATTTCTTTAATCTTGAGCGAGCCATGAGAATGAGTGTTGTCTTTGTGTTCTTTTTCTAGGTTCTTGAGTTCTGACTCTAGTGTGATTAGTTTTTCTTGTCTCAGTTTCTTTTGGGTTGCCAGTTTTGCAATAATTTTCCCCTTATTACCAGCTTTGCACAGCATCCCACAGTATTAAAGGGATACTTCTCCATTATCGTTTTCTTCCAAATATCTGAAAATATCTGATTCCAATTCATCTTTCAGTGGTCCTTTCAGGACATTTGAATTCAACCTCCAGGAAAATGTATTATTTTGTGTATTTTTGGATGTTTAAGTCCATATAGATCGGACTGTGGTCAGAGAGATCCATCAGTCCTATTTTACATGTTTTTACTCTTCCAATGTCTCTATTAAACATAAAAAAGTAATCAATCCTTGAGTAAGATGAATGTGGTGTTGAATAAAAAGTATAATCTTTTACATTGGGGTTGAATTCCCCTCCATACGTCACAGATTCCCATTTCTTTTAGTAGCATCCGAGTTTTCCTATTTTGAGTGTTATTTTGATGTGAAGAATTACCTGTTGCATCCCAGTATGGATTCAGTCTTAGACTGAAGTCTCCACCACATATCACTAAACCTTGGGCTTTAGTTATCATTAGGTCGAATACATTTTTATAAAATTTCCATTTAGCCCCTGGTGGTGCATATACATTCAGCAGGGTGATATCTTGTCCCTCTAGCCGCCCCAATTACCAAACTGTACCTCCCTCCTTTATCTTTGTGTTCTGATTTTTTTTCAAATGTAATTTTGGTTGATATCAATGTCGCTACTCCCCTCCTCCCCCCTGATTTATATGAAGATGAAGAGATCATTTAAACCCTTGTCTATTGAGTTTAGTGTGTTCCATGTCTGTAGGTGGGTTTCTTGTAAAAATATTATTTCTGCTTTGTCTTTTTTCATTTTGCGTAGAATCTTGGATCTTTTAACTGGATTCAGGATCCCTTTTACATTATATGAGGCTATTTTGGTTACACCCTGTTTCTCCATTGTATTTTCTTATTTGGTATAACAGTGTGGTGGCCCTCTTTTTTGCTACTCAGAAACTGAAAGAACATTAAGAACATAAAAAACATTTAAAACATAGTGTACGAAACTTTAAAACAAAAAACTGTCAAAAAAAACTTCCTGAGCTGGGGTCTCTTTAAAGACCCTGTAAGAGCCCTGATGGAGTGTAGGCTCTGAGGGAAATTCTCAAACTCTGTTACGTGTTGAGGGCCCTCTCTTACCCCTGTAAGTTGTCCATGTTTTTAATGTGAATTTCAGATCCCAATCCGAATTTGTAATGATTTTTTTTTTTTTTATGCCTATACCTATGAGATTGTGTGCACCCTCCCACCCCCATCACAGCAACATTCACTCTAATACAGTATTTGTTAGTGTGGAGAGAACATGTGGGTCATTGTTACATTTCTATTTTAACAAGATTTTTTTTTCTCTTTAATTAAGAAGACATTTGTTTCTAATGCTATAACTGCTCCATAAAAGGTTTTACCACATGCTGATTCTGCACCTCCTTTAATGTTTGTTACCTTGTAGGAGGGGGGATGGAAGTGCAGAATGGCTGAAAAGAAAAAAAAAACAAAACAAAAAGGTCGCTATTCCTTCCTGGAACTGGAAAGCTTATCTTTGTAGCTCTGGGGCTGGGTTTCCCGCTGCTGGCCCGTGGATTTTGAAGGTCCTTGAGTGGACCACGTTTGAGCTCTGATCTCTCGCTCTAGATTCGCTGCGGGTTTAAACACCATTACGGGAGTCCTCTTCTCGCCATGTCAATTGTTGCTTCTTCCGCTGAATTATAGAGACATGACTCTTCACGTAAAAGGACCCTTAACTTCGCCGGAAATGGCTGTCTGAAAGCGTAGATTCTGTTCCCGTAGAACCTTTTTGGCGTCGTTATATTCCCGTCGCTTTTTAAGAACCTCAGGGGCGTAATCGTCTCCTGCTCCACGAAGACTTTTCTCTCTTGATGCATAAATCCTTTTTTCTGCCAAGCCCATCTTACAACCTCATGCTTTATTTTGAAATCGGAGAATCTTACCACCACCGAACGCGGGGGCGCTTCTGCCGCTGGCTTTGCGGCTAATGTACGATGGGCCTTTTCTATCTTCAAATCGGTGGTTTGTGGAATATCAACTTCTCTCTCAATAAGGATTCCACGCATTTCCGCCACTGTGTTGAAACTATCTTCAGCTCCTTCTTTCAGACGTGAATTCTGATGTTATCTCGTCTCTGTCTTCCTTCTTGGTCGGTTAGCTTAGCCTCCAGCCTTGACTGTTTTCTGTGTAAATCCAACATAGAATCTTCAATCACTTTTACTCTTTCTTCAGCTTCCAAGATTCGGTTTTCGCCTGGTCCATTCTGCTGTTCGTCCTTTTTAGTTCCTCTCTGAATTCATGAAATTCGGCCCGAAAATCGTCGTAATTCATCAAATAGCGATTTCAAGCTAATCTTTTTGTTAGCTAGGTCCAGCTCCTCGTCTCCTGAACGGAGGTCCTCCGGTTCAGATTCTGCGGCCGCTGCGCGTCCTGACCTGGGGAAAGTCAGTTTCTTCTGTTTTTGGTTAGGCATGGTGTTTTTGTCTTTTGATTTTTATTCTTCCTAAAATCCGTTAAGTCTGATTTTGAAGATGTTTTCTTTGGATTGGGTCTGGGAAGTTCAGCGTTAAGTTGCTGTCACCATGGCGTCCAGACCGGAAGTCCTTCCTGTAATTTTAAAGGCCTCGGACGGTGACAATTTTTTTATTGAACCAATAAATGATTGTATGAAAATATTCCATTCTGGCCATTCCCGTGATTTAAAATGTGTCACCAGCCTCCATAAATGACTTTATTTGTTAACAGCCCATATTTCACTTAGTGATGCTGCAGTACCGCCATCTCTCGATAGGGGCGGTCAGCAGTGACGTCAGGTCAGGGGGAAACAGGAAATGGCTGAACGACAGCAGAGTGATTCGGACAGCAATTATTTTATCGAGTATGACGACCGCATATAAGTGATGATATTGAAACTGAAGAATCTGATGATGAAGTAGTTTTGGGTGGTGCTGATGGGGTTATTCAGCTGTATTTGTTCGAGCCCGAGGGTGCGGCGGAAGACGCGGACGAAACAGCGACCGGAGCAGAACGAGAGGACGAGAGGCAAGAACGAGAGGCTCGCCGATTTATATTGGTAAAATATGCTTTGAAATTTTTTTTTTTAGGCGATATGCATGGTCACACACTTAATTATCAAAATAAAACTGCCAATTGTTACCCTCGCTGCCTACTTGGCGACTTATAAACATTATAAACATTTAGAAACATTATCATTGGAAATAAGGGATAATGTATGTGAGGGATGTGTACTTTACGAGTTTGTTAGGAGATGTTGTTAATCATCATCATGTTAATCCTAGTCTCAAAAGCTACATAATTCTCTTAAGAGATTGATGGATCAACATGATCCATCATGGATCATGATTATTGTGATTCATTTATTGTTTTCCTATAACTTCTCTTTCTGCTCAAAATTTTTTACATGTTTTAAATATTTTCTAATCAAACTTCATAGACCAATTTATATAGCACTCCATGAGCCATTAGTTTATTATAAGCATCTGATTATACCATTTTTTTTTAACAGGTGCACTTGTGAGAAATGCAACATTATGCCAACATCAACTGAATCTCGGTGCTGCCAGGAGGTATTGAAGGTGAAGAAGTGAGGGTTATGTTGCCTGCCTGTGCTGTGAGCCTCATCAGAGAAACATTCCCATCTGATCACTACAAGGGATTTTGCCTACCAAGATTAGATTTGTGATCAATGTTATTTAAATAAAGTTTTTTAAAATCATATATTGAGTTTATTAATGTGCATGTCAATTTTATAATTCTAATATTTCAGCATTCATCAAAGTCGGATCTCATATACATTAGAGTAATTTTTCTACCATTTTATGGTGTAAAATTCGTGTGCTTTTAAAAGCACATTTCTCTAAAAATCTTAGGCTTATATTTTTTTGTCTTAGCAAAATATGTTGCTTCCCTAACAATTGAAAGCTGAACTTTCATGCTAATTGGAAATTTATTCTACTTTTACATGTTTGATTTTGAAAATCTAGATACATGTTGCTCAACAGCATCAGCTTTGATGGGACGCTGGAAATTTGGGGCACTCAATGTTGCGGGAACTCTGGCTTGTACAGAGTGCCACTGCTCCAATAAGTGGGTTGGATCAACTAAGGTTTTGTCGAAAGAGTATTCATCAGATCATCCACATATCTGAAATAAAATTAATTTAATAAAATTAGAAATCGAAAGCTCCTTGTAAGCGGTCGTGGAAATTCCAACGATACGGCTGCATTTAGAACTCTGAGGACCTTGACATATGACGCCCAGTGAAGAGAATGGCGGATATGAAAGCTGTATGTTACCAGCTGGCATGTCCCTGATCATCGCTGCTGTGCCAGGATAGATCCTCAACACAATGTGGACAATGTTGTTTGATCACCAACAGAGAGCCTTTAGTGTGACTTGTTACCTCACATGGATGACTGCAATGAGGACAATTGCTGAATAATCAAATTCAAAAAAAAAAATCCACAGTATTTGACGGTTGAGTGACAGTGGATAACATCTGCAAAAACAGTAGATCAACATAATTCATTCCAGAGGTGTCAAATTGGAATTACATATATAGAAATATAACTTGAGCAAACAGGCACAATCACCTCCCTATACAGCACTGAATATTTCATATTTGATTAGTATGAATACCCAAAAATTCTAATATTTGATAAGTTGTTAAGGCAATGAAATTCATTGCTTGTAAATAATTTTAGTAAATATTGGCAGTGAATATTTAAAAAAGAAAACTTCACCCTGTTTACTTGTCTTTCTGACAGCAGATCGCATCGGTAGATCACCTTGCTTTTCACGCCACTGTCACTGACACTTGTCTGAGAGTGGGACTTTGAAATGAACGGATATATAGTTGGAACAGCCGATTTTTTTATCAGCAATCTTTTTGCTAATTTCATTTCAAATTGCATCTTATTCTCAAAATCGCTGTCAACAAAATGTCTACTGCACATGTTTGGTGATTTTGCGACATAATTCCAATTTTTTCGCGTTTTCTGAACGAAATTCACCCATGCGGTTCTGATTTTCCCCAGGCAGGGAAATTCAAAAAACAATCACCGCGTGCTCCTCCGGTATACCCGTCGCACCCGTAGGACAACACAACGCCAAACCATAATTAATTCGATCACTGAAATCCTAATCGTAATAAATACTCTATTTGTAATCCACAAGTACTCCTAGAAATATCCGTTATCGCCGAACGTAAACAACACGCAATGTCCGTCGAGTGTTTACTGGTCGCTCCCTGACCTGACGTCACACAGTCAGTGGCCATTTTAGCGGCTGATCGCTTGGCAGACAGACAGCTCTCAAGGAAATCATACTTCAATAGCGCATTGTCACCTTATGCGACATTTGTTGACACCAAAATATGTGCGGTTCAAATTAGCTCGTCTCACACAAAAATTTAAGATATGATTTAGCGATATTGAAATTTCGTCCGGCCGACACCTTTAAAGTGGTCTTGCGCAGTAGTTCCCCATGTTTTCTGAGGATCTTTCAAAGACTTTCTTAGGAAATTGGCTGCTTTTTCATATGTTTCTGTCTATTTGTAGTCTTCGAAATCGACTCTTTAAAGCCTTGTTATGCTCCACCTCTGCTCTGTGCATCTACGATGTGTGTTGTGATGAAGGGTTTATTGTGAAATATGGTGTGAGGATGCCACCTTCCGGGTACGCCACCACACTGCCCTATAAATAGGGGGTCCACCATTTTGGGCTCTCTCTTGCCCGGACGCCCCACACTGGGAAGCACCTGTTGTATTGCAACCTAAGTTATAATAAAGTTCCGTTCAAGTGCAACCTCTTCGTCCATGTCCTTCCGTACCAGGTTTGTGGACATAACATTTGGTGACTGAGGATTAAACTCATGGAGGGGTGCTCATGGAGGCGTTACAAAAAATTGAAACAATTAGCTCTAAAATAATCCACAAGTTTATAATAAAGTCTCAAATATACAAGAAAAGTCATAATTTTACAAGCAAAAATTACAAATGAGGAAAATGATTTCAGAATCAGCTTTATTGGCCAAGTATGCACTACACATACAAGGAATTTGACTTTGACTAAAACTTACTCTCATTTGTTCAGGTATAAGATTTAAATAAGATTTCAATGACAACAGAGTATGTACAGTAATTTACGGTCTATCCACATTTCTACAAAAAGATGCAAATATATACAGAAATATGTGCAGAAATTTACTCAGACTATCCACACTTTGCAAAAAATATTATGAAAAAATATACAGTCATACAGTATTACAATATGAACTCACATTCAGTAATATAATGCAAGTGGAGTAAAAATGCAGTGTGAGAGTTTTGTGCAGTGTAAGAATGAAAGAAAAATCATGAATACAGCAGCAGGTAGGACTAAGTGAATGTTAAGAGTTCATCAGAGTAATAGCTTGGGGAAAGAAACTGTTCCTGTGACGAGTGGTTTTAGCCTTCAGTGATCTGTAACGTCGACCAGAAGGTAGAAGTTCAAACAATTTATAGCCGGGGCGTGACGGATCAGCAGAGATGTTTCCCGCCCGTTTCCTGGTTATGGACCGATATAAGTTCTCAATAGAGGGCAGGTCGGTACCAATGATCCTCTCTGCACACTTGATGGTCCGCTGCAGTCTGGTCTTGTCCTGTTTAGTTGCAGATCCAAACCAGACAGTGATGGAAAAGCAGAGGACAGATTGGATGATGGCGGTGTAGAAAACAACCAGCAGCTCCTGAGGCAAATCAGACTTCTTCAGCTGACGCAGAAAAAACGACCTCTGCTGGGCCTTTTTCCGGACAGTGTCTATGTGGGAGGACCACTTCAGGTTCCGGGAGATTGTGGTACCCAGGAACCTGAAGGAGTCCACAGTGGACACTATAATGTTGAGAATGGTGAGTGGGAGGAATGAAGGAGGGTGTCGCCTGAAATCCACAGTCATCTCCACCGTTTTGGCCTGGGTTAAGTTCAAGATGATTCTGGCCGCACCAGAGGATCAGCTGCTCCACCTCCCGCCTGTATGCAGACTCATCACCATCCTGGATCAAACCGATGACTGTGGTGTTCGTCCGCAAACTTCAGGAGCTTCACCGAAGGGTCCTCTGAGGTGCAGTCGTTGGAGTAGAGGGAGAAGAGCAGTGGGAAAAGAACACACACCTGGGGAGCGCTAGTACTAATTATTCGGGAGCTAGATGTAATTCTCCCTAGCTTCACCTGTTGCCACCTGTCAGTCAGAAAGCTGGAGATCCACTGGCAGGTGGAGGGGGGCACCCTAAGCTGGAGAAGTTTCTGATAAAGGATGCTTGGGATAATGGTGATGAACGTCGAGCTAAAGTCGACAAACAGGATCCTGGTATACGTCCCTGGGGCGTCGAGGTGTTGCAGGATGTAATGAAGTCCCATGTTCACTGCATCGTCCACTGACCTGTTTGACCGACAGGCAAACTGCAGTGGGTCCATCAGGAAACCTGTGACGACCTTCAGGTGGTTCAGCACCAATCTCTCAAAGGATTTCATGACCACAGAGGTCAAAGCTACAAACAAATCTACCTACGGGTACAAATAAAGTAACCTGAACCTGAAAGCAACAGGTCTGTAGTCATTTAATCCTGTAACAGAGGGTTTCTTTGGAACTGGAATGATGGTGGAGCATTTGAAGCAGGGAAGGCACTACACACAGCTCCAATGATCTTTTAAAGATCCGGGTGAAGATGGGGGCCAACTCGTCGGAGCAGACTCTCAGGCAGGACGGTGACACACCATCAGGACCTGCAGCCTTCTTGATCTATTGTCTCCGAAAGACTCGGCACACATCCTCTTCGCAGATCGTTAGTGCTGGTGAAAGATCAGAGTGGAGGGGGAATGGAGTTTCTGGGACTACAGATGGATGGATGTTCCAGACTACATGTTCCATGTTCCATGTTCCAGATCCAGACTACAGTCTGGATGTTTTTCCTCCATGTCTGCTATCTGGTCAGCGAGGTGTTGCAGGGCCACCGTTGTACAAGCAACAGGTGGGATATAGATTCCGACCAGAATAAACGAGGAGAACTCTCGCAGTGAATAAAAGGGTTTACAGTTATAAACAGTGACTCTAAGTTAGGGCTGCAAGACTTCTTCAACACTGTGACATCAGTACACCAACCTTTGTTTATGTAGAAGCAGATTCCACCACCTTTAGTCTTTCCAGAGAATTCTTGGCTGCGATCAGCGCGGAACAGTTGGAATCCGTCCAGGCGAACCGCGCTGTCTGGGATGTGTTCACTCAACCAGGACTCCGTGAAACACAGGGCGGCAGATCTGCTAAAATCCGAATTTTTGTAGGTCAGGAGCAGCAGTCCATTTTATTCGCCATTTTATTCGTCCATTTTATTTGCCAAAGAGCGGACATTCGCCAGATGGATCGATGGAAGCGGCGTGCGATATCCTCATTTCCTCAGCCTGACTAACGCACCGGCACGTTTACCAAGCCGCCTTCGTTTCCTGCCAGTGCCAATGGCCGCTGCTCCCACAACTAAAAAATTTCAAATTTAGATAAATTTACAGAGAAAAGAAGAAAACTATAAGAAAACTGTTATAAATTTTGGAAAAAAAACTCAAACCTTCAAGACGGAAGTCATTACTCAAGTTTTTAAGTAGGTGCTCTTTGTACCCTTAGCTAGAAATTTTTGGTTTCTACTTTTAATTATTGATTTTATAACATTGCTTTTATATGACTAGAATTTCTGGCTACTATACCCACCTCTTATCATATATAATTTAAGTATCCATGTGTAAATTACTATTATGAATGTTTTTTTCCCCATCTCTTTCCTACTCTTTCTCAATGGAAAAAAAGAAACACTAGAATAAAAATACATACATTTTTGTCACTTATGTAAACCATGACAAAAAAATCCTGCAGGACAAAAGGTGACACTTGGTATTTTGTAACCTGTTTGTATACCACCACAGACAGGGAGAGAACCTGAATTAGACAGGGTTCAGAGAGGGAAAGATGAGACAGAAGAGAGGAGCCAAGAAGAGGAAAGTGTTCAGGCAGAGGGTCCAGGAGAGGTGAAAGCAGAGGAAGGAGAGAAGGATAACACTAGTAAACTAGAAAAGCACTGGGAGAGTGCAGACCTCCGCCAAGCGCCGCAGTTCCCCCCATACAGTCTTCAGATTCCTTGATCATGAAAACATATGCCAAGCAGTGGTTCAGTAGTTATTCACGAAAATGGCATTTTCCGTAATGGCGGCCACAGTTGCTCCCATACAGTGTTTGTGTGTACGTTTTCAGATTCCTTGACCATGAAAAGATATGACTAGCAATTGGATTGACAATGATAGGATTAGTGGTTCAGTAGTTATTCACGAAAATGGCATTTTCCGTAATGACGGCCACAGTTCCTCCCATACAGTGTTTGTGTGTACGTTTTCAGATTCCTTGACCATGAAAAGATATGACTAGCAATTGGATTGACAATGATAGGATTAGTGGTTCAGTAGTTATTCACGAAAATGGCATTTTCCGTAATGGCGGCCACAGTTCCCCCCATAGAGTGTTTGTGTGTATGTTTTCAGATTCCTTGACCATGAAAACATATGACAAGCAATTGGATTGACAATGATAGGAGTAGTGGTTCAGTAGTTATTGAGGAAAATGGCATTTTCCGTAATGGCGGTTTAGCGCCACAGTTCCCCCCATACAGTGTTTGTGTGTACGTTTTCAGATTCCTTGACCATGAAAACATATGACAAGCAATTGGATTCACACTCATAGGATGAGTGGTTCAGTAGTTATTCTTGAAAATGGCCTTTTCCGTAATGGCGGCCACAGTTCCCCCCATACAGTGTTTGTGTGTACGTTTTCAGATTCCTTGACCATGAAAATATATGACTAGCAATAGGATTGACAATGATAGGATTAGTGGTTCAGTAGTTATTGAGGAAAATGGCATTTTCCGTTATGGCGGTTTGGCGCCACAGTTCGCCCCATACAGTGTTTGTGTGTACGCTTTCAGAGTCCTTGACCGTGAAAACATATGACTAGCAATTGGATTCACAACAATTGGATTGACAATGATAGGATTGGTGGTTTAGTAGTTATTCACGAAAATGGCATTTTGCATAATGGCGGTTTTCTTGTGGACGGTCATCCGGATCATCACCAAAATGTAATCATCAGTAGGATACCCCATTTCTGACCATCTGTCAAAATTTCACGAAAATCCGTCCATAACTTTTTGAGTTATCTTGCTAACAGACAAACAAACAGACAAACAAACAAACAAACAAACAAACAGACAAACCAACAAACAGACAAACCAACGCCGATGATCACATAACCTCCCCCTTTGGCGGAGGTAAAAAAATTCAAACACAGGACATCTGGGTGGGACCCCAACTGACCCAGTATTCCAAGATTCAAGCCTTGGTTGTACAGTACTTCATATGGTAAATTCCATATGCAAATTTACTGTGCAAAAAAGAAAGAAACATTATAAAATTAACATATTCTGGTTACAATAGTATCATGTGCTTTCTGCCCCACCCCCACTCCCCGGAAAAATATGTTGCCACTGTGCCAAGGTCTTTAAGCCAGAGGAAACGGTGTAGGGTATGTTCCAATTCACCCCTTCACCCAACCCCTTAGCCCTACTCCTCTGTTTTGGGCATTCACCGTGAATGCCCAAAACAGAGGGGTATAAGGCTAAGGGGTGAAATGGGACGCATCCATAGTCTCTCCAGACCAGCATGTCCTGGATGTTGTCCCTCAGACCGGTACAACACTTGCATCAATGTAGTTACTGCTCTAAACTGTCTCTATATCTCTCACTTTGTTCTTCCCTCACTTGGGAGTAAGATCCAAAGATACTTGAAATCTTGAACTCTTGAACTTTTTTTTTTTTTTCCCACTTCCGGCGCCACACGAGTTGGCTGCCTTTTGCAACAGCGGCTCAATTCTGAGTCTTTTTTTTCCTTCCTTTCTCTTTTGAGCCGGTGACAACTCTCTGATCCGGCACAACTTTCACTCCATTTATATCATGGACACACAGATCACCCCAAATGTCTCCCGAGCCGGTGGACGGAGCCACTGTTTATAGCAGGAGACGGTACAGCAGGGAAGAGCTGCTAGCACTCAACCGCCACCCGGTACTAACGGAAAAACTCGACATACCAGGAGAACTGAGGCGAAAACGCCGTGGGTGCTGTGCTGGAGTTAGGCGGAAGGCAAAAAATATAAGGTACAGACCCACCCTTCCATCTGTTGTTATGGGGAATGTACGATCGTTACTGGGAAAGGTAGATGAGCTAGCGGCTATCTCCCGCTACGATAGCATATACCGGGAGTGTAGCCTGTTTCTATTCACAGAGACTTGGCTAACCGAATTAGCAGCAGATGCTAACATTGAACTGGAGGGTTTCCACGCGATACGGGCAGACCAAACATCAGACAGTGGCAAAGCAAGGGGCGGTGGAGTGATAATGTACGTTAACAACAACTGGTGCAGACCGGGACATATCACTGTTAAACAGCAACACTGCAGCAAAGACATTGAGTTGCTAGCTGTTAGCATGCGGCCTACATATCTCCCGAGGGAATACTCACACGTGATCTGCATTGTTGTTTATGCAAATCCGATGGCGAACGCTGGGACAGAGCGTGACGTCATCCATTCAGTAACTGGCAGGCTGCAGACAGAACACCAAGATGCTCTTCTCCTCATCTCAGGCGATTTCAACCATGTTTCACTGTCTCCCATTCTACCCACGTTTAACCAGTATGTCACATGCCACACTAGAGACAATAAAACACTGGACTTATTCTACCCAAACACTAAGGAGGTGTACACCTCATCACAACTGCCCCCCACTCGGGAGATCGGATCACAACTTGGTTCATCTCTGGCCGGTGTACAAACCCCTAGTGCACAGACAACCTCCGGCCATGCGCACAGTGAAGTTATGGTCTGAGGAGGCAATGGACACTCTAAAGGGCTGTTTTGAAACCACCGCCTGGGAGCAGCTCTGCAATCCACATGATGAGGACATCGATGGCCTCACTCACACCATCACGGACTACATCAGCTTCTGTGTGGACAACACTGTTCCCACCAAGACCATATGGTGTTGCTCAAACAACAAACCCTGGATCAACCCTGAGATAAAAATACTTCTGAGAGAGAAGAAGAGGATCTTCAGGTCGGGGAACAGGGAGATGCTTAAGTCCGTACAGAGGGAGCTGAGGAGAAAGATCAGAGAAGGCAAGGACAGCTTCAGGAAGAAGATGGAGGACAAGTTGCAACAGAGCAACATCAGTGGGGTCTGGAGAAACCTTAAAACCATCTCTGGGCTCCAGAATACCTCCCCCCAGGCCACGGGGGGGGGGGGGGGCAGCGTGTGGGCGAACAATCTGAATCTGTTTTTCAATAGGTTTGACCAACCGTCCTCCCCCCTGACTGCACAACAACCACTGCTGCCTCTAAAGACATCAAGTCCTGCTGCCCACTCCCCACTCCACCAACACCCCCCCACTCCCAACACACAGCCCCCCAACCTGACCCTGACTAAGACCCAGGTGAGGACGGAGCTGAGGAAGATCAAGGCGAGGAAGGCGTCGGGACCGGACGGCATCAGCGCAAAGCTCCTCAAGTCCTGTGCAGACCAATTGTGTGGGATTGTGGAGTACATCTTCAATCTGAACCTGAAGCTGGGGAGGGTACCACAGCTGTGGAAAACATCTTGTGTGGTACCTGTACCAAAGACTTCCCACCCCAAAGATCTGAACAGCTACAGACCAGTGGCCTTGACGTTCCACATGATGAAGACCCTGGAGAGACTGCTCCTTGCTCACCTCCGCCCCTTGGTGAGACCAGCGATGGATCCACTCCAGTTCGCCTACCAGCATGGCATTGGGGTGGAGGATGCGGTGATCTTCCTCCTTCACCGTTCTCTGTCCCACCTGGAGAAGCCCGGGAATGCGGTGAGGATCATGTTCTTTGACTTCTCCAGTGCTTTCAACACCATCCAACCGATGATCCTGAAGGACAAGCTGCTGTGCGCAGGGGTGGATCAGCACCTGTCATCATGGATCCTGGACTACCTCACAAACCGGCCTCAGTTTGTGAGAACCCGGGACTGTGTGTCCGACACGATCATCGGTAGCACGGGGCCCCCCCAGGGAACAGTTTTGGCTCCCTTCCTGTTCACCCTTTATACTGCGGACTTCTCACACAATACAACACACTGCCATCTACAGAAGTTCTCTGATGACTCTGCGATCGTTGGCCTCATCTCCAACGGAGATGAAGCTGAGTACAGAGGGCTTATCCAGGACTTTGTGGACTGGTGCCATCGGAACTGCCTCCAGATCAACGCGAGGAAAACTAAGGAGCTGGTGGTGGACTGCCGCAGGCAAGGACAACCCCTCACAGCACCAGTAAATATACAGGGAACAGACATCGAGATGGTGACATCCTATAAGTACCTGGGTGTTCATCTGAACAATAAACTAGACTGGTCACACAATACTGACGCACTCTACAAGAAGGGACAGCGCAGGCTGTTCCTACTGAGGAGACTCAGGTCTTTTGGTGTACAAGGGGCGCTGCTGAAGACATTCTATGACACGGTGGTGGCATCAGCCATCACTTTTGGAGTGGTCTGCTGGGGCAGTGGCATTACAGCAGCCGATAGGAAGAGACTGAACAAACTGATCAAGAAAGCTAGCTCTGTCCTGGGGCAGCGCCTTGACCCAGTGGAGGAGATAGGAGAGAGAAGGATGGTGGATAAACTGTCATCTCTGCTGGAGTCTGAGTTCCACCCTATGCAGGACATACTGAATGCACTGAGGAGCTCATTTAGCAGCAGACTACATCATCCTAGGTGCACAACCAAGAGGTTTCGCAGGCCCTTCCTACCAACGGCTGTCAGACTGTACAACCTAAGCAGGGCTGGTCGCAGAGATAGCAAAAAGACGTGACAACCTAATAGTTCTGAATGCAAAAGACGCAATAGACTTACACAATGGCCCCCTCCGGTATACAACTAGGAAAATACCGGTCGCTATGGAGGGTGAGAATATGTATGGGTACATAATCATACCATGTAGGATAACTAAGTAGACGGTTGTGCTGTTTCATTCCATCTAGCTACAATGCTCCGCACTGTGTGTTTATATATATATATATTTATATATTTACTCCATCTAGCAACAATGCACCACACTGTGTGTGTTTATATATTTACATATTTATTCCACCTAGCTACAATACTCCGCACTGTGTTTATATATTCATATATTTATTCCATCTAGCTACAATGCTCCGCACTGTGTGTGTTTATATATTTACATATTTATTCCATCTAGCTACAATGCTACGCACCGTGTGTTTATATATCTCCATATTTATTCCATCTAGCTACAATGCTCCGCACTGTGTGTTTATATATTCACATATTCATTCCATCTAGCTACAATACTCCGCACTGTGTTTATATACTCATATATTTATTCCATCCAGCTACAATGCTCCGCACTGTGTTTATGTATTTATATATCTATCCCATCTAGCTACAATGCTCCGCACTGTGTGTCTATATATATATATTTATATTTATATGTACATATGTATACTTGCTGCTCTTGTTTTTTCTCTTGCCTTCTGATTGTTGCTCTGAGTGTTGCTATCCCTGTGCTGTTGCAATCCTGGAATTTCCCCATTGTGGGATTAATAAAGGCTTATCTTATCTTAACTCGAAGACCATGGGCTAAGACTTGGATGTGCTAATTTTCATTGCTGCTACTTTGCACCTAGTTACAAACTCTCCCACTAAGACCTGTGTCCTCAGTGTCAAGTGTTATCTTGTGTCCATCCCCTGTGTGTGTCCTTGTTTACCTATAGTTCCCAGCCCCTCATGTTTTCCATACCTGTAGCCTGTCTCATGTGTAATCAATTAGTTCTTGATTTGTCCCCACCTGTCCTGCGTCAGTTAATTATCAGTTACCCTTTATATGTTGGTTTGTGTTTCAGTTCTGTGGCATTATTGTTGGATTTTCCCTTCGGTTCCCTCTTCACGTTGGTCTAACTCTTCATCAGTGTTTGTGAGTTTGCTCTGTCATTTAGGCTTTTGTGTTTGTGCAGCTCCTGAGCTGCCTTTATTTTGTATTCAAAATCATTCTTACAACAAAGCTGTACTCGCAGTGTTGCCAGACGTACGATAATTATCATATTTGCACCATAGTTTTGCCCTCTGTATGATGTACTATCAATAATTCCAAAAATCCCATAATGTACGATAATTTGACCCCTTCATTAAGTGGCTAAGTTAATATATTAGCAAACACAATCAGAATACGGATCCTGTGCATACATACTACGCTTATTTTTACACATCGTCTCACGAGCGTGGGCTACGTGCAAAAGAAGACACGTCGTGGTAACAGAGCAGACAGGCAGCCTCGGCTGGAAGCTAGTTCAGTTCACTGAATGTACTGAGCTAAAAAGATCTGTGGTACACCAAATCAATCAGTGCTGTGCTGGAGCTCTAATTGTCAACTGTTATATCTAACTAACTAACTAACTAACCTGCACTTATATAGCGCTTTTCTAGTCACAAAGACCACTCAAAGCGCTTTCATTAATACTAACCCTCTATTCTAAGGGCCTATAGGAAACAGATATCTAGGGACAATTTAGAACAGCCAATTAACCTAACATGCATGTTTTTGGCATGTGGGAGGAAACCGGAGAAATCCCGGAGTAAACCCACGCAACACGGGGAGAACATGCAAACTCCACACAGATCACTGTTGGTCGGGGGCTGGGATCGAACCCACGATCCCACGATCCCCACAATCCCCCGGCCAAGGGTAAACTGTGCTGCCGCAGTGCTAACCACTGCGCCACTGGATATATTAACAACAGGCACATCGCGGACATGAGGAGGCACACACGACATGACATCATTATGCTGTGACTATATTAGGGGTCCAGCGGCAGGAGACTGCCTCTTTGGTGCGTCACCTCTAGCCAGCGCACATAGCCTGTACCTCCTGTTAGCTAGCATGCTAGCATACTCTGTATTCAAGATTCAAGATTCCAAGGCTTTATGATCATGTGCACTATTAAGAAATGCAACATTTCCTGAGCAATGAAGTTCTTACTCTGCTCTCCAAACGAATGCCAAGGTAACAGGTACACATACAGTATATACTAATAAGGTAAAACACACCTAATACTAATGGATACTAAAAACACACACTAATAACACACATTAGGCAATTAGGACACCTTAAGCACACCTTGATACTAAGTACTAATATGAATGAATACTAATAACACACATCAGGCAATTAGGACAGCTAAAGCAGTTAAACTAGAGGAAACAAGAAGAATGAAAATTGAAAATTCACACTGGATGACTTGAGTGGACATGGTATATTAATATCAGAGATGATATGAACCTGAGATGGCATAAGCCTATGTACAGTGTGCAAATGAGCAATATACAAATTACAATTTAACACCCAGTGTGAGAATTCCTCTGTAATGTCACTTCCTTGTGGTAACGTATCGTCACTTCCTGTTTTGCTGTCTGCCTGTGTGGTTTGCTCTCCAGCTCTCGAGCCACTAGCTATGGCTACTAGCTCTCTTTCCTCTCCTCCTCTGGTGTGCTCTCTCTGTCAGATGTTTAGCTACACCTCTGCCTCTTTTAGTGATAATGGTAAATGTAATAAATGTTGTCTTTTTGAGGCGCTCGAGGCGAGGTTGTCTGATTTGGAATCCCGGCTCCGCTGCATTGAAACACCGTCTGCGCCAGTTAATCTCGACGAACGCCCATTAGCTGCAGCGGAGCTAGCTAGCTTAGGTCCCCCTGTCACCGGTTCCCCGGCTCTCCTCAGCAGCGAGGAGACTGGGTGGGTGACGGTGAGAAGGAAGCCTAGTCGCAAAGCCCCGGTTCACCACCAACCTGTTCACGTTTCTAATCATTTTTCCCCGCTCAGCGACACACCTGCTGAGGAAAAAACTCTGATCATTGGCGACTCTGTAGTCAGAAACGTGAACCTAGAGACTCCAGCGGCCATAGTCACATGCATTCCTGGGGCCAGAGCAGGCGACATCGAGTCAAATTTGAAAATGCTGGCTAAAAGTAACTGTAAATATTCCACAATTGTTATTCACGCCGGCATTAATGACATCCGTCTCCGGCAGTCGGAAGTCACGAAACTTAATATAGAATCGGTGTGTGACTTTGCAAAAACGATGTCTGCCACTGTAGTATTCTCTGGGCCCCTCCCCAATCTGACCAGTGATGACATGTTTAGTCGCTCGTCATCCTTGAACCGCTGGCTGTCTGTGTGGTGTCCTAAAAATGACGTGGGCTACATTGACAATTGGAGCTCTTTTTGGGGAAAACCTGGTCTTATGAGACGAGACAGCATTCATCCCACTTTGGATGGTGCTTCTCATTTATCTAACAATCTGGCATCTTTTTTATCCAAATTTCCAAAACCATGACTATTCAGAGTTGGGACCAGGAAGCAGAGTCTCAGTCTTACACGCCTCTCTGCAGCTCCTCTTCATCCGCCACCCCTCAGCTTAGCCCCTGTCTTCCCCATCAGAGAATCGTTGTCTGCTCCCTCCAAAGTAAATAAAAATATAATGTATAAGCATCCCAAAGTGATAAAGCAAATTATTGGTAAAACTCAAATTAAACATAAAGCCTCTAAATTGAATGATTTGGCCTCTGTTCCTCCTCATAATTTAAAAATTAAATGTGGTTTATTAAATATTAGGTCTCTAACTCCCAAGTCTCTGTTAGTCCATGATCTGTTAATTGATCATCAGATTGATTTAATTTCCCTTACAGAGACTTGGTTAGGGCAAGAGGATTATGTTGGTTTAAATGAATCAACTCCCTCTGGTTATTTAAACTGTCAAAATCCCAGAAGTTCTGGTCGTGGAGGAGGAGTAGCATCAATTTACCATTCCAAATTACTAGTTAATGTAAAGCAAAAAACATGTTATAATTCCTTTGAGGGCCTGGTCCTCAGTGTTGGGCACTTTAGCAATTCCAGGTTAAACCCAATTTTATTTGCCATAGTTTATCGTCCCCCATCAACCTATTCAGAATTTTTATCCGAATTTCCTGATTTCTTAGCTGATTTAGTGCTGAAATCTGATAGAATAATTATAGTAGGGGACTTTAATATACATGTGGATGTAGATAGTGACTGCCTTAATGTGGCTTTTAATTCAATATTAGACTCGATTGGGTTTTCTCAGAAAGTAGGAAATTCTACTCATTACCTCCACCATACATTGGACCTTGTTCTGACATATGGCATAGAAATAGAAAATCTTGTAGTGTCTCCTCATAACCCTGTACTGTCAGACCATTGTCTGTTAACCTTTGATTTTACTATTTCTGACTATTTGGCTCCTAAAGAAAAATATTATCACAGTAGATGCCTCTCAGATGATGCTGTTTCCAAATTTATGCAGATTGTTTCCTCTATGCCATGTGTCAACACAACGGAAATAAGCTATAGACAGCTTGCTCCTTCTGTAATTGATAACATGGTGGATAGTGTTTCAGCTTCTCTGCATCAGGCTCTAGACTTGGTGGCCCCCTTAAAAAAGAAAAAGTCTAATCAGAGATTTTTAACTCCTTGGTTCAACACAGAAACTCGTAGCTTAAAACAGAAGACTCGTCAATTAGAAAGAAAATGGCGCTCTACTAATTTAGATGAAATCTATTTAGCTTGGAGAAATCATCTTTTAATTTATAAAAAATCTCTTAGAAAAGCTAGAACGAGTTATTACTCTGCATTAATAGAAGAGAACAAGAATAATCCCAGGTTTCTTTTCAGTACTGTAGCCAGGTTGACAAAGAGTCAGGACTCTGTCAATCCTAGCATCCCCTTAGAGCTTACTAGTCAGGACTTTATGAACTTTTTCAATAATAAAATTTCATCCATCAGAGATAAAATCAATCAGATTCTTCCCACAGTTAACTTAAATACTGTAACTACTACAACTCCTTCTATTGATGTCTGTCTTGATGAGTTTACTCCAATCGACCTTTGTGAGTTAGACAAAATAGTTTCCTCATCCAAACCTTCAACTTGTCTTTTAGACCCTATTCCTACCAGGTTATTTAAAGAAGTCTTCCCACTTATTGGTAGCTTTATTCTTCATATAATCAATTCTTCATTAACTTTAGGCCATGTACCGCAGGCTTTTAAAACGGCTGTAATTAAACCCTTACTCAAAAAGCCAACGCTAGATCCAGGAGCTTTAGCTAACTATAGACCAATCTCTAATCTCCCTTTCATTTCAAAAATCTTAGAAAGAGTTGTTGCTACGCAATTATTTGACCACCTGCAGGGAAATGGTTTATTTGAGGAGTTTCAATCTGGGTTTAGAATCCATCATAGCACTGAAACAGCCTTAGCGAAGGTCACTAACGACCTCCTCATTGCATCTGATAATGGACTAGTTTCTGTACTTGTCCTTTTAGATCTTAGTGCAGCTTTTGATACTATTGATCATAATATTCTACTTGATAGATTAGAACACTATGTTGGACTTAATGGAACTTCGTTGCAGTGGTTTAGATCTTATTTATCTGATAGGTTCCAGTTTGTTCATGTAAATGATGAGTTTTCTCTCAGCTCAAAGCTTAGTCATGGAGTTCCACAGGGATCTGTGCTAGGCCCTACTCTTTTAGTTTATATATGCTTCCGTTAGGCAACATTATTAGAAAGCACTGTATACATTTTCACTGTTATGCAGATGACACACAATTATACCTGTCAATGAAGCCAGATGATACTAATCAATTAGCCAAGTTAGAAGCCTGTCTTAAGGAAATCAAAGCTTGGATGACTTGTAATTTCCTGCTATTAAATTCAGATAAGACTGAAGTCATTCTTGTTGGTCCAAAAAACCTTAGAAATTCCTTTCCAAATCAAACTTTCAGTTTGGATGCAGTTACTCTTTCTCTTAATAGCTCTGTGAGGAACCTTGGAGTTATTTTTGATCAGGATTTGTCCTTCAATTCACATATTAAATTTGTTTCTAAGACTGCCTTCTATCATTTGCGTAATATTGCCAAGATTAGGAGCATCTTGTCTCAGAGTGATGCTGAGAAGCTGATCCACGCTTTTGTTAGCTCGAGATTAGATTATTGTAATTCTTTATTATCAGGCTGTCCTAAAACATCTTTAAAAAGTCTTCAGCTGATCCAAAATGCTGCAGCAAGAGTTTTAACAGGTACTAGAAAGAGAGATCATATCTCTCCGGTTCTGGCCTCCCTTCATTGGCTTCCCATAGAGTTTAGAATTAAGTTTAAAATCCTTCTTCTTACTTACAAAGCTCTAAACAATCAGGCTCCTTTTTATTTAAAAGATCTGATACTACCGTATCATCCTAACAGAGCACTACGCTCCCAAAATGCAGGTTTACTTGTAATACCTAGAATCTCCAAAAGTACAATGGGAGGCAGAGCCTTCAGTTATCAAGCTCCTCTCCTGTGGAATCAGCTGCCAATCTGGATTCGGGAGTCAGACTCGATCTCTGTTTTTAAGAATAGGGCTAAAACCTACCTTTTTGATATAGCCTACAATTAGGGAGGGATCATGTGTTTCTGAACCCTCCCTTAGTTATGCTGCTAATAGGTTTAGTCAGCCGGGGGACCTCCAGTAATGCACTGGGCCTCACTCCTTTCCTCACTCTCTATGAAATATTTTTTTTTTGCCGATCATTAACATTTGTTTGTTCTCTCCCATAGATTGAGTCCCCATCGTGCTGTTTGCTCTCTACATGTCTGTTCTTTTCTTCTTCTCTGTCCCCTCACCCCCCAGCCAGTCGCAGCAGATGACTGCCCCTCCCTGAGCCTGGTTCTGCTGGAGGTTTCTTCCTGTTAAAAGGGAGTTTTTCCTCTCCACCGTCGCCAAGTGCTTGCTCACAGGGGATCGCCTGATTGTTGGGGTCTTTCTGCAACTGTGGGGGTCCTCCCTACAGTTGATAGTGCTATGAGATGACTGTTGTTGTGAAATGGTGCTATATAAATAAAGTTGAATTGAATTGAATTGAATTAATGATAATACCCAGTAGACTGTACATGATAATTCAGCAGCCTGTGTACAGTGTGCAAATGAGCAATATACAAATTACAAATTAGCACCCAGTGTGAGAATTTCTTTGTAATGATAATACTCAGTAGACTGTACATGATAATTTAGCAACAGAGATGATATGGACACGAGATGGGGTGAGACTATGTACACTGTACAAGTGAGCAATATGCAAATTTAGCAACCAGCGTGTGAGTTCCTATTGCAAAGCTGTGTTTGCGGAGTTTTGGGAGTTTGTTATTTGTTCAGGAGTCTGATGGCAGTGGGAAAGAAAGAGATTTTTAGACTGGTTGTCCTGCATTTCACACTTCTGTACCGCCGGCCTTAGGGTAGAAGTGTGAACATTCTGTGCTGGGGGTTGGTGGGGTCCTGGGGGATGGTGGCAGCTCTCCTTTAGACTCTGTGGTGGTAGATGCTCTGCAGAGAGGGGAGTGGAGTCCTGATGATCTTCTCCACTGTCTTCACCACTCTCTGCAGGCGTTTGCAGTCCAGGGCAGTAGTGTTGCCGTACCACGCAGTGATGCAGTTGGTCAAGATGCTCTCGATGATGCAGCTGTAGAAATTGTTGAGGATCCTGGGGGACATGCCAAACTTCTTCAGCTTCCTCAGAAAGTACAGCCACTGTTGAGCTCTCTTAACCAGCTCTGTGGTGTTATGTGCCCACGTAAGGTCCTCACTGATATGGATGCCCAGGTATTTAAAGCTGCTCACCCTCTCCACCTCAAGCTCCCGGATGAACAGCGGCTGATGGGGTCTCCTCCTCCCCTTCCTCATGTCCACTGTTATCTCCTTTGTCTTGTCCGTGTTGAGGGTGAGGTTGTTGTCCTCACACCATGACACCAGGCTGGCCACCTCCCTTCTGCAGGATGTTTCGTCATCACCAGTGATGCGTCCTATCACTGCTGTGTCATCCACGAACTTTAAGATGATATTGTCCTTGTGGGAGGCAACACAGTCATGGGTGAAGAGGCTGTAGAGAATGGGGCTGAGAACACAACCCTGTAGGACACCTGTGATTGTGCTCATGCTGGCTGAGGTCCTGTTACCCATTCTGACAGACTGGGGCCTGCCAGTCAGAAAGTCTAGTAGCCAGTCACAGAGGGTGGGGTGCAGGCCAAGTGAAGACAGTTTGTTGGTGAGTTTGTGGGGGATGACTGTGTTGAAGGCAGAGCTGTAGTTGACAAAGAGCATCCTAATGTAGGAGTCTTTATCTTCCATGTGGGAGAGAGAATAATGGAGTGCTGCAGCAATGGCATCTGAGGTGGAACTGTTGGGCCGGTAGGCATACTGCAGGGGGTCCAGGGCATCTGGTATGCTGTCCTGAATGAGAGGCAGCACCACTCTCTGGAAGCACTTCATGATGATTGGAGTGAGTGCTACCCGTCTGTAGTCATTCAGACAGGTCGGTGGGCTCTTTTTGGGGAGGGGGATGATGGCTGTGGTTTTGAAGTAGGAGGGGGCTATGTTCTGGTTGAGGGAGAGGTTGAAGATGGATGTGAGAATGTCAGTCAGCTCGGCAGCACATGCTCTGAGGGCCTGCCTAGGGATGTTGTCTGGTCCTGCTGCCTTGCGGGGGTTGATATTGCTCAGTGCTTTGTTTACCTGGCCTGCTGAGACTTTTGGTGGTGGTGGTGTGGGGTGTGTGTGTGTGTGTGTGTGTGTGTGTGTGTGTGTCTCCTCTCTGCACTGTAGCTGGCGGTCTCAAAGCGGGTGAAAAAGATGTTGAGATCGTCCGGCAGGCTGTCTGTGGAGCTAGTGGTGCTGCTGTTGGTCTTCTTGTAGTCTATGATGTATTGCAGGCCTTGTCACACGCACCCCAGGTCAGGAGTGGAGTAGAGGCTCTCCAGTTTTTCCCTGTACTGCCTCTTGGATGTTGTTATAGCCTTCCTTAGTGTGGTAGACTGCAAGTCTAATTTAAAACATTACTGGCACATGCCTCTAGGGGGAACTACCTGTATTGTTCAGCACTACTAGTAAGGGGACACATTAGAACAAGAGTGTGAAAACCCCGCGCAGAATCCATGTTCAGTCTATGTTGTGTGTGTTACAAAATAAATGGCAGAGTTAGCCAAAGAAATAACTCAAGTGTGATCATTGCTACACGGTAGGATATCACACAATTGGCGACGAGGATTAAAAGAAAAAAATCAGCGGCGAGAAACAGAGAACATTGCAAGTGTGGCGAACTCAAGTGACTCCAGTAGTTCGAGTGCAAGTTCAGAGGAGGAAAAACGAGGTTTCCCCACCACGACGAGCAATGGCGGCTGTAATCGGAACGGTAACCCCTTTTGATAACTCGACTCAGTCATGGGAAAAATATAGTGAAATGTTGGACTTTTTCTTCGAAGCTAATGAGATTGAGGAGCCAGACAAAAGGAAGGCTGTACTGTTGAGTGGAGTTGGTGCAACTACTTACAGCTTGTTGAGAAATTTAATAAGCCCTGCATTACCGAAAGATAAAACGTACGACCAGCTTACTGCGGAGCTTCAGAAGCACTTCAGCCCCAAACCGAGTGAAATCGTGCAACGATTCAAATTTAATTCACGCATAAGGAGGAACACTGAGTCCATAGCAGAGTATGTGGCAGAATTGAAGAAATTAACACTGCACTGTGATTACAAAGACTCATTGGAAGAAATGTTAAGAGACAGACTTGTGTGTGGAGTGAATGATGACCGAATGCAACGGCGACTTTTATCTGAAACAAAACTCACTTTTGCAAAGGCTTTGGAATTATGCCAAGCGATGGAAACAGCATCTAAAGATGTGAGAGAGATGCAAGGGAAGCTAACAGAGGACACAGCAACGCATGTTCGTGTGCCTAAGACCCAAGTAGGTGTCCACAAAGTGTCGACTGACAAAACTCAGCACAAATTCCCCAGTTGTTATCGCTGCAAAGGCCAGCACAATGCCGCCGAGTGCAAATTTGCCACTGAGCTGTGTCATAATTGTGGCAAGCGAGGGCACATTAAGAAAGCATGTAGAATAAAGGTGGACAGCGCACAGGTGCTGAAAGCAACAGTAAAAGGGCAAAAGTATGAAAACAAGGGCCCAGGAAAGGAACAGCGAGCGAATCAACTGAGAGGGGAGGGAGAAAGTGATACAGAAGACATGGGTTTTCACACAATTTACAACACGTCAGAGGAGCTGACCAAGGTAGCGCCCATCACGCGTACCATGAATGTTAATGGAATGAAAGTAACATTTGAAGTTGATACAGGCTGTGGAGTAACCATATTAAGTAAACAACAATATATACAACTGTGGAAGAAAACAGACACAGCAGAATTAAATCCCTGTTCATTAAAATTAAAAACATACACAGGAGAGAAGCTAGACGTGCTAGGCATGGCACAAGTGAAGGTGCAGCACGAAAACAAAGAAAAGGACTTACCTGTAGTAGTAGTTGGGAGCGAAGGACCAAATCTACTAGGGCGAAGTTGGCTACAAGAACTGGCCATGATTGATCAGTTGGTGAATAAAGTGGAATCTCAGCCCAAATTGCAGCTGGAGGAGATCCTCGAAAGACACGCTGAGGTGTTCAAAGAAGGCGTAGGACAGCTAAAAGGTGTCACTGCAAAGATTAATGTGGACAAGGAGGCCCAACCACGATTCTGCAAACCCCGACCGGTACCCTATGCAGTCAAGCCACTGGTCGAAAGCGAGCTACAGAGGCTGCTGGATGACAAGATCATTGAGCCAGTGCAGGTTGCAGAATGGGCGGCGCCCATAGTCCCAGTGAGAAAGCCGGATGGCTCCATTAGAATATGTGGAGATTACAAACTCACTGTCAATCGAGCATCACGGGTGGATCAGTATCCAATTCCTAAAGTGGAGGACCTCTTCGCACAGCTGAACGGCGGCCGACACTTCACGAAATTAGACATGAGTCACGCCTACCAACAAGTAGTCCTGGAAGAAGAATCAAGAAAGTATGTAACCATCAATACACACAAAGGCTTATATACCTACACACGCTTACCATTTGGAGTAGCTTCCAGTCCTGCTATATTCCAGAGAACTATGGAGGGAATCCTAGGTGGAATTCCGAATGTTGCCATTTATTTGGATGACATCCTTTGTACAGGACCAAATGAACAAGAACATCTGAAAACGCTGGAGGAAGTGCTTCAACGGTTGGAGAAAAGCGGTCTGAGGTTGAAAAGAAGCAAGTGTGAGTTCATGGGAAAAGAGGTGGTGTTCCTAGGCCACAAGATCAACGCCAGTGGTCTACACCCTCTAACAGACAAAGTGGAAGCCATTGCGGAGGCGCCTGAGCCACAAAATGTTACTGAGTTAAAAGCCTACCTGGGCTTGTTGAACTATTACCATAGGTTCCTCCCAAAGCTCTCCACGCTGCTGGCACCACTACATACCTTACTTAAGAAGGAAGAAAAATGGTCATGGGGGGTCAAGCAGCAGAAGGCGTTTGAAGAGTCCAAAGCGCTACTTCAGTCCTGTAGTGTGTTAGTGCACTATGATTCAAACAAACCACTCATCCTGGCGTGTGACGCATCACCCTACGGTGTGGGTGCTGTACTCTCTCATCGTATGGAGGATGGCTCAGAGAGACCCATAGGGTTCGTCTCAAGAACTCTTAGTGCAGCTGAGAAAAACTACTCCCAGCTAGACAAGGAGGGCCTTGCAGTAGTATTTGGTGTAAAAAAATTCCACAAATACCTGTACGGGAGACAGTTCGCTATAGTGACTGACCACAAGCCACTAATTTCACTGTTCAGTGAAATGAGAGCCATACCCCAGATGACATCTCAGAGAATTCAGAGATGGGCCGTTACATTAGCAGCGTATGAGTACACCATCGTTTACAAAGCCGGACGGGACCATACGAATGCTGACGCGATGAGTAGGCTACCCTTGGATGGAGGAAGAGACAGCACGCCTGAGGAGGAGGAGAGAGTGCTATTGTTTGAAGATATCGGCGTGCCCCTGGTGAACGCACAACAAATAAAGAAGTGGACAGACAAAGACCCTGTTCTAGCAAGAGTGCGAGAATACATCTTGCGAGGATGGCCGAAGATGAACAGTCCTGAGTTCATTCCCTATGCCCGACGACAGGATGAGCTCAGCACCCAGGAAGGTTGTATCCTGTGGGGAGGACGCGTGGTTGTTCCACCACCTGGTAGGAATGCCTTACTGCAACAACTACACCAAGCACACCCTGGCATCACTCGCATGAAAGCGTTGGCGAGGAGTTACATGTGGTGGCCCAACATGGATGCAGAGGTGGAGGCGCTTGTGAAGTCATGTGCGGCATGCCAGGAGAACAGGAACAGTCCTCCAGCAGCCCCACTACATCCCTGGGAAGTTCCAGATAAACCATGGAGAAGAATTCACATTGACTACGCAGGTCCATGGATGGGAAGAATGTTCCTGATCATAGTTGACGCATACTCAAAGTGGATCGATGCATATTCTGTGAGTAGCTCTACTTCTACTGTTACCATTGAATGTCTTAGAAAGAGTTTCAGCCAACATGGGCTACCTGAAATCATAGTATCAGATAACGGTACATGTTTTACGAGTGAACAGTTCCAAGAGTTTTCTGAAAAGAATGGCATACGTCACATCACGACTGCGCCATACCATCCTTCTTCTAACGGCTTAGCCGAGAGGGCCGTGCAGACATTCAAGTCACTCATGAAAAAGATGACAGGAGACTCTATTGAAACCCGAATGTCGAGAGCTCTGTTCAGCTATCGAATAACACCCCAATCTACAACTGGCAAGTCACCAGCTGAGCTGTTGTGTGGAAGGAAGTTGAGGTCAACATTTGACTTAATACATCCAGACTTCAGAAACAAAGTGCATGATAAACAAGAGAAACAAAAAGGTTATCATGACATGCATGCTAGAGAGAGAATACTGAGAGAAGGAGACGTGGTCTACACCCGCAACTTTGGCTCAGGACCAGCCTGGGTACCAGGAGAAATAACAGAAAAGACAGGCCCTGTGTCATTCAAGGTGACATTAGGTCATGGACAAGTGGTGAGACGACACATCGACCAAGTTCGTGGTAGGAGCTCCATTCCCCTGCCGATGGCACCAGAGGTGTTGTCTGACACCCATCCTGAGGAGAGCATCAACGAACCACCACTTCAGGTGAAACCTGAGGTAACCGTCTCTGCAGATTCTACGGGCAGCACTGCAGCAGCCGAAACAGTGGAGCAGTCTGAGTCTTCACCTGCAGTTGGCTCACCCGCCGTGAGAAGATCTCAGCGAGCTAGGAAAGCTCCAGACTACTTGAAGGACTATACTTAGTCAGTAGTGAGTTCCCCAGCCACAGGACAAGAATGCGTCCTGGAACCTCACTGGGATGCGGTAGTCAAACCAAATCCCCAGTTAGACTGTTATGTGTGTTATACATGTAAAAAAAAAAAAAAAAAAAAAGAGAAAGAAATTATGTGTATGGCACATGTGTTTAAGAAGTTAAAAGTAACTGTGATTGTTTAGGGTTAAATGGGAGTTCCAGGATGTCTAGCATAATTGGCTAGTGTAATTAAAAGTAGTTTAATCTAGAGGGGAGGGATGTGGTAGACTGCAAGTCTAATTTAAAACATTACTGGCACATGCCTCTAGGGGGAACTACCTGTATTGTTCAGCACTACTAGTAAGGGGACACATTAGAACAAGAGTGTGAAAACCCCGCGCAGAATCCATGTTCAGTCTATGTTGTGTGTGTTACAAAATAAATGGCAGAGTTAGCCAAAGAAATAACTCCAGTGTGATCATTGCTACACGGTAGGATATCACACTTAGTCCATACATTGCAGCTTTGTACTCGACCTCATTGCCTGATTTAAATGCAAGAGAGTGAGCACGCAGCATCTTACGTACCTGACTGGTAATCCAGGCCTTCTGGTTGGGGAACTTCCTGACTTGTATGGTGGGTACGATGGTATCAACACACGTGCTGATGTACCCAGTCACACTCAGCATAGACCTGTATGTTTACAGAAGAGTCTTCCTAGGTGGCTGCAGCTTTAAACACATCCCAGTCTGTATAGGCAAAACAGTCTTTCAGGGTGCTCTCAGCCTCTGCAGTCCAGCATTTAATTTGCTTAATAACAGGGTTTGTTTGTTTCAGCTTTTGTCTGTAGGCTGTGTACATAAACAGGGAGATGTGATCAGACTGTCCGAAGTGGGGGCGGGGTGCCACTCTGTATGCACCGCGTATATTGGTGTAAACATGATCCAGTGTGTTCTTATCGCGGGTGGGAATGTCCACATGCTGGTAATATTTGGGAAGTACAGTCTGTAAATTGCACTGGTTACAGTCACCAGCAACAATCAAAACAGCATTGTGATGGGTCATTTCTACTGTGCTGATGACGTCATGGAGCTTGCGCAGCACTGCTGTGCAGTTACTCCGCGGGCAGATGTAAATAGCGGCCAAAAACACGGCAGTAAATTCCCTCAGTAGATAATAGGGACAGCATTTGAGCAGTAAAATCTCCACATCAGGCAAACAGTGGTTGTAAACAGTCTGCATGTTCTGTTATGTCTGGAAATAGGACAGCGGAGGCTGGAGCTGCACTGAACCCGAACTTTAGTACAAGACACAAAGATAGCTAATACAGAGATACGAATGGTATGTTGTTGTATGTGTTTGGATCTGGTAGCTAATAAGCTAACGCTAAGCTTCTACAGGCTGTGGTTGGCTTGAAGGCGTGGTGCCAAAGAGGAGAACTCCCACCAGCAGTCCCCCTAAGTAGGCATGGCATGATGACATCACTCTGCCTGTGTCCTCATGTCCACGCTGCCTGTCTGCCAATATACAGTGGATATAAAAAGTCTACACCCCTCTGTCCAAATGCCAGATTTTGTAATGTAAAAAATGAGATCAAGATCAATCATTTCAAAACTTTTTCCACCATTAATGTGATCTATAACCTGTACAACCCAACTGAAAAACAAACTGAAATCTTTTAAGGGGAAAAATTAAAAAACTTACAATAACCTGGTTGCATAAATATGCACACCCTTAAACAAATACTTTGTTGCAGCACCTTTGGCTTTTATTACAGCACTCAGTCTTTTTGGGTAAAAGTCTATCAGTGTGGCACATCTTGATGTGGCAAATTTGCCCACCCTTCTTTGCAAAAATGGTCCAGATCTGTTAGAGTGCAAGGGCATCTCCTGTGCACAGCCCTCTTCAGATCACCCCATAGATGTTCAATTGGATTCAGGTCTGGACTCTGGCAGGGCCATTCTAAAACCTTAATCTTCTTCTGGTGAAGCCATTCTTTTGTTGATTTGGATGTGTGCTTTGGGTTATTGTCGCGTTGAAAGATGAAGTTCCTCTTCATCTTCAACTTTCTAGCAGAAGCCTGAAGGTTTTGTGTTAGTATTGACTGGTATTTGGAACTGTTCATAATTCCCTACACCTTGACTAAAGGTGCGTTCACACCAAACGTAAACGGGCAAATTTTTCGGGTGGTGCGATTACGTTATAACTCAATGTAAATGCGTGAATAAATATGAATTCATAATTCATAAATGCCTTCATAACTTCTGCAGCAGTGTTCAGCCTACTGTGGAAATTCCCAATATAACGTCATGCTTTAGGTTTACATTATCTGATGGAGGGCTCATTTGAAAAAGTTGTCCTTGTCTCCAAAACTTTATTAAGATGATGAGTGTTTCTGTTGCTAGCTTGCTAGCCTTGTCAGCACGTCTGTGGCAGGAAACCGCGAGTAAATAACTCCAAAATCCCGATTCAGCTGAAGTGCTCCTGGTCCTCCTGTCTCCAGGTGAGTGAGTCTTATTTTCAAAGTAGCTTACTCTGCAATGGTGATACTTTTACTCCAGTGATGGAAGAATCTCAAAGCTAGCAGCTAGCTAGCCTCGGATGCGAACACGCAAATGTGCAATTTCACATGTACTCGCCTCTTTCCATTCACTTTGTATGGATTCGTGCCACCCGTTCGGGTTTGGTGTGAACGCACCTTAAGGCCCCAGTTTCAGCTGAAGAAAAACAGCCCCAAAGCATGATGCTGCCATCACCATGCTTCACTGTATGTATGGTGTTCTTCTGGTGATGAGCAGTGTTGTGTTTGTGCCAAATACATATACCTTTTGGAATTATAGCCAAAAAATTCAACCTTGGTTTCATCGGACCATAACACATTTTCCCACATGTGTTTGGGAGCTCTCAAATGTGTTTTTGCAAAATGTAGCCAGGCTTGGATGTTTTCTTCATAAGATAAGTCTTCAATCTTGCCACCCTACCCCATAGCCCAGACATATGAAGAAGACGGGAGATTGTTGTCACATGTACTAAACAGCCAGTACTTGCCAGAAATTCCTGCAGTTCATTTAATGTTGCTGTTGGCCTCTTGGCAGCCTCCCTGACCAGTTTTCTTTTTGTCTTTTCCTCAGTTGTGGAGGGATGTCCAGTTCTTGGTAATGTCACTGATGTGCCATATTTTCTCCACTTGATGATAACTGTCTTCATTGTGTTACATGTTATATTTAATGCCTTGGAAATTCTTTTATACCCTTCTCCTGACTGATACCTTTGAACAAAGAGATCCCTCTGATGCTTTGGAAGCTCTCTGTGGGCCATGGCTTGTGCTGTAAAATGTGACTACAAAAATGTCAGGAAAAGCCTACTAGAACAGCTGAACTTTATTGGGGGTTAATCAGAGGCACTTTAAATGGTGGCAGGTGTGTGCTGACTCCCATTTAATGTGAATTTCAATGTGATCGGTTAATTCTGAACACAGCCACACCCCTAGTTATAACAGGGTGTTCACATTTATGCAGCCAGGTTATTGGATGTTTTTTTAATTTATTTTCCCCCTTAAAAGATTTCATTTTGTTTTTCCATTGGGTTGTACAGGTTATAGGTCACATTAATGGTAGAAAAAGTTTTGAAATGATTTACCTTGGTTTCATTTTTTTCCATCACAAAAACCTGGCATTTGAACAGAGGTTTGTAGACTTTTTAAATCCACTTTATCTATATCTAACATCTTCCTCTGCCTTGAAAAAAAACAAAACTTTACGGACATATAGAACCTAGAGCTCACAGCAGCTCTCACTATTTTTTTTTGACACAGTACCTGGGCTGCCAGGTAGACCACCGGAAGATCTTGCACAACTGCGTGGATTATTCTGTCACTGTGAACCAGTCATGCTCTGCTGAACACATTAAAACAGAGTCCCAGTTGTGGTTTGAGTTCAGGGGGGCCTCTGACGAGCCCACGGTGGACGCAGCCCTTGAGGCGCTGGCTGCGGCGGGCCTGGATGCCATCTCGGGACAGGAACATCTGCACACCGTCTGGGCATTCAGATCAGTGGACCCGAACCCAATCAAGCACTGTCAGTGGCGAGCTGTTCGGCTGCACTTGGCACTGCTGCTCTCTCGTCACTGAAGCTGGTTGCTGCTGTGGTGGTGTGACTCTCACGCCGGTGATAGGATGTGCCCCAGGTTGGCATTGTCCCACTGGATCCTGCTAGGCCACAAACTCTCTATCCCGCAGCACTGTGGAGGCTCCTTGCTGCTGACGCTGGGCACAAGTATGAGACAAGTCCGGATTCTGCCCTTTTTCCTCGCTGTCCTCTCCTTGTGGTGTCGAGCTTGGAGCAGCTGTATTCCTGTCCATGTATGTTGCGCTCCCAACATCTGTGTTTCCACAGAGCCCCTGGAAAATGAACACCAGGAGGACTCTTGACCCATAGCGAACCTCCAGTGATACAGTCCCTACTATGCTGATACGTGTGTGACCATATCCATACAGCCCCGCTGGATTCTCCTCAATAGGATGGTTGGGAAGAACTTTTCCACTGTAACCCAATTCATCACTGACCTCACAACAGCGGTGTCCAGCAGCAACGGTAAGCTGACACTGTCCAACCTCACTGTGCACTATTTGTACGCCGACCCTTTGGAGCCTACTGCGTGGATGGTGGTTGTTGGTGTTTTTTGCTTTTTTTTAACAGGGTGGCAGGCTTGATGTCAGATGTGTCGATCGGCATACCTTGGTGAAGTGACTGAGCTTGGCCCAGTGTCTGGATGACTGCCCCCTGGCCAGGCAGGAGTGCGCTCGCTTTGGTCCTTTGGGGAGCCACAATTACCGCATGAATGGTTTCCCATGACGTTCCGTTGCCCCATAACGTTCACCTCGGCATCCTCCAAGCGAGTCGCGGTGTTAACGGGTACTTCTACTGGAGTAACCGCATGAGCTAGCGGGATTTGTTGTTGTGGCTTACCTAGTTGTGATGTTAGCTTGTCAGCGGACTCCAACTGGAACACCAACTCCACCGCCTTCACCAGTGGTAGGTCGTTGGATGCCCTGATTAGCTTCGTCTGCAGCCGCAGGTTGCTGGTGTGCTTACTAGCTGGTCCCATACCATTTCCTCCTCTAGTTTCCCAGACCTGTACCTGCTCACCAGACAGCAGAGTCTGGCTCGTCCTGCCACGTCACTCTCCAACTGGGGTGTCAGACACGCGTTCATCTTCAGGAAAAACATTGAGTTTTCCTCCAGAAGACCCGTTTGTCTCCTTGTCGCCATTGTTGTGTTGTAGGTCCACCACAGCCAGTGCCTCCAGGGCCGCACCCACCGCGGGCTTACCAGAGGCCCCCCTGAGGTCAAACCACAACAGTGACTTTGTTTTAATATGTTTAGCAGAGCACAACTGGTTCACAATGGCAGAATAATCCACCTAGTCATGCAGGGCCAACTGGTGGTCCTCCCGGTGGCCCAGGTTCTGTTTAAAAAAAGGTGGTTGTGAGTGTAAAGAGTTTAAATGTTAATAATGTTCTGGCCTTTTCCAGGGGTGATATAGATGTTATATATGAATATATTAACACCAGGCACGTCGCAGACATGGGGACGCACACACACTGTGACGTCATCACGCCGTGACTATATTAGGGGTCCAACGGCGGGAGACTGCCTCTTGGGTGCTCTGCCTCAAACCGGGACATATATGCTGTGTTCAAAATGTTCACTCCTTCCCCATATAGTGCACTATATAGTGAAGCCATCTTGTAATACTGTTCGAAATTTTAACTGAAAATTTAATTCACTATATAGTACACTCAAAATATTCCACAATGCATTTTGAAAAGTAGTGTACAACGGATGGTCACTACATTAGCCAATACAGCCCATAATGCAATGCGCAGCCAATGGAGCAGTGAGAGGAGAGCTTCACATCACAACATAAACTACCTTAAGGTATTTATATTTGTTAGTTCAGCAAAAACAATTTGATTTAATACATATTTACTACAAATTACATGCAGCTATTCATTTTTTTTCACCACCGTTAGTCTGTTATGTTTTACTGTCTCATGTGATGACGTCATTAACCGTGCCTCGAAAACAAGCCAGTAGTGTCCAAAAACTGTTAATTTTATTGTTATATTGAGTTTACTATATAGTCCACTATATCTACATTCACTATATAGCGAGTAAGGAGGGATTGAGTGAGTGAACATTCTGAACACAGCTCTAGTCTGTACCTCCTGTTAGTTAGCATGCTAGCATATGTGTGTTCCATGAGGTACGAGCTTCTGTTCAGTAAACAATCGCTCAGTTCAGCCATCGCCTCCGCTATCCTATTTCCAGACACAACATCTACTACTCACTGAACTGAGAGTCGAATGAACCGAGCGGGTGGGGCTCGTTTGCTGCTCTGTGATTTAGATGATCCCTGACTTCCACTACAGTTCTGGTGAGTAATTTATACAGTGCATTCACCCATAAAAACTAGTTCATTTGATTAATGCAGGCACAGCAGACTCAACAAGTAACCAACATCACCAGCAGGTTGAAAAATGAAATTGAGGGGGGGCAGACCTCAGTTTTACTGGGTAGTTCAAACCTGTTATTGGCATTAGCACTAAAGTTTTGTGTTGCTGCTGCAACGTGCAAATGTCTGTGCAAAAATGTCACTGGATTGTGGTTCTCAGTAAAACTGAAACAGGTACTCTGCTTAAATTATCAGAGGCATTTTAGCAGTAGTTTAGGTGGATTGATTTTGATGTTTATCCCTAATGTATTGTAATGAGCAGTGGGTTTTCAGGCAATCAAGAGGCATGAATTGCTTGATCAGCCTTTATTTGGAATACTCATAAACACACCACAATGGCCGAGGTCATTACTTCGACCCACACTCTTAGTAATGGTTTTTCCACATTTCCCACAATCCTCCAGTCCCGGCCTCAATAAAACACTCCCCCTCTATTCGGCCAATCATGTCCCAGAGACTGGCCAGGATGCCACATTGCCCCCATCTAAGAGGATTAGCTGTCCCCGGCAATCCATGCATCATCCACAAAGTCCCGTAGATGCTGGAGAAGACAGCGTTATCTCCGAACTCCGTCCTGTGGGCTCCCGCCAGCCAAGGGGGGTGGTAATGGTGGTGGCTGTGGCTTCTCCACCTCAGACGGCCCCCGTAGCTGAAGCTCATGGCTGGTAAAGTGCCAAGCGGAGCACCACCACCCGGTTCCTTTGGAACAGTCGCACCCTGTAGACCACATCTGATAGTTTCTCCAAAACGACGCAGAGTCTAATCCAGTGACCGGTGAGCTTTGGAGAACGACCCTTCTTCCTCACCGGGTTATAGACCCACACCTTGGTGCCTGGAGCAAAGTCATCTCCCCAGCACTGGCTGTCACAGGCCCACTTCTGCTGCACCCCCGCCTCAGTCAGCGACTTGCTGGCCAGTTCATGGGTCTCCCGCAGCTGCTGACAGAGATTGTAATAATAGTCCATTCCCAGTTCCCCTTTCAGCTCTGGTTCTGGAGGGGGCCCACATACCAAGTCCACTGGGGTGTGCAGCTCATGCTCAAACATCAGTGCCATAGGAGTACATTTTGTGGACTCCTGCACTGCTGTCCGGTAGGACCACAAGACCAGGGGAAGATGGCGGTCCTAGTCTCGCTGTCGTTTGTCAGGATGGCCAGCTGGATGAACAGAGTCCTGTTAAACCGCTCCACCAGATCGTCGCTTAGGGGGTGCAGGGGAGTATTTCTCATTTTCTTGATGCCCAGGTGCTGGCACACCTCCTGGAAGACCTTGGACTCGAAATACCCCTGGTCACAATGGAGCTCCTCCGGAACCCCGAAGCAACAGAACATCTCCCCCAACAGCTTCTCCGCAGTGGTTGCTGCACTCTGGTCAGGGTCAGGGGTCACAGGAGTCAGAGGGTCACTCTGGTCAGGGTATGCCTCGGGCCATTTTGTGAAATACTCCATGACCACTAATGCCCCTTGTCCACTAGTACCTACTTAGCCCGACTCGGCTCACCTCACCTCTACTCAACTCAGCTTGACATGGTGTGGTTTGTTTTCTATTACAGCTGAGTACCACCTCAAAGTGTGTGGGATCTTTATGGCAAGGCAGCCCAACATTCCCGTGACGTCATTTGTATGTGACAAGCAAAACACAAGCTGGATATTGAGGAGAGCTTGCTGCTTGCTGGCTTTTTGTCAACGTAAAGGCAAAAAAGGAGAGCTAGAGAAGGCCACAGGCGGTGAGACGAAACACTCTGGAAAAGTACTGGAGAGTTTAGGAAGCCATGGAGCAGTATAAAGTGAAGATGTGAGGACACAAACTAGATCACATGTGAGGGTAAGCTAATGATTGCTAATTCTAGTTTGCTACAGTCATTTACAGTATAAATTCCCCGTACTACATTGTAATCGCAGCAAATTATCGCTATTAGGTATTAAAATATGTATGCTGTGTGTGTGTTTCAGATGGCTCTCTTGTGGCAAAATTATTGCTTCAAACCGTCGATCTGGGCTTTCAACCGAGCCTCCCAGTGGTGGGATATCACCCCAACTTCACAAACGTGCAGTGGTTGCAGAACTTCATAATGTCTGAAGAAACATTTAGCTTCCTGTGCTACAAATTGCCTGTGGTGGTGTCATGGCAAAAAGTGATCAGCTGCCAAAAATTGATCGCCAGGTGTCATATTATAGTTATGGGGTTATATTAAGATAAGATAAGAGATAAGATAAGATAAGCCTTTATTAGTCCCACAATGGGGAAATTCCAGGATTGCAACAGCACAGGAATAGCAACACTCAGAGCAACAATCAGAAGACAAGAAAAAACAAGAGCAGTGAGTATACATATGTACATATAAATATATAAACACACAGTGCGGAGCATTGTAGCTAGATGGAATAAATATATAAATATATAGACACACACAGTGTGGAGCATTGTAGCTAGATGGAATGAACAGCATAACCGTCTACTTAGTTTTCCTACATGGTATGATTATGTACCCATACATATTGTCACCCTCCGTAGCGACTGGTATTTTCCTAGTTGTATACCGGAGGGGACCATTGTGTAAGTCTATTGCGTCTTTTGCATTCAATACTATTAGGTTGTCACGTTTTTTTTGCTATCTCTGCGAGCAGCCCTGCTTAGGTTATACAGTCTGACAGCCGTAGGTAGGAAGGACCTGCGAAACCTCTCGGTTGTGCACCTAGGATGATGTAGTCTGCTGCTAAATGAGCTCCTCAGTGCATTCAGTATGTCCTGCATAGGGTGGGACTCAGACTCCACCATCCTTCTCTCTCCCATCTCCTCCACTGGGTCAAGGCGTTGCCCCAGGACAGAGCTGCTTTCTTGATCAGTTTGTTCAATCTCTTCCTATCGGCTGCTGTAACGCCACTGCCCCAGCAGACCACTCCAAAAGTGATGGCTGATGCCACCAGCGGTGGCACTGTGGTGACCCACCACAATCTACAGGGACATTCATTCTCACACTCAGAAGGTCCGGAAGAAGCAGAAGACCATTCACATACAGACAGAGAGCCCCTGGGGGGACAACCAGAACAATGGACTATTGTTTATACATCCCCGGATTAAGGAGAAGATGACTGGGTGCCAGTTGGTCAGGCTAATTATATGTATTGACTTATATGTATATCAATATGCTAATGTGCCATGCATTCTCTCTGTTTGTATAACATATAAAAGGCACACAACAAGACAGCAAAACACAGCACAGTAGACCACTGTAGCGCACAGCGCTACAAGTGCGTCTCATTATGTTGGAGGATATGTCCACACTGGTGACCTGACAAGAGAGAATGACCGTCTGCTCCCTCTCACCGCGCTGTGGACCCCAGAGGACCAGAGAACGCCTGCAACCTCTTCATCCTCACTGGAGCGCGCTCCCCGGAGCGGGCAGCCCTTGGACAGACACGCACCATGGACAGCGACACGAGCGAGCCGAAGGAAGCAGCCTGAACGGGGAAGGACATTGGCGCCGACTGCGTTGATTTCCGCCAAGCTCCCCGAATTTGACTCAACTCACAACAGCCGACCTCCTGCGCAACGAAGCCCCGCACCCACACCGCAGGATTATGAGGACAGCGCAACTGCCAGCTATACGGTCACTGCGCCACGCGCGCGCCACGCGCACGCCACGCGCACGCCACGCACAGGGTCATGCCGGCTCCACACACCGATACAGCGTCCTCCGCCGCTGCACATGCCGGAGAAACACAGTCGATCGCCAGCCTCGGAACCTTCAGGGCTGCTCACGCACCTGAAGTAGACGTGCAGTCCGCACACAGGACTTTGTATGGGTTTCTCAGCCACGGCGCACAAGGGGAATTTAGCCGATTGCTGTCCTCGATGGTAGGGCTGCTTCAGCACCTAAAAGCCAAACCACCAAGTCCCTCACACAGCTGCAGTTGTTCCACAGCCGCTATGCATCCTCAGGGAATTTGGCCATTCGCTTTTCTCACATCCTTGCTGGATTGAGCCACAAGAGGAGCCAGAGACATAATTTTTTTTTTTTTACAGCCGCTGTGGATCTCCGCCAAGTTACCAGGAAAGTCCCTCACCATCGCAGATCCACACCCAATTTTTGCGCGGCCCAGACACCTTTGACGTCCCGGGCCAGCACTCAGTTACTCCCACCCCCCTCCCCCTCCTCCTCCACAGTGCTCTTCCCGCACCTCACTCCCTAAATCCAGCCGATTGCCGTCTGGTTCCATTTCACACAACGCACACCAGCCCCGTGCGCCCACGATCCACGGCCGTTCAACGTGCTGGAACTCGGAGCAGAGCACACTGCCCTTTCCACCCCTCCCCCTCCTCCTGTACAGCAGGACAGTTCTACCGGAGCTGGAGCCCAAACGACCGGGGGGGGTGGTCACAGCCCCTTCTGAGTGTTCTGGGGGGAGCCCTGTGGTGACCCACCACAATCTACAGGGACATTCATTCTCACACTCAGAAGGTCCGGAAGAAGCAGAGGACCATTCACATATGGACAGAGAGCCCCTGGGGGGACAACCAGAACAATGGACTATTGTTTATATATCCCCGGATTAAGGAGAAGACGTCCGGGTGCCTGTTGGTCAGGCTAATTACATGTATTGACTGATATGTATATCGATATGCTAATGTGCCATGCATTCTCTCTGTTTGTATAACATATAAAAGGCACACAACAAGACAGCAGAACACAGCACAGTAGACCACTGTAGCATACAGCGCTACAAGTGCGTCTCATTATGTTGGAGGAAATAAAACTCTGCAACCTTCCAGCTCGTCGTATCTCGCCTGAATATATTCCTCCACAATACATGTATTCATTTAGTATTGCACTAGTAATTTTGACAATAAACTTTTGTACTTTTTGCAGATGTGTCTCCACTTTTGTTTGTTTTATTTGTGAAGGTTACCAACAAGTGACAAATTAAATACTAAAAGATTGGAAAAGCTGTCTACGAATAATCCAACGGTCTGAGAAATCACTTTTGGTTTGGTGTAAGTCTATCAACAAAATTATGAACCATAAAGCAGTTTTTGTTAAAATGTTAAAATCCCATTAAACCCTAACCCATTATTAGGAAATACAGATGCTAGTATGGCACAGAATTCCTCCATATACTGGTACTATCACTAAAATGTGCAGTGTCTTCTGCGCTGGCACATCCAACAATACAGTCTTCAGTAAATAAAACAATTGTTTTTGGTTACTTTTTCTTAAAAATGAGGTACTATTTTCAACATTACTGATAAATGATTTGTACTGTTGACTCTTTTCCCACTGGTGTCTTAACAGACAAAATAGAAAATCATGATGCAAACACATAAGTCACTAAATTGTTCATTACAATCAGCAGCAAAATCCAAATTATTTAGAATGTGCAAAATTCAAACTTTAAACTGTAAAAAAAAAAATTCAGAATGGGTCACACGCCGGCCACTCATCGCCTTCACAAGGTGGCCCAGCACACCAAGGAACGCTTGATTGAAGGCAGCATTCTGAGCCATCTCCTCCCTTCACAAGGTAGTTTCATGCTCCCTTGCCTCACTGAGAAGCAACTGGATGTGCTGCTCAAGCTGGTCCCGGTTCACCAGATCTTCAGCCTGCATCTCTGTAAATAGTGTCGTAAGGTCCGGTTTGGGATGGATTGTTTTCCTCTTGCCTAGACGAAAGACAGAAATGGGTGGTGGTTAATCAAAGCAAGTTTAAAACATATATTTGGAAAATACACTTGTTCCTAAAAGCCAGTGGTGGAATGTGACAAAAAAGTGCTTCACTGTTGTATTTAACCACAATTTTCATGTAGCTGTGCTTCAGTAAAGTAGATTTTACAAGGGCTGGGTTACATTTAAAATCATTTTTTACTGTGGACTCAGCAATCAGAATGAGTTGAATGGAATCTAGTATTTTAACTATCTATAAATGCAGCATCTGTGTATGTGGGTGTGTGTGTGTCTATCTGTGTGTCTGTTCCACACATACTGTATCTCTTGAACCATTTGTCAGACTGACTTAAGGTTTTATATGTTCTTTGCTGAGGTTACGAGGGTGTGCAGCCCAAGTATGGAGTCACTCAGTCAAAATATGTAATTTTTATCAATAAAAGTTTAGCCACCGCTCTGTCACCACTGTGTCTCTTCATGCCCTGGCTTCAAGAAGTGTGGGCAGTGTTTTGCACTTATAATATTGCTAAAATATAAAAAGATGCACTACAATGGGTCTCAAATATTTGTAAATGTATCCTTTTGTAGTACTGCATGAGTTTATTGATGATAGACTATAAACTACACATATAAACTAAATTATAATGGTGACTGAACAACTCCCATTCCCCAAAGTGCAAGATCCACCATTATGTGTCATGAACCTGGGCTTGGTGGTACCAAACCCAGTTCTGACCTGTGGTTATTTTGGCCCGCTTCTCCATTTATTTTCCAATAGGCACTTCAGGGAGTCCTTTGGGTCCTCGCTCCCTGACAGCTTGGGCTTGCCCCCTCCTCCTGTCAGTATCATCAGCTGATCCTCATTATTGGGTGTTCAGACACATACACACACACTTCATTCATTCCCATTCACACGCTCATTCACTCACTCAGGCACACGTTTCTAATTATGTCCAGCCCACGCTCAGTCATACCGGTGGTCTCTTCCCTCATTAGTATGATTATTACTTAAACGCTGTGTTAGTAGGAAGAGACCGTTGGAGCATTGAGTTTCATACATGGCAGCGTGTACTTCTGTGTATGCCATTACCTTCAATACGCCGTTAGCCTGCCTCACCTTCATCCACTGGACTGCCTTGGATTGCTCCTGCATTATAAGTCTATGTTTGCCTTTCACCCCGTGCCAACTGCAGCTCAGTGGCACTAGGCATTCCTGTAGCCGGGCAGTAGAGCATCTAGGAGGCGTCCCTGTACGTCTGGTGGCCTTAAGCCAGTCATTTCAACTCTCTGTGTTTTGCATGACTGTTTGCTGGACTTATTATTTTGGGGTTTGAGTTCAATAAAACGCACAAAACTACTCCTGCAGGTGGGTTTTTCATTCATCTCTTGGTGCGCCGTGTAATGGCGCACCAGGGATCATAACAATTATGAATATAACTCACAAAAGACCACACAAATAAGTGATCTGACAAAAAATATACAAGTGGTTCTTCAATAGTGGCTAATATTGGACGTTCCTGTGGCGACATGAAAAATAAGCAGCGAAGTGAGGTTTTAAATAGATTTATTATCATGCCGCCATCACGGAGCTCGCTCCATGAGCGAGCCCGGAGGCTCTCCAGCAATGTGTGCGGATGAGCAGTAGAAGAGTGAGAGAGAGAACATGGATTTCAGTGAGCTTATATACCCAGCTACAAACAATACATGAAAGGCATTCACAGCAGTAGGTATGGGCATTTGCATTTGAGAGACACACATAACAATAAGGAGATTGCTAGCCAGGATTCACCTCTGTTCCAGAGTTGCAGGACAAAAGAGGTTACAAGGCACATCTACATATTGTTATCAGTGTATAGACACAGTAAGGACAGGAAGCATGAACACAATGCATGAATGGCACATTAATATCACAGTAGTGAGCCGGAAAAAGCCAGAAGAAGCGGGGCTGCCTGTAGACATTAATACACACATTGCTGTGCCTGTAGACATTAATACACACATTGCTGTGCCTGTCCCAGTCTGTTGTGGGGGATATCCCACACGCTCCCCCCCAGAGAGCTCGGCAGGCGGCCGAGGCCTCGATAGTCCGGCTTTGGCAGCGAGCAGGGAAAGTTCTGTGCAGGCGAAGGTGGAGGGGGGTGGGGGGTAGTAAATGCCGGTCCTGGACGGCGAAATCGTCTGGGCCGCGCAAAAATTGCTTGTGGATCCACGATGTCGAGGGGCTGTACCGTTGAACGTGCGGAGATCCACAAGAAGAAAAATTAGTCACTGGCTCCTCTCGCGATTAAGTCCTGCAAGGATTAATAGCGGCCGTGAAGAGAAAGGAGCGGCGAGGATAAACAGCGGCCATGAAGAAAAACAGGGGCGGCTGTAAGAAAAAAACAAAAGCAAAGGGACTTGGCGTGTTGACTTTAGGTGCGGGCACAACCTTAAAGCCTTCGGGGACCGCAGACTGCTGAATTCCCATTGTGCGCCATGGCTAAGACCATAAAAAGATCCAGTGAGCAAGCTGCGTGCGTGCCTCAGGTGTTCGAGCAACCCTGAAGTGCCTGTGTGCAGCGGCGAAGGAGGATGGGGGTCTGTAGAGCCGTATGCGTCCCGTGCGTGGTGCGCCGTCCTCGTAACTCCCCAGTGCGTGTGCCGGGGCTCTGTGCGTGGGTGGGCCAGCTGGAGAGGAGAACCAGGGTCAGGGAGCTTAATCATCCCTGTTCATTGTGTTGGAGCGGTGAAAGGAAGTAGACGATCTTTGTCCCTCAAGCTCATGTAGATGCGTTGGAGCGGTGAGAGGGAGGAGACGATCTTTGTCACTCGCTCGGCCATGATGCATTCAGGTCCACGCGCTGCATTCTCCGTCGGCCATGGAGGTCGCCGTCGTGGAGAAAGGACAAGGTGCATGCGCTCTCATATGGAGAGAAGCTGTGAGAGCGGCTGGTCCAGCGTGGATGTGCCGATCTAGGCGTGCAGATCCCACCATGAAGTTTGCTGCGGCTTTCCCGGTTGTGGGTGATGTCCGGAGAGTTCCCTGAAGCAGAAGGGAGCTGCTGTGTTCGCTTGTAGTCGGAGCATCACCGCCGGGTGCTGCGTTCGCTGGCAGCATGTTCTTTTCAGTGTCGGGTCACCAGTGTGGCAGATGATAAAATAAGGCAGCGATGATGAGGTTTTAAATAGGTTTATTATCATGCCGCCATCACGGAGCTCGCTCCATGAGCGAGCCCGGAGAATAGGTTTATTATCATACCGCCATCACGGAGCTCGCTCCATGAGCGAGCCCGGAGGCTCTCCAGCAATGTGTGCGGATGAGCAGTAGAAGAGTGAGAGAGAGAACATGGATTTCAGTGAGCTTATATACCCAGCTACAAACAATACATGAAAGGCATTCACAGCAGTAGGTATGGGCATTTGCATTTGAGAGACACACATAACAATAAGGAGATTGCTAGCCAGGATTCGCCTCTGCTCCAGAGTTGCAGGACAAAAGAGGTTACAAGGCACATCTACATATTGTTACCAGTGTATAGACACAGTAAGGACAGGAAGCAAGAACACAATGCATGAATGGCATATTAACATCACAGTAGTGAGCCGGAAAAAGCCAGAAGAAGCGGGGCTGCCTGTAGACATTAATACACACATTGCTGTGCCTGTCCCAGTCTGTTGTGGGGGATTCCGTGATGGCGGCATGATAATAAACCTCACTTCGCTGCTTGTTGCCAAAGCCGGACTATCGAGGCCTCGGCCGCCTGCCGAGCCCTCTTGGGGGGGGAGCGTGTGGGATATCCCCCAGGATTCGCCTCTGCTCCAGAGTTGCAGGACAAAAGAGGTTACAAGGCACATCTACATATTGTTATCAGTGTTTGTCCCAGTCTGTTGTGGGGGATATCCCACAGTTCCATTCATTTTCAATTATTCTGTAATTAATATTCACACAATCAAATAAATCTCAGTTCAGTTCCTTTCATATTTGTCAAAGTCTTACATGTGTGATTGCCTACATAGGCTACACCTCTGTATTCCACTTTCAAACACAGCCTACATTTGGGCCTGTAAACCCTGATTGGGCTACCTGTTTCAGACAGGAATACTTTCCTTCTACGGGCATGCACTAGTCATACTTCAAGTACATTCAAAAGTGAGTTCTTTAATATTTTTACTTAACTGGAAAATATGCCACTTTAGTTTTGGCACTTAATCTGTACTTTAACTTAAAAAGCAAAGGATCTGAGTACTTTGTCCACCACTACTAAAAACAGCAGAGTGTGCAACTTTACTTACCAGTCATAACATGTTGCTGTGTCGTGCTACGTTGCCGGTGTCAAAGCAGATGTTGGTTGGACTCTAGAACAAAAATACACACAACTTAAGTACATGCACAGCACAAAAGTGCAACATGTAAAAAACAACTTTTTAACCAGGATTAACTCTAGCTTATTTCATCAGATGTTGTTGACACAAGTGCAAAATACAAGCAGAGCACGGAGTTAGTACTGATGGCTAACTAGCTAGCTCATTGTCTGCATACAGGAGACAACGGTGTTGTTTGTTCAAAATGAGCTTTCCACCGCTGGGATAAATAACGTAAAAGATGCATAATATCACATCATATCACATCACTCACCATGCTCTATCACGGTTTTCAACAATGATGCCATGGTTGGGTTGATGCAAGTGTGCCTCCCATTATTTACCAGTCGGTGGCCGTAAATTCATTTTGGGTCGCTCTGTCTTGATCCTTCTGGATTCTCTCATCAGCCAAAAGGCACACAGAAGTCTGTTGGACCATGGTGTTAATTTCTGTGAAGCCATTTCTATTGTTGTTGTGTTTACATTGACGCTCGCTTGCTGAAGAATTTTTGCAAATGACGGCTGAAGATTCTGGTGAAGACGTCACTCTCATGATGTTATGCACTGACCAATCAGTGGCCTGCAGTCTGCTGACGTCACATTTTCAGCTCAACTCAGCACAGTCGGAACCCTAATGGAGTAGGTACAAAAAAAGTACCTGGTACCAGGTACCAGGTGCTAATGGAAAACCCTACAAACCGAGTAAAGTCGAGGTGAGTTGGGCTGAGTAGGTACTAGTGGAAAAGGGGCTTAAGACATGGTGGTTTCCCTGGTCAGTGACAGGGAACAGGCCCACGATGTCCACACCCACCCTTTCCACTGGGGCTCCCACCTGGTACTGTTGCAGAGGGGCACATGATTGCTGGGTGGGGCCCTTCTGCACGGTGCAGGAGTCGCAGTGGTGGACAAACATCTCCACATCTTGGTGACATCCTGGCCAGTAGAACCGCCCTTGAAGACAATGCAGGGTCTTGGTTATGCCAAAGTGCCCAGCCCCCACAGAGCCAAAGAACTGTTTGAGGACCTGGCCCCGCAGCTGGTGAGAAACTAGTAGCTGTAGGATGTTGCCCCCTTGGTGACTTCCACCAACGGTGCAGGATACCATTCCGGCTGACAATGCTGGACCATTGAGAGTACAGTGCCTTGGACTCTGGGTCTAGAACAGAGATTGCTGGCCACTCTGGCTGCTGGCCAGCCCCCACCCAGGCGTGGACCCTGGAGAGAACTGCATCCTGGCGTTGGGCTTGCTGGATCTGCTGGGAGTCAAGGGTCTCCCAGTCACTGTCAGGTGCCACAGCATCCCGCAGTGCAGCAACTTTTGATTCTGTCAGGCAACAATTCTCCTGTCTCCTACAGTATCGGCACCTCTCCACCTCGCACGGCCATCTAGAAAGGGCGTTGGCATTGCCATGCAGTTGTCCTGGGTCAGTGTTGGATCTCAAACTGGTAGTCTTGGTGGGCCTCCACCCACCTGGCTAGCTGCCCCTCTGGCTCGTTAAAGCTCAGCACCCAAGTGAGTGAAGCGTGGTCAGTCCACAGGATAAACTTCTGTCCACACAGGTAAGGGCGGAAGTGTTGCAGGCCCTGGACAACAGCCAACAACACCTGGCGGGTTACACAGTAGTTCCTCTCAGGTTTGCTGAGGGACCGGCTGAAGTAGGCAATTGCCTGTTCACCATGTTCCCCTTCCTGGGAGAGCACAGTATCCAGACCACATTGCTGGCATCAGTGTCTACAATGAAGACCTTCCCCGGGTCTGGATATGCCAGTACGGGGGCCTCCGACAGGGCAAAGCGGAGGCAGGAGAAGGCTGTGGCACAATCATCAGTCCACTGGAAGGCCTTGCCCTTCTGGGTCAGCTGGTGAAGGAGGCTAGCTATGGTGGCAAAGTCCCTGATGAACCTCCTGTGGCATGAGGCAAGGCCCAGGAAACTGTGGAGCTCTGACACGTCACCAGGGGGTGGCCACTCCCAGGCTGTCCTCACCTTATCCAGGTCTGTGGACACCCCATCAGTGCTGATCACATGACCCAGGAATGACACACTCCGTCAAAAGAGGTGGCACTTCTTTGGGTTGAGGCGTAGCCCCACCCCACGGATGGCCTGGAAGACCTCCTGCAGGTTCTGGAGTGCTCCTTGAAAGTCTGCAGCATGGACCAGGAAATTATCCAGGTACACCACACAGTGGTTGTGGGGAATATTGGCAAGGACCCTCTCCATGAGGTGCTCAAAAGTTGCAGGCAGGCCTCTGGTGACAGCTCCACCTGCCAGTATCCACTGCAGAGGTCAAAGGAGCTGAACCAGGACGAGTCTACAACATAGTCCAAGGCGTCATCAATTCGAGGGAGGGGGTAAGAGTCTTTACAAATGGCCTCATTGAGGCGCCTGTAGTCCACACAAAACCGCTAGGTAAAATCCTTCTTGTGGACCAGAACTGCTGGGGCAGCCCATGGGCTCTGTGAGAGTTTGATGACTCCTGTCCAGTGCATTTCCTCAGTCTTCTGTCGAGCTGCCAACTTTTTGGCCAGTGGTAGGCATCAAGGGCAGATGTGGATGGGGGGCCTCTCTTGTGTTTTTTTTTTTTTTTTGTATACTTTATTGATCCCCAGAGGGGAAATTGAGGGCATCCACCTGGATGGATGAAGCAGCCATGGTATGGTGCTATCCCTTAATCATTCACACACACATTCACACCTAGGGCCACTTTAGAGTCTCCAATTAACTTAACCTGCATGTTTTTGTGTTGATCTCATGGAAGACCATGTTGGTGTGGGTGCTGTCCTTGTCCCTGGCAGCAAAACATTGACAAAGGCCTCTAACAGTCTCTTCAGTTGGACCTTTTGTTCCTTGTCCAAGCTTTTACAGCTCCTCTTGAAGAGGTCCTCGACGACCTGTTGGGTCTCTGGAGACTAAGGCTGAGGTGACACTGTAGACATCAGTGTAGCTGGCTCCATTGGCTGTGCTTGTTGCTCTGCAGAAGTTGGTGGCAGCGCTGACGCTTGATGGGCCCCAGGGCCACTGGACTTGTGAAGAGCTATGGCTTCCAAGCCCGGGTAGAGGATGGCCCTGGGCACATCCACCACAGCTCGTCACTCATCCGGCAGGCTGAGGCCAATGATGCAGTGGTCCTGGATGTCAGCCAACCAGAATTGGTGTTGTGACAGGTGGCCAGCAATGGTGACCTGTAGGGCCTTCATCCCCAGGATCTGTGCTTGTTCACTGGTGACTGTGGTGATGTGATGCCTGGTGGGGACCCACCCTTGGAGCAAATGCCCGCTGGAATCCGGCACAGTGCCTGGGCAAATGAATGAAATCGTGGACCCTGTATCTACCAGGACTCGGCAGGAAATCCCTTCAAGGGTACAGTCCACATAAGCCCTTTTTCCACTAGTACCTGTTTGGCCCTATTCATTTCGATTCGGCACACTTTTTACACTTTTCCATTAGGAACTGTAACATTTTCGGTCCCGATTTTTTGGGACTGCTCAAGAGTGGTTCTAAGTGCGCTGTTCCGACCTGAAAATGTGACGTCAAAAGACTGCAGGCCACTGATTGGTCCGGGTGTAACGTCATGAGAGCGATGTCTTAAGGCTGAAATACAGAATCTCGAGCTGCCATTTGCAAAGATTCGTCCGTGAGCCACCAAGCAAGCATAAGTATAAACAACAACGATAGAATGGCTTCACAGAAATCAGATCCACAGAAATCAACATTGCAGTCCAGCAGAGTTTTCTGTGCCTTTCAGCTGATCAAAGAATCCAGAAGGAACTAGACGGAGCCACCCGAAATAAATTTACAGTCACAGGAGCACCTAACTTCAGTAGTTGAAAGCCGTGATATTAGGATGTAGTGGATGGTGAGTGATGTGATATGATGCATCTTTTACGTTATTTATCCCAGCAGTGGAAAGTTCACTTTGAACAGGCAACAACGTTGTTTTCTGTATGCAGACAATGAGCTAGCTATTTAGCCATCAATGCTAACTCCACACTGTGTGTTTATATATTTATATATTTATTCCATCTAGCTACAATGCTCAGCACTGTGTGTTTATATATTTATATGTACATATGTATATTCGCTCTTGTTTTTTCTTGTCTTCTTGATTGTTGCTCTGAGTGTTGCTATCCCTGTGCTGTTGCAATCCTGGAATTTCCCCATTGTGGGACTAATAAAGGCTTATCTCATCTCATCTTATCTTAACTCCGTGCTCTCCTTGTATTTTGCGCTTGTGTCGACATGTGATGAAATAAGCTAGTGGTAATCCTTGTTAAAAAGGTGGGTTTTTTTACATGTTGCACTTTTGTGCTGTGCATGTACTTCAGTTGTGTGTATTTTCGTTCTAGAGTCCAACCAGCATCTGCTTTGACACCGGCAACGCAGCATGACACAACAATGTGTTATGAGTGGTAAGCCATATTAAAGTTGCACACCCCGTTGTTTTTAGTAGTGGTGGACAAAGTACTCAAATCCTTTGCTTTTTCAGTTAAAGTATAGATAAAGTGCCAAAACTAAAGTAGCACAATTTCCACTTAATATGAAAGGGACTGAAATGAGATTTTATTTGATTGCATGAATATTAATTACAGAGTAATTAAAAATGAATGGGACTGTAGAAGAGCTTGAAATAACGAAGCGATGTGATTTTATAAATCGAAGTTTAATTTCAGCTTCACTCCTCTAACATGTCTCATCTCGGTGCAGAAGCAGAATAAGAGGTCGAACGCAGTCAGACCATATTTATACCCACACTCAACAAAAGACATTGCATATCAAAGCTGACATCCCGCATTACATAATCCCCCCTCCATTGTCCTTCGTCTCCTCCACCTGACCCTGGGTGGTCAGGGAGATCGATCCGGTCTCCACCGCTGCGACTCTGTTCTTTGATCCTCGCTGGCGGTTGAGACCTCTTGTCCTGTTCTGAGGCTTGAGGTCATTCCACATATGTAATCACTAAACATTCTAATATGTCTATACATATGTAGGTATGGAATATATGATTAATATAAGCCACAGCCCCCCCCAAAAGACTAAGAAAAGGACAATCAAATTAGTTTTACAGTTTAAGATAATCTCTATGACATATTATACTGTTAAACCTCTTGACAGGGAAAACAAGGAAAAATCTTTCCAGCAGTCATGCTCCTGTAGAGAATTCAGTGGTAACCACAACAGTATAGTAATATCACAAATCAGCCTTAAAACTGTCACGGCACAATCTGATAACACAGTTAACAACTCTTGTCAATTTTGCATCAGTCCCTGTGCCGTCTGGGTTTTAATCTTCTCCCGAATCTGCTGTAGGTCCGCTTTGCGGTCCTGGTGGGACCCTCCTGTGAGGAATCTGCAGCTTGGGGAGGAGAGTGGTTATTTGTTCCCTGCAGGGGGGCTGAGTTTTTTTTCTTGGGGGGTCTACCCCGCCGAGGTGCTCTCGCCACCCGTGCAGGTTCGTCTCTCAACAAGAAGGCAGGTTTAAGTCTGTCAATCTGACTGTTTCTTTTCTGTCCCCTAAATCAAGCACAAAATGCTTATCACCAGGTTCCAGCACTCTGAATGGTCTGTCGTATGGTGGACGGAGGGTTGATTTTAAAGCTTCGTGTCTAACAAAAACGAACTCAGCGTTTTTTAAAGCTTGGGGGACAAAAACCCGTGGAAAAGAGTGATGTGCCGGTCCGGGGAGAGTGTCTGGTCCGGTGCTGCCTAAAGGCCTCAGGGCTGGAAGATGCCCGGGCTCTGGATTCTCTGGTAAAAACTCACCTGGGAGTCTGAGAGGTTGTGCAAAAACTAATTCTGCTGGGGAGGCGTCTAGATCCTCTTTAGGTGCAGAACGCAACCCCAATAAAACCCAGGGAAGTTTATTCACCCAATTTGTATCCGTTAGTGAGGCCCTGAGGGCGGCCTTTAAAGATCTGTGAAAACGCTCGCATAACCCATTAGCCTGAGGGTGATAAGCGGTGGTGTGGTGAATTGTCGCCCCTAAGCTGCTGGCCATGGCTGACCAAAGCTCTGAGACAAATTGAGGCCCCCTATCGGACGTGATGTCCGATGGGACGCTGAAATGTGCCACCCAGTTTGTTAAAAAAACGCAAGCGACTTCCGCAGCTGTGGTTGACACCAAAGGGACCGCCTCAGGCCAGCGCGCAGTACGGTCTATCATCGTTAACAGGTGTGTGAAACCCTGAGACAAAGGTAGTAGTCCCAGGAGGTCGACATGAACGTGGTCAAACCTTCTGGCTGGGATTCGGAAAGGCTCTAGAGGAGCTTTTGTGTGTTTGTGTATTTTGGCGCGCTGACAAGACATGCAAGTTTTTGCCCATTCCTTTACATTTTTGCGCAGGCCCGGCCAAACAAACTTTTCCGCGACCATTTTGACCGAGGCGTGCGAGGGAGTGAACCGAGTCGAAAATGCGGCGGCGCCATGCAGCTGGGACTACCGGGCGAGGTCGGCCGGTTGAAACGTCACAGATTAGGGGGGGTACGCCGTCACGTAAACCCCTTTCCTCCAGTCTTAACCCTGTTGGTCCAGACAGGAGCGCGCGCACGTCCGCGTCACTGCTTTGTTCCTCTGCCATGGCTGCGTAATCTATCCCTACGTGAATTGGGGCCGCGTACGCATCCGCGTTGGCGAAGAGTTCTGTGGCTGAGGTAGTATAATCTGTCTCCTCGTGCTCTGGCGATGTCACAGCGCGAGAGAGGCAGTCTGCTACCACGTTAAGTTTGCCTGCCACATGTTGAATGTCTGTGGTGAACTCTGAGATTGCCGCTAGCTGTCTTTGTTGCCTGCCTGACCATGGTTCTGAAATTTTAGCCATTGCAAAAGTGAGCGGTTTGTGGTCTACAAAAGCCGTGAAGCGCCGCCCTTCTAACCAGAACTGGAAGTGGCGGATGGATAAATGAAGCGCTAGCAGCTCCCTGTCAAAAGTGCTGTATTTACGCTCGGTTTGGTTTAAAGATTTGCTAAAAATGCTAAAGGTTGCCAGGTTCCGCCAACATGTTGTTCCACGACTGCCCCTATGGCCAGGTCTGAAGCGTCTGTGGTTAGCGCTATGCAGGCCGAGGGATTGGGGTGAACCAACAATGTGGCATTCGCTAGAGCACTTTTTACTTCCGCAAAGGTGCGTTCGCGCTCCGGGGTCCATTCGACCGCGTTGGAAGGCTTTTGTTTTCTGAGCGCGGCATACAGGGGCTGCATGAGTTGAGCTGCGTGGGGGAGGAAACGGTTGTAAAAATTCACCATTCCCAAAAATTCTTGCAGCGATTTGACCGTCTGTGGTCGTGGAAAATTTTTTACCGCGTGGACTTTGTCCGGCAATGGGACTGCCCCCTTCGGTGAAACTCTGTGTCCCAAAAAATCAATTTGTGACACGCCGAATTTGCATTTGGCTGGGTTGATTATTAACTCGTGCTCTTCTAGTCTCTGAAAAACTGTAGTGAGGTGTTGTTCGTGTTCTTTCTCTGACGGGCTGGCTACCAGCATATCGTCGAGGTAGACGAACACGAAGGGGAGGTCGCGTAATACCGCGTCCATCATACGCTGAAAGGTTTGAGCAGCGCCTTTGAGGCCGAACGGCATCCGCAAAAATTCAAAAAGACCAAAAGGGGTTATTACAGCCGTTTTAGGAATGTCTTCCGCTCGAACGGGGACTTGGTGATAGCCGTGGACCAGGTCTATTTTAGAAAAAATGCGCGCACCCGCCAGATGTAGTGAAAAATCTTGGATGTGAAGAATTGGGTAGCGGTCATGCGCTGTCGCATTGTTTAATCTGCGGTAATCGCCGCAAGGTCTCCAAGAACCGTCGGTTTTCGGGATCATGTGGAGTGGCGATGCCCAGGGGCTTTTCGAGCGTCTAATAATGCCTAATTTTTCCAGGGTGGCAAACTCGTCCCGTGCTATGGCGAGCTTGGTCGCGTCTAAGCGCCGAGCTTTGGCGAACAAGGGTGGTCCTGTTGTGGGGATGAAGTGTTCAACCCCGTGTTTCACTACTGTTGCTGAAAATTTTGGAACTGTGAGTGCTGGAAATTGGGTGAGGAGTTGGTCAAACTTACCTCCTGCTGTTGTGACGCTGGCCTGCACGGGTGGTGGAGAAACTCGGGCTGAGCAGGGAATAGAAGAAAATGACAATGCATTAACCAAGCGCCTATTTGCTAGATCGACTAACAACCCATGTGCACACAAAAATCAGCGCCCAACAAGTTAAAGCTCACCGCCGCTACAATAAATGTCCATCTATAGTTGCGGCCGTGGATGCAAAGAGGCAGGTTCCTTTCACCAAAGGTGTCGATGATCGAGCCGTTGGCTGCCATCGCTTCATTTCCCCGGGGACCCATGGCCCGGTCTGCGTGGGAAGGGGTGATAAAACTCAGCTGAGCTCCGGTGTCGATCAGGAACTGTCTCCCGGTGTGTCCGTCAGTCACATACAGTAGCTTGTTTTTCTCGCCGAGAGCCGCAGCTGTTAACGGTCTCTCGGCTTTGGCGTTTCCCGAACTTTTGAATTTGCAGGGGGGCACGCACTTGTACGCCCTCTCGGCGAAACGGTGGTGGTAATAGCAGAGGTCGTTCCGCCTGCTGTGCCTTGGTCGTGTTGCCGCCATGGTGGGCGGGCTCTGCTCGGTTGACTGTGGTTCTCCGCTGCTCTGGGCTTCCGCGCTGAGATCTGCGGATGCTGCTGTGGCCATCTGTTCCCCGCAGGCGTTGATGAGCCGCTGCGCTTCTCGGGCCAGCACGCGGAAGTCCTGCTGGGTGCTGCACCGCATGTTGACCAGCGTCCCTCTCATGTGTGGCGGCAGAGTGCTGAGGAAGATGTGTTGGAAGAGGAAGTTGTCGTTGTCCTCTTCCTTGAGCTGCAGCATGTCCTCCATGAGGGCCTTGGGTCTGCATCCTCTGTGGCCGTAGATCGCCAGGATCTTCTCTGCTCTCTCCTCGGCTGAGGGGACGAAGTTCTCGACGATGGTCGCCTTAAGCTCTCTGTATTTGTCATGGGCGGGCGGCTGTTGGATTATGCTCTGTGCACATCTTGACGTGGCAGCGTCGAGTTTGGCGACGATGTGATAAAACTTCGTCTCGTCCACCGTTATGCCCGCCAGTGCAAACTGAGCCTCAGCTTGCTGGAACCACGAGCTCGGGTCTTCTTGCCAGAATTCTGGCAGCTTGACGGTGACGGCGCTTGTGTGGGCCGTCCCTGATGTGTCCGCCGGGTGAGAGCGCCTTTCTTCTGCTCTCACGGCGGGGCTGGGGATGGTGCTCGGTTGAGCCCTCTCTGTAGCTTCTGCCGTTCCCCTGTCTGCATGGGCGTCGGCGCTTGCCTGGGTCGCCTCTGATGAGTTAATCGCGGGAGAACGTCTCTGTTCCATCCTCACGTCTGGTCACCAGTGTAGAAGAGCTTGAAATAACGAAGCGATGTGATGTCTATACATATGTAGGTATGGAATATATGATTAATATAAGCCACAGGGACATCCAATATTAGCCATTGTTTAAAAACCGCTTGTTTATTTTTTGTCAGATCACTTGTGTGATCTTTTATGAGTAATATTCATAATAGTGTATCTTGCACTTTGGGGAATGGCAGTTGTTCAGTCACCATAAAAATTTAGTTTATATGTGTAGTTTATTGTCTATCGTCAATAAACACGTGCAGTATTATAACAGGACACATTACAAATATTTGAGACCCATTGTAGTGCATCCTTTTTTATTTTAGCAATACAAGTATAAAACACCGCCCACACTTGAAGCCAAGGCAAGAAGAAACACAGTGGTGACAGAGCAGTGGCTAAACTTTTATTGATAAAAATTACATATTTGACTGAGCAACTCCATACTCGGGGATGAACACCCTCAGTTAAAGTACTATATTCCATTCAACTGAAGGGGTCAACTGATTCTGATTGCTGAGGCCACAGTAAAAACAAATAATTTTAAACGTAACCCAGCCCTTGTAAAATCTACTTCACTGAAGTGCAGCTACATGAAAATTGTGGTTAAATACAACAGCGAAGCACTTTTTTGCCACATGCCACCTCTGGCTTTTAGCAACAAGTATATTTCCCAAATATAATTTAAACTTGCTTTAATTAACCACCACCCATTTCTGTCTTTCGTCTAGGCAAGAGGAAAGCAATCCACCCAAACCTGACCTTTTGTCACTATTTACAGAGATGCAGGCTGAAGATTTGCTGAACCGGGACCAGTGTGAGCGGCACATCCAGTTGCTTCTCAGTGAGGCAGCGTGGCCGGTGCATGTGACCTATTCTAAGTTTTTTTTATGGTTTGAATTTTGCACATTCTAAATAATCTGAAATTTACTGTTGATTGTAATAAACAATTTAGTGACATATGTGTTTGCATCATGATTTTCTACTTTGTCTGTTAAGACACCAATGGGAAAAGAGTCAACAGTACAAACCATTTATCTGTGACATAGAAAATAATGGCTCATTTTTAAGAAAAAGTAACCAAAAACTATTTTATTTACTGAAGACTGTATTGCTGGATGTGCCAGAGCAGAAGTTTAGTGATAGTACCAGTATATGGAGGAATTCTGGGCCATATTAGCATCTGTATTTCCTAATAATGGGTTAGGGCAGGGGTGTCGAATCATCTGCCATGGAGGGCCAAGACCCTGCAGGTTCTCTCTTCTACCTAGTCTCTTCAGCAGGCGTTCTTACTGATCAGCAGTCAGTGGAAGAAATTCAGTGGAATCTGCTGTTGAAGACGCTGGTTGGAGGTAAAGCCTCCAGGGTCTTTGGGTTCGGGTTTAATGGGATTTAACATTTAACATTTTAACTTTATGGCTCAAAATTCTGTTGACAGACTTGCACCAAACCAAAAGTTTCTCAAACTGCTGGACTGTTCTTAGACAGCTTTTCCTGTCATGCGGTGACCCTCGCGGGCCACCGTAAGACGCCAAAAGTCAACAGTGAGTTTTGCATTCGATGTTTTATTATAACAAGACAAGACGAGACACAAAGCTGTGAGCCGCTGCGGGCAAAACACACACTACAGAATGCAGGGGATTGTAGGGCTAACCCCAGCCACTACGGCCTAAACTATGACATGAACAAGACTATGCACAAACCTGACATGAACGAGGACCAGGAATGTTTGACGATACTCCAGCATCAACCAGCTGTCAGTGCCCGCTAATAAAGCCAGCAGCTAACGAGCGGTAATGCCAAACAGCTGATCGGCTCTGACAGCAGGAAGCCCCACCGAGCACTGTCACAATAAGAGCCCGGGGAGCCAGAATGTAATCCACTGCTGTCAAAGCCGGCAGAGATGATGCATGGCTCGAGCGTGGACGAGATCAGCACTCGGGTCATAACATTTCCAGTCTTATAGTATTTAATTTACGTCACTTGGTAGTAACCTTCACACAAAAAAGTGGAGACAGCTCTGCAAAAGTACAAAGGTTTATTGTCAAAATTCCTAGTGCAATACTAAATGATTACATGCATAGTACATTGTTGATGCAGAGAATATATATTTATACAGTACATGTGTATATTCAGTAAATTAGTGGGGCAGATTAAGCCAATTTTTCATAAGAATATTTCACTTGATGATACAAGCACCAAAATTGGCACAAATGAAGTTCAGGACCTACTTTTTAAGAAAAGTACGCTCTCCAGCTGAAAATCCAAGATGGCCACCATTTTTCAAGATGGCGACCGTGTCAATCTCCGATATTTTCTATTTGCGAAGTGGAAATCCAATATGCATTGTTTCTGAATGATCTGAACATTAAAGTAGAACTGAACTGAACGTCATTGAACGGCACTGGGTGATAGTACATACAATAATAAATCCCGGAATCTTGGAGAAAATCGCGATTTTGAATTTCCCGCCCTGAAAAATCAGACAAATCCGCCGATTAACTGGAAGTGCAGCCGGAGTTCCGCGTGACGTCACGAGTGTGACACAGTCCTCCATGTTTACCATTGCGAGCACGTCGACACTGGTTGTTTTTGGTGCATTTTGTCGTGATAGTCGACTACAAAACACTTCCAACACCTGGGAAGATCTGTTCAGTGGCCAAGGAAAGCTGTCATGGCGACGAAAGAAAAGAAAGGGGGAGGAAAAAGCGACCGGGAAGCGCTGTTTTTTCTAGATATAGATATTACAGTGATCCCTCACTTATCGCGTTTAATGGGGACCAGAACCGACCGCGAAAAGTGAAAAACCGCGAAGTAGCGTCACCCCCCCCCCCCAAGGGCGTCACAAGCACTATTTTGCACAAAAAGGCACAAGAGAACAGCAAAAAGTGCCACTAAGCAACACGAGCAGGGAGAGAAGCTGGGTAAAACGTCTCGGCCAATCAGCTTGTGAGATTCCCGAGCGGTGAAGAGGTGGGCAGAGAGGAGGGGAGCGGTGGTCAGAGAGGTGGATTTTGAGTTGTGCGGGCTCTCCGTGTTGATACCTGATGTTCTAATGTAGTCTAGAATTCTAATGTAGTTTAATTCTAGAATTCTAATGTAGTCTAGAATTCTAATGTAGTTTAATTCTAGAATTCTAATGTAGTCTAGAATATCAGGTATCAACTCCGGTTCCGGTTCCGCCGGACCGGCGGCGCCACACGAGTCGGCTGCCTGTTGCAACAGCCTTTTTTTTATCTTCCTTCTTCTTTCTACACCTTTCACCCTGTATATATATCACGGACGCACGGATCGCCCCGGGGGTCTCCCGGGTCGGCGGATGGAGCCACGGTTTGCAGCGGGAGACGTTACAGCGGGGAGGAGCTAGTGCTAGCTAGCACTTGGCCGCCGCCCGGTGCTAATGGGAAACTCGACATACCGGGAGCTGTAGCGAAAAGGACGCGGGTGCCGGGCTGGAGTTTAGGCGGCGTGAAAGAAATATAAGACAGAATAATAAAGAGCGATGGCAAGAACCAAGCAGACCGTCCGTAAAATCTACTGGAGGAAGAAGCACCCCAGGAGACAGCTAGCCACCAGGGCTGCTCGGAGAGGCGCTCTGGCAACCGGCAGAGTGAAGAGGCCTCGCCGTCACAGGCCCGTGGCTCTGAGAGAGATCCGTCGCTACCAGAAATCCACGGAGCTGCTCATCCGTAAGCTGCCCGTCCAGCGCCTGGTGAGGGAGATCGCTCAGGACTTCAAGACCAGTCCTGCTGTTTCCTGAGCTTCGCCGTCATGGCTCTGCAGGAGACCAGCGAGGCCCACCTGGTGGGTCTCTTCTTCGCTAAGGGGGTCACCATCATGCCCAAAGACTTCCAGCTGGCCCGCTGCATCCGCGGAGAGAGAGCTTAGACTTTCTGCTGCACATTCACCAGCCATAATGCTCTGCACTGTGTGTCTATATATATACATTTATAGTAAATGGACATATGTTTACTAGATGTTGTTTTTTCTTGCCTTCTGATTGTTGCTCTGAGTGTTGCTATCCCTATGCTGTTGCAATCCTGGAATTTCCCCATTGTGGGACTAATAAAGGCTTATCTTATCTTAACACGGAGAGCCCGCACAACTCAAAATCCACCTCTCTGACCACCGCTCCACTCCTCTCCGCCCACCTCTTCACCGCTCAGGAATCTCGCAAGCTGATTGGCCGAGACGTTTTACCTCGCAAGCTGATTGGCCGAGACGTTTTACCCAGCTTCTCTCCCTGAAGAGCGCCCATACCCAGCGAAGGAAGACCGCATTCACTGTTCTTTATCGCTCGTGTTGCTTAGTGGCACTTTTCGCTGTTCTCTTGTGCCTTTTTGTGCAAAATAGTGCTTGTGACGCCCTTGGGGGGGGGGTGTGACGCTACTTCGCGGTTTTTCACTTTTCGTGGTCGGTTCTGGTCCCCATTAAACGCGATAAGTAAGGGATCACTGTATTCCCCGGCGGCTGACCTCGCCTCTGCATCGCCGTCTGCCAGCTGCTGTCACAGGTGCATCAGGTCTCTGTCTCACGGGCTCGCCCTTGTGCACGCCTGCCACCTGCCACACTCCTGCATCCTCCTCTGTCTCGTCACCGATCCTGAATGCCTCTTCACTCTGAAAACTCTGGTTTTCTTGACTCCTGGAACTGCTGGAACGGCTATCATCTGCCATTGTTGTTTTGTTTAGGGATCACACTCGTGACGTCACGCAGCGTCGTCTGCACTACTTCCGGTTTGTTTGGCACTGCCAGCCAGAGGCAAAAGTTTATCGGCTTATAGCTTGGCCATCGCACGGCCTAAAAATTTCTTTTATGTGTTGAAAAATACAATAGGTAATAAGGAATTAATCTGCTATTCTACTTTTTGCACCAAAAGGTGGGTTCAGTTCTACTTTAAACTGCATGTATTTTAATACATTTATCTCATTTCTATGTTCTGAATTTAAATATGACCAACATATTTCAAAATGGCGGCTGCTAAATGGCTGTAAATTGCAGTTTTCTAGCTGAAAATCTGTCTCTGTAAGCTATGTGGCCAAAATCTAAAAGTCCATGGCTACTTATTTCATTGATGTGATAAAATGTTATTCAGTTTAGTTTATTGCTTTTATGAGAGTGATGTCAAAGCACAACCAGGATGTCAAAGCACAACCAATCCTTTCTTTCAGCCTCCAATGTCACAAAAACACGCCATATGCATGAAGTCACAGCATGCTGCCTCTACATGCTACAAAAGGAGGCATATGAGTATCACTGTGCAGAGGAGAATGACGCCCTGAATTTTGATGAATGGTGTGAGACACACAGGAAAGAAAGTCCACAGTTTCAATTCTGGGAGCTTGTCCTGTCAATGGAGTTGGTGGTGTTCTCGTTGGTCAGATCTTTCAGAGAGGCTAACTTCAACTTGTACTGTCAAGCACTGTCTGCTTTAATCCCATTCTTCTTTGCTAACAACAATGTGAACTATGCTCGATGGCTCCCCATCCACCTCAAAGACATGGTTTCTTTGGAGCAAAGTCAGAGTGTTCCACGAATTTCAGCTGGGAAAGTTTGTGGTCCACAAGACTCACAGGGAATTCTCCGGCATAGCCATTGACCAAGCTCATGAGCAGGCCAATGCTGTCATAAAAGGTGATGGTCGTGCCATTGGAGTTACTGAGGATCCATCTGCACTGAGGCAATGGATGGTTTCTGGACCAGAAGTTAGCCAGTTAGTTAACCAGTATGAGTTGGCTTCACAGGTTAAAGCTGCAAATGAAGATATCAAGCATCATGAGCAGAACAGCCAGTCTCAGAAGTCCTTCACTGACAAGGTCAAGAAGTTTTTTGGTGTGATGAAGGACCTGGGCAATCCTTTCCTGGAGGAATCCAAGGATCTGCTCACACTGGACACAAAGCTCATCGCACATCCCAGTGCTGCAGAGCTTGTTAGGACTCATTTTGAGAAAGATGAAGTTGCCTTCAAAGACTTTTTCAATGGTCTGGGTGATGAGGCTTCCTTCTACAAGCCAATCAAAAAGAACAAAACTGACTTCTTTCGGCAACAGGCAGCTGTAGATTCCAGCGACAAAAAGAAGGAGGTACTTAAAAGTGACTGCAATCTGTTCTCGCAGCTTTTCATATCATGTCAAGCTCGAGAGTGTGATCTACTGGAGTTCTTCAGGCACGAGAATCAGTCCTTTCCTGCAGCACTGAGTGACATGGGGAATCTCCATTCTGGAAAGAAGTCTGACCTTGCTGACCGTCTGGAAGATGCCATTTCTCTCCCTGACACTCAACCAGAATGTGATGCTATCATCATTGATGGTTCTACTCTTGTTCACTCACTGTCTCCAAAGACATCAAAGACCTTTGAGGAATATGCTGTACGTGATGTAGTACTAAAGATCCAGTTTTACTCATCAAAGTATGAACGCACAGACATAGTTTTTGATGTATACAAAACATCAAGCCTGAAAGCTGAAACAAGGTCAAAGCGAGGAAAGGGAACTCGGCGTAGAGTGACAGACAAAACCAAACTACCACCCATCTGGTTCAAGCCATCCTGAGAGTCAGTGACACAAGACTGAGCTCTATCACTACCTTGCAGACAAGATATATCATGTGTCCCCAACAATGTTGTAATTGTGACCAAGGTATGATCGGGCATTGTCAAACAAGACCTTCAACCTTGATGGCTTATGTCCTTGCAACCATGAAGAAGCTGACTCCGGGATATTCACACATGCTCTTCATGCAGCAAAGCAACAGACGAAGTCTGTCTTGATCAAAGCATGTGACACAGATATTCTGGTTATTGCAGTCAGTGTCTTTGCAACTCTTCAGGATGCAGGCTTGGAAATGGTGTGGGTAGAATTTGGTCAGGGTAGTCCATAAGATGGTTTCCTATTCACGATCTGGTAGATAAGCTTGGTCCAGAGAAAGCTAGTGGTATGTGCTTCTTTCATGCTTTTCACTGGTTGCGACGTGGTGTCTGCCTTTCGAGGTAGAGGCAAGACAAACTGCATGGCAAACATGGGGGTTTTTGTCCTGAAGTGAACCCAGTCTTCAAGAAGCTCAGTCAATACCCACCCTATCATAGAAGATGCTGACCTCAACATCCTTGAGAAATTTGTTGTCACCATGTACGACAAGCACAACAACACCATCAAGGTCGATGAGGCAAGACTGCACTTGTTTGCTCGGAAGCAGAGATCTTACGATTCTATTCCACCAACCAGTGCATCTCTCACTCAGCATGTTAGACGTTCTGTCTTCCAGGCAGCCTGTATATGGGGCCAGGCAACATCGTGCAAAATGCAACCTGAAAGCCCTGCCAACCCTGGGGCTGGCAGAAGAATGGTGAAGTCTGGGCAGCTGTCTGGTCAACCCTGCCCACCCATTGCTCAGTCTTGCCAAGCAGCTGACAAAATGTCGCTGCACGGGTGAATGTCGTGGACCATGTAAAATGCTACCGCCGCACCCCTGAAATGTACACAACTGTGTTTCTGCAAATGCAAGGAGTAAAACAGGTGACCAAGAGTCAATTCAAGCTAGCCAGTTCAGTCTATACTACATCTCTGTATTGAGTGGGTAGGAAACATAACATCACATATATCAGTAATCTTCACTCAGGTAGTGTTTCTTCATTATATTTTCAAAATATCATCATATAAGTTGATAATTATGATATTTGGAAGGCAAAATTGGATTTCTTGTCTCCAAAAACATATATTTGATATATAGATCATAAAAGTAGCATGATATCATCAGAATTTAAGCCAAATACAGCTGTAAACCCATATCAGAGGCGGCCCATCTTGAAAAATGGCCTCCATCTTGGATTTCAGCTGAGGAGCGTACTTTTCTTAAAAAGTAGGTCCCTGAACTTCATTTGTGCCAATTTTGGTGCTTGTATCACCAAGTGAAAGATTTCCTTTCACTAATCTGCCCCCACTAAATCCACGTATTTTCCATGTAACCTTGTGACTGTATTATTTTAATTGTTTTTAATCCTTAAATCAAAGTTTGTTTTGGCTCTAAAATGCATCATAATTGATTAAATATATCTTACTATACCTAACTCATTACTGTTTACCTGTTGAAATATATATTTTACGGATAATATCAAAATCAAATCAAATCAAACTTTATTGTCATATTGCTGTACATACAACTGTAGTGCAGGCAAGATGAAATTGCGTTTCTCTCGGCATCCATATAAATAGAAGCAGCATGATATAAGACACACTCACACATATCTTCACCCCCCCACCCCCACCCCCCATCCATTCACACATCCCTGAGACATACTTGGGAAAAACTAACTAACTATAATATACAAATAATATACATAATGTCCGTAGGTGCAGTAGTGTGTATGAGAGATTCCGGGTCAACTGTTCAGCATCCTGACAGCTTGTGGAAGGAAGCTGTTGATCAGTCTGGTGGTTCTGCCTCTGATGCTCCGGAATCGTTTACCAGATGGCAGAAGTTCAAAGTGTTTATGCAGAGGGTGAGAACGGTCCTTGACAATGTTCAGTGCCCTACTCCTACAACGGTTCTGGAAAAAGTTCTTGGACAGAGGGGAGGGAGACTCCAATTACCCTCTCAGCTCCCTTGACTATCCTCTGCAGGGCATTTTTGTCTGACATACTGCAGCTGGAGTACCATGTAGCAATGCAGTACGTCAGAACACTCTCCACCACACCTCTGTAGAAGGTCCTGAGGATGCAGGTGGGGAGAGAGGCCTGTTTGAGTTTCCTCAAGAAGTGCAGTCTCTGCTGAGCCCGCTTCCTGATCCCCAAAGAATTCTTGCTCCAGGTCAGGTCCTGCGAGATCTGCACTCCGAGGAACTTGATGTTCTCTACTCTCTCCACTAAATGGCCGCCGATGCTGAGGGGGACGTGTTCAGGCTGTGACCGCCGGAAGTCGATAATCATCTCCTTCGTTTATATAACCCCATAACTGCAATATGGCACCTAGCGATCAAGTTTTGGCAGCTGATCACTTTTTGCCATGACTCTACCGGCTGGAGCAGGTACATCCCATGATATCTCAACAGTCTCTCCATGATTTTCACACAGATCAGAGCAATTTGTTGCACCAGAAGCTAAACGCTTCTTCACACATTCTGAGGTTCTGTAACCAGTGTTGAACGGCCAGACCGATGGTTTGAAGCGATAATTTTGCCACAAGAGAACCATCTGAAACACACACAGCATACATATTTTAGTACCTAACAGTGATAACTTGCCGATATTACAATGTAGTATGGCGGACTTAAAGCAAAGTACCATTCGCTATCATTCAGCTTACCTTCATATGTGATCTAGTTTGTATCCTCGTGTCTTCTGCTTTATACTGCTCTATATGGCTTCCTAAACGGTCCAGTACTTTTCCAGAGTGTGTCGTCTCACCGCCTATAGCCTTCTCTGGCTCTCCTTTTTTACCTTTGATCTGGCAAAAACGCCAGAGACGGAGCAGTTGCCTCGTATTCCGCCACCTTGTGTTTTGCCTGAGTCGCTTGTTTTACGTCACGGGAGGGTTGCGCCGCCCTTGTAAAAAAATCCCACCCACCTCGAGTAGTACTCTGGTGTAATGGAAACAAAAGCGTACTGAACTGAATAAAGCCATATCGTGGTGTTCTGGCCTGTATAGGTACAGTCATGTTTCACCCTTCGGGCAGGAATGTACAACCCACACCCTGGACCGTTAATTAGTGCAGTTTATTAAACAAAAGGGCAAACACAAAGTTCATCAGAGTTCCAAGTAAACATCCAAACAAGAGAGAGATAACTTACAAGATACTCACCAGAACTCGGCTTGCTCTGGTGGAGATGAGGGTAGACAATTCAAGACAATCCAAAGTGGCAACAAAGTGAAATGAAAAAAAAAAGAGCTCTTAAATATGATTCAAAACCCCATCACATAATAATTAACCGGTGTGAGTGCCCAAGCAGGCAATAATACCAAATCAGGATCAGCTGGGCGAGAGGGAGGCAAATCATAATCTGACAGCTGACAGGATATGCCCACACAAGGCTTCACGCCTCCTGACAGCTGTCAATAGGAAAAAGGACAATATAGAGAAATAAAGGATAAACCCACATACCACAGAATAATAATAAGTAAGTACAAAAAAATAAAAATAAAACACTAAACAAAGTGGCAAACAGAACCTTAATAAGTAAACCCAAAAGGCAAAATAGCACATAATAGTAAATAAACAGGAAGGAAGCCATGAAACAGAGTCTGGTGAAAATCTCCAGCACTCGGTTCATGACAGAGCCCCCCTCTCAAGGGGTGGAACCCAGACATCCCAGGGTAACATCAAAAGAAAAAGAAAGAACCAACCCTCCCCAGCAGGAACCACAAAAATCTACCCAGGGTGGGTGGTGGGGGGAACAGGCCAGGAGGGAACAGAACAAACCCTGCTCAGGACCCACACCAGAAAGGAAAAACCACTGAATTAGGCCCCCCGGGCCAAGGAGCTAGAAGGTTCAGGGGGGCAACCAAAGTCCCAGGCCTGGTGCATGGCAACGTGGAACAAGCCAGGTGGCCTGCCGAAGTCCCAGGCCAACTGAACAGCCAGATGGTACGAGTCGGGTGGCCTGCCAGAGAATAAGGACCACCCGACCCGGCAGTTCAGCCTTTCAGGTGGCCGGCCCAAGTTCTTAAGCCACCTAAACAGAAGAGGTGGCCCAGTAGGTGGCTTCCTCACTGGGATACCCAATAATGGTGAGGAGAGCCAAGGAGGGGGAACCATGACGTCATCAGGCAGAGAAGGAAGGGGGACCACGATGCTCTTGATGGTCTTGGAATGGTGAACTGTAGCACCCACGGTGGCTCCGGGCTGGAGCATTGTAGCACCCGCGGAGGCTCCAGGCTGGAGCATTGTAGCACCCGTGGTGGCTTCGGGCTGGAGCATTGCAGCACCTGCGGTGGCTCCGGGCTGGAGCACTGCAGCACCCTCGGTGGACCTGGGCTGGAGCACTGCAGCACCCTCGGTGGACCCAGGCTGGAGCACTGCAGCACCCTCGATGGACCCAGGGTGGACCAATGCTGCACCCTTGGTGGACCCGGGCTGGGCCAATGCTGCATCCTCGGTGGACCCGGGGTAGCACCCATGGCAGGCTGATGCTGGAGTTGGAGGCACCCATGTCGGCTAATACTGGGGCGCAGCACCCACGAGAGTCCCTGGACAGGATGTAGCACCCACGGAGACTCAGACCAAGGAGGAACCCACATGACGGCCTCGGGCAGAAGGGAAGCTGCACCCATGGAGGACCTGGCCTGGGTCAGAGCTGCACCTACGATGACCTCCAGCAGCGAGCCTGGACCCACGGAGACCTCTGGCAGTGCTGGAACGTCTCCGGTGACCCTGGGAGAAAGCTCAGACACACACAGAGAAGGGGATTCAGGGTCACCGGCAGCAGCGGAGCCCGGTGAGGTGAGCTCAGGTGCAGCGGGTGGCTGCACCCAGCCCTCCCCACCAAGAGCCAGGCAAGATTGCTGTAGCACAGGCATAAGAAAAACAAAGGAGAACACTTGCCTGAGCTTGAGCTCCACCGCTGTCCAGGACTCTGTTGATCCAGACAATGGTGTCTCGGGCCCAGTCCTCTGGAGGTCCAGCTCCGACTCGAACTTTGCCGCAGTAGCCTCTGCAGCACTCAGGGTGGTGGATGCAGTCCTGGTCTCCTCCAGCGAGGTAACCCACGCAGGTGGTTCACTAGGCGTGGATTCTGGAGGTGATTTCTTAGTTTGTGCTGGATCCTGAGAAGCTGAAGCCAGGGGTCGCTCTCTCGTCGGCGCAGGCTTCGGGTCAGTTTCAGTGCTTTCCCTCTGTCCATCATGTGGCTGCAGGACTGGGACCAGGTCCTCCAGAGCCTCAGGCTCCTCCGTCATCCGGCGGCTCAGTTCCGGGACTGGTGGACATTCAGGGGTATAGGAGGAGATACAGAGAGGGCAGGTGAGGAATTAATAGTTGCAGCAGGTAGTGAAGGCTCAGGAGACTGCGTGAGCTGAACCTCACCACCGGGAATCAGGCAAGGTATATCATTAAAAAATGAAGGGGAATAAAATGGTACTTGCCTGAATTTCCGGGGCACAATGTTCTCTGCTGCAACAGGGGTTGGCTTGACCCTCTCCATGATTTCCATTGAAGAGGGCACCCCAGGGGAACCTTGTGTTGCCGCCCCTGCAACCCCAGCCATGGGCAGAGCTGAAGAGGAGACAACTGTCCTCTCACCAGCGGAGAAAGACGGTGAGGCGAAGCGGAGAGCAGCAGCTGTGGGAAAAGGAGAAGCTGGCGAATCAGCTGAAGAGAAAACACTTGAATGACGCACTGCTGCGGGATTCTTCTGTCTCGACAGGGGAAGAGTGACTGGCTGAGAGGAGTGAGTAACCCTAAGGTGGTCCAAAGCTGGGTTTTGGCACCATGGAGTGGACAGAACCGGTGGAGCAGGAACTTGTACCCTGGAGGCGAAGCAGGGCATCTTGAGCGGAGCGCGCTTCTGCGTGGATGTCATGTTCACTGAAGGCGGCGAGGAGAAGACTGAAGGCAGAGGTGGTAGCAGAGGAAGGGAGAGAGCGATCACCCGGGGATGGAAGCGCACGCTGGGTCTAGCCTCCACCAAGTTGGCAACTCCACCCCAACACAGCATCTTGTCTTCCTGGGAGGAACAGCTCCACACATTGGCTGCATGTCCTCAATCATAGCCACAACCTCCCACTCATCCCGACTCCACTTTTTCCTCCTTCTGACTGCTTCACCCGCTAGAGACATGACTGCGCCTCGAAACAGGTGAGTGGAACGGTAAAAAGAGGGAAAAATACCCTAATAACAGCAGCTGGGTCTCGACTGGTCGCCACTTTCTGTTATGTTTCACCCTTCGGGCAGGAATGTAAAGACCACGCACTGGACTGTTAATTAGTGCAGTTTATTAAACAAAAGGGCAAACACAAAGTTCATCAATGAGTTCCAACTAAACATCCAAAAGAGAGAGAGATAACTTACAAGATACTCACCAGAGCTCGGCTTGCTCTGGTGGAAATGAGGGTAGACAACTCAAGACAATCCAAAGTAGCGACAAAGTGAAATGAAAAAAAGAACTCTTAAATATGATTCAAAACCCCATCACATAATAATTAACCGGTGTGAGTGCCCGAGCAGGCAATATTACCAAATTAGGATCAGCAGGGCGAGAGGGAGGCAAATCATAATCTGACAGCTGACAGGATATGCCCACACAAGGCTTCATGCTTCCTGACAGCTGTCAATAGGAAAAAGGACAATATAGAGAAATAAAGGATAAACCCACATACCACAGAATAATAATAATAAATAAGTACAAAAAATAAAAATAAAACACTAAACAAAGTGGCAAACAGAACCTTGATAAGTAAACCCAAAAGGCAAAATAGCACTTAACAGTAAATAAACAGGAAGGAAGCCATGAAACTGAGTCTGGTGAAAATCTCCAGCACTCAGTTCATGAAAGGTACTAGTGGAAAAGGGGCTATAGAGTCCGTGTACCTGGCCGAGGTGGCCCAGGCCCTGGGTTGGCTGGTTGGGGATTTGAAAGGTCCCAGGTGGAAGCCTCCGCTCGATGCCACCCTCTTTTAGTTTAACGGAGATGCCGGTGGTGGAATCCTGGGTGCTGGAGCTGGGCAGTTGTGGACCACATGGCCAGGAACTCCACACCGGTAGCAGCTATCAGCATCCCTTCTCCTGGGGCAGCGGTGTGGCGATGCAACCGGGAGTGCCTGGTGAGCTGCGTCATGCTCCTCACCTTCGTCATAGTCAGTCTGGTTCACCCAATGCCCATGGTGATGGTGAAGTCCCTCAGGGCATAACACATGTTCAACCCTCTCTGCTTCTTTCAAGGCCACTGCCAAGGTGGTGGGAGCCAGGAGGCGCAGGTGCTCATGGAGGCGTTCAGGCTGAAGTCCTTGGATGAAAGCCTGGGCAGCGAGCTTCTCCTGGACCTCCTTAGTGAGCCCATGGTGTTCTTGGCGGGTGCACGTATGCAGATCAGCCGCATATGCCCCGAGGCTTTTTCCAGCCCGTCTCCGCTGCTTAGTGAGTTGGTCTCTGGTGTCATCAGCATAGACCTGGTGACCAAAACACTGCTGGATGGCTGCCTTTAATGACGCCCAGTCTTGGAGTTCAGATGGCTGCAGATCTGTGAGTACTTGCTGAGCTTGACCTTCGAGGGAGAGGGTGACATTGAATGCAGTCTCTTCGGGGGACCAAGCATTAAGCTGTGCTGCCAGATGGACCTGCGTCAGGTACGTGTCTGCTGGCTCTTCTCCACTGTAGCGAGGCAGCTTCACTATAGGTTTCCGTGGGTTCTCGTAGAGCTGAGCAGGTCTCGCTCTTGCCACGTCACTGTCTGCATTCAGCAGGCCAGTAGCCAGTGCTGGGGAGGGGTCTCGGTGCCGAGGCCCCACCAGCCACTCCATGTGCCCCATCAGCTGTTCTGGCTGCTGTTCTGTGTGCCACTCATGTAACTCAGGACAGATCGCGTTTCTTCCATCTGGTAGGTCGCTCTTGTTCCGTCGCTGGCATTCACCATGGAACCCTGCTGCAGTGATCTGATCTATGGCAGCTTCCATGCTGGCAATGAGACTGTTAATCTCTTGCTGATTTGCCGTTCTTTTGTATCCCCCTTCTGACACCAATGTAATGAGCAGTGGGTTTTCAGGCAATCAAGAGGCATGAATTTCTCAATCAGCCTTTATTTTGAACATTCGTAAACACACCACAGTGGCTGAGGTCATGACTTCGACCCACACTCTTAGTAATGGTTTTTCCACAATATTTCCCACAATCTTCCAGTTCCAGCCTCAATAAAACACTTCCCCTCTATTCAGCCAATGACATCCCAGAGGGTGGCCAGGACGCCACAGTATAAACAGATTACTTCTCAAAATATTCATGAGGCAAGACCTTGATATATGATGATTCAACAGAAGACATAGAGAAGATAGTTAATTAGGGCTGATATTTTGGGCTGTTCAGTGCAGGCCAGGGGCTCATCCTGTACTCCACACAGGTAGAGGCACTATTCTCCAAGAGGCACTTTTTTTCAACTGATCTGTTAGATTATTTAAAGGTAAAACTGCATTATAGGCCATAATATGCGCGATTTGTGATAATATGTTACCGAAGCACATGGTCCTGAGCTACGTCAGAGTGAAAACTGGGTGTGTACGATAATTTTCTTCAAAATACAATAATTTTAAGCTGCTGGTACGATACTTCAACATTTCCATCTGACAACACTGCGTACTCGCCTTAAGGAGTCATCCTTCCTGTCAGCCGAAGGTTGCATCCTGACACTTCTGAAGTATCCAAGAAACAATGAGGAACACGTTTGAATGTCTTCTCCAAGTCCACAAAACACACATAGACTGTTGTCTGTGCTGCTTAAAATGTGTTTTGAAGGCTTTCTAATAGTGGTGTTGAACGATTAAAATTTTTAATCGCGACTAATCTTTTGGAATGTTGAATTTATCGCGATTAATAACGTGTTAATCACATGTTTTTCCATTCAGACACAGTGTACTTTAAGTTGGTAATTTTTCAAGTTTCTCGTGCTGTTATAAACATGGGAATAGACAAATATGCTTGTTTTCTTCACCTGCAGGTTTATTAAAGTTCTCATCATATCCAAAATGATAAAAACTATCAAGAATATTCTCCAGAAAATTCTCAAAAGTACTACTGCATGTGCAAACCACAGAATGCCATGGCTCAGTAATGTCACTGAACAACAACCAACCAGCAGCCACAAAAGGAGCTTGCTCTTTCTCCGATAGCAAACATCCACCACTCTTAAGCAGCTCAACACAAAACAATGGACCTCGTGTGTCACAGCAGACACAATTTCCCTTTTAGCAGAAAAATTGTAAAAACATAAACAACTATCTCACCCGTGATGTCACCCACCATGCTGCAAAAACAGGGCATGGGAGTGAGTGGACGTAACGAACACTGCTTGAGAATTTTAGACTGCTACTCACCTGCCAATAGTTGGACCCAAAGCTGTGAGGATGAAACAGGCAGAATGTCTGTCCCTTGTCAGCTGCTGACAGCAAGCTATAACCGTAGCGCGTAGCTGTTTATACTGCTAGCCGGCTTTCAAACCGACATCCAGGCGAAGTTGTAGAAGAGGCTGTGACAATTATCCAGGTGAGAGCTCCAACAGAAAACACTGTAAACTTAAATGTGACAGCGTTTTGGGGATTTCCATGGCTATGATCCAGCTTGGTTGACTTCACAATGTCTGTATGCTGCGGCCAGTGTCTAAGACTGCACAGCAGCTTCCGGTACGGAGGGCAGCTAGGCCAAAAAAGTACTGTTCACGCTTTCCGCTGTTCACTGCCGTTAACCACAATCACAAAATTTGTCGCCGTTAACGGGGGTAGAGTGTTAACGTGCGATTAACGCAATCCCACCGATACCACTACTTTCTAATAATCTTGTTTCAATAAAAACCAGAATTTCTAAATGTTGAATTCAGTACCTTTTAGAAACAAACCCTGGGGACTAGTGATTAAGGATGAGTACCATTAAGAGCAGGCTGCTTGTTTGCAATGATCGCTGGTTCAAGTCCTAGGTAGGGATGCTTCCTGCGTGTCTCTCCCCTGCTCTTCACCCATTTCCCCCTCTCTCATCCCTTCCAAGGCAAAAAATAAATCTTAAAGAAAAAAAAACAGCAGCTGTGCCTGCAGCAGAGTGAAGAGCACAAAACATTTTGTGAGATGACACAAGCCTCTGATTCAGATCACGAGACGACAGCAGAAGTTAAACCCACGCCATGTATGAGAGATTTGCCAGTCTGGTGAGTAATTAAAATGTCCATGACAACAGAAGTAAAAACAGGAGGTGGGTGGATCATCTGGGACACAGCATGATAATTGTTGAAGTTCTCTGGGATTTTGTTGGCATGATTGTGACTCTGCTGCAACAAGTTAAGGATGTTGGGCTCATGTGTCTGACACCCAGAATCAGATAATAAAACCTGAGTATCCATGCAGGTGTACAGATGGGACTCTTTCAGCCTTTATTTCACCTGAACAGTCGTGAAAATCCTTAACCACGTACAGCTTCCCTTTCATAAAGGCACTTGACTTGCTGTTGACATGAGTTGAGTCATCAGGTGGCCTCTGACAACGAGGCTGCAGGGAGCCGAATACAAAAGGAGACACAAAGAAACACAGAGATGTGACTCACTGCTGCTGTGAGAGTCTAAAGGCAATTTTTACAGATCAACTGGCAACCAGCATCAAGCTAACCCCTCCTGGTATTTGACGTGGACGTTATGTTCAGCCCTTATAAGTGAAGCCAGTCGGGAAGTAGCATAAATTTGGAATCTAATCAATGACCAGCAAGTGGCAGCAAAAATAATGTGGTCCTATCCTGGACATTTGTGCAATATCACCAAGATTAGGAGCATCCTAAACCTCTCTTCATTGGCATCAAAGAGAATCTTGAATTAAAGTCTTCTCACAAAGTTCTAAATGGTTGGAGCCCTTATTGAAAATATCCTGTCATACCATATCATTTTAATAGTGCACTGAGCTCCCAAAACACAAGATTACATCAAATGTTCTAAATTTCTAAAAGTACAATACGAAGCAGAGTTTTCAGTTATCAGACTCCTCTCCTATGGACCCAGCTGCCAGATGGAGTTCCGGAAAGAGACTTGATCTCTGTTTTTAAGAATAGGGTTAAAACTTTCCTTTTTGACTGTTGTGCATTCTCCTGGCATTAATAAATGTCCCATGTTGATCTGGTTAATAAATACAGTGCAGAGTCAAAGATGCCTTTTCTGGGTATTTATTATTACATCTTGGCCAAGAAGGGAAAATGTCATGTCCTGCACGCAGGTGAGTACCACAAGAAGATTCAGTCTCAGAACAGAGCAGAGAGTTTTAATACAATAGATCAAACAGATAAGCATTGTTTTGAGAAAAGTTCAGTTTAATGAGCTTCTTCTGTCCACCCCAACCTGCTCTGCCCTCCCTGACCTGCACAGCCTGCATATCATTGGTCAGCGCAATTCCTGGTGGGTGGGCTGTTCTAGTCTGTTCTAAACTTTCACCTACAACCCCAATTCCAGTGAAGTTGGGATGCTCAATCAACGAACATCGGCCGGGATCATGGGTCCCAAGAAAGCTCAGCAGACTGAAGAGGTGGACGACATTAAAAGAGCGCTGGACTTCTTGGTGGAAGAGATTTCTGCTGTTAAGCTGCAGCAAAGAAACATCCTGGACCTGATCGAGGAGGTGAAAGCGCTGCGGATCCAGACCGCCGAGAAGGACAAGAGGCTGACGTATCTGGAGAGCAGAGTGTCGGAACTGGAGCAGAACACCCGGGTTGAACGAACGTGATCATCACGGGGCTCCACATGTAAACCACGATCGTATGCGCGAGTGGTGGCCGCGGATAGCGGGAGGAAGGCTCGACGCGGCTGGAAGAGGAATCACGGAGCAACAAGTGGCGGCCTTCATGCAGTCCAAAGGAATCCAGCTGGACTGTAATACCATTGAGACCTGCCACCCTCTGCCCAGGAAAAACAGCGACAAACCGGCTGTGATCATGAGGTTTGTCAACAGAAAACACAAGACTGCGCTGCTGAAACAAGGTAGGAAACTGAAAGGAACGGACATTTACATAAACGAGCACCTCACAAAAGAAAACGCAGAAATAGCCAGAAAAGCAAGATAACCTGAGAAAGCCAGAAAAAAGATTCAAAACACCTGGACATCAAACTGTAAAATATACATCAAATTAAAACGGATACCTGAAGAAGCCAAGGTCATTAACATCCGTAATATTATGGAACTGGACAAATATCAATGAATGTTATGAACAGGAGGTCACAGCAACAACAGACAATTGTAGACACTGAAGGATTTACTCATCTGCTACAAGACATTTAAGATAAGATATAGATTAGATAAGCCTTTATTAGTCCCACCAAACGGGAAATTCCAGGATTGCACAGCACAGGGATAGCAACACCAGAGCAACAATCAGAAGGCAAGAAAAAAAACAAGCAAGCAAGAGCAGCTAATATACAATATGTACATATTACTATAAAATATATATATAGCACACACACAGACACCCAGTGTCAGAGCATTGTAGCTGTAGGATAAATGATATGAATATATGAACACAGTGCAGAGCATTGTAGCTAGATGGAATAAATATGTAAATATATAAACACCCACAGTACGGAGCATTGCAGCTAGGTGGAATAAATATGCAAGTATATAAACACATTTAACATCATGAAACAAAAGATAAACAAACAGGAACAACAGGAACTGAAAGTTTTTGAATATACAGATCACAACCCACAGGACGTAGAATATGACATAGACCCTGATAATAATTTATTTAGCTCCATCAATAATGACTGTAGTTACTACACGGCTGAACAGTTTAACACAATGGTCACATCTGATTTCAATATTCTATGATCCACTTCAACCAGCAGCAAGTCTCACTATCCAACTTTAATAACATTAAAGATTATTTACATCAGTTTAAAGAGCCATTCAATATGTGGCAATATCAGAGCGTAGCTCAGTGAAGAGAAAAGGAGTGGGATTTTACCATGGATGGCTATGAATTAAATATATAATAGAGAAAGTAAAAAGGAGGAGGAGTTTGCAATTTATGTTGACAAGAGGTTGAAATACAAGGGTTGTTGAAAATCTGTCAGTAACTGTGGATGATTTCTATGAATGTATTACAATATAAATCTGTCTGGACAATGTGAAGAACTATAGATAGTGAGCTGTGTAAGTATATAGAACACCTGGATCAAACATTGACTTATTTAAGGACTGGATGGAAAAAATGTATGCAAAACTAACTCATAAAGTTATGTTCATCTGTGGGGGATTTCAATATAGATTCTGATGATATTCAAAAACAACATAGTTTGCACAGAAGAATTTATCAACACAATGAGCAGTATGGCTTACATCCAACAATTACCCGGACCTAGCAGAATCACGTCACACATGGCCCACACTAATAGATAACATATTTCACAAACATTATGGAAAATAATATCAGGAGTGGGCTTTTATTGAATGATATCAGTGGACCACCTGCCAATTTTTGTTGTCTATCGATGTGATTATAGGAAGAAAAAGTTATACCAAAAATATTAAATATAAAAGAATAAGAACCGAAGAATCTATGTATCTACTGACAAAGGAATTATTAATACAAGATTGGAAGATAGTTTATGATGAAAATGATATAAATAAAGCATGTGATAAATTTTTACAAATATTTCAATCATTGTACAATAAAAACTGTCCTATAAAACAATACAGTGACAGACAACAAAAGAAAACTATTCCTTGGGTCACCAAGGGGTTAATAAATGCATGTAAAAAGAAGAATACATTATATAAACAATTCATTAAGTGCAGAACAGTGGAGGCTGAGATCAGATATAAAAGATATAACACATAAGCTTGCTAATATAATGAGGACCAGTAAGAAAGAATATTACAAACAGAATATTAGAGGATAATAAAAAATAACTTAAGAGGAATATGGCAGTACTAAATGGGATTATTAGGTAATCGACCTAAGAATGCTATTATCCAGAATATTTTATTGAAAATGGCAATTTGATAATAAATATGGAGGATAGTGGTCAGTGGTTTCAATAATTTTTTGTAAACGTTGGTCCTGAATTAGCAAATATCAATAGTGACAACAGAAACAAACAACAGTGGTTCTGTAAATGAAATCAAAGATAGAAATCCAAACACAATCTTTTTGGGTTGCAGTTACTGAAAAAGGAAATTATCGAGACTGTGAGTAAATTTTAGAAGAAAAAATCAACGGACTGGAATGAAATTGACATGACAATAGTGAAAAAGTAACTGAAGGAATTGTTAAGCCACCTCACCCACATCTGTAACCTGTCATTTCAAACTGGTAAATTTCCAAACAAAATGAAAATAGCAAAAGTAATACCTCTATACAAAACAGGAGACAGTCATTGTTTCACAATTACAGGCAGTCTCTTTACTCTCACAATTCTCCAAAATACTTGAAAAATCTTCACTAAGAGAACTGGATGATTTCATTGAAAAAACACAACCTCCTTAAAGGACAGCCAGTATGGTTTTAGAGCATATAAATCTACATCTTTGGCACTGCATCGAAACCCCCTTGTAGAAGAAATTACTAGTTGTATAGATAAAAAAAAGTTGCTGTAGGAGTATTTATAGATTTAAAGAAAGCTTTTGACACCATTGACCACAGAATACTACTAAGGAAACTGGAAGGTATGGGATAAGAGGGGTCGGACTGAGTTGGGTGGAAAGTTATTTAAGTAACAGACAACAATTTGTACAAATTGGTGAGCACAAATCACCCTTCATGGACATCACTTGTGGTGTGCCCCAGGGGTCAGTTTTGGGACCCAAACTCTTTATTTTGTATATAAATGACATATGCCAAGTATCAAAAATTCTGAAATTTATTTTGTTTGCGGATGACACAAATATCCTTTGCCACTGGTGAGAATTTGCAGCAGGTTTTAGAGGTGGTCACAACTGAAATGAAAAAGTTAACGCAGTGGTTCAACAAAAAATAAATTATCTCTAAATCTAAAAAACCCAAAGATTATGTTGTTTGGGAAATTATAACATTAATCATGAAATAATGGTAAACACTAGATGATACCAGAGTAGAAACAGTAAAGGAGCATCCCCAAAACGGCTCAATTGTTCACAAGCAAACATGAGGTGAGGTTCTATCATATTGACTCTGGTTACAGGGTTACTGTAAACCAATTACTGTGAAATAAACCGATAATGGCAATAATCAGTTTTGTTGTATTTACATGCATTGATAAACAGATTATTGGAGAGTAAACCACTTGAGTTAATGACCTAGGTTACATGGCCTTTATCAGATTATTCTGTTACATAACATACTTGAATAATCAGATAACTACCAGAAATCAATTTATAACTGGTTTATTTGTGTGCATGTAAACATCGTCTTTGTGATCACGCTGCATGGGCAAAATTCCAAAAGTTTAAGAATGATGTTTTTTAATGTACAATTGCCAAGGAATTTAGGGATTTCATCATTCTACAGTCCATATATCATCAAACGATTCAGAGAATCTGGAGAAATTTTCTTCAAGTAAGCAGCAAGGCCCAAAACCTTCATGAACGCCCATGACCTTTATCCCGTACGTGGCATTTGCTTTAAAAACTGACATTATTCTGTACAGGATTTATATCACGTAGGCTCAGGAATACTTACGGAAACCCATTGTCAGTTAAACATAGTTCATCGCTACATCTACAAACTGCAAGTTAAAACTCTACCATGCAACGCAAAAAGCCATATGTAACAAACATCTGTCATGACTGATAAGATTATTCAGCCCATGTGCAAGGTGCAGCAACAAAGAGACAATCAAGCAGTATACACGTTTGAATGTTTTGTTAATAGCAAAACTCGCACTGCTACAGAACAGTCCACTTGCCAGAGGAATGGGCCTGTGGAGAGAAAATGAGAGCTGTGAGCAGAGGAATAGAGTAGGGACAAATGGGCGAGCCAATTATCAACTTACACGTGGGCTCCGAGGGAGAGTCGGCAGAAATCCAGAGGGAAATAGACGAACCAGCAGGACAAGAGACTGCTGGTGGAGTCTGACACCGGGGTGGAGGTTGCCGTCGTGGAAGAAGTTGTGGCAGGAGCAGCACGCGCAGCCCCTCAGAGACACATCATGCACGATGGCAGCAACCTGCACCATAGGAGAAAAAGCACACGGATTAATAACTTCTTAACCGATGTGTGTATGATAACTTACTGTCTGTTTATGGCAGTATACCCAGATGAGCCAGCATTGAGTCACGGAAACTGCCTCCTTAAAATACGCTGGCTGATAAGAGGCACAGGTGTCCTCTCCCTCAGGTGCGCTGATGAGCAGCGGAGAGATGAACGGGAAGGAGGGGGCACGCTCTCGCTGCCCATGACAGGGCCCCCCCTTCTAGGAGTGCCTCCTGGCGGTCCATAAGGTTTATCGGGATGGGCTTGATGGTAGGACTGGAGCATCTCTTTATCCAAGTTTCGGGCCAAAGGAACCCAGGACTGACCGAGAGGGGCTTGATGTGTGAGACGTGAAAGGTCGGGTTCACTCGGAGGGTAGGTGGGAGTCTCAGCCAAACCGAGGTGTCGTTGATAATTCTGGAGATCGGAAAGGGCCCAATAAAGTGTGGAGACAGCTTCTTAGACGTAGTCTTCAATGGCACCTGACTGGCTGCTAACCAGACCTGCTGTCCCACTGCGTACTTGGGCGTGGGCATCCGATGTTTATCTGCTGCAGCCCGGTTGCGATCCACAGAGCGAGTAAGAGCGGTGCACGTGGACCTCCAGATGCACCTGCAGCGGCGAGCATGAGCCCCCACAGAAGGAACCGCGACCTCCTTCTCGGTCATGGGCAGTAGTGGAGGTGTGTACCCCAATGATGCTTCAAAAGGGGTAAGCCCCATTGACGTGGAAACAGCCGTGTTCATAGAATACTCCACCCAGGTCAGATGTGAACTCCACGATGAGGGGTGCTCAGCTGCCATGCTCTGCAAGGTGGCCTCCAAGGACTGATTGGCATGTTCTGCCTGCCCGTTGCTCTGGGGGTGGTTCCCAGAGAAGAGGCTCACTGTAGTTCCTAAGGTGTGGCAGAAGGCCTTCCAGACCTGTGATGTAAACTGCGGCCCCCGGTCAGACATAATGTCCACTGGGATGCCATGGAGTCGCATAACATGATCTGTCGGCAGGACGGCCGTCTCCAAGGCCGAAGGGAGTTTGGGAAGCGCCACCAAGTGGACAGCCTTGGAGAAACAGTCCATGATGGTCAGAATCACGGTTTTGCTGTGGGAGGGGGCAAGTCCAGTGACAAAGTGTACGGCGATGTGGGACCATTTGCCGACCAGGGAGAGGAAGGGGATGGAGGAGTCCAGATGGGGGGGAGGAATCAGACTTGCTCCGGACACAGGTCTGACAGGCCCGTATGTACTCCCGCACATTCCGCCGCAGTGTGGGTCACCAGAATTCCCGCTGAACCAGATCAATAGTGCGGGTGATTCCAGGATGACAGGCAAAACGGCTGGTGTGACCCCACTGGATGATGTCACTGCGGAGGGCAGTGGGGACGTACAGGCGAACTGGGGGGCACCCAGCTGGCACAGGCTCCCGAGACTGGGCCTGACGGACCCTCTGCTCGATACCCCACGTAAGGGCACCAAGGACGCATGAGGAGGGAAGAATGGATTGGGGGAGGGAAGGGGGCGCTACCTCCTTGGAATCAAACTGGCGCGATAGCACGTCCGGTTTAGTATTCCGAGAACCAGGCTGGTAGGTGATGGTAAAATTAAACCGCTGGAAAAATAAAGCCCAGCGAGCCTGCCTGGCATTAAGTTGGTGGGCTGACCGCAAGTACTCAAGGTTCTTGTGATCGATCCACATGACAATGGTGTGAATAACCCCCTCTAATCAGTGTCTCCATTCCTCCAATGCCAACTTAATGGCGAGCAGCGCTTTGTCCCCTATGTCGTAATTCCTCTCGGCCGGTGTAAGCCAACAAGAGAAATATGCGCACGGATGGAGCTTCTGATCAGAGGATGTGCGCTGTGAGAGGACAGCGCCCACCCCCGAATCAGAAGCATCCACCTCAAGAAAGAACTGGAGCTGCGTGTCGACCTGGGCCAAGATTGGTGTGTCAGTGAACAGGTCCTTTAATTTAGAAAAGGCTTGCTCCGCTGCCTCGGTCCACCAAAAGGGGACCGTAACGGAGGTCAGCTGTGTTAAGGGCAGTGCTACCCCACTATAGTTCCTGATAAACCTGCGATAAAAGTTCACAAACCCGAGGAAGCGTTGAAACTCCCTACGGGAGTGGGGTGTCAGCCAATCAAGCACTGCGAGGACGTCGTTAATTAACCTTTGGAAGACAGCGGGGGTGTTGGTGAGCCCAAACGGCATCACCAAATACTCGAACTGCCCCAAGTGTGTGTTAAACGCTGTCTTCCACTTGTCTCCCTCACAAATGCGATGGTACACGTTGCGTATGTCTAATTTGGTAAATACCCGTGTAAATACCCGTGAGCGCTGAAAGAGCTCAAACGCGGAATTCATCAAGGGCAGGGGATATTTGTCCTTAACTGTTATAGTGTTGCGCTCACGGTAATCGATACACGGGCGCAGCGAGCCATCCTTCTTGCCGACAAAGAAGAATCCGGTCCCAAGAGAAGCCGAAGATGGCCGAATAAGGCCATCACGTTTGAATGCTTTATTAAATAGCAAAACTCGCACTGCTACAGAACAGTCACTTGCCAGAGGAATGGGCCTGTGGAGAGAAAATGAGAGCTGTGAGCAGAGGAATGGAAATAGGGAAAATGGGCGAGCCAAATTACCACTTACATAGGTTCCGAGGGAGCGTCGGCATAACACAAGAGGGAAGAGGGCTGCACGGTGGCGCAGTGGTTTAGCACTGTGGCAGCACAGTTTTACCCTCGGCCGGGGGATCGCGGGGATCATGAGATTGTGGGTTCGATCCCAGCCCCCGACCAACAGTGAGCTGTGTGGAGTTTGCATGTTCTCCCCGTGTTGCGCGGGTTTACTCCGGGATTTCTCCGGTTTCGTCCCGCACACCAAAAAAACCCCAAAAACATGTAGGTTTAGGGCGCTCGCGCACGCAGCGACCAGCAGCCGGTGGCTTGTCACCAGACTGCAAACCAAGTCTACCTACGGGTACAAATAAGTAACAAAAAAAAAAAAAAAAAAAATAGACGATCCAGTAGGGCAAGAGACTGCTGGTGGAATCTGACCAGGCGGAGGTTGCCGTTGTGGGAGAAGTTGTGGCAGGAGAGTGCGCGCAGCCCTCAGAGACACACCTGCATGATGGCAGCAACCTGCACCATGGAGAAAAAGCACACGGATTAATAACTTCTTAACCGATGTGTGTATGATGACTAACTATCTGTTTATGGCAGTATACCCAGGCGAGCCAGCGTTGAATCCTTAAATACGCTGGCTGATAAGAGGGCGCAGGTGTGTCCTCTCCCTCAGGTGCGCTGATGAGCAGCGGAGAGATGAACAGGAAGGAGGGGGCGCGCTCTCGCCGCCCATGACAACATCTAGAGATGCCACTGGTTGCTCTGGGCCCATGCTCACCTGAGATGGACTGACGCAAGTGGAAAAGTGTGCTGTGGTCCAGTCCATATTTTAAATAGTTTTTGGAAATCATGGACATTCTGTCTTCCAGGCTAAAGGGGAAAATGACCAACCAGATTGTTATCAACATTAAGTTCAAAAGTGTAGTATTCGATGGTCTTGGAATGGTGAACTGTAGCACCCACAGTGGCTCCGGTATATGCTGATCTGTAGTATATGTATTGACATTTCCATAATGTTGGTGTCCAAAAACACACGATGGTCACAATCTGGCTAAGTCCCTGGCCCTCAAGGTTTCATATCATGAACTTACTCATACTTCCCACACTACCTTTAGGCTGCCCCGGACTATAAAGATCCTGCAACTGTTTCCCTATCTTTCCTATAGTGAACCACAGTAATCAATCAATCAATCAATCAATCAATCAATCAATCAATCAATCAAATGTTCTGTAAATAAGTAAACAAGTCTATTCTAATGTACATCCTACCCTAATGTGCATTCTTATTAAAGCACATTATTCCCTTTACAAGGAAATAAATGTCTCATAGATGTCTAAAATGGCCATTGCTGCAGCAAGTTTATATATTATCATCTTGCTATTGCTGTTTTTTTTAGAATTGTGGTAGATAACTACATAACAAATGCATTGTGCCACTGGTGTGTATATCTTTTACATACTATAAATGGGATTTTGCGGTATGTATGCATGCATGTATGTATGTATGTACAGTACATATGTATGTGGCAACTTTGTCCCCCTGCTAACTCAGAGGCCACTTGACCGTGACCTCTCATCTCTTGTATGGTGATGCCACAGTACCTGAAAAGTCTACCTGACATGCTTTCACTGACCATTTCACCAAAAATTGATAATTTTACCATCAAAAACACAATAATCTACAGATTTTGCAATAAACTTCCACTGTACCATGTCTCCCCCCTGGAGGCACTTCTCTGCAACTGCCCCCACAGACTTCCAAATCATTATTTACAATTTTAAATGAACAATCCCATTCCCCAAACTGCAAGATACACGCTTATTAATCTTTTGCATGGTGATACCACAGTACCTGACATGGTTTCACTGACAGCTTGACCATAAAAGAGGTCAAAGGTGACCCTTTTTTACACGGAAGTACTGGATACCGCTGGTGCTGGGACAACAAAACAATATTTACATTTAACTATATTCACATTTATTTCTTTAATCCGCTTATATAACCCATATTGAGGTGTTCTACGCTGGTGATTGAGCGCACCCTGGCCGTTTGTGTCCGCTCTGACTGGAAGCTGGATGTGTTCATGCGTTACCAAAATGGCTTTCTGCTCTGTCCAGTAACTTCTGCTCAACTCGTGTCAAGAGTGGAGAACAACTTCTAATGCAATCGGCATGTACACCCACTGCTATCATGTAAGTTAGGACGAGTCATACAAATGTTCTGCATCTGCTAACTTCTTCAATATTCTTTTCAATTCAGACTGTTTATCCCACTTGCTTTGTAAGTGCAGGAAATATTAACAGCATACTGACAAAAAGTGTGAATTATTGTGGATTAAAAATGTTTGTAAAAACACCCAGGAAAATTAATTTTTTTGAACATCCATCCATCACCAAAACCTTAAAATGGACCAAAAAAGAAAAAAAAAAAGCCTTCTCTTCCCTGACCACTTCACCGAAAATTGATAATTTTACACACAAAAACACAATAATCTGCAGATTTTGCCATAAACATCCACTGTACCATGTCACCCCCTGGAGGCTCTTCTCTGCTACTTTACCCAAAGACTTCCAATTAATCATTTAGAATGGTAGATCACTATCAACAACCTCATTCCTCAAACTGCAAGATACACTCTTATTAATCTTTTGCTTGGTGATGCCACAGTATCTGACCTGGTTTCACTGACCGCTTGACCATAAAACAGGTCAAAGGTGACCTTTTTTAACCGACCTTTACCAGTGGAGGTGTACGCTGGGGGAGAATCAAGCACACCTGACACAGTTGACAGACTTTAGGATCCGCGGGTCTCTCTCCACATTACAAGCAGTGTGGACTGACGGGGAGCTGAATATGTTTGTGCATTACCAAACCAGCTTTCTGCTGTGTCCTGTTACTTCTGTTCAAATCATGTCAAGAGCAGACAACAACTTCTAATGCAATCTGTATGTACACCCCCTACCGTCATGTAATTTAGCAGTGTATATAATTATTAGCATTAGGACGAGTCATACAAATGTTCTGTGTTTGCTAACTTCCTCAATATTCTTTACAATTCTGACTGTTTATCCCACCTGCTTTGTAAGTGCAGGAAATATTAACAACAAATTGATAGAAGTGTGAATTATAGTGGATTAAAAATGTTTGTAAAAACACTGAGGAAAAATTATTTTTTTGAATATCCATCCATCACCAAAACCTTAAAATGGACCAAAAAAAGAAAAAAAAAAACCTAACAAAAACATTAAAAATAAAACTGGCTCATTGTCCACATCTGCAGAAAAAAATAAACCATTACATAGAACAAAAATTTAATCAGCATCCCTGTGAGCATTGCAAATTTACATGAAAAAGTAACAGATTTATGAGGAAAAAATTGGTAAGTTTGACAAAGTTTTTTTTCTTTTTTCCACAATATTTTTTATTGAACCTTTTTTTTACAAACATGACACAAACAGTCAAACACTAACACTAAAGTAATTTAAAAATTAAAAAAAAACACTAACAACAACAAAAAAAACAAAGAAAAAAAAAGAAAAAAATGTACTAAAAACAACAACAACAACAACCATTAACAAAAGCTAGTCAACAACAATGCTCCTCTGTTTAGTCTAGGTAATCTATTACATAAGTATACATAATATACATTCACCAGTTTGGAATTTGCAAGGTCCACACATATCATTCACCTTCTTCTTCAGAAGTTATGTTTAATTTCTTTACATAATCAATGAAATGTCTCCATATATTCTCAAACACATTTTCCTTTGATTTCAGTATATATGTTATTCTTTCTAGTGGAAGGTTTGTTAACGTCTGTCTTATCCACTGAGTCACATCTGGTCTATGAGTCTTTTTCCACAGTAGTGCAATACATTTTTTAGCATTAAGCAAACCGAGGTCTATGAATGCTCTTTCACTCTTATTAAAGTTATGTTTTTCTGGATACAGACCCAACAAAAACAGTTTAGGGTTCAATGTGAATTGTTTTGAAATTATTTTTTCAATTGTTACCCTCACCTCTTCCCAAAACATTCTGATTTTTCTACATTCCCATAAACAGTGAAATAGGGTTCCTTTACTTTCCATACATTTTGTGCATGTATCTGGTATGTTTTTGTTATATCTATTTAACTCCACTGGTGTAACATACATCCGCATTAACCATTTAAAATGTATCAGTTTAAGACGTACATTTATTGATTTGGTTTGAGCTTCTGCACAAGCCATTTCCCATTGTTCCTCTGAAATTTCAATTTGCAGATCTTCTTTCCAATAATTCAGTCTTTTCTGTGAGTTTTCACTTGAGAATAGTGTCAATGAGTTATAAAACTCTGAAATAATACCCTTTCTCTTACTATCTTTTGTCAAAATTTTTTCCAAGGATGAATAAGTAGGTCGGGTGAGAGCATTATTTTGATTTGATCGAATAAAATTTCTAAGCTGAAGATATTTAAAAAAATGTGTTCTATTAAGATTGAATTTAATCCTCAGTTTTTCAAAAGATATTTTGTTATCTGAACGTGACAAATATAAGTCTTGAATCTTTTGAATCCCTTTTAAATTCCATACTTTAAATACAGCATCCGCTCTCCCTGGTGTAAAATATTGATTACCCCATATTGGGCTAAATTGTGACAGTAAGTGTGGTTCTTTTAAATATTTTTTGGTTTCACACCATATTTTGATCATGTGCTTTACAATTGGATTTTTAACTTGTTTCTGTAATTTTTTAGCCGAGTCTGAGTATATGAATAAGGGAAGAGGTAAAGGTAAATTGTATGATTCCATTTCAGTCCAGTGAGGGAGATCATTTGATGAAAAATAATATGTCATAGACCTCAGTTGTGCTGACCAGTAATACAACATAAAATTTGGACATTTCAGACCTCCAAGATCAAATGGTAAATATAGTAAGGACAAACGTAATCTAGCCTTCCTATTGTTCCATATAAATTCCACTAACTTTTTTTAATTCTTGAGAATAGATCTGAAGGTGGTGGTAAAGGAATGTTTTGAAATAAATAAAGTATTTTTGGTAAGATATTACTTTTAAGTATATTAATTCTCCCCATCATCGACATTGGTAGTGACATCCATCTCTGAAGTAACTCATTAATATCTGTCATTAAGGCTTCATAGTTGGCACTGGTGACTGATTCTAGCTTAGGCAAAATTTGAATTCCTAAATATTTAAACTGATTTACAACACTGAATTGATTTACCTCAGGAGCTGGGTGATTTCTCTGGGTCTCATTTAGAATTAATATTGAAGATTTTGTTTTGTTTATTTTATATCCTGATATTTCCCCAAAGTTCTTTATTAAATTTAACAAGGTCGGAATTGATTTTTTAAAATTCGACATAAACAAAATTATGTCATCGGCATACAGGGAGATTTTATGGTCTGTTGGTCCTACTTTAATTCCATATATTTGTGGATGTAAACGTACTGCCATCGCTAAAGGTTCAATTGCCATAGTAAACAGTAAAGGAGAAAGTGGACAGCCTTGTCGACATCCTCTATTGATTTTTATTGATTTTGAGATATTGCTATTTGTTAGGATTTCTGCTGTAGCATTATTGTATATTATCTGGACCCATTTTATGAAATTATTTCCAAGTCCAAACCTTTGTAGGACTTCAAAAAGATAGGGCCATTCGACCCTATCAAAGGCCTTTTCGGCGTCCAATGATAGGAGAGCTGTATCCGGTGCTTCTTTATTAGAATAAATAATATTAAATAGTCTTCTTACATTATGGAAGCCTTGTCTTCCCATTATAAAGCCATTCTGATCTCGGTTAATAATATTTGGTAATATTTCTTGTAGTCGTTTTGCTAAAATTTTACAGATTACAGTATTTTAAGATCAGCATTTAATAGGCTTATTGGTCTCATGTTTTCACATTTATTAGGGGGTTTACCTGGTTTTGGCAACAGTATAATTAAGGCATTATTCATGTATGGTGGTAAATTACCATTTTGAAATGCTTCTAAAACCATTTCCAAAAGCGGTTTTATTAATTTATCCTTAAATTTTTTATAGAGGTTGACTGGAAGACCATCTGGTCCTGCTCTTTTTCCTGATTTCATATTATCAATGGCTAGCCCAACTTCTTCTTGACTAATTTTAGACTCCAGTATCTCCCTGTTTTTATTTGGAATACACGGTATAGATAATCCACCCAAAAACCCATTTAGTTTTGTTAAGTCAGTTTCATTTTTTGTATCATATAGTTTTTCATAATAATCTCTAAAGGCCCTATTAATTTCTAAAGGATCTGTCATGATGGCCGCTAGGCCGTCATCAGCATTATCAACATCAGCTGCGCTCACTTCAGCAGGTGGCAATCAGCGGGCTTTAAAAGCCCAACACGCGGACTCCTCAGCACGGAGTCGTCTATGTCTTCTCGCTCACACTGGAGGAGCATCAGGTGCATGTACGGCGGGTCCTGCAGCGTCTCCTGGAGAATCAGTTGTTCGTCAAGGCGGAGAAATGTGAATTCCACACGGATCGCACCTCTTTCCTGGGGTTTATCATCGCCCGTAACCAGGTGCTCCCCGATCCGGACAAGGTCAAGGCGGTGGTGGACTGGCCCATGCCCACATCTAGGAAACAGCTACAGGGGTTTTTGGGGTTCGCCAATTTTTATCGGCGTTTCGTGCCAAATTTTGGGAACATCGCCAGACCCCTGACTGCACTCACATCCCCGAAGGTCCCTTTCCATTGGAGTGAGGAGGCTGCCGCGGCATTTGGGAGGCTGAAGGGAGAGTTTGCTTCGGCCCGTGTGTTGACCCAGGTGGACCCGGAGCTTCAATGCTTGGTGGAGGTGGACGCATCAGATTCGGGGGTGGGGGCGATACTCTCTCAGCGCTCCCCGACGGACGGGAACATCCGCCCCTGCGCTTATTTCTCTCATCGCCTGACACCTGCTGAGAGGAACTACAGCATCGGCGACAGGGAGCTACTGGCTGTCAAACTCGTGCTGGAGGAGTGGAGACACTGGCTGGAGGGGGCTGCCCAGCCGTTTGTCGTCTGGACTGATCACCGCAATCTTGAATACCTTAGGACTGCCAAGCGGTTGAATGCACGTCAGGCCCGCTGGTCACTCTTCTTCGGTCACTTTAATTTCACAATCACCTACCGGCCAGGAAGCAAGAATGGTAAGCCTGACGCCCTTTCCAGGCAGTTTGACGTACCCTCCTCTGACGAACAGGAGGAGACTATCCTGCCGTCTGCTTGTGTGGTGGGTGCGTTGACCTGGGGCATCTGCGATAAGGTCAGAAGAGCACAGGAGGTGGAGCCCGATCCGGGTGGGGGGCCCCCGGGTCGTCTATTTGTTCCTCGACCTGTTAGGGGCCAAGTGATAGAGTGGGGTCACGCGTCCAAACTGGCGTGCCATCCGGGTGTGAGTCGGACCATTGACCTCCTCCAGAGAACCTTTTGGTGGCCAGGACTGCGGAAGGACGTTAACAACTATGTCCGGGCCTGCGTTCAGTGCGCCACTGGGAAGACGTCATCATCGGCCCCGGTGGGCTTTCTACACCCTTTGCCCGTCCTTTCCCGCCCCTGGTCCCATGTAGCTATAGACTTCGTGACCGGTCTGCCCCCCTCCAGCCACTTCACGACTATTTTGACCATCGTGGACCGCTTTTCTAAAGCTGCTCATTTTGTGCCCCTCCGGGGGTTGCCATCAGCGCGGGAGACGGCGGACCTTCTTGTCCTTCATGTGGTTTGTCCTCACGGGATCCCCGCTGACATTGTCTTTGATCGAGGGCCACAATTTGTCTCGCAAGTTTGGAAGGCGTTCTGTACGGCATTAGGGGCCACGGCCAGTCTCTCCTCTGGATACCACCCGCAGAGTAATGGCCAGTGCGAGCGAGCCAATCAGGAGCTGGAGGCTGCGCTGCGCTGCGTCATCTCCTCCTGCTCTTCTTCTTGGAGCATGTATCTCCCGTGGATCGAGTACGCTCATAACACCACGGTGTCCTCGTCCACGGGGATGTCCCCCTTCAAGGCATCATTGGGGTACGATCCACCCTTGTTCCCTGAGGAGGAGGGAGAGGTGGCGGTCCCGTCTGTTCAGGCTCACACCAGACGCTGTCGGCGGGTTTGGTCCATTGCCCGCAGAGCCCTTCTGAGAACCACGGAACGGAACATTGAGGTGGCCAACTGTCACAGGAGGCCCGCCCCGGATTACAAGGTGAGTGACAAGGTATGGTTGTCCACGAAAAACATCAGTGTGCCTGCCGAGAAGCGTAAGCTGACCAAGCGCTTCATCGGTCCTTTTGTCATTGCCTGCTTTGTCAACCCTGTATCTGTGCGTCTCGTTCTCCCCCCCCCCACATGCGCATCTGCCCCACTTTCCACGTCTCCCAGGTCAAGCCCTACGTCGCCGACCCGCTGTGCCCGCCCCCCGCGGCTCCTGTTCCCCCGAGGATGATCGATGGCCATCCGGCCTGGGGGGTGACAGCAATTCTGGACGTCCGCAGGAGGGGTCGGCGCCTTCAGTATTTGGTGGACTGGGAGGGGTTTGGCCCTGAGCATCGCTCCTGGATACGCCCTGCGTTGATCCTCGATAAGCATTTGATCCGCGATTTCCATCGGGCGCATCCAAGTAGGATTGGGCAGGTGCCTGGAGGCACCTCTAGAGGGGGGAGTACTGTCATGATGGCCGCTAGGCCGTCATCAGCATTATCAACATCAGCTGCGCTCACTTCAGCAGGTGGCAATCAGCGGGCTTTAAAAGCCCAACGCGCGGACTCCTCAGCACGGAGTCGTCTATCACTCTTGCCAAGCAACGCGCCAAGATCTCGACCACTCGTCAAGAAACCAACGCTTTGCCAAGCCAAGTCACGTAAGCTATCTCAGCATTCATCCTCTGCTAGTTCTATCCCCTGTGCACAGGTGGACCTCCCTGGTGGCGGACTATCCTCTTCAGCTAACGAGGCACCGTCTCCCGCTCCTCGGAGCTCCTCCTCACCCCCGCAGCACCGGACACCTCGAGCACTACGTCACACGGACACCAAAAGCCAGCCAGCCTCTCATTGTGGCACCTGCAAGTTTGCCAGGTTACCACAAGACGGGCTCAGCTCCAGTGGCCAGACGAGCATACACACATCCACTCACACTCCGCACTCACAAATCCACAATAAAAGATAATTGTCTGTAATCACTCATGTCAGCGTCTGTCTCTTGGGTCGTAAATCATGTCAGGATCTACAGTATAACTACCTGTCCGTTACTTATAATACTGGTAATTGGTGTTTTAAATTCTAATTGTTTAATCTGCCATGCCAATAGTTTTCCTGATTTTTCACCTTGTTCATAAAAAGTTTGCTTCAATCTTAGAAGACTCGAGGCAGCTCTATTCACTGATTTTTTTTGTCATATTCAGCTCTCAGAATCAGTAATTTGTTCTCTAACTGTGGGTTACTTCCTGCATACACCTTTTCTTGAAGAATTTTTATTTTACGTTCCAATTGGACTCTCTCCTCTCGAGTCTTCTTAGATTTTGAACCTGTATAACTAATAATATGCCCCCTAATAAAAGCTTTGAAAGCCTCCCACTTTATACATGCCGTTGTTTGTGTAGTATTAATATCAAAGAACTCATCTATCTGTTTTTCTATGTACTTAACAAATTCCTCATCCTGAAGCCATTTATGCTGAAAATGCCACCTACCAAGATCCTTTGTCAATTTCTTATCTACATATATTAGACAACAGGGTGCATGATCAGAGATCACAATGTTATCATAGAAACAGTTTTGAATCTTGGACCTTAATTCTGTAGAGATCAAAAAGTAGTCTATACGTGAGAATGTCTTATAGGTATTAGAATAACAAGAATAGGCTTTGACTTGTGGTTTCATTTCTCTCCATATATCTAGCAATCTCAATTCTTTCATAAAATGATTAATAGTCATCCTACATCCATTGTGCGTCCAGTCCAGTCCTGTTGATCTGTCTATACTGGGATTCAATGTACAATTAAAATCCCCTGCTATTATATGTTGCCCTGTAAGTGATGATAAAGTAAGGAATAAATTAACAAAGAAGTTTTGATCATCAATAGTGGGGCTGTATAAGTTCACCAGATTTATATTTTCTAATAACAAAGATCCTTGGATGATTAGATATCTTCCAAATTTGTCTCCAATTACATTTTTCACTTGAAATAGGACTGTTTTGTGTATGAGAATCATAACTCCCCTTCCTCTCTCTTTTGATCACTTTTTTTTTTTTTTTTTTTTTCACCCCACTTATATCACGGACACACAGATCGTCCCAAATGTCTCCTGAGCCGGTGGACGGAGCCACTGTTTATAGCAGGATACAATACAACAGGGAAGAGCTGCTAGCATTTAACCGCCACCCGGTCCCACTGGAAAAACTCGACATACCGAGAGAATTGAGGCGAAAGCGTCGCGGCTGCCGGGCTGGAGTAAGGCGGAGGACAAAAAATATAAGGTACAGACCCTCCCTTCCATCTGTTGTCATAGGAAATGTACGGTCGATACTGGGAAAGTTAGATGAGCTAGCGGCTATCTCCCGTTATGATAGCACTTACCGGGAGTGCTCTCTCCTTTTGTTTACTGAGACGTGGCTAACTGAACTAGCAGCAGATGCTAACATTGAGCTGGAGGGTTTTCACATGATACGAGCTGACCGAACACCAGAGAGTGGCAAAGCAAGGGGCGGTGGAGTGATAATGTATGTTAACAACAACTGGTGCAGACCGGGACATATCACTGTTAAACAACGACACTGCAGCAAAGACATTGAGTTGCTAGCTGTTAGCATGAGGCCTACATATCTCCCGAGAGAACACTCACACGTGATCTGCATTGTTGTTTATGCAAATCCGACGGCGAACGCTGGGACAGCGCGTGACGTCATCCATTCAGTAACCAGCAGGCTGCAGACAGAACACCCAGATGCTCTTCTCCTCATCTCAGGCGATTTCAACCACGTTTCACTGTCTCCCATTCTGCCCACTTTCACCCAGTATGTCACATGCCACACTAGAGACAATAAAACACTGGATTTGTTCTACGCAAACAGTAAGGAGGCGTACACCTCATCACAACTCCCCCCACTTGGGAGATCGGATCACAACTTGGTTCATCTCCGGCCGGTGTACAAACCCCTAGTGCACAGACAACCTCCGGCCATGCACACTGTGGAGTTATGGTCTGAGGAGACAATGGACACTCTAAAGGACTGTTTTGAAGCCACTGCCTGGAAGCAGCTCTGCGATCCACATGGTGAGGACATCGATGGCCTCATTCACACCTTCACGGGCTACCTCAGCTTCTGTGTGGACAAATCCGTTCCCACCAAGACCATACGGCGTCACTCAAACAACAAACCCTGGATCAACCCTGAGATAAAAACACTTCTGAGAGAGAAGAAGAGGATCTTCAGGTCAGGGAACAGGGAGATGCTGAAGTCCGTACAGAGGGAGCTGAGGAGAAAGATCAGAGAAGGCAAGGACAGCTTCAGGAAGAAGATGGAGGACAAGCTGCAACAGAGCGACATCAGCGGGGTCTGGAGAAACCTCAAAACCATCTCGGGGCTCCAGAATACCTCCCCCCAGGCCACGGGGGGCAGGGAGTGGGCGAACAACCTGAATCTGGTTTTCAATAGATTTGACCAACCGCCCTCCCCCCTGTCTGCACAACAACCACTGCCGCCTCTAAGAAATCAAGTCCTGCTGCCCACTCCCCACTCCACCGACACCCCCCCCCACTCCCAACACACAGCCCCCCATCCTGACCCTGACCAAGACCCAGGTGAGGACGGAGCTGAGGAAGATCAAGGCGAGGAAGGCGTCGGGACCGGACGGCATCAGCGCAAAGCTCCTCAAGTCCTGTGCAGACCAGCTGTGTGGGATTGTGACGTATATCTTCAACATGAGCCTGAAACTGGGGAGGGTACCACAGCTGTGGAAAACATCTTGTGTGGTACCTGTACCAAAAACTTCCCACCCCAAAGACCTGAACAGCTACAGACCGGTGGCCTTGACGTCCCACTTGATGAAGACCCTGGAGAGACTGCTCCTTGCTCATCTCCGCCCCCTGGTGGAACCAGCGATGGATCCACTCCAGTTCGCCTACCAGCATGGCATTGGGGTGGAGGATGCGGTGATCTTCCTCCTTCACCGTTCTCTGTCCCACCTGGAGAAGCCCGGGAATATGGTGAGGATCATGTTCTTTGACTTCTCCAGTGCTTTCAACACCATCCAACCGATGATCCTGAAGGACAAGCTGCTGCACGCAGGGGTGGACCAGCACCTGTCATCATGGATCCTGGACTACCTCACGAACCGGCCTCAGTTTGTGAGAACCCGGGACTGTGTTTCCGACACGATCATCAGTAGCACGGGGGCCCCCCAGGGAACGGTGCTGGCTCCCTTTCTGTTCACTCTTTATACTGCGGACTTCTCACACAACACAACACATTGCCATCTACAGAAGTTCTCTGATGACTCTGCGATTGTTGGTCTCATCTCCAACGGAGATGAAGCTGAGTACAGAGGGCTTATCCAGGACTTTGTGGACTGGTGCCATCGGAACTGCCTCCAGATCAACGCGAGGAAAACTAAGGAGCTGGTGGTGGACTGCCGCAGGCATGGGCAGCCCCTCACAGCACCAGTAAATATACAGGGAACAGACATCGAGATGGTGACATCCTATAAGTACCTGGGTATTCATCTGAACAATAAACTAGACTGGTCACACAATACTGACGCACTCTACAAGAAGGGACAGCGCAGGCTGTTCCTGCTGAGGAGACTCAGGTCTTTTGGTGTACAAGGGGCGCTGCTGAAGTCATTCTATGACACGGTGGTGGCATCAGCCATCACTTTTGGAGTGGTCTGCTGGGGCAGTGGCATTACTGCAGCCGATAGGAAGAGACTGAACAAACTGATTAAGAAAGCTAGCTCTGTCCTGGGGCAGCGCCTTGATCCGATGGAGGAGATAGGAGAGAGAAGGACGGTGGCTAAACTGTCATCTCTGCTGGAGTCCGAGTTCCACCCTATGCAGGACATACTGGATGCACTGAGGAGCTCATTTAGCAGCAGACTACATCATCCCAGGTGCACAACCGAGAGGTTTCGTAGGTCCTTCCTACCAACGGCTGTCAGACTGTACAACCTAAGCAGGGCTGCTCGCAGAGATAGCAAAAAGACGTAACAAACTAATAGTTTTTTTTTTGAATGCAAAAGATGCAATAGACTTACACAGTGGTCCTCTCCGGCATACAACTAGGAACATACCGGTCGCTATGGAGGGTGAGAATATGTATGGGCACATAATCATACCATGTAGGATAACTAAATAGACGGTTATGCTGTTTCATCCCACCTAGCAAACAATGCTCTGGCACTGTGTGTGTTTATATATTTACATATTTATTCCATCTAGCTACAATGCTCCGCACTGTGTTTTTATATATCTACAGTATTATTCCATCTAGCTACATAGCTCCGCACTGTGTGTGTTATATACTTGCATATTTATTCCAGCCTAGCTGCAATGCTCCGTACTGTGGGTGTTTATATATTTACATATTACATCCATCTTAGCTACAATGCTCTGGCACTGTGTGTTCATATATTCATATATTTATTCCATCCATGCTTACAATGCTCTGCACTGTGTGTCTGTGTGTGTGGGTGTATATATATATTTTATAGTAATATGTACATATGTATATTAGCTGCTCTTGCTTGCTTGTTTTTTTCTTGCCTTCTGATTGTTGCTCTGAGTGTTGCTATCCCTGTGCTGTGCCATCCGGGAATTTCCCCCGTTGTGGACTAATAATGGCTTATCTTATCTTATCTTATCTTAAAAATGATGAGGTGAACACGTCACCTATGCCATCTTCTCCTAATTCCTTTTAGCATCCTCCTCTAGTAGATGCTTTTCTGTAAAAATACAATTTTTGAGTCTAATGTCTTTTATTTTATTCATAACTTGTTTAAGTTTATTTAGATTTTGTAGACCTCTGGCAAGTCCATGAAGTTAAATTAAGATTAACGGCTTTGATCTATGATCAATAAGGATTTTGAGATTACCTTGTAGATACGGAACATTCTCATACAGATAAGGCAAGAAACATGGATGAGGGAACATTCATCCTACGAACTAATCACAAAACAAATTCCCCTTCCCCACATTTGTGTAATCCCCCCAAAATCAAATAAATGTTGTCTCCCGTTATAGCTAGTGACTGTTCCATCAACCTGCGAGGATCAGTCAAGACCACACTCACTCTTTCTCCTCTCAATCACCCTGACTCTACTATTTTTATGACATTAACTCTCTTGCTGGAGTTTTTCAACATAAACTTCACAGTTTATAGCAACTTTGTGTACATGCAAAGCTTTTTTTTTTAAATACAGCCTGTACTTTGTAGACTTATTATATGTTTCAGATCAATCAGATGTCTGTACATACGCTTAAATGTTCTACCTTTGTCATGTTCATGCTTAGCTCCCACCAGTCTCCTTTTGGATCTGCTTAATGAGCTCCTGCGCCTCTTGAGGGGTCTTGAAGATGTGGGTTCCCCCCTCATATGTGACCAGCAGTCTTGCCGGATGAATCACTCTGTGACGAATCCCGAGGTTGCACAGCTCTTTGCGGGCGGGGTTGAACTGCCTTCTTAATTGTTGTATTCCTGCAGCCAAATCTGGGTAGAAGCGCACCTGTTGATCCTGGTATTTAATTTCTCCTTTAGCTCGCGCTGCATTGGTAACTGTCATCTTGTCCCTGTAGTTGAGGAACTTCATAATCAGCGTCCTCGGTGGTGTCTTATTATCTCTCAGTGGGCCGATTCGGTGGGCGCTCTCTAAAACGACCGATGACTGCAGGTCCGCATTGTTCAGTGCTTCTGGAATCCACTTTTCCAAAAAGGAACATGGATCCCGTCCCTCCGCTCCCTCTGGGAGGCCCACCAGCCTCAAATTATTCCGTTGCGAGCGGGATTCCAAGTCTAGGTCGTTATCTTCCAGACGTTTCCATTTTAATTCCATTGTTTGCAGCTTAATTTGCAGGCTGGTGACGTCATCTTCAGCGCTTGATATTCGGAGCTCCGCCTGCGATACTCGCTCCAAACAGTCGTTTATTTCCTTTCTCATTCCTTCTATCGCTGCTATAATCCCATCAAATTTAGACGAAAACTCTGTTCTCATGGAGGTGATGGCAGCGAGCACTACGCTTGTCCCCTCCCCAGCAGTTCCCGCAACGCCGCTGGCACCATCCTCCGCCATCGTCTCTGGAGTTTTCCCTGCCTCGCCTTGAGCGTGGAAGTCCGTTAGCTTGGATTGTTTTGACGAGTCGCCCTTTCCTCCACCTGATTTTCCAACTTTGGTCTTTACCATATCCACGCCAAAACGCTGGGATTGGTTTTTGTTCCAATTGAGAGAGTTTTAGTTAAATTTTTAGTTTAACAAGCAGAGCAGTGTGAAACATGTGTTCCTACATGGCTGCCATAACCGGAAGTCAAGTTTGACAAAGTTTTTAATTTACAAGAAAAAAAAGCTAATTGGAGAAAAAAAACCCCACAAGTTTATGAGAGAAGTTCCAACTCTGTAAGAAAAGTTGCTAATTTACAAGAAAAACTGAAATTTGAGGAAAAAATGTTGCACATTTATGACAGACACAAATGTAATTGGGAAAGTCAAATTTTTTGAGACAAAAGCAGCAAATTTAAAAGAAAGAAGTAGGAAATTTCAGGAAAGAAATTAATTTCACTAAAATGAAACAGTAGTAAAAATTAAAGGACATACAAGAGTGAAACACTATATCATGACTGAAGACTAAAGTGGTGCATTTAGTAAATGAGACAAATAAATGTAAATTATGTCTACATGCTATTATCATCGCGTGGTGCATTTTACTTTGTGCAATAAAAAACTAATGAAAAAATTCATACTTTTTTAATGCTTTATATACCCTTGACAATGTAGGAATGCTGGAGCAATAAATCTCCCTGAATGTTACACAAAAACAACGCATTACCAGCATTTGGAAACATCAGCTTTTAAAGTCTCGCTGACACATGACATTATGTAATGCCGACATTGTCACATGTAGGGTGCTGTCTGCAAAAGGGACCAATTGTATTCAAGGTTATCCCATTCAAAACGTTTCCACAATGTGTAGTTACATTTCTAGAGAGACACATCAGGTCAACATAAGCTATGTATTTGTTACAGCCCAGCTGAACGCTGGGATGAGAAGAGGTTGATCAGCAGGTCCTTCATATCACTGTTGTTGTATCATCAGCACTAAAGACTGCATGTCTTATTCACCGGGTATTGCTGCTGCTAGTATATACTTATATACAGTGGATATAAAAAGTGTCAGGCAAGCCCCTTCGGGGTGAGGAAGAGGACCCAATTGTAAGGCAGGTTTGGTGAACCATGATTCCTCTACAGAACTGAAAAACAGAAAATAAAGTCAATTTAGGAAGCCTGGGATCAGGCTGTCATGAAAAGCCTACTAGAACAGCTGAACTTTATTTGGGGTTAATCAGAGGCACTTTAAATGGTGGCAGGGGTGTGCTGACTCCCATTTACCATGACTTTGAATGTGATTGGTCAATTCTGAACACAGCCACATCCTCAGTTATAACAGGGTGTGCAATATTTAATGCAACCAGGTTATTGTGAGTTTTATTTTTATTTTCCCCTTACAAAGACTTCAGTTTGTTTTTCAATTGCGTTGTACAGGTTATAGATCACATTAATGGTGGAAAAAGTTTTGAAATGATTATCTTGGTCTCACTTATTTACATCACAAAACCTGGCATTTGAACAGTGGTGTGTAGACTTTTTATATCCACTGTATACACACACATGCGCGCGTGTGCGTGCACACACACACACACACACACACACACACACACACACACACAACACACACACACACACAAAGAGCAGGGAAAATAAGTATTGAACACATCAATATTTTTCCCCATTAAACATATTTCTGATGGAGTCACTGACCTTAGATTTCCACCAGATACCAGTAACAATCAAGTAATCCATGCATACAAAGAAATCAAGGCAACTGTGTCCACAAAACAAGTTGTATTTAATAAAGTGGAATAACACAGGGAATAAGTATTTGAACGTCATGAAGAAAAAAAGAGGTGCAAAAAGGCATCGAAAGCCAAGAAAGCAGCTGAAATCCATCAGAATTTAGGAAGCCACCCATCCTCCATCAGTGCAGATTAATTTCAGCTGGTTAAGTCCTGAATGATTGCCTTCAAAAAGGGTCTGTGAATATCAGATTGTCACACCACGAAAGGAACTCATGATGGGTAGAAACAAAGAGCTCTCTCTAGACCTTCACAACCTTATTGATGCAAACATAATAGAAGAACACAAAGAAAACAACAAGTAATGCACTCAACCAACATGGGCTCCATGCCAGCTCACCTCGCAAGACTCTATTGCTGAAGAAAAAGCATGTTGAAGCTTGTTTAAAGTTGCTGCACAACATTTGGCAAGCCAGTAAAATAGTGGAGAATATAGTCTGGTCAGATGAGACCAAAATTAAATTTTTAGATGCCACAACACACGTCATGTTGGAGGAGAAATGGCACTGCACATCAGTCAAAAACAGGAGGTGGGTAGCATCATGGTGTGGGGGTGTTTTTCAGAACCTGGTACAGGTGTCATGTATGCTGCGTAATTGCACAGCGCACAAATGAGTTATGCGAGCCCAAAATGCAGGTGAAGTAAACGTCTTTATTAACAAAGGAACACAACACAAAAATGTCCACAGAATAGCAGTCCAAAACGAGAAGAGAACAGATGACTGGCTACAAACCCCGTTCGCAAGCCCCACGCACTCCCAGGTGGAACTGGAGCAGAGAGAAAGGGGAAAATAATTATTAATAGCAAGCCCCCATCAGAACTATGGGGCAAATTACTTACAACAGGTCAGAGTGCTACAGGCTCTGGAAACAACGACACCATGAATAGTGAAGGAGGAGAAACCAACCGTGAGTGAGCCTGGTGCGTCTAATGTCGACTAGAGTAGACTTGTAGCCTTTGTAGACTTGAATACTGACTACGCCGCCCACCCCGAGTGCTCCCACTGCCACACATAAATACCCGTGGACTAATGAGAGACAAGGTGGGGAGCAGTGTGCGATGGGAGTCTGTGTGCATGGTTGCATGTCAGCGAATATGAGTGTGTGTGGGTGTGTGTGTGTGTGTGTGTGAATGCATGCATGTGTGTGGTGAGCACATGCATGTGAAACAGGAAGTGGACAAATGATAAATGACAGACAGCCGGGTGGAAGCTGGCAGAGGGGAGGAGGCGTGGCGTAGACTGATAGGAAGCCCCAGCCCAAAGGCTCAATTAACCTGCCAGCTGAAAATTAAGACAATACAAGAGAACTACAGCCACAAATCATGGAACGGGGTTGAGACATCAACCCGTCCATGACAACAGAAGACTTCATATAATAGAAGGAAATGATGAATGTACAAATGTACAGAGACATCCTTGATAAGAACCTGTTGCCATTTGCCAAGATGCTGAAGATTAAACCAAGGGTGGACATTTCAGCAAGACAAGAAATCCCAAACACACAGCCAAGGAAACTCTCAGTTGGCTCCAGGAATGAATATAAAGCTGATAGAATGGCCCAGTCTGTCACCTGACCTGAATCCAATAGAAAATCTATGTAGACAACCTGAAGATCACATTCATAGAAGACCATCCACAGAACCTTCAAGATTTGAAGACAGTTTGTGGGGAAGATGGGCTAAAATCACTCCTGAGCAATGCCTGTGCCTAGTGTCTCCATACAGAAGGCATCTGCAAGCTGTTTATTACCAACAGAGCTTTCTACTAAATATTAAATGAATTTCACCAAGCATATTCAATCCTTATTCCCTGTGTCATTTCACTTTAGTAAATATAACTTGTTTCGTGAACATAGTGACAAACAAAATAACAAAAGATCCTTAATCCAGTTTTAACAACCAATAACATACAGTTACTTATCTGAACTGGATGAGATAAACAGATGAAGAAACAGCTTAAAGAGCTGTTATTGCATTGAATACTGCCACAAATCTGAACACAAAGTTTGAACACTAAATACTAAATACTCTTTTTCAATTGCACTGAATCAAAGATATTCTGTAATTCTCAAATAATTTGAATTCACCAGTAAGACTCACTATAGCCAGTATTTCCATCCATCCATCTTCTTCCGCTTAATCCTTTTCGGGGTCGCGGGGGAGCTGGAGCCTATCCCAGCATCTTTTGGCGAGAGGCAGGGTACACCCTGGGACAGCTCGCCAGTCCATCGCAGGGCCAACACAGAGAGACAGACAACCATTCACTCTCACAGTCATACCTAAGGACAATTTATGAATCCCCAGTTTGATGCAATTAACCTAACTTGCATGTTTTTGGTATGTGGGAGGAAACCAGAGAAATCCCGGAGTAAACCCACGCAGACACGGGGAGAACATGCAAACTCCACATAGATCACTGTTGGTTGGGGGGCTGTGATCGAACCCAGGATCCCCCGGCCAAGGGTGAGTTGCTGTGCTGCCTGCAGTGCTAACCACTCCGCCACCCACGCTGCCCATAGCCAGTATTTGCAAAACTAAAAGGTATTCTCATAAAAAAAAAATTACAGAGCCTTTTCTCAAACTAATTGTAAAACCTAACATATACTGTATACAACATAATGAAGTAATGCATCTCCTCATCTTGTGAACTGCTCAAAGCTGCAGTGGGAGGTGAGCAATCTTTGTAAAAATCAGTAATTATATCCTTAAAATTGTGACAGAGATGCTCCACTGTGAGAAAAGAGCAGCAGGGCTGCACCTCAGTTGGCTGAACAAATACATACAGATCTTACATCTACTTTTGTTTTTTGTTGTTAATTTTTCTCATCTCTCTTATCACCAGGGCCACCTTAACTTGCTGTTAGGCCCTGGGGCTGAGATGTTTTGTTGGTCCCCCAACAGAATTTCAGTTTAAAAAATGTGTAATAGATATGTTTTTTAATAACGGATTGCATTTATATCGCACTTTTCATGACACCCAAAGACACTTTACGATGAGCCCATTATCAATTCACTCCACAGACCATGGATAATGGTAAGCTACTTCTGTAGCCACAGCTGCCCTGGGACAGACTGACGGAAACATGGGTGTCAATCCACGGCAACGGTCCCTTCGACTACCACCAAACATTTATTCATATTCGCCTCGAAACACACTTTAACAAATATTTCCTGGACAAGCTCGGAGCACCCTCAAAGCTCCGGAGCTTGCTGTCCTATCACTACTTTTTTCCGCAGATGTGAGCCCGTTCTCCTCTAACGTCCCACACAGCCATTTCCTACTGGTTTCCCTCTTTGTAAGGGTAGTTTTTGTGTAGTGTTTTTTGTTATTAAATGTGCAAACTCACAGCATGCGTTTGGTGTCCTCAGTCCTGCCTTGAAGAGGGGATTCATGACAGAAGGACACAGCCTGTGTTAGACACCAACCGTTGTGGGTTTTGGTTTTTTTCCTTTTCTCCCCACTCTGTATTTTTGTTTCAGTCCGGTTTTTTTTTGCAGGAGTTGTTGGCGACGCCACCGAGGATACAGTCCAAGGACAGATAATTTTTTCACACATAAGGAGTTGTTCAGAACTTCTTATACAAAGATATACGTAGAGTGATGATAATCAAGTCAGTGGCGATAATGCACCTGTAAGCTGGCTGCCAGCCACCTATCAAATCTAAAAGAAGAAGAAGAAGAATGTCAGTCCGCACAGACTTTAGCATTTGTGGGCTGAGTGAGATGGAGTATCGGACTGTGGGAGTGTTACAAAACATCATGTCGGAGGCTCATGCGTCTCACACTCCCGAAGCGGCCAGGAATGTCTGGTTGGAGGCAGCGCAAGTGCTTGAAGCATGCCCCAGCCTGTGGAGCCATCCAGAGCTCGATGTACCTACTCCTCGCCATTACGGACCCACAACACATGTCTCGAGAACTGAGGGAGACCTCCTTTCCAGCTGTACCTGTGCCAATGGAGAAACATCCGCCGGGTGCAGCAGTCCTTTTCCAGCTCCCGTTCCTCGCTTGCCCCCATCTGTACCTGTGCCAAAAGAAAGAGTGACCCCCGGGTGCAGACATTATCAGCCTCTTCGCCGCCACCCAGCTGAATCCCGCCTGAGGAATTCTTCTGCCTTCCCAGCAGTTTCCTCCTCACTGCTTTGGAGGAACCGCAGCAGCATCCTCCTCCTCATTTTTGAATCTATTTTCACCAGCTGTCCCGCCAGCCTCCTTCTCCTGATCTGTCACTGCTGCCCCCTCCTTCTCCATGACATCACCACCTGCTGCTGGAAATTCGGCTGTCCTCAGTTCTGCAGGGCCAGCTCTGTTTTCCACATTGGTGCTCATGCCCACTGCAGCCACTGTGAGGGATGACTCTGGGCCTTCAGCAGCAGCAACCATCATGCCCCCAAGAATTAAGGCAAGTTTCTTTTCATTCTCCTACACTTAAAAATGAACTGTCTTGCCTTATTCCCAGTGGTGAGGCTCAGCAGCAACAGCCCAATTTAGCTGAGTCCTCACCGCCTGCTGCTGTAACTATTTCCTCCCCTGCTTCTCCGATGCCTTCCTCTGTTATCCCTGAGTGTCCGCCGGTCCTGGGAGGGAGCCGCCGGACGACGAAGCCTACAGCCCTGGAGAGTCCACTTCCAGCCCGGCAGCCATGTCCTGGATGGGAGAAAAGTCGCCTCCTGTGTCCTGAGCCTGAGCCAACAGGAGAGTGTCCCCTGGTTTCAGCAGCCCGGTACTCAGCGCCATCGGTGAGGCGATCTCCAGTGTCGGGGCCGCTATGCCTGGGGTCCTTCACTGCAACCACCCCGGCACCAACCACTGCTGCCGGGGTCATCGCTGGCAGAGTTGCCGGAGTCCTGGACAGCGGTGGAGCTCAAGCCTAGGCAAGTACTCTGCTCTGTTTTTACATCTGCAGATTTAGAGAAATTTTGTCAAGCTCATGGTGTGGAGAGTCGGTTGCAGACATCCTCTGCTCCTGAGCTCTCCTCGTTGGGCTCCACTGCTGCCGAAAATTTTTCTGGTGTTTTTTTTTCTTCTTCCCCATCTGAGGGTGGCCATGTCGGGGTTGGAACGTCAGACGAGCAGGGTCGAGACGCCCCAGCCTGGATCGCCGGAGTCCTGGATGGCAGTGGAGCTCGAGCTAAGGCAAGTCCTCTTTTTTGTTTTCACATTATCTGTGTTAGTGAGGTCTTGTTTAGCTCTTGGTGGGGAGAGCCAGTCGCAGCTGCCAAATGCTTCTGAGCTTTCCTCGCCGGGCTCCACTGCTGCCAATGATTTTGACCTGGTGTTTATCTCTGTCCTGTTGCCTGATCCATTGCCTAAGGTTACCAAGGATCATCAGCCTTCGCTGGAGGTCACCGAGGATCCTCTACCTTCACCTGAGGTCACCATGGGCCCTCCACCTTCGCCCGAGGTCACCATGGGTCCTCAGCCTTTGCCTGAGGTCACTGTGGGTCCTCTGCCTTCGCCCGAGGTCACCGTGGGTCCTCCACCTCTGTCTGAGGTCACCGTGGGTCCTCCTCCTCCATCTGAGGTTGCTGTAGTCCCTCCTTCTTCACCTGAGGTCGCTGTTGGTCCGCAGCCTTACTTGAACTCGCCAGTCCCCCTCATCGAGTTCCCCCACTGATCAGCCGTGCTCTTCGTCTGGTTCCCTCGCTGGTCAGTCACTCTCCTCATCGGGTTTCCACCTCTCAGCTCCTGCAGTCCGCAAAAGGCACTGGTTCCAGCTACTGCCTCCAGGAGAGGGCGCGTCGTACTCTGTGGCCCATTGGCTCAGCGATGCTGGGAGACCACCTGATGGACTACGCCATCTGCTTGGGTGGCTCTGGAATACTGGTAGGCCACCCAATGAACTATTCTATCTGTTAAGGTGGTCCTGAAATTCTGGCAGCCCACCCAACCTATTCCACCACAGGATTGGGTTGTTCTGTGACTCTGGGAGACCACCTGAACTGTGTAATTTTTTCAGCTAGTATCGTTGGTAATCTGTCACCCTATCTGTTCTGGTTGTGGGTCATGCGTGAGCATTTTTTGTCTTGGTTTTGGTCCCTCCAAGCCTGGGTTTCCCCTCCTCTATCCCGGGGTGGGTTATTTTTTCTTGTTCCTGTTGGGGGTGGGGGGGTGGGGGTTCTTTGTGGGTGTTTTCTTTCCTCTTTTTTGATGTTACCTTGGGGATTCTGGGAATCCACTCCTTGAGGGAAGGGCTCTGTCATGATCCTGAGCACAGGTGGAGAACCGTGCTCAGGTCTCAAGTTTATGTTGGTCATTTTTTGTATTTCTTCATCTCGGTTTATTTTGTATTTGAGTTTGTCCATGATGCTGTTTTGAGTCTTAGTTTGGTCATTAATATTATGCTTTGTGTTTCTGGATTATCTTGTATTTCAATTTATCGTCCGGCATTTATATTTGAGCCCTCTTTGTCCTTGTCTGTAGTTTCCCTTTTGTACCTCAGTATTTATTAGTTTTGTATTATTAGCACTTCGTGGTTTGTATTTCTTCTTGTCCTCACCTTCTTCTTAGTTCTCTCCTTGAAGTGTATATTTAGTTTTGTCATTTTTGTAGTGATCCGCTCTGCCTGCCTGTCGCCTAATTCCTCCACAGCTGCGCACATACCTGTTCTCCTCATCATCCTGCCTACTTTAGCCATGCTGCCCTCTGGTCTGCACGGAGTCGTCTAGCTCCCTGGTCTGGCAAAGACCTCTACACTGCTTCGTCACCTACGTTCCGGAGTTCCAGCTCCTGTGTTTCCTTCTTTCCTCGTCGTTCTTCTGGGAGTCCCAGCTCCCCAGCACCAAGTAAGCCAACTCCAAACCTCCTTACCACTCTACGCTCTGCTCCCCTGTGCACAGGTGGAAATCTGTGGCGGCGGACCTCCTCCTCCTGGCGGCGGACTGAGCGCACCTTGCACTGCATCAAGTCCACCTCTTATCTCCTCTGCAACCGGGGCCAAAGACACTGTCTCTCTGGCCGAAGCCTTCGGGACCTCACCTGTGTGACCCACCAACTCGCCTACAGTAAGACTGGACTATAACTGTATCATCTCTCCTGAGTGTTGTCACTAATCTCCCTGTCTCTGCTCTTCCATAGGGTTGCCAGTCTATACGGTGCTCTGCTCGCCCTGGCTGTTACATTCATGCACACACGCACACATTTACACATACATTGTACAATAAAAGATAATTGAGTTTATTTGTGAGTCTGTGTCTGCCTTTTGGGTCTCGAATCATGTCAATTTTCTGTTATCTAGTCCTTGTCCTTGTTTCATGAGTTGTTGTTATTAGTCATTTTGTGTATTTTCTGTTTTTGGGTTATTCTTTATTTCTGGTTTGTGCTTTTACTTTGACAGTGGTCTTTGTTTTTTCCAGTATTTCAGTTGTCAAATTAAAATAAATAAACGCTTGAAATATATCACTGTCTGTGTAATGAATCTATATAATATATGGATTTCACTTTCTGAAATGAGTGACAAAAAATATTGAACTTTTTCATGACATTCTAATTTTTGGAGATGTACCTGTGTTAAGGAAATACACTTGTGAAAGTCAGTGGTGGGATGTGACAAAAATGCTTTGTTTCTCTGACCGGTGAGCACCCCAATATCCACTCTGTACATGTACAAGTACATTATCAATCCAGGGATTTATGGTGGAACAGAAACAGCATGAAAACACAGTTCCAACACTTTTTTTTTTTTTTTGGAAAATCCACAGAATAGGTGTTTGGGTCTATTCTGACGCTTTAGAAAATTATATGAATCACTTTATAAATCACTTGTTTGAAAATGCACTTGAATATGTTGAGATTTTGGATCCTGGGGTCCACTTGACCTGTATCCACAATATAAACACTGAGGGAGGCTAACCCCTGGCATGTGGAAACAGATTCTGGGAAGAAATTACACACAACTTAATGCACAGCACCAAAGTGCAACACGTACACAAACCAGGACTTTAACCAGGATTAACATATTTCATCGTTTTGCTCTCACAAGCGAATACTTAGGACAAAACAAGCGCGAATCAGCAGAGTTGGTTACTAGCTAACTAGCTACTAGCTAACACTCGTTAACCAGCACAGGACGGCGCTGTATCGCTCAAAAAAAGTGAGCTTACCACCAACAGGATAAATAAGCGAACAGGTGCACAATATTACAAATCACTCACCATCGATGGTTCTCTCACGTTCGTCTTCAGCTTGTCTGTATTCCGGTTCTATGCTGGGCTGCCATCTGTATCGGTGCGGGTCGCTCCTCTCACTGTGGATCTGCCACCAAGCACAGAAAACTCTGCACCTCTTCGTTGGACCACGGTGTAGATTTCCGCAAAGCCTACAACGCCATCTGTATTAATATCGTATTTACTCGGTGACCGAGTTAGTCCGTGAAATATTGCAAATGGCGGTCATGTAGATTCCACAGAAGACGGACACTTTCGTGACGTTACGCCCTTACCAGTCAGTGGCTCGCAGTCTGTTGACGTCACATCTTGGCTCGACTCAGCACGGTTGTACCCTGGCCTCGAATAGGTACGAAAATAGCACCTGTTAACCGGTGCTGGGTATAATGGAAAAGGCTACAAAAGCAGGCCGAGGCGTACCGTGTAGGGCCATGTGGGGCTAGTGGAAAAGGGGCATATTAGAGGATGAGATGGTGCGGGACCAATTGGCCGAGCACACAAACACCCCGAGGCTAAGGGCTAAGATGTTAACAACGCCAAACGACATGACACTAGCTAACACCATCGAGCTAGCGCTCCAGCTGGAGTCAGCGGACCAGATAGCATCGGCGCTAGGTGTGTGCCAACAACAGAGACAACCGGGACAGACGATGTTAGCCAATGCAGTGGGCATGGAGGAACATGAAGATACGGCAGTGGAGTTCGAGATGAACGCCATGAACTGGAGGACCGCTCTGAGAGGCCTCGTGTGTGGTAACTGTGGTTCCCCAACGCACCATGAGAGAGCACGTTTTTGCCCGGCAAGAGGACAACGGTGTAACAAGTGTGGAAGGTACAATCATTTCACCAAAGTGTGCCGGTCGCTGATGCTGTGGGGCGTGCCAAGCAAGCAAAACCACCCGCCAGCGACCACCATCCATGCAGTAAGCCCCGAAATTGATTTCTACACATATGGCATGGTTGAATTAGACGGCATGGCTGTACTGCTGCTGCTCGACACTGCGGCGGTTAGCTTGATGCTAAACTGGGCTATGGTGATGAAATTTTTCCCCAACTACCCAATTAGAAAGAACCCAGCGGAGTTGTATGGTTACGGCGGTCACAGAGTTAGCAACGTGGGTGCCATCATGCTAACAGTCTACTACAAGTCGAGGATTGTTTATGACTTCGAGTTTCAAGTGACTACGCATGGCGAAAACATTATGGGATGAGACCTGTTCTACCAATTGGGTTTCACAATCCGTGACAACACCGGGTTCACCTTGTCTGACTGCAGTAATTGGGACACAACGGACATTGATGACGATGATGTGGTGTGGGACGAGTTTACAAAGGGTGACACTGACACCAGACAAGCCTTCCCAAGTGCACAGGAGGAGAGCTGCCTGGAGGGGGGGCAGCGGCCGGACTCGCCTCAGATCCTCGCACAGCCGTAGACTACGGAGTCCGCTGCGGAGTTGCAAGAGAGGGAGCCCGTGCACACAGAGAACGTCAGGGCACAACAACTGGGCACGGACGTCATCCACGACATGGAACAACAACTAAGCACATCAGGCAAGGGAGAAGAAGAACCGGATCGCTTCAGTACCCTCGCTCAGCACCAGTCTACCGGAGCCACGGCTGAGCCAACGGTTGAAGGGTCCATAGCGATAAGCGACACAGAAGAGATGCCAGATGTCTTCAGTACTCATGACTAGCTTTGGCCTCCAGAGACTGCTGCAGGGGTGTTGGGTGAAGAGTCCATGACCGTAAATGACACAGGGGAGACGCTGGATGTCTTCAGAATCCATGACCAGCATTGGCCTCCAGGGATGAACGCTATAGTGTTGGGTGAACAGTCCGTGACCCAACAGGATGTGACAGAACCACCACAGCTTGGTGGACACCCCGCAACAATTGTGAGTACCACACCATTACAGTCACAACACCATATGCAGCCATATAGAGCGCCGCTCACAATGATGAACTGCGTTCGGGCCGGCGGAACCAAACAATTGCGCTCACAGTCGGCTGTTACATCGTCACGACCATTGACACGCGTGAAGATAGTGGCACAGCTGGAAATAGGATCGCGACGGCGGGACAGCCATCCGCGGAAGGTGAGAGCAGCTGCTGCAGATTGGGATGCAGTGTTGGAGCCGATCCAGCTGGTGTGGGATCCAGGCTGAGACAGTGTTGACGAACATGCCATGGCTTCAAAGGGATGGCATCCGGGCCTGCTGAAATTGGCGCTGCCAGGGGCGCGTCCATCACAAGCCCATTACAAGACCCCTCCAGCAGAACCCCCTTCTCCATGGAAGACTGTCAGGAAAAAGACTGGTTAAGTAGGAACATGGCTGAAAAGGTGGCAGAATAATCTACTCAGCCACGTCGGAACCAGCGGTGGTGTTATATCCTAAAATGATACGAGACGGAGAGCTTTTTGAGGGACATCCAACTCCTCTTTATTAGACCGAACACTCAACTATATACAGCGTGGGCCGTGCCCGCCTGACGTCACCCTGTGGGTGAGCACAGCATCTCAGACACACATACTGTATTTCATACATAACATTTCCCCCTCCTCAAAAAAAAAATGTCAAGCATACAGGAAACCCACCCAAATTTAGTAACCGAATCACACACTAAGAACAGGGAGAGTAATATACAACCTATCACATTCACACCAAAATAACCAAAAAATGGACCACGTCTCTTTAAAATACATAAAATAATCCCATAAACAGCTCCAAAAGAACAACACATATAAAATCACAATGCACACATAAACTACTGGCGGCCCCCCACCCCAACACCCACCCCACGACAGGGCACACAATAAAATAATATGTGCTGGTGTAACGGATGCCAACTAGTACTGTTCGGCGTAGAACGTTAGTAAAACCTCCCTCCCAAAGCCTCATACAGTATCGGTAGCGCTGAGCTATCGGTCGGACCTTTAGCTCAGCGCGATCGTGCTGTGTCTCCCATGCTCGAACTGTGTAGCTGACTGAGAGGTCGTGGGTTCGTGTCCCGTGTGGGGCGAACTGCGCAGGATGATCTCTGTCACACTGGGTATCATAGATACAGCCAATCAGAAACAAAATCCAGACATATATCAGATCAATCGGTCAGCAATTCACTTTTGCCACGGCCAATAAAATCCCAAAAGCACAAAACACAGGTTCCATACGGCAAATAATTTACAAAATTTCACCCATAAAATGTCATCTCTACATCATTAACCGTTATCCTTCTTCTTCTTCTTTTTTTTTTCTCAAACCGGGGCACTAAAACAGTAGCAAAGCTACACACATTCACTCACATATATAAGATAAAATAAGATAAGATAAGATAAGCCTTTATTAGTCCCACAATGGGGAAATTCCAGGATTGCAACAGCACAGGGATAGCAACACTCAGAGCAATAATTAAGAAGATACGAAAAATATAAATAAGAGCAGTGGAATTCATCCTTGGAAAAAATCTTGATGAAAGATAGTAAGAGAAAGGGTATTATTTCAGAGTTTTATAACTCATTGACGCTATCCTCAAGTGAAAACTCACAGAAAAGATTGAATTATTGGAAAGAAGACCTGCAAACTGAAATTTCAGAGGAACAATGGGAATTGGCTTGTACAGAAGCTCAAACCAAATAAATAAATGTACGTCTTAAATTGATACATTTTAAATGGTTAATGCGGATGTATGTTACACCGGTGGAGTTAAATAGATATAACAAAAACATACCAGATACGTGCACAAAATGTATGAAAAGTAAAGGAACCTTATTTCATTGTTTATGGGAATGTAGAAAAATTTGAATGTTTTGGGAAGAGGTGAGGGTAACAATTGAAAAAATAATTTCAAAACAAATCATATTGAATCCTAAATTGTTTTTGTTGGGTCTGCATCCAGAAAAGCATAACTTTTTTTTTCCACAATATTTTTATTGAACCTTTTTTTTTTTTTTTACAAACATAACACAAACAATCAAACACTAACACTAAAGTAATTAAAAAAAAAAAGTACTAAAAACACCAACAACCACTAACAAAGACAGGTCTTCAACAATGCTCCTCTGTTTAGTCTAGGCAATCCATTACATAAGTATACATATTATACATTCACCAGTTTAGAATTTACAAGGTCCACACACATCATTCACCTTCTTCTTCAAAAGTTATGTTTAAATTCTTTACATAATCAATGAAAGGTCTCCATATATTCTCAAACACCATTTCCTTTGATTTCAGTATGTATGTTATTCTTTCTAGTGGAAGGTTTGTTAACATCTGTCTTAACCACTGAGTCACATCTGGCCTATGAGTCTTTTTCCACAATAGTGCAATACATTTTTTGGCGTTAAGCAAACTGAGGTCTATGAATGCTCTCTCACTCTTATTAAAGTTATGCTTTTCTGGATAAAGACCCAACAAAAACAGTTTAGGATTCAATATGATTTGTTTTGAAATTATTTTTTCAATTGTTACCCTCACCTCTTCCCAAAACATTCCAATTTCTCTACATTCCCATAAACAATGAAATAGGGTTCCTTTACTTTCCATACATTTTGTGCACGTATCTGGTATGTTTTTGTTATATCTATTTAACTCCACCGGTGTAACATACATCCGCATTAACCATTTAAAATGTATCAATTTAAGACGTACATTTATTGATTTGGTTTGAGCTTCTGCACAAGCCAATTCCCATTGTTCCTCTGAAATTTCAGTTTGCAGGTCTTCTTTCCAATAATTCAATCTTTTCTGTGAGTTTTCACTTGAGGATAATGTCAATGAGTTATAAAACTCAGAAAAGCATAACTTTAATAAAAGTGAAAGAACATTCATAGACCTCAGTTTGCTTAACGCCAAAAAATGTATTGCACTATCGTGGAAAAAGACTCATAGACCAGATGTGACTCAGTGGTTAAGACAGATGTAAACAAACCTTCCACTAGAAAGAATAACATATATACTGAAATCAAAGGAAATTGTGTTTGAGAATATATGGAGACCTTTCATTGATTATGTAAAGAATTTAAACATAACTTTTGAAGAAGAAGGTGAATGATGTGTGTGGACCTTGTAAATTCCAAACTGGTGAATGTATAATATGTATACTTACAGTGGGGCAAAAAAGTATTTAGTCAGCCACCAATTGTGCAAGTTCTCCCACTTAAAAGATGAGAGAGGTCTCCAATTTTCATCAAAGGTATACCTCAACTATGAGAGACAAAATGAGGAAAAAAAAATCCAGAAAATCACATTGAAGGATTTTTAATGAATTAATTGGTAAATTCCTTGGTAAAATAAGTATTTGGTCAATAACAAAAGTTCATCTCAGTACTTTGTTATATACCCTTTGTTGGCAATGACAGAGGTCAAACGTTTTCTGTAAGTCTTCACAAGGTTTTCACACACTGTTGCTGGTATTTTGGCCCATTCCTCCATGCAGATCTCCTCTAGAGCAGTGATGTTTTGGGGCTGTCGCTAGGCAACACGGACTTTCAACTCCCTCCGAAGATTTTCTATGAGGTTGAGATCTGGAGACTGGCTAGGCCACTCCAGGACCTTGAAATCCTTCTTACGAAGCCACTCCTTCGTTGCCCGTGTGGTGTGTTTGGGATCATTGTCATGCTGAAAGACCCAGCCACGTTTCATCTTCAATGCCCTTGCTGATGGAAGGAGGTTTTCACTCAAAATCTCACGATACATGGCCCCATTCATTCTTTCCTTTACACGGATCAGCCGTCCTGGTCCCTCTGCAGAAAAACAGCCCCAAAGCATGATGTTTCCACCCCCATGCTTCACAGTAGATATGGTGATCTTTCTCCTCCAAACACGACAAGTTGAGTTTTTACAATAAAGTTCTATTTTGGTTTCATCTGACCATATGACATTCTCCCAATCCTCTTCTGGATCATCCAAATGCTCTCTTGCAAACTTCAGATGGGCCTGGACATGTACTGGCTTAAGCAGGGGGACACGTCTGGCACTGCAGGATTTGAGTCCCTGGCGGCGTAGTGTGTTACTGATGGTAGCCTTTGTTACTTTGGTCCCAGCTCTCTGCAGGTCATTCACTAGGTCCCCCCGTGTGGTTCTGGGATTTTTGCTCACCGTTCTCGTGATCATTTTGACCCCACGGGGTGAGATCTTGCGTGGAGCCCCAGACAGAGGGAGATTTGTATGTCTTCCATTTTCTAATAATTGCTCCCACAGTTGATTTCTTCACACCAAGCTGCTTACCTATTGCAGATTCAGTCTTCCCAGCCTGGAGCAGGTCTACAATTTTGTTTCTGGTGTCCTTTGACAGCTCTTTGGTCTTGGCCATAGTGGAGTTTGGAGTCTGACTGTTTGAGGTTGTGGACAGGTGTTTTTTATACTGATAACGAGTTCAAACAGGTGCCATTAATACAGGTAACGAGTGGAGGACAGAGGAGCCTCTTAAAGAAGAAGTTACAGGTCTGTGAGAGCCAGAAATCTTGCTTGTTTGTAGGTGACCAAATACTTATTTTACTGAGGAATTTACCAATTCATTCATTAAAAATCCTTCAATGTGATTTTCTGGATTTTTTTTTTTTCTCATTTTGTCTCTCATAGTTGAGGTATACCTATGATGAAAATTGGAGACCTCGCTCATCTTTTAAGTGGGAGAACTTGCACAATTGGTGGCTGACTAAATACTTTTTTGCCCCACTGTATGTAATGGATTGCCTAGACTAAACAGAGGAGCATTGTTGAAGACCTGTTCTTGTTAGTGGTTGTCGGTGTTTTTAGTACTTTTTTTTTTTAAATTACTTTAGAGTTAGTGTTTGATTGTTTGTGTTATGTTTGTAAAAAAAAAAAAAAAGGTTCAATAAAAAATATTGTGGAAAAAAAATAAGAGCAGTGGGTACATACGTACACATAAATATATAAATATATATACAATTTATATATACAGGTATTCACATCAGGAAAAATAAAATTTCAGGTAACCCCAATGTCTCTGGGCAGCCACCATCCACTAAACTGCCTCAGAGGCCCCGGGCACCCCCACAGCATATGCGCCCCTGGCCTCTGTCCACCTCCAGGGTCAAAACCCCCCTCCCTGGCGAACATGTCCTTTTGCCGCCAAAATCTTCTATACAGCCAGGGAGGGCCTGGGCATCCCCACGGCATCATTAAGTCCGGCCGCTACCGCCCCCCAGGGTCGAAACATCCCTCCCTGGCCAACATGCCTCTAACGGCAAAAACTAGTTTTTCTTCTCTGGGCCGGACCCTGCCGCCGACCCGCTGGGAAACCGGACCCGGTCTCCCGTGCCCGCCACGTCGTCGCTGGACCTCCCCCCTGCGTCGTGCTGTCTCGCCGACCCGGTCCAAACTCCTACCCTGACAATGGCGTTTGGCGCTCTGCAGAACCGAGCTAATTTTTCCCGCTCCACTCTCTTGTCCTCCAGCCTTGGCAGCCCTCTTCACGGGGACCCCGCGGTGCTGTCCGGTTCCCACACCAAGGGCAATGCAGCCACCGGCACCAGGGTCGACCCTCGCTGGGTTATCGTCACTCCAGTAAATACACCGGCTCATCAGGGGCAGCAGGTGGATAATCATGCAGGTGTGCTCATCACCAGAGTGGGAAACCAGGAACAGGAGGGGAGGGGGGAGCATGCTGTCCAGACCATCACAGTATGTTTGCCCCACTTAAATGTTTCAGATCATCAAACAAATTTAAATATTAGACAAAGATAACACAAGTAAACGCCCCAAGTGGAGGAGTTTAAGTATCTTGGGGTCTTATTCACGAGTGAGGGGAAAATTGAGTGAGAGATTGACAGACGGATCGGAGCAGCATCTGCAGTGATGTGGACGTTGTACCGGTCTGTTGTGGTGAAGAGGGAGCTGAGTTCTAAAGCAAAGCTGTCGATTTACCAGTCAATCTACGTTCCTACTCTCACCTATGGTCAGGAGCTTTGGGTAATGACCGAAAGAACAAGATCGCGGATACAAGCAGCTGAAATGAGCTTTCTCCGTAGGATTGCTGGACTCACCCTCAGAGATAGGGTGAGGAGCTCAGTCATCCGGGAGAGGCTCAGAGTAGAACTGCTGCTCCTCCGCATTGAAAGGAGTCAGTTGAGGTGGTATGGGCATCTGATTAGGATGCTTCCTGGACGCCTCCCACTTGAGGTGTTTCGGGCACGTCCCACTGGGAGGAGACCCCGGGGCAGACCCAGGACTCGGTGGAGAGACTGTGTCTCCCAGCTGGTCTGGGAACGCCTTGGTATCCTCTCTGAAGAGCTGGAGAAGGTAGCTGGGGAGAGGGAAGTCTGGGCTTCTCTGCTTGAACTGCTGTCTCCGTGACCCGGACCTCCGGAAAAGCGGTAGAAGATGGATGGATGGATGGATGGATGGAACACAAGTAAACACAAAATGCAATTTTTAAATGAAGGAGTTTTTTATTAAGGGAAACAAAAATCCAAACCTTCATGGCCCTGTGTGAAAAAGTGATTGCCCCCTAAACCTAATAACTGGTTGGGCCACGCTTAGCAGCAACAACTGCAATCAAGCGTTTGCGATAACTTGCAATGAGTCTTTTACAGCGCTGTGGAGGAATTTTGGCCTTCTCATCTTTGCAGAATTGTTGTAATTCAGCCACATTGGAGGATTTGTGAGCATGAACAACCTTTTTAAGGTCATGCCACAGCATCTCAATCAGATTCAGGTCAGGACTTTGACTAAGCCACTCTAAAGTCTTCATTTTGTTTTTTTTTTAAGCCATTCAGAGGTGGACTTGCTGGTGTGTTTTGGATCATTGTCCTGCTGCAGAACCCAAGTGCGCTTCAGCTTGAGGTCACAAACAGATGGCCGGACATTCTCCTTCAGGATGTTTTGGTAGACAGCAGAATTCATGGTTCCATTTACCACAGCAAGTCTTTCAGGTCCCAAAGCAGCAAAACAGCCCCAGACCATCACACTACCACCACCATATTTTACTGTTGGTATCATGTTCCTTTTCTGAAATGCTGTGTTACTTTTACGCCAGATGTAATGGGACACACACCTTCCAAAAAGTCCAACTTTTGTCTCGTCAGTCTACAGAATATTTTCACAAAAGTCTTGGGGATCATCAAGCGTGTTTTCTAGCAAAACTGAAATGAACCTTTTTGTTCTTCTTGCTCAGCAGTGGTTTTCATCTTTGAACTCTGCTATGCAGGCCATTTTTACCCAGTGAGGCAAGTGAGGCCTGCAGTTCTTTAGATGTTGTTGTGGGGTCTTTTGTGACCTTTTGGATGAGTCATCGCGCCACTCTTGGGGTAATTTTGGTCGGCCAGCCACTCCTGGGAAGGTTCACCACTATTCCATGTTTTTGCCATTTGTGGATAATGGCTCTCACTGTGGTTCGCTGGAGTCCCAAAGCTTCAGAAATGGCTTTAGAGCCTTCTCCAGACTGATAGATCTCATTTACTTTGTTTCTCATTTGTTCCTGAATTTCTTTGGATCACAGCATGATGTCTAGCTTTTGAGGATCTTTTGGTTGACTTCACTTTGTCAGGCAGGTCCTGTTTAAGTGATTTCTTGATTGAGAACAGATGTGGGAGTAATCATGCCTGGGTGTGGCTAGAGAAATTGAACTCACCTTTCCAAAGGTGTGATAAACCACAGTAAATTTATGGGGTTTTTTTTGAGGGGGGAATCACTTTTTCACACAGGGCCATTTAGGTTTGGATTTTTTTTACCGTTAAAAATAAGCATCTTCATTTAAAAACTGCATTTTGTGTTTATTTGTGTTATCGTTGTCCAATATTTAAATTTGTTTGATGAAACAGGGCGGCGCGGTGACGGAGTGGTTAGCACTGTGGCAGCACAGCAACTCACCCTTGGCCGGGGGATCCTGGGTTCGATCCCAGCCCCCGACCAACAGTGATCTGTGTGGAGTTTGCATGTTCTCCCCGTGTCTGCGTGGGTTTACTCCAGGATTTCTCCGGTTTCCTCCCACATGCCAAAAACATGCAAGTTAGGTTAATTGGCATCAAACTGGGGATTCTAAATTGTCCTTAGGTATGACTGTGAGAGTAAATGGTTGTTTGTCTGTCTGTGTTGGCCCTGCGATGGACTGGCAATCTGTCCAGGGTGTACCTTGCCTCTCGCCCAAAGATGCTGGGATAGGCTCAAGCGGAAGAAGATAAATGAATGGTGATCTGAAACATTTAAGTGTGACAAACATACAAAAAAATGGGAAATCAGGAAGGGGGCAAACACTTTTTCACACCACTGCACTACTATTTAAAATGTTCTCCCTCCTCCCCCCCAGGTAAGGAACTCTGCCTTCTAAACAAGTCCACCATGAATTCTTGCCTCTGTATTCTCTGTACTACTCTGGGCCACAACCTAAGTGTTGGAAACCCTCACCCGCTGTTCACCCTCAAATCTCCAAGCCAGAACTCTCTCCAGCTTATTATTACACATTATTCTTTGAGTAAATCTCAGTCCATGCCCCAGTACGTACACCTGTTTTTTAAGCTGTTTTCCCCTCATTTATGCCATATTTTTTCCCTGTTCATTCTTCTTACTTGTTTTCCACCATACTTTCCCCTACTAATACATTAGTATTAGTGTGGGGAAATCTTGTTCGGTAGTGGTCAGAGAGGCCGTTGGTTCAGATTGGCAGCCACGTTTTTGTCAGTCTGCCCCAGGGCAGCTGTGACTACAGTAGTAGCTTACCGCTACCATTGTCTGTGGAGTGAATGAATAATGTATCTATTGTAAAGCGTCTTTCAGTGTCCATGAAAAACGCTATATAAATCCAATGCATTAATTATGTCAGATGAAAGTTGAGGCCTATAAGTCTGTGCCCCAACACCTACCCCTTTCTGAAGAATTCAGAAACTTTCAAATGAATGATGTGGGTTCACTCATTTTTTTAACTGAACAAAGCCTGCAGGTCAATTGCTGCTCCAACTGACAACTGTTATGTAATCCAAATTATATAAAAGTGATATTGTGGAGTGTGTAATGATGAGGCAGGTTTTATCTCAAGGCAGTTTATTACATGCTCCAACGTGAGCAAAGTAGAAAAGAGAACATCACAAAAAAAACTCGTCCCTTATATACCCAGGACTCTCACAGCTCACAAGTCACATTGCATTATAATAACAAGTAACAATGCCTTTCCTCTTAAATCCCATAGCATCCCCCTCACAGTCTTCGGCCTACAAAGGATTCTCCAAGCCGTCTCTCGGCACACAAAGAATCCCCCCAAGCAGTCTCTGCATACCAAAGGTTACGGTACCCTTTCACAGTATCCCGTTATCTCCAAGGAAACTCTGTACTTTGTTCTTATCTAATATGTGAGGCCTTATGCAAAGCATTAAGCAAGTCACACGAGTGGCTACACCCCCCCCCAAACATTTAGATTGAACAAGAGAATAACAGTCTGCATGCCATGATAGAATCATTAAACATCAGTCCACATGCTCCTTGGGCTTCAGTCTTCTCCCGTATCTGCTGTAACCAGGATTCACCTCCTCAGCGGCGCTGTCATGCTGGGGAGCTGTTGTCTGGGGGTGAAAACCTTTTGTCAGTCCCTGCGGGTGTTCTGGGGGAATATTACTCTGGGAAGCACCCCGTGGTGGTCTGCCGCGCCGAGGGGCCCTTGCCAACAGCACTTGCTCATCCGCCACCACAAAAGCGGGTTTGAGTCTGTTATGCCAACTTTTTCCCTCCTGCCCCCCAAATCTAGCAAAAAATGCTTGTCCCCTGTTTCCAACACTCTGAACGGTCCATCATAAGGCGGTCGCAGTGGGGGGCAATGAGCATCATGTCTGACAAAAACAAACTCCGCGTTCTTCAAAGTTTTAGGCACAAAAACGCGCGGAAAGCTGTGGTGGGCAGGGCCTGGCAGCGTAGCTGTGTTGATGCTACGCTGCAACAGCTGGGACGGGGAGCTGCCTGGCACAGGATTATCTGGGAGAAACTCCCCGGGCAGCCGCAGTGGCTGCGCAAAAACGAGTTCAGCTGGGGAAGCCTCTAAGTCTTCTTTAGGCGCAGAACGCAACCCTAATAAAACCCACGGAAGCTTGTCCACCCAATTTGCATCCGTCAGTGACGCTCTAAGAGCTGCTTTCAATGACCTGTGAAAACGTTCGCAAAACCCATTAGCCTGCGGACTGTGCACGGTTGTACCGTGAATTGTGACACCTAGGCTGCGGGCCATTGTTGACCAAAGTTCGGAAACAAATTGCGGGCCTCTGTCGGATGTAATGTCCGACGGGACTCCAAAACGCACCACCCATGCCATTACAAACGCACGCGCCACCTCCTCGGCTGTGGTTGACGCCAAAGGGACCGCCTCCGGCCAGCGCGTGGTGCAGTCCACCATTGTCAGAAGGTGCGTGTACCCCTGTGATGGCGAGAGGGGGCCCACGAGGTCCACGTGAACATGGTCGAACCTCTTGGCAGGAATGAGAAATGGCTCCAATGGAGCCTTCATGTGTCTGTGTACCTTGGCCTGTTGGCACGCCATGCAGGCTGCCGCCCACTCCTTAACTTGTTTGCAAAGGCCGGGCCACACGAATTTTTCCGCTACCATTTTAACCAACGCACGAACCCCCGGGTGCACCAAAGAATGAATCGAGTCAAAAACGCGGCGGCGCCACGCTGCCGGCACCACGGGACGCAGTCGTCCCGTGGAGACATCGCAGATTAAGGGGGGCATACCGTCTTGCAGCACCCTGCTCTCCAGCCTTAACCCTGTTGGTCCAGACTGGAGCGCGCGCACGTCTGCGTCACTACCTTGCTCCGCGGCCATGGCTGTGTAATCTATCCCCACGCGGACGGGGGCAGCCACGGCGCGCGAGAGGCAGTCTTGCCACTATGTTCAGTTTACCCGACACGTGCTGAATATCAGTAGTAAACTCTGAGATCGCGGCTAACTGCCTCTGTTGCCGGCCCGACCCCGGCTCTGAAACTTTGGCCATCGCGAATGTTAGCGGCTTGTGGTCAACGAACACGGTGAAACAGCGCCCTTGTAGCCAGAACTGGAAGTGGCGAATGGCCAAATGGAGAGCCAGCAACTCCCTGTCAAACGCGCTGTATTTACGTTCACTATCGCGCAAGGTCCTGCTGAAAAAGGCGAGCGGTTGCCAAGCCCCGGCTACCTGCTGCTCCACGACCGCCCCTATGGCCACGTCAGACGCATCAGTGGTGAGTGCTATGCGGGCCGTTGGGTCCAGATGTGCCAACAACGCAGCGTTTGCCAGGGCTGTTTTGACTTCCGAGAACGCTCGCTCCTGCTCCGGGGACCACTCGATCTTATTTGCGGGTTTCTGTTTTTTGAGTGCGGCATACAGCGGTTACATGAGTTGTGCTGCACTGGGGAGGAAACGGTTATAAAAATTCACCATTCCCAAAAACTCCTGTAACGCCCTGACTGTCTGCGGCCAGGGGAAATCTGCCACCGCACGCATTTTGTCAGGCAGCGGAACCGCTCCTTCGGGGGAAACTCGGTGTCCTAAAAAATCGATCTGCGTCACCCCGAACTGACATTTTGCTGGGTTGATTATTAACCCGTGCTCTCCCAACCTCTGGAAAACTGCCGTGAGGTGGTTTTCGTGTTCGTCTTCGGACGCGCTGGCTACCAAAATATTGTCCAAGTAGACGAACACGAAAGGGAGATCGCGCAGCACTGCATCCATCATGCGTTGAAACGTCTGTGCAGCCCCTTTAAGTCCGAATGGCATGCGCAAAAACTCAAATAAGCCAAATGGAGTTATCACCGCTGTTTTGGGTATGTCCTCAGCGCGCACTGGGACTTGGTGGTAACCGCGGACCAAGTCTATTTTAGAAAAAACGCGCGCCCCTGCCAAATGAACGGAAAAATCCTGGATATGCGGGATTGGGTAGCGGTCATGCGCTGTGGCGTTGTTCAACCTGCGGAAATCCCCGCACGGTCGCCATGAGCCGTCAGCTTTCGGGACCATGTGAAGCGGGGAAGCCCATGGGCTGTTCGAACGCCTGATGATGCCTAACCTCTCCAGGTTGGCGAACTCCTCACGCGCTATGGCCAGTTTAGCTGCGTCCAAGCGCCGAGCTTTTGCAAAAACAGGCGGTCCGGTTGTGGTAATAAAATGCTCCATCCCGTGCTTAGCGACGGTTGCCGAAAACGTGGGGACCGTGAGTGCTGGGAACTGAGTGAGCAGTGTGTGGAACTTACCACTTGCAGCTGTGACGTTGGCTTGTGCTGTTGGCCGGGCCACTCTAGCTGTACAGGGAATAGAGTCAAAAGAAAGTGCATTAATCAGGCACCTGTTAGCGACATCAACTAACAAACCATGTGAGCACAAAATATCAGCCCCTAAAATATTGAAATTCAATGCTGCTATGACAAAAGTCCACTCAAAAGTACGGCCATGTAGTGACAGAAGCAGAGTCCTCTCACCAAAGGTCTTAATCCTCGAGCCGTTCGCTGCTGCCATCTCGGGACCGCTGGAACCTGCCAGCCGGTCAGCGGAGGAAGGCGTGATGAAACTCAACTGGGCGCCGGTGTCCACAAGGAAATGTCTTCCCGAGCGTGCGTCCGTCAAGTAGAGCAGCTTGTTCTCCTCCCCGAGGGTCGCAGCTGCTACCGACCCCCGGTCTTGGCGTTTCCCGAGCGCTTGAACTGGCACGGTGGTATACATTTGCGTACCTTCTCTGCAAAACGGCAGTGATAGAAACAAAGGGTGTCTCCTCCACGTTCCTTGGCCCCCGCCGCCGCTGTCGTCGGTGGTTCTGCTACCGCTGACCCTGGCTCCCTGCTTTCTCCGGCCGTCGCGCCGAGCTCCGTCACTGCCGCCGTGGCCATGCGTTGCCTGCTGGCGTTGAGAATCCGATGCGCCTCCCGGGCCAGCGCGCGGAAGTCCCGCTGGGCCAACAACGGCGAACTGGCCAGGGTTGCCCTCCTCGCTGATGGTAGGGTCCTGAGGAATATGTGGGTAAAGATGAAGTGGTGGTTGTCCGAGCCTTTCAACCTCAGCATCTTCTCCATCAGGTCAATGGGTGTGCCATCTCCCAACTCGGTCAGCGCCAGGAGTCTCTCTGCTCTCTCCTCGACCGAGAGGGTGTAGTGTAGGGTGTATCCTGTTATCTCCAAGGAAACTCTGTGCTTTGCTCTTATCTAATATGTGAGGCCTTATGCAAAGCATTAAGTAAGTCACAAGAGTGGCTACAATATCAAATATTTCCTGATCCAACAAAACAGACAATTTCACCTTAGTTAAACTTAATCCAGGATTCATTCCTAACTGTGACTTTAGACAGGGAAGGATGTTTTTGTGAAAAGTTTGATTTAAAACAGAAAAACTTTGTCACTTGACAGATTATTTACCTTTCTCTGTCAATAATAGTTCAAAATCAGAGACTATTTCCTTGTTGCTTTTTTGTATATAAACAGCTTTTATTCTGCAACATCTCAAAGCTGCTGCAAGATTAAGTTTTCCTGTAACAGGTAAGAATCTCTGAACTTTCTACAGCAAATATTTATTATTATTTCAATAATACCAAGGGGGATTATGTTATGAGTCAGTCCATCAGTCTGTCCCACCTTTGTGGAATCAACTACTGCTACAGTTTTGCTCCAAATGTTTTTTAACTTTATTTTTTTGTTTTCACGTATAAGTTCAAGAAATACAATTGTACATACTTCAGAACTGAACAAACAGGTCACCTTGGGAGTTATGATACAGGTTGTCTTATCTGTAAACAGCTCTTGCTTTCAGGGTTACTTTTCCAACAGTCCCGGAAAAAGAAGGGTATAAGGGAGGACCAACAGGGCTTCCAGAGTGCTTCAAGTTCAGTCCATGCCCTTCTCATTCTTTGTAGTCTACATAGTCAGCCAAAATAACTTGGTTCATTACTGCCATCCATCAGGTGTGATTATGTTCACTGTCTTAGTAGGCACATACAGAGCCTACAACAACTTAAAATGTCATTAAGGATGAAAAGATAAAGGTCAAAGTTTTCTCACATTTGAAATAGAACATTCTATACAGTATATTATTCCTATGCATCATCCATTTGGACCAGTACTTATAAAATATGTCAATACAAAGTCTGAGAGAAAAAGTCAACTTCTCCATCTCAAACATCTACTTCACGATTGTTACCCATTCTTTTTTTTGTTGGTGGCTCTTTGTCTAACCATTTCTTAGTTACTGCTTTCTTGACAGCAACTAATAATATTTTAAGGAGATACTTGTCTTGATTATTAAGTTCAATTGGTATATTTCCCAAATATACAGATGTGGACAAAATTGTTGGTACCCCTCTGTTAATGAAAGAAAAACCCACAATGGTCACAGAAATAACTTGAATCTGACAAAAGTGGTAATAAATAAAATTCTATGAAAATTAGCCAATGAAAATCAGACAATGCTTTTGAATTGTGGTTCAACAGAATTATTTAAAAAAACAAACTCATGAAACAGGTCTGGACAAAAATGATGGTACCCCTAGAAAAGATTGAAAATAATGTGACCATAGGAACATGTTCAACCAAGATGTGTCCTCTAATTAACATCACAGGTGTCTACAAACTTGTAATCAGTCAGTCAGCCTATTTAAAGGGTGACAAGTAGTCACTGTGCTGTTTGTTGACATGGTGTGTACCACACTAAACATGGACCAGGGGAAGCAAAGGAGAGAGTTGTCTCAGGAGATTAGAAAGAAAATTATAGACAAGCATGTTAAAGGTAAAGGCTATAAGACCATCTCCAAACAGCTTGATGTTCCTGTGACTACAGTTGCACATATTATTCAGAAATTGAAGATCCACGAGACTGTAGCCAACCTCCTTGGACGTGGCCACAGGAGGAGACGGATAATACGAATGGTAACAAAAGAGCCCAGAACAACCTCTAAACACATTCATGGTGAACTCCAAGGTCAAGGAACATTAGTGTCAGATCGCACCATCCGTCGTTGTTTGAGCCAAAGTGGACTTCATGGGAGATGACCAAGGAGGACACCACTGTTGAAAACAAATCATAAAAAAGCCAGACTGGAATTTGCTAAACTGCATGTTGACAAGCCACAAAGCCTCTGGGAGAATGTCCTATGGACAGACGAGACAAAACTGGAACTTTTTGGCAAGGCACATCAGCTCTATGTTCACAGACGCAAAAATGAAGCATACCAAGAAAAGAACACTGTCCCTACTGTGAAACATGGAGGAGGTTCTGTTATGTTCTGGAGCTGCTTTGCTGCATCTGGCACAGAGTGTCTTGAATCTGTGCAGGGTACAATAAAATCTCAAGACTATCAAGGTATTCTAGAGAGAAATGTGCTACCCAATGTCAGACAGCTTGGTCTCAGTCACAGGTCATGGGTCTTGCAACAGGATAATGACCCAAAAACACACAGCTAAAATCACCCAAGAATGGCTAAGAGCAAAACATTGGACTATTCTAAAGTGGCCTTCTATGAGCTCTGATCTAAATCCTACTGAACATCTGTGGAAGGAGCTGAAACATGCCGTCTGGAGAAGGCACCCTTCAAACCTGAGACAACTGGAGCAGTTTGCTCATGAGGACTGGACCAAAACACCTGCTGAGAGGTGCAGAAGTCTCATTGACAGTTACAGAAATTGTTTGATTGCAGTGATTGCCTCAAAAGGTTGTGCAACAAAATATTAAGTTAAGGGTACCATCATTTTTGTCCAGGCCTGTTTCATGAGCTTGTTTTTTAAAATAATTCTGTTGAACCACAATTCAAAAACATTGTCTGATTTTCATTGGTTAATTTTCACAGAATTTTTATTTATTACCACTTTTGTCAGATTCAAGTTATTTCTGTGACCATTGTGGGTTTTTCTTTCATTAACAGAGGGGTACCAACAATTTTGTCCACATCTGTATCATGCAAAAACTGTGTTCAATCTCAGTACCCATTATAGAGTTTATTTCAGATACTATTTCTCGCCAGTAAGGCTGGATTACTGGGCAATTCCAAAATATGTGAAAATGATCAGCCATCAAGTTGTTACCAGCATTGTCCTGATCCTGGTCTGCCATTTTGTAAATATTTTATTCTTGGAGTAATAAACAACTTGACTGTATTCTTCCATGAGAATTCTCTCCGCTGGCCGCAACTAGAGGTGGTGGATTGAGTTGTGCATATATTTTATCATTCTTCCTCTGTTATTATAATATTTGCCTCTTTCTACCATTTGTATTTTATGTATTACTAGTGCAGTGATTTTCAACCTATGTGCCGCGGCACACTAGTATGCCGTGAGAGATCGTTAGGTGTGCCGTGGGAAATTATCCAATTTAACTTAATTACTCGAGTGAGTGGCTATGTTTACATGGACACAAGTAACCGGATTAAAAGCCTGATCGGAATAAAAATGCTTCATGTAAACATGGCAATCTGAATATTCTAATCCGATCATGCTCATTCGGATCAAAATTTCATTCCGATTGAGAGGGGTGGGTTATGCCGATTGTTAATCCGAATGGTGTGCATGAAAACACTTATTCCGAACACAGGGCAGAAAATATGTTTACTGCGCATGTCTGTACACCAGCCGCACGTCGACATGACGTATTTCCGCCTTAGCAGCAGCTAGCGGAAAACATCGCGGGAGTAAAACAAAACTGGTCTGTATCGTCCTGCTGTCTCCCTCTTTTCGTCATATGCAGAATTATGTACTTGTAGCTTCATTACGGAGACTAGCAGAAGCAAAAGTACAGTCTGAATAACACGATACAGGTCAATTTCGACACGAAGCGGGGCTCGCTAACACCGGAAGTTGCTTCTTCTTCTACTATTTTTTGAATGTCGAAATGTCGACCTGCGCATGTCAAAATGATTTATTCCGTTCAAACCTGTGACACATGAAAACGCACGTCCTAATCAGATCATCTTTTTCAGGATCCATGTAAACAGTAAAATTCTGATCTGAATTGTAATCAGATTGAAGAAATTTTGCCCATGTAACTGTGGCCAGTGTCAGAGTAATACTCTTTTATGTCACTGGATGGCAGCAGACTGCTAATTGCCTGTAAAAAGACAATAGAATTAGAGCTGCACATGACAGGTCACAGTGACAGTGATGGAGAAGTTTTTGACAAGGGGAAAGGCTAAGTCCGAACAAGGCTCTGGACAAAATTCTGACCAAGAAGAAGGCCCTAGTATGAGCGGTACACGAAAGAAAAAAGACAAGACGGTGAGCTCAAGGCAATATAGCGAAAGCTATCTTTCATTCGGATTTACTTTCACCGGGGATGCGACAACACCGACTCCGTTATGCTTGGTGTGTGGTGAGAAGCTATCTAACAGCGCCATGGTGCCAAGCAAGCTTAAACGCCATCTCCAAACGAAGCACCCGTCCCTTGAAAACAAGCCGGTAGACTATTCCTGCCAGGATATCAGCTTTGTGTTCATCTAAACAGGCCCAGGGTTCACACTGAGTGAGTATAAATACATTTAGAAACTGTATTGCTAACTATATTTTATTATTTTTACTGTGTTAGGCTATAAAGTGTCATTTTGTGTCATTTTGGTTGGTGGTGTGCGCCAGGATTTTGTCAATGTAAAAAATGTGCTGTGGCTTAAAAAAGGTTGAAAAACACTGTACTAGTGCACGCCAGTAGAAAGCAAGTATTCCTGTGTGAAACAGGTAGCCCAAACAGGCTTTACAGGCCCAAACGTAGGCTGTGTTTGAAAGTGGAATACAGAGGTGTAGCCTATATGTAGGCAATCACATGTTAGACTTTGACCAATATGAAACGAACTGAACTGAGATTTATTTGATTGTGTGAATATTAGTTACAGAATAATAGAAAATGAATGGTGTCACACCCCCGTGCACCATTGTGCGGCGCACAAGGGAGGGAATGAAAAACCCAATTGCGGAAGTAGAAAGTGCCATTTTATGAAATATACCTGTAACAATATGGTGGGGCCGAGCTTCAATTTTCCAATTTTCAGATTTTTATTTCAATAAAATTACAAGTAAATAATTCCCAGGAAAACATCTGACACGACTCTTCATCAAGAATGAACAATTCACCATCAACCAAGAATACCGAAGAATGAAATGAATGAATTCCCATTATCATTAACCACACCTGTTAAATACTATTTGAGATAATTAGGGCTGATTAGCCCCTACCATAACCCCAGGTAAGACAATAAACATTTTTCCATTCTTTACACATACCCACTAATATCTAAAATACATAAATAATTCCCCCAATTATATAGAGAGTAAATAAATAACATAGAATAAATAACCATATAAATAATTCAATAAATAATTTGAACCCCTATTTACAAATGCTAAACCACTCCTCTAACTTACCATACATGCTTCCTTCCTGCTGGTGTCCTTTAAAAGGTCATTCAACCCCCAAAGAGTCTTTTGCCCGGACACCCACAGGAAGCACGCTGGCAAAGGTATGTGCATTATATAATCACCAGTTGTTTACCCAAATGATTAACCACACAATTATCTCACAAAAGGCACTCCAAATTAGACAAAGACAGATCCTAAAATAATGTGTGCATTTCTACAAATGATCATAATAACATTTACAATATTACAAACAATATAGACACACATACAACAAATCATAACAGTGGTGACACTCCATCGTCAGATTTCCTCCCCCCTTTTCCCAAGAGTACAGTACTCTACGAGTCATGTACTCTTGAGAGACTATCTGCTACAAGGTTGGTTTTCCCTGCCACATACCGAACAGTAAAATTATATGGCTGAAGGGACACATACCACCCTGTGAGACGACTGTTCATGTCCTTAATCCTGTCCAACCACTGTAGGGCCCAATGATCTGTCTCCAACAAAAAATGACGCCCTAGTAAATAGTACTTGAGAGACCCTATTGCCCATTTCATGGCAAGACATTCCTTTTCTACCGTAGAGTATCTTGTCTCCCGGTCCAACAACTTACGGCTCAAGAACAGTACTGGGTGTCTCTCTCCCCTCTCCTCCTGGAGAAGTACTGCTCCAATGCCAACTCCTGAAGCATCTGTCTGTAAAATGAACGGGCGAGCAAAGTCTGGACTGTAGAGAACCTTCTCCCCAGAAATAGCCCTCTTCAGATCCTCAAAAGCTCTATCACATTCCTCTGTCCATTTTACCCTATTAGATGCTGAAGCCTTAGTGAGGTCAATCAAAACTGCGGCTCTTTCAGCAAAGTGGGGAATAAGCTTGCTGTACCATCCTACCATTCCCATAAATGATCGTACCTTCTTCTTAGTGGTGGGTACAGGATAGGTCCGGATGGCATCCACTTTACCTACTCGTGGTCTAATAACCCCCTGACCAACCACATGTCCCAGGTACTCCACCTGCTGCTGTCCAAACGCACATTTGCGTGGATTGATTGTCAGTCCTGCCCTCTTAATTAACTGAAGGACCTGACTAAGGTGTATCAAATGTTCTTCCCAGGTCTGACTATAAATGACCACGTCATCCAAATAGGCAGCTGCAAAATTTGATACCCTCCTTAACACTTGGTCCATAAGCCGCTGAAAAGTTGCAGGTGCCCCCTGAAGGCCAAATGGTATGACCCTAAACTGGAAACTGCCATGAGGTGTTTTAAAGGCTGTAAGTTCCTTTGTTTCTGGTGCCAATGCCACCTGCCAATACCCCTTGCATAGGTCCAGAGTAGAAATAAACCTAGCCCTGCCCACTTTCTCTAATAGTTCATCAATCCGGGGCATGGGGTATGACTCAAACTTAGATACTGAATTAAGGTATCTGAAGTCAATACAGAATCTTAATGAGCCATCCTTTTTGGGGACCAGCACAATCGGGCTACACCACTCACTGACTGACTCCTCGATCACTCCCAGCTGCAACATCAAGTCAATTTCTTGCTTCATTTTTGGGACCAATCGCTCCGGGATCCTATAAGATTTCCTACGTGGAACAGCTTCCTCTTTCAAATAAACCTTATGATGCACCAGCGTGGTGAAACCAGGTCTCTCCTGAAACAATTCTGGATCTAATAGTGCCTCTAACTCTCTCTGCTGATCCACCTGCAAATGAGACACTTGAAACAAATAAGGCTCTGACACATTTGTGGGAAAGGACTGTTCTTTCTCCTCATCCACTTCCGTCACACAAATTAAGAGCTGATTGACATGATTTACGACCCAAGAGACAGACGCTGACACGAGAGATTACAGACAATTATCTTTATTTGTGGAATGAGTGTGAGGTGCGTGAGTAGATGTGTGAATGTTCGTCTGGTCACTGGAGCTGAGCCCGTCTTGTGGTGACCTGGCAACCCTGGAAACACACAAGCACAGAGGTTACTGCTGTACAGTAGCAATAGCGGCGAATATGCTGCAGGTGCTTACTTGCAGGTTCCACAATGTGAGACTGGCTGGCTCTTGGTGTCCGTGCGACGTGGTGCTCGAGGTGCTCGAGGTGCTCGAGGTGCCCGGCGTTGCGGGGGTGAGGAGGAACTCCGAGGAGGGGGAGGCTGTGCCTCGACAGCAGAGGAGGATTGTCCGCCGCCAGGGAGGTCCACTTGTGCACAGGGGATAGAACTTGCAGATGATGAGTGCTGGGTTTGCTTACGTGACTTGGCTTTGCTTGGCGTAGGTTTCTTGACTTGAGGTCGAGATCTTGGCGCATTGCTTGGCAAGAGTGACAGACGACTCCGTGCTGAGGAGTCCGCGCATTGGGTTTTTAAAGCCCGCTGATTGCCACCTGTTGGAGTGAGCGCAGCTGATGCTGATGATGCTGATGATGCTGATGACGGCCTAGTGGCCATCATGACAGTACTCCCCCCTCTAGAGGTGCCTCCAGGCACCTCTAGAGGGGGGAGTACTGCCTCCAGGCACCTGCCCAATCCTACCTGGATGCGCCCGATGGAAATCGCGGATCAACTGCTTGTCAAGGATCAACGCAGGGCGTATCCAGAAGCGATGCTCAGGGCCAAACCCCTCCCAATCCACCAAATACTGAAGGCCCCGACCCCTCCTGCGGACATCCAGAATTGCTGTCACCCCCCAGGCCGGATGGCCATTGATCATCCTCGGGGGAACAGGAGCCGCGGGAGGTGGGCACAGCGGGTCGGCGATGTGGGGCTTGACCTGGGAGACGTGGAAAGTGGGGCAGATGCGCATGTGAGGGGGAAGGGCAAGACGCACAGACACAGGGTTGACAATGCGAGCAATGACAAAAGGACCTATGAAGCGCTTGGTCAGTTTGCACTTCTCAGCAGGCACACTGATATTTCTTGTGGATAACCATACCTTATCACCCACCTTGTAATCCGGGGCGGGCCTCCTGTGACGGTTGGCTACCTCAATGTTGCGTTCCGTGGTTCTCAGAAGGGCTCTGCGGGCGATGGACCAAATCTGCCAACAGCGTCTGGTGTGAGCCTGTACAGACGGGACCGCCACCTCCCCCTCCTCCTCGGGGAGCAAAGGTGGATCGTACCCCAATGATGCTTTAAAGGGGGACATCTCCGTGGCCGAGGACACCGTGGTGTTATGAGCGTACTTGATCCACGGGAGATATATGCTCCAAGAAGAAGAGCAGGAGGAGATGACGCAGCGCAGCACAGCCTCCAGCTCCTGATTGGCCCGCTCGCACTGGCCATTGCTGCGGGTGGTATCCAGAGGAGAGGCTGGCCGTGGCCCCCAGGGCCGTGCAGAACGCCTTCCAAACTTGCGACACGAATTGTGGCCCTCAATCCAAAACAATGTCAGCGGGGATCCCGTGAGGACGAACCACATGGAGAACGAGAAGGTCCACCGTTTCCCGCGCTGATGGCAACCCCCGGAGAGGCACAAAGTGGGCAGCTTTAGAAAAGTGATCCACGATAGTCAAAACAGTCGTGAAGTGGCCAGAGGTGGGCAAACCGGTCACAAAGTCCATGGCCACATGGGACCAGGGGTGGGAAGGGACGGGCAAAGGATGCAGAAGACCCGCCGGGGCCGATGATGACGTCTTTCCAGTGGCGCACTGAGCGCAGGCCCGGACATAGTTGTTAACGTCCTTCCGCAGCCCTGGCCACCAAAAGGTTCTCTGGAGGAGGTCAATGGTCCGACTCACACCCGGATGGCACGCCAGTTTGGACGCGTGACCCCACTCGATCACTTGGCCCCTAACAGGGCGAGGAACAAATAGACAACCCGGTCGCCCCCCACCCGGATCGGGCTCCGCCTCCTGTGCTCTTCTGACCTTATCGCAGATGCCCCAGGTCAACGGACCCACCACACAAGCAGACAGCAGGATAGTCTCCTCCTGTTCGTCAGAGGAGGGCACGTCAAACTGCCTGGATAGGGCGTCAGGCTTACCATTCTTGCTTCCCGGCCGGTAGGTGATCGTGAAATTAAAGCGACCGAAGAAGAGTGACCAGCGGGCCTGACGTGCGTTCAACCGCTTGGCAGTCCTGAGATATTCAAGGTTGCGATGATCAGTCCAAACGACAAACGGCTGGGCAGCCCCCTCCAGCCAGTGTCTCCATTCCTCCAGTGCGAGCTTGACAGCCAGCAGCTCCCTGTCACCGATGCTGTAGTTCCTCTCAGCAGGTGTTAGGCGATGAGAGAAATAAGCGCAGGGTCGGATCTTTCCGTCTGTCGGGGAGTACTGAGAGAGAACGGCCCCCACCCCCGAATCCGAGGCATCCACCTCCACCAGGCATTGTAGCTCTGGGTCCACCTGGGTCAACACATGGGCCGAAGCAAACTCTCCCTTCAGCCTTCCAAATGCTGCGGCAGCCTCCTCACTCCAATGAAAAGGGACCTTCGGGGATGTGAGAGCAGTCAGGGGTCTGGCGATGTTCCCAAAGTTTGGCACGAAACGCCGATAAAAATTGGCGAACCCTAAAAACCCCTGCAGCTGTATCCTAGATGTGGGCGTGGGCCAGTCCACCACCGCCTTGACCTTGTCCGGATCGGGGAGCACCTGGTTACGGGCGATGATAAATCCCAGGAAGGAGGTGCGGTCCGTGTGGAATTCACATTTCTCCGCCTTGACGAACAACTGATTCTCCAGGAGGCGCTGCAGAACCTGCCATACATGCACCTGATGCTCCTCCAGTGTGCGCGAGAAGATGAGGATATCATCAAGATATACAAAAACAAAGGAGTTCAGAAAATCCCGGAGAATGTCGTTTATTAGGCGCTGGAACACTGCCGGAGCGTTGGTTAACCCAAACGGCATCACTAAATATTCAAAGTGGCCGCTTGGGGTCCGGAAAGCAGTCTTCCATTCAGCACCTTCTCGAATACGCACCAGGTGGTAGGCGTTCCGTAGATCTAGCTTGGTGAACCAGGATGCCCCCTGGAGAGAATCGAAGGCAGTGTTCATCAAGGGGAGTGTATATTTGTCTTTAATTGTGATGTCGTTGAGACCCCGGAAATCGATGCAGGGCCGCAGCAACCCGTCCTTCTTCCCAACGAAGAAGAACCCTGCCCCGACGGCCGAGGAGGATGGACGGATGATACCGGAGGCCAAAGACTCCTTGATGTACGTATCCATGGCCTCGCGTTCCGGGGCTGATAGGCTATACAGGCGGCTCGCCGGGAGAGGGGCCCCAGCCTTGAGATTGATTGCGCAGTCATACGGGCGATGGGAGGTGAGAGACAATGCCCTTGACTTACTAAACACCTAGCCCAGGTCGTGGTAGACGTCAGGCACCTTTGACAGGTCCGGAGGGGGTGTCGAGGGAAGCATCATCGGGACCAATGGGGCGCACGCCGCAGACTGGAGACAGGCACTCAGGCAGAATGAGCTCCAAGCCATGATTCTACCAACTTGCCAGTCGAAAGTGGGGTTGTGCAGCCGAAGCCAGGGGTACCCCAGGATGACGGGTGAAGAGGAGATGGGCAGGACCAGGAACCGTATTTCCTCCCTGTGATTTCCAGAGACTATAGCTAGCACAGGTGCCATCTGATGGGAGACTGACGTCAAGGATGCTTTGGACAAGGTGACAAGATGAACCAGGGGGCATAGGGGCTGACAGGTGAGGCCCATCAGGGTTGCCAGGTCTCTGGAGATGAACTTCTGCTCAGCTCCAGAGTCAACTAAGGCGTGTGTGGTGTGTTCCTTGTGTTTGTGAAGGAGTCTAATGGGGACGTGGCAACTAGTGAGGGGTTTTTCCTGATTTTTGTCCTCGAATCCCCCTACTGTGATCCGAGGACCTCCCCTTTTAACGGGCAATCCACTACTCTATGTGCCCCATTCCCACAGTAGTAACACAACCCCTGCTCCCTGCGGCGCTGTCTTTCAGCCGCTGTAATACCCGATTGCCCCACAATCATATCCTCTTGCTCCGGAAGTACCTCAGATGTAGGCAGAGCGAGGAGAGGGGACCTAGCGGAGCGAGGGCGAGGTTTACTCGCACGGGATGCTGTTCGCCGTTCGGCCGCTCGCTCCCTTAGCCTGCTATCTAAGCTGATGGTAAGGGAGATTAATTCCCCTAACCCGTCTGGTCTATCCTTTGCTGCTAGCTCATCCTTTAACTCAGAGTTGAGACTGCGGAGGAAAATTCCGCAGAGCGCTGGCTCCCCCCACCCAACCTGAGCTGCTAGTACCCGGAAGTCAACGGAGTTATCGGCGGCAGACCTACTGCCCTGCCGAAGTCCAAGCAGCCATTCGGTTAACACCGCGCCCCGGTCAACATGATTGAACACTTCCATGAACTCTGCCACGAACTGCTGGTAAGTTAACATTGAATAACTTGGTTTGGCCATGATGGTATAAGCCCAGTCTAAGGCTCTGCCTCCCAGCAAGTTGATAATGTACCCAATCTTGTTTAAATCAGTGGCAAAGTCCCCCGGGACGCGGAGAAACACAGACTCACACTGTAGCAAAACCCCCCGTGCCTCCCCGAGTCTACCACTAAAGCGAGCGGGGGTTGGCACGGGAGTTAAGCGATGTGTGGATGGTGGGTTGGTTTGGCTAGTAGCAGTAGCTGCGGGTGCAAAAGGCGCCCCGCTGGCCGGGGGGAACACCTGACGTCCTTCCAGGCGATCCAGCCGGCTGTTAATTTGGGTCAATTGATTTAAGATTACTGTCTGTTGGTGGGAAATCATGTCTACTCGTGCGCCGAGTGTGTTTAAGCGGCGCGACAGCGCGCTGTCTGTTGGGTCATCCTGACGGAGTCGTACTGACATGATTTACGACCCAAGAGACAGACGCTGACACGAGAGATTACAGACAATTATCTTTATTTGTGGAATGAGTGTGAGGTGCGTGAGTGGATGTGTGAATGTTCGTCTGGTCACTGGAGCTGAGCCCGTCTTGTGGTGACCTGGCAACCCTGGAAACACACAAGCAACCCTGGAAACACACAAGCACAGAGGTTACTGCTGTACAGTAGCAATATCGGCGAATATGCTGCAGGTGCTTACTTGCAGGTTCCACAGTGTGAGACTGGCTGGCTCTTGGTGTCCGTGCGACGTGGTGCTCGAGGTGCCCGGCGTTGCGGGGGTGAGGAGGAACTCCAAGGAGGGGGAGGCTGTGCCTCATCAGCAGAGGAGGATTGTCCGCTGCCAGGGAGGTCCACCTGTGCACAGGGGATAGAACTTGCAGATGATGAGTGCTGGGTTTGCTTACGTGACTTGGCTTTGCTTGGCGTAGGTTTCTTGACTTGAGGTCGAGATCTTGGCGCATTGCTTGGCAAGAGTGACAGACGACTCCATGCTGAGGAGTCCGCGCGTTGGGTTTTTAAAGCCCGCTGATTGCCACCTGTTGGAGTGAGCGCAGCTGATGCTGATGATGCTAATGACGGCTTAGCGGCCATCATGACACTGATGTGTCTCCTGAAGAACAGGTTGCTGCTGCTGATGACCAGGCTGCTGAAACTCTTTCAATAAGTTAATGTGGAAGGTCTGATGTTTTACCTTCCTGTCAGGCATATATAGTTCGTATGTCACTGAACTTAGTTTCTTAGAAATTTCATATGGCCCCTGCCATCGAGCCAACAGCTTACTGTCACACGAGGGCAACAATAACAAAACCTGTTGTCCTGGATGAAAAACCCTTTTTCTGGCCTTCTTGTCATACCAAGTTTTTTGTTTGGCCTGCGCCATCCTCATGTGCTCCTGAGCCAAAGCAGTCATTCGATCCAGTTTCTCTCTCATCTTAATGACATAAGAGACCACATTGTCCTGATCACTCGGTGGACTCTCCCAGTGCTCCTTTAATAAGTCCAATGGGCCCCTCACCTGACGACCATACAGCAGTTCAAAAGGTGAGAACCCTGTTGAAGCCTGGGGCACCTCCCGATAAGCAAACAATAAATATGGTACCCATTGGTCCCAATCCGAGCCTGTTTCAGAAACAAATTTCCGCAGCATGTTTTTTAGAGTCTGATTAAATCGCTCCACTAGTCAATCAGTCTGAGGGTGATATGGGGTGGTCTTAATACCCTTAATACCCAACAGTTTATATACCTGCTGCAACAGTTTGGACAAGAAATTTGTTCCACAGTCTGTCAGAATTTCTCTGGGTATGCCTACCCTTGAAAACAACTGGATAAGGCAGTTAGCAACCTGCCTAGCCTTGATAGATTTCAGGGGAAAGGCAGCATCCTCTGCAGTCTTCGGGTCCCGCTCTTGTATCCAGATTTCCAGTTCCGGGTTCACCATCTGCAGAAACTGCTCCAAAATCAATTGTTCCATAATGTCTTTTATAGTTAAGGTATCTGGTTTAATCCATTTACATAACAGGTCTTTCAAACGTACATAAAGTTCACGAGGGGTTTCATCCTGATGAATGTCCAGAGACCGAAACCTCCTCCTATAAGTGTCAGATGTAATCTCGTATTTACTTAAAATTGCTTCCTTGACTTTCCCATAATTGTTCGTGTCAGCAATATCCATGAGTACATATGCGCTCCGCGCTTTACCTGTAAGCAGAGGAGCTAGCTGGATAGCCCACTCTTCTTCACGCCAGCGGCAGACTGCAGCGATCCTCTCGAACGTCACCAGGTAGTGCTCGATGTCATCTTCGGGAGAGAGAGGATTCAGCCTGGGCTCGTGGTGCGTTCGTGGCCTCCTTGGCTGCACCTGCAGCGGCAAATCATCCTCCTGCGGGCCGACCCGACTGGCCGTCACCCCGGGGACCTCCCCCGAAGCGCCGTCGTCACCCCTTCGTTCAGCCCGGCTCCCATACTCCTCTCTCAGCTCCACAACCTGCGACTCCATTTGACGAATTTGACCATCCACAGTCCGCCACCTTTGGTCCTGAAGAGCAGCTTCTTCCTCCATCTGACGATCCCTGAGAGTCAGTGAACGCACCAAAGATTTCACCAGGCACGTTAGCTCCTCGAGCTCGCCCAGTCCGCTGACTCCCGGGTCCTCAGCTGCCATACATGCGTCCAGGTCAGACTGCTCCTCTTGCCTCACTTTCCTTCTGGCCATGAGTCCTTCCGTCCCGTGGTCTTTCACCACTTCCACCAAAGGCTACGACGTCCTGGGAACGGACCACTGCTGCCACCAAATGTAACAATATGGTGGGGCCGAGCTTCAATTTTCCAATTTTCAGATTTTTATTTCAATAAACTTACAAGTAAATAATTCCCAGGAAAACATCTGACACGACTCTTCATCAAGAATGAACAATTCACCATCAACCAAGAATACCGAAGAATGAAATGAATGAATTCCCATTATCATTAACCACACCTGTTAAATACTATTCGAGATAATTAGGGCTGATTAGCCCCTACCATAACCCCGGGTAAGACAATAAACATTTTTCCATTCTTTACACATACCCACTAATATCTAAAATACATAAATAATTCCCCCAACTATATACAGAGTAAATAAATAACATAGAATAAATAACCATATAAATAATTCAATAAATAATTCGAACCCCTATTTACAAATGCTAAACCACCCCTCTAACTTACCATACATGCTTCCTTCCTGCTGGTGTCCTTTAAAAGGGCGTTCAACCCCCAAAGAGTCTTTTGCCCGGACACCCTCAGGAAGCACGCTGGCAAAGGTATGTGCATTATATAATCACCAATTGTTTACCCAAATGATTAACCACACAATTATCTCACAAAAGGCACTCCAAATTAGACAAAGACAGATCCTAAAATAATGTGTGCATTTCTACAAATGATCATAATAACATTTACAATATTGCAAACAATATAGACACACATACAACAAATCATAACAGTGGTGACACTCCATCGTCACAGTACCAACAAAGTAACAAGTCCAGTTGACCACGAAATACAGGGATGTGCAAATTATGAAAATAAGGCCACCAGACATACAGGGCGACTGCCGGATGCTCTGCAGCCCAGTCAAAAAGGAGCCTAGTGCTGCAGCACAAAGGGAAAGGCGATCATGAGACTTACGGAGCTGGAGCAATCCCAGGGTGACCCGTGCAGTCTGGAGGATGGAGAGAGAAGCTGGGCCAGCCATAACACCAAGGGGTTAACCGAACTTAAAGTGCTGGGCTGAGTACAACGAAGGTAATGATAACTCATACGTGGAGAGCTTGCTGCCGCGTATGGAGGTGAATGCTCCGACAATCTCTTTCCACAATTGCAGTGAACAAATACTCCTGAAGCTAATGAGGAAAGAGAATGCCGGTGCGAGAAAGCGTGGGCTGAAATTGATTGGACCCTGGTGTGTGAGAGAGCGTGTATGAGCGTGTGAATGGGACATGTGAATGGGACAATGGGACCAGACACCCCAGTACCGTCAGCCAAAAAGAAAAGAAACAACACCCTTCAAGGGAACTCCTCCCCCCGGCAACAAACACTAACCCAGTGTGGGAGGTGGAGGAAAACCGGTTAGGAGGGAAGCAACCGGTGAAAACACAACCAGTAAAAAGCAAAATAACGAGCAAACCCCTCCTAACAACCCCCAACATGGAACACTAAGCCCCCTCCCCAGAAGTTCAAAGTTCAGGGGGTCGACCAGAGTCCCAGGCCCCCAGCATGGTGAGGAGTGACAGATCAGGTGACCTGCCCAAGTCCCAAGTCCAGCAGGTGGCCAGCGGGATAGTGTCCGGCAGCCTGCCCGGGCCAATGGACCACCCGACCCATAAGTCAAGTCCTTCAGGTGGCCACCCAGCATGGTGGAGCCACCAGAACCGGAGGGGAAGGCGAGGAGGCAGCCTCCATATTCAGGAACATCAGCGGCCAAACCAAGGAACAGGAACCCCCCTGCCGTTTGAGGCTTGGGGCGGGGGAACTGTAGCACCCGCGATGGTCCCGGTCTGGGACGTGGCTACACCTGTGGTGGACTCCGGCCGGAGCTCTGCTGCACGCGCAGTGGACTCCGGCTGGAGCTCTGCTGCACCCGCAGTGGGCTCCGGTTGGAGCACCGTTGCACCTGCGGTGACCCCCATCAGGGGCCTCATTGCTCCCGTGGTGGCCTCCCTAGTGAGGGAGGTGATGCTCCTCACGTCACCTGATGCTGGACCCCAATCCTCGGCAGCCTCCAGCGAGACCAGCAGCTCTCCGGCGACCCCGACCAGGGGCTCCAAGCCCAAAGGGAGAAAAAGGGAAACCGGGTCAGGGTTGCCGGCAGTGGCAGAGCCCGGCGAGGGGTGTCCAGATGCGGCTGAGAGCTGCACCTGACTCCCCTCCCCAAAAGCCAGACAAGATCCCTCCACCATCAACAAATGAACTACAGGAGAGATTACCTGCCTGTGCTTAAGCTCTACCGCTGTCCAGGACTCCGACGATGATGCCCCAGGTCCCATCGGCTGGAGGTCTGGTCCGGGGAATGACTCCACTGCGGCGGCCCCCGCAGCGGGCATGATGGTGGTTGCAGGAGTGGTACTCTCGTGTGCCGTCCTCCACGCCTCCGGTTCCTCTGGCGTGGCGGCCATGGACGACTCTTCCACTGGCTCATGGGCTGGACCCTCCCGGTCCTCTGGCTCCTCCTTCCCTGAGCTACCTGGATCCAGGACCGATGGGCTCGTAGGGGCACATAGAAAGGAGTTAGTGAGACCGAGCATGAGAGCACTATATGACGCTGGGGCGGAGCACTCAGGGGACTGCACACCCTGAGTCTCCTTGCCAGGAGGCAGGCAAAATTGATCATTGACCGTGAAAATTGAATGAGAGGAAACTTGCCTGTTCTCCTGGCACTGGAGGTCCCCAGCGGCCTCCAAGGCGTCCTCTCTGCTGTCCTGGCATTCCTCATTGGGTTGCGGCTCCCCCTCCCTCGGGGAAAGTTCCTTTAGCCTTTCGGCCATCTCCGGAAGAAGCCACGGCTTCACTTTCAAGATGAGGTCCGTCTCTGCCAGAAGAGCCCGCCTGCGTTCCTCCATCTCCTCCCATGATAGAGCTGAGCATGGCTCAGAGCAGGGAGGCGGAGCTGTAGTAAGCGGGGCTGGATGCTTCTTGCGGCGGGGATTCTTCCTTCTCCTCCTCCTGGGCGACTTGGGAATGAGATAATCTGGGACTCGGAGCACCGTGCCGGGCAGCAGGTCACCCACGCTGAGAGGCCCCGCATCTTCAGGGAAAAAGAACGAAGTGGCCGCGAGGAGCTCGAGCACTGGGAGATCCTCAGCCGATTCCTCACATGGCGTGGCAAAGATGTCCCGGAGGATCTCCATCGCCTTCGGATGATCCCAGAGGCTGTCTCGCTCCATCACCCTCCTCGCGGTGTCCCGAGCTTGACAAACGGCCAGGGAGGAAGAGGGCTTCTGCGTCCATGAAAAAATCTCCTCCAAGAAGCACAACGAGCACAGCTTCTGCTCCAACTCCCTCTCCGTCTGAACCACCATGTTTAAAGTCGAGGAGGAAGGAAAAAAGGTATGGAAAGGAAAAAAGAAAAACACACTTTTACTCCACTGGTTTTTTTCTGTCTGGTTGGAACATTCTGTCACCCCCACCACCACCACTGTGCGCCATTGTGTGGCGCACGAGGAAGGGAATGAAGAACCCAATTGCGGAAGTAGAAAGTGCCGTTTTATTAAATATACCAACAAAGTAACAAATCCAGTTGACCACGAAATACAAGGATGTGCAAATGATGAAAATACGGCCACCAGACATACAGGGTGTCTGCCGGGTGCTCTACAGCCCGGTCAAAAAGGAGCCTAGTGCTGCAGCACAAAGGGAAAGACGATCATGAGACTTACGGGGCTGGAGTGATCCCGGGGCGATCCGTGCAGTCTGGAGGATGGAGAGAGAAGCTGGATCAGCCGTAACACCAAGGGGTTAACTGAACTTAAAGTGCTGGGCTGAGTACAACGAAGGTGATGATAACTCATACGTGGAGAGCTAGCTGCCGCGTATGGAGGTGAATGCTCCGACAATCTCTTTCTACAACTGCAGCGAACAAATACTCCTGAAGCTAACGAGGAAAGAGATTGCTGGTGTGAGAAAGCATGGGCTAAACTTGACTGGAACCTGGTGTGTGAGAGAGCGTGTATGAGCGTGTGAATAGGAATGAATGGAGCGTGTGCATGTGTGTGTGGTGTAGATGTGTGTATGTGTGTGAACACCCGTGACAGTACAGCTGATGGCACTTGACAGGAGGAGGGGGTGTGCCCAAGCTGTCAGGGAACAGAGGCCCAATAGCTCCCTAAAGCACCAGCTGGAAAATAGGGCAAAACATAATAAGTAGAACGATTCATGACAAATGGGACATCCAATATTAACCACTGTTTAAGAACCACTTGTTTATTTTTTTGTCAGATCACTTATTTGTGTAATCTTTTATGAGTTATATTCATAAATGTTGCATGCTGCAGTTTGGGGAATGGGAGTTGTTCAGTCACCATTATAATCTAGTTTACATGTGTAGTTTATAGTCTATCATCAGTAATCTCATGCAGTACTATAACAGGACACATTTACAAATATTTGAGACCCACTGTAGTGCATCCTTTTATATTTTAGCAATATTATAAGTACAAAACACCAAACATTATTATTATTATTTTGTATTTGTTTCTTGCATATTTTATTGATCACCAGAGGGAAATTCAGGGCATCCACGTACGGTGCCAATCCCTTTACCAGTCTCACACACACACACACACACACACACACACACACACACACACACACACACACACACACACACACACACACACACACACACACACACACACACACACACACACACACCCATTTGGCTGCAAGTTTTGCATCATTGTTGCCTATTTGTCTGTAAATATTTAAATAAAAATGATTTATTTCATTATTTGGACATTTTTGCTTCTTGTTGTTGTTTAGTCAAAGCATGTGTCTGCATGTAATATGCAGTTGATCTGGTCATTCTGCTCCACAATGAAGCAGCAGTCGGGACTTTCGTGTACCACTGACCGGGCAGGCTGAGCGTGCCTCCCCCCGAACGTTCATGGAGCGCACGGAGGGACACTGGTGTTGGCCGGTTAACGGGAGTCTCGGCTACTGCTTTCCCCGGCAGCGGGTCCCGGCAGCCCCCCCGTGTTCTCTATGGAGAATATATTTATGGTATATATTTTGACTGAGCAGCTCCATACTCGTGGATGCAAACCCCGGTAACCTCAGCAGCAAAGCACTTCTAAAATCTTTGTTTGCAAAGCGTTGTGGTGACTGACAGGTTGTGATGACTGACAGGTTGTGATGCTGTGTTATCCAATGAGCATGGTCGTGATGCCACTATTGTCCAATCAGCATGGCCGTGTTGCCGTGTATTCTCCAATGAGAACGAAGTCAATCCGAAACCCCGCCCACACTTCTTGAAGCCAGGGGGGTGAAGACATAAAGCGGTCACACAGTGGTGGCTAAACTTTTATTGATAAAAATTAGATATTTTGACTGAGCGACTCCATATTCGGGAGTGCACACCCTCGTAGCTTCAGCAAAGCATGTTTAAAATCCTAGGTCAGTGTGACGAACGATTTTAGAGATAGCTGAGGAACACACACGAACATACAGACATACAGACAGAGATGTCTCGATTTTATAGATAGATGTGGAATGATTCTTGGAGGACTGTGTACAGGAGTATATGTTTGACACAATTTTCTTATGGCCTCTGCTCTTATATGCATCAATGAAAATTTTAATGATATCCATTTCATCTTGTACATTCATTTTGACATTACTGATAAAGTGTTGCCGAAGTTGTAGATAACGAAAAAAGTCTTGTTTTTCTAGATTGTGGATGTCAGAAAGGTTTTCAAAGGATTTTAGGTTTGTTTCACTCAAAATAGAGCAGTATGATGTGATTTTTTTCACAATCCACTGCTTAAACCTCGACTCAAGCTCTGTGGATTTAAAATCATAATCATAGGTCACCCATCTTAATAGCCATGCCTTTCTCTCCAATTTTTGAATGTTACACTCTTTAAACCAAATTTTGAGAGGCACTTTAAAAGGAACTCCGATTATATTGGCATGTTAGCTCTATATGCTTTACTTTTATGTTACTAACATAACTATAATATAATTTTTTTGAAAATAATTCCCAGTTTTATATATTTTTAAAAAACTTTATTACGATGCAAATCGCCATTATTGTTTACGTCGCAATGCATTCTGGATAGTGACGTAGAAGGGTTGCAGCCGTTTTTTCTGTCTTATACAAGCCAAGAAGCCAAGCTACGAACTACTGCCATTTGTCAGTGAAAATGCCACATTGCGCGGCTTTTGGATGTAATTTCCAATCAAAGGGAAATAAAGAGAGCGGGGTGAGCCTCCATAGCTTTCCTAAAGAGGGAAAGTGGAGGAAAAAGTGGGGCGGCAGCGGCTCAGCAGGTAGAGCAGGTCGTCTAATAACCCGATGGTTGGCGGTTCGCATCACACTCTCCCCAGATATCCTGCCGTTGTGTCCCTGGGCAAGACACTTCACCCGCATTGCCTCCAGTGCCCATAACACTGGGTATGAATGTGTAAAAATGTTTAAATGCTCGGTGGTGGCCGGAGAGGCTGTTGGCGTGGATTGGCAGCCACATTTCCCTCACTCTGAGTCTGTGATCACGCGCTGTAGTGCATGCCTGATAAAGCTGATATATATATATATATTAATCACGCTGTAATAAAGCACAATATCGCGCAAAGCACTGCGCGCCAGTGTGGCGGATGAAATAAGGGAACCCAGTGTGGAGGCACGGAATAATTGCAGGCAGGACACTGCGAACTGAAGTTTAAAAGGGTGTTTATTTCATCCTCCAGCACGAAGCTCACTCCAGCGCTGTGGAGCGAGCCCTTTTTTTTTTATTACTTATTTTGTACCAACCACAGTGCGCAGTGGTTAGCACTGTGGCAGCACAGTTTACCCTCGGCCAGGGGATCGCGGAGATCGTGGGTTCGATCCCTGCCCCCGGCCAACAGTGATCTGTGTGGAGTTTGCATGTTCTCCCCGTGTTTGCGTGGGTTTACTCCGGGATTTCTCCGGTTTCCTCCCACATGTCAAAAACATGCAGGTCAGGGAGTTAAGGGGCGCTTGCGCACGCAGCAACTGGCAGCTGGTGGCTTGTCACCAGACTGCAAAACAAATCTACCTATGGGTGCAAAATAAGTAATCCTCCAGCTCCTTCGTGCTGGAGGATGAAATAAACACCCTTTTAAACTTCAGTTCGCAGTGTCCTGCCTGCACTTATTCCGTGCCTCAACACTGGGTTCCATTATTTCATCCGTCACACTGGTGCGATATTGTGCCACCCCCCCCCCCCCCCGGTGTGTGTGGCGAACGGTGTGTGATTTGGTGCAGATAAGTAGAAAGAGCGAGGCGACCGGAGCAGGTAGAATTTGTTGCTGACAACAGTGTGGTATATAAATAAAGCCCCAACGCTTCAGCAAAACGGCCTGTGCTTCTGTGTATCACAAGAGTGAGGTTTACTCGGGAATTAAACTGCGGAGGAAGATACATCTCCCCTGCGTCCCAAGACCACGGTTAGGAGACGAAAGGCAGGAACGGTCAACACGAGCGTGCGATCACAGACATGTCTCATGCGCGCGCTTTGAGCAATATTGTGCTATTATCACAGCGTGATTAATACATATGTCAGCTTTATCAGGCATGCGCTACAGCACGTGATCACAGACTCAGAGTGAGGGAAATGTGGCTGCCAATCCACGCCAACAGCCTCTCCGGCCACCACCGAGCATTTAAACATTTTTACACATTCATACCCAGTGTTATGGGCACTGGAGGCAATGCGGGTGAAGTGTCTTGCCCAGGGACACAACGGCAGGATATCTGGGGAGAGCGTGATGCGAACCGCCAACCATCGGGTTATTAGACGACCTGCTGAGCCGCTGCCGCCCCACTTTTTCCTCCACTTTCCCTCTTTAGGAAAGCTATGGAGGCTCACCCCGCTCTCTTTATTTCCCTTTGATTGGAAATTACATCCAAAAGCCGCGCAATGTGGCATTTTCACTGACAAATGGCAGTAGTTAGGAGCTTCGCTTCTTGGCTTGTATAAGACAGAAAAAACGGCTGCAACCTTTCTACGTCACTACCCAGAATGCATTGCGACGTAAACAAAAATCGTAATAAAGTTTTTTAAAAATATATAAAACTGGGAATTATTTTCAAAAAAATTATATTATAGTTATGTTAGTAACATAAAAATAAAGCATATAGAGCTAACATGCCAATATAATCGGAGTTCCTTTTAAAGTGCTGATGACACGTTCTTGACTTCCTCTAATTTTTCAACACATAATACAATATGACAATATAGGTTGGTCTGTGCAGTTCTAAGTCAAACAGGCTTTTTTTCACACCAATATCTGACGTTTTCATGAGCGCCACGTCACCAATTACGTCAGTGGCTGTCATTGGGAGAACACAGCGCTTGGCTGCTCATTGTACACACAGGATGGAAGCGGTTGAAAACATCGACGATGGTTCCAGCACATGGAGTCTGGAATTGGTTTGTGTTGTCCAATCTTCAGACGATTATAGTTCCGAAGAATGGGATGATAATGAAGAATCTGGGGGCATCAGACCGTATAGGTTTGAGCCGTGCCAAGCGGGCATCGTGCCTAGCGAGTCAGACTCAGAGAGTGATGGTGGAGAGGCACACATGCTCGCCGCAGCAGCAGCAACAAACACATGGCAGGGGAACACCAGTGTTATTCTTTTGTTACAGATATTGCAACCAATTATTTGTTCATAAATATAATTTATTTAAACCCAATTTTTCAATAAAATCATAGCAGTATATTCTCTGTGGCTCAGGTATTGGGTTTATTATGGATTATATTTTGAGTTCTTGTTGTTTTTGTTTTGTACATGTGTTTTATGTGCGTTTTGACCCACTTTCAGGTGGGCACTGTCCAAGATTCGCCAGTCCGAACACACGCGCCCTCTCTCTTTGACAGTCAGCTGTTCATGGTTTGTATGCATCATCTGCCGTGTTCTCAGCCACCCAATGTTGCCAGCGCTATCACGATGTGTTGGCCGGTCCACACAGCCGTGGTTCTGTTGTGCCCCTTGAAGCGATGTCGGCCCTGGGGCGCAACCGTGGTTAACACGTGTCCTCTCCATGTTCGCTGGGCGATGTCGGCCCCGAATGCCAACTGTGGGTGTTTGTGTTTATTTTTGTGGGTCTTCACCTTTTTGGGAACTGTTGTCATCATTCTTATGTTCAATACACGTGCTGTGTTGAAATCTGCGCGTAAATCCATTCATCATGACCCTCCGTGCGCTCTTACACAGGGCAGGGAGAGGGAGGATGAAATAATGAGGATTTGCATGCAGGGTTCACCACAGCACATTTAATACAGAAAGACAGACAGTTCCCTGAAAGGGGAAGACGTGTTTGGGGGCTGGCATCGGCCAGCGAATGAATGAGAGGAGGCGTGTTAGCCACAGGTGCGCCCCAGAGCCGACATCGCTTCAAGGACGCACGAGAGCCACGGCCAACATGGAGAGACAAGCGCATCGTGAGAGTGCTGAAAATACTGGCAGACAGACAGAACAGATGACAATGCTATGGACCGTCAGTGTATGACTAGCAAACGGCCGCAAAGTACACGCACTGCTGGTGATGGTGTGATGAGAAGTACCTGGGCTAGGACCGGGAAACATGATCAGTGGGAGTTTGAATCCGCTGATGATAATGAGAGAGGGGATGTGGCCGGACCAGCGAGATGTCAGCATGTGATCACAGAAAGTAGGTCAAAGTTGCACATAAATCTATTAATTCTTCCCCTCCTCGTGCGCTCCTCCGGCATAAAAGTGCACGAGGAGCGGAGGAGGCTTATAACAGTTGGAGCTGAAGCATGTGATGTGGTCTTTCACGGCCTGCTGTTTATCTAAACCTGTGACACAACGCGAAGGCACAGTTGTAAAATTAAAACAAGAAACCAGAGAAACTGTGAGCCACAAAGCTGCTGTCATTCCAGTCAACAACGCCGGAGTCCGCTCTCTCGCTTATGTCATGGGGGTGCCGCCCTTAATTCAGTGGGCAGCACCACAGTCCAGTCAGCGGATGCAGTTTTTTGATGATAACTAGTTTATGCAGGCGCTGTTGTAAATATTATATTGATCATCGACAATGACTTTTGAGTTTACACAACATGCTAAAAAATGTCAAAAACGTGTCATCAGCACTTTAATCCAAGTATTTAATTTATCATGGCACATTACTTTAAATGATTTATTGTTCCAAATATTCTGAAACTTCTTACCATTGTTTCATATACAGTGATGACGCACATACTGCAATGTGGTTCTGATCGGATGATTTTTGCAGGAGTTGTAGCCGCTGACCTATGACCTCATATTTCATCTCACTTCATACACAGTAACTGTCTTGTGAAATCAACTCCTGCAACAGTTTTGTTTTAGTGTTTTGAAACTTGGTACCATGGTTTGCTATACACTGATGCGCATATTGCAATTTCACTCTCATCGGATGACCATGAGGTCAAAGGTCAGAGGGCAGATTGTCCCTTAATCTTCTAAACACAAGAACTACTGAAAGAAATTATGTAGGCTTTTCAAATTCATACAGTAGTTGTAACTAATACACATCTTGGACGGCTTCTGACCTGACTATGGGTTTGGGGTCAAGGGGTCAAAGTTAACATTCCAGTTGTACTATGGTAAATGCTAAATTTACTATTACTATAAAATTAGTAAAGCTAGGGCCACCAAACCTGGTATACAGGTTCACCTTGGGATCCTAACCTCTGACTATGGGTTTGGGGTCAAAAGGTCAACGTCAACATTCCCTATGCCTTATTACTGTACGAGTAAAGCTAGGGTCACCAAACTTGGTACACAGGTTCACCCTGTGACCCTGAAGTGTAGCTATGGTTTTGGGATTGCAAGGTCAAAAGTCAACATCAAAATGGCTTATAAACTATATCACAACAACAAAAAAAAGCTAGGGTCACCAAACTTGCTACACACGTACACCTTGGATCCTGACCTCTGACTATGGGTTTGGGTCAAGGGGTCAAAGGTCAAAGTTAACATTCCAGTTGCACTATGGGAAATGCTAAATTTACTGTCACTATAAAACGAGTAAGGTACACAGGTTCACCTTGGGATCTTGACCTCTGACTATGGGTTTGGGGTCAAAAGGTCAAAGGTCAAGGTTAACATTCCCTATGCCTTATTACTGTACGAGTAAAGCCAGGGTCACCAAACTTGGTACACAAGTTCACGCTGTGACCCTGAAATGTGACTATGATTTTGGGATCGTAAGGTTAAAGGTCAACATCAAAATGACTTATAAACTACAGTATATCTCAACAACAAAGAACGTTAGGGTCACCAAACCTGGAACACAGGTTCACCTTGGGATCCTGACCTCTGACTACAGGTTTGGGGTCAAAAGGTCAAAGGTTAAGGTTGGCACTCCCTATGATCTCTTACTATAGAATGTGTAAAGCCCTCTAGGCTCACCAAACTTGCTACACAGGTTCATCTTGGGATCCTGACCTACAACTATGGGTTATGTGCTTTGTTGTATATGTGTGGATGATGGGCTTATCATAATTTGGTTCTGCCACAGCAATTATATTGAAAAGTTGAAAACTGCTCTGTCAGAAGTATTGGGATTGTCAAAGAAAACAGAGGCGGGGGATATTGCACTCACCTCAGCCTGCTCTTGTTAATTGATCTTATGTGATATTCTATTTTTTTGAGAAACTGAATTATGGGTTTTCAGTAACTGTAAGCCATTATCATCAAAATTAAAAGAAACACTTGAAATATATCATTCTGTGTGTAATGAATCTATATGAGTTTCACAGAACTGAATTACTGAAATAACTTTTTGGTGATATTCTAATTTAATGAGATGCACCTGTATGTCTTCTTTCTTTAGCATTTATATTAAGGGGTGTCCCAGTGTTCTAATGGTTATGATACAGTACATACCACTAAAGCAGTGACATGCGGTGAGGTTTGTGGGTGATGAGGCACTAACTCTTTCAAAGTCAAATTTACAAATATAAGAACGCAACAGCATACAGTAAGCTTGAAGTTAATTTCAATTGAAAGTTTGCATGTTTTATGATCTGCTAATTGTACATTATAAAATCCAATTATATAAATGATTTATTAACAAAACAACTAAGGCATTTTACTGAATTGCCTCTTGACAGAATGTGCAGTGAATTTAAGTTCAGTTCTGCAATGCGTGTCTAGAGTTTTTATTGTGAAGGGAAGAAGCAGAAATATTAGTACACTCCAGTTGCCTTTTGTTTTGCAGAAAGGCAGTTAAAGTTCAGCTGACTAACTCCATGCCTTCATGTTTTCATTTCATTAAACTCTCCTGAATATAAACAAAGTGCAAAGACCCTTGGCTACACAAATAAAATGTATTAAGCTATTTTACAGACAAGTTTTGGGGCCCCAAAATTGATTATAGACTACTGGTTTCAGGCCAAGGAAGAACAAAAATTATAGTGGCTCAGAGAGCACATTTGCTGTGCACCCTGTAGCTCCACAATTCAATACAAATTGATCCATCCATCTTTTACCGCTTAATCCTTTTCGGGTTGCGGGAGGGCTGGAGCCTATCCCAGCATCTTTGGGTGAGAGGCAGGGTACACCCTGGACTGTTCGCCAGTCCATCGCAGGGCCAACACAGAGAGACAGACAACCATTCACTCTCACATCCATACTTAAGGACAATTTAGAATCCCCCGTTGATGCCAATTAACCTAACCTGCATATCTTTAGCCTGTGGGAGGAAACCGGAGTACCTGAAGTAAACCCACGCTGACATGGGGAGAACATGCAAACTCCACACAGAAGGATCACCGATGGTCCGGGGTGGGACCGAACCCACGATGGTCAGGGGTGGAATCGATCCTGTGATCCTCTTGCTGTGCTGCCACCAAGCTGCCCCTCAATACAAATTCAAGTATATAAAACAAGTATGCATGGTCTTACCTTTACTTGTAAGTGAAATCCATCCACCTACCCCTCTGGACAAAAATCTCAATGACTGTTGGAAAAGTCCTCCTTGTCTTCTTTTAGTTTTAAAAGTCTCCCTGTCTCAATCGAGATTACTGTCAGTTTTGATTGAAAGTCCAATTTTGAGATTTTTTTTAAGTTTAGCTACAAAATCTTACATTTTCAATCAGTATAAAATAGAAGCACAAACGGAGTACTTGGTACACCTGCCTTTCTGATTTTATCTTTAGCTAATTTGGCGCTTAGCCTCTGCATAGAAGAAGAGCAACAAGGACAAAGTGGGACAAACTCCTGTGCCTATGCTTCTCAAGCACGCCCCCTCGTTGGAGCAACGGCACTACGCGGCCTCTGACTGTCAGATTAAGAAGACTAAATATGTTATACACACATTAAGTGTTATGTCTGTAAATGATGGTCGGAGTCAGAGTTATGCCATGCAGTGAACTGGACTTTATTAGAGGACACACAACATCATCTGCAAACAACAGAGATGAGATCCTGTGGTCACCAAGCATGACACCCTCTGTTCCCTGGCTGCGCCTAGAAACCCTGTCCATAAAAATTATGAACAGGATCGTGACAAAGGGCCGTAGCCCGCCTGACATCACACCTAGGGCGGGTACGGCAAGCCCTAAGGGCCACACACTCTCACCATACTCTCTGCACATCATTCCCCTCCCCCTTACAAAAGTGCAAAACACAGAAACACACACAATTCAGACCCACCCCAATTTAGGACCATGCACTAAGGGAAATAGCAGGAAACAGTGAACTAGAATAGCCTAACACATTCACCCAAAACAACTAAAATCATTGGGTTTTTTTTAATACAAAATACACAAAATAATCTCCAAATAACACACATTCACATGCACCATATGAACATATTTACAGTAACATCATTTATGTTACTCCAATGTCCACGGGCAGCCAAAGGTAAAACTGGCTCGGAGACCCAGGGCATCCCCACGGCATGCGCACCCCTGGCCACCGCCTGACCCTCGGATCAGAGCCGACCTCCCCGGCGAGAATGTCCCTTCTCCTCACCTTTGACCGCTTCTCTCGTCTGTACCTGCAGTGCTGCTGCCCGGCATGCCGTCCCTCCATGCCTGTTGGTCCGTTCCCGACCACCTTCAACACTGCTGCAGCTGCCGCCGCTGTAGCCCCAAACACTCTGGCCCCTTGGGGCCGAACTCTGGGGAAAACTAACGCTCGCTTGTCGGCACCGCTTCTTGACCTGGGCACCTCGCTGTAATGCCCAGCACCTTCGTCCAAGGTGCTCTGAGCCCCGGCACTGAGGTCCTGCCCGACCTCCGTGTCGCCCGGCACCTCCTCGCTGTCGTCCGAGGTGCTCCACTATGCCGTCTCTGTGTCCAGCTGTCGTTGCTGCTTCCCAGGACTTTCAGCATCACCCTCATCAGTGTCACTTGTTGACCCAAGTGCCTCATCGCTGCGCCCAGCACCGTCGTCCAAGGTACTCCACTGCATTGCCTCTGCACCCGGCTGTCGCTGCTCCGACTCCAACGTGCTGAGCTCCTCAGCTGGCTTGCCATCTTTGGTGACCGGGGGCTCCTCCACTCGTGGCCCCGGTTCCACCTCGAAGTCTTGCTGGTAGCTAGTAGCTTGGTTTTGGCGCACACCTAGCTTCGTGGCTAACTTCCCCATAGACACTGACTGAGCTGCTAGTTTCTCTGAGCTAGCTGGCTTAGCTTCTTTTGGTGCCAAGAGCTCTATCACCTGTAGTTTTGTGGTCCTCGTATGTTTGGCAAAATATTTGGCCAGCCGCCGGATAGCATTCGCATAAGACTCTGTTTCTCCCAACATACAGAGAATCTGCCAACCTTCTTCGCCGAGATGGTGGGCCAGAAGTGCTCGTCTTCGTAGTCCGTCGAGTCTACTTAAGCCCAGCGCCGTGATGTAACCCTCGAACATGGCCAGCCAGATTGGCCACAGGATTGCTGGCTCTCCCGGATATTCCAGAAATGGTAATAATGGTGGAGGTAGCCCATACGCCCCCATAGTTTCTCTTCATCATCAAAATGTTATGTCTGTAAATGATGGTCGGAGTCAGAGTTATGTCACGCAGCGAGCTGGACTTTATGAGAGGACACATAACTATATACAGTCTGGCCATAGCCCACCTGACGTCACACCCAGGGCAGGTACGGCAGGCCCTAAGAGTCACACACTCTCACCATAGTCTCTACACAGCATTATGTATATTACATAGACTATGGAAAAGGAGGACACGCAAGAAAAGTGCTGTCACCAGGAACGCGCATCTTGCACGAGCTGTAACCGGGCTGTAAAGGAATGCACAATCCTCTGAGGCTGCATTTGTTGCTGCTTCACCTGCCTCTCTCTCTTGTATTTGAACAGGAAATGTACAGATTCTGCAATTTTAAATATATAAATATTGTTGAAATAATTGGAATCATTCAGAAATTATGTTTAGAACTACAAGACAAATTAGTGGACAAATAATATATTTATAATTCTTTATTTTTTCATGATAACTCTGTGGTGTTGGGGTTTAACACCTTTACTGTGAAGTGCGGTGTAGTGGCGGCCACTTCCTGTTCTGCCACTGCACCGCCCTATAAATAGCAAAGGGCATCCATTACACGGCCTCTTCGACTGGTGCCCTCTGCCTGGTGTCTACTGTATGTCCGCTGTGGTTCCAGCGTTTAATAAAGCTGAGTTTGTCCAGTCACCTGGCCTCATCCTTTGAGAGGTATTTTACCATACATAACATTTGGCGATCGAAGATTAACTAATGGAGGCAAGTATTACACCACTTCGCCCCTTCCTCAAGCTCCCGGGGGAGCTGCCCGTTCCGTGGCCGAGACGGTTTGAAGATTTCCAGACCTACATCACTGCGCTCGACCTGGGTAAGCTCGACAAGTTAAGAGCACGTGCGCTACTTGTTCACAACCTCGGGATTGAGGGCCAGCGTGTCCTGTGTACACTTGGGGCTTCAGACTCTTTTGATGACGTCGTTGAGCTGCTAGCTTCATACCCCGAATAGTGTGATTGTCTGGAGGATTAGTTTTTGGCAGCGGCATCAACGTGTGGGTGAGCCTACACATCAGTTTGTTGTCAACTTGAGGCAGCTAGCTAGCGAGTGTCGTTTCGGTCCGCTGGAGGATGAATTGGTACATGACCAGCTTGTGGAACATACAAGTAGTGCCGCTATACAGCTAGGCTACTCATGGCGCCGAGTAACCTAACGTTAGCCAGAGCTGTCGAGCTAGCTCTCCAGGTGGAGGCCACAGACAAGTTAGCTTCGGTGCTAAACTGGCACCAGTCACAGCGGCTGCCGGAGCCTCCCGCCACAACATTAGTAGCAGACTCGGATAGTGAGGATAGCTTGGATGACGACAGTACAGAAACCAATGCTACCAGCTGAAGGTCTGCCCTGGAAAAACCCCTTTGCAAGGGTTGCAGGTCCGTGAAACACTAAAATAAGGTTAAGGACTGCCCGGCAAGAGGGAAGCATTGTAGCAGATGTGGACACTTGAACCATTATGCTAGAGTGTGCTGTGTATCTGAGCAGGAGAGCCCACGGAAGAAATCACTCTGCCCACCCCAAACAACCATCCATACAGTGTCCCCCAGTACCAACGGGTACACTTTCTGCGCGGTGGAGTTGGATGGCGTGGAGATGCCGCTGCTGGTCGACACAGGCGGAAGGGTTGTTGTCACAGTGAGGAGGCTTTTCCACCACTACAGGATTAAAGGTAACCTGGCGCCATTACATGGTTATGGAGGTGGCAGACTGTGCACGGTTGGACTGGAGTTAACAGTCTGATACAAGTTTGCGAAGATGGTTGACTTCACATTCCACGTGACAGCATGAGGCGATAACATCATGGGCTGTGATTTATTTTACGGACTGGGTTTCACCATAAAAGACGATGCCGGAAACAAATGGTTGGGTTGTGGCTGATGGAACCCTCCGGTTCCGGTGGTTGATGATGACACTGTGTGGGACAAAGGACTAATGGACACCACGGCAGTCAAGCAGGACCAGGCTCACTCAGGTTCGGCGCAGGAGGGTCTCAGTGCCGGCGCTCGGGAAATGGTTGAGGGGGGTACCGAGCGTAGCGGTGAGGCGCCTGTACTGGTGAGTGACGCCAATGTGCTAGCCACAGATTCCTCTGGAGCTTGGCCGCAGAGGGATGGAGGATCTGCAGCTACGATGGTGATTGCTATGACAGCTTCAGAAGAGGACGGGGCCAGACCAACTAGCACGGGAAAACTGCGTGCTAAGAAGCACCACGTCAGACCGAGCCGAGCCCCTCTTAGGGTTATGGACTTGGTCCGGGTTCGGGGAGAGGAACATCCACGGCGAAGCTGGGTCAGACGACGGCCAGTGAAACATCAGATGTCCACAAACCTGGGGAATGACGACGGATGAGTAGGCTGTGCTGGAACTGAACTTTATTACAATAAATGTTAATAATGCAGTACATGCCAGTGAGCACTCGGTTCCTAGCTGTGCCTATTGAGAAAGCTGACAGAAGATCCATAATATGGCTGGCTCCTCCCTTATGTATGTTGGCATGATGACGACACCAGCCGGCTATGTCATCATGCTGCTCCTGTTGTAAATTCCCTTTACAACAGCATATATTATAGTTTTTTCTAATTTTAACTAAAATGATCTATTTCCAGATTTTTTTTTGCCCATTTTAAGTAAAATTATCTACCAACAGAGCAAGAAAATTTGACTTATCAAATTGCTTACAAGATAAAACTATTTGAAAGCATGTAAAATTTTCTTACACATAAGTTGCGTATCCAGCTGCAATGGAAACAGAAGTGAACTGAGTAGAGTTGGGCTGAGAGGGTACTAGTGGAAAAGGGCCATAACAGTCAACGGTGCGATCAATAACACAGATTTGCACAATAAATTTGATAGATTTTTTAATAAAAGCACATGAACGAAGCTGCTTTTATGAACTGTAAAATGAAGCTGTGACTTTTCTCCCTCGTTTTCTATGAATTTTACTATGGCCTGTGCCGCCATCGTTGTGAGGAGAAACCTCCCTTCATCTGTGCTACACCACTAGAGTGACAGTTTGGAGAATCCTCTGTAGATGAAATAAAATGAAACCAGAATGAAATTCTGTGGAAAATAAAGGGTTTTTGATCTGCTGAATGGTTTGACATTCTACCTTTCACTTAGGATTTATATGAGTAACATTTTTTTGATCTACACTAGAGGGAACAAACTGATGACTTGTAGTGAAGTCATGAAAACATAAATGTAGGCTTGGAGCTTTATGTTGATGCTCTGAAAACAAAACAGAATTCACATACGGCTGGACATGGATAATGTAGCCCTCTCATCTCAATGTGTTTGATTTTATAAAACAAGTAAAGAAAATTATAGACAAGCATGTTAAAGGTAGGGGCGGCGCGGTGGCGGAGTGGTTAGCACTGCGGCAGCACAGTAACTGACCCTTGGCCGGGGGATCCTGGGTTCGATCCCAGCCCCCGACCAACAGCGATCTGTGTGGAGTTTGCATGTTCTCCCCGTGTCTGCGTGGGTTTACTCCGGGATTTCTCCAGTTTCCTCCCACATGCCAAAAACATGCAAGTTAGGTTAATTGGCATCAAACTGGGGATTCTAAATTGTCCTTAGGTGTGACTGTGAGAGTGAATGGTTGTGTGTCTCTCTGTGTTGGCCCTGCGATGGACTGGCAGATCTGTCCAGGGTGTACCCTGCCTCTCGCCCAAAGATGCTGGGATAGGCTCCAGCCCCCCCGCGACCCAAAAAGGATTAAGCGGAAGAAGATGAATGAATGAAAGTAAAGATCAATGTTTTGTTTCTTTGCAAAATTCCAGTGTCTTACATTACTGCCAACTGTTTGAGCTGATAAACATGAATAAATGAACTAAAAATGTGACCAAACTCACATGGCTGATTCTGCTTTCTTTGGCAAACTTTTACTGAGTAAAACACATCTTGGTTCCTCTAAACCTAAATGTGACTAACAAGTTACCTGTGTGATGTTTTTGAAATTGAAAACTAAAACCTTGGCCCTGTAGCTCAACCTGAAAGACAATATGGGTGGTGAGACAAACACAGGATTGTGGAGGAACAAAATAAGCTCAGGCGAGACACGGCGAGCTGAAGGTTTAAGAGTTTTATTCCTCCATCATCATGAGACACACTGCAGCGCTGTGTGTGCGCTAGTGAAGCATGTAAAGTCAACTCTTTTATACAGACAAGAGAGAATGCATGGCACATTTACATACTGATATACATATCAGACAATACATATCAATCGCGTGATTAACTGGCGCCAGACTCCTCTCCTTACTCCAGGGATGAATAACAATAGTCATTGTTCTGGTTGTCCCCCTAGGGCTCTCTGTTCATATGCAATCCCTGCTGAGCGTGAATATTATCAGTCTGCATTGTGCTGGGTGCCCACACAGCTCCCCCCAGAACGGTCAGAAGGGGTTGTGACACCCCCCCGTCGTTTGGGCTCTAGCTCCGGTAGAACTGTCAGAGGGCATGTCAGTCTGTGAGGGGGACGGGGAAGGGGTGGAAAGGGCAGTGTGCTCCGCTCCGAGTTCCAGCACGTTGAACGGCCGTGGATCGTGGGCACACGGGCCGGTGTGCAGTCGTGTGTAATGGAACCAGACGGCAATCGGCTGGCTTTGGGAGTGAGGTGCGGGAAAAGCTCTGTGCAGGAGGAGGTTGAGGGGGTGGGAGTAAGCGAGTGCCAGCCCGGGACGTCAAAGGTGTCTGGGCCGCACAAAAATTGCGTGTGGATCCGCGATGGTGAGGAACTTTTCCCGTTAAATATGGTGGAGATCCACAGCGGCTACGAAAAAATTACATCTCTGACTTCTCTCGTGTTTTGGTCCAGTGAGGATGTGGGGAAGGCGAGCGGCCAAATTCCCCGAGGATGCATAGTGGCTGTGATAAACTGAAGCTGTGTCAGGGACTCGGCAGTTTGGCTTTAGGTGCGGGAAGCAGCCCTAAAGTCATCGGGGAAAGCAATCGGCTAAATTCCCCTTGTGCGCCGTGGCTGGAAAACTCTGTATACAAAGTCCTGTGTGCTGGCTGCATGTATGCTTCAGGTGCGCGAGCAGCCCTGAAGGTTCCGAGGGTGGTGATCGGCCATTTTACTCGGGCATGTGCAGCAGCGGAGAATGCTGTATCAGTCTGTGGAGCCGGTTTGTCCCTGGTGCGTGGCGCACGCTTGGCGCAGTGACCGTATAGCTGGCAGTTGCGCTGTACCCGTAATCCTGCAGTGTGTGCGCGTGGCTTCTGTGCGCGGAAGGTCCGTTGTCGAGAGGTGAGTCAGGGTCAGGGAGCTTGATGGAAATCAGTGCAGTTGGCATCAATGATTGTCCCCGTTCAGGCTGCTTCCTTCGTTCGCTCGTGTTGATCATGGTGCGTTCTGGTTCTAGCACTGCGCACTCGTGTGGGTGCGAAGGATGTAGATGATTCCCAGTCTCTGGAATCCACAGCGCGGTGAGAGAGAGCAGACGGTCATTCTCCCCAGTCAAATCACCAGTGTGGGGGTAAAAGATTAGGCGAGGGTCGCACCATGACGTGTGCTGAGGCTTCCCGTCGGGGTCATCTTCGGGGTGTTCACCTGGTGTTCCATTCTTTGTCCAGGGTCACCAGTGTGGAGGGACAAAACAAGTTCAGGCGAGACACGGCGAGCTGAAGGTTTAAGAGTTTTATTCCTCCATCATCATGAGACACACTGCAGCGCTGTGTGCTGTGTGTGCACTAGTGAGGCATGTAAAGTCAGCTTTTTTATAAAGACGAGAGAATGCATGGCACATTTACATATTGATATACATTATCAGACAATACATATCAATCGCGTGATTAACTGGCGCCAGACTCCTCTCCTTACTCCGGGGATGAATAACAATAGTCATTGTTCTGGTTGTCCCCATAGGGCTCTCTGTTCGTATGCAATCCCTGCTGAGTGTGAATATTATCAGTCTGCATTGTGCTGGGTGCCCACAGGATAATGAATAACAAAATGCAAGTTTCCAATTGCCCGAGCGTGCCTTGCTTAAAGTCACTTGATCTTGAACCAAAAATAAATGGTTAAAAACCAGTTATCTAGACCAAGTAGGCTGAGACACTCATACACAACACAGACAAAGACAGTGTCATCTGGTCAACATACAAAGACACTAGTTTTGACAAAACAGTATCTGAACCAGGAAAACAAGACAATCAACCAAAAGTGAACATTTTGCTAAATGCTCACTGACAATGGGAACAGAGGTGGCAGACTGCTCCCGTTAAATCCCAGCAGCCCTGACTAAGGTGGTCATCAGGGATGAGAATGGGGTTTTGGAAAAAAAGAGGAAACTTAGCCGGGGGTTTTGGGGGATGCAGGCCTCCAAGCCGGATCCAAGGCGGAGCCTTGGTGGGGGGTCTGGGGGGCAACGCGTCCCAGAAGCTAACAAAATCTGGTGTTTTAGAATGCTCAAATGTGGTCTTATATTTAAAGTTAGAAGTAAGTACAAATGCATTTATAGTTTCTTTTTAATCTGCTGCTGCATCACATGTGTAATCATGTTCAATACAGTTTTGATTCAGTGTCACTTTCCCTGGTACTTTGCATTTCGCTATGAAGTCGACCATTTTTTCAACCACAAAATAAAGTGAAACACAGTACATATGTATTAAATTTATGATATCTGAATAGTATGTTGATGTAATAATACTAAATTATATTTTACTACTATCTATTATGTTTAGAACTGACACAGAATTACATTTACATAGTTCTAGAACAAAATAATTTAACCAAGTAAAATAAATTATAAATATTAACAAAATTCCATCACCAAGTCTATCACCCATTTATTAAAATATACTGACATTCTGCAAACATTTTGATTTATTAATGTGTGCATTTGTTAGTGTTACTAGGAATATAAAAAAGTTGCATATTAGTATATTTTAACCCCTTGAACTCTTGTGAATTCAGTGGGCGGTCACGTCTCTGCATCTCAGTGCGCACTGAAAAAAAAAAAAAAAAAAAGCTGCATTTCCGGTCTTCCAGTACAGACACAGCCTTGTTACAATCTCAGAAAAAAGCTGTGTAATATATATTCATTTTTTGTGGTATTTTTACAAAATTTTGACCTGAGCTTGAAAACACTTGGTTCTACATTTCTTTTGTGTTTTCCAGCCAGTATCTGACAGCTGTATGTTATTTGCAAGCATCTGTATCTAAAAAACACCCAGGTGAACTTTCCTGTTACTCAGTGGCAGGAGCACTTAAGAGAGATTATGACTGTTTTGCCAAAAAATTCAGAGTATTTTCTTTTAAATGAGACCAACCCCATGAAGATGCTGCAAAGGGTTGAAGAACAGCTTTGTGTAATGCTGTGATGCAGTAAGTTGTGATGGCATGCCATCACAACTTACACATGCCATTTCATAACAAATTCATTATGCGAAAATTCTCAAGTACATTACTTAAACGAGAAAAAAAAAAAATCTTACCTCGGAATGTGTCTTCCGATCACTAATTGCTGTAATCGGGGGCGACTGTGATGAACTTTGATTGACTGGCATCTGAGTTTGACCGTGTCCATCGATCGTTTTGAACGCAGCACAGAGTGAGTAGTTCGATCTCATTGTAGCCACAATTTTGTGATGTTTCTGTTTTGAACAGTGCTCAACTAAGGCAACACAACCACGAGATCCATAACTCAAGAAATCGTTGCAATAAACACACTGGGCTTTCCCTGATACTTCGCATTTCGCTATGAAGTCGGCCATTTTTTCAACCACAACTTCGGTATTTTTACCGATCTTTACAGTCATTGACAGTTTTTTCAAGCCATTCCCAACAAAACTTGTTCTTTATCCCTTTGTCGATTTCTAAAGTTCTTGCTTTGTTCGTCTTTCGTGAGTTTTAGGTTCACCATTTTGACGAAATCGGGAAAACTCAGTTGATTGAACCGTCCGCCACTTGCATTTCGCTCTGCGTGTTATCCGGATATGACATAGGAAATCTAACAACATCGCCGATTGGTTGCTTCAATTAGTATCAGCCTATCAGTGGCCTTGTTACATTACATTACTGATCTCGCTGGGTAGCGTGTTCTGCGCAGTGGATTTTCACAGCCGATCGAAAATACGACTTGCCACCAGACCCCTCCCCCCCTAAAATTTTCTCCTCGAATTTAGACGATTCACGAGAATGACTAACTAACTAACTAACCCTAGACATGATCAAATCCGAGGAATTCCTCGGATTCTCATTCCTAGGTCATGGGATCAATCTCACCCCCTGACCACCAGTGACCCTTCTGAGTGGAGTTGGCATGTTCTCCCCGTGTCTGCGTTGGTTTACCACGGGTACTCTGGTTTCCTCCCACAGGCCAAAAACATGCAAGTTAGGTTAATTGGAGACTTTAAAGTGGCCCTAGGTGTGAATGGTGAAGGGATGGCGGCGTAGCATTGCTGCTTCATGCCTCTAGGTAGATGCCCTGAATTTTCCCTCTGGGGATCAATCAAGTACACAAAATAAAAAAAAAAAAATACTGTTTTTTCAATGGTTGTAGTATTTTAAACTCAATTTCCTGTTATATCTGTTTCAAATTTGGAAACCTAACCAGCTACAGGGGTTGCAAATTAGTCTTGGCTAGAAATCTGCATGCATGGCATCTTTGTATGTTTTATTAAGCAATGTTTAATACATTTGTCCCTGATAAAACATGTAAATAAATGTATCTGGTATGTCCTATCTTGGGCCTCATACAAAAGAAACTCAGACCCAATTAGTGCATTCAGACATTTACTTTTTATGAAAGAAAAAGTAACTAAGCAATTTCTGCTGGCAAAACAAGTTTAATATAACCAAAAGACACACGGTTTACATCTTTTCAATTAAAAAAATACCACCTGAAGTTGAAAAGAAACAGCTGGAAATAAAAACAAAACATGAAATGAACATTTCGGTAAGTATCATAGCTTCTTTAATTCTGCTGCCTTTATAGTGGTGGCCTAGTTGGTAGAGCATCCGCCCCACACCTGCGAGGCCTGGGTTCGTAACCTGGCCGGGTCATGCCGAACACCATATAAAAGTGGAAGTTCCTGCCATCCAGCTTGGTGCTCAGCAATAATGGAACAGAGGAGGGAAATTTGTGGCGGTGCCTTGCATGGCAGCGGCCCCTCTGATTCTAGATGTGATTAACATTGTAGATAAAAGTGTTTTCATTCTACTGTACATGATTGGCTGTATGGACTGAATGACAAAGTTGGCTTTACCTTTACCTTATATAAGTACATATTTCTAACCTGACTGACACTGTAAAGTGCAGATTATTTATGAGCAAAATCAAATAAAGACAGGGAAACAGAATTTTTACCTTTTTTAATGAACCCTGATTATTATTTAATTACAAATAAAGATGAACAGAGAAGGGAAAACAAGTACAGGTGGATCCTCTGTAATAAAACGTCTCAGTCTCTCCTCAACTGTCCTCAGAGGAGGACATGAGAGGAGAGATGGGGACAGACAGGGATGAGACGGGGGCAGGGTGGGGCAATGTTGCAAATAATACAAAGGTTAAACAGTACAATGGTTTTTTTTTTTCTTACAGAATCCTCAAAAATGAAAAATATATATACACACAAAAAAAACTTAAACAACTGTTTCTCCTCCTGCTGTATGCCATGCAGGAATTATGAGACCCCTCCTCTTATCCACGGTAACATATTCATAAAATCAGCATGAGTTAAAAAATAATAAAAATGACTGCACTTAAGTTCATATGAAAGAACTGCAAACTGGAAAAGAAAAAAACAAACAGGAATTACTGGAGAAGAGGGCCGGGCTATGACGAGAGGGTAAAACATAATTGAAAAGTTAATAAGATAATAATTACACGAGTAACAGTAGATATAATACAGAAAATTTTTAAAAACGAGAACAGAACAGCATGATTGAAACTGAGGAGTGGAAACGGTTATTTTTTTTTTTTTTCCATAAAAGCCACAACAGGTAAGGCAGCACAGGTGTAACAATTCAGATAAAGTTTTTTTTAAATGTAATTTCTCAACCAGACACGTGTTTAACTGCTACATCTGTCCTATAAAAGATCCCTCGTGTGTGTTTTAGTCTGGCTCTAATGATTGGAGGAGGGAGGGTTGCACTTCGGATGAGTAAGACTCTTTATTTTTGTGTTTTTGTGCCTGGCGGAGATAAATGATGATTTTAAGACGTAGACGTGAGAGTGGGGCTGATAGGCTAAATAACCTGGGACCTCTTAGCAGGCTGCATTGAATAGCTGTGTGTGTGTGTGTGTGTGTGTGTATTGTATAACCATAGAAACCACACACCAGAGGAAGCGAGTCAGATTATGGGAAGTCCCTCTCTCTCCACTCTGCCCCGAGGTTTTAGTGATGACATTTCCTTGCTCACGCGCGATTGGCCACAGATTCGGTGGTGGTGGTGATGTCGTCGACTCTGGGGAGAGAGAGCGAGAGTGGAGACTGCGGGGGCATCTGATGTTACATTTCCCTTTATTGTAGCCACAGAAAAAGCCTCACTTTAACCAGAACGTTGTGATATGCGTGTGGGTTCAGATCGGCCCACTCGAGTCCACGGTTCACACTCAGACTAAAGTTCAGTCGCATCAGCAGCTGTGTGAGGTGAGGTAAAGCTAAGGGGGGAAAAAAAGAAGAAGAAAAAAAAAAACCCACCCTACTGCATCCAGCCTGAACCTCTTTGGAGCAGATCTGGGTTAAACGGTCAACTGTCTGCGGCAGGTGAAGGACACCAAAATCATTATCCTGAAGAGGAAAACGTGAGCTAAAACAAACACACTGCCTGACAAGTTAAACACAATTTAACCTGGGTCTGGTTAAATATTCATGCTTGCTCAATCGCTCGCCCCCACCCTCAACATGCCGTTTTTTTTCTTCTTCTTTAAACTATATAAATATAAAACTGATAATGGCAGCCTTTTTTTGTTGTTGCAGCTCGACGGTCAAGAGAAGGCAAGTGTGAGAAGGCAAGAGGCTGAATGATACTGGAAATAACATGCCCGTTAGAATATATACACATCTTTACCATTAAAAATAGCAGGATTTTCCTGAATTGTATCAAATTACCGTATTGAAATATAATATTTGACTTCAATATATATTTGAATAAAATATACGTGTAGATTTACTTATTCTGTATCTTTTATAAAAGCAGAAGGCATGGTGGTACTCGGGGTGATAGAACATTTAGCTGGGTTGGGGGGGGGGGGGGGTACTTGAATAAAACTCATGTTGGCTTTTTTTAAAAAGGCACAATCATCCTTTGAATTGTTTGTTCGTTCAATAAAATGGGCACATAAAGGAATAAAACATCATAAAAATATGCAACATCTTAGTGAAGGTTTGCCTGAGTTAACACTGATGCTCCACATTCATTTTTTTTTTCCCCATGGTTCCCAGTTAAACTCCCCCTCCCTTCATGTTAGACAACTCGCTTCACTTCTATACACATCACATGAACAGATTCGGTAATTATATCCAAGAATACAGACAACCCTCAGATCACTGCAAATGCCCGAAAATACTGTCCATGTTGTCTGGAGGCACAACGTCCTTTGACAGAAAAAAAACAAACAAAACAAAACAGTCTTAGGAAAAAACACAAATGATAAAAGGGGAATGCAGAAAATAGTTGCTTTGTACGTCTGAGGGCAGTTAATGCTCCAAGTGCCCTCCGAACCCCTCGAAGATTGTGCGAGAACACGACCCTTGTATCCATGAGGTGTAATTACAGCCTTTTGCTAGTCGATGCGTCCTCATTTCCTCAACAGTGGAGGAGAAAGAAATGGGAGGGGGAAGATTTGACGCTTTCGCTGTACAATGGCGAGCAAACAGCAGTCAAACAGGTCAGAGGCTGAGTGAATGGTCAGCTCATCAAAACCTTCCTCCTTCTACTCAGACGTAATTCGTCTGTCCTCGTGTCCAGCTCATCCTCTTCAGACAATCCAGGATGAAACCTCTCCATTTCCCAAAATCTGACTGCGGAGTTCTTTCTAATCATCGCTTAAAAGGAGGGGTAAAAACCCCTCTTGAGTCCGTCTGTAAGATCCTTCAGAGTCTGCCTTCCCTCCTATGAATGACTACATGGTCTGTGACGGGTGCAGACAGAGGCACTTCTATAATCTCTATTAGGCCTGTTATATGACTTTTTTTAAGTTAATGTCAGCATCAGTCTATTATGGTGAGTCCAAACAACAGAGGCGGGATACACTAAACATTTTTTGATCTAAATTTGTACAAATGAGTGGGATTGTGATTTGTTTCCTCAAAAACTGAGGCGAGGGGAACCACTGCAGAATTACTGGCATAACTGGTACTACAAAGGCGAGGAGGTGTTGATGAGGCAGTGTGCAAATGGGTTCCCTCTCTACGGGGGCCCTAATGTTACACTTACTGTACAAACCAAGCTGGTTATCACTTAGTGTTTAAGTCACAGAAAAAGAAAACATCTGCAGCGACTGAGTTTGATGACACAGCACAAAGGCGTCTCGACTGTACATTAGAGGCAACAACGGCTCATCTAAGCGTCATTGTTCTGTTTTTAAATACAATGCCAAGCAGCTACTAGCTGACAGTACTGACCGGTGGTGCTGATGATGCTGCAAAAATGGAGATAAAACCTGAAAGAAAAACGCACCAATTTTGTCCTTTGCTTTGTTATGAATATGCAGATATTTCATATGCTGGAAAATTTTGTTCTGATAAGTAATTCAAGGAGCTAATGGGGCTGCAAGGTCAGTAAACCATGGCCCAAAACTCCTTTAATTATTGCACAAAAACACATATTCCTGCATATAACCCATACATATTCAGAGTTCAGATTAATACTGAAGGACAAAATGAAAGAGAATCTGCGAGATAATCTTTCAGTTTCTGTCTCCATTCTGACAATAAACACCTGTTATGTTTACTGCTGCTGGCAGAGGTCGAGAAGACCGCCATCGACCCAAAACTGTTCAACTTGTTCATCCATGAGCTGGTTTTTCATCGAAGTGAGATCCTGTGTGTGAGTGGAACTCAGCAGCTGGAGTTCTCCAGAGACAGCTGCGCCGTGGCCCTCTGCAGCTCCGAACTCACTCTACGTTGGGCGGGAGGAGGTGGCATCAACCCGAAAATAACCCCCCCTCCTCTTCCTCCACTGTTCTCCACTTCGCCCTGTCTCCTCTGAGATTCTTCCCTCTTCCTTTCCTCCTCCTCCTCCCCTTCAGCTCTCACTTTCTTGTCCTCCGCCTCATCCCTCTCACCGTCTGCCTCCATCTTCTGGTCTTCGCTCCAACGGCGTTTGAAGCGGAGTTTGAGTGGGATGCAGCGGGTGCCCCCGGGGCTGATAGGAGCTCCCTGACCTGGCTCGCTCTTCAGGCTGATCAGAGGGAAGGCCAAATTGGCACTTCCCAGAGGAGGGGTGGCGGGAGTCTTGAAGACCTCCTCATCATCATCGGGATCTTCTTCCGGGTTGCAGTGTGGAGGGAGAGAAGCAGGTGGGCTGCGGCAATCTCCGTTGGCCTGGTGATGGTTGCTGAGTTGATGGTGGCGAGCTGATGGGGTGAAGATGTCGTCCTCCTCGGTGTGATTCAACTCATCTTCCTCGCTGATGTCGGTCACCTCCACATCTTCTTCTGACTCAATGTCGGATATGGGCTCCACCTGGAAAACATTTTTACAACAGATGTTTGTCAAACCAGCAAAAAGCATAACCAGTCAAACATCACATCCTCCATGTTGGGCGTCTCACCTTGATCTTAGGAGGCCCCCCGGTCATGACTGAACCAGTCACCTGACTGGACCCTGTGAACGAAGAGGACTGGGTGGAGGAAGAAGCAGCCAGGGAGCTTCCAGCATCTCTGTGTTTGCGTCCAAGTGGAGGCGGCTGCAACTTGAATTTGAACGGCGACAGGTGCCCCTCTTCGCCACCTCCAGGCTGCTGGCCGAGTGAATGAGAGAGCTGCATGGGTGGCCCGTGGAGGTGGTGTGTGGCCGGTTTCTCGGGGGTGGGGCGGTGGGGCTGAGGGATGACAATGTTGGGGTAGTGGAGGAAGGCTCGGGGGCTGAGGTGGTAGTTGTAGACGGACTGGGTGTGGGCCTGCAGGTAGTGTTTCATGTCCTCCGGGTTGAAGGAGAAGTGGGAGCCCATCATGGGGGACGACAGGGAGGGTGAAGGGGTGTAGGGCAGGTGGGGGGTGGGGGTCATAGACAGGGCTGGTGAAAGAGTTGGGGCCAGCAGGCCCCCGGAGGCAGGCAGGGGTGAGATGGGGAACGGAGACAGAGGTTCTGGGTGAACTCTGGGAGCAGGTCTGGGAAGCCCCGCTGGGTTTGGGGCCCCTGGGTAGACCCTGAACAGAGAGTCGTGAGGCAGGCGGGGAGGGAGGAGACCTCGGTACACCCTGTCAGGACCCACAGCTCGCTCCTCAGCACCTACAGCCTCCTCCAACTCTGAGTTGGTGGAGGTGCCGTCACTGCAGTCGCTCACTGAGCCGCGGGCCATGCGGCGGGCCACGCTGCTGAACATGCCTGGACTACGTAGCTCCTCGCTGGATGACAGGACCTCCGATGGGGTGGAGGGCGGGAAGCGGAAATGGGTGCCACCAGTGGGCACGGGAGGGGCACTCTGTGGGACTCGGCCTGAGAAGAAAAAGAAAGAAAATTTGCTGATGATACACTTAAAACACTGATCACTAGAAGACACGATGTTAAATAACAGCAAATATTTTTCACTGGGCAGCACTGACTGATATTTTTGGCCATTAGAGATGCATCTGAATTTTTTACATTTTCATTTACAAGTCATTTTTAGTCCATAGATCCAGGAACAAGCTAATGTGATTGCCCAGGTATTGTCAGTAGCCACGGTTCCATGGGCAAAATTTCTTCAATCTGATTACAGTTCAGATCAGAACTTTACTGTTTACATGGATCCTGAAAAAGCTGATCCAATTAGGATGTGTGTTTCCGTGTGTCACATGTTTGAACGGACTAAATCATTTTGACAGGCGCACGTCGACATTTTGACATTCCGAAAATAGTAGAAGAAGAAGCAACTTCCGGTGTTAGCAAACCCTGCTTTGTGTCTTTCTCTTTTTGAAATGGGCCTGTATTGTGTTATTCAGACTGTACTTTTGCTTCTGCTGGTCTCTGTAATGAAGCTACAAGTACATACTTCTGCATATGACAAACAGAGGGAGACAGCAGGACAATACAGACCAGTTTTGTTTTGCTCCTGCTACGTCTTCCGCTAGCTGCTGTAAAGGCAGAAATATGTCACGTCGACGTGTGGCTGACGTACAGACATGCGCAGTAAACATATTTTCGGCCCAACCTTCAGAATAAGTGTTTTCATGTGCACCAATTGGATTAACAATCGGCATAACCCACCTGTCTCAATCCGAATGAAATTTTGATCTGAATGAGTGTGATCGGATCAGAATATTCAGATTGGCGTGTTTACATGAAGCATTTTTATTCCAAACAGGCTTTTAATCCAGTTACTTGTGTCCATGTAAACATGGTCACTGTTGAATACCCACCCATTCCTACACTGTATGCTTTTTTTTTTTTTTTTTTTTTTTTTTTTTTTAAAGCTCATCTTGGTTAAGACCCCAAGATGAACATGCATGCTTCCCATCAACTTGTGTGTGTTGCTGGCATTGTGTGAAATGTAAAGGCCCAGATTAAAGTTTCTAATGACCTAGATAACGGGTCGGCAACCTGTACTACACAAAGAGCCACTGTGAGTGATTTGTATTAAAAAAAAAATCTGCATGGAGCCACAAAAACATCTGAGACTAAAAATGGAGGTAAAACAGCAGAATTACATCTTACATCTTTGTATAAATCATCAGGTATTCTCATAAATTTATATTTTTCTTCGTAATTTTTTTTTTACCTTTCAAGGGTAAAACTGCATTTCTTACATAAATTTATTACATTACTCTCATAAAAGTCCAACCTTTTCCATAAATTTATGATTCCTTTTCCAGAATTTTTGTGACAGTTTTCTTACAAATTTGTAGGTATGTTTTCCCTGAATTTTTTTTTGCACAAAATTTCTTGTTTTCTCATTTCCTGCTTTTTATGATGCCGTTCTCGTGAATGTGCAACCTCATTTCTTGTAAATTTATTGCTTCTTTTCCTGTAAATTTGTGACCCCCCCCCCAAAAAAAAAAAATCTATGGGCAAAAGAGCCACATGTGGCCCCAGAGTCACAGGTTGCAGAATCCTGACCTAGATGGACCTTTGTATGCCTTGGTTAAAGGTAGAACACGCTGTATTTTCTACTTTAAAATATTCCAGAAATACCTAAAAATATAATAAGAGTGTAAGGAAACATTTCTTTTGCTGTCATGCAAAATATGATCATTTATGACACTGCAGGGCTATGATTTAATTTATGATGTTTGCTGGGCTGATAAAATGACAAATACCGTGTTACACCAGCAGGGTGAGGAATATGAGCTGGTTTTCAGCGCAGAGTCAAAACCCTGTGTTACAACTTAAATTATGTTAATTTCTAGAGTAGGGCAGAACATGTGATGATGCCAGTTAATTACCGGTTCACTTGGAGAAAACAAACTTGAAGAAGTCATCATGGGTCATCAGTAAAAATAATATCAAATTCACTATGGCTGAGTGGATGAAGGTTCATTACTGCCCTCTGCTGCTGCTAGTAATCACCTGCAATTTCTACATAGTACACCAGGCCTATTCAATTAGGAGCCCAGAAGCGACCTCCGAATGGCCCGCGGGCCCAGGCCACGCCAAGGAAATATAAATTTAAGGAGAAAAAAAAAATAATGAAGGAATGACTATCCGCAAGCGTGCACACGAACATCTGTCATCCACGAGGGGCTCAGAAGCACCCTGCCTGTGTGACAGTTCCAGTCGGCAGACAGAGCGTCTTGCTCATTGTCCAAGAGAAGCATGAGCTTATTAAAGTACTTTAAACGCGGAAGAAAATGTGAAGAGGTATGCAAGCAGTGGAAGCATTTATGGTGGTTTTAACCTGCTGGTAACGGGAGCAATAATGAGTCGCTGAGCAAACAGGTGTGGTTAAGCTTCACATGCAGGGAAAGAGGCAAGCGTGACTGAATCGCTGAGGATTTACTTCACCCATTACAATAATTTATGTTCATTATTATGTACCTGACAAGTCAAGATGACCGAAATTCACAAAGTCAATGACTTTAATCCATCCACAGCCTTCAGACAAACTAAACGTGCCAACATGTAGATTTCAAAATAAGGGAGGTTTTTCCTGCTGTCTGGTTGGTGAGGAGAATTCTAAAAAAAACTATAAATATATAGAAATATTTTAACAGAAAGAACTGAATCTTTGGTAATTTAATTTATTTCATTAAATTTAATTTTATAATTTTTTTCTTTGAAATCAGAGTTAAATTATTGTTCTGTTCTGGTTCTGCAAAATTATAGTCAGAAGTGTAAATGGATAAGGGAAAAAAAAAAAAAAGTCGAAATTTTTACCACAATCTCAAATTTATTAAAAAAAAAACAAAACAAACCCCCCCCCCCAAAAAAAAACCAAAACAGTAATTTTATTTAAAAAAAATTGCCAAAAATTAACCATAAAATAATCCACAAATTTATAATAAAGTCTCAAATGTACAAGAAAAGTCAATTTTGAAAGACAATTACAGATTTGAGGAAAATGGTTTCAAATTTAAATAAATTTCCAGAAAAAAATAGAAAACTAAGAAAATTGTTATAAATTTTGAAGAAAAACCTTAAACTTTCAACACTGAAGTCATTACTCAAGTTTTTAAGTGGGTGCTTGTTGCATCCTTAATTCTACTAGACATTTTTGGTTGACTGATAGGTTTGTGTAATGGAATGCGGACTTATAAAAATAGGTTCCTACTCACACGTGGTGATTTAAAACAAAACAAACCACAATAGTGGATGTACAATGTTTGTTAATGTTATCAGTCTTTTCTTGGGGGTTTGTGCACTGAAGTGTTTGACAGTTCATTTTTTTATTCAGCTAAATGCACTTTGTGATGTGCCAAGGTCAGTTATGACCAGGATGTAGCATATTTTATTTCAAAAGAGAAACAAATGTTAATGCTACTAACAGTGCACATTGAGATTTTATGCACTTTGAGATATGCCTGTGTAAGATGTGACCAAAATGGTTATTTACAGAATTTTATGTTTTTCCATTCTATTTATTTGTTGTTCAAGAGAAAAAATATTTCTACTACTTCAGTTCTGCTCAACCCCAGCACTGTTATTGTGTTTTTATGCACGTTTGATGTGCCTTTGTCATGTGACAAGCGCACATTTAAAACCAAGACAATGAATAAAAAGTGTGTATTTTTGGTCATACTGATCTGTGTTGGTTTGAAATTTGTCATTCAATGGATCGCTGAACATGTGCAGCCCAGTTACATGTCTTGATTTCAAATTGTGGCCCAACTGATTTTGTAATTGAATGACCTATAGTACACCTTTAAACTACAACATGATATACTGATGCATTACTATAACATTCCAATATTGCATTAAACAGAATCATCCTAACAATGTAAGCAGAAATCTAAGAAACCTCTTAAAAAATCCTGCTGAACTAACCTCTGCAACTGCACAGAATGTGAAAAGTAACAAATGGCAGCAGGGTTTATTTTACTCAGAGAGCCACGGGAGTGCACAAAGAAAACAGCCGGTCAGACCAAGTCACAAGTTGCCTTCTTTTTCAGCCCCCCTCCTCGCTCCCTCTTCTGCCCGGGAGACTGTGGCACTGCAATAAATTCTTGGGATCAGAGCACGTGCCAGAATTAAATATTGGAAAAGTCGCTCTGACTGCCATCACAAACATGGGTTGGGTTCCTCTTTTTTCCCCCCAGAGCTGCTGAGTGAGCGTGTGTGTCCCATTTCTTGTGTTAAAAAACACACACCGGCCGCGTGTGTCAGGGATGATGAGCGGAGAGGAACCATGTGTGTTTCTGTGCTTTCCTATCGATCCAGACTGGTGTGGGCGTTTGTGTGTAACCATTATATGAAACCATCATATCACAACATGTCAGTGTGTGGGCCACAACACACGGAGGCTATAATTAAAGTTTCGTGCTGCACTTATGTCACCCAGGATCCAACGCTCCATATGGGCTGTGTTTACACTGGGTGGCCGGGACCAGAACTAAATGAGAGCCGGATTCAGAAGAGGGAGGAGGAGGAGAGATGAGCTGGGACGTGGCGCACCGATGTCTCACACTCGTACAGATAGCTACGCTAACTGGGGTTGATACACAGGCCCCCAAAATTCTGTCTGTAACAGATCGGTTCCAACTGATGAATTTTGAGACTTAAACTCTGTGGCAAGTAAATTAGTAAGGAACCAGCCACACTGACTGGAAACCTTCTTAGACAATAATATTTGAATTTAACCGTTTTATAGTTTTTGCCTGCTTGAAAACGGTCTTCTTTTTGGCCAAATGTAAACTAAATATTTCAAAAAAGAGCAAAAGGCTAGAATTTGTAGTAGCATCACAAAGGACAAATGGACAAAGAAGAAAAAAAAACCCACATGGCGTGCAGCAATTGCCTTAAAGCAAACTGATAAGATCTACTATACAATTCCTTAGTATACAGGAGGAGCATGAAATTCAGTGCTACAGTAAGAATGTGGTCATCATGCCTAGAAGTAAAACAAACTACCAGGCATTAGATTGGTTGGAAACAGGCAATTTACCAAACAAAGGCAGGATTCCGATCAAAAGTCTGAAAACATCTGTAACCAGACTGTCAATGAAAGAGTAGCTCATTCCAGTCTGACGAACACACCACTCTTCTCCTGACAGGAACAGAATTCCATCTCATGGAAAAATATATTTCCAGTACAGGAATCAAATTTACACGAACTTCCCCTCACCACTACAGGAACCTCCCTGAAAGGGGAAGTTTTACAACGGGGGAGAGGGCCAGCTACAGAGGCGACCCTTATATCAAGTTCATGTCCCCTAAAATTGGCTCCTGGTTCCTGTAGTGTAAACAGGGCTATCGATGCGCTTCACTGTAGGCAGTGTGAATGGAGGACAGGATGAGATGTGTGGAAGAACCACCTTCGGAACAATAGAGACCAATTGGCCACAGTAACGAGTGGACCCTTAATAAATAAATGCATAATCTCATTGATTTCATTCCTTATTTGTCTAATGGGGAGAAACATCTGTGTTTATAGTTTTTGAATAGCAATCTTGAAGTGATTCATGTTAAAAGGAAATTGTATTTTTTTAATGTTTTATTATGTTGCAGTGTGCACACTTAGTGTAATTGTGTCATTCAAACTGCTTTGCTCATATATTGTGTCAGCTTGTGAAGCAAAGCAAATCAAAGCCATCATGTGGGCCATTTTAAAGGATGAAATGCTTGTGTAGCTCATATTCTTACTAAAAGGCTTCAACATGCCAAAAAAAAAGTGACATACTGTCAAACTACCCCAGCCTCAAAAAATACACTGATACAAATTTTTGGTCATACCTCCTGTATGTTAGTAAAATGGCTAGACATCTTCTAAGAAGGGCTGGGAATCATGAGGGACCTCACAATACCTGGCCACCTCATTCAACGTCAAATTGTGTCCCCAAAGTACAACTGTTGATATCTGTTTCATACAAGTTTTCACTCTTTTCAACTCACTGCACTGGAGGTTCACAGTCCTCCGTGGGACTGTGTGCTGTTGTGCATTCCCTTCCGCTGTGCTTGGTGATTTCTAAGCTTTTACACTATATGAAAAACCGGAGTGGTACCCTAGAGGTAGAGCATCTGCCCCACAACCGGGAGGCCGGGGTTCAAGTTCCGGCCGGGTCATGCCAAAGGTCATAAAAATAGAACTTCCTGCCGTCCAGCTTGGTGCTCAGCAATAATGAAACGGAGGAGGGAAATGTTGGTTACCCACCCACAGGGGGTGCACAATCCAGTGTACTCCCTGTGCTGGTCCCAAACTCAGATAAATGGACAGGGTTGTGTCAGGAAGGGCATCCGACGAAACAACCTTTGCCAAATCAACATCATTATTTTCTTTCTGACTTTAATGGAGCTGAATACTATTACTCCAGTTTACTTTGGAACAGTAGTTACAACAGCCCTGTATGGTACAATAGAAGCTGATACTGTATTTCAATTTTATTTCCTTAGTTTTTGGGTTAAAAGACCAAACTTTAATGTCTGTTATTTTACTGTGCTGCTACAAATGCTTTTGATTAAGCTGTTAAGTTCAAGTTTCCAACTCATGTTTCAGGGGTCATTATTTTATGGGAACTATGGGAACTTTTTATAATAGGCTGTTCAAACATCTATTGTTGCACTTGTCTGCATCATTAATTTCCTAAAAACAGAATTTATTTATTGTATAATTTTAATTTTCTTTATTTGAGAATATTTGGTCAGCGCGGTGGCGGAGTGGTTAGCACTGCGGCAGCACAGCAGCTCACCCTTGGCCGGGGGATCCTGGGTTTGATCCCAGCCCCCGACCAACAGTGATCTGTGTGGAGTTTGCATGTTCTCCCCGTGTCTGTGTGGGTTTCCTCCCACGTGCCAAAAATATGCAAGTTAGGTTAACTGGCATCAAACTGGGGATTCTAAATTGTCCTTAGGTATGACTGTGAGAGTGAATGGTTGTCTGTCTCTCTGTGTTGGCCCTGTGATGGACTGGCGATCTGTCCAGGGTGTACCCTGCCTCTCGCCCAAAGATGCTGGGATAGGCTCCAGCCCCCCCGTGACCCAAAAATGATTAAGCGGAAGAAGACGGATGGATGGATGAGAATATTTTATATTGGACAATTTACTGCTGGTAGTTTGTGTTTTTTTGTCAGCAAAGCTGTTGTCACTTATACAAAAGATAAGCAGTTTGATGTTTTGCATTTTGTTTCCTTACTGTACCAAAAATGAACCACACCGTGACCTTAAAACAAAGGTACGTACCGAACTGTGATTTTAGGCATACCGTTACACCACCCACCCACCCCCGTCTCACACACACACACACAATTTAAAAGACTGGTGCATGCGTTTAGGGATTGGTGCATCATTGCAAGTGCGAATGATTGCAATACGACACCAAATCAATCTTTTGCCCCACCCCTACTGCTAACTGAGCCACAGAGCCACATTTATAAATTTATACAGACACTGGAAGGCCAGACACCATTTATCTTGCCTCAATCGTTCGTTCAACATGTCCCTGTAGTTGAGTGTTTTCTTATTCCAAGATTATATCACCAGCAGTGTTTCGCAGCTGATTCAGCTGATTCTAAAATCTTTACATTTCAGTGATTCCAGAACCAACATTCATAGTTGAGGAAATGAGACACATGATCTATGTGAATTAAAACAAATGACTACCTACACTCAGACGTTTTGGCTTAATTTTATTCTTAGATTTGATAGTGAGTGCTGAAAATGTCTAATAAAAAACACACACACACACACGTTTACATACCAGAGCCCATGTCGATGAAGGGGTAGTTGACGAGCACTAGTTTGTTGAAGTTGAACTTGTAGGTGAATCTCTTCCCTTTGGTCTTGTGGAGGATCCTCTTGTTGTAGTAATATCTGGGCCAAAAACATAACAAAAAGCATGTTATCTTCACTGTTGATGTTCAGCACAGTAAAACAAAGCAATAGTGCGGTCTGGTTTATCATAAATGGCCCCACTTGAAACCACAATACCACCACATGATAAACTTGGAGCACTGTGATAATTCAATAGCATGTCAAGTATCCTGCAGTGTCAAAAGATTATGTTCAATGTTGATGAATTTGGATTTTTTTAGTAGCCCATAGAACGAATAAAAAACAATAGACTGTTACTTAAGTGAAAAGTTAAAAAGCACCCAAAATTGCAGTGTTCAAATCACTACCTCCACAGCAATTTTACATGACTCACTCTACGGCACATAATTAAACAAGCTGTTCACAATGTGGTTTAATTCAAACTCTCACTGTGATTTCTTAAGGAAGTGAGACAGCCGCTCAGACTTGGTCTTATCCAGGCGGCCCCATTAGTGAGGGTGCATTAGTCACCTTCAGCACACACGTAGATGAAAATGGAGTGAATAGCGAGCTGCTGACAGGTCCACTGAAAGACGATAAAATGACTTTCTATGACTCACTAATAGCCTTAGGACTAAAGCACATTCATATTTCTTCACATAAAAAAAAACTTCTTAATCAGTGTCTCTCATTCAGCCGAGACAGGCCACTTTGTTGTGAGAAATGTAATATGGTATTCAACACTTTTCAAAAGAACCAAGCAGAGTGGAACCCAACGCCTATATTTGTCCAAACAAAAAGGATTTATCCAAATACAAAAATGAAGGAAGTTGCTAGTAATCAAATATTTAATAAAACACATCAACAGTAGTAATGTTAAATGATATCAGGTAAGGTTGTGTAACAGCTGCTTATATATTTGTTTTTGTATAATTCCATTTGTCAGGAAGGATCAATAGCTTATTTGTGACCACATACATGGCATTCACATGATATAATAGTCATGTGTCATTACAAACATGTGAGGAGAGGAGGCCAGAAATTATTACAAATACTCTTATTGTAACTTCTGAAAAAAGAGACAACGGTTAAAATAACAGCCACAATAATGAAGCTGCATCACCTCTCCCATGTGACCATTAGTCACCGGAGTTTGGTACAATGTAGAACAAAGTAGAACAGGAGTGTGTGTGAACCAGGAGCCGATCCAGCACCTCTGTGATTCAATGAGTGAAGGGCCTCTTCCGACAGAGCTGACTGCCGCGCACTCCCACACACCGCCAGATGTAACGCAGACACACAAGGCACACACACAGAGCAGGGGCACAATATACAGCCAGCACAAAGGCACAAACAGACGTGGTTGGCAGAAAACAAATGGAAGCATCAACAAAACTGCAGAGCACAGGCAGAATAAGAGAGGGTGGTCTGAGATACACATATATGGATAATCATTTAAGTGGACAGATGAAGGAAAAAAATACCGCTGCCATTAAGCAAAAGGAAGAAATGAAACTGATTTTAAAAAAAAACCCCAAAAAACTAAGTTTCAAAGTTGATTTATGTCAGTTGTAATAATTGGGACCTGCATTTATTTACATGTTATGGCAAACTTTCCAATCTCACAGACCACTCAAAGCACTTAACTGGTAACTACATGAACCCTCTATTCTATGGACATATCAGAGACAGATACCAATTTAGGATCACCAATTAACCTAACATGCATGTCTTTGGTTTGTGGGAAGAAACCTGAGCCCCTGGAGAAAACCCACACAGCACAGGGAGAGCATGCAAACCACAAAGGACTCCTACCACTGCCAGCCTGGGGAAATCAGACCACCTGACCAAAAGTCACGTAGTCTAGGTAGTGTCAAGCTGCTTTTACATTAGCAGTTGTCGAATGTGGGCACCAATCACACATCCATGGGACAAATAAGTCATTTCAAGAGTCACTTTTCAGAACTTTCAAATGTAATGCCTGCTGAATATGGACTTCTAATAGATGATGTAGCACAAAACAGCTGGCTCCTGTATTCACAGACATTTTTAACACCTCCCTTAAGTTATGCCACGTGCCATCCTGCCTCAAATCCTCCACCATCATCCCTGTCCCCAAGAAGCCACGGATCACTGGACTTAATGACTACAGACCTGTAGCGCTCACCTCTGTAGTCATGAAGTCCTTTGAGCGCCTGGTCCTGTCCCACCTCAAGTCCATCACCACCCCTCTCCTGGACCCGCTGCAGTTTGCCTACCGAGCCAACAGGTCTGTAGACGATGCAGTCAACCTGGCCCTCCACTCCATCCTGCAGCACCTGGACTCCCCGGGAACCTACGCCAGGATCCTGTTTGTGGACTTCAGCTCCGCATTCAACACCATCCGCCCCGCTCTGCTCCGGGACAAGCTGTCCCTGCTCAACGTGCCTGACTCCCTCTGCAGGTGGATCATCGACTTCCTGACGGACCGGAGGCAGCATGTGCGGCTGGGAAAGACTGTCTCAGACTATACTAGCATCAGCACCGGATCACCCCAGGGCTGTGTACTTTCCCCCCTACTCTTCTCCCTTTACACCAACTCCTGCACCTCCAGCCACCAGTCTGTCAAGTTGATCAAGTTTGCGGACGACACCACCCTCATCGGGCTCATCTCCAACGGCGACGAGTCCGCCTACAGGAGAGAGGTGGCCCAGCTGGCGACCTGGTGCAGCAATAACAACCTGCAGCTGAACGCTCTGAAGACAGTGGAGATGATTGTAGACTTCAGGAAAGTCACTACTCCTCTGCCCCCCCTCACCCTCTCAGGCTCTCCCATCACCACTGCTGATTCCTTCCGCTTCCTAGGCACTACCATCACCAGGGACCTCAAATGGGAGCTGACCATCAGCTCACTCATCAAAAAAGCCCAGCAGAGGATGTTCTTCCTGCGGCAGCTGAGGAAGCTCAAGCTACCCACCAAGATGTTAGTGCAGTTCTACACAGCCATCATCGAGTCCATCCTCACCACCTCCATAACCGTGTGGTACGCAGGAGCCACTGCCAGGGACAGACTAAGGCTGCAGCGCGTCGTGCGCACTGCTGAGAAGGTGATCGGCTGCAAGCTCCCATCTCTCCAGGATCTGTACATCTCCAGGACCCGGAGGCGTGCTGGCCGGATCATAGCCGATCCCTCACACCCTGGTCACGTACTGTTTGCCCCCCTCCCCTCTGGTAGAAGACTTCGGTCCATCCAGACTAAAACCTCCCGTCACATGAACAGCTTCTTCCCCTCTGCCATTAGACTGCTGAACACTAAGTGACTCTCGTGCACCATGTACAGCAGCTCAACCAGACTCATGTCAATCATCACTGTTTTCTTCCTGCATTACCGACTGCACTATATAGTTCTCCACAGTATCTGCTGCTGGCTAATATATATTTTAACTGTTGACCAGTATCACTTAATCTTATCCTACACTTTATTACATGTATAGTTTATTTCTCTTATCTTATCATGTTTAATGTTGCAGCATTGTACCGAGACAAATTCCTAGTTTGTGTACTACATGAACAATGGCAATAAACCTGATTCTGATTCTGATTCTGATTCTGACAAGTCATACCCGAGTTGAGGAATCTGGTGGAGCCATGCATAAACAAGCTGTGTAAAAAAATAATTTATAATCCATTATTAGTCCCACAATAGGGAAATTACAGGGCATCCACCTGAATGGATGAGGCAGTCACGGTGCTGCGCCAATCCCTTCACCATTCACACACACACACACACACACACACACACCCAGGGCCACTTTAGAGTCTCCAATTAACCTGCATGCTTTTGGCCTGTGGAAGGAAATCGGAGTACCTGGGGTAAACCCACACAGACAACATGCAAACTCCACACAGAAGGGTCACCGATGGTCATGGGGTGGGATCAAACCCACGATGGTCAGGGGTGGAATCGATCCCGTGACCTTCTTACTGTGCTGCCACAATGCTAATTTATTAGCACTTCTGCCTCTAGGTAGTCATACACACAGAACTGTAAAACCTCTTCAGTTGACCACCTTGGTCAGATCTTTGATGATCCTGGAACATGACAACACACAGCGCAATAATACCCACTGAAACAAGTGCCAGCACACTGTGACCAGACCAGCCTGACTGTAGGAAACAAAGGAGTGGGACAAGAACCAGGTGGCGAGCAGCAGCTGAAATTTCAAAACAGCAAGATGACTTCAAACACTTAACTGTATTGTTCTCTAAATCAGAAGAACAAAAATTAAAAGGAAATAATAATTGCATTGGGTATTATTATATCTGGGCAGCCCACCATGTGGGACCACCCTCACTGTAATGACCTTTTAAATCCAGCCCATTAGATCCCTTATGTAAAACTGTAATTTTCAAGTAATGGTAATTATTTACAATTCAAACCTCATACTACTTCCTTTTCAGTATTAATGTGCCATTATTTCATTAAAAAAAAAAAAATAAAAAATTTAAAGATGCACTCCAGGACTTCCGGTCTGGACACCATGGTGATAGCAGCTTAACGCTGAAGCTCCCAGACCCGATCCAGGAAAATACCTTGAAAATCAGATTTAACGGATTTTTGGAAGAGTGAAAATCAAGAGACAAAGTCATCATGCCTAAAGGAAAACAGAAGAAATCAACATTTACCAAGCCAGGACATGCATCGGCCGGAGAATCTGATCCGGATGATTTCCATTCAGAAGACGAGGAGCTGAATGAAGCTAGCAACAAGGTTAGCTTAAAAATGGTACTTAAAGAATTAAGACGATTTCGCCGAGAGTGTTGGGCCGAATTTCGTGAAATCAAAGACGAAATAAAAAGGACAAACAGCAGAGTGGACAACGCTGAGGACCGAATCATGGAAGCAGAGGAAAGAATAAAAGGGCTGGAAGATACCGTGCTGGAACTGCACAAACGACAGTCTAGACTGGAGGCTAAGCTAACCGACCAAGAAGGAAGACTAAGAAGAGACAACATAAGAATTCATGGTCTGAAAGGAGGAGTTGAGGACGGTTTCACCACAATGGCGGCATGCGTGGAATCCATACTGAGAGAGAAGTTGGATATTCCCCAAACCACCGACTTGAAGATAGAAAGGGCGCACCGTACATTAGCCCCTAGGCCGGCGGTGGAAGCGCCACCAAGATCGGTGGTGGTGAAGTTCTCAAACTCCAAAATAAAAGAAGAGGTTGTAAGACTGGCTTGGCAGAAAGAAGGATTTATGCACCAAGAGAGAAAAGTTTTCGTGGAACACAACTACGCTCCGGAGGTCCTTAAAATGCGTCGGGAATACAACGACGCTAAAAAGGTACTACGAGAGAAGAAACTGCGCTTTCAGACTCCATTTCCGGCATAGCTGTGGGTTTTTTACGGGGATGAGACGTGTCTCTACAACTCAGCGGAAGAAGCAACCACGGATATGGCGAGAAGATCCGGGGGATCACGGGGATCATGAGATCGTGGGTTCGATCCCAGCCCCCGACCAACAGTGAGCTGTGTGGAGTCTGCATGTTCTCCCCGTGTTGCGCGGGTTTACTCCGGGATTTCTCCGGTTTCCTCCCGCACACCAAAAACATGTAGGTTTAGGGCGCTCGCGCACGCAGCGACCAGCAGCCGGTGGCTTGTCACCAGACTGCAAACCAAGTCTACCTACGGGTACAAATAAGTAACAAAAAAAAAAAAAAAAAAGAGGACTCCCGGTAACGGTGTATAAACCCGCAGCAGACCCGATCGAAAGAATCAAGGCTCAATCGTGGTCCACACAGAGACCCTCAAAATCCACGGGCCAGCAGCGGGAAACCCAGCACCAGAGCTACAAGGAAAAACTGGCCGTTTACAGGAGGGAATAACGATATTTTTAGTCAATCTGCGCGTCCAATCCTCCTCCTACAAGGTAACAAACATTAACGTAACTGCTGTGATAGTGGTGGGAGGTTGCACACAATTTCATAGGGTATAGGCATAAAAAAAAAAACAAAAAAAAAAACATTACAAGTTCGGATTGGGATCTGAAATTCACGTTAAAAACATGGGACAACTTACAGGGGTAAGAGAGGGCCCTCAGCACGTAATGGAATCTGAGGAATTTCCCTCAGAGCCTACACACCATCAAGGCTCTTCTAAGGTCACTAAAAAGACCTCAGCTCAGGAAGATCTTTTGTCAGTTTTTTGTTTTAAAGTTTTATATACTATGTTCTTAATGTTTTTTTTTATGTTCTTTATGTTCTTTCAGTTTCTGAGTAGCATAAAAGAGGGCCACCACACTGTTATACTAAATAAGACAACACAATGGAGAAACAGGGTGTAACCAAAATAATCTCATATAATGTGAAAGGGATCCTGAATCAGTTAAAAGATCCAAGATTCTGGGCAAAATGAAAAAAGACAAAGCAGGAATAATATTTTTACAGGAAACCCACCTAACAGACGTGGAGCACACTAACCTCAATAGACAAGGGTTTAAAATGATCTCTTCATCTTCATATAAGTCAGGGAGGAGGAGGGGGGTAGCGACATTGATCTCAACCAAAATTATATTTGAAAAAAAATCAGAACACAAAGATAAAGAAGGGAGATACAGTATGGTACTTGGGCGGCTAGAGGGAGAAGATATCACCCTGCTGAAGGTATATGCACCTCCAGGGGCTAACTGGAAATTTTATAAAAATGTATTTGACCTAATGATAACTAAAGCCCAAGGTTTAGTGATGTGTGGTGGAGACTTCAATCTAAGACTGAATCCATACTGGGATGCAGCAGGTAATTCTCTACATCAAAATAACACTCAAAGTAGAAAAACTCGGATGCTACTGAAAAAAATGGGAATCTGTGACGTGTGGAGGGAATTCAACCCCAGTGTAAAAGATTATACATTTTACTCAGCACCACATTCATCATACTCAAGGATTGACTATTTTTTTTATGTTTAATAGAGACACTGGAAGAGTAAAAACATGTAAAATAGGACTGATGGATCTCTCTGACCACAGTCCGATCTATATGGACTTAAGTATCCAAAAATACACAAATAATACATTTTCTTGGAGGTTAAATTCAAATGTGCTGAAAGGACCACTGAAAGATGAACTGGAATCAGTTGCAACTGTGGGGGTTGCAACTGTGGGGGTTTGCAACTGTGCAAACCCCCACAACTGTGCAACTACAGTTGACAGTGCTATGAGATGACTGTTGTTGTGAAATGGCGCTATATAAATAAAATTGAATTGAATTGAATATTCTCAGATATTTGGAAGAAAATGATAATGGAGAAGTATCTCCTTTAATACTGTGGGATGCATGCAAAGCTGTAATAAGGGGAAAGATTATCGCAAAACTGGCAATCCAAAAGAAACTGAGACAAGAAAAACTAATCACAGAGTCAGAACTTAAGAATCTAGAAAAAGAGCACAAAGACAACACTCATTCTAATGACTTGCTCAAAATTAAGGAAATTAAAAAACAAATAAATGAGATCTACACAATAGAAATCCAGAAGAAACTTACATTTCTGAAACAAAAATACTATGAAACAGGCAGCAAATCGGCAAAATTGCTAAGTCTATAAATTGAGGAAACAAACGGAGAGAGCAATCTACAAAATCAGAGACCCAGTATCAAAGGAAATAAAATTTAGAATTCAGGATATTCTTAAGAGCTTCGAGAACTACTGTAAGAACTTGTACTCCCTCAAAAAACATAAAAACGCATCCAAAACATTCCTAAACACATTAAACCTTCCCTAAATTACTGAGTCACAAAATAAAACATTACTGTCAGAAATACAACCGAAAGAATTAGAAAAAGCAATTATGAAACTTAAAGCTAACAAATCCCCAGGAGCAGATGGCTATACAGCAGAGTGGTACAAAACCTTTAAACAGCAACTATCTCCTCTCCTCCTGAAAACATTTAATTATGTCCTCCACACAGGGGAAATACCCCCCTCCTGGAGAGAAGGGGTCATTGCAGTCATACCTAAACCTGAAAAGGATAAACTAGACTGCTCCAACTACAGACCAATCAGTGTGTTAAATCAGGACTATAAGCTTTTTACCACTATCCTTGCCAAAAGGTTAGAAAATATACTGACAGACTTAATTCATTTAGACCAAACAGGTTTTATAAGACAAAGACAAACAAGACAACATTAGACGCACTTTACACATAATTCATCATATAAAAAAATATAACTTAAATGCAGCCATATTGGGATTAGATGCTGAAAAAGCATTTGATTCGGTTGACTGATCTTTCCTATATAGAATCTTATCCAGTTTCAATTTTCATAACAACTTCATTAGAACTATCCAGGCATTATATAAAAAAAACAACAGCTAAAATAAGGATTAACGGTAAATTACCATCATCTTTTGAACTGGAAAGAGGATGTCGTCAGGGCTGCCCCTTGTCTCCACTGCTCTTTGCAATCTTCACAGAACCTCTGAGCCAATGGATAAGACAGACTCAAAAAATTCGAGGTATTACACTTGGTCAGAAGGAACACAAAATAGCACTCTTTGCTGATGACATTTTAATATACCCGGGGCAGCCGGACACCTCTTTTCCAGAATTAATCTCAGTTTTTTCAGAGTATGGAGATCTATCGGGGTACGAATTAAACATGCATAAAACCCAAGTTTTAACATTCAACTATGACCCAAATCAATATTTACTAAGCAAACTCAAAACTAACTGGGAGATGGAATCTATGAAATATCTGGGGGTCAATATCCCGAAACAACTCAACAAAATAATAACACTAAGCTATGATCCACTGATGGCAAAAATAAAATCTGATCTAGCAAGATGGAATTTGATACCATTCTTGGGTACCGCACAAAGAATTGAAGCAGTCAAAATGAATATACTTCCACGTCTTCTATACCTTTTCCAAACAATACCGGTAGAACCTCCCAAAAAAACATGGCAAGAACTGGACAGAAGGATCTCAAGATTCATATGGCAGGGCAAGAGACCTAGAATCAGATATAGAACCCTACAGCTAAACAAAGACAAAGGTGGGCTCGCGCTGCCAAATATCAGGGACTATTTTAAAGCCGCACAAATTAAAACTTTAGTAGAGATATGTAACCCAGTCTACACTGCACAATGGAAGGAGATGGAATGCCAAATAACAAGTGACATCCCCCTACAGGCGATAATAGGGAACAATGCCTTACCTAAACTTTTGAATAACACTAACCCGTGGATAGAGACCCCGCTAAAAATTTGGTTTAAGATAGTCAGAGACAATCAAACTAAAGAATCCTATCGATTACTGCAATGGATTGCCTATGATCAAGACTTTACTCCTAATAAAACAGACACCAGATTTAAAAAGTGGAAAGAGAACGGACTGATAAAATATTACGATTTTTTTAAAGGGCAAATTTTAAGAAGTTCTGAAGATTTGAAAAAACAAGGTCTAATAAATCAAGACCTTTACAGGTTCTTTCAGCTTAGACACCACAAACAAAATACTTAAAAAGGAGGATTTGGAAAGGGCCCAGTCAGGTGTTCTGAAGGTCTTCTTAATGGCATATAAAGGGATCCCAGGGATCAGATACATTTCTAAAATATACCAAGGTCTTCAAGACTTAAAAGGAGACAACACATCATATATAAAAGAGAGATGGGAAAAAGAGGGGAATTTCACTTTACAACTGGAAATATGGGAAAAGCTAAATAAACAACAATGGAAAAGTACCTCATCCCTGCAGTGGAGAGAATTTGGATGGAAAAATTTGGCAAGATTTTTCAGAACACCTGCACAAAACAAATTTACTCGTAAGGGGTTGAATTGTTGGCGCTTGTGTGGTTAAAAGACTGCAAATCATTTTCATGTGTTTTGGTCATGCCCAGTTATCCACCAATATTGGACCAATGTACAGACAATATTGGGGAAAATATTCAAAATAACAGTTCCCTTTTCTTTTGTAACTTTGTATTTGGGTTTACTACCGGAATCACTGGAAAGACGAGGAGAAAAATACTTATTCACTGTTTTAATATTGGCAAGTAAAAAAACTCTAACTAAAAAATGGATGTTGAAGGATTGTCCTACACCTGAAAATTGGATTAACGTGATTCAAGACATTTACTCGATGGAAAAGTTGACATTCGCACTGAGACAGGACATGGATGGGTTCTTGAACTTTTGGCAACCCTGGATCGCATATGTGTCTTCCATCAGATCTAATCTTTGACAAATACCATTTCAATAATGGCACCTCTCTTTGTTCCAATGCTACTCAGATGCTCTTTTATTTTTATTTATTTATTTATTTATTTTAATTTTTTCATTTTTTTTGTTCTTTTGTTTTGTTTGGTTTTTTTGTTCTTTCTTGTTTTGTTTGTTCTTTCTTTAATTCTCTTTTTCTCTCACTTAAAAAAGGGTGTTGTAATAATTATTCTTCCAATGTTGTCAAAAAACAAAAAAAAGGGAGCATGTGGTGAAAATGTAAACAATGCAATGCTGTAATGACATGTATACCCTTTACAAAAACTTAAATTAAAAAAAAAAAACAAAAAACAAGATGCACTCCAGTGGATATAAATGCCCTATAAAATTGAATGAATGAATGAATGAATGAATGAATTTATTTTATTTCGGATAGTACATTACAGGTTAAAAGAAACTGTATAATATAACAACAAGGTCAAATTAGACAAAGACTCCTTCTACTATACAATTCCACGTGAGTTATCCGAAATGGGTGATGGCTGAAGCCGCAGCTTATATTGCCCACCCATAAATTAAATCTATTGTCTAATCTATATTGTCTAAAATGGTATCTTATCCCCTTTTTTCTACAGAAAAATCTTTCACTGTCTTGTAGAGGGTAAAAGGGAAAGGATGTGGAGGCGAGGCACGAGCGTAGGTCATCACAGATTCTTTATTGAACCCTTTATCATATGTACAGCCTGTGACCCCAGCGTGGACACTGGGGCTGTGAAGAGCCTAGTCTGGAAAGGCATGTCTCAGTTTCTCTGCGCTCTCTTATATAGCTTTACTGACCTGCGCGTAGAAACTGAGGCTGGCGCATATTACGTGAGGTCTGACAAAGGTCATGAGCAGCAAGATTATAATAACACATGTTGCATACAAAAGCACTGTGTGGCACGATTAACATAACACGTTACCTTCCTACAATACATTCGCCTCCCTGTGCTGTAGCTTAGCGCAGCACGTGGTGAAGGCACCTTAAAGTCTGGTGTAATTACTCCTGTGGGGGGCTACCTCCCTCAGTCCATTGTTCAGCCCCTGTCTGCTTCTGGGTGTGAGATAATGTCAATCCACTGTGTGCTGGTGTCACCACACAGCCCCCCCCCCCACCCCCTCCGAACACCCAGAAGAGGCTAATGACCCGCCGGTTGTTTGGGCTGAAATCGGCGCCTGTGGAGGCTGCAGCGGGGGTTGCCGCTCCGGTAAAACTGTCCTGCTATAGAGGAGTGTCGGAGGGCATGACAGTCCGTGGGGGGAAACTGGGGAGGGGTGAAAAACACAGTCTGTTCCGCTCCAAGTTGCAACACGTTGAACGGCAGTGGATCATGGGCGCAAGGGGCCGGTGCACGTTGCACTGAAGGAACAAAGCTGGCGATCGGCAGGTCTCTGGGACAGAGGTGCACGAAACACGGTGTGGAGGACGAGGGGGAGGTGGGGGGGGAAACAATTGAGTGCCGGCCTGGGACGTCAAAAATGTCTGGGCCACGCAAAAATTGCATGTGGATCAGCCACGGGTGAGGGACTCTCCCGGTAAACCTTACGGTGAGCTGCAGTGGCTGTGGAAAAAAAATTAAGTCTCTGACTCCTCGTGCAGGCCCAGTCCTGGGAGGATGTGGGGGAGGTGAACGGCCAAATTCCCTGAGGATGCGTAGCGGCTGTGAAAACACTGAAGCTGTGTCAGGGAACTTGGCAGTCTTGCTTTAGGTGCGGGAGCAGCCCTAAAGGCATCGGGGAAAGCAATCGGCTCCATCCCTGTTGGTGCGCAGCAGCTGAGAAACACATACAAAGTCCGGTGGGCGAGGCTGCCTGGCTGCTTTAGGTGCAAGGGCAGCCCTAAAGGTTCCGAGGATGGCGATCGGCCATGTTCCGGGAGTGGGCAGTGGCTGAGGACACTGTATAAGTCTTTGGAGCCGGTTTGTCCCTGGTGCGTAGCGTGCGTCATGGCCACGTAGCTTGAAGTTGTGCTGTCCTCGTAATCCTGCGGTGTGCACGTGGGGCTTCTGTGCGCTGAACTCCGCCATCTGGAGGTGAAGTTAGGGTCGGGGCTTGATGGGAATCAACTCAGACGGCGCCGATCTTCCCCGTTCAGGCTGTCTCTGTGCAGTGCTCGTCTCGCTGATCCTCGTGCATCTCGGTCCCCTCGCCGCACTCTCTCTCCGACCGTTGCGATTGCCATTGTGGAGAGAGTCATAGGCGTACATTGTTCAGCCCCTCTGTCTGCTTCTGGATGTGAGATAATGTCCATCCGCTGTGTGCTGGTGTCACCACAGTCTTACAGTTTCATGTCAAAATCCTTTCACTTTTCCTCCTCCTTCAAATGCCAGGATCTGCTCACCCACATCCTACAAGACTAATAGTGGCTAACACTACATTAAACAGCATATTCTGCGATAAAAAGACTTACCAGTTGAAGGACATGCCCAATTGTATGCACGGTGGCCTGGTAGAATAACTGAAACTGCATTGGCTCTTAAAAGCAGTTTACTAGTAAGACCCATCTTAATTTGGGTCAACTTTTCAAAGCACTTCAGTTAGGCCTGACAGACCAGATTGGCTCAACACTACTCACGTGCCAGCAGTTGTACGTCACCAAAAACACTGTTTCAACTCACCTTTTTCAGGGGGTGGGGCTTAGGTGACATTTTAAAGCAAAAAAACCCCCAACAAAACAAAACAAAAAAAAAAAAACAGACAAGACATTGAATGATTTTGCTCTTGATATGTCTTGCAAGTCAAAAACATGTAGACAGGGTTAACAAGGGTAAACAGGCATGTTAACAAGGGAAAAAAAACAACTTGATTTTTGGCAACGTGTCACTTTAAAAGTTCCAAGGCAAAACTTACCTTAGATTAGATCTAAGGTAAGTTCTAAGGTTTGGTTTTATTCAAATTTTGCAAAGGCACACATTAAAATCAGCAAACAAATGATCTTTCCCCAGAAGGTAAGTGGCAGGATTGTTGTGTGGGTGTTAATATCTGGACTGTATGAGCGGAGAACACTCCAGGGACATAATGTTTACCGACATGATAAATGGATGGTACTTTCAATCAGTCAATGGAAAGGCCAGACACATACATGTGAAAGAATCACACAAACACATTCAAAGAGTCCTGAGTCAATATGGATCAGTCCAGCCTCATATACTGGGACCCAGGCTTCTTGTTCTTTGAACATTTCAACTTACTTCATAACAAGAGGACTCTGAGGTGAGTGCAATATCCCCCACCTCCATTTTTTTTGATGATTCTAATTAGGGATGCAAATTACCAATTTATTCATTCATTGTTAATTGATTCATCTTATCAATCGATTAACGATTAATTGGTAAGTGGCATTTTTCCTGAGAGTGTGAATTCCCTCAGTACAATACGGTCCATCTTTACAGAGCATCCTAAAAATATTCACAGCGCTTCACTTTTTCCACATTTTGTTATGTTACAGCCTTATTCCAAAATCGATTAAATTCATTTTTCCTCAAAATTCTACACACAAAACCCCCTAATGACAACATGAAAAAGTTTGTTTTTTTGAGATCTTTGCAAATTTATTAAAATTAAAAAACTAAGAAATCACATGTACATAAGTATTCACAGCCTTTGCTTAATACTTTGTTGATGCACCTTTGGCAGCAATTACAGCCTCAAGTCTTTTGGAATATGATGCCACAAGCTTGGCACACCTATCTTTGGGCAGTTTCGCCCATTACTCTTTGCAGCACCTCTCAAGTTCCATCAGGTTGGATAGGAAGCGTTGGTGCACAGCCATTTTCAGATCTCTCCAGAGATGTTCAACTGGATTCAAGTCTGGGCTCTGGCTGGGCCACTCAAGGACATTCAGAGTTGTCCTGAAGCCACTCCTTTGATATCTTGGCTGTGTGCTTAGGGTCGTTGTCCTGCTCAAAAATGAACTGTCACCCAGTCTGAGGTCAAGAGCGCTCTGGAGCAGGTTTTCATCCAGGACATCTCTGTACATTGCCGCATTCATCTTTCCCCTCTATCCTGACTAGTCTCCCAGTTCCTGCCACTGAAAAACATCCCCAAAGCATGATGCTGCCACCACAATGCTCCACTGTAAGGATGGTATTAGCCTGGTGATGAGCAGTGCCTGGTTTCCTCCAAACATGACATCTGGCATTCACGCCAAACGGAGTTCAATCTTTGTCTCATCAAACCAGAGAATTTTGCTTTTCATGGTCTGAAAGTCCTTCAGGTGCCTTGTGGCAAACTCCAGGTGGGCTGCCATGTGCCTTTTACTAAGGAGCAGCTTCTATCTGGCCACTCTACCATATAGGCCGGAGTGGCAGATTGCTGCAAAGATGGTTGTCCTTCTGGAAGATTCTCCTCTCTCCACAGAGGAATGCTGGAGCTCTGACGGAGTGACCATCGGGTTCTTGGTCACCTCTCTGACTAGCGAATCCATACAAAGTGAATGGAAAGAGGCGAGTACATGCAAAATTGCACATTCATGTCCAAGGTAATATGCTAGCTTTGAGATTCTGCTGTCACCAGAGTAAAAGTGTCACCATTGCAGAGTAAACTAGTTTGAAAATGAGACTGCCACTCACCTGGAAACAGGAGGACTGGGAGCTTTTTAGCTAAATCGGGATGTCAGAGTTATTTACCCATGGATTCCTGCCATGGACGTGCCAACAAGGCTAGTAAGCTAGCAACAGAAACACTCATCTTGTAAAGTTTTGGAGACAGGGACAACTTTTTCAGGTGAGCTCCCTGTCAAATAATGTAAACCTAAAGCATGATGTTATTTTGGGGATTTCCACAGTAGGTTGAACACTGCTGCAGAGGTTATAAAGGCCACGTTGCCTGTCTGCATCTCACTCAGACCGTGAATTCACATCTATTCGCGTGTTTACATTGAGTTATAATGTAATCACACCGTGCGAAAAAGTTGCCCATTCGCGTTTGGTCTGAATGCACCTTAAGGCCCTTCTACCCTGATCACTCAGTTTAGACGCCCGGCTCCAGCCCTAGGAAGAGTCCTGGTGGTTCCAAACTTCTTCCATTTATGGATGATGGAGGCCACTGTGCTCATTGGGACCTTCAAAGCATCAAAAATTTTTCTGCACCCTTCCCCAGATTTGTGCCTCGAGACAATCCTGTCTCAGAGGTCTATGGACAATTTCTTCGACTTCATGCTTGGTTTGTGCTCTAACATGCACTGTCAACTGTGGGACCTTATATAGATAGGTGTGTGGCTTTCCAAATGTCCAATCAACTGAATTTATACCACAGTTGGACTCCAATTAAGCTGTAGAAACATCTCAAGGATGATCAGTGGAAACAGGATGCACCTGAGCTCAGTTATGAGCTGCATGGCAGAGGCTGTGAATACTTATGTACACGTGATTTCTTAGTTGTTTTTTTTTTTGTTTTTTTTAAAAATAAATTTGCAAAAACCTAAAAAAAAACTTTCACATTGTCATTATGGGGTATTATGTGTAGAATTTTGAGGAAAAAAAATAATTTAATCCATTTTGGAATAAGACTGTAACATAAAATGTGGAAAAAGTGAAGCGCGGTGAATACTTCCCAGATGCACTGTGTATATACAGTATACTATATATATATATATATATACACATATACATCTTTTTTATATACATCATCGTCGGCCTCCGTCGGTCTATGATGACCATGGAAGAGAATCCTAAACGTCTACTCTGCTGGAACAGCACCGCCTGTGGCTGAACAGGCCGATGCGCGAATGGCAGTCCCTGTCACACAGGTTGCACTTGTGGGTGGTCTCCGTGCTGCTGGGTCTGTGGCGGTTCTTCCCGCAGGTCCTTTTTTCATCTGCTGCAGCAGTCAGTCTATAAAAAGTTAATTACTGTTTTTGATACACTGAATAAAACAAGCATCCTATTCCTCAATGATTTATTGTACCATCTGCTTTTTTTTTTTTTTTTTTTTTTTTTTACTACAGATAATGGCATTTTTTGTAGTTCAATAAATGTTGTACTGTATATTGTGTACTATGTGCTGGTACATCTCAAATTTCAGATGTCATGAATTTTAGTTTATTTTAAAAACTATTACCAACAGCATAAATTGATCTTTTTTTAGTTATATTACAAAAAATAACTTTCACATTCTAATTTACTGAGACGCACTACTAGACTGTTTTAACAGGAAAATAAATTGTGAGCTGCTTCATCTGTTGTATGTTAAACATTATCACAATACCCGAGCAGTCCAGGCAAACCCAATACGATCTGGGCTCCTCTGTTGTCCATTATCTCAAGTGTTAACTTGAGTCCAGTCTGCTTTTCCATCTTATGGTGCGGGGCAGCGGCAGCGGGGATGGGTTTTGGCGATCGTGTTTTCTTTTTCTTTGCTTCGATCCGTTTCTCTGCTATGTTAATTTGAAGCAGGTGGACCTTTTAGCTCACGTGCTACTCAAACTTGTTGGTCCTCTCTGACGTAACCTGGAAGGGCGAGTTTTTTCCACTCTGTACAGCGCATGGGGGCTTGGTGTCATCTTCTGCTCTTTCGGTTGAAATGCGGCAGTGAGTGACTGCATGCACCCCCACCTGGACGGCGACACCACTACATTTCACAGAATAAGCTCCCATTGAAAAGTACTGCTGAGTTATCAATTAATTGACAACCAATTTAATTTAGTCGACTAAATTTTTATAGACAATTAAAAGTCAATTAATTATTAGCATCCCTAATCCCAATATCTACTGATGGAGAGGAGTTTTCAACTTTTCAATATAATTATTGTGGCAGAATCAAATTATGATAAGCCCATCATCCATGAATATACAACAAAGTATGCAACCCATAGTTGTAGGGCAGGATCCCGAGGTGAACCTGTGTAGCAAGTTTGGTGACCCTAGAGAGAGATTTACATGTTCTATAGTAAGGGATCATAGGGAGTGCCAACCTTGACCTTCTGACCCTAAACCTGTAGTCACAGTTTATGGTCTCAGAGTGAACCTGTTTACTAGGTTTGGTGGCCCTAGCTTTCTCTGTTGTTGAGATATACTTTATAAGGCATTTTGATGTTGACCTTTGACCTTGTGATCCCAAAACCAGTGTCACACTTTAGGGTCACAGGGTCAACCTGTGTACCAAGTTTGGTGGCCCTAACTTTACTCGTACAGTAATAAGGCATAAAGAATGCTAACCTTGACCTTTGGACCCCAAACCCATAGTCAGCGGTTAGGATCCCAAGGTGAACCTGTGTAGCCAGTTTGGTGGCCCTAGCTTTCTTTGTTGTTGAGATATACTTTAGAAGTCATTTTGATATTGACCTTTGACCTTGCAATCCCAAAACCACAGTCACACTTCAGGGTCACAGGGTGAACCTGTGTACCAAGTTTGGTGACACTAACTTTACTCATTGTACAATAATGAGGCATGGGGAATGTTAACCATGACCTTTTGACTCCAAACCCATAGTATGAGGTCACAATCCCAAGTTGAACCCGTGGACCAGGTTTGGTGACCTTAGCTTTACTCGTTTTATAGTAATAGTGCAAATGGAATGCTAACCTTGACCTTTAACCTTTTGACCCCAAACCCATAGTCAGCGGTCAGGATTCGAAGGTGAACCTGTGTACCAGATTTGGTGGTCTTAGCTTTACTTTTAATAAATGGAGCATTTACCCTAGTGCAACTGCAATGTTAACTTTGACCTTTGACCCCAAACCCATAGTTAGGTGAGGGTGTAAGTCATCCAAGATGTGCATTAGATACAACTCCTGTATCGATTTGAAAAGCCTACGTCATTTCTTTCAGTTGTTACTGTGTTTAGAAGATTTAGGGAAAAATCTGACCTCTGACCTCAAGGTCATCCAATGAGAGTGAAACTGCAATATGAGCATCATCAGAGTATCTCAAACCATGGTACCAAGTTTCAAAACAATCAGAACAAAACTGTCGGAGGAGTTAATTTCACAAGACAGTTACTGTCTATGAAGTGAGGTGAAACAGGAGGTCATAGGTCAGGGGCTACAATTCCTGCAAGAATCATCCGATCCTGACCAAATAGCAATATGCTTATCCTCAGTGTATATTAAATCATGGTACCAAGTTTCAAAACAATCGGACCAAAACTGTAGGAGGCGTTGATTTCACCAAAGTGGGACAGACGGATGGATGGACCCATAACATAATCCCCCTTCGGCCTTGCTTAAAGGGCTCTTCGACCGGCAAGGGATAAAAACTAAAAAGGGCTCTGTATTCTATCGACTGCACTTCTGTGCATTGAACACACAGACAGCGAACACAAACTCCTGAGCAGTCACACATGAATGTTCCTAAACACATGCACTAAATATGCATAAATGTAACACATATGTGCACAATGCACATGCTCTTCAAAAGATTCTAAGAGGCATCAATCAAACGATGAAGAGGACTTTCTTTCAGTGATGTCGAGGTTAATTAACAGCTCGCCTTTCTCATAAAAAGATTCACCAAACCACAGAAAAGACATTCAGAATAGAGCTTGGCTCCAGCACGTCCTTGATGTAAAACACCGACGGGAGATAAAGTAACTTGCCAACATTGTCAAATTATCTGTTAATATACAGTTCAGCCTTTGTGGGCTGTGAGGATCAGTAAGGATCCAAAAAACATTCATATTTAATATCCAGTCTACAGTTTACTTTTGGTGTATTAGAAAACAGGTCTGATTTAAAGTGACACTGGTGGAAAATCAAGTTTTTTTTCCCTTGTTAACATGTCTAACATGCTTTTTTTTTTGACTTACAAGACAGATGAAGAGCAAACTCACCCCCTAAGGTGCCATGTCTGTATTTTGCTGCTATTCAAGTTCAGTTCAGCTCCTCCCTCTTTAAAAAGGCAGGTTCCGACATACCGTATTTGTGATGCCACATTAATGGGGAGCGAATCAGGACTAAGCACTGGTGGTGGCCTCGGAGGAAGAGGGTGGAACTGAGGAGTCAGCTTAGCCTCTAGGGCCAGTCAGTGTTTCTGGACAGATGCTTTGAAAAATTTACCCAAATTAAGATGAGTTTTACTATTAAACTGCTTTTAACGACTGATGTAATTCCAACCGTTATCCTGGGCCTCTGTGCAAACAAGTGGGCATGTCATTCAACCGGTAAGTCATTTTTATCACAGGATTGTTTGTGTAGCGCTAGTTGCCTTTAGCCTGTTAATGTGCCCGATACTTTTTTTACACAGGGTTCTCTGGAACATTTACGTTTTTGTGGGAAATTTTTTAATTTTACTCCTTAATTGGTCAAAAAAAAAAAAAATGCAAATAATTTTCCGTTTTGCATGGATTCTTTATGATTTTCACCCTTGTAGTTATACAAGTTTTTCAAATAAAATGTGCTGTTATTCCCTTCAAATTTGTGTCTTTTCCCATATAAAAGGGTCACTTTTTCCCCTATAGAATTTGCTACTTTTTTCCCAACAAATTTGTGACTTTAGTGTAGATTTATGAGTTTTTCATTAGCTTTGTTGGAGTTTAATAACACAGAAGCAGGGAAAAAACTGCTCCAAAACAACAGCAAATGAAAGTATAAGCACAGGAAAAACATACCATTACCGCTGTTCAAGTTTTTTTTGTGAATAGCATATTGCGCATGTTCATACTGTGATAACGATAAACGATACAGTGCAGCCCTAGCCTCAATCACAGTTTTTTTTTTTTGCACTCAAGATACACCACTAATGACTCAAAAAAGACAACACAATACACAAGATAAAATTTCAACGCTTGTTCATTTACTGGCAGAGTGAGTTTTATCACCATTTATCTCTATACAGTTGAAAGCTGCAAATTAGCTTCAGCTTGCACAAATCTCCAACTGCACCACTTCTTCCTGTGTATTCATCAGTATTGCCAAGTAAACAATTTGCATCGTGCACATTATTTCTGACTGAGAAACTGGTCTTCAAATTTATTTATTCATCCAACCGATGATCCTGAAGGACAAGCTGCTGCGCGCAGGGGTGGACCAGCACCTGTCATCATGGATCCTGGACTACCTCACGAACCGGCCTCAGTTTGTGAGAACCCGGGACTGTGTGTCCGACACGATCATCAGTAGCACGGGGGCCCCCCAGGGAACAGTGTTGGCTCCCTTCCTGTTCACTCTTTATACTGCGGACTTCTCACACAACACAACACAGTGCCATCTACAGAAGTTCTCTGATGACTCCGCGATCGTTGGCCTCATCTCCAATGGAGATGAAGCTGAGTACAGAGGGCTTATCCAGGACTTCGTGGACTGGTGCCATCGGAACTGCCTCCAGATCAACGCGAGGAAAACTAAGGAGTTGGTGGTGGACTGCCGCAGGCAAGGACAACCCCTCACAGCACCAGTAAATATACAGGGAACAGACATTGAGATGGTGACATCCTACAAGTACCTGGGTGTTCATCTGAACAATAAACTAGACTGGTCACACAATACTGATGCACTCTACAGGAAGGGACAGCGCAGGCTGTTCCTACTGAGGAGACTCAGGTCTTTTGGTGTACAAGGGGCGCTGCTGAAGACATTCTATGACACGGTGGTGGCATCAGCCATCACTTTTGGAGTGGTCTGCTGGGGCAGTGGCATTACTGCAGCCGATAGGAAGAGACTGAACAAACTGATCAAGAAAGCTAGCTCTGTCCTGGGGCAGCGCCTTGATCCGGTGGAGGAGATAGGAGAGAGAAGGACGGTGGCTAAACTGTCATCTCTGCTGGAGTCCAAGTTCCACCCTATGCAGGACATACTGAATGCACTGAGGAGCTCATTTAGCAGCACACTACATCATCCCAGGTGCACAACCGAGAGGTTTCGCAGGTCCTTCCTACCAACGGCTGTCAGACTGTACAACCTAAGCAGGGCTGCTCGCAGAGATAGCAAAAAGACGTAACAACCTAATAGTTTTTTGAATGCAAAAGATGCAATAGACTTACACAATGGTCCCCTCCGGCATACAACTAGGAAAATACCGGTAGCTACGGAGGGTGAGAATATGTATGGGCACATAATCATACCATGTAGGATAACTAAGTAGACGGTTGTGCTGTTTCATCCCACCTAGCAACAATGCTCTGCACTGTGTGTGTTTATACATTTACATATTTATTCCATCTAGCTAAAATGCTCCGCACTGGGTGTGTTTATGTTTATGTTTATATTTATATATCTATATATTCATTCCATCTAGCTACAATGCTCCGCACTGTGTGTTTATATATCTACATATTATTCCATCTAGCTACATTGCTCCGCACTGTTTATATATTTACATATTTATTCCATCTAGCTGCAATGCTCCGTACTGTGTGTTTATATACTCATATATTTATCCCATCCAGCTACAATGCTCTACACTGTGTGTCTGTGTGTATATATATATATATTTATAGTAATATGTACATATGTATATTAGCTGCTCTTGCTTGCTTTTTTTTTTTTTTTTTCCCTTGCCTTCTGATTGTTGCTCTGAGTGTTGCTATCCCTGTGCTGTTGCAATCCTGGAATTTCCCCGTTGTGGGACTAATAAAGGCTCATCTTATCTTATCTTATTTCCTTAAAAGATCAGAAAATACAGGATGCCTAAAAACATGCAGTCATATGAGGTTAAGTTGGAAAAAAGTTAAAGCAACAAACAAGACAGATGGGCTGGAGGAGGGCTGACATATAACAAGGTGTTAAATGTGTGGTGGTGGTGGTGGTGAGACAGTGTAACTAGTCATCACCATGGCAAACTATATCCCACACCAACCTACAACGCAGGAGGCGACACCGATGACTGGATGTGTGTGTGCGTGAGAGAGAGGCTGTGTGTAACATGGCGATTAGCACAGACTGGTAGCTAAATAAAACTCTGCAGCATCCCACATGTGCTCTGCAGAGGGTGAAGGTGTTTGTTTCTAAATCGGCTGTCACCCTGGAGCTACAGCACACAGCACAGATGCACAAATCATGACAACACGATGTCTTGTTTTCTCTTGCACAGCTTGTGATTAAGCGTAAATTGATCATTAAAGCGATAACGAATAAAACCAAATATGAAAAAAGCCTAAAAAGGCCTAATATCTAACCAAGAATAAAAATTTATTAAAAGGAAGATGGGCACAAGCAGTTGTTCTAGTTTCAAGATGAATAGCATAGAATAAGAGTAAAGGTTGTTGCAAAGTGGTCAGATAAAAGCTTTCATCACTCCTTTTTTTTAGTTTCCATTTTTGAAATACATTTTCAGCTTCTTTTAACACCTTGTAAGGTGCAACAACAGCTGGGAAAATAACAGACTGAAAAATAACAATAATTTTTTCCAATTTGGCCATCTACAAACAGACAACGTAATCAATATTAACCCTGTGAACTGATGGACCTTTACTTCACCAGTTCCAAACTGAATCCTTTTTTAAATCCCACCTAGTATAATTAGCGGAAATACCAATGGTCATCGGGATCTTTGTGTAGGCTCCAATCTGGTTCCAAAAGATTCGGATGCCTACTGGGAATGTATGACGTACTGTGGAGATTAATGCATCAATGCATATTGGCTTTACTGAGCCTAGTTAATGCCTCTGAAAGACAAAGAGATTGGAGAAAAGCTGGTGTTTGTTGCTGGTGTTAAAGTATCAAACCAGCATGGCTTTGCACCAGGTCTGGCCACAAAGGTTGAACACACACAGTAGTTCAGACTTGCAACTTTAGGATCAATAAAGATTACTAAGCCAGTACAATGCAAATCTAGTTCAAGTCTATGCTTACTTTAAATTTAGTAAAAAGTGACTAGGACTGGGCATGTTGTATTAGCATAAGGTAAACAGAAGAAAATGACTACAAGACAAGGACAAAGGTCAAGTGATTATGAACTTTAACCTACCCAACATGATCGATGGGCTTGATTCTTATTGTATTCACTTTTCAGAATGTAAAATGAATGTAAATGAATAAAAACTTATTACAAAACTGCAGTAATGTGAGGTGTTTTGTTGCGGGACACTTTACTCTTCTTACTTGAGTACATTCTTTAACCCCTTGCACTCTGGTCAATTTCCCTAAAAACGCCAAAAAATAATGTACCCAAAGTAAATCAAAAGCTGTTCTTCAACCCTCTGCAGCATCTTCATGGGGTTGGTCTCATTTAAAAGAAAACACTTTGAATTTTTTGGCAAAACACTCATAATCTCTCTAAGTGCTCCTGCCACTGAGTAACAGTCATCTAAACATACTGAACTTGAAGAAAATAAATTTCGCCTGGGTGTTTTTTTTGGATACAAATGCTTGCAAATAACACACAGCTTCAGATCCGGGCTGGAAAATGCAACAGAAATGTAGAACCAAGTGTTATCCAGCTGAGGTCAAAATTTTGTAACAATACCACAAAAAATGAATATATTACACAGCTTTTTTCTTAGGTTGTTCCCAGGCGTTTTTGAACTGTGCCAAATTGTGCCAAATGGCACAGCTTGGAAAAACATCTGGAACTTTTGAATGATTCAATATAGAAGCTTCATCTTGGGCTCTAATGAAAGGTGAAGGGCTGTGTGTGTGTGTGTGTGTGTGGGGGGGTTGTTTATTCATTCATGAATGAATGAATGAATGAACAAACAAGCCCCCACACACAAAGAAGCATGCCACGTAAAAAATGTGTGGCTTTTTTTTTTTTTTTTTAACAAGAAAAAATAACCTACAGTGCACGAAAAATTATATGAAAATATTTGTAATGTAGAAGATAACAGCTCCCCCCCCACCCCCGCTACAGAGGACGGACATCGCCCATCGCTACATGACGGAAAGCGGTGACGGTGCACCGCAGTCTACTACGCACAGTTGGACTAAAATATCTGCAATCCGCTACAGAACAGTAGCGGGGGGGGGGGGGGGGGGCGTTCACGGTCCGGACGCGGCGCACGAACCGTGTCCAGTCCGTGCGCCGCGGTACACGCTCCGTGCGCCGCGGTCTACTACGCACAGTTGGACTAAAATATCTGCAATATATCTGCAATCCGCTACAGAAGAGTAGCGAGGGGGGGGGTGTTCACAACATGACGGGGGGGCCGTTCACAACATGACGGACCTGGCCCGTCATGTTGCGATAACGCACAGTTGTAATTTACCGATCGGTCAAAAGTCATTTGGATTACAATTTTCAGGGATAAAGAATAATTTAGCTTATAACACTTACCTGTCCACAACAGCAGCGTAGCTGGCGAACTTCTCTTCCTCATTGTCAGACGAACATGAAGCTGGTCCGCTTGTTACGGACTCGTGGTTCTGGTCACGCGACCCGGTCAAACCATAATTCCATTATTGCGGTTTTGCGCTTCCATGATTGCGGTTTTGGCGAACGATTTTTCAAAACAAATAAGAACAGTAGTAATAAAAAAAGACTGGCGAACGCCTGTGTGTCACCCAGCCTTACACAAAACAGCTTTCGAACTTCTGTGCTTCAATTGGCTCGCTGTATTCGCAGCTGTTGGTAGGTGGGTCCTTCTTGCTAGGTTTTCAGTCATTGGTTCTTCAAGGTTTCAGAAACCCAATTCAAGGCTCTTATTAGTCGAATGAGAGGTCAATCACATCTAAACCAATCAAAGCACTCCTTTGGCTTTCAGTTCGCGGCTGTGTCTGTAGTGGAAGAACGGAAATGCAGCTTTTTTTTTTTTTTTTTTTTCAGTGCCTCCTAGGACGCAGAGATGTGATGTAATGTTTTTCATGGAGATCCACTGGACTGCTCTTAGTCTGGACCTTCACCCAGGACCAGTTTGCCTTGGGAGACCCTACCGGGGCAAGTTTTCCCCGACAATATAGCTCCTGGGATCATTCAGGCACTCAAACCCCTCCACCACAATAAGGTCATGATCCATGGAGGGGAAATAACATGTTTCATTAAATACATGAATTATCACATTAAGATATGACCCCAAATCAGTTGTAATGATGCACTTTTTAATTTAACTTAATTTAACAAAGTGCTAACGAGTGCTTTCTTTGGGTAAAAGGGTGTGTAGTGTCAATCACTGCTCTAGATGTCCAGCTGTCATGTGTTAAACTAACTCTCTCAGCCGACTTCAGTAAAGTCGTGGTTGCTGCGTTTTAAGTTTTCATAGAAGTTTGGGATTAAAGTCTCCCTGAAATGCTTGTGTGTTGGTAAAAAGAAGCGTGGTTCTAGCATATTTATAAGACTTTGGAAGCAATCATTTTCAACAACACTGTACGGGCAAATACCCTTACATCTGAAAGTTATGAAAGCATCTTTTTGGACATGCTGAGAAGTGGATGCAACCTTCACCTCACATGCCTTTTCCAGTGCAGTTTACTTCTTATCAAGCATTTTTGCTCGTGTCACATCTTGTGTTCTAAGAGTTTTGATATTTCCAAAAATATCTGCCTCCACTTTGCAAGTTTTATTCAATTTATTTATTTTGTATACTTTATTACTCCTCAGAGGGAAATTCAGGGCATCCACGTGGACGGATGAGGCAGCCATGGTACGGCGCCAATCCTTCACCATTCACACACACACATTCACACCTAGGGCCACGTTAAGAGTCTCCAATTAACCTAACTTGCATGGTTTGGGCCTGTGGGAGGAAACCAGAGTACCTGGGGTAAACCCACGCAGACACGGGGAGAACATGCAAACTCCACACAGAAGGGTGACTGATGGTCGGGGGTGGGATCAAACCCATGACCTTCTTACTGTGCTGCCACAGTGCTAACCACTGTGCCACCGAGCTGCCCAACATTTTACCTTTGGTTTTGTTGAGCCTTTGGTTTTATTGAGCTCTTGGCCATCTTGACAGTTCCCAAATCGAAATACTGTCACACATCTGCCTTCAGGCTCGACAGCAGTGCCACCATGATGATCCACACTCACAGCTGAACTCTCGAGAAAATGTGAAATCATGCGAGAGTTCAGCCGGCGCAGACACCTCTTGCAAGTTTCATACATGTAAATAAAAAGCATTATATGAAAAGATTGATCCAGGGATTTTGCAAATCGGTATCAATTCATTCAAATGGGAATCAATCTGCATCAGAGAATTGATCTTTTGAACCCACCCCTAGTCACAAATCTATTAGGGAAAACAGCTGTAAATTTACACGAAAAATATCACAAGTTTACAGGAAAAATTTAAGAAATTGAACAGAACAATTGCAAACTTATGAGAAAACTAGAAAAGCACTCAGAGAGCGCATAACTCCGCCAAGGCTCCTTCCGTCCTTCATGGATCACCTCCAAAATGTAATGGGTTTGTGTGTAGGCCTTGAGCCACTTCTGTGAAAATTGCATCAAAGTATGTCCATTAGTTTTGGAGTGTTGTTGCTAACACACTGTGAGAAGATAAGAGCCTTGGCTGAGGTATGCATTCTCAGATCATCACCAAAATATAATGGGTTTGTCTGTAGCGCAAGAACCACCTCTGGTGAAAATGTCCTCCAAATTCATCCAGTAGTTTTTGTGTAATCCTGCTGCACAAATACAAACAAAGCCCTTGGTGGAGCTATGCACTCTTAGATCATCACCAAAATCTAACCATCTGTTCCCCGTACCATTACATACCTTTGCTAAAAATTTCGTCAAAATCTGTTCATAACTTTTTTTAGTCATTTTGTTAACAGACAGACAGACCAACAATAAACCAACGCCGACAAAAACATAACCTTCTTGGCGGAGGTAAAAAAAAAAAAAAAAAAAAAAGAGTCCTGAGTTTATTAGAAACCATAATAAATATATTACCTAAATTTAAGGGAAAAAGTCACAAATTTATAAGAGAACCTTTATTTACTGGTAAGAGTAAAGTCGTTATTCACTACTCCAGTAACGTTTTAGTACACACTTTCTTACATCATCTTAAAACATCTTTTTTGCTTGGTTTTTAATCCTGTCAGCCTTACCTCAAAGCTCGGCTGAGCTTGTCATAGTTCATCTGTGGTTTGCACTTCCTGGCCCCCCATAACCGTGCCACCTCGTCTGGGTCCTTGATGACAAACTCGCCATAGTCTCCCTGCCAGGCGATGACATCATGGTACTCCTCTTTCTTCAGGAGCTCCAGGATGAAGTGCCACAGCTGGATCTGCCTGGAGCCTGGGCTGGACTCCGACTTGTAGGCCCACTCCGGGAATATGAACCCTGGGGAGAGGAAGACAGGCGTTCAGCTGCATGAGCCTTGAAATAAATGGATGGATTCAAAAAGACAATAAAAACTTTAAATTCACTTGTCTTTTTCTTGTATTGGTAATCTGTGGTTAATTGTCAACTGGAATGCAGCCATTTTCTTGTGAGGGCCAATTATAAAATCCTTGTATGTAAAACTAATAAAAGTCAGCATTTTCTTGGTATCTGCACCCATAAGAAATTTAAAATTAAGGTCTGTTTTTTTAAGACTTTACACTGGCAAAATAGCAAAATGTATTTGACCGCATTACAATTAGCTTTCTCCAATTATTAAACTCATTTGGGTTTATCAGTCCAGCTCACAAATTTGCACATGGCCAGGATTGATGTTGTTGATCATGTTATTCAAGTAAAATATTGAAAACTAGCCCACTGCAACCAAAGGTTACAATTTAATGGGAGAAAGTCAGAAATTTATTAGAAAATGTTACAAATGTACAGATTTACAAGAAAAAAAAGTCACAAGTTTACAAGAAAAGGTTACAAATTTACAATTAAAAAAAAATCATAAAATTAAAAGAAAAAGAAATTCATGACAAAAGAAAAATGTACAGGGGAATTTTTTTTTAAAAAAAAATCACTGTTACTGTACAAAAGTGGCAAATTTACAACAAAATGTTATAGTTTTACAAGAAAAAGTCAGACACATCGAGATGGTGACATCCTGTAAGTACCTGGGTGTTCATCTGAACAATAAACTAGACTGGTCACACAATACTGACGCACTCTACAAGAAGGGACAGTGCAGGCTGTTCCTACTGAGGAGACTCAGGTCTTTTGGTGTACAAGGGGCGCTGCTGAAGACATTCTATGACACGGTGGTGGCATCAGCCATCACTTTTGGAGTGGTCTGCTGGGGCAGTGGCATTACAGCAGCCGATAGGAAGAGACTGAACAAGCTGATCAAGAAAGCTAGCTCTGTCCTGGGGCAGCGCCTTGACCCAGTGGAGGAGATGGGAGAGAGAAGGATGGTGGCTAAACTGTCATCTCTGCTGGAGTCCGAGTTCCACCCTATGCAGGACATACTGAATGCACTGAGGAGCTCATTTAGCAGCAGACTACATCATCCTAGGACCTAGGATGATGTAGTCTGCTGCTAAATGAGCTCCGAGAGGTTTCACAGGTCCTTCCTACCTACGGCTGTCAGACTGTACAACCTAAGCAGGGCTGCTCGCAGAGATAGCAATAAGACGTGACAACCTAATAGTTTTGAATGCAAAAGACGCAATAGACTTACACAATGGTCCCCTCCGGTATACAACTAGGAAAATACCGGTCGCTATGGAGGGTGAGAATATGTATGGGTGCATAATCATACCATGTAGGATAACTAAGTAGACGGTTGTGCCGTTTCATTCCATCTAGCTACAATGCTCTGCACTGTGTGCGTTTATATATTTATTCCATCTAGCAACAATGCTCCACACTTTGTGTGTTTATATATTTATATATCTATTCCATCTAGCTACAATGCTCCGCACTGTGTGTCTATATATATATATATTTATATTTATACGTACATACACTACCGTTCAAAAGTTTGGGGTCACCTCAGACAATTTTGTGTTTTCCATGAAAAGTCACGCTTTTATTTACCACCATGAGTTGTAAAATGAATAGAAAATATAGTCAAGACATTGACAAGTTTAGAAATAATGATTTGTATTTGAAATAATAATTTTTTTCCTTCAAACTTTGCTTTCGTCAAAGAATCCTCCATTTGCAGCAATTACAGCATTGCAGACCTTACATGATTGCACAAGGGTTTTCTAATCATCCATTAGCCTTCTGACGCAATGAGCAAACACATTGTACCATTAGAACACTGGAGTGATAGTTGCTGGAAATGGGCCTCTATACACCTATGTAGATATTGCACCAAAAACCAGACATTTGCAGCTAGAATAGTCATTTACCACATTAGGAATGTATAGAGTGTATTTCTGATTAGTTTAAAGTTATCTTCATTGGAAAAAAAGTGCTTTTCTTTCAAAAATAAGAAAATTTCTAAGTGACCCCAAACTTTTGAACAGTAGTGTATATATACTCGCTGCTCTTGTTTTTCTCTTGCCTTCTGATTATTGCTGCTATCCAGCAGCAATAATCAGTGTTGCTATCCCTGTGCTGTTGCAATCCTGGAATTTCCCCATTGTGGGACTAATAAAGGCTCATCTTATCTTATCTTATATTAAATATGAGAAAATAGTGGCACGAAAAATGATCACAGTTCCCACTCATCTCACTTTAGATTATGTTAAAATTAAAACAGTAGACAATGGCGATGGACGGGCTGACGGAAGAAGTCAGGCAGGATTCATCGTGGACCATGATATTTGCAGACGACTGATCTGTGATGAGTAGGGAGCAGGTGGAAGAGAACCTGAAGAGATGGGGGTATGCACTGGAGAGAAGACGAATGAAAGTTAGTAGAAGCAAGACAGAATGCATGAGGGTGAATGAGAGGGAGGCAGTGTAATGGTCAGGGATGGCAACAGGAAATTCTGATTTCAGCTGAAATCTAATTTGGTCGATTGACTTATGGGGGGGCCAGGGGGGCGCAGCCCACCTGAAGCTGAGAGGTTTTCAGAAAAACTGAAGTAATTTAGACTGAAAAAAATGATTAAAAAAAATGAAATACTAGACTTAGATAAATCATTAAATTTAATGAAAAGTTAACTTACTTTTTCTTCAATGTTGTCTCACTGTCTTTAGTCCCAACATATTTAACAGTTCTATAAGAGTTTCTTCACTTTTGATCCATAGTTAATCAAGTCTTTACAATACACACAAAAAGCTTTTCCGGCCACGTCTGGTTTCTTCAGAAATTGTCAGAGAGCGTTTCTGTTACCTCGTTGAACTTTGAGCCAATTTTCACCTTTACCGTCACTTTTCTCTCAAGCCAATTCCATCGGAACTTATTTTTGACACTTTTGTCCATTTCTAGCACTGATGACTCCTGATCCTTCGATAAAAATCTCATAATTCCGCTGAAAACGATACCGAAAGCTCAGAATTCCAACACGAACACGCTGCCATGAATTTTTGACAAAGCATACAACGAGCCATTTGATTGGTCCAATCGTTTGCAACTATCCAATTGCAGGGCCGTTTACAATACAGCAGTAGCTTGAGTACAAAACATCCGGGTTATCGCGGGAGACTTGACCCGGGGAAGCGCCAAGCGCTTATGTAATCGTGTTGATTTTCGCTAAAATTGGTAACATCAGTGACAATAAGGTACCTTACCCCCCTTAAAATTTTCTCAACGGATTTAGACGATTCACAGAAATGATCAATTTGAAAATAAATCGGTGGAAATCCGCGGATCGGCGGAAAACTGCCATCCCTGAATGGTGAAGATGCAAAGAGTAGAGCTAGTGAAGGTAGGTAGCTGTGTTTAAATACCTGAGGGTCTACCATCCAAATGGAAAATGTGCAAGAGAGGTGAAGAAGAGAGTGCAGGTAGGGTAGAGTGGGTGGAGACGAGTATCAGGGGTGATCTGCGATAGAAGGATAGCAGCTAGAGCGAAAGGAAATATTCACAAGATGACAGTGACCCACTATGATGTATGGTTTGGAGACGGTGGCACTGACAAAAAGACAGGAGGTGGAGCTGGACATGGCAGAGTTGAAGATGCTAAGATTCAGGTTTTGAGTGACTTGGAGACATTAGAAATGAGTATATCAGAGGGACAGCTCAGGTTGAGCAGTTTGGAGACAAAGTAAGAGAGGAAAGACTGAGATGGTTTGGACATGTACAGAGGAGGAATAGTGGATATAATGGACAAAGGATGTTGAAGATGGAGCTGAGCAGCCAGAAGGAAAAGAGGAAAACCACAAAGATTCATGGATGTAGTGAAGGAGAACATGGAGAGGGTTTGTGTGAGAGAAAAGGATGCAAGGGATGGGGTGAGATGGAGGCAGATGATCCACTGTGGTGACCGTTAAAGGGAGCAGTCAACAGAAGAAGACACAATGTCACAAAACTAAAAAGGGGAATTTCACAATACAATGCAACTACTGTGTTTAATCACTTCTGTGGTATGTTAAGGCTTCTGAAAGAAAGATTAAAGGATTGACTGTCATTTTTAAGATTGTTTGTAAGTAAACAATTTTAAATCTTTAAGGTTCCATGGACATGCAAGAATGAAATCACACAGGTTTGCAGAGAAGAAACATTTAAAGGACTGAAGACAAAAGAAAATTCAGAAATCCCAAACACATTTCTGTGTATGGCTTTGATGCCACCATGAAAGCTTATGATGAGCATTTTGGCCAAATCTGTTCCCACAAACTGCAGCCATATCAAATCCTCACTGCTATCTGCATCAAAGCTGAAAAAAAAAAAATCAGCAGTGTTACAACAGATTAACAAGGTCTCAAAATATGTGCAGACAAAATACAAGCTTTGGTTTTATAACTGCTATCAGAACACACGCTCAACCAAAGCACACACATACACTATTATCTAAAAGTTAAAAGTATAGGCTTTGTGTTGTTAAGCAGTGGGTGGGAGTAAGACTCAACACTACTTCTGCACAAGGCCAGGCGTAAAGGCTGCATGGCAAAGCCATAGTGACACGCACGCACGCACGCACGCACGCACGCACGCACGCACGCACGCACGCACGCACGCACGCACGCACGCACGCACGCACGCACGCACGCACACACACACACACACACACACACACACACACACACACACACACACACACACACACACACACACACACACACACACACACACACACACACACACCTTATTAGGACCAGATGTGCCTTGGCAATCAGGCTGAGAAAGCTGAGGGTGGGAAACATATGGGCACAATATAACAATGCTAAATTTTGTGTCCATGTGTGTGACCGTAAAGAAAAGCCATCCTAAACGTCACTGCCTCAATCACTTTCCCACATTACAAAGCCTGTCATATCTACACAGCAGTGACAGCAAACCCTTATCAATGATATGCTCAAGGCCACCGTGCCGTAACGCTAGTGTGACGTGGCCTATTAACCTCGAGTTTGGCTGAACTCCGTGACACAATCACATCGGTGCAATGTGAAAGTTGTAGGTGATCGCTATCTGCAAACACCACCTGATGTATATGTTTATGCAGCCAATAAAGCAGTGCACTACAAAAGAAAATGTTTAGTCCTTTTCATCACTTCTTTCCCTGTCAACATTTGATAGAGAAAAGGCTTCAAGGCAACACTATAAAAAGTGGATAATTACATACACACAGAGGAAAAAAAGAACAACCACAGAAAAGAGCACAATACCAGATGACAAAGGAGAAAATAAAGTTGTTACAAAAAGTGGGGCACACCTGGTAACTAAATTCCAGACTGAGTGAGTATATGGTGGCCAGATGTTGATTAAAACAATTACGATTTTCCCCTTTTCCACATTTACAAAATGTGTGCTCTCATTGTCTGCTTTGAGTGCTCACTGGGACAGGGTTCATTTCTGACTAAGCAGCAAAATGGCAAAGTAAACAAAAAAAAGGCAGACGTCAGAAATTATACGGTGTACCTGATATTTACTGTTTAATTAAAGCAGAAAGGGGCTTTTATGGTGTTTTTTTTGTCTGTGATTGTTGCTGTTTTGAATTCATGCCGAGTCCTTCACAGAGCACGAGTTAAAAGTGCAACAACTGATGGAAACAAATCGTGTTTGGTGAAGTTTTAGTGAGGCTGAGTGGATGACAAACTCCACAGAGGGTCAAAACACCTCTTCCCACACAGGTAGCACATTCACAAATAACACATGATGATGAGACGGACTGCAGAGCATCGATGCGTTCAATCAAACCGTAGTGGTGCTGGAAAATAAGCATGTGTTTTCTCTTATCCAGATGCAGATAGATTTTTATTAGCAGGTGTAAATTGAGTCATGGAAAAATTAGCTGGAAGCGGTAAAACCAAGGTCCACTTTCCGGCGTGCAAAGTGTAGTTATGTGTCTGCAGGGCTCTAATAGAAATTACAGTTATGTTCAACAATGCACATTTATAAAATGCAGTGGCTGGTGGATACATTTTACCTTATTGGAACAGTACAGTACAGGTCAATCAACCATGGACTCATATTTTACAGCACTGAAAATGTACTGCCAAAGGACTTTAACCCCTTAGCATTCCTGCCAATTTCCAGCCAATGTGAAACGTTCTGCGGGTGGAAAACTAGAATTTTAAGAGGCTAAGAATGAAGACCTTTCATTATTACCATTACACATTGTTGTCCATCACACAGACAAGATGAAAACATTTCATGGCCGAATTAGAAAAATTAATCTAGATTTTTTTTTTTTTTGTGACTAAAATGTGGTGATTCACTGCATCAAAAGTTTTTTGTTAGGTCCAGCAAAACAGCTCCCACAACCTGACCTTGATCTATTGACTTTTTTTTTTTTTTTAATTTGTTCAATCAAGTTGGAGTTAGCACTCTCAGCTGAATAATTTGGTCAGAAGCCATAGAGAGGATGTAAGTAATTCTTAAGACTCCATATTAGGACTGCACAATTATGGCCAAAATAATGATTACAATTATTTTGATCGATACTGAAATCAGGATTATTAACCACACCTATTTATTAACTTTACGGAAAAACACAGATTACACGAAATGCAATTTTTTAAAAAAAATTCATCCTACTTACCAATTCCTAGGTGAAGCCAGTGGCCAAAGCACTGGAGCCTCATCCATTTATTATGCCTCGGTGAAAATGGACATACACAGTAATCACTCAAAGCGTGTGTGTGTGTGTGTGTGTGTGTGTGTGTGTGTGTGTGTGTGTGTGTGTGTGTGTGTGTGTGTGTGTGTGTGTGCGCGCGCCTCTCTGTTTCAGCTCGCCTGGTCAAAATTAAGCGGAACTAAAGGCTTTTATCATAGTATTGCCATATTTTCTTGACTTTTAATTTGCCAGATAAGGCTTTGTTTTCAAAATAAACACAAATTAACTCACCATTTCTGTCAATGCAGCCATGAAAAAAGGTACTGTAATAACTATGCTGGGCCACTAGAGACGGCAATGCGACTTTTTTTTTTTTTTTTAAATAGCACATGATGGACCACTTCCGTGACATCACTAGGTTGGTAAGTACGGCACTGGGTTACTGCTCAGGGGTCTGCATTAGCTACTGTGGAGAGTTTTTACAAACATCAGGTTAATGGATGATTATTAGACCAAAACTAAAAATAGATATAAGGGCGGTCATTATTATATTACCCTGACTGTAGTGGTATATTTTATGTGGTCAAAACGAGGAGAGCTCGCCCGCTTTATTTTATGACATCTTCAACAGCTGACTGATATCTGTATAGAAATGACGGAGCTGCTATTAGCTGCGATGCTAATGTGTGCAACATCTTTTATCCATCTATAAATTCAAGGGATCTCTGTCTCTCTGTCTGTGTGTGTGTGTGTGTGTGTGTGTGTTCCTCAGATATCTCTCAAACCATTCCTCAGACTGACCTAAGGTTTTATACGTGGTTTCCTGAGGTTGCGAGGGTGTGCATCCCCAAATATGGAGTCACTCAGTCAAAATATGTAATTTTTAAATCAATAAATGTTTAGCCACTACTGTGTAACCGCTCTCTGTGTCCTGGCTTCAAGAAGTGTGGGCGGGGTTTCGGATCGACTCCGTGCTCACTGGATAATAAGCCGCATCACGGCCATGCTGATTGGACAATACGCAGCATCACGACTTGTCAGTCACCACAATGTTCCCTGGACAAAACAAGGAAGTGAAAAAATGACAAATTTGACTAGAAAAAGATAATACTTAAGATTTAATGCCTAAAAAAAATTATACTATAAAGTTGTCGTGATTGCGTAGATCTAAAGGATAATTTGGCATATGTGGAGAACATGAGGTGCATGAGCAGACTGGGTGGAGCGTCAGTGGGGACCTGGGTCTGACAAAGAATACCGGTGTATCAACACAGAACATGCCAGGAGAAGCAGCAGCCTAACCGGCCGGACCAATTATTAAAAGATAATAATTGTGGAGCAGAATCCCCAGATCAACTGCATATCATATGCAGCCACATGCACGGTTTGACTAAAGAACAACTGTCACCAAACTGTACACAAAAACGCTCAACAACTCATATAAGATCACACAAATACGTGATCTGACAAAAAAATAAATAAGCGGTTCTTAAACAGTAGCCAATATTGGATGTCCCATTCATTTTCAATTAATCTGTAATTAATATTCACAGAATCAAATAAATCTCACTTCAGTCCCTTTCATATTTGTCAAAGTCTAACGTGATTGCCTACATATAGGCTACACCTCTGTATTCCGCTTTCAAACAAGGCTTACATGGCCTGGCTCAAAGGCACACTGACTGATGGCAATTAAAAAAAGTTATTTTCAATAAAGTGGGAAAAAAAAAGACAATGCATGGAGTGTGCTTTTGGCCTGAGGCTGATTTATCATGGAAAACAGCAGAGCTCTGTGATTCCAGCAATCAGCTGTTTGGATCCACCTTTTTTTTTTTTTTTTTAACCAAAAAAAAAAAACAAAAAAAAAACAAAAAAAAAAACATGGGGGGGGAAGGCCCTACAACCTTTGCTCCACGAAAGCGGTATGTATCAGCCATAAGTTGTATAAATTTTCAGCATGGGGCACATATGTTTTCCAGTTTATAAAATTTTTCACCGGGTCCGAGGTGTGTGTGTGTGGGGGGGGAGGGGGGGGAAGGCGTTTTGGATAACGTTTAGAGGGTCAAAAATGCAATTGTTTAGGCGGAAGAATAATAATAAATAATCTTCTCGCATCAATAAAAAAACAAATGCTTACAATAGAGCCGCGGTGCTCACATTGCGAGTCTTTGCCAGTCATGCCCTCAAGGCTCAGATCATTGGCCTCAGTATTTCCCCAGTGTGACGATATAAGCACCGCTTCAATCTTGGCATTAAAGTTTTAAAAAACCTTTTAATAACAAAATATTGCTAAAATATAAACTGATGCACTACAATGGGTCTCAAATATTTGTAAACGTGTCCTGTAATAGTACTGCATGAGTTTACTGACGATACACAGAAGAAATTCAATATTTCACTGAACAGTGATATAAACTAAAATAATTATAACGATGGGTGAACAACTCCCATTCCCTAAACTGAAGATACACTACTATGAATATAAGTGATAAAAGATCAGACAAATAAGTGATGTGAAACAAATAAACAAGGGATCTGGAACAGTTGCTAATATTGGATGTCCCATACATTTTCAATATTTAGGTATTCTGTAATTAATATTCACACAATCAAATAAATCTTAGTGCCATTTACTCCCTTTTATATTTGTCAAAGTCTAATATGCGATTCCTTACATACAGGCTACAGCTCTTTACTTTCAAACACAGCCTACACTTGGGCCTGGAAAGCCTGATTTGGGGGGCGGCGCGGTGATGGAGTGGTTAGCACTGCGGCAGCACAGCAACTCACCCTTGGCCGGGGGATCCTGAGTTCGATCCCAGCCCCCGACCAACAGTGATCTGTGTGGAGTTTGCATGTTCTCCCCATGTCTGTGTGGGTTTACTCCGGGATTTCTCCGGTTTCCTCCCACATGCCAAAAACATGCAAGTTAGATTAATTGGCATCAAACTGGGGATTCTAAATTGTTCTTAGGTATGACTGTGAGAGTGAATGGTTGTCTGTCTCTCTGTGTTGGCCCTGTGATGGACTGGCGATCTGTCCAGGGTGTACCCTGCCTCTTGCCCAAAGATGCTGGGATAGGCTCCAGCCCCCCCCCCCCCCCCCCCGTGACCCGAAAAGGATTAAGCGTAAGAAGATGAATGAATGAACGAATGAAGCCTGATTGGGATACCTGTTTCAGACAGGAATATTTGGTTCTGCGGGCATGCACTAGTATTAACGATGACCAAAAAAAAAAAAAAAAAATTAAGTCAGAGGGACTGGTAGTTCAGATAAAAAGGTCTCAAGTCTGAACCTACTGTTGTCGTTCACTGCTGTCATCATCCACTCTTTGTTCAGTCCTGTCATCTCTCTGTCTTCTATATCCTTTCACTATCTTCCTCAGGAATCCGTTCCATATGATCTCAATCTTTTCAGCTTCTTTCAGTTATTTGCCAAGTCTGTACACTGTACAGGAGGTGGGGCCTCACACGTGCAGTGAGGAACTTCATTCTGGTAGACAGGTGTATACGCTGATATGTAAACATGTTTAAATTTGTTTCATTTTTCAAATGCGGATCTGATTCTCAAGCCAAGGGTCTGCGTTTCCTCGCTGGAGTTCGTGATGGTGTAACCCAGATATCGAAAGCGTCTCACCTTCTTTATTTGGTTACCATTTATGCAGATGAGGCTTGGGGACAGGCTCCTACCCCAAGTGGAGGAGTTTAAGTATCTTGGGGTCTTATTCACGAGTGAGGGGAAAATGGAGCGAGAGGTTGACAGACGGATTGGAGCAGCATCTGCAGTGATGCGGACGTTGTACCGGTCTGTTGTGGTGAAGAGGGAGCTGAGTTCTAAGGCAAAGCTGTCGATTTACCAGTCAATCTACGTTCCTACTCTCACCTATGGTCACAAGCTTTGGGTAACGACTGAAAGAACAAGATCACGGATACAAGTGGCTGAAATGAGCTTTCTCCGTAGGATTGCTGGACTCTCCCTCAGAGATAGGGTGAGGAGCTCAGTCATCCGGGAGAGGCTCAGAGTAGAACCGCTGCTCATCCACATTGAAAGGAGTCAGTTGAGGTGGTATGGGCATCCGATTAGGATGCCTCCTGGACGCCTCCCACTTGAGGTGTTTCAGGCACGTCCCACTGGGAGGAGACCCCGGGGCAGACCCAGGACTCGGTGGAGAGACTATGTCTCCCAGCTGGTCTGGGAACACCTTGGTATCCTCTCTGAAGAGCTAGAGCAGGTGGCTGGGGAGAGGGAAGTCTGGGCTTCTCTGCTTGAACTGCTGGCTCCGCGACCCGGACCTCCGGAAAAGCGGTAGAAGATGGATGGATGGCTTTCTTGGTTTTTGACGTCTTTGTTACTGTTGTACTTTTTTTTTTGCGCTTAATGCAGTATTTCATTTTTCTGAACGTGGAGTGGAAATTAAGCTTCAAATAAAAGGAGGGGGAAAATATCCTGAACAACAAACCTGTTCCCAATGACTAATAAAAAAATTACTAAAAACTGTGATCCGAACCCCTATAGTGCTTGGAGCGAGAGCCAAAAGTGGACAAGCTGCCTATGATAGTTGCTAATAGCCATTTGAAGGCAGATTACTAATGGGGTACAAGCATATGATTCATACACCACACAATAAGGCTCTTGTCAGAGGGGACAGGTTAGGCGTTGTGACAGACACAATGCTGTATAATTGTTGAGTACAGTGCTGATTGCCATGGAGAGGAAAAAAAAAAAAAAGACATACACATGTGCTCACGCAGTACACTTTTATAAAACCACATGAAGCGCGCGCACGCGGGGGGTTAGATCAAAGTGCTCTCTCTCTCTCTAGCTCTTCATCTCTCTCTCTCCCTCTCTCCCTAACACAAGTTTTATTGGTAAAAAGGTAAGTGGGTTCATGCGTGGGAGCACAGAGCACACAGAAAAAGATGCAGGAATAGCAACCATGCCCTGTGTGTGTGTGTGTGTGTGTGTGTGTGTGTGTGTTGCAGATGTCCCTGCTGACTCATAGCTTGTTCGTTTGTCGTTCGGCTTTCACAGATTCCGCCTTTCTCCCCCTCAACACCACTGCCATCTCTTCCTCTATTTCTTTTCTCTTTCATACTGTCCCTCCCTCACTCAGCCTCTCCTAAGACACGCCATCTCCTAGCAACAAAAGCTTTTAGCTCTAAAAATAAATGGCCGAGTCACGACAAACAAGACAAAATATGATTCAATTACAGAAACTTGCCAAAAGAGTTTAGTGTTTGGGCTCGGATCCAGGGAGCTGCAGTGTGAGGGTCTGATCTGTCCAAGGCTGCCTGGCCAGAAGAGACACTACCGGCTTCACCGTCGCACCATGTTTACAACAGAAAGACACGCTGCCTTGTTCTGAAAGCACCGCAAAGACATGTTTTCACCATTATGCAGATTAATTCTTCCCTAAAACCACAGCACACCATCTGTATATCATTTCTGAACACCACAAAAAAATCCTTTCAGTCAGCTTCAGGGACTTTCTTTTCAAGTAATTCAGAAGCACAGCTGAACAGGTAAAGAGAGAGCCAGAGGAGCAGACAGCACAGCTGATAGTGCATGACTAACAGATGCCCAAATGAGGGACCAGTTGGATGTGCATCTGTCACAGCAGTCAAGAGTAAAAACAGATATTAAGGACGAGACACAGACAGACACACAGAGAAGCGCTGAAAATAATCAGGAAGACTAAAGGAACTTTGTCTCGTATAAACTCATCTTTTACTCCAAAGAATTCATTTGTAGCAGTGGGAAAGTAGATGCACAAACTTATGAAGCAATGATGGAGTCATCCCATGAAAAGGATCCATCTTCTTGAACCACACTTTAGAGCAGTGTTTTTCAACCAGAGTGGCCTGGTATGTTCAGGTTTCTGTAGGAAATTATCTAATTTCACTTGTTAATTGGTCCAAAAATTTGCAAATAATTTGCCTTTGTTATGCATTGGTTCTATAGGCACCCATGCGCAACAATGGGAAATTATTTGCATTTTGGATTTTGACTTCCTGTTCGTGAAACTGTAAAGTCAGAACAGGATCAACTGCAGGATGAGAAAATTTGAAGATAAAGCTGAAAGACTTCAAAAAAGACAATTACACACCAGACTGAAGGGAGACCACAGTGGGAAAGTCTGGACATAATATCACAAATTACTTGACATCTTTCAGTCACCACTAACTTGTACCACTTGTTCAGATCCTTCCCTTTGCACTACAGGCTGATCTGATGCAGTTGTGGTAGGAACTTAACTCCTCTCTGATACTGATCTTTGTTTTCTTCCCATGGACATGCAATTTTCTGCCAGCCTGGTATCGAGGTTTTGCCGTTGTTGTCATGCATAAATATTATGCTGTCATTTTGGTGTGAAAACAAAATGACACGAGCCACACCATAAAAGAAAAAACATGTTTCATTGTTTATGTCTTACAGAATAGAGTCTGATTCCAAGCAGACACTTTTTTTTTTTTTTTTTTTTAAACAACCACACTTAACCGTGTAGCTGCAGTATCTACTTGTCAGGTGTTCTGTCTCCTCGTTTCCTGTTCCTCTTGGCACATTTTGCTGGCTGTTGACATCTATGATCTAACTGCTGACATTTATGAACTAGATATTGGCATCTCTGGGCTAGCCTTTGGCATCTTGGAAGTAACTGTGAACATCCATGAACAAGAAGTGTTCTCTGGGCTGTGAGCCATCTGAGATGAACCATTTAACAGTGGAAACGTGTACCCTGGTCAAACAAAGCTGTATTCCAAACCTTTTTTTTTTGATAAAAATTTATGCCGTGTTCCCCAGACTGATTAGCCCAAAAGCTAGGGTCCGTCATGGTATAAGGTTGTATCAGTGCCTTTGGAAAAGGTTGTTTACACTTCTGTGATGGCACCATTAATGCAGAATGGTAAATTTAAGATAGATTTATGCACCTACATCATGTCGACGCCATTACCTGCGTCCGTCGCAGATGCAGTAATCGGCAAGTTTTTCTTGTGTGTTGGGTGAAATGCTTTGTTCCGTTACCAAAATGGGTTTCAGCCGATGTGTGTAGCGATTTATGTTTTTGTGTGTTTTTGTTTATGAAGTAGCAACGGACAAGAGCAGATTGTGATGGAGTTGGAGCTAAATGTGAAGAAAAAGCAACTTTTAACACGATCATTACACAATGAAAATGAGAAGTTGGAGAAAACTGTACATGTGACCACTGCCGCTGCTGTGACACTCTGTGTAATTACTGGGGTTATGACGAGCCACAAAATGTTCTGTACGCGCTGCCTCAATATTCTTTTGAATTTGGACCGTTGTTTTAACAAACTTGCCTTGGAAGTTGTGCCGCCGTGAACAGGCAGAGTGTAGCAGCGACGAGAACCAGGAAATGTGAAGGAGGAGACAGAGGACCAATCACAGCTCTTACAGCTTGCATCACCGACATGCACCTCTCCTTCCCTGGAGAGGTGCACATCGGGCGACGCAATAGGAACACACGTCGACGCTGTGTCACAGGTGCATAACTTGCGCGTACGGTTTTACTGCAACATATGTTAACATTAATGACATCTTTCAAAGTGATATATATCAGGGCTGTACAGTGCGACATATGACACACGTGACGTGAAAATTGGTCTGTGTGAAGAATGAATGAACTGAGGTAGCACTGGTGTGATGAGAAACTACTGAGAGTCATCACCAGCATTTTTATAAGTCTTAATTTTGTCACTCCCTGTCAAACTCGGTGTAGATCAGTGCTGGAATACATCGATATACGTACAGAGTTCAACGGTTGCTGCTCTTTGTCCTCCGTTACAACAGAGAGGATTGCAAAACGCACCCTACATTCTTTTTCATATCGGCTTAACAGCTTTATTTACTTTTACTTTATTTTATTTACAAGAACAAACACCATGTGTTTGTGTGCGCAGGCTGCAGTTTTGAGTGTTGCATTTAGCGCCACACAAAGCAGGATATTTTGGATGGGACTGTCACGGGGGGGGGGGGGGCGCAGATGTGAGGTGAACCGGTTTTGTGCCGAGAAAAGCATGTCCTCACCGACAAGACAGGCTGCTCTCTTTTCCGCTGCTCCAGGCTCCGGGAGTGAATGAAAAAAGTGCTCTTTTAAAAGAAACTTTTTCCCCTCATTTCTTTCAGCTTCTCCTCGGCACATAGCGGGTTCATTTCGCGTGGGTCTCTGGAGGAGGCGTGCGACGGAAAAGAGGACCCTTCATGGGGTGACGGAGGCTGTTTTTTATGGTCCAGTCTAGGGGTGTCAAACATACGGCCCACGGGCCAAAACTGGCCCGTTAAGTTTGTATGGTGTGGTGGGTAGGGTAACTGCAATTATCTAGCACCGCGCTACGGACAAGCCTACCGTGGAGGATAATGAGCAACCACAACAACTGCGGTGTTCACTTTTTTTGTGTGTGTGGCTATATCTTGTTGTTCACTTATGTGCCCTGACGGAAAAATTCTATGTTACACTGAGTTATATGAATTTTTATGAATATGAATTTTTCCTTATAAAATTTAATGTGTATACCTAGGAAATCCTGTTACCATATTTGGAGTTGTTGAGTAGTGGAAAAAAAAACAGATTGAAGGATGCTGATGTAAGTGTGAATGTTCAGTTCTATCACTGACTGTTCAGCTTATCATTAGTGTTTTCTTCATGGACTCAGCAAATACAATCTTAGACATGAATGAAATATCAAGAGGTTCAGCAAATGAGTCATTCAGGTTACTTTATTTGTACCTGTAGGTAGATTTGTTTTGCAGTCAGGTGACATCCATATTTACAAACCACAATTACATTCAACATGAACACAAACATAAGTACACATGAAGCAAATGAGTCATGAATGAACTCATCAAGAAGAGACCCCACCCCGATGGTCCCTTGGATATGAAACTTTGATTAGATTAGATTCAACTTTATTGTCATTACACATGTATGAATACAAGGTAATGAAACACAGTTTAGCATCCAATCAGAAGTGCAAAGCACAGCAGTGCAGTATATACGGTAATTAACAGTATGTGCAATTTAAGCAAATATATGCAAATATATGCAGCAGTGCAGAAAGTTAAGAGTACTGTTATGTGCAAATAATGTGCAATAAGTTAGATGTAGTTATGTAGTTATGCAGTTATGTACAGGTGAGGATGGTAAGAAATGATGGTAAGCGGGTCAGCGGGGAACTAAGTTCAATAACGTGACAGCTGTTGGAAAGAAACTGTTCCTAAACCTGCTGGTTCTAGTCCGAAGGCTTCTGAAACGTCTTCTGGAGGGGAGAAGCTGGAACAGTCCATGAGCAGGATGGTTGGAGTCCCTAAGAATGCTGCGTGCCCGGCGCAGACATCTTTTCCTGTAGACGTCCTCTATAACTGGAAGTGGAGTCCCTGTGATGCGGTGGGCGGTTTTCACCACCCGCTGCAGCGCCTTGCGGTCAGTGACAGAGCAGCTCCCATACCAGACTGTGATACAGTTGGTCAGGGTGCTCTCTATCACGCAGCGGTAGAAGATCCTGCCCGATTTTTGATAAGGAATTTTTCCAACAGCCCCTACTGATTATTAAATAAATTGTTAAAGCCTAAGTGTATTTTTATTGCCAACAGCACGTTTGCACCCAGTACTGTGGAAGCTTCCACATACCACACAGCAGCACTGTGTGGGGCACTCTTCTCTCCCGACAGACTCCAACAGACAGTTAGTGGCGGAAGCTAAGTACAGCCGTGACATGACACTGCTTGTAACAAATTCTGTTCAGTTTTTGAACTCTGGTGGGGATACCTTTCTCCACAATCCAAAGATCACTCAGGCAGCAGTGACAGTGCCAATATCTATTACAACTAAGTCATCTTTTGAATTGTTTGGCAATTCTGTTTGATTCCCCAAAGAGTCAAAGCCTTGGTGATTTCGTTATCACCACACCCAACCACTTCCCCTGGTGTGCTGTAACTTTTTCCCCAAAAAAGGGTTGTATAAATTTACATTCCTAAATACACACAGAAATGTTCTCATCTCTGTCTGACACTTCCAACATATTACCAGTCACTAGGCCATTCCTATGGAGGTTTGGAAAGGGTCAAGTTAAACCTAAGTAAAGGGTCCTTTTGCCTCCTTTATAAATGTCCCTTTGAAATCATCCCAGTCCCACATGGCAATAAGAAAAGTTTACATACTGATCAATGTTCAGCTATATCACACTGGCTGCTTTACAGCTGGGTATAGGAGTCTGTGGCTGACCGAACTGGAAGCAGTGACAACTAAGCTCGATAAAAACAAAGGCCTCTGTGCTATCTAACAGACCCTGCTCCAGACAGGAAGAATTTATGGTTATCAGACGGAGGTGAAATGCACAATTTCAGGCCTCACTAGGTGCTATATATAGCCAAGTACAAGGCTAAAAAGTAATTTACCTTTAGCCTACAGCCCAAAGCCACCTGCATTCTCCTTTCCAAGAGAAACACACAATCTGTACAGCAGCAATCACTGTGAGTGGGTTTAACACATGGGTCTGGTTTTCTTTGGGTCGCTGACGTCACTAAAGTTGGAATAGAGTTCATAATCACAGATAACCATCATTAGGGTATTGTTAAAAAGTCCAGCAGCTGCCGAGACCAAATACACACAACCTCCTCCGCTTCACCATTTGCTCTCCAACAAATTTCTTTAACTTGGCTTTCCATCTCTCCCCCCCCCCCCCATTTATTTTCCCCCTCCCTTCCTCCTATTCTTTGGTGGATCTATATTTAGCCGCTGGTAAAGGTCGGCCTGTGTCTGTCTGCAGGGCAATGATTTAGGGGGATACCGAGAGCAACGCACATAAGTTACAGGCTAGGCTAAATGATCGGAGGGCTGGTGACTACTAAGTCCTGGAAGGGGTTTATCATAAATGCAATCAGGATGAGAAAAAAGGGCAGGAAATAAAAGGGTACAGAGCAGGAAACGGGGAATCTCTGCTGGGCGTCAACAGTATTGGCATGTTATATTTGGGAGGGAAAAAAAATGAATCTGTGAAGAAAACTCAAGAACACAATCAAAAGTTTTAAAAGCTTTTATAACCAACAATGCTCATAAAATTGAGTTTAAGATGATTAACCATTAATCAGTAAAAACTGTCTGCCCTGTGAAGTTAAATATTCTTCTGCACCACAAAAATCACAGCAGACAGTCAAACATTGCTCTAATGAGGAGTCCTGAGCCTCAAACTACTGTTTAAACTCTCTACTCCTCACTGAGCTGATCTCATAATTGCTCTGAAAGGATGGAGTTTAGATCCAAGGAGCCAGTGGCTTAAAGCCAGGGAGGAGTTGGGAGAAGAGATATGGGGCGAGGAAGAAATCGGGTGGAAATGTGGAGGGGAGGGAGAGGAGGAAGGGGGGGGAAAGAAGAGAATGAGAAAAGAAACCCAACAAAGATCAAAGGGAGGAGGAGGACGGCTGTCCGCAGGTGCACAGCATGAACCTTCACCTCAGTTCTCACATGATCCCCTCCATTACATAAGACGTATATGGAGACAGAGGGATCTGACAGATGGGGAAGGAAGGAGGGAAGTGTTAAGATCTCTGACAGAGACTGAGCATTTAACTCAAGTAAAACTAAAACTCAATCCTAAAAAGGGGAACAGATACAAATCTGTGTTTGCATGTTCATTTCACAAGACACTTCCACAGAAATATGACATCACAATAACGGGACAAGAAGACAAAAATTACAGCGAAATTGGAAAATTAGAAAGAAAAAAATGTCTGAACACTGTAAAGATCTCAATGGCGGATCTGAGTAATTACTCTAGGTAATTGTAGTTCAGGGGAAAGCTCCTGATATGCCTAATTTCTGATTTAGGACTAACGAGTTCAGTCAGGTTTGTTAGTGGATTTGGCAAAATGACCTGAACTTCAAGTTTTCTTCAAAGAAGAGGCACTGCATAACTTAATTAACCCACTTTTCATTTTGGTTCCCAAAAATGAAGCTTTCCATCAGTCTCGTGGTGTGGAAGTCTGGGCTTCTAGCAAAATTTAAAGCAATCCAAATCAATCAGAGGCCTCCCAGTTGTGATTAACTGTATTAGAACATGGACAGCTGCAGTGCTGCATTTTCAAATCTGCATTAAGTTAAAGTTTAGAGACTGGGGATAGTGGGGCTTTTTGATCCCTTTAAGTGTACAAACTGTCTTAAGAGGGAGACAGCTAATAATGACCTGCGGTTACCCAAACCCAGCCAGACAGAAACCTGTCTGTCCTCAAGAGTCCAAGCTATGGTGAAGGGAGCCAAGTCTGTGATTAAACTGGCCCTGGGGGAGTATGTGTGTACATACTGAGTAGACAACTATTACTATGTGATATGAGGGAGAAGCTCGAGTTGTATTCTATGGGCCCTTCAGGGGTACACAGCTGATTTAAAGAGGTCAAAAAAAGCTCATACTACTGAAAAAATATTATGCTAAATTTAATTAAGAACCACTGTCACCCTCAAAAAGAATTCAAAACAGGCCGAGCAGATTAAATGTGAAAAAACAGGTCATCTTTAGCGGAAAGGATTATTACTGTTGTGTTATTGAGACATAAAAATCCAAAAACAAGCAGATTGGTGATGATCTCAGAGCTCAAACTTCTTTCTCTTAATCTGCAGCAACTGAGCCAAGGTTGGAGACTTATCTGTTTCATTTTCCCAGAGAGAGGGGAAAAAAAAATACAAAACACACACATGCCCTAAAAACGCATTTGAGCATGTTTTCTTTCCAGAAAATGACAACACCGTAAAACATTCAACTGTAAGGAGTGACTTGACAACGACTGTTTCACTTAAGCTCTTTAGCTTACTGTCTATAGTGAGAGTGATCTACCTCCACAAATGTAAGAAAGTACACCTATAGTGTACACATGTGCAAGACTATACACGCTTGTGATGTATTGTCTGTCGGCTGGAAACCATTCGGGCGGACACACTGCACAGTAGAAGCAACCAATTTTTAATTCATGGAACAAAGCAAATGCACATTGGGGCATTTGCTTGGGGCATTCGTTTGATTAGTCATCAGATGACAGGAAGATGATAACCACATTTAACAAGAAGGCTTTATTAACAAAAGATGGTAGCAAAACATACCAAAGCTCATTTGGTCAGCGCTAAACCGTTAGTGAGAATTCAGAGTCAATCAATCAATATCTCTCTCTCTCTGTGTGTGTGAATGTATGGGTGAATAGCAGGATCTGTAAAGTGCTTTGGTCATCCAGAGATGAGTTAAAAAAAAAACAAAAAACACGATATAACTGAACACCCATTTATTTTTTTAATTTTTATTTTAGTATACTTTATTAATCCCAGAGGGAAAGTAGAAAAGCACTCCTCTGCCAAGGCTCCGTCTGTCCCTCATGGATCACCTCCAAAATGGGTTTGTTTTGGAAGATTCTTGCTAACACAGTGTGAGAAGATAAAAGCCTTGGTGGAGGTATGCCTTCTGGAATCATCACCAAAATGTTATGGGTTCCCCTCTAGCCCAAGGACCACCTCTGGTAAAAATTTCATCCAAATCCATCCAGTAGTTTTTGTGTAATCCTGCTGCACAAATAAAAACAAGGTCCTAGGTGGAGGTATGCACTCTCAAATCATCACCAAAATGTAACGAGTTCATCCTTGGCCCAAGGGCTACCTCCGGTAAAAATTTCATCAAAATCCATATAGTAGTTTTTGCGTAATCCTGCTAACGGACAGACTGACAGAAGGACAAACAAGACAAACCACCCCAATAACATAACCTCCTTGACGGAGGTAACTGCAGGGCATCCACCTGGATGGATGAGGCAGCCACGGTGCAGTGCCAATCTCTTCACCATTCACACACACATTCACACTTAGGGCCACTTTAGAGTCTCCAATTAACCTAACTTGTGTGTTTTTGGCCTGTGGGAGGAAACTGGATTACCCGGGGTAAATCCACGCAGACATGGGGAGAACATGCAAACTCCACACAGAAGGGTCACCAATGGTCAGGGGATGGGATCGAACCTATGATGGTCAGGGGTAGAATCGATCCCATGACCTTCTTAGCGTGCTGCCACAGTGTTAACCACTGGGCCACCAAGCTGTCCATATTAAGACCCTTTATCAATTTTTGGCTGGCAAAATAGAATTATTGTCCTTTGAGACTATTTCAGAAGTGCAAGTATTATACTCACAATTTAATCCTGAGTCCTGACTGAAGTCATTCTTGTTGGTCAAAAAAACCTTAGAAATACCTTTCCAAATCAAACTTTCAGTTTGGATGCGGTTACTCTCTCTTAATAGCTCTGTGAGGAACCTTGGAATTATTTTTGATCAAGATCTGTCCTTCAGTTCACATATTAAATTTGTTTCTAAGACTGCCTTCTATCATTTGCGTAATATTGCCAAGATTAGGAGCATCTTGTCTCAGAGTGATGCTGAGAAACTGATCCACGCTTTTGTTAGCTCGAGATTAGATTATTGTAATTCTTTATTATCAGGCTGTCCTAAAACATCTTTAAAAAGTCTTCAGCTGATCCAAAATGCTGCAGCAAGAGTTTTAACAGGTACTAGAAAGAGAGATCATATCTCTCCGGTTCTGGCCTCCCTTCATTGGCTTCCCATAGTTTAGAATTAAGTTTAAAATCCTTCTTCTTACTTACAAAGCTCTAAACAATCAGGCTCCTTTTTATTTAAAAGATCTGATACTACCGTATTATCCTAACAGAGCACTACGCTCCCAAAATGCAGGATTACTTGTAATACCTAGAATCTCCAAAAGTACAATGGGAGGCAGAGCCTTCAGTTATCAAGCTCCTCTCCTGTAGAACCAGCTGCCAATCTGGATTTGGGAGTCAGGCTCGATCTCTGTTTTTAAGAATAGGTCTAAAACCTACCTTTTTGATATAGCCTACAATTAGGGAGGGATCATGTGTTTCTGAACCCTCCCTTAGTTATGCTGCTAATAGGTTTAGACAGCCGGGGGACTTCCAATAATGCACTGGGCCTCACTCCTTTCTTCACTCTCAATGAAATATTTTTTTTTTGCTGGTCATTAACATCTGTTTGTTCTCTCCCATAGATTGAGTCCCCATCGTGCCGTTTGCTCTCTACATGTCTGTTCTTTTCATCTTCTCTGTCCCCTCACCCCCCAGCCAGTCGCAGCAGATGACTGCCCCTCCCTGAGCCTGGTTCTGCTGGAGGTTTCTTCCTGTTAAAAGGGAGTTTTTCCTCTCCACCGTCGCCAAGTGCTTGCTCACAGCGGATCGCCTGATTGCTGGGGTCTTTCTGCAACTGTGGGGGTCCCCCCTACAGTTGAAAGTGCTATGAGATGACTGTTGTTGTGAAATGGCGCTATATAAATAAAGTTGAATTGAATTGAACCAAATAAAATCATTTTTAAAGCAGGAAAACTGTTTCAATCAACATTAAGACCTTTAATCAATTTTTGGCAGGTGAAATAACATTTATAAGCTACAACAGCCCTTTGAGACCATTTCACAAGTGTGACAGACCAAGTTACAGTATTATATTCACAATTCAACCTTGAAGACCCAAATCAAGTAAGTTTTGGCAGATAAAATGTTTGAATCCAAATTGGAAGCCTTACTGAATTTATATATGAATTTAATATGAAGCATACATTTTATGGATTCTACCTAAGTAACAATATACAATTATAGGAGGTAAATAATGCACAAACACTAGTATTCATGGGAAAGTAAAGCTTTATTGACTTTTACATCATGAGAAACGGACTTTAATTTCAGCACACTTTTCTTAGACATACAGTGGTGTGAAAAAGTGTTTGCCCCCTTTCAAATTTCTCTTTTTTGTATGTCTGTCACACTTAAATCTTTCAGATCATCAAACAAATTTAAATATTAGACAAAGATAACAAGTAAACACAAAATGCAATTTTTAAATGAAGGTGTTAATTATTAAGGGTTAAAAAAAAATCCAAATCTACATGGCCCTGTGTGAAAAAGTGATTTACCTCCCTGCTAAAACATAAATTAACTGCAGTTTATCCCATCTTTGAAAAGCTGAATTCAATTTCTCTAGCCACACCCAGACCTGATTACTGCCACACCTGTTCTCAATCAAGAAATCACTTAAATAGGACCTGCCTGACAAAGTGAAGTAGACCAAAAGATCCTCAAAAGCTACACATCATCCAAAGAAATTCAGGAACAAACGAGAAACAAAGTAATCGAGATCTATCAGTCTGATGGCAAAAACACAACAGTCATGAACCTTCTCAGGAGTGGCCGGCCGACCAAAATTACCCCAAGAGCGCAGCCACGACTCATCCAAGAGGTCACAAAAGACCCCACAACAACATCCAAAGAACTGCAGGCCTCACTTGCCTCAGTTAAAGTCAGTGTTCATGACTCCACCATAAGAAAGAGACTGGGCAAAAATAGCCTGCATGGCAGAGTTTGAAGACAAAAACCACTGCTGAGCAAAAAGAACAAAGGCTCATCTCAGTTTTACCAGAAAATATTCTGATGATCCCCAAGACTTTGGGGAAAATACTCTGTGGACTGATGAGACAAAAGTTGAACTTTTTGGAAGGTGTGTGTCTCATTACACCCGGCGTAAAAGTAACAGCATTTCAGAAAAAGAACATCACACCAACAGTAAAATATGGTGATGGCAGTGTGATGATCCAAAACACACCAGCAAGTCCGCCTCTGAATGGCTGAAGAAAAACAAAATGAAGACTTTTGAGTGGCCTAGTCAAAGTCCTGACCTGAATCTGATTGAGATGCTGTGGCATGACCTTAAAAAGGCAGTTCATATTCGAAAACCCTCCAATGTGGCTGAATTTCAACAATTCTGCAGAGCTGAGTGAGCCAAAATTCCTCCACAGCGCTGTAAAAGATTCACTGCCAGTTATTACAAACACTTGATTGCAGTTGTTGCTGCTAAGGGTGGCCCAACCAGATATTAGGTTTAGAGGGCAATCACTTTTTCACACAGGGCCATGTAGGTTTGGAATTTTTTTTCCCCTTAATAAACACTTTCATTTAAAAACTGCATTTTGTGTTTACTTGTGTTATCTTTGTCTAATATTTAAATTTGTTTGATGATAGAGGAGATGGAATTAAGTGTTCACTTCTTCCTTCTCCCTTTCGAACAGTGTATAATGTTACTTTATTGCATTTGCCATTTGCTTGTATTTGTTATATTTTTGTGTTCGAAATAAACTATCTATCTATCTATGATCTGAAACATTTAAGTTTCATTATGTTTCATCTGATCAGGATGCCTCCTGGGCGCCTCCCACTTGAGGTGTTTCGAGTGGGAGGAGACCCCGGGGCAGACCCAGGACTTGCTGGAGAGACTATAGCCCCATTTCCACTAGTACCCATTCAGTCTCACTCTACTCTACTAGGTTCGCTTCCGTTTCCATTGCAGTTGGGTACGCCTGGGGTGGGTGGGATTTTTTTTTTTACAGCAAGGTGGCGCCACACTCCCGTGATGTAAAACATGCAACTCAAGCAAAACATAACATGGCGGCCGTACAAGGCGAATCCTCGGTCTCTGGCTTTTTGGCACTATAAAGGCCAAAAAGGCGAGTCAGAGAAAGGGACAGGCAGTGAGACGAAACACTCTGGAAAAGTACTGGAGCGTTTAGGAAATCGTAGAGCGGAAGACGTGAGGATATGAACTTGATCACATATGACGGTAAGCTAATGACTGCTAATGCTCGTTTGCTTTAAGTCCGTCGTACTACATTGTAATGTCTGCAAGTTATCGCTATTAGGTACTAAAATATGTATGTTGTGTGTGTGTTTCAGATGGCTCTGTTGTGGGAAAATTACTGCTTCAAACCGTCGGTCTGGGCGTTCAAGACAGCCTCTCACTGATGTCACCCCAGCTTCACAAACGATCAGTGGTTATGGAGCTTAAGAATGTCTGTAGAAATGTTTTGTTTCCTGTGCAACAAATTGCTCTGATCTGTGTGAAAATCATGGACAGACTGTTGAGATATCTTGTCATGTACCTGACACAACTTGGATCGCCTGGCTGTAGTTGTGGGGTTATACAGCGTGTCCCAAAAAATTTGACATCATTTGAGATGTCCATATCGGAGTGACTACATGGTCAGGAGAAATGATACTTAAGATTTATTTTGGACATAAAATGTTTTATTCTACAATTTTCAAATGAAAAAAAAAAAAAATCCAGTCTGAGTCTTGCCATAATGATGTCTAACCAAAAGGAGGGAAGACATCATGGTTTTAAAATGCACTTGAATATGTTGAGATTTTGGAGCCTGGGGTCCTCTTGACCTGTATCCATATAAACAACATGCTGAGGGAGGCGGACCCCTGGCATGTGAAAACACATTCTAGAAAGAAATTACAAACCCCTCTTCATTGGACCATGGTGTAGATTTCCGCGAAACCTGCGAAGCCATCTCTATTAATATCGTGTTTACTTGGTGACCGTGTTACTCCGTGAACTTTTGTAAATGGCGGTTTGGAGATTCTTTAGAACACGGACGCTTTCATGACGTTACGCACTGACCAATCAGTGGCCTGCAGTCTGTTGACGTCACATTTTCAGCCCTACTCAGTGCGACTGTACCCTGGCCTCGAATAGATACTAAAAAAGTACCTGGTACCAGGTACTAATGGAAAAGGGTACAAAGCGAGTCAAGCACAGTAGAGTAAGGCCGAGTGGGTACTAGTGGAAAAGGGGCTTAAGTCTCCCAGCTGGTCTGGGAACGCCTTGGTATCCTTTCTGAAGAGCTGGAGCAGGTGGCTGGGGAGAGGGAAGTCTGGGCTTCTCTCCTTGAACTGCTGCCTCCATGACCCAGACCTCCAGAAAAGCAGTAGAAGATGGATGGATGGATGGATGGATGAAATATACAAAAAAAAGAGAAATCGGGAAGGGGGCAAACACTTTTTCACACCACTGTATAAGGCAAAACATTAAAAGTTGCTACAGGATAAAATGTTCTGATTATTCTAACACAAAACTCATGGGTCTAAAATTATGATTAATCCCTCACTGCATTAAATATTCACAGACATACCTTTGCTAATTACAGGGACCAAAAGTTATGTTATGGAACCAAACAAAAAAGTGAAACAGATAATCTCTCCTTTGATTATAAATATCAAAGATGGAAGTGGACTCATCAATGTTGAAAAATTTAAATATCTGGGTGTTTGGCTTGATCCCAAACGGTCACTGAAATCACATATTGATTACATTCTCAAAAAAATTCATTTTGGGATCATCAACCTTTATCGCTCCCGTATGCTTTTCCCGTAGAACTCATTTGAAACTTGCATCTCAACCAATACTTCCTGTTTTTGACTACTGTGTCATTGTACATCAAAATGAAGTGAAATCAAACTTGACTTCACTTAATGTAGCTTATAACAGACTGTCGAGTTGTTCTTGGCTGTTCCTTTTTTCTCCTCGCTGTTGAGGAGGACTGGAGGACCGCTAATGGGTAGCCCTATACTAGGGAGCTCCGCTGCAGCTAGGGGATGTCCGTCAAGATTAACTGGCGCAGACGGTGTTTCAATGCAGCGGAGCTGGGATTCCAAATCAGACAACCTCGCCTCGAGCAGACAACATTTATTACATTTACCATTATCACTAAAAGAGGCAGAGTTATAGCTAAACATCTGACAGAGAGAGCACACCAGAGGAGGAGAGGAAGGAGAGCTAGTAGCCATAGCTAGTGGCTAACCTGAAGCTAACACAAACACTGATGAAAGGTGAACAGAAGGCTGAAGAGGGTGATTAGGTGACACTGAGTGCGCACACAGGTGCAAAAGGCTTGATAAACAGAAATGAGAACTTACGGTAGATGGAAAAAAGTGGTTAAAATACAATTAAAAGCAAAATCCTCAGGAGAGTGAGGACAGCAAACCACACGGACAGACCGCAATACAGGAAGTGACGATACGTTACCACAACTGACGTGTCCTCAGATTCTGACACAAGAAAGCCATATCGCTGCCATCTACTGTTTAGGCACATGAAGAGCAAATGCCCCCCCCCCCTTCCTGTTTCAATCCCAGTAATGAATAGTGGTGAGTTCCATGCTCTTTGAAAGGTTGTAAAGTACATGAATTTTTATTATACTGGTGGCATACAATGGTTTTCGTAGCATCAGCAATAATAGACTTATCATGATAATATCTGGGATGATTTGTTGTCCAACAAAAGTACTGTTATTGTTACAGGCCTAATAGGATGTCTAGAAAGTTCACACGTACATTGTCCCAGGAATGATTTAGGAGTTAGTGGATTACTGGTCCTATTACTTACATATGGGGGGGGGGGGGGGGGGGATGAAAAGTTCATAGTGGCCAAATCTGACCAACTGTGGTTTATTTCTCAACCACAGGGATCCAAGCGCTGCAACACCAATGTGTATGGACCGAAGGGGAAACTATGATTGGAAAATAAACTACACTTAGTCAAATTTGACCACTATGAACTTTTCAGCCCCCGTACATAAAATCTGTATATACACTATTATCAGTTTATAATGTGTGCATCATATCTGCACTTTTAAGTGAGGCTGCTGGTAGATGCCAAACTGGAACTAGAGTGATTTGCAGAGCAGCGGTGTTATTGAGCAGAATTCAGAGCAAGAGAGAGAAGATAAATATCTGTGTTTAAATCTGGTTTCTGTGTTGTGGTTTGCTTGCCAGACTACTTTCATTTTTCTCCAATACACATACATACATACTTGCACATACTAGGCCAAGTGCACAAATTTGGTGACTTCAGCCATTGGACTGAACCATGTGTATCCCTACATGCACATAACCACACACATACACGTGTCACCGCAACCCAGAATAGGTTTGCAGCTCCAAATCCACGAAGTTGGATGAGTGACTCATTTTTGTACTCCCTGCCAATCAAATTTCATCTCCTCCTTTCACCATCCCAACCCCTGCTTTCCCATAATGCCCCTTTTCCTTTCAGCATCTTTCCATACAGACAAAGAGGCTCCACTGTTGATTACAACAATGCTGGAGCTCTGGTTTATATATGTGACAAATAACATGAAGGAATCAACAAACCATTCCTTTCCACATTTCCATGTGAAGTTAATTGTAATGGCATCTTAATCCCACTGTTGCCATAAAACTATCAGTCATGGCCAGAAAAGTTCAAATAAATAAAATTATCAGAGCAGGCCAAGAGCAAACATCAGACAACGCTGCACATACTTGGCAAATCTCCAATTACTGTTTTCCAAAAATAAACATGTCCATGGCAATGTTTATGGAGGGTGAATAAAGTTTCATCAGCGTTAAGATTTTAACAATCTAATATATAATGCTCCCAGATGTAACAGACCAGCTTTAAATGCTTAATAAGGACAAAAAGAATTAGCAACAGCTGAGGTCCACTGTGAAGCAACAGCATGCCAATATTAGATAATCAAAGAGCAAACTTCAGACACCAGAATGTTAATAAGTCAAATTAAAACATAACCTAATAAGAGCACCAACTCAGTGAAGGTGTTCTGTCCTCATAAATGTGACATGAATATATCCTGATGATTTATTTCATTTGTAATACAGAGTTGTGACAAAAAGGTGCAGGCTGTGTCTGACTTTACTTGGACGTGTAGTCTCGGTGTACCAATGACCTCGAAGCACATTTTGCACTTTTTCCCTCTCCAAGACAACAATACAACAATGATACAATATTGGAAATTCCTCTCATTATTTCCAAAGTCCTGTTGCTGTTAGCTAGATAGCTCCAGTTGTTCCAGTCTAATGTCTCTCTGGAGACGGGGATGTTGGGTCACTGTTTTAGATATCATTGAGTTTCCCGTTTAATGCTTCTCATCCCTCTGCAGGCTCTAAAGTGGATCATCACTGCTAAATGCAGCTCAACATAGGAGAGCTGGAGTCCTTTGTTGGCATGAGAAAATTATCTGCGCCAAGTATTACAGCGCTGCAACTAATGATTATCTGTATTACCAATTAATCCAAATATTATATTTTCGATTGGATCAAATAAATCATTTGGTCTACAAAATATTAAAAAAAAAAAAACCCAACTAAATGTTTATTATAATATTCCAGAGCTCAAAGTTATCTCATCAGTCTTGTTTTGTTAAACAGTCCCTCCAGGATTTTGCGAAGCTGCAATCGCACCAATTCATGCGAAATTAGCGCAACTATTGCACAACCTTGCAACTTTGTCCAATCACCGCAACTTTCCCGCAATTTTGGCCAATTCTTGTCGACTTCTGACAATTTCACCAATCAAATTTGTCTCTAACTAGCGATGAAATGCTCAGTCTAACCAATCAAATGCATTGCTGCACCACGTTCACTTCCGTGTTTACAGTGAGTAGTGAGTTTATAGTTTACAGTGAATAACGGAACACATCAGCAAACAGAGTTTGAGTCAAAAAACAAAAAAAAAAAAAAACCCTCACCCATGAGGTTTTGAACACCGTCCCTTCCTCCCTCTCCCCCAGCCTGCCCGCGGACACCTTGCCACGTCTCCATCCTGATCGTGTGTACGAAGCGCTGGGTTTGTGTTGAAAAACATGCGCCTGCCCCAAAAGCACCCCGTCGCGGAAGTGCGCGTAAGGAGAGTACACTACACTACAGCCAGTGTTTGAATATTTATACATCTTTAGAGGTAAAATCATTACTACATCTGGTCAATGAGCTTTAAAACTGTGAATCTGGGCAGTGCGGTGGTGGAGTGGTTAGCACTGCGGCAGCACAGCAACTCACCCTTGGCTGAGGGATCCTGGGTTCGATCCCAACTCCCAACCAAATGTGATCTGTGTGGAGTTTGCATGTTCTCCCCGTGTCTGCGTGGGTTTACTCCGGGATTTCTCCGGTTTCCTCCCACATGCCAAAAAACATGCAAGTTAGGTTAATTGGCATCAAACTGGGGGATTCTAAATTGTCCTTAGATATGACAGAGTGAATGGTTGTCTGTCTCTCTGTGTCGGCCCTGTGATGGACTAGCAATCTGTCCAGGATGTACCCTGCCTCTCGCCCAAAGATGCTGGGATAGGCTCCAGTACCCCCCGCGACCCGAAAAAATTTTTAAGCGGAAGATGGATGGATGGAATTGTGAATCTCCGGTATGGACAGGCAAACACACCCCCCCCCCCCCCGCTGTAAATTAAAAGTGTGTGTGTGTGTGTGTGTGTGTGTGAAGACCGACATGCAGCAGACAGACAGGTAGGCATGCAAAGAGACAGAATATTCTCTGTATTTATTTTTTTTTTTTCAGAAAAACAGACTCCAATAGCCAATACAGTGCAACAGAATAAATTATTTTTTCCTCTTCGCGCCGTACCGAGTGGTTGGGAACTGTACGGAGTTTTCAAATGAAGTTGCTGCCAATAATTTCCAAATCTATACTCTTTAACATGCATTCAATGCAATTTAACTGTTGTAATGGATATTGTGTTAACCCTTAAGCTGTGTGATTTCGTGTGCCCCTAGTGGCAGAGCGCAGCACTGCGCCTGTCAACTGATGATGCGTAGAAACACTGCCCAGCTGTACTGAAGATTTGTACTGATCATGCCAGTTCACAAGGTGGCAGGTACGCATTGAAGGACTCATGGATGACACGCAATACACCAAAGAGGAAGAAATTCTTCTTCTTCTTCGTCTTTGAGATTACAAAACAAAATGGAGGCACCCATCGTTATGGACACACACGATCGCAGGCTGAGGAGCAAATTCGGAGGATTTGGTCCCGAATTTGCCAACTATGATTCTAAAAAGACATTATTTAGCTTATGAAGGTAGATGTTTACATGTTCTTATAACACAGGGAGCGTGTAGCTTGTTGATTTGACCTGCCGGCGCCTGGAGCGCCATGTGACTGTGGAGCAATCGCCGGTTGCATGTCGTCATAAGATAAATTTGCCGTGGAATAAAAGCAAAATTTAGGTAGAATAATCAATAACAGTTTCTGGATGTAGGAGAGAAAGCTAAAATGACCAGGAGAGGACAAAATTATGACCAGAATGCCGCCAAAGGACCCGTCTTGCCAGCGGTAAGTGACGAATGTCTTTGTTTGTATGCAAATTAGATGCATAAATTTACTCTCATCTGAAACTTTGGATCATATTCTACATCTTTCTAATTGTCAGTAAGCCATTATCTCTTACCACTTTCAAGTTACAGCCTTTGGAAAGTTCTGACATCTGATCTGAATATTTTCTTGAAAAAAATCTTTACCACCGTTTACCAGTAGGGGTTATGTCGCAGTTTGGTGACATACACAGTTTAAGTTAATGTTTGTATTTGCTGTTGCACAAGAGTTTTTCCTGTATAGCAGAAGTTTCTGCTTAATTTACAAATCACTATAATAGGAAATTTTTGACAATCCTGTGCTTTTCTTGTATGGTTATATAGAATATCACTGCTGTAAACTGGAAAAAAGCATCTGCTTTAAAATTCTGAATTCTTCCCACAACTTTTAGTACAAAAAACACTCTAAAAACATCACAACTTTTATCACAACATTTTTAAAAAGCTCCCATGAATTCAGGCTTTTTGGCCCGCAACAATCATAAAAACATCCCGCGAAATCCTGGAGGGACTGGTTAAACAAATAATACAAACCAAACTAGACTGTCAGTGACAGAGTAGCTCATTCTGGTCTGACAAAAATTATCTGGGAGTGCGCACATCTCCTGACCTTGACCTTAACCACAGCCTAGATGCAGACCCATCCACAATGTGCTTAAGATCATGGCCAATGGTCTAGGAGGAGGGTTTTTTTCCCCTCGAAAAATCATAAATATCCAGATGTTCTGAACTTTGACAATGACCTTGACCTCAACCTGGATACAGACCTACATGAGGGTCATTGTGAGTTTGTTGAGAACTGCCTAGGAGGAGTAGTGACTTTTCTAAAATCCTATAAGTGCCCAGATTTCCCGACCTTTGACAGTCACAATGACCTTTCAGCGCAACCTGGATGCAGACCTTCCTGAGGATCCTTGTGACTGAGTTTGGTGAACATTGGGACAAATAACTAGCAGGAGTCGCAGTTCATGTGAAATACTGATGGACAGAGGAACGGATGCCATGCCATCGCATTAGCTCCTTTTGGCTTTGCCAGAATGAGCTAAAAAGTATTCAACATATAAATAAAAGAAAAAAAAACAAGGAAAGTGGCAAATTTTAATTTTTGAGAACCTAAAATAACCATATTCTCTAAATGTATACTGGAAAAGGGTAAGGAATTACATGAATATGAAATTGTTGATTAATTTTCAGTTGATAGACTATTCAAGTAATCATTGTAGCACTAGACTTCTGTGCAAAACATTAAGTGTACCACTTTTGAGTTCATATGGGCAACCATAATGTATATACACTGCTGCCAATTCATTAAACCATAAGGTTATGACAGTGACAAAGAACTTATGTTAAAGACAAACCTGATATTGGGGCTCAGAGAGCACATCGACACTTCATTAGAGGACTGCCTAAAATTACCACTGAAACACCAAAAATCCCATTCATTTCTAGCTAACAAACCTTTTTCACCAACTGATTCTGGGAACAGTTGATTGTCAGATCAGTCCTGAAAACCAAATCAACTCAACTTAAACTCAGGTATCGAGAACAGCTTGGATAAATCCTAAAACATCAGACAATGCAGAGGGTTGCTGAACAGAATAACACCAACCAAACATGAACATTTGTCACTGCTGTCAAAACATTGTGGTTTTGACTTGTCACTCTTCGCTGCTGGCTCATATCATTTAGCAACCACTTGTGGTTTATTGTACAATCAAAGAAACTTGAATGTGTCTCTAAGATTCTTAAAATATTAAACAGCCAGCATGGGACTGTGAGCATGTGTGACGTCTTCCTGTGTTAGTCAGCCTTTCCTCATTGGCATAGTCACCACAGTCCTAATTCCTCTTTTACATTAAAGTTGGATCTTTTACTCTCTAGACAGAGTGGCTCGCTGCGCACGTAAAAACATTAAAAGACAGAGGCACGGCGGCGTCACCGCAGGGAGATGGCAGCCCAAATGAGCACGCCATGCTCGTGAGCTGTAGTGAGAAAATTAGAAGAGTGTGTCAATGTGTGTGCATGTGTGAGTTAATGCAACCCAGATATCACCCATTTTCATGGCATGTGGGGGGTCCAGGCCCCCGAATAAAGTCTGCATGCTGTGAGTGGGCGAGATGAGCAAGTGTCTGTCTGTAGGACTAACTGACATTTTCATGTTTCAATAAAACAGAAAAACCAACTCATTCATCAATGCCATCGGCTCAGGGGTTCCAGACACTCCACAGGGACAGCAAAGTGGGTCACATGAGTTAACAAATGAATGAGAACTATTCTTTCAACCTAATAAATCCAACATGCAGTAAACTTAACCTTTTGAGTGTGCGATTTTGCGTGCCCCTAGTGGCAGAGCACAGCACTGCGCCCGTCATCTCATTCTGACATGATCGGCTCCATTGAAGATTTGTACTGATCTGCCAGTTTCAGAAGGTGGCAGACATCTGCTGGAGGACTCAATGGATGACACATAATACACCAAAGAAGAAGAACTCCTCATTTCCTTTTCCTGTTTTTAGCATTTTAGCCCAGAAAGCTAATATGGCCACGATCGGTCATCGTCACCGTCAGACAGCTTTGTACACTGAAAATAGCCACGGGATACAAGCGAAATTTATGTGGGACAATCATAACACTTTGTTGATGTGGTAGAGATCGTAAATGACCGACAGAATGCAAAATTTTGACCACGATGGGTGAAAACGCAGAGACCACGCCAGCCAGCCAGCCCCCTTTTGTCAAAAGTAAGTGAGGAATTTCTGTTTTTTTAATGTACTGATTTCTTGTTCATATACTTTGAAGATGATGAGGTACCTCTGTACAAAAAACGGTGTCAAAAGACTGAACCATTCTTTGTGTAAATACATCCAAAGTCCAGTTTTGACTGAGTTATGGAATTTAAAGAGGTGCCGTGACATTATGCAAACACTGTTTATCATTTAGATAATTTCTTTCCACTGGTTCATTAATCATCTCATTTGATCAAATATGTACCAGTCTTTTAAGACTGTCAAGCTCTTTGACAGTCAAAGTAAGTAATATCAGCTTACTTAGCGGCAGCTGATATGTGCTGCTGCTGAGATGAAGAAAAGACAAGGAGCAGGAACATTGTACCTTTATGGTCCAATGATGGCTCCACCCTGATTAATCGTTGCCTTTCTGATCACTAATACAATATAATGCTTACCTTTGAAGCAGCCAGTCAGTAAGACAATTTAGAACATACATTCACTTTCACCGTTTTTACAGATGTAATTCAAAAAACTGTTGAAAAATAATTTGAATAGAGGCCATGGTTGGGTTTCTGTATAATCTGGAGGTAGGGGTGCACCAATATAGCTTATATAACCCCGATACTGACAAAGATATATCACTGCTGTCTCACTTTTAGAGGTGATCGCATACATTTAGTTCAACATAACTCTGCTCCTGGATCCACAGTTTTCTCACCTGCAGACCGCAGAATGTCAGAATGGGAGAACTGACATCCACAGTGGGTACAAGTGCACCACAGGGCTGTGTCCTCAGCCTGGCCCACTTCACCCTCTTCACATGACTGCACCCCCATCCACCCCTCCATCACAGTTGTGAAATTTGCTTATGACACCACCGTAGCGGGTCTAACATCTGACAACAATGAGATCCACGACAGGGAGGAGGGTCCAGCGCCTGGTCAGCTGGTGCTCTGCAAGCGACCTGATGCTGAATACCACTAAGAGCAAGGAGATCATTGTGGACTTCAGGACAGCCAGGAAAATAACCCCTCCACCTCGCCACATAAATGGAGAGGAGGTGGAGAGGGTCAGCAACATCGAGTTCCTGGGTCTCAATATCATCAATGATACAGTCCACCAATACCTCCTACGTGGTTAAAAAGACACAGCAAAGACTTTTCTGCTTGTGCAGCTCCTCCTGAACTTCTACAAGAGCATGCTCGAGAGCATTCTGTGTTACTGCAGCACGGTCTGGTTCTCTAGCTGCACAGTTGAAAACAGAAGGGACCTAGCTCGCATTGTTGAAACTGCTCAGCAGATTGTGGGAGCACAGCTTCCCAGCCTGGACTCAATCTGTGCCTGCTGACTAAGGAACAAGGCCAGCAGCAGTGTCAGACCCCACCCACCCAGGACATGGACTATTAGTCACCCTTCCATCAGGGAAAAGGTTCAGGACTTCAAAAGGTGAACCAGCAGACTGCAAAACAGCTTCTTCCTTAAAGCCATCTCCTCCATCACACCTCCCACCACTCCACAGAAATAGCTCAATAAGACAGTAACTGTCTCAGGCCCCCTCCCTCATCTGTGTAATAATAACAGTCATAATAACTGTACTTTCATACTGAACATTCGAAAAGTATTCACAGCACTTCACTTTTTCCACATTTTGTTATGTTACAGCCTGACTCCAAAATGGATTAAATTCATTTTTTTCCCCTCAAAATTCTACACGCAACACCCCATAATGACAATGTGAAAAAAGTTTGAGATTTTTGCAAATCTATTAAAAACTAGAAAAGCACTCATAGAGCGCATACCTTCGCCAAGGCTCCTTCCGTTTCTCATGGATCACCTCCAAAATGTAATGAGTTTGTGTGTAGGCCTATAGCCACTTGTGGTGAAAATTGCATCAAAGTCTGTCCATCAGTTTTGGAGTATTGTTGCTAACACATCGTGAGAAGATAAGAGCCTTGGCTGAGGTATGCATTCTCAGATCATCAACAAAATATAACGGGTTCCTCTCTAGCCCAAGAAGCACCTCTGGTGAAAATTTCATCCAAATCCATCCAGTAGTTTTTGTGTAATCGTGCTGAATAAATACAAACAAAGCCCTTGGTGGAGGTATGCATTCTCAGATCATCACCAAAATCTAATCATCTATTCCCCGTGCCATTACACACCTTTCTTGAAAATTTCATCAAAATCCGTTCATAACTTTTGCAGTACTGTTGCTAACACACTGTGAGAAGACAAGAGCCTTGGCTGAGGTATGCATTCTCAGATCATCAGCAAAATATAATGGGTTCCTCTCTAGCCCAAGAAGCACCTCTGGTGAAAATTTCATCCAAATCCATCCAGTAGTTTTTGTGTAATCCTGCTGCACAAATACAAACAAAGCCCTTGGTGGAGCTATGCACTCTCAGATCATCACCAAAATCTAATCATCTGTTCCCCGTGCCATTACACACCTTTCCTGAAAATTTCATCAAAATCCGTTCATAACTTTTTGAGTTATGTTGGTAACAGAGACAGACAAACAGACAAACCCCGGTAAAAACATTAACTCCTTGGCGGAGGTAAACTAAGAAATCACGTGTACATAAGTATTCACAGCCTTTGCTTAATACTTCATTGATGCACATCTGGCAGCAATTACAGCCTCAAGTCTTGTGGAATATGATGCCACAAGCTTGGCACACCTATCTTTGGGCAGTTTCACCCATTACTCTTTGCAGCACCTCTCAAGCTCCATCAGGATGGATGGGAAGCGTCGGTGCACAGCCATTTTCAGATCTCTCCAGAGATGTTCAATTAGATTCAAGTCTGGGCTATGGCTGGGCCACTCAAGGACATTCAGAGTTATCCTGAAGCCACTCCTTTGATATCTTGGCTGTGTGCTTAGGGTCGTTGTCCTGCTGAAAGATGAACTGTCGCCCAGTCTGAAGTCAAGAGCGCTCTGAAGCGGGTTTTCATCCAGGACGTCTCTGTACATTGCTGCATTCATCTTTCCCTCTATCCTGACTCGTCTCTCAGTTCCTGCTGCTGAAAAACATCCCCAAAGCATGATGCAGCCCATCATAATGCTTTACTGTAGGGATGGTATTGGCCTTGTGATGACTGGTACCTGGTTTCCTCTAAACATGACGCCTGGCATTCACACCAAAGAGTTCAATCTTCATCTCATCAGACCAAAGAACTTTGTTTCTCATGGTCTGAGAATCCTTCAGGTGCCTTTTGGCAAACTCCAGGTGGGCTGCCATGTGCCTTTAACTAAGGAGTAGCTTCCGTCTGGCCATTTTACCATAGAGGCCTGATTGGTGGATTGCTGCACAGATGGTTGTCGTTCTGGAAGGTTCTCCTCTCTCCACAGAGGAACGCCGGAGTTCTGACAGAGTGACCATCGGGTTCTTGGTCATCTTCCCGATTAAGGCCATTCTCCACCGATCGCTCAGTTTAGACGGCCAGACAGCTCTAGGAAGAATCCTGGTGGTTCCAAACTTCTTCTATTTACAGAAGGTGAAGGCCACTGTGCTCATTGGGACCTTCAAAGCAGCAGAAATTTTTCTGCACCCTTCCCAAGATTTGTGCCTCGAGACAATCCTGTCATGGAGGTTGACAGACAATTCCTTTGACTTCATGCTTGGTTTGTGCTCTGACATGCAATGTCAACTGTAGGACCTTATATAGATAGGTGTGTGTCTTTCCAAATCATGTCCAATGAACTGAGGTTACCACAGGTGGTCTCCAATTAAGTTGTAGAAACACCTCAAGGATGATCAGTGGAAACAGGATGCACCTGAGCTCTATTCTGAGCTTCATGGCAAAGGCTGTGAATACATACGTACTGTACATGTGATTTTATTTTATTTGCAATAAATTTGCAAAAAATCTAAAAATCATGTCATTATGGGGTATTGTGTGTTGAATTTCGAGGAAAAAAATGAATTTAATCTATTTTGGAATAAGACTGCAGCATAACAAAATGTAGAAAAAGTGAAGCGCTGTGAATACTTTCCAGATGCACAGTATTCAAGGCACCACCTGGTACTATATTTGCACTCCACTACTTGCACAATTTATGCCCGTTTATATGTACCATAATTTTGCAGTACAAAATGTGTATATACAGTGGTGTGAAAAAGTGTTTGCCCCCTTCCCGATTTCTCATTTTTTGTATGTTTGCCACACTTAAATGTTTCAGATCATCCAAGTTTAAATATTAGACAAAGATAACACAAGTAAACACAAAATGCAGTTGTTTTTTTAAATGAAGGTGTTTATTATTAAGGGGGGAAAAATCCAAACCTACATGGCCCTGTGTGAAAAAGTGATTGCCCCCTAAACATAATAACTGGTTGGGCCACCCTTAGCAGCAACAACTGCAATCAAGCGTTTGCGATAACTGGCAATGAGTCTTTTACAGCGCTGTGGAGAAATTTTGGACCACTCATCTTTGCAGAATTGTTGTAATTCAGCCACATTGGAGGGTTTGAACATGAACCGCCTTTTCAAGGTCATGGTCATGCCACAGCATCTCAATCGGATTCAGGTCAGGACTTTGACTCGACCACTCCAAAGTCTTCATTTGGTTTTTCTTAAGCCATTCAGAGATGGACTTGCTGGTGTGCTGTGGATCATTGTCCTGCTGCAGAACCCAAGTGTGCTTCAACTTGAGGTCACGAACAGATGGCCGGACATTCTCCTTCAGGATTTTTTGGTAGATAGCAGAATTCATGGTTCCATTTACCACAGCAAGTCTTCCAGGTCCAGAAGAAGCAAAACAGCCCCAGACCATCACACTACCACCACCATATTTTACTGTTGGTATGATGTTCCTTTTCTGACATGCTGTGCTACTTTTACGCCGGATGTAATGGGACACACACCTTGCCAAAAGTTCAACTTTTGTCTCATCAGTCCACAGAGTATTTCCCCAAAAGTCTTGGGGACCATCAAGATGTTTTCTGGCAAAACTGAGACGAGCCTTTATGTTGTTTTCGCTCAGCAGTGGTTTTCGTCTTGGAACTCTGCCATGAGGGCCATTTTTGCCCAGTCTCTTTCTTATGGTGGAGTCATGAACACTGACCTTAACTGAGGCAAGTGAGGCATGCAGTTCTTTGGATGTTGTTGTGGGGTCTTTTGTGACCTCTTGGATGAGTCATTGCTGTCCTCTTGGGGTAATTTTGGTCGGCCGGCCACTCCTGGAAAGGTTCACCACTGTTCCATGCTTTTGCTATTTGTGGGTAATGGCTCTCACTGGGGTTCGCTGGAGTCCCAAAGCTTTAGAAATGGCTTTATAACCTTTTCCAGACTGACAGATCTCAATTATTTTGTTTCTCATTACCTCCGCCAAGGAGGTTATGTGATCATCGGCGTTGGTTTGTCTGTCTGTTTGTTTGTCTGTTTGTTTGTTTGTTAGCAAGATAACTCAAAAACTTATGGACGGATTTTCATGAAATTTTCACCAATTGTCAGAAATGGGGTATCCTACAGATGATTACATTTTGGTGGTGATCCGGATCATCGTCCAGAAGAAAACCGCCATTACGGAAAATGCAATTTTCGTGAATAACTACTGAACCGCTAGTCATATGTTTTCATGGTCAAAGAATCTGAAAACGTACACACAAACACTGTATGGGGGGAACTGTGGTAGCCATTACGGAAAATGCCATTTTCGTGAATAACTACTGAACCACTAATCCTATCATTGTCAATCCAATTGCTAGTCATATGTTTTCATGGTCAAGGAATCTGAAAACGTACACACAAACACTGTATGGGGGGAACTGTGGCCGCCATTACGGAAAATGCCATATTCGTGAATAACTACTGAAACACTAATCCTATCATTGTCAATCCAATTGCTAGTCATATGTTTTCATGGTCAAGGAATCTGAAAATGTACACACAAACACTGTATGGGGGGGAACTGTGGCCGCCATTACGGAAAATGCCATTTTCGTGAACAACTACTGAAACACTAATCCTATCATTGTCAATCCAATTGCTAGTCATATGTTTTCGTGGTCAAGGAATCTGAAAACGTACACACAAACACTGTATGGGGGTGAACTGTGGCCGCCATTACGGAAAATGTCATTTTCGTGAATAACTACTGAACCACTAATCCTATCATTGTCAATCCAATTGCTAGTCATATGCTTTCATGATCAAGGAATCTGAAAACGTACACACAAACACTGTATGGGGGGAACTGTGGCGCTTGGCGGAGGTCTGCGCTCTCCGAGTGCTTTTCTAGTTTTTAATATGGATGACAGCTGACTTACAGTTTAGCACCTTGTCGCAGATTTAATTACAGCAATTGAAAAGAAAAGCCTGTCTAACCCACAGGAGAGATAAAGGACGAATGCCACTCATTTATCTCAGTAACACACAGGGGTCTGATATAAAGTCATGATATACCAGCTATGGGGCTGGGAACGATCCATAATTTCCAGGATCAAGTCGATTCCGATTCTTGAGATTCTGAATCGATTCAATTCCGGCTCGATTTGATCTGATCTCGATTTGATCTGGGAAATTACCATTTTAATAGCCATTTTACTTCCATCCATCCATCTTCTTACGCTTAATTCTTTTCGGGTCGCGGGGGGGCTGGAGCCTATCCCAACATCTTTGGGTGAGAGGCAGGGTACACCCTGGACAGATCGCCAGTCCATCGCAGGGCCAACACAGAGAGGCAGACAACCAATCACTCCCACATTCATACCTAAGGACAATTTAGAATCCCTAGTTTGATGCCAATTAACCTAACTTGCATGTTTTTGGCATGTGGGAGGAAACCGGAGAAATCCCGGAGTAAACCCACACAGACATGGGGAGAACATGCAAACTCCACACAGATCACTGTTGGTCGGGGGCTGGGATCAAACCCAGGATCCCCCAGCCAAGGGTGAGTTGCTGTGCTGCCACAGTGCTAACCACTCCGCCACCGCAATCGTCCAAGACCTAATGCTGCAAATTGTACCAAGAATACTCTAACTTTGTTAAAGCAGACGGACAGACGAAAATTCAATATTGCTAATTCATATCTCAAATTGTTGTCTGAGACGAGCTAAAGCGAACTGCACATGTTTTGGTCTCAACAAATGTCGCATATGGTGACAATGTGCTCTTGAAAGTATGCTGCCCTGGAGAGCCAAGCGATCAGCGGCTAAGATGGCCACTGACTGTGTGACGTCAGCTCAGCCAAACACACGCACACGGTCGTCGGCCACTGCTGTGTTTTGCTTCATGCAACACTTGATGTTTACGTTTTAAAATCGGCGATTACGGATATTTCTCGAAATTACCAAATATTTTCATGATCGTAACAACGGTTAGGGGGAAAAAACATGCTGAAGAAAGACAGTTTAACTCACCGGTTACTTATATTGGAAGTCCATCCTCCTGTGTTTTTTAGAAGCAAAGTTCTCAATTACAGAGACATACAGTGTTCCCTATTGCTTCAGCTTCTGTATTAAAGCAGACTCCAGTGAAATAGTACCCAGGTTTGTCAGTCTTTCTTGTCCACATATATTTTGCAGGTGTCACGGCTCGCCGCTCTCAGGCATCTGCCTCAGGTGCGCGCACACCTGCACCTCGTCAGCGCCCTACATGTGCAGTAGACATTTCGTTTACAGCGATTTCGAGAATAAGATGCAATTTGAAATGAAATTTGCAAAAAGATTGGTGATAAAGAAAACGGCTATTCCAACTATATATCCCGCGATCCCCCAGTCTGACTCTGAGACAAGTGTCAGTGACAGTGGCGTGAAAAGCCAGGGTGATCTACCGAGGCAATCAGCTGTCAGAAAACGAGAAGTAAACAGGGTAAGTTTTGTATTTTTAATATTCACTACAAATGTTTACTAAACATTTTAAATGAATTCCAAGCAATGGATGATTTTCAAAATCAAATTATTTCTGGGAAATAATGCGGCGGCGGACAGGTGCCCGTGTCAGGTTTTGCAGCGTCGCGCAAACAGAGGCACACTGGCGGGCCCAGGCCACCAGTGTTTTGCGCGTGCTTTTGTGCCTAAAACGTTGAAGAACGCGGAGTTTGTGTCGGTCAGATTTCTGCCAAATAATGCGGCGGCGGACAGGTGCCCGTGCCAGGTTTTGGAGCTGCGCGCAAACAGAGGCACACTGGCAGGCCCAGGCCACCAGTGTTTTGCGCGTGCTTTTGTGCCTAAAACGTTGAAGAATGCGGAGTTGACAAACAGACAAACAAACCCCGGCAAAAACATAACCTCCTCCTGGCCTTTTCGGCCTAGCGGAGGTAATTACCAATGACAGTTCAGCTTTCAATTTTTAGGGAAGCAACATATTTGCTAAGAAAAATAAATATAAGCCTAAGATTGTAAGAGAAATGTGCTTTTAAAAATGGAACCCCAATTTTCTACCATAAAATGGTGCCCATTATAACTGTGAAATGTTATTTATTGGAATATAATAATTGCTATATCTGGAAACTAGTTATTTTCTTAATCTGTAGTGATACTCCATTGATTTTTGTATTTCTTTGTATATTTCTGCTGTGTTTTCAAACGTTCATACAAAGGTGGTATAGTATGTAATATTTCTTTTCAAATTGAGAAGAATTTAGTGTTCAAATTATTCAAATGTATATGACATGCGACTTTGATGAATGCTGAACTATGAGAATTATAACATTGACATGAACATTAATAAATTCAATATATGATTTTACAAAACTTTATTTACATATCATTGTTCACAAATCTAATCTTGGTAGGCAAAATCCCTTGTAGTGATCAGATGGGAATGTTTCTCTGATGAGGCTCACTGCACAGGCAGGCAACATAACCCTCACTTCTTTCCCACAAATAAGGCTGAATACCCCCTCAGCACCACCCAAAACTACTTCATCATCCGATTCCTCATTTTCAATGTCATCATTTATACTGAGGTCGTCAAACTCGAGAAAATAATCGCTGTCCGAATCACTTTGCTCTCGTTCTGCCATTTACTATGTATTGCTGTTGTGACGTCACCAATGCCCGCACCTATCGAGAGATGGCGGTACTGCAGCCTCACTAAGTGAAGGCTGAGCTATGAGCAAATAAGGTCATTTATGGAAGCTGGTGACACATATTAAATTGCGGGAATAGACAGAATAGAATATTTTCATACAATCTGTTGATTGGTTCAATAAAAAAATGTCACTGTCCGTCTGCTTTAATACATAAATCATCACATAAAGAACTGATCCAAAATCAGTTACAATAATGGACTTTTTATTATTTAACTTATGATTTCACAAAGTGCTCACAAGTGCTTTCTTTAGTGCAAACGGTGTGCAGTGTCAAGTTAACCACTCAGAGTCAGTAAACAAATTCAATGCATGAAGCATGTAGACATAATCTCACTGTATTTCAGTCCCTCCAGGATTTCATGGCTGTTTTTGTAATTGTTGTTTTCCCAAAAAGCCTGAATTTGTGGGAACTTTTCCAAAAAGTTGTGATAAAGGCTGTGACAATTTTAGAGGGTTTTTTTTTTTTGCACTGAAAGTTGTGTGAGGAAGTACAGATTTTAAAGTAGCTGCTTTTTCCATAGTTTACAGTGGTGCTATTCTATGTAACACCACAAGAAAAGCACAGGATTGCCAGAAATTTCCTGTTTAACAGTGATTCATGTAGAATTAAATGCTGAGTAAAGTTGTCAAAAAAAATGACCAACATTGTATTCTTGCTGAGAACTTAAATTAAAAAAATGGAATAAAAGAATTAGTCATTACAACAACTAAATTGCATTGAATGCGTGTTAGAGTATGGAGAAAATTATGGCAGCACCTTCTTGAATCCTGAATTTGAAAACTAAGACCCCTGAAAAATTTGAGGTCTTCTTCTGTGCTGAAATCCACAATGAAGCAGGGATGGCTCCTCCACTGACAACCTCTTCCCTTCAGAAGGTCTCAGTGCAGGATGGACCTTGGAGTGGAAACCCAGTCTTGACAGATCTGAAGGGGAGATGAAACGAATAGATTTCACAGTAAAATTAATAATCACATTTTTAAATCCCCACACCACAGTGGGATTTAATAATTTAGTTTCTTTTATTTTTTGTTGTTCATATTTTAAATCCAAATTAACCAACTTTTTAAAAGGGTTTCAATTCATTTACTGGGAAGATTTGTTCATTTCAGTTAAGTTCTATTGAGTGAAAATGGCTCATACTGCAGCCTTTATTAACTCTGCCATTTTCATTTCATTGTGACTTATCTTCAAATCCCTCACTTCAGTGCTAGAAGTCCATAATCTCATAAAATATACCTTTATTTGGCATTTATTCACAGCGCTTAACCAACAGTTAACTACTGTATCCATAGTTTGTAAAAGAAAACACCATCATGCCGGTTAAATTATTAATTTACGACACAAATGTTAACACAAACAAATGATATTTTACTTACAATTTCAGCAGCTCCAAGTCTCTTTGTTCACAAGTTTCAGCCAGTCTCCGTGGGTTTTCCCATTTCAAGTGTTTATCAATTGTCGACTTTATGTTCCAATACAGCGCTGCACATAGTACAAAATCATTTATCCCCGCTTTATGAAAAATATTAGGAAACTGTTGAGGACAGTCTTGATGGTGACTTTTGTTGATAAATTAAGAGACACGCACGTCAACTCCGCTCGGAAACACGGAAGTAAAGACGTGCGCCGCAGGGAACTCTTGCTGGCTGAGAACCATTTTAACACCACAGAAGAACTAGCATATCTGTTAGCTTGTTAGCTGTTAGTGCTCCGGGTGTTTCTGGTTCTTCGCCACTGTTCCCGGCTCAGTGACCCAGTTTCAACCCGCTCAGACTCAGCAGATATTCACAGACGTAAAAGCATTATATTAAAAGATCGATCCGTGGATTTTGTGGCTCAATATCGGCTCAGTCAAACGTGGATTGATCTAGATGGTTGTATTGATCTATTGAACCTACCCCTAGTTGTTGCTATAATTAGCTAAACATCCATAGCCAAGGATTCACTGAAATACCAGCAGAACATCAGCACTGGTCAGCAAATCCAATACACACTTGCATATATATGGGTCACTCAGTAGGTCTTATCAATTACACATCATCAAATTGACATGAGCTTATTCAATACAGTTTCCCCAGGTGGCATGAGGGACAAAAACCGAAACAAGCAAAAAAAGAATTTTACAATTACTGCATTCCTAATCATAGAAATGCATTCTTTAAAAAAAAAAAAAAAAAAAGGATAAATTCATCTATCCAAGTACTAAGAGGTTTTACACAGGAATCTAGTTGTGCTTACTGGGTCCCATCATTTTTTTTTTTTTTTTTTTTATTACAACCTTGTTAAAGCTGAGGTAGGCAACATGCTTTTGGTGCTGTTGCAAAGGGAAAAAAAAACATCCATAATAATCTTTGCACATATTGGATTTCAAAATGTCTTGCAACAAACTTGATTCCCACACTTCATCTGTACCATTTCCAAGTTTTCCAAAAAGTCAGCTTTACTCCATCAATGATTTCTTAATGACAAAAACAGGTGAGTAATCTAAAAAGTGGAAAAGTCCAGGAAGAAAGAAAAATAGTTGTGACGAAGTGTTATGTAGTGGTTAGCATTTGTATTTGTGAAAATATGAATAAAAATCAACATGGCATTACTGAAAGCTAGTCATTTCTCATTTTCAATCGAGCAGTGTGGGCTAAAAATGCAGGTGCACTGCCAATGAGGGCAGGGGCAGGAAAAGTCTGGGCTGGATCAACCCAGTCCAAACAACCACAAAACCAAACTGTGCTCTTTTCTCACTGCAACCTGTTGGCAGGGGTTTTCCTCAGCGGCTGTTGAGGTGGTCTTTCTTGAGAAAGCGTATCTAATCCATTTTACATCATTTGATATGCAAAATATGATGTTTTAGACTAGAAGCATAGAGAGCCACTACTTTCCACTGTGACTGTAATGCAGTGCCAGTGAGTGACAGTTGGATTTGGTGCTGCTGTTTAATTGTAAGATTATTGACGTTGCCACCCACTGCAGGTCACACTAATTGCTGGAACTCAACTTGCCAAACTACCTCCAACTACTGTTCTTTGTTAAAACAGACTTCCTAACCCATATGCCATTTGGTGGATGTTTTCTGCTCCAACAGCACTGTGGCTTTAACTATTTTACCACTGGCAATGTGGGCAACATTATAAAGAGCCATATGAGACAACACCTTGTCTGTACTTGTGCATGTCTTTGCCATTTGTGGATGGCAGACTCCTGTGTTACGTAGCTGAAGCCTAATTCAATCCCTCCCGTCTGTAAAAAGGATACCAAATCAACCAGAGAAGCCTCTGAACCCCTCTCTCATTCTCCACGACCCACAGACGACAGCCACAACACACTACACCATCCTCCACGCCTCTTTAAGTTAGGATGAGTCCAGCCAAAACAGCCACAGACAAAACACAAACCCTACCTCTACACCATCTGAATCTCTCAGCCTTGGTTACAGTCACAAAACCTCTCCAAGGGTGAGCGATGTGAAAAATACAAAGTCTGTCTGCATTTTTGGTTTATCAAGTCAGCTTCACTCAATGGGGTTGCTTGATAAGAGCTTTGATTTGATCAGTAAATACTGCATTCACCATTACACACACACACCTCAACATCTTCTTACATGTTTTAATGGCTACTCAAGTTTCTGCAACATGACAAATGATCACATTGCCGCTATACAAAAATTATATCTTTATACCCACCCTGTAGCTGAAAATATTGATTACATAATTTAAATGTTAAATCTATGCTGAAGAGATTCACCAAGCATCTGGCAGTGAACAACAGTGAAGTCGGAAGCTCTGTATCCTGTCAGGTGTTTTGCAGATATCTGTCGTGCTACAGAACTCTTCTTTATCTGCTCAGTGGAGCGAGTCGTTGGTTCCACTTGACCTGGCATGTCTTTTCATCTGCCCTGCTGGGGGCCATCTGTCATGGAGCCAACACAAACTCACTCAGTCATGAATACTTACAGATACTGAGCCAGCAGAGCCACTCGCAAAGATAGTTAAAGGTGAGGAGTGCATTCTTTGGGACTAAAAAGTGATACCAGGAGTACACATAACAGAGCGCAGATAAGAAAGCAGATGCCTGCACTTTGTCTTAAAGTATGCATTTGCCTTTTTTTTTTTTTTTTTTTTTTTTTAAAGCTGAATTTCTAGTACTGGAAGTAAATTGGAGAGCTGCTCCAATTTTCTTCAACTGGATGTCACAAGCTTGGGCAAAGAACCTACCACTTCTTGATAAACTTAAAAGAATCCCCCAAAAATCCATCATTGCTGTATCCTAGGTTTTGTCTGTGTAGTTTTACTAGGAACTGTAAAAGTCAATGTGTAGACTTTGAAACATTTATACTGTTGTTTTTGTATGTAGGACAATTCCTTTAAAATAATCAGAAAACTGTTATTTTATCATTTTCAACATTGATTGAAAATTTCTAATCAAGTATCACAATATTGGTGCATCTCAAATGATACAGTATTGCCACCACATTGCAATACTGTGCTGTATCGATTTTTCCCTCCACCCCCATCCATCACCAATGCTCTGCTTCAGCATCCAAAGTCCCTGGAGTGGTATGCAAAATTTTGTCCACTCCTTGACAAAATTGGTGTTTAATTGTGTAGGGTGGCCAAACTTTTGCACATGCCACAACTGTAAAATAAAAAGTGATAAAAATGCATTCATGTTTTCTGATTAGATTTTGATTTTTTTTTTCATATCCTACAGAGACTGTGTTTAAATATTTTTAATTAAAATTGCTATTTGTGCCATTTATCAAGGGATGGACAAATTTCTGCATATTACTGCACTGGGCACAGTGAGGTCTACAATCTTCCCACAGCAAACTAATTCAGGTCAATTTATTAATCTTAAAGGGGTTGAAAATTCAAGATTCTGATATTTTGTGTAATATAAATAATAATGATATTTTGTTTTTAGGCCAAACAGCCCCCAAAGATCAGCACAACAACCATGTAAAATTATTACTATTAAACCTCTCCAGACACAACCCTGTTATTGCTTCTACATCGGCAAGTAGTGCCTAGTGATTTTTTTTTTTATAACTTCATGCACAGCATACCGGTGATGTTTAGAGCCACTTGGCAGCAGTAGGAGAGCTCAAGAAGGGTGTTTAAAAACAGGGAAATTACATAAATGTATCACAAATGACTACTGTGTGTAACATTAACAACTCCTATGGGTCTCATAAGAAAATTGATTCAGGCTTCAAGACAATAATGGGTTTTATTTATTGCTCTCTTTGTGGAGTATCCTTCACACTAACTGGATGTATGTGAAAGGAAGCGCCGGTCTAAATCGAAATAAAATGTCTACCGTCAGTTCTGTGAAATCAGCAAAACAACAACAACAAAAAAAAAATCAAATTAAATTTACTTTTAACATCGGAATAATTTACACAAAGCTGCAGTAATTGATCTCTTTCAGCGCTCATCTCTGGAACACATTGTCAGGTTTTCCTGTGTGTGGCTCCTGTGTTTGTTTGGCCAGCATGTCCCAGCTCGAGCAACCTGTTGTCTATTCTCTAAGCTTTGTGTGGGTCACTAAAGCCACTGTACATACACACCTCCAGGAAAAAGGGGCCCGCCACAACACAGACAGATGATCGCTGCAGTGGTGACCTGGGTCGCCACTTGACAGCACACCAGAGAAATGCTGACGTCTCTCTTCAGTAGTTTTTTCCAGGGTCTGCTTGCCTGGGCTTGGCTCAGTGGTTATCAGGAATGTGATAGGGTCAACCTTTAAGTTGACCTGGTCACTCGCAGTAAACACAAAATGGGGGAAGTCCGGCAAAGGGTACATCCTGAACGGAAAGGATTTTTCTTCTAAAAAAAGGTTCCAACATATTCAGCATGTACTGGAGAGAAATATTAGTTCCATTAGCAGTTTTTTTTTTAATGTTAGCTTTTAGTCTGACTTATTGTATAATTTACAAATTTGCCAATTAAAAACAGAAGGGAAAGGGTAAATAGCTATATTTTACAATGCAATCTGTAGCAGTTGAGGCATCCACATATTATATCCCAATGAAAAATCTGTTCTCAGCCAAAACTTTAAGTATTGTAACTTGTACACATTTTTTTTTTTCCACAATATCTTTATTGAACCTTTTTTTTTTTTTTAACAAACATGATACAAACAATCAAACACTAACACTAAAGTACTACAAAAAAAAAATGCACTAAAAACACCAACAACCACCAACAAAATCAAGTCTTCAACAATGCTCCTCTGTTTAGTCTAGACAATCCAAAACATAAGTATACATATTATGTTCACCAGTTTGGAATTTACAAGGTCCACACACATCATTCACCTTCTTCTTCAAGAGTTATGTTTAAATTTTTTACATAATCAATAAAAGGTCTCCATATATTCTCAAACATAATTTCCTTTGATTTCAGTATATATGTTATTCTTTCTAATGGAAGGTTTGTTAACATCTGTCTTAACCACTGAGTCACATCTGGTCTATGAGTCTTTTTCCATAATAGTGCAATACATTTTTTGGCATTAAGCAAACTGAGGTCTATGAATGTTCTTTCACTTTTATTAAAATTATGCTTTTCTGGGTACAGACCCAACAAAAACAGTTTAGGATTCAATATGATTTGTTTTGAGATTATTTTTTCAATTGTTACCCTCACCTCTTCCCAAAACATTCTTATTAATCTACATTCCCATAAACAATGAAATAGGGTTCCTTTACTTTCCATGCATTTTGTGCATGTATCTGGTATATTTTTGTTATATCTATTTAACTCCTCCGGTGTAACATACATCCGCATTAACCATTTGAAATGAATCAATTTAAGGCGTGCATTTATTGATTTGGTTTGAGCTTCTGTACAAGCCAATTCCCATTGTTCCTCTGAAATTTCAATTTGCAGATCATCTTTCCAGTAGTTTAATCTTTTCAGTGAATTTTCACTTGAAGATAGTGTCAATGAGTTATAAAACTCTGAAATAATACCCTTTCTTTTACTATCTTTCATCATCATTTTTTCCAAGGATGAATAAATAGGTCGAGTGAGAGCTTTATTTTGATTTGATCGAATAAAGTTTCTAAGTTGAAGATATTTAAAAAAATGTGTTCTATTGAGATTAAATTTGATCCTCAGCTCTTCAAAAGACATTATGTTGTCTGCACATGGCAAATATAAATCCTGAATCTTTTGTACCCCTTTTAAATTCCATACTTTAAATACAGCGTCCGCTCTCCCTGGTTTAAAATATTGATTACCCCATATTGGACTAAATTGTGACAATAACTGTGGTTCTTTTAAATAGTTTTTAGCTTCACACCATATTTTGATCATATGCTTTACAAATGGATTTTTAACTTGTTTTTGTAATTTTTTTGCCGAATCTGAGTATATGAATATGGGAAGAGGTAAAGGTAAATTGTATGATTCCATTTCAGTCCAGTGAGGGAGATCATTTGATGAAAAATAATATGTCATAGACCTCAGTTGTGCCGACCAATAATACAACATAAAATTTGGACATTTCAGACCTCCACGATCAAATGGTAAATATAATAAAGACAAACGTAATCTAGCCCTCCTGTTGTTCCATATAAATTCCACTAACTTTTTTTTTATTCTTGAGAATAGATCTAAAGGTGGTGATAAGGGAATGTATTGAAATAAATAAAGTATTTTAGGTAAAATATTACTTTTAAGTATATTGATTCTCCCGATCATCGACATTGGTAGTGACATCCATCTCTGAGTTAACTCATTGATATCTGACATTAAGGCTTCATAGTTGACACTGGCGACTGATTCTAGCTTAGGCATAATATGGATTCCTAAATATTTAAACTGATTTACAACATTGAATTGATTTACCTCAGGGGCTGAGTAATTTCTCTGGGTCTCATTTAGCATTAATATTGAAGATTTAGTTTTATTTATTTTATATCCTGATATTTCCCCAAAATTCTTTATTAAATTCAACAAGGTTGGAATTGATTTTTTTAGATTCGACATAAACAAAATTATATCATCGGCGTACAGGGAGATTTTATGTTCTGTTGGTCCAACTTTAATTCCATATAATTGTGAATGTAAACGTATCGCTATCGCTAAAGGTTCAATTGCCATAGTAAACAGTAAAGGTGAAAGTGGACAGCCTTGTCAACATCCTCTATTGATTTTTATTGGTTTTGAAATATTGTTATTTGTTAGGATTTCTGCTGTAGCATTATTGTATATTATTTGAACCCATTTTATGAAATTATTTCCAAGTCCAAACCTTTGTAGGACTTCAAAAAGAAAGGGCCATTCAACTCTATCAAAGGCCTTTTCGGCATCCAATGATAGGAGAGCTGTATCCTGTGCTTCTTTATTAAAATAAATAATATTAAATAGTCTTCTTACATTATGGAAGCCTTGTCTACCCTTTATAAAGCCATTCTGATCTCGATTAATAATATTTGGTAAAATTTCTTGTATTCGTCTTGCTAAAATTTTACAGATTATCTTAAGGTCGGCGTTTAATAGGCTTATTGGTCTCATATTTTCACATTTATTAGAGGGCTTACCTGGTTTTGGCAGCAGTATAATTAAGGCATTATTTATGTATGATGGTAAATTATTATTTTGAAATGCTTCTAAAACCATTTCCAAAAAAGGTTTTATTAATTTATTCTTAAATTTTTTATAAAGGTCAACTGGAAGACCATCTGGTCCTGCACTTTTTCCTGATTTCATATTATCAATGGCTAGCCCAACTTCTTCTTGACTAATTTTAGACTCCAATATCTCCCTGTTTTCATTTGGAATACACGGTATAGATAGTTCGTTCAAAAACCCATTTAGTTTTGTTAAATCAGGTTCATTTTTGGTATCATATAATTTTTCATAGTAATCTCTAAAGGCTCTATTAATTTCTAAAGGATCTATAACTACCTGTCCGTTACTTATAATACTGGTAATTGGTGTTTTAATTTCCAATTGTTTAATCTGCCATGCTAATAATTTTCCTGATTTTTCACCTTGTTCATAAAAAGATTGTTTCAATCTTAGAAGACTCGAGGCAGCTCTATTCGCTGATTTTTTGTCGTATTCAGCTCTCAAAATCAGTAATTCATTCTCCAACCTTGGGTCACTTCCTGCATACACTTTTTCCTGAAGACTTTTTATTTTATGTTCCAATTTAGCTCTCTCCTCTCGAGTCTTCTTAGATTTTGATCCTGTATAACTAATAATATGTCCCCTAATAAAAGCTTTGAAAGCCTCCCACTTTACACATGCTGATGTTTGTGTAGTATTGATGTCAAAGAACTCGTCTATCTGTTTTTCTATATACTTGACAAATTCCTCATCCTGAAGCCATTTATGCTGAAATTGCCATCTACCTGATTCCTTTGTCAATTTTTTATCTACATATATTAGACAACAGGGTGCGTGATCAGAGATCACGATGTTATCATAAAAGCAGTTTTGAATCTTGGACCTTAATTCTGTGGAAATCAAAAAATAATCAATACGTGAGAATGTCTTGTAGGTACTGGAATAACAAGAATAGGCTTTAACTTGTGGTTTCATTTCTCTCCATATATCTAACAATCTCAATTCTTTCATAAAATGATTAATAGTCATCCTACATCCAATGTGCGTACAATCCAGTCCTGTTGATCTATCCACACCTGGATTCAATGTACAATTAAAATCCCCTGCTATTATATGTTGCCCTGTAAGTGATGATAAGATGAGAAATAAATTAGCAAAGAACTTCTGATCATCTATATTGGGACCATATAAGTTCACAAGATTTATATTTTCTAATAGCAAAGAAGCTTGAATGATTACATATCTTCCAAATTTGTCTCCAATTACATTTTTCACTTGAAAAGGAACTGATTTATGTATGAGAGTCATAACTCCCCTGGCTCGGGATGAAAATGAAGAGGTGAATACACTTCCCTGCCATCTACTCCTAATTCTTTTAACATCCTCCTCTATCAGGTGAGTTTCTTGTAAAAACACAATTCTTGAACCCATGTCCTTTATTTTATTCATAACTTGTTTAAGTTTTTTTAAATTTTGTAGACCTCTGCAATTCCATGAAGTTAAATTAAGATTAACACTTTGGTCCATGATCAATAGAGAGTTTGGGATTACCTTGCAGTGTAAACATGCTCATACAGAGAAGCAAAAACATGAGTGGTTGAACATTCATCCTACAAACTACACACAAACAAATTTCCCCTTCCCACACTTGTGGCAAACCCCCCAAAATCAAAAGAAAAATTCTGTCTCCCGATATAGCCATCGACCGTTCCACACCCACGGGGAACAGCCTAAGCCACTCCTTCTTCATCCTCCCAATCACCCTAACTCTACTGCTTTTAATGACGTAACATTAACTCTCCTCTGTAGTTTTCCAACTTAACTCCAAAATTTTTAACAACTTTGTACATCATAGTTTTTTTTTTTTTGTTTGTTTTGTTTTTGTTTTGTTTTTTTAATATATAATACAATCTATATTTTGTAAACTTACTATTTACTTCAAGTCAGTCAGATGCCTGTGCAAATGCTTAATTATTCTACCTTATATTTTGTTCATGCTTAGCTCCCACCAGTCTCTTCTTCTTCTTTGATCTTTTTGATGAACTCCTGCGCCTCCTCTGGGGTCTTGAAGATGTGGGTTCTGCCCTCATACGTGGTCAGCAGTCTCGCAGGATAGATTACACCATGACGAATCCCAAGGTTGCGCAGCTCCTTACGTACGGGATCAAACTGCTTCCTCAATTGCTGGATTCCTGTGGCCAAATCTGGGTAGAACCGCACCTGCTGGTCCTGGTGTTTAATCTCTCCTTTAGCACGTGCAGCGTTGAAGATCTTCATCCTGTCTCTGTTGCTAAGAAACTTCATAATTAAGGTCCTCGGCGGTCCCTTATCTCTCCGTGGGCAAATACGATGTGCTTTTTCCAGAACCACTGCTGATTGCAACTCCTCGCTGCCCAGCACCTCCGGAATCCACTTTTCCAGAAAGGAACATACGTCCCGACCTTCTGATTCCTCTGGAAGACCCACCAGCCTCAAATTATTCTGTCTCGACTGAGATTCCAAATCCAAAATATTATCTTCCAGAGATTTATTTTTTTTTCCAAAGTGCGCACCTTTAATTGAAGACGGGTGACGTCATCTTCAGCACTAGCGAGACGGAGCTCCATCTGCGCCGTTCGTTCTACACAGTCACCCAATTCCTTTCTTATTCCTTCCAACGCTGTCATAATCCCATCAAATCTAGAGGAAAAGTCCGCTCTCATTGAACTCATGGCAGCCATCAGCGCATCTGCGCCTCCCCCCGCAGACATCGCACCGTTGCCAGCCTCCTCCGCCATATATGGAGTTTTGTTTGCTGCGTCACAGACCTGAAAGTTCGTTAATTTGGACTGTTTCGGCGGCTCGCTTTTTCCTTTTCCTGGTTTTCCAGCCTTAGGCATCGCCGACATATCCTCGCCCAAATGCTGGGATACGTTCTGTCCCAAATGAGAGAGTTATTTGCCGATTTTTTTTCTCCAGGAGCAGAGCAGAGCGAGACACGTCCGTCCTACGTGGCAGCCATAACCGGAAGGTCAACTTGTACACATTTTATTCTGCTGGTTCAGTTTACGTGGAGCTTTCCAGCAAAATGGGAACTACTGTCACCAGTTTCATTCAGGTTGCTTCTTAGACACCTCCAGGTCAAGCTAGAGGAAGTATAACCATTTTTAGGAACTTTATCTAACCTTTAAGTGGAGTCAGTATGAAATTTATATTCACACATGCCCCACTTTTACATGCACCATCAGTAAGTCTCAGTACCTGTCACATCTGCAAGATTTAAATGTATGCATGTACAACAGAGCTGAAACGATTAGTCGATGTTGTTAACGTCGATCATAAAAATTTGTCGACAAATTTATTGTTAACAAATCATTTAATTTTGAAGTTTACATGCATGCTGTGGAAATGTTTGGTTTAACTGTTCCAGAGAAGAAGAGGAACACATCATGGCAACACGGCGAGAAAATCACAGAGAAGGCCAAAAGTTTCCACAATATGGGAGGATTTTACCAAAAATAAATAAATGAAACAAGTTAAATGTAGACTGTAAAGCAGTGTTGTTATATCACAGCTGCAATACAGCGATGCATCCATTCCCTCCTCCTTTCCGTTCCTTCGTTCACCTGCCAGTGGACTGCACCAGTAAGATTAGCAAGTAACGTTAGTGCTTATTTTCAATGAGCAACACTCTTAGCTTTAGAAGACTGACCATACTACTATTGTGTGCTGTTTAAATAGTTTACTTGTTGTCGGACAGTAATCTCTCTTACGATGGTTGCTGACAGCTGAGCTGCTTCCGTTATGCTGGCTATACGTTAACTGCAGTAAATGGGTGAATTACATGAGCAACTTACTCTTTTTCGTATTCTCTATTATCGTCATCAGCCTTCATTCCGAATATTACTGCATCTCAGTAAATTAGAATATTGTGGTGGACACCTGACTCAGTGGGGGACATCCTCTCACACCCATCAGGGCAGGAGGAAGGGCAGGACAACAGACATACGGACAAAGAGCCCCAGGGAGCAATCAGACTGGACTGTTAAGTTACGCGCTCCCAGAAGACGGAATGAATAACTGGGAGCCGCTGAGACCAGAAGCAGCGGTCAAAGCGGCACCAGTATATGTCATGTTAATGATGTGTATTACTGACAATCAAAATGCTAATGTGCCATACATTCTCTTTGTCTGTACAATATGTATAAAAGGCCTTTCCAGACTAGGCTCTTCACGGCCCCAGCGTCCACGCTGGGGTCACAGGCTGTACATATGATAGAGGGTTCAATAATTCAATTCAATTTTATTTATATATCGCCATTTCACAACAACAGTCATCTCATAGCACTTTCAACTGTAGGGGAAACCCCACAATTGCAGAAAGACCCCAGCAATCAGGCGATCCCCTATGAGCAAGCGCTTGGCGACAGTGGAGAGGAAAAACTCCCTTTTAACAGGAAGAAACCTCCAGCAGAACCAGGCTCAGGGAGGGGCAGTCATCTGCTGCAACTGGCTGGGGGGTGAGGGGATAGAGAAGATGAAAAGAACAGACATGTAGAGAGCAAACAGCACGATGGGGATTCAATCTATGGGAGAGAACAAACAGATGTTAATGACCAGCAAAAAAAATATTTCATTGAGAGTGAAGAAAGGAGTGAAGCACAGTGCAATTATTGGAGGTCCCCCGGCTGTCTAAACCTAATAGCAGCAAAACAAAGGGAGGGTTCAGAAACACATGATCCCTCCCTAATTGTAGGCTATATCAAAAAGGAAGGTTTTAACCCTGTTCTTAAAAACAGAGATATAGAGTCTGACTCCTGAATCCAGATTGGCAGCTGGTTCCACAAGACAGGAGCTTGATAACTGAAGGCTCTGCCCCCCATTGTACTTTTGGAGATTCTAGGTATTACAAGTAATCCTGCATTTTGGGAGTGTAGTGCTCTGTTAGGATAATAGGGTAATATCAGATCTTTTAAATAAAAAGGAGCCTGATTGTTTAGAGCTTTGAAAGTGAGAAGAAGGATTTTAAACTTAATTCTAAACTCTATGGGAAGCCAATGAAGGGAGGCCAGAACCGGAGAGATATGATCTCTCTTTCTAGTACCTGTTAAAACTCTTGCTGCAGCATTTAGGATCAACTGAAGACTTTTTAGAGATGTTTTAGGACAACCTGATAATAAAGAGTTACAATAATCTAATCTAGAGCTAACAAAAGTGTGGATCAGTTTCTCAGCATCACTCTGAGACAAGATGCTCCTAATCTTGGCAATATTACGCAAATGATAGAAGGCAGTCTTAGAAACAAATTTAATATGTGAATTGAAAAACAGATCTTGATCAAAAATAACTCCAAGGTTCCTCACAGAGCTATTAAGAGAAAGAGTAACCGCATCCAAACTGAAAGTTTGATTTGGGAAGGTATTTCTAAGGTTTTTTGGACCAACAAGAATGACTTCAGTCTTATCTGAATTTAATTGCAGGAAATTACAAGTCATCCAAGCTTTGATTTCCTTAAGACAGGCTTCCAACTTGGCTAAATGATTACTATCATCTGGCTTCATTAACAGGTATAATTGTGTGTCATCTGCTTAACAATGAAAATGTATACAGTGCTTCCTAATAATGTTGCCTAATGGAAGCATATATAAACTAAAAAGAGTAGGGCCTAGCACAGATCCCTGTGGAACTCCATGACTAAGCTTTGAGTTGAAAGAAAACTCATTATTGACATGGACAAACTGGAACCTATCAGATAAATAGGATCTAAACCACTGCAACAAAGTTCCATTAAGTCCAACATAGTGTTCTAATCTATCAAGCAGAATATTATGATCGAAAGTATCAAAAGCTGCACTAAGGTCTAAAAGGACAAGTACAAAAACAAGTCCATTATCAGATGCGATCAGATCATTAGTGACCTTCACTAAGGCTGTTTCAGTGCTATGATGGATTCTAAACCCAGATTGAAACGCTTCAAATAGACCATTTCCCTGCAAGTGGTCAAATAATTGCGTAGCAACAACTCTTTCTAAGATTTTTGAAATGAAAGGGAGATTAGAGATTGGTCTGTAGTTAGCTAAAACTCCTGGATCCAGTGTTAGCTTTTTGAGTAAGGGTTTAACTATAGCAGTTTTAAAAGCCTGCAGCACATGGCCTAATGTTAACGAAGAATTGATTATTTGAAGAATAGTGCTACCAATAAATGGGAAGACTTCTTTAAATAACCTGGTAGGAATAGAGTCTAAAAGACAAGTTGAAGGCTTGGATGAGGAAACTATTTTGTCTAACTCTAAAAGGTCAATTGGAGTAAACTGATCCAAATAGACGTCACTTGAAGGAGTTGTAGTAGTTACTGTATTTAAGTTAACAGTGGGAAGAATCTGATTGATTTTATCTCAGATAGATAAAATTTTATTATGGAAATAGTTCATAAAGTCCTAACTAGTAAGCTCTAAGGGAATGCTAGGATTGACAGAGTCCTGACTCTGTCAGCCTGGCTACAGTGCTGAAAAGAAACCTGGGATTATTCTTGTTCTCTTCTATTAATGCAGAATAATAACTTGGGTCTAGCTTTTCTCAGAGATTTTTTTATAAATTAAAAGATGATTTCTCCAAGCTAAATAGATTTCATCTAAATTAGTGGAGCGCCATTTTCTTTCTAATTGATGAGTCTTCTGTTTTAAGCTACAAGTTTCTGTTGAACCAAGGAGTTAGAAATCTCTGATTAGACTTTTTCTTTTTTAAAGGGGCCATCATGTCTAGAGTCTGATGCAGACAAGCTGTAACACTATCTATCATGCTATCAATTACAGAAGGAGCAAGCTGTCTATAGCTTATTTCCGTTATGTTGACACATGGCATAGAGGAAACAATCTGCATAAATTTGGTAACAACATCATCTGAGAGGCATCTACTGTAGTAATATTTTTCCTTAGGAGCCAAATAGAAATAGTAAAATCAAAGGTTAATAGACAATGGTCTGACAGTACAGGGTTATGAGGAGACACTACCAGATTTTCTATTTCTATGCCATATGTCAGAACAAGGTTCAACGTATGGTGGAGATAATGGGTAGAATTTCCTACTTTCTGAGAAAACCCCATCGAGTCTAATATTGAATTAAATGCCACATTAAGGCAATCACTATCTACATCTACATGTATATTAAAGTCCCCTACTATAATTATTCTATCTGATTTCAGCACTAAATCAGCTAAGAATTCAGCAAATTCAGATAAAACCTCCATCAACTGAGTAGGTTGATGGAGGACGATAAACTATGGCAAATAAAATTGGGTTTAGCCTAAAATGGCTAAAATGCCAAATACTGAGGACCAGGCCCTCAAAGGAATTATAACGTGTTTTTTGCTTTACATTAACTAGTAATTTGGAATGGTAAATTGTTGCTACTCCTCTTCCACAACCAGAACTTCTGGGATTTTGACAGTTTAAATAACCAGAGGGAGTTGATTCATTTAAACCAACATAATCCTCTTGCCCTAACCAAGTCTCTGTAAGGGATATTAAATCAATCTGATGATCAATTAACAGATCATGGACTAGCAGAGACTTGGGAGTTAGAGACCTAATATTTAACAAACCACATTTAATTTTTAAATTATGAGGAGGAGCAGAGGCCAAATCATTAAATTTAGAGGCTTCATGTTTAATTTGAGTTTTACCAACTTTTTGTTTAATCACTTTGGGATGCTTACACATATTTTTATTTACTTTGGAGGGAGCAGATTATGATTCTTTGATGGGGAAGACAGGGAAGTTGAGGGGTGGCGGATGAAGAGGAGCTGCAGAGAGGTGTGTAAGACTGCGACTCTGCTTCCTGGACCCAACTCTGAGTTGTCAATGTTTTGGACATTTGGATAAAAATGATGCCAGATTGTTAGATAAATGAGACGCACCATCCAAAGTGGGATGGACGCCGTCTCGTCTAATAAGACCAGGTTTTCCCCAAAATGAGTTCCAATTGTCAATGAAGCCCACATTGTTTGCAGGACACCACACAGACAGACAGCGGTTGAAGGATGACATGCGGCTAAACATGTCATCACTGGTCAGACTGGGGAGGGGCCCAGAGAATACTACAGAGGCAGACATTGTTTTGGCAAAGTCACACACTGATTCCACGTCAAGTTTTGAGACTTCCAACTGCCGGAGTCGGACATCATTAATGCCGGCGTGGATAACAATTGTGGAGTATTTACAGTTACTTTTAGCCAGCATTTTCAAATTTGACTCAATGTCGCCTGCTCTGGCACCAGGAATGCATTTGACTATGGCCGCTGGAGTCTCTAGGTTCACGTTTCTGACTACAGAGTCGCTAATGATCAGAGTTTTTTCCTCAGCGGGTGTGTTGCTGAGCGGGGAAAAACGATTAGAAACATGAACAGGTTGGTGGTGAACCGGGGCTTTGTGGCTAGGCTTCCTTCTCACCGTCACCCAACCAGTCTCGCTGCTGAGGAGGACTGGAGGACCGCTAGCAGGCCGCCCTATCTAGGGAGCTCCACTGCAGCTAAGGGACATCCATCGTTATTAACTGGCGCAGACGTTGTTTCAATACAGCGGAGCTGGGATTCCAAATCAGACAACCTCGCCTCGAGCACCTCAAAAAGACAACATTTATTACATTTACCGTTATCACTAAAAGAGGCAGAGATGTAGCTAAACATCTGACAGAGTGCACACCAGAGGAGAGGAAGGAGAGCTAGTAGCCATAGCTAATGGCTAACCCGAAGCTAACAAAAACACCGATGAAAGGTGAACAGAAGGCTAAACAGGGTGATTAGCTGAGTGCGCACACAGGTGCAAGAGGCTTGATAAACAGAAGTGAGAGCTGACAGTAGATGGGAAAAAAGTGATTAAAATACAATTAAAGGCAAAATCCTCGGGAGAATGAGGACAGCTAACCACAGACAGCCAGCAACAGATACGTTACCACAGGAAGGTCCTGTTACTGTAGAATCTGTGTCAACCTATGCTCCTGCCTCGCTTCCACATTCTTCCCTTACACCCTCTACAATATCATGATTTGCAATTTAATTAAAAAGATAACCATAATCGTCACAAATAAATTTAAAACTGCTTAAATATTTCACTGTATGTGTAGTGAAGGCTCACATTCCCACACTGATATTTAGTTTTGTTTTGTTTTTTATTTTGGCCTGAAAGAAGTTTTTTTTTTTTTAATTTTTATCTTAAGCCTAATTAAACTTTTAAACTTCTAGACCCAGCAAGGTTTCACACTAGGGGTAGGAATCACGAGGGACCTCATGATTCGATTCAGATCGCAATTCGATTCTATCACGATTCGACGATAATCACAATATCACGATAATCGAGTATCACAATCCCATATATTTCAATTTTTTCATCTTAGTCAACCTCAAATCATGTCTTAAAGTAAAACTGTTGACATCTCTTTCATGTAATAAAGTATTTTTGGGGCTTCATTTTCCACGGAAACACGTCTCTGCACACAGGAAGGGTGGTGGAGTGTGCAATGCTGTTTGGAATAGACTCCCACTCCAGCTACTTTATCTGACTCTGTGGAGTCTTAAAAAGCAGCTGAAAACATTTTTGTTTAAGGAGGCTTTCCATTGAGTTTCAATTGCTTTTTAATGGTAAGTCTGATATTTTTAAATTATTTTAATCTTGTGTAGTACTCAGCTTCAATCAATGATGCTAAAAACCAACAGCCAAACCAGAAATCTGGGTGTGGTTCTGGACTCAGACCTGAATTTTAACAGCCACATTAAGACAGTATTGAAGTCAGCCTATTATAACTTAAAGAACACTGTGAGGATTCAAGGTCTGATGTCTCAGCAGGATCTAGAAAAACTTGTCCATGCATTTACCTTCAGTAAACTGGACTACTGTAACGCTGTCCTCACAGGTCTCCCTAAAAAGTTCATCAGACAGCTGCAGTTAGTTCAGAACACTGCAGCTCGAGTCCTCACTAAAGCCCCTTTTCCACTAGTACCTACTCAGCCTGACTTGCCTCTGACTCTACTCAGCTCGACACGGTGTGGTTGGTTTTCCAGTTCAACTGAGTACCACCTCAAGTGGGTGGGGTTGGGTTCATTACAGGAAAGTGGCCCATTATGTTGTTGACATGCTGACGTTTTCACTGATAAATAATGTAAAAGATGCTTAAAATCACAAAACACTCACCATCTTCCCCATGAGCAGCCATCACCTCAGAGACCTCCTGGTATACTTTTTCATTTCGGCTTGCTCCACCGCAGCAGGGTCAATGTGGCTGAAAAGTTTATAGTTGTCAAATTTGGCCAAATATAGTTTATTTTTCAAGCACAGGGATCCAAGCGCTGCAATACTGATGGAAGAACCGGGCGCACTGACAGGAGACTGTTGAAAAATAACCACATTTTATCAAATTTGACCACTATATGAACTTTTCAGCCTAAGAATTTTTCATCTCCGGCACCAGTGGAGCGTTCTGCAATGAAATACCAGGAGGTCTCCGACCTGATGGCTGCTCTCGGGGAAGATGGTGAGTATTTTGTGATGGTGTTGATTTGTGTGTAGCCATTTATTTTGTTGATTATCAAAGAAATAAAAACTCATGGACAAATTTACAAATGGCGGTTTTGAATCTCGTGAAGAAGTTGCTCTCATCCATTGATGTTACGTCCTAGCCAATCAGTGGCCTGCAATCCATTGACGTCACATTTTCAGCTCGACTCAGCACAGTTGGAACCTCACTGAAGTAGGTCCCAAAAAAGTGCCTGATATAAGGAACTAATGGAAAACCATACAAACAGAGAAGAGTCGAGGTGAATAGGGCTGAGTAGGTACTAGTGGAAAAGGGCCATTAGACCAAGAAAGTGGATCATGTAACTCCAGTCCTCAGATTTTTATACTGGCTTCCTGTCTGTCAAAGAACAGATTTCAAAAATACTGCTGTTGGTTTATAAAGCTCTGAATGGTTTTGGCCCAAAGTACATTTCGGATCTGCTGGTCCATTATGAACCACCCAGAGCCCTCAGGTCATCAGGGTCAGGCCTATCTGTGCCCAGCCCCTCACATATGGAACAAACTCCCAGAAAGCATCAGGGCTGCTGAAACTCTCAGCTGCTTTAAAATCAAGGTTAGAAACTCTCCTATTTGCCGTGCCCTTTCAGTAGAACAATTGTTTATCTTCTAAAATGTACCATAACTTTTCTGTCGTATTCTATTTTAGCTTGTTTTTGTTTCTCTTTTAGTTTTTAGTTTGCTTTTAAATTCTTATGTATTCCTTTTGCAACTTGCTGTAATGCTTTGTGTAAAGCACTCTGAACTGTCTTGCACACGAAATGTGCTATACAAATAAACTTGCCTTGCCTTTTAACTTGTTTTTGTGTTTTTACAATTATTTTTATCTAGCAACTTCCTTATATTCCATTTTATTGCCCAGCGCTCTGTGATTATGTCTGTGAAAAGCGCTTCATAAATAAACTTTACTCACTTGATGCTTGAGGAAAAAGTTCCATACCGGTGTCTCTTCAGCTTAGTTGTTGCTAACGCTGCTCCAAGACATGCGCTGGCCTGCCATATTCCGAATGTTTTTTTCTTTTTTCCATGCAGTGCTTCTTGCGGGTTGTGTGTCATGCCAAGGTCCTTTCTTCCATCTTTGTTATAAAATCCAAAAAGACTCGACATTTGAGCTAACTGCTTCCTAACTTTCAAAGCTGGCTGCAAATCACCGAGACGAGTTATGATTTCATTTGACTGGGTGCTTGCTTTGCACCATCTAGTGGACTGAAAACGCCACTGATTAACTGATAACCCAAAAGCATGTGTGCGCATTTTTTTAAATAAAAGACTGATCCATGCATCTATGGATCGATGCACTGTCGCCAATGCCAAGTATCGTGATCCACCACTGGATCGATCTTTTTTCCCCACCCCTATTTCAAACAGGATGGACTAGCTTTTTATTTTCTTTTTTACTTTAATGGAGTTGCATATTACTCTAGTTTGTTTTTAACGCACAGTTACAACAGCCCTTATGGAGCAGCAAAGCTGCTATTTGAGTTTTTACACTTTAACATCCATTATTTGTGTTGCTACAAACACTTCTGATTAAACTGTCAAGTTCTAGTTTCCAACTCATGTTTGATGGGTCATTATTCTACTTAGCTATGGGAACTTTTTATAATAGGCTACATTATATTAAGGCAGACATTGACAAAGTGATTTACACAGGTGTGCAGGCTTAAATAGGTGAGGTAAAACATGACCTAGAGCCCCGAACAGGAGCTGTGCCAGCAGGAAGCTGAGCTGGCAGACATAACAGAAATAATCACAATTAGTTGACTAATCAAAAAAATAGTCACTGATTAGTCGACTACCAAAATAATTGTTAGTTGCAACCTTACTCTACACATCGACAGAAACCCACTTTGGCAATGCAACACCACATTCAAACCAGCACGCAAGTAGTAATTGCTGATAACTGCGTTGGCCATGCGCGTCAGCCTCGGCATCGCTGTGACACAGAGGAATAAATTGGGCTTTAGCTGTGCATACCACTATCTTATATCAGTACTTTTCATTCTTCAGTATGTTCACCCATGTACAGTATGCTGCTGCATTGCCCAGACTTGTGGTGTGTTCAAGGTTACACAAATTTAACCAGGATGTGCTGCTAATGTGACATTAATCTGCCATTAGATTAACTGAAAGAGTGCTTGTCTGAAAGGAACTACAGTGGTCTTGTTATAAGAAATCATAGGTAAATGACCAAAACAGGAGGCAGTCTGTTCCTTTTACACACTGCAGCTGATGAGTGGCAGACTAAGTTGCTGGGTTGTCATAAATCACACTCAATGTGTTCCAAAACTCAGACTTCACGACTACATCACTGTACAGCTCTCACCAGCAGATTGTCTTCAACTTGGCCCCAACTTGTAGTGTAATTGGGCCTTCTCTGCTTTTGGTGCCAATAGTATAATAATTAAGTATTATGGTGAGACAGTATGACAACAGAGTCCTTCCCAAAGGAAACCAATGGCATCATTTTTTTAGACAAAATCAGCCTGTGGTTCATTAGCTTTGGTCTGACCACTGTCATTAGAGCTATTTAAATGGGCATAAAGATTGTCTAGCTATTCTTCCTGTAATTAAAAGAAGCTGAGTCAACTGCCCACGACCAAATGGTCTTCCTCAAGGGCAGTTTGGTCTCTCTGGTGAAAGTCAAACAGTCACTTTGTTGTGACCACATCGCTGTCAGGTAGAGTTACCGAGTGACAGACATATGGGCATACACGTGCATGTATGCACACGCACACATTAACACTCACAAACACAAATACTCCGGTCATAAACAGCAGCCCAACCTTTAGCAGACTTAACACCAGCTAATTGCTCATGTATGGCTCCTTTCACTCCACATAAGCGCTCTCACTCACTCGCAGGCACAGTGCAACAAAGCTCTGGCCTGCTGGTCCTGGCTTTCTACAGCTGTGACGTCTCACATGTGGCTCAGTGTTGATATAAGGAGCAACACAAGCGGAAAATTGGAGCTGGTGCTGTTAGGGCCAGACTTCAGACTTCCTGATAGGAAGAGAGTGGAGGTGGCCCACATATACATGCACATATAGATGCAAATCAGGGCTGCCAATTTGTTATTTTTGATATTAACATGGAACTACTTGCAAAAGATAAACTTTTTAACGTGAAATGAGCTACAATAAATACTTAAATCATTGAAAGCTGAGTCACCAGCTCAAAAGCAGCTTTACTGGAAAACCTTGACACTTAAGATGATATGAATCACACTGAATTACAAAAGGAGCTATCCTTCGTGAAAACAAGAGTGGTCAACTGTCTACTTTTAAAACTACAGGGAAGTGCAACGTAACCTTGCTAATGTGATCCTTTGCATAATGGAAGTCTTCAGGAAGGAATACAATGTTCAGATGTGGTAAATAGGCCACAGTGGCATGTTTGTCTAAGAGGTGGTCTAAAAATAAATATATACATATTATTTATTCTGCACCACTGCCTCACAGTTCCAAACTTTCATTTCAATACTCAGTGTTGGAAAAAATATCTTCATATAGCTACAGAGATATTGCTTGTGCTTAAGTTATCTGTAACTGCTTTTCTAAATGAAATGTTATCTAAGGCTTCAGAAGCAACATCTAAAAAGTTATATTTCTGATTATGATGCAGTGTTGTGGTGAGGCATTCCCCCCTTTTAACCATATATTATGGTTACTGGATCTTTGCCTGCCCAAGATTACCACAAAGCACTTTTGACCAAACTGAGTTTGAGAGCACCTAAATGCACAATGGAGGGACAAATCATAAGTCAAGTGCAGAAAATCATAATAATTTAATCAAAACCAAACATCTCAGGAAAAAATGAGCAGAATTTTAAATAGCAGGGCAGGAAAACTGAGTTAAACACCACTGAGATTTCCAGTAAAGGTGTTAAGTGCAACAGATTTATTTAGCCCCAAGTTTTGCATGTTCTTCAATGTGCAAAGGCCACCTTTGAGTGTGTAAACAAAGATTACACAGTGCTTGCCAAACATTTGTTCTTACAATCTGAATATTTCAGCATCTTACTCAGACCCACACTCTTTATCAGAGCAGACAAGTTTCCAGTCCAATCATGTGTACCTTTCCTTTCTGCATTACTCTCTGATGTAGTGATAGGTGGAAATGCGGGTTTGCGTCAACTTAAAATCAAAACATCCAGAACCTCTTTGCAGTTTACTCGTTTCCACTTCCTTGAAGCAAAAGTCAGCCATCAGCTGACTTAGCTTTACCCCGAACTGGATCGGTTATCGCGCGTTAAACGTGTTTTATCTCAGGCCTAACAATCCCACCACCACCTTGTTGCTGGAGCGTCTCCTCCGAAGTAATGCAAATAAAACTGCTTAGTTTAAATTTGAGGGGGGAGAGGTCGCAGTCTCATTAACGGTGTATAACTCCCCCACCACCATGTGTTATTGCAAGTGGCGTTAATGACCTGCATGAATAAACTCGTCACATTTGTTTTACTTCATTTGAATTACTTTTGGACTGTCGTGTCAACATCGTTTCAAATGCAAACCTTTTCTTAACCTCAACACAACCACCACAACCCCCCTCATGTCACCACAGATCCGATAAACCGGGCTAACCGTACAGTTCTTCTCACTGTAAATCGGGACTAAGAGTAAAACGAGTGAAAATAAAGTTTTAAAAGTAGCATTTATGGTCGATTATTGGTTCGTTATAAGCGGAAAGCGGTTACAGTGTGAGGGGGATTTTTAAAGAGTTACAGAAACAATAACCGGAGTCTCAGATGGACTCTCTGTAGCGCCATAATTTTGTCACACTTTCCCTGGAGCGGATAGTTTGTTAGCACGCTAACAGCTAACCCCCCGACGCTGTGGCGCTGTTGATTTCATTTTTAGGAACAACGGCGGTGAGAAAAAATCTGAAGTTAATTTATGAAGTTTAACAATCAACTTACCCGGCTCCTGCGGGGTTTTCATTTTATTCGGTGCCACCTTTCGCTCAATTTTGCCTGCCGTTTTGCCAACTTTTGGACGTTACTTCTGGCTAACTCCTAGCCGTTAGTTAGCACACCTCCGCTTCCTCCGGTGTTGTTCTCCGTCCCGTGTACGAGCTCCAAAACTTCTCCTGGAGTTGCTGCACTCAGGGAAGGGGATGAGGGGGGGATAAATCACCTCACACCAACACCTGCTCGTAAACTTTTATACCGGCGGATGTGCGTTGAAAGCGAGTGGGTTTTTGTGGAGAAAAGTTGCCCCGGTACTTAGGATAGATCCAGCCGCTGGGAGGCTCTGAATGGCGCAGGTCAAAGTTTGGAGAAGCCGCGCTGGAGCGACGGAATGCGGCCAAGTCAAACTCTCATCCCATCTGCGGTACAAGTGTCGTCAAGGGCCGGTTTCGCCTCCTCGTAATCATCATCTTTGTCACCTACAGTCAAGACAGCAGAACAAAAGTACCGAGGGCAAACTCTACTCCTTCTCTGTCCCCCTCTTTCTCCCACTCACACACTTTCTTTCTTTCACTCACGCAGTCTCTGCCCCCCTCCTTCTTCCTCCTGCGGGGTGTCGTGTTTCTCTCTCCTCCTGCCACACGGGGCCGCCCACGCTGACCCACGAAGGGAGGGAGGGAGGGAAGGAGGGACTGAACGCCCACTTCTCAACAGAGATCGTCTATAATCCTGGAAAATTTATATTTAAAACCATTGAAGATTACATTTTCTGTCAGACGGACAACAGTCCACTCAGTCCATATCTGCATTACTGCAAAAACATTTGAAAAACATTTTTTTCAGTAATTCAGTTCAAAAAAATGAAACTCATATATAGATTCATTGCACAGAGTGATATATTTCAAGTGTTTATTTCTTTTCATTTTGATGATTATGGCTCATGAAAACCCCAAATTCAGTTTCTCAAAAAATTTGAATATTGTGAAAAAGTTCAATATTGTAGATTCATGGTATCACATTCTTATCAGCTAATTAACTCCAAACAACTGCAAAGGTTTCCTATGACTAAATGGTCTCTCTGTCTGGTTCAGTAGTCTACACAATCAAGGGGAAGACTGCCGACTTGACATTTGTGCAGAAGACAGTCACTAACATCCTCCACAAGGAGGATAAGCCACAAAAGGTCACTGGTAAAGAAATTAATGAAAAGTTGAGTGGAAGGAAAAAGTGTGGCAGAAAAAGGTGCGCAGGCAACAGGGATAAGCGCAGCCTTGAGAGGATTGTGAAGCAAAGCCCATTGAAGGATTTTGGGGAGATTCACAAGGAGTGGACTGTGACTGGAGTTGGTGCTTCAAGAGCCACCACACACCAGCACATCCAGGACATGGGCTACAACTGTCACAGTGTCCTTGTGTCAAGTCACTCTTGAACCAGAGACAGCGTCAGAAGCTTCTTACTTGGGCTAAGAAGAAAACAGACTGGACTGTAGCTCAATGATCCAAAATCCTCTTTTCAGATGAGAGTCTAGAGGAATCATCATCATCATCCGTATTTATTTTTGACAGGACACAATTAGTCCCTCAGTTGAGGTGGGTCCTGCTTGACTGCACTTCTCAGAGTCCCACTCCAATGGTTCCTGTCCACTGGTTCAACCTGGGCCAGTTGTAGCTTGGCCCAGTCCATACGGACACCCTCCAGTCATGGTTTCTTTGGTCTTCTTCTTCCTTGACCTCTGCTGCTACCAGGATCGACATTCATGACTTTCTTAAACCAACTGACACTCCTCTCCACATGGCCGAACCAACGCAAACGGCGCATGCAGAGCACACCCTCACGGTCGTCCAGTTACAGCCTTGCCAAGAGCACTTGCAAGCTGACCTCATCCTCAGCTGAGACACCACACATCCAGCAGATCGTGGCCCTGTCATTCCGCCGCAGATGGTTAAGACAGGCGGTAGTCATGGTCCATGTCCCGCTGGCATGCAGCAACATGCTCCTCACGCAGGAGTTGTAGATACGGCCTTTTGAGGTTCGTGGGAGCCAGTGGGTCTCAAGAATTGGGAGCACCTGCCTGAACTTGTTCCAGGCAGCATGGTATTTTGTGATGGTGGCAAGCTGAGATCCACCACCAGCAGAGAGCATGTCATCTAGGTAGCAGAAAGATACCACCACTACCAGCTTGTCGTTGTCAACAAGGTCATAGGTCGACCACTGATTGGCCTAGCCTCCCCACGACAATGCTTACATCAGTAATCTTGGTCATATGCCTGACCACCAGTGAGTCCACTGCACCTCTTGTGCACCCATCTCAAGCAACTGTTGCAAAAGACGGAGAAATGGTCAGTGCTGGTGAGACACACAGCACATGGATACTTGTGAACTTCTGGAGAACATCCAGGCCTGGGCCGGAGACCATGATCTTGGTCTTTCCAATGTTTACATGGAGTCCTTTGGCCTAAATGGTAAATGGCATTTACTTATATAGCACAATTTTTTAAACTCATTTCTGGATGATCAAAGCACTTTACAGATCCTGCTACAGTGGGAAAAATAAGTATTGAACACGTCAACATTTTTCTCATTAAACATATTTCTGATGGAGCCACTGACCTGAGATCCCAGATATCATTAACAACCCAGGTAATCCATTTATACAAATAAATCAAGGCAACTGTGTTCCCAAAACAAGTTATATTTAATAAAGTGGAAAGACACAGGGAATAAGTATTGAACACATGAAAAAAAAGAGGTGCAAAAAGAAGTGAAGAGATCTCTGCTGTCATTCAGTCCATATGGTCAATCATTTACAGTAGAACGAAATTACATTTCTTCTATCTACAATGCTAATAACATGTAGAATCAGAGGGGTCGCTGCCATGAAAGGCGCCACCACAAACAACTTCTCCTTCTCCCATTCTATTATGCTGAGCACCAAGCTAGAAGGCGGGAAGTACCATTTTTATAGGGTCTTTGGTATGACCAGGCTGGGACTTCAACCCCCAACCTCCCGGTTGTAGGGTGGATGCTCTATCAACTAGCCCACCACTCTGTTATAGAAAGCCAAGAAACCAGCTGAAATCCATCAGAATTTAGGAAGCAATCCCACCCCCACATCAGTGCAAATTAATTTCAGCTGGTTAAGTCCTGACTGATAGCCTTTAAAAAGGTATGTGAATATCATATTGTCACACTACAAAGAACTCATGATGGGTAGAAGCAAAGAGCATCTCTAGACCTTCGCAACCTTATTGTTGCGAAACATAATGATGGGAATGATTACAGGTGCATTTCTAAACTGCTGAATGTTTCAGTGAACACTGTTGGAGCAATCATTCGGAAGTGGAAAGAACATCATTTTACCGTAAACCGGCCACGACCAGGAGCTCCTCACAAGATTTCTGACAGAGGAGTCAAAAGAATTATCAGAAGAGTTATCCATGTGACAAAGACCTCTCATGGAGAGCTCCAGAAAGACCTGGAGTTAACATGTACTACTGTTTCACAGAAAACAATAATGGACTCAACCAACATGGGCTGTATGCTCACTCACCTCGCAAGACTTCATAGCTGAAGAAAAAGCATGTTGATGCTCGTTTAAAGTTTGCTGCACAACATTTGGGCAAGCCAGTAAAATACTGGGAGGATATAGTCTGGTCAGATGAGACCAAAATTGAACTTTTTGGATGCCACAACGCACAGTATGTTTGGAGGAGAAATGGCACTGCACATCCCATTATGGTGTGGGAGTGTTTTTCAGCACCTGGTACAGGCAGACTTCATAAAATTCAAGGAAAGATGAATGGACAAATGTACAGAGACATCCTTGATAAGAACCTCTTGCCATCTGGCAAGATGCTGAAGATGAAATGAAGGTGGACATTTCAGCAAGACAATGATCCCAAACACATAGCCAAGGAAACTTTCAACTGGCTCCAGAGAAGGAAATTAAAGCTGCTAGAATGTCCCAGTCAGTCACCTGAACTGAATCCAACAGAAAATCTATGGAACCAACTAAAGATCAGAGTTCATGACACCCATGAAACCTTCAAGATTTGAAGACAGTTTGTGGGGAAGAAAGGGCTAAAATCATTCCTGAGCAATACCTGCACCTAGTTTCTCCATACAGGAGATGTCTGGAAGCACCAACAAAGGCTTTTCTACTAAATATTAAATGAATTTCACCAAACGTATTCAATACTTATTCCCTGTGTGATTCAACTTTATTAAATATAACTTGTTTTGTGAACACAGTTGCCTTGATTTCTTTTTATGTATGGATGACTTGGGTTGTTACTGATATCTGGTGAAAATCTCAGGTCAATGGCTCCATCAGAATATGTTTAACGAGAAAAATGTTGATGTGTTCAATACTTAATTTCCCTGCTGTACCGTCATGGGAAAAAATTAGGACATCCCATTAAATATTAAGTTCTTTATTAAGAACTGTTCACATATCTATGTCTAACCTTGTTTTTGTTTTTAATTTGCATTTTTAACATTTATTTCAGCCATTTTAAATGGGAACGAATGTGGGGGTGTCCTAAAAAAGATGGGGGGTGTCCTAATTTATTCCTCACTATTTGCTTAGAATTACATTTTACAGAAAATTTGAAAAAAGTCTTTATTTCATTTTTAATTGTTTAGTTGTATTACATGAATCTCCCAGTATTTTTAACTTTGATATTAAATAGCCATATGTCCAAATATGTTAAAAAAAAAACCGCAAGCTTATACAGGGTGTCCTAATTTTTTCACATGATTGTATCTATCCATTCACACGCTCATTCACACAATGATAGTGGAAGAGTAGAGAGATACAGAATCCAAGTTGCTTGAGGTCCACGGGGGCAGTTGTGGCGCAGGTGTCATGAAGCCAATGACTAATCGGAGGGTCTGTGGTCCGATTCCCGCTCTGTCTGCAGTCTGCATGTCAAAGTGTCCTTGAGCAAGACACTGAACCCCCAGTTGCTCCTGGTGGGTCAGACCACCCTGCTGGAAAAACCAGCATGGACCAGCATGCTGGTCACCAGCACGATTTGTTGTGTTTTGAAGTTGGTCATACCAGCATACTATGCTGGTTTGGTGTTGGTTTAGCTGGTGGACCAGCTGGTCCACCAGCTAAACCAACACCAAACCAGGATAGACCAGCATAAACCAGGACAGACCAGCGTAGACCTGCTGGTCTATGCTGGATTTTCTATGCTAGTCTATGCTGGTTTTTCCAGCAGGGTAGTGCCAGTGCATGGCGGCTCTGCCGCCATCTGTGTGTGAATGTGTGTGTGAATGGGTGGATAGCAGGATCTGTAAAGTGCTTTGGTCATCTAGGGATGAATAAAAAGAGCTATGTAAGTGAACGCCATTTAACAAGTGAACACCAGTGTGAAGTTTCCACAGTCACTGAGGATTTGGGGAGCCATGTCATCTGCTGGTGTCACGATCTGGGCATGGTCTCAGACTTATTTTTGGGACTTATTATCATTATTGCTGCTAACGTTATCATTATCTTTCTCGGTTACTTTGGTAAAGGGCAGCGCAGTGGCGGAGTGGTTAGCACTGTGGCAGCACAGCAACTCCCCCTTGGTGGGGGGATCCCGGGTTCGATCCCAGCCCCCAACCAACAGTGATCTGTGTGGAGTTTGCACGTTCTCCCCGTGTCTGTGTGGGTTTACTCCGGGATTTCTCCGGTTTCCTCCCACATGCCAAAAAACATACAAGTTAGGTTAATTGGCACCAAAACTGGGGATTCTAAATTGTCCTTAGGTACTGTATGAATGTGAGAGTGAATGGTTGTCTGTCTTTCTGTGTTGGCCCTGCGATGGACTGGCGATCTGTCCAGGGTGTACCCTGCCTCTCGCTCAAAGATGCAGGGATAGGCTCCAGCCCCCCACGACCCAAAAAGGATTAAGCGGAAAAAGATGGATAGATGGAGTTACTTTGGTAGGGGTTATGAGTTGTCTTTTTATTTTGGTAGTACCCTTTGTGTTCATTCTGGTTTGGCATACTCCATTTCCTGTTTTGGTTTTGTTTCCATACATTGTCTCTTTATTCTTGATTAGTCACGGTTGCTTCTTGTTTGTTAATTATTTTTGCTTTATATTTTCACTGCCTATCTTTCCTCCCTGCAGCACCCTCATGTTATACACGAGCTACTCTTTCTTCCACAAAGTCTGGTTAAGTTGTCTGGTGTTTTGTGTTTCCCGGCCCTTGGCCGTGTTTATTTGTAATAAAGTCTGCAAACTACTGTCTGGCGTCTGGGTTCATCAGTATGCCCTGAAGAGGCCATTATGACAGCTGGTGTTCGTCCACTGGGTTTTATCAATTCCAAAGTCATCACAGCCATCTACTATGAAATTTTAGAGCACTTCATTCTGCCGTCTGCCGACCAGCTTTATTGAGGATGTTGCGGATTTCATTTTCCAGCAGGACTTGGCACCTGCCCACACTGCCAAAAGTACCAAAACCTGCTTTAATGATCATGGTATCACTGTGCTTGATTGGCCAGCAAACTCTCCTGACCTAAACCCCATAGAGAATCTATAGAGTATTGTCAAAAGGAAGATGAGAGACACCAGACCCAACAATGCAGATGAGCTGAAGGCTGCTCAAAGCAACCTGGGCCTCCGTAACACCTCAGCAGTGCCACAGGCTGATCGCCGCCACACCACAGTGATGCAGTAATTCATGCAAAAGGAGCCTTGACCAAGTATTGAGTGTGTACATGGACATACAGTGGTGTGAAAAAGTGTTTGCCTCCTTCCTGATTTCTCATTTTTTATATGTTTGTCACACTTAAATGTTTCTGATCATCAAACAAATTTAAATATTAGACAAAGATAACACAAGTAAACACAAAATGCAGTTTTTAAATGAAGGTGTTTATTATTAAGAGGAAAAAAATCCAAACCTACATGGCCCTGTGTGAAAAAGTGATTGCCCCCTAAACCTAATAACTGGCTGGGCCACCCTTAGCAGCAACAACTGCAACCAAGCATTTGCAATAACTGGCAATGAGTCTTTTACAGCACTGTGGAGGAATTTTGGACCACTCACCTTTGCAGAATTGTTGTAATTCAGCCACATTGGAGGGTTTTTGAGCATGAACCGACTTTTTAAGGTCATGCCACAGCATCTCAGTTGGATTCAGGTTGGGACTCTGACTATGCCACTCCAAAGTCTTCATTTTGTTTTTTTTAAGCCATTCAGAGGTGGACTTGCTGGTGCATTTTGGACCATTGTCCTGCTGCAGAACCCAAGTGCGCTTCAGCTTGAGGTCATGAACAGATGGCCAGACATTCTCCTTCAGGATTTTTTGGTAGACAGCAGAATTCATGGTTCCATTTACCACAGTAAATCTTCCAGGTCCTGAAGCAACAAAACAGCCCCAGACCATCACACTATCACCACCTTATTTTACTGTTGGTGTGATGCTCCTTTTCTGACATGCTGTGTTACTTTTACGTTGGATGTAATGGGACACACACCTTGCCAAAAGTTCAACTTTTGTCTCATCAGTCCACAGAGTCTTTTCCCAAAAGTCTTGGGGACCATCAAGATGCTTTCTGACAAAACTGAGACCAGCCTTTATGTTCTTTTTGCTCAGCAGTGGTTTTCGTCTTGGAACTCTGCCGTGCAGGCCATTTTGGCCCAGTCTCTTTCTTAAAGTGGAGTCATGAACACTGACCTTAACTGAGGGAAGTGAGGCCTGCAGTTCTTTGGATGCTGTTGTGAGGTCTTTTGTGACCTCTTGGATGAGTCATAGCTGCGCTCTTGGGGCAATTTTGGTCAGCAGGCCACTCCTGGGAAGGTTCATCACTGTTCCATGTTTTCACCATTCGTGGATCATGGCTCTCACTGTGGTTCGCTGGAGTCCCAAAGCTTTAGAAGTGGCTTTATAACATTTTCCAGCCTGATAGATCTTAATTACTTTGTTTCTCACTTGTTCCTGAATTCTTTGGATGATGTCTAGCTTTTGAGGCTCTTTTGGTCTACTTCACTTTGTCAGACAGGTCCTATTTAAGTGATTTCCTGATTGAGAACAGGTGTGGCAGTAATCAGGCCTGAGTGTGGCTAGAGAAACTGAACTCAGCTTTCCAAAGATGTGATAAACCACAGTTAATTTATGTTTTAACGGGGTGGGGGGTGGGGGGAAATCACTTTTTCACACATGGCCATGTAGGTTTGGATTTTTTACCCTTAATAATAAACACCTTCATTTAAAAACTGCATTTTGTGTTTACTTGTGTTATCTTTGTCTAATATATAAAGTTGTTTGAAGATCTGAAACATTTAAGTGTAACATACAAAAAAAAAAAAAGAGAGAAATCAGGAAGGGGGCAAACACTTTCTCACACCATTGTACTTTTCAGTCAGCCAACATTTCTATTAAAACTCAATTTTTTAAAATTAATTTTATGTAATATTCTATCTTTTTGAGAAACTGAATTTGGGATTTTCATGAGCTATAAGCCATAATCATCAAAATAAATGAAATAAACACGAATTATATTACTCTGTGTGTAATGAATCTACATAATACATGAGTTTCATTTTTGAATTGAATTACTGAAATAAATCACCTTTTCGATGACATTCTAATTTATTAATCTGCACCTGTATGAGGAAAAAAAAATTCTAATGAACTATTCAAAGTGCCAATTTTGACATGTTGGGCTTATTAGTTTGTGATATCACAAAATCCAGGAATCTTCTCATTTCTTTTAAGGTTGACTAAATAAAAATATGTATTTCATTGTGAAGTGAGCAGTCTGATACTTTAACAGTATATATATATTTTATTTAGCCTGTATTTAACCAGGCAGGACAGATTAAGAACACATTCTTATTACCTGCACCAAGGAGGTTATGTTTTACCGGGGTTTGTCTGTCTGTTTGTTTGTCTGTCTGTCTGTCTGTCTGTTACCAATATAACTCAAAAAGTTATGAACTGATTTTGACAAAATTTTCAGGACAAGTCCGAAATGGGGCAAGGAAGAAATGATTACATTTTGGGAGTGATCCGGATCACCATCTGGATCCAGGAATTTTTTAAAGGATTCTTTATCATTGCGAGATAGAGCCATTTTTAGCATATGTGTATATAACTCCACAATAAATGGTCAGGACGCTTGCCAAAAAAATACAGGATAAGATCCCAATAGGTTCTAGGAAATATTAAAGACTGATCCGGATCCTGCAAAAAATATGGATACTGTGATCCAGAACAGGAAATAATAGGGGATCTTTGGAATTTTCATCACTGTAAGGTAACTAATTAAGATATAAACATACAACAAACACCAAAATATAGCCAAGACACTGAGGAATCAGTACTGTGCCAATGGATTTGTTGTATCTTCAAAAGCTATGGAGCTATATCCAGAAGAAAACCGCCATTACTGAAAAAGGGATTTTTGTCAGTAACTACTGAACTAATAAAGATATCAATGTGAATCCAATTGCTAAAGGTGTGTTTGGATGGTCAAGGCATCTGAAAATATAGATAAAATAAATGTAGGACTATTATATTTGGGGAAAATCCCAATATTAGGGGGAACTGAGGTACTTAAAGGTAAAATATCCAAATCAATTGCAATACTACACAGAGTGAAATATTTGCTGAATCAACCCACATTATATACTTTGTATCATTCATTAATACTCCCATACATAACATATTGTACTGAAGTATGGGGAAATATATATAAAACAACTCACCGGCTACTTTATTAGGTACACCATGCTAGTAACGGGTTGGACCCCCTTTTGCCTTCAGAACTGCCTCAATTCTTTGTGGCATAGATTCAACAAGGTGCTGGAAGCATTCCTCGGAGAGTTTGGTCCATATTGACATGATGGCATCACACAGTTGGCGCAGATTTGTCGGCTGCACATCCATGATGCGAATCTCCCGTTCCACCACATCCCAAAGATGCTCTACTGGATTGAGATCTGGTGACTGTGGAGGCCATTTGAGTACAGTGAACTCATTGTCATGTTCAAGAAACCAGTCTGAGATGATTCCAGCTTTATGACATGGCGCATTATCCTGCTGAAAGTAGCCATCAGAAGTTGGGTACATTGTGGTCATAAAGGGATGGACATGGTCAGCAACAATACTCAGGTAGGCTGTAGCGTTGCAACGATGCTCAATTGGTACCAAGGGGCCCAAAGAGTGCCAAGAAAATATTCCCCACACCATTACACCACCACCACCAGCCTGAACCATTGATACAAGGCAGGATGGATCCATGCTTTCATGTTGTTGACGCCAAATTCTGACCCTACCATCCGAATGTCGCAGCAGAAATCGAGACTCATCAGACCAGGCAACGTTTTTCCAATCTTCTATTGTCCAATTTCGATGAGCTTGTGCAAATTGTAGCCTCAGTTTCCTGTTCTTAGCTGAAAGGAGTGGCACCTGGCGTGGTCTTCTGCTGCTGTAGCCCATCTGCCTCAAAGTTCGACGTACTGTGCGTTCAGAGATGCTCTTCTGCCTACCTTGGTTGTAACGGGTGGTTATTTGAGTCACTGTTGCCTTTCTATCAGCTCGAACCAGTCTGGCCATTCTCCTCTGACCTCTGGCATCAACAAGGCATTTCCGCCCACAGAACTGCCGCTCACTGGATATTTTTTCTTTTTCGGACCATTCTCTGTAAACCCTAGAGATGGTTGTGCGTGAAAATCCCAGTAGATCAGCAGTTTCTGAAATACTCAGACCAGCCCTTCTGGCACCAACAACCATGCCACGTTCAAAGTCACTCAAATCACCTTTCTTCCCCATACTGATGCTCGGTTTGAACTGCAGGAGATTGTCTTGACCATGTCTACATGCCTAAATGCACTGAGTTGCCGCCATGTGATTGGCTGATTAGAAATTAAGTGTTAACGAGCAGTTGGACAGGTGTACCTAATAAAGTGGCCGGTGAGTGTATATCCAGTCTTTATGCTTCAGAAGAGAACTATTAGAATAATAAACAAAGCAGCTTACAGGGAACAAACAAACCCACTTTTTCTTAAATTAAAAGCTCTCAAGTTGAAAGATCTGGTTGACTTTAAAACTGCAGTAATAATGTTTAAAGTGAAGAATCTATCACTGCCCGCAAATATCCAAAAGCTGTTCCAAATAAGGGAGAAACAATATCATTTCAGAGGAACATGTATACTGTATTTCAAAAACCTTCAGTGAGAACTACCACCAAGCAACACTGTGTTTCAGTGCAAGGAGTCAGATTATGGAACGATTTTGGACCTGAATTAAAATCATGTACAACGCTTGGACAATTTAAACAAAAACTAAAGGAAGAAATACTCCAAACATATATACAAGATGACATATACAGTGGGGCAAAAAAGTATTTAGTCAGCCACCAATTGTGCAAGTTCTCCCACTTAAAAGATGAGAGCGGTCTCCAATTTTCATCATAGGTACACCTCAACTATGAGAGACAAAATGAGAAAAAAAAAATCCAGAAAATCACACTGAAGGATTTTTAATGAATTAATTGGTAAATTCCTCAGTAAAATAAATATTTGGTCACCTACAAACAAGCAAGATTTCTGGCTCTCACAGACATGTAACTTCTTCTTTAAGAGGCTCCTCTGTCCTCCACTCGTTACTTGTATTAATGGCACCTGTTTGAACTCATTATCAGTATAAAAGACACCTGTCCACAACCTCAAACAGTCAGACTCCAAACTGCACTATGGGCAAGACCAAAGAGCTGCCAAAGGACACCAGAAACAAAATTGTAGACCTGCACCAGGCTGGGAAGACTGAATCTGCAATAGGTAAGCAGCCTTGGTGTGAAGAAATCAACTTTGGGCGCAATTTTTAGAAAATGGAAGACATACAAGACCACTGATAATCTCCCTCAGTCTGGGGCTGCACGCAAGATCTCACCCTGTAGGGTCAAAATGATCACGAGAACAGTGAGCAAAAATCCCAGAACCACACGGGGGACCTAGTGAATGACCTGCAGAGAGCTGGGACCAAAGTAACAAAGGCTACCATCAGAAACACACTACACCGCCAGGGACTCAAATCCTGCAGTGCCAGACGTGTCCCCCTGCTTAAGCCAGTACACGTCCAGGCCCGTCTGAAGTTTGCTAGAGAGCATTTCGATGATCCAGAAGAGGAATGGGAGAATGTCATATGGTCAGATGAAACCAAAATAGAACTTTTTGATAAAAACTCAACTTGTCGTGTTTGGAGGAGAAAGAACACCATACCTACTGTGAAGCATGTGGGTGGAAACATCATGCTTTGGGGCTGTTTTTCTGCAAAGGGACCAGGACGACTGATCCGTGTAAAGGAAAGAATGAATGGGGCCATGTATCGTGAGATTTTGAGTGAAAACCTCATTCCATCAGCAAGGGCATTGAAGATGAAACGCGGCTGGGTCTTTCAGCATGACAATGATCCCAAACACACCACCCGGGCAATGAAGGAGTGGCTTCGTAAGAAGCATTTCAAGGTCCTGGAGTGGCCTAGCCAGTCTTCAGATCTCAACCCCATAGAAAATCTTTGTAGGGAGTTGAAAGTCTGTGTTGCCCAGTGATAGCCCCAAAACATCACTGCTCTAGAGGAGATCTGCATGGAGGAATGGGTCAAAATACCAGCAACAGTGTGTGAAAACCTTGTGAAGACTTACAGAAAACGTTTGACCTCTGTCATTGCCAACAAAGGGTATATAACAAAGTATTGAGATGAACTTTTGTTATTGACCAAATACTTATTTTACCGAGGAATTTACCAATTAATTCATTAAAAATCCTTCATTGTGATTTTCTGGATTTTTTTTTCTCATTTTGTCTCTCATAGTTGAGGTATACCTATGATGAAAATTGGAGACCTCTCTCATCTTTTAAGTGGGAGAACTTGCACAATTGGTGGCTGACTAAATACTTTTTTGCCCCACTGTAAAATCACATAAGGATTGTCATATCCAGTCTGCGTTGTGTTGTTGCTTAGTTTTTTTTTTTTTTGTCACATTTTGTCTTAGCTTTGTTCTGAATTGTAATCGCTCTTGTTTGTTTTTCTTTTGAATTCTTGGATGGAATATGGGTGGGCAATATAAGCTGCGGTTTCAGCCATCACCCATTTCGGATAACTTATGTTGAACTGTGTAATCAGAGGAGTCATTGTCTGATTTGACCTTGTTGGATTCTCTTTCCCCCTTTGTTATATTATTCTGTTTCTTTTAATCTGTACTTTTAATCTATCCGAAATAAAGATTGATTGATTGATTGATTGATTGATTGATTGATAGATATTTGGCGGAGGTCTGCGCTCTCCGAGTGCTTTTCTAGTTTACAACTGTGGCCTGGGGTTAGGGGCAAGGGACGACTCACATTCATACTTCCCAGTTGATGCCAATTAACTTAATCTGCTTGTTTTTGGCTCCTGTAGGAGGAAACCAGAGAAATCCCACAGTAAGCCCACACAGACACAGGGAGAACATACAAACTCCACACAGAAAGCTCACCGTTGGTCAGGGGGTGGGATTGAACCCAAGATCCCATGGCCAAGGGTGACCGCTGCTCCACCGTGCTGCCTTTATGACCCATGGATGTATTTGATAAGAGTAAAACAATCATCAGTGCATTAATAATGATTTAACAGAACTCCCCATTTACAGTGACAATTTTTGAAACATGATTAATACACACATGTTCTGCACCCCCTGCTAGCAGAAAATGTGCATACACCCTTCAGCCAACTCATCACTCAACAAATTTAAAGAGCACGTATCATGATGATGATTTGACCAAGTGTGTAAAAAGCTGGTTGCTGCACACAGCAGGAGTCAGTTTGGTGTGATGATGTGCGAGCAGGGTCATTGCTTTTGGGGGCCTCTAGTGCATCAGTCTGGTACAGAGTTTGAGAAGAAAACATGCTTCCCATTTCAGTGTTGGAAAATAAGCATTATCTCCTTAGTTTACTGTGTGTTACTGTTGTACATACAGCATCTCATAAAAATGAGTATACCCCTCACATTTTTGTAAATATTTTATTATATCTTTTCATGGGACAACACTGAAGATATGACACTTTGATGGATGTTAGAGACCTTGGGCTCCTCCACCTTCTGTTTGAGGATGCCCCACAGATACTCAATAGGGTTTAGGTCTAGAGACATGCTTGGCCAGTTCATCACCTTTACCTTCAGTTTCTTTAGCAAGGCAGTGGTCGTCCTGGAGGTGTGTTTGGGGTCATTATCATGTTGGAATACTGCCCTGCGGCCCAGTTTCTGAAGGGAGGGGATCATGCTCTACTTCAGTATGCCACAGTACATGTTGACATTCATGGTTCCCTCAATGAACTGTAGCTCCCCAGTGCCGGTAACACTCATGCAGCCCCCAAACCATGACACTCCCACCACCATGCTTGACTGTAGCAAGACACACTTGTCTTGGTACTCATCACCTGGTTGCCGCCACACACGCTTGACACCATCTGAACCAAATAAGTTTATCTTGGTCTCATCAGATCACAGGACATGGTTCCAGTAATCCATGTCCTTAGTCTGCTTGTCTTCAGCAAAGTGTTTGTGGGCTTTATTGTGCATCATCTTTAAAAGGGGCTTCCTTCTGGGACAACAGCCATGCAGACCAATTTGATGCAGTGTGTGGCGTATAGTCTGAGCACTGACAGGCTGACCCCCCACCTCTTCAACCTCTGCAGCAATGCTGGCAGCACTCATACGTCTATTTTCAAAAGACAACCTCTGGATATGACGCTGAGCACGTGAACTTAACTTCTTTGGTTGACCATGGCGAAGCCTGTTCTGAGTGGAACCTGTCCTGTTAAATCACTGTATAGTCTTGGCCACCGTGCTGCAGCTCAGTTTCAGGGTGTTGGTAATCTTCTTATACCCTAGGCCAGGGGTGTCAAACTCATTCCATGGAGGGCCAAGATCCTGCATGTTTTGCTTCTACCCAGTGTCATCAGCAGGTGTTTTCACTGATCAGCAATCAGTGGGAAGAAATTCAGTGAAATCACCTGTTGAAGACACTGGGTGGAGGTAAAACCTGCAGGGTCTTGGCCCTCCATGGAATGAGTTTGACACCTGTGCCCTAGGCCATCTTTACGTACAGCAACAATTCTTTTTTCAGATCCTCAGAGAGTTCTTTGCCATGAGGTGCCATGTTGAACTTCCAGTGGCCAGTATGAGAGAGTGTGAGAGCGAGAACACCAAATTTAACACACCTGCTCCCCATTCACACCTGAGACCTTGTAACACGAATGAGTCACATGACACCGGGGAGGGGAAATGGCTAACTGGGCACAATTTGGACATTTTCACTTATTATGGCCCTTTTCCACTAGTACCCACTCAGCCCTACTCTACTCTACTCTACTCTACTCTACTCTACTCTACTCTACTCTACTCACTTTGCTTCTGTTTCCATTGTAGCTGGGTACGCCTGGGGTGGGTGGGATTTTTTTACAGCAAGGCGGCGCCACACTCCCGTGACGTAAAACACGCAACACAAGCAAAGCATATCATTGCAGCTCTACGAGGCGACTCCTCGGTCTCTGGTTTTTTGTCACCATAAAGGCCAAAAAGGACGAGAGAACGGGACAGACAGCGAGACGAAACACTCTGGAAAAGTACTGGAGTGTCTAGGAAGCCATAGAGTGGAAGACGTGAGGATACGAACTAGATCACATATGACGGTAAACTAATGATTGCTAATGCTAGTTTTGTCGTACTACATCGTAATGTCTGCAAGTTATCGCTATTAGGTACTAAAATATGTATGCTGTGTGTGTGTGTTTCAGATGGCTCTGTTGTGGGAAAATTACAGCTTCAAACCGTCGGTCTGGGCGTTCAACACAGCCGCTCACTGATGTCACCCCAGCTTCACAAACGATCAGTGGTTATAGAACTTAAGAATGTCTGTAGAAATGTTTCGCTTCCTGTGCAACAAATTGCTCTGATCTGCATGAAAATCATGGACAGACTGTTGAGACATCATGTCATGTACCTGCTCCAGCAGCACTGAGTTTGTGGTGGTGTCATGGCAAAAACTGTTCAGTTGCCAAAACTTGATCGCCAGGTTGTAGTTATGGGGTTATATTAGCCACAAAATATACAGTATATTCAAATGGTAAACAGTACTGAGTTAGGTATAATAAGATATATTTAACAATTATGATGCATTTTAGGCCAAAACAAACTTGATCTAGGATTAAAGCAATTAAAAATAATGCAGTCACAAGGTTACATGGAAAATACTTGATTTACTAGATACATGTAGATACTGTATATATATTCTTTGCATCAACAATGTACTATACATGTATTCATGTAGTATTGCACTGGGAATTTTGACAATAAACCTTTGTACTTTTTGCAGATGTCTCTGTCATAACTCTGGCTCTCACGAGCCAGGAAAGGCGATACGAGGGCGACCAGTGAGTTAGCGTAGTTTATTAACAAAGCACACACTACACAAAATAACGAACAGAAAAGTAAAGAGCCACGTGGGGCTAAAACACACACAGAACTAAGGGAAACATACCACCCAGGGAGAAAGGCTAGAGAGGCGGCGAGGGAAAAATACACGCCGAGTCGCAACACTTACTTTGGGTGAAGCGCCGAGGTAACGGCGGACTGAAGCTAGTCGTAGGAGCTAACAGTCGTGGGAACACAAGGAACGTCTTCCCATAGCGAGGTCGCAGCGACGAGTAACTCTCGGCTGCTCGCTTAAATGGGGGAGATGATTGGGAATGGGAGACAGCTGTCCCAGCGCAGCTGAACAGACAGCTGGCAATCAGCTGGGCGCTGTCAAAGAGCGGGCCATGGAAGACCCGGCACGGACTACCCCGGAGCAGGAGCGACACTGGACAACCTGAACGCAGAGAAAGAGCGTTCAGGGCGTGACAGTACTCCTCCCCCGAGCCGCGCCTCCTGGAGCGGGCTAAACCCCCCCCCCCTCCGAGGGAAGACCAGGGAGGGCGGTGGGGGCCAGATCTGGGAGAAAGGGAGGGACCAGACAAAGGAGGCAGGGAAGGAAAAAAAAAAAAAACCTAGATACAGTATAGGGTCAGATACCACAATAATTTCAAACACAAAAGAAAACCATCACCCCCTCCTCTGCAGAGGCCAGACGGTCTGTGCAGGTGACCACAGGAGGTGGGGAGAACAACCTGCAGAAAAACAACGACATAATCATGGAGAGAAAAAAAAAGGTTCACAACAACTCAGGGCGAGGACAATGCAAAACTCATGTCCCGGCGACCAAAAAGACTACAAAACTCAGTAAACATAAAGTTGCAGAAGACTACACATGTAACCCCGGCCAAAAACAGAAAGTATAAAGGGACAAACCGGGCACAAGACCTAAAAACAAAGCCTGAGGCCGCTAACTGGTATAAGGATACAAAAAAAACAAAAAAACAAAAAACCGACTCCTCAAACATGAATTAACGCAACACAGAAAATCAAACAGTCTGGAGGAGGATATAAATGCAGAAGAACAAACTATTCTGAATAAGGCCAGGCAATGTGAGGCGGAAGCAACTTAAAGGACAGATTAAAATAAGGATCCATACAGGGACCGTAAAACATAGAAAATTGTCTAAGGAAAAATTCTTCGTTGAAATGACATCACAATAAGGACTCTAGCAAAGAAAGTTCCTTGATGTCCTGAATGAAACTAAATAATGGAGGGCATACAAAATACAAGGCTATATACAGTCAGACAATGTCAGGAACGACAGCAGGTGGAGCAGGCGATGAGAACTTGTCCGGCGGGCGGCCCGAACTCCACCAGGCCAGGAACCACAACACCAGTTCGGGTGGCCTACCCGAGTCCCAGGCTAGGAGACACAGTTTCTCCGGAGGCCGACCCAGATCACCGAACCAGCCAGATGGCTTCCCGGGCGGTCGTCCCGTGACCTCAGACCACGGAGAGCTGAGGGAGAAGTCTTGGTGCAGCTTCCTCCCTGAGGGAAAAGGCAGGAGGAAACTGACCCAGGTGAGAAAAACCCCCACAGTAGTAGGGGGAGAAGAGATGGAGGCCAGGGGCAAAGTTAGCCTGCCATCTAATGGCAACAAGGGTAGGGGGAAACTGGCCCGGGTGAGAGGAACCCCAACAGCGGCAGGAGGAGAAATGATGGAGGCAAGGGACGAAGTCAGCCTGACGTCAGGCGAACACAATCCTCCAGCTCCCACACTAACTGTTACCCGGACCGGCGCAGCACCCCCGGTGGACCCCGATCGGGCCGGCGCAGCACCCCCGGTGGACCCCGATCGGGCCGGCGCAGCACCCCCGGTGGACCCCGATCGGGCCGGCGAAACACTCCCGGTGGACTCCAGCTGGACCGGCGAAACACTCCCGGTGGACTCCAGCTGGACCGAGACAGCACTCCCGGTGGACTCCAGCTGGACCGAGACAGCACTCCCGGTGGACTCCAGCTGGACCGAGACAGCACTCCCGATGGCCCTGGGGAGAGGCTCAGAGGGACAAAAGGAACCGGGATCAGGATCACCGGCAGCGGCAGAGCCCGGCGGAACAGGCTCGAGCGCAGCAGACGGCTGCACCCGGCCCGCCCCCCCGAGAGACAGGCAATAATGCTCCAGAATAGAGAAGAGAAAAACAAAATAGAGCACTTGCCTGATCTCGGGTTCTACCGCCATCCAGGACTTCGATGCTCCGGGCTCAGCGAGCAGGACTCCGTCCTCCGGCTCCAACTCGACTGCGAATGGCACCGCAGCTGGCATGATGGTTTCCACAGTCAAACGACCTCCAAACGCCGAAGACCGCGTCGACAGCCCACCTGGCGTGGAGGCAGGAGATCTGGACTCTGCTGGGCCGAACCATTCCTCCGTGGAGACCCGGGGACGCTTAATCGTCGGCGCTGGCTCCAACAGGCAGTTCGACCTTCTCCTCTGCCCATAACGTGGCTGCGGGGCTGGGGCAAAACCCTCCAGGGCCGCAGGCCGCCTCCTCCTCGTGCAGCGGTGTACACCTGGCACCGGGGCACACTCAAGGGGAAGAGACACAGAGGACGCAGGTTCATATTCAGTTTTTGCAGCGGGAGGAGAGAGCTCAGGGGACTGTGAACCCTGAACTCCTCCCCCAGGAATCAAACAAGGCAATTCACTCATAATGGGAGGAGAATGAAAGAACACTTGCCTGATTCCCGGAGGGCCGGTGGAACCCGCTACAAGGGACTCGAGTCTCTCTTCTCCCAACCGGATAGAAGTGGGGAACCCCCCGGACAGATGAGGCGGTGCTACCCGCACCGGATCGGGACCTGGAACACCTGGAGATGAATTTGCGCTTCTCCCAGCGGCCGGAGTGAATGACGAAGAGGGGGGTGAAACAGCTGAGGAGAGCTGGGGGCCCAAAGCTGACGGGACAGCAGGGAGAGCGGGCCCAGGAGCGGGAGCAGCTGATTCACTTCTTCGGCGAGACACGGGAGCAACAGCAGGCTGGGAGGCGGAATTCGTGTGGTTTCCTGGAGCGGGATCCGGATGGGACTCTTGCTGAGATGAGTGGGGAATTTGGGAGCGACGTCTTCTGAACGTGAGGTCGGGAAAACGCCGCTCCTGTGCGATGAGCGAAGCCAACAGGTCAGCGTATTCCGGATAATCGTTCAGCTCCGGGTTCTTCTCGACCAGCCTGACCGCCGCAATCACGTTCTTCATGGCTACGGGGGGAACGACGGCGGAAGAAGCGGCTGCCACTCGATCCGCAATGCGCATCGCTGTCACTCTCATCTTCTCCGGGGGAAACCCGGTTGACGTCACTCTATCCTGGGGATCACCCCTGGGTGAGGCGAACTCCTGGACTGGATCAGCGGCAGGAGCGGGATTCCGAAGCGAGGAGCGAAGGCGTCCTGTCCTCGGCTTCCTGCCGGAGTTCTCCTCCAGCCTACAGAGCCTCTCCCAGGCCACAGAGATGTCTGCCCTCCTCGCCTTAACCTCGGGGAGAAGGAAGTAGCGAGAAAAGCAGTTAAGCATACCCTCGGCGAACTCCAGGCGCCAGCGTATCTCGCTGGGGGCATCGTAGAGGTCCGTGGTGAACAACGTTCCGTCCACAAGGTCCAGAGTCTCCGAGAGATCGTGGCCTGGGTGCCGCATGAGTCTCTTGGAGGGAGACATGATACTGGCTCGCCCGTACCCAGAGGAAGAGAAAAAAAAGGCGTCGAGTCCTTACAGCCAACTCACGGTCGCGGCCGTCTCACTATGGCTGCGACCTACTGTCATAACTCTGGCTCTCACGAGCCAGGAAAGGAGATACGAGGGCGACCAGTGAGTTAGCGTAGTTTATTAACAAAGCACACACTACACAAAATAACGAACAGAAAAGTAAAGAGCCACGTGGGGCTAAAACACACACAGAACTAAGGGAAACATACCACCCAGGGAGAAAGGCTAGAGAGGCGGCGAGGGAAAAATACACGCCGAGTCGCAACACTTACTTTGGGTGAAGCGCCGAGGTAACGGCGGACTGAAGCTAGTCGTAGGAGCTAACAGTCGTGGGAACACAAGGAACGTCTTCCCATAGCGAGGTCGCAGCGACGAGTAACTCTCGGCTGCTCGCTTAAATGGGGGAGATGATTGGGAATGGGAGACAGCTGTCCCAGCGCAGCTGAACAGACAGCTGGCAATCAGCTGGGCGCTGTCAAAGAGCGGGCCATGGAAGACCCGGCACGGACTACCCCGGAGCAGGAGCGACACTGGACAACCTGAACGCAGAGAAAGAGCGTTCAGGGCGTGACAGTCTCCACTTTAGTTTTATATGTGAAGGTTACCACCAAGTGACATCAATTAAATACTAAAAGACTGGAAAAGCTGTCTAAGAACAATCCAGCAGTTTGAGAAATCACTTTTGGTTTGGTGTTAGTCTGTCAACAGAACTACGAACCATAAAGTAGTGTTAAAATGTTAAATCCCATTAAACCCTAACCCAGGGGTGTCTAATCAAGTGCCATGGAGGGCTAAGACCCTGCAGGTTCTCTCTTCTGCCCAGTCTCTTCAGCAGGTGTTCTCACTGATCAGCAGTCAGTGGAAGAAATTCAGTAGAATCTGCTGTTGAAGACACTGGTTGGAGTTAACGCCTGTAGGGTCTTGGCCCTCCATGGCACATGATTGGACACCCCCACCCTAACCCATTATGATAAAGTACAGATGCTAATATGGCCCAGAATTCCTCCATATACTGGTACTATCACTAAAGTGTGCAGGGTCTTCTGCACTGGCACATCCAACAATACAGTCTTCAGTAAATAAAATAATTGTTTTTGGTTACTTTTTCTTAAAAATGACCCATTTTCAAAGTCACTGATAAATGGTTCGTACATTTGAGTCTTTTCCCACCAATGTCTTAACAGACAAAATAGAAAATCATGATGCAAACACATAAGTCACTAAATTGTTTATTACAATCTGCAGCAAATTCCAGATTATTCAGATAGATAGATAGATAGATACATACTTTATTTTGAACAAAAAAGTAAAACAAAAACAAAACAAATGACAAATGCAATAAAGTAACAATATACAGTGCTCGAAAGGGAGAAGGAAGAAGTGAACACTTATTAATTCCATCTCCTCTTTTCCATAAATACACCCATGTGAATTATATACAATTTACCACATTTAAGACCCCAAGTAAACAATTAACTGTATTTTGTACATATCAACATTAACACCCATCCATCCTAACATACATTGATGTCCATACATCAAAACCAGCCTCAAACAACACAGATGTACACAGTACTGTCCCACCCACCATTCCATAGTGTCCCAGAGTGAGCATAGTGAATCGTACATATAAATACTACCCTTCTAACATATATCCTTTCAGCAAATAATGTTTATACCTCTTTTTGAATTGATTTCTGTTTGTACATAGTTTCAGTTCCAGCCCCAGACTGTTCCACAAATCCACCCCACAGACAGATATGCACATACTTTTCTTAGTTGTTCGTATCTTGGGTTTTGTAAAGGTTAAGTCTCCTCTCAAATTATAATCATTGTCTCTTTTTTTAAATATTTTTTTGTATATTAGTTGGGAGTTGATTATTAATTGCCCTGTACATGACTTGTGCTGTCTTAAATTTAACTAAATCGATGAACTTTATGACGTGACTTTAAAAACAACGAATTGGTATGGTCTCTATATCCTACATTATTTATTATCCTTATAGCTCTTTTTTGTAATGTGCATACTGACTGTAGGTTGGTCTTGTAGGTGTTTCCCCAGACTTCTACACAGTAGTTAAGATAAGGTAGAAACAGTGAATTGTACAGTAAGAACAATGATTTATAGTCCAAGATGTGTCTTGTCTTCCCCAGTATGCCTATACATTTTGCCAACTTGGCCCGGATGTGACTGATGTGAGGTTTTCAGCAGATGTTATTGTCTAGCGTCACCCCCAGAAACTTATTTTACTGTACTGTTTCTTTTCCGGTATCATCTATCGTTACCATTATTTCATGATTTATTTTATAATTTCCAAACAACATAATCTTTGTTTTTTTTCAGATTTAGAGATAATTTATTTTTGTTGAACCACTGTGTTAACTTTTTCATTTCAGTTGTGACCACCTCTAAAACCTGCTGCAAATTCTCACCAGTACAAGTATTTGTGTCATCCGCAAACAAAATAAATTTCAGAATTTTTGATACTTGGCATATGTCATTTATATACAAAATAAAGAGTTTGGGTCCCAAAACTGACCCCTGGGGAACACCACAAGTGATGTCCATGAAGGGTGATTTGTGCTCACCAATTTGTACAAATTGTTGTCTGTTACTTAAATAACTTTTTCTCTCGGCGCCACACGAGTAGGCTGCCTTTTGCAACAGCGGCTCGATTCCGAGTCTTTTTCCCTTCCTCTCTCTTTTGATCCGTCTTTTTTTTTTCACCCCACTTATATCACGGACACACAGATCGTCCTAAATGTCTCCTGAGCCGGTGGACGGAGCCACTGTCTATAGCAGGATACGATACAGCAGAGAACAGCTGCTAGCATTCAACCGCCACCCGGTCCCATTGGAAAAACTCGACATACCGAGTGAACTGAGGCGAAAACGCCGCGGCTGCCGGGCTGGAGTAAGGCGGAGGACAAAAAATATAAGGTACAGACCCTCCCTTCCATCTGTTGTCATGGGAAATGTACGGTCGATACTGGGAAAGTTAGATGAGCTAGCGGCTATCTCCCGTTATGATAGCACATACCGGGAGTGCTCTCTCCTTTTGTTTACTGAGACGTGGCTAACTGAACTAGCAGCAGATGCTAACATTGAGCTGGAGGGTTTTCACATGATACGAGCTGACCGAACACCAGACAGTGGCAAGGCTAGGGGCGGTGGAGTGATCATGTATGTTAACAACAACTGGTGCAGACCGGGACATATCACTGTTAAACAACGACACTGCAGCAAAGACATTGAGTTGCTAGCTGTTAGCATGAGGCCTACATATCTCCCGAGAGAACACTCACACGTGATCTGCATTGTTGTTTATGCAAATCCGACGGCGAACGCTGGGACAGCACGTGACGTCATCCATTCAGTAACCAGCAGGCTGCAGACAGAACACCCAGATGCTCTTCTCCTCATCTCAGGCGATTTCAACCATGTTTCACTGTCTCCCATTCTACCCACGTTCACCCAGTATGTCACATGCCACACTAGAGACAATAAAACACTGGATTTATTCTACGCAAACACTAAGGAGGCGTACACCTCATCACAACTACCCCCACTCGGGAGATCGGATCACAACTTGGTTCATCTCCGGCCGGTGTACAAACCCCTAGTGCACAGACAACCTCCGGCCATGCACACTGTGGAGTTATGGTCTGAGGAGACAATGGACACCCTAAAGGGCTGTTTTGAAGCCACCGCCTGGAAGCAGCTCTGCGATCCACATGGTGAGGACATCGATGGCCTCATTCACACCTTCACGGGCTACCTCAGCTTCTGTGTGGACAAATCCGTTCCCACCAAGACCATACGGCGTCACTCAAACAACAAACCCTGGATCAACCCTGAGATAAAAACACTTCTGAGAGAGAAGAAGAGGATCTTCAGGTCGGGGAACAGGGAGATGCTGAAGTCCGTACAGAGGGAGCTGAGGAGAAAGATCAGAGAAGGCAAGGACAGCTTCAGGAAGAAGATGGAGGACAAGCTGCAACAGAGCGACATCAGCGGGGTCTGGAGAAACCTCAAAACCATCTCGGGGCTCCAGAATACCTCCCCCCAGGCCACAGGGGGCAGGGAGTGGGCGAACAACCTGAATCTGTTTTTCAATAGATTTGACCAACCGCCCTCCCCCCTGACTGCACAACAACCACTGCTGCCTCTAAAGAAATCAAGTCCTGCTGCCCACTCCCCACTCTACCAACACCCCCCCACTCCCAACACACAGCCCCCCATCCTGACCCTGACCAGGACCCAGGTGAGGACGGAGCTGAGGAAGATCAAGGCGAGGAAGGCGCCGGGACCGGACGGCATCAGCGCAAAGCTCCTCAAGTCCTGTGCAGACCAGCTGTGTGGGATTGTGACGTATATCTTCAACATGAGCCTGAAACTGGGGAGGGTACCACAGCTGTGGAAAACATCTTGTGTGGTACCTGTACCAAAAACTTCCCACCCCAAAGACCTGAACAGCTACAGACCGGTGGCCTTGACGTCCCACTTGATGAAGACCCTGGAGAGACTGCTCCTTGCTCACCTCCGCCCCCTGGTGGAACCAGCGATGGATCCACTCCAGTTCGCCTACCAGCATGGCATTGGGGTGGAGGATGCGGTGATCTTCCTCCTTCACCGTTCTCTGTCCCACCTGGAGAAGCCCGGGAATATGGTGAGGATCATGTTCTTTGACTTCTCCAGTGCTTTCAACACCATCCAACCGATGATCCTGAAGGACAAGCTGCTGCGCGCAGGGGTGGACCAGCACCTGTCATCATGGATCCTGGACTACCTCACGAACCGGCCTCAGTTTGTGAGAACCCGGGACTGTGTGTCCGACACGATCATCAGTAGCACGGGGGCCCCCCAGGGAACGGTGCTGGCTCCCTTCCTGTTCACTCTTTATACTGCGGACTTCTCACACAACACAACACACTGCCATCTACAGAAGTTCTCTGATGACTCTGCGATCGTTGGCCTCATCTCCAATGGAGATGAAGCTGAGTACAGAGGGCTTATCCAGGACTTCGTGGACTGGTGCCATCGGAACTGCCTCCAGATCAACGCGAGGAAAACTAAGGAGCTGGTGGTGGACTGCCGCAGGCATGGGCAGCCCCTCACAGTACCAGTAAATATACAGGGAACAGACATCGAGATGGTGACATCCTATAAGTACCTGGGTATTCATCTGAACAATAAACTAGACTGGTCACACAATACTGATGCACTCTACAAGAAGGGACAGCGCAGGCTGTTCCTGCTGAGGAGACTCAGGTCTTTTGGTGTACAAGGGGCGCTGCTGAAGTCGTTCTATGACACGGTGGTGGCATCAGCCATCACTTTTGGAGTGGTCTGCTGGGGCAGTGGCATTACTGCAGCCGATAGGAAGAGACTGAACAAACTGATTAAGAAAGCTAGCTCTGTCCTGGGGCAGCGCCTTGATCCGATGGAGGAGATAGGAGAGAGAAGGACGGTGGCTAAACTGTCATCTCTGCTGGAGTCCGAGTTCCACCCTATGCAGGACATACTGAATGCACTGAGGAGCTCATTTAGCAGCAGACTACATCATCCCAGGTGCACAACCGAGAGGTTTCGTAGGTCCTTCCTACCAACGGCTGTCAGACTGTACAACCTAAGCAGGGCTGCTCGCAGAGATAGCAAAAAGACGTAACAAACTAATAGTTTTTTGAATGCAAAAGATGCAATAGACTTACACAATGGTCCTCTCCGGCATACAACTAGGAACATACCGGTCGCTATGGAGGGTGAGAATATGTATGGGCACATAATCATACCATGTAGGATAACTAAGTAGACGGTTATGCTGTTTCATTCCATCTAGCAACAATGCTCTGCACTGTGTGTGTTTATATATTTGCATATTTATTCCATCTAGCTACAATGCTCCGTACTGTGGGTGTTTATATATTTATATATCTACATATTATTCCATCTAGCTACATTGCTCCGCACTGTGTGTGTTTATATACTTGCATATTTATTCCACCTAGCTGCAATGCTCCGTACTGTGGGTGTTTATATATTTACATATTTATTCCATCTAGCTACAATGCTCTGCACTGTGTGTTCATATATTCATATATTTATTCCATCCAGCTACAATGCTCTGCACTGTGTGTCTGTGTGTGTGTGTATATATATATATTTTATAGTAATACGTACATATGTTTATTAGCTGCTCTTGCTTGCTTTTTTTTTTTTTTTTTTTTTTTTTTTTTTTTTCTTGCCTTCTGATTGTTGCTCTGAGTGTTGCTATCCCTGTGCTGTTGCAATCCTGGAATTTCCCCGTTGTGGGACTAATAAAGGCTTATCTTATCTTAACTTTCCACCAAACTCAGTCCGACCTCTCTTATCCCATACCTTTCCAGTTTCCTTAGTAGTATTCTGTGGTCAATGGTGTCAAAAGCTTTCTTTAAATCTATAAATACTCCTACAGCAAACTTTTTTTTATCTATACAACTAGTAATTTCTTCAGTAAGTTCAATCAGTGCCAAAGATGTAGATTTATCTGCTCTAAAACCATACTGGCTGTTTGTAAGGAGGTTGTGTTTTTCAGTGAAATCATCCAGTCTCTTAGTGAAGATTTTTTCAAGTATTTTGGAGAATTGTGAGAGTAAAGAGACTGGCCTGTAATTTGTGAAACAATGACTATCTCCTGTTTTGTATAGAGATATTACTTTTGCTATTTTCATTTTGTTTGGAAATTTACCAGTTTGAAATGACAGGTTACAGATGTGGGTGAGTGGCTTAACAATTCCTTCAATTACCTTTTTCACTATTGTCATGTCAATTTCATTCCAGTCCGTTAATTTTTTGTTCTTAAATTTATTCACAGTCTCGATAATTTCCTTTTCAGTAACTGCACCCAAAAAGATTGTGTTTGGATTTCTATCTTCTATTTCATTTACAGAACCACTGTTGTTTGTTTCTGTTGTCACTATTGATTTTGCTAATTCAGGACCAACGTTTACAAAAAATTTATTGAAACCACTGACCACATCCTCCATATTATTTATCAAATTGCCATTTTCAATAAAATATTCTGGATAATTAGCATTCTTAGGTCAATTACTAATAATCCCATTGAGTACTTGCCATATTCTTAAGTTATTTTTATTATCCTCTAATATTCTGTTGTAGTATTCTTTCTTACAGGTCCTCATTATATTAGCAAGCTTATTTTTATATCTTTTATATTTGATCTCAGCCTCCACAGTTCTGCACTTAATGAATTGTTTATATAATGTATTCTTCTCTTTACATGCATTTATTAACCCCTTGGTGACCCAAGGAATATTTTTCTTTTGTTGTCTGTCACTGTATTGTTTTATAGGACAGTTTTTATTGTACAATGATTGAAATATTTGTAAAAATTTATCATATGCTTTATTTATATCATTTTCATCATAAACTATCTTCCAGTCTTGTATTAATAATTCCTTTGTCAGTAAATACATAGATTCTTTGGTTCTTATTCTTTTATATTTAATATTTTTGGTATACTTTTTCTTCCTATAATCACATTGATAGACAACAAAAATCGGCAGGTGGTCACTGATATCATTCAATAAAAGCCCACTCATGATATTATTTTCAATAATATTTGTGAATATGTTATCTATTAGTGTGGCACTGTGTGACGTGATTCTGCTAGGTCCGGTAATTGTTGGATGTAAGCCCATACTGTACATTGTGTTGATAAATTCTTCTGTCAAACTATGTTGTTTTGAATTCATCAGATTTATATTGAAATCCCCACAGATGAACATAACTTTATGAGTTAGTTTTGCATACATTTTTTCCATCCAGTCCTTAAATAAGTCAATGTTTGATCCAGGTGTTCTAAATACACAGCTCACTACTATATTCTTCACATTGTTCAGACAGATTTCTATTGTAATACATTCAAATAAATCAACCACAGTTACTGACAGATTTTCAACAACCTTGTATTGCAAGCTCTTGTCAACATAAACTGCAACTCCTCCTCCTTTTTTCACTTTTCTATTTATATAATTTAATTCATAGCCATCCATGGTAAAATCTACTCTTTTCTCTTCACTGAGCCATGTCTCTGATATTGCCACAATATTGAATGGCTCTTTAAACTGATGTAAATAATCTTTAATGTTATTAAAGTTGGCATAGAGACTTCTGCTGTTGAAGTGGATCATAGAAATATTGAAATCAGATGTGACCATTGTGTTAAACTGTTCATCCGTGTAGTAACTACAGTTATTATTGATGGAGCTAAATAAATTATTATCAGGGTCTATGTTATATTCTACGTCCTGTGGGTTGTGATCCATATATTCAAAAACTTTCAGTTCCTGTTGTTCCTGTTTGTTGATCTTTTGTTTCATGTTATTAAATGTCCTGATGCAGATGAGTATATCCCTTCAGTGTCCTACAATTGTCTCTTGTTGCTGTCAACTCCAGTTCATAATCTTCATTGATATTTGTCCAGTTCCATAATATTACGGATGTTAACGACCTTGGCTTCTTCAGGTGATCCATTTGATTTGATGTATATTTTACAGTTTGATGTCCAGATGTTTTGAATCTTTTTCTGCTTTCTCATGTATCTTGCTTTTCTGGCTATTTCTGCGTTTTCTTTTGTAAGGTGCTCGTTTATGTAAATGTTTGTTCCTTTCAGTTTCCTACCTTGTTTTAGCAGGGCAGTCTTGTGTTTTCTATTCACAAACCTCATGATCACAGCTGGTTTGTCGCTGTTTTTCTTGGGCAGAGGGTGGCAGGCCTCTATGGTGTTACAGTCCAGCTGGATTCCTTTGGACTGCAGGAAGGCCGCCACTTGTTGCTCCGTGGATTCGTCTTCCAGCGCGTCGAGCCTCCCTCCGCTGTCCGCAGCCACCACCTGCACGTACGATTGGGGTTTAATGTGGAGCCCCGTGATGATCACGTCGTTCATCCGAGTGTTCTGCTCCAGGTCCGACACTCTGCTCTCCAGATACGCCAGCGTCTTGTCCTTCTCGGCGTTCTGGATCCAGAGCGCTTTTACCTCCTCGAGCAGGCCCAGGATATTTTTTTGCTGCAGCTTAACAGCAGAAATCTCTTCAGCCAAGAAGTCGAGCGATCTTTTAATATCGTCCACCTCCTCAGTCTGCTGCGCTTTCTTGGGACCCATGATCCCGGCCGATGTATGTTGATTGTGATCGTAGAGAAAAAAAAAAAAAAAACACGCAAAATTCAAACTGTAAAAAAAAACTTAGAATGGGTCACACACGCCGGCCACGCTGCCTCACTGAGAAGCAACTGGGATGTGCTGTTCACACTGGTCCCGGTTCAACAGATCTTCAGCCTGCATCTCTGTAAATAGTGACGCACGGTCTGGTTTGGGGTGGATCGTTTTGCTCTTGCCTAGATGAAAGACAGAAATGGATGGTGGATAATTAAAGCAAGTTTAAAGCGTATTTGGGAAATACACTTGTTGCTAAAAGCCAGTGGTGGAATGTAACAAAGTGCTTTGTTGTTGTGTTTAACCACAATTTTCATGTACCTGCGCTTCAGTAAAGTAGATTTTACAAGGGCTGGGTTACGTTTAAAATCATTTGTTTTTACTGTGGCCTCAGCAGTCAGAATGAATTAATACATTCACTTGAATGGAATATAGTACTTTAACTGAGGGTGTGCATCACTGAGTATGGAGTTGCTCAGTCAAAATATGGAATTTTTATCAATAAAAGTTTAGCCATCGCTCTGTCACCGCTGTGTCTCTTCTTGCCCTGGCTTCAAATGTAGGCGGTATTTTGTACTTGTATTGCTAAAATATAAAAGGATGCACTACAATGGGTCTCAAATATTTGTAATTTGTCCTGCTGCTATAATACTGCATGAGTTTATTGATGATTGACTATAAACTACACATATAAACTAAATTATATTGATGACTGAACAACTCCCATTCCCCAAAGTGCAACATACAGTTATGAACATAACTCACAAAGGATCACACAAGTGATCTGACAAAAAAAAAAAAAAACATTAACAAGCGGTTTATTTTACAGTTGATGTGCCATTCATTTTCAATTATTCTGTAATTAATATTCACACAATCAAATCTCAGTTCAGTCCTTTTTATATTAAGTGGAAATTGTGCTACTTTAGTTTTGGCACTTTATCTATAAAAGCAAAGGATTTCAGTACTTTCCACAGTGGCAAGGTCCGTTGTGGGGTGGCTGCTTTTCCTTTCCTCTTGCATAGACAAAAGACAGAAATGGATGGTGGTTAGTTCAACCAAGTTCAAAACATATACAGGTACATCTCAAAAAATTAGAATATCATGAAAAAGTTCAATATTTTTTATCACTCATTTCAGAAAGTGAAACCCATTTATAGATTCATTACATGGACAGTGATCTATTGTAAGTGTTTATTTATTTCATTTCAATTTTGATGATTATGGCTTACAGCCCATGTTAACCAACATTTCAACGGCCAACATTTCTATTTAAAAACTATTTTTAAAAAAATTAATTTTATGTAATATTCTAATTTTTTGAGAAACTGAATTTGGGGTTTTCATGGGCTGTAAGCCATAATCATCAAAATTAAAATAAATAAACGCTTGAAATATATCACTGTCTGTGTATTGAATCTATATATGGGTTTCACTTTCTGAAATGAGTGACAAAAAATATTGAACTTTTTTATGATATTCTAAATTTTGGAGATGTACCTGTATTAGGGAAATACACTTGTGAAAGTCCGTGGTGGGATGTGACAAAAATGCTTTGTTTGCCTGACAAGTGAGCACCCCAGGATCCACTCTGTACATGTACAAGTACATTTTCAATACAGGGATTTATGGTGGAACAGAAACAGCAGGACAACACTGTTCCAACACTTTTTTGGAAAATCCACAGAATAGGTATGTGGGTCTATTATGAGGCTTTAGAAACTTATATGAATCACTTTATAAATTACTACTACTAACTAACCTGCACTTATATAGCGCTTTTCTAGTCACAAAGACCACTCAAAGCGCTTTCACTAGTACTAACCCTCTATTCTAAGGGCCTATAGGAAACAGATATCTAGGGACAATTTAGAACAACCAATTAACCTAACCTAATCACTTTATAAATCACTGGTTTGAAAATGCACTTGAATATGTTGAGATTTTGGAGCCTGGGGTCCTCTTGACCTGTATCCAAAATAGCAACACAACATGCTGAGGGAGGCGGACCCCTGGCAAATGGATTCTAGAAAGAAAATACACACAACTTAATGCACAGCACCAAAGTACAACACATACACAAAACAGGACTTTAACCAGGATTAACATATTTCATCGTTTTGCTCTCACAAGCGAATACTTAATACAAAGCAAGCGCGAATCAGCAGAGTTGGCTACTAGCTAGCTAGCTACTAGCTAACACTCGTTAGCCAGCACAGGACGGCGTTGTATTGCTCAAAAAAGTGAGCTTACCACCAACAGGATAAATAAGTGAAATGATGCACAATATCACAAATCACTCACCATCGATGGTTCTCACTTTCATCTTCAGCTTGTCCATAGTCCCGTTCTATCCTGAGCTGCCATCTGTTTCGTTGCCAGTCGCTCCATGTCGCTCTGGATACTATCTGCCACCAAGCACAGAAAACTCTGCACCTGCGAAGCCATCTCTATTAATATCGTGTTTTCTCGGTGACCGTGTTTACTCCGTGAAGTTTTACAAATGGCGGTTTGGAGATTCTGCAGAAGACCGACGCTTTCATGACATTGCGCCCTGACCAATCAGTGGACTGCAGTCTGTTGACGTCACATTTTTGGCCCGACTTAGCGCTGCTGTACCCTGGCTTCGAGTCGGTACTAAAAGGAAAAGCCTAAAAAGTGAGTAGAGTAGAGTAGAGTAGAGTAGGGCTGAGTGGGTACTAGTGGAAAAAAGGGGCTTTAGGGGTGTACTCACTTTTGTTGCCAGTGGTTTACACATTAATGGCTGTGTGTTGAGTTATTTTGAGGGGACAGCAAACTTGCACTGTTATACAAGCTGTACACTGACTACTTTACATTGTATCAAAGTGTCATATCTTCAGTGTTGTCCCATGAAAAGATATAATAAAATATTTACAAAAATGTGAGGGGTGTACTCACTTTTGTGAGATACTGTATGTCCAAAGTTTGGTGGCTGTAATAATTTCTGTGTCATTAAAAGTTTTGTATAACGTGGTTGCTGGGCAGCCATAGCATTTGCATACACTGCCCTGTGGAGGAAACAGCTATGTGTGTGAGGGTCAACTTGGTTAGTATGTAATTGTGCCACATTTCACACTGAGTATAAACAAATTCAAGACTAAACTGGCATTAGATATGCCAGAATAAGCTATAATGTGTCATTTTATAACATTTTAGATTGGTGGGGTGCTGCTGATTTTTTTCAGTGCACACAAAATCCACTGTCATTTCTGTTTATGTACTACATCATTGTATTTACATTTTGTAGTCTTATAAATAACATTTTTATTCAGCTTTGGTTTTTAGTTTGTTGTAATCTGTTGATTACTGCAAGTTGCCTAAGCCAGTGTTTTTCAAGCTTTTTGAGACACAGAAACCCTTTTTATACGTTTAATTTCAGAGCTGCTCATCATCTAATAGACGATCTCTGCCAGGGGGGCCCTGTTTGTCGCCCCGCGCGCTCCCGTCGGCGTGTCACGGTGTTGCCGTGGAAACTCGCCGCCGCCGCAGGTGACAAGAGGCGCAGTGTTTACCTGTAAACCCCGACAGCGAGTCAGACAGGGAGCCGCTGTCCGTCATTTATACCCGGGGAAGGAAGGGGAGACCGAATACCGGGGGTTCTGTCCCCTCACCCCCACCACCCCCGCCCCCGAAGGGACCGGTGAGACAGATGCTGTGTTCGAAATGCTCACTCTTTCCCCATATAGTCTGCTATATAGTGAATCAGCCATCTTGTAGTACTGTTCGAAATCTTAACTGAAAATTCAATTCACTATATAGTCCACTCAAAATATCCCACAATGCATTTTGAAAAGTAGTGTACAAGGGATGGTCACTACATTAGCCAATATATCCCATAATACAATGCGCAGCCAACGGAGCAGTGAGAGGAGAGCTTCACATCACAACATAAACTACCTTAAGGTATTTATTAGTTCAGCAAAAACGATTTGATTTAATACATATTTACTACAAATTACATGCAGATATTCATCTTTTTTTTTACCACCGTTAGTCTGTTGCGTTTTACTGTCTCACGTGATGACATCATTAACCGTGCCGGTAGTGCCCGAAAGCTGTTAATTTCATTGTTTTATTGAGTTTACTATATAGTCCACTATATCTAATGTCACTATATAGCGAGTAGGGAGGGAGTGAGTGAGTGAACATTCCGAACACAGCCAGAAGAGACCGGGCATCACCCGGAGCCCATCAGGCGCCTATTAGCATTACAGCCACACACATACACACTCTTCACCCACACTCCTTTCTTCCTCTCTAATGAAGGGTCCTTCAGCGCTTACATCAGCCGTGAGGAGGATGAGGAGGCTGAGAGAAAGGAGCAGTAATTACTCAAGAGGCTCCACTGGAGAGCAAGGAGCGGGTGGAAGGAAATGAAACATCCAGACAAAAAGTGTGCGATGATCACAGGCTTTTTGTTTTGTGTGCTTGCCTTTTTCATTCATCCATCCACCCGTCCATCCATCCATCCATCCATCCTGTGCTCATTTACTTTAAGTAGCCGTGTGTGGGAAGTGAAGGCCAGCCAGTGGGTGAAGTGTTTCGTGAGTCTGTCACAACTACACACACACACGCACAGGGGGAGCAGCAGAGAGCATCACTCCTTCTTCCTCCTCCACCTCCTCTTCTGCGTGGACCCTTCGTCCTCTTCACTTTTAAGTTTTGCCCACACCTTCTCCTCCGAATCCTCTACCTCATGCGTCCGCCGCCTTCTTTGAGTGGTTTCGCTCTTGTTACTGTTATGTCCACAAACCTGGCAATGACGACCGACGAGGATGCTGCCGTTTACTGAACTTTATTACAGGAAAAGTATAAGAGTACAGGCATGTGTGTAATGGGGCCAGCTGCCAACCACCTCTTATCCCAAGTCACAACTGCCATACAGCTAACTTACAACTGACTACCTGTAGTACCTGAGATGGCGGGCTGCCCAATATATGGAAGATATGGAATATATGACGTGGTGACGTCATCCGCAGGCTGCGCACCACTCTCAGAAATACCCAATGTCATACATCACATTTTCATTCATTCATTCATTCGTTCATCTTCTTCCGCTTAATCCTTTTCGGGTCGCGGTGGTGGTGGTGGTGGTGGTGGGGGGGGGTTGGAGCGTATCCCAGCATCTTTGGGCGAGAGGCAGGGTACACCCTGGACAGATTGCCAGTCCATCACAGGACCAACACAGAGAGACAGACAGCCATTCACTCTCACAGTCATACCTAAGAACAATTTAGAATACCCAGTTTTGATGCCAATTAACCTAACTTGCATGTTTTTGGCATGTGGGAGGAAACCGGAGAAATCCCGGAGTAAACCCACGCAGACACGGGGAGAACATGCAAACTCCACACAGATCACTGTTGGTCGGGGGCTGGGATCAAACCCAGGATCCCCCGGCCAAGGGTGAGTTGCTGTGCTGCCGCAGTGCTAACCACTCCGCCACCGTGCTGCCCCCCCATTGCAAAAACTGGAAAATATATTATTAACTTTAGTAACTAGCCCTCCCCAATTTAACAGACCAAATTACCACTTATCAATTACTTAGTATTACTCAAACACACTTAAAATACTCTTGTTCAGGTATTATCGTATCAAACAATTAACTGCTCAGGTATTATATGTGGTTACTTATTACTATATTTCAACAAGCTTATTTTTTTTTTTATTTAAGTTTTTGTAAAGGGTATACATGTCATTATAGCATTGCATTGCTTACATTTTCATCACATGTTCCCTTTTTTTGTTTTTTGACAACATTGGAAGAATAGTTATTACAACACCCTTTTTTAAGTGAAAGAAAAAGAGAATTAAAGAAAGAACAAAAAACAAACAAAAAACAAAACAAGAAAAAACAAAAACCAAAAACAAAAGAACAAAATAAATAAATAAAATAAAATAAATAAAAATAAAAGAGCATCTGAGTAGCGTTGAAACAAAGAGAGGTGCCATTATTGAAATGGTATTTGTCAAAGATCAGATCTAATGGAAGACACATATGCGATCCAGGGTTGCCAAAAGTTCAAGAACCCATCCATGTCCTGTCTCAGTGCAATGTCAACTTTTCCATCGAGTAAATGTCTTGAATCACGTTAATCCAATCTTCAGGTGTAGGACAATCCTTCAACATCCATTTTTTAGTTAGAGCTTTTTACTTGCCAATATTAAAACAGTGAATAAGTATTTTTCTCCTCGTCTTTCCAGTGATTCCGGTAGTAAACCCAAATACAAAGTTACAAAAGAAAAGGGGACTGTTATTTTGAATATTTTCCCCAATATTGTCTGTACATTGGTCCAATATTGGTGGATAACTGGGCATGACCAAAACACATGAAAATGATTTGCGGTCTCTTCACCACACAAGCGCCAACAATTCAACCCCTTACGAGTAAATTTGTTTTGTGCAGGTGTTCTGAAAAATCTTGCCAAATTTTTCCATCCAAATTCTCTCCACTGCAGGGATGAGGTACTTTTCCATTGTTGTTTATTTAGCTTTTCCCATATTTCCAGTTGTAAAGTGAAATTCCCCTCTTTTTCCCATCTCTCTTTTATATATGATGTGTTGTCTCCTTTTAAGTCTTGAAGACCTTGGTATATTTTAGAAATGTATCTGATCCCTGGGATCCCCTTATATGCCATTAAGAAAACCTTCAGAACACCTGACTGGGCCCTTTCCAAATCCTCCTTTTTAAGTATTTTGTTTATGTGGTGTCTAAGCTGAAAGAACCTGTAAAGGTCTTGATTTACTAGGCCTTGTTTTTTCAAATCTTCAAAACTTCTTAAAATTTGCCCTTTAAAAAAATCGTAATATTTTATCAGTTCGTTCTCTTTCCATTTTTTAAATCTAGTGTCTGTTTTATTAGGAGTAAAGTCTTGATCATAGGCAATCCATTGCAGTAATCGATAGGGTTCTTTAGTTTGATTCTCTCTGACTATCTTAAACCAAATTTTTAGCGTGGTCTCTATCCACGGGTTAGTGTTATTCAAAAGTTTAGGTAAGGCATTGTTCCCTATTATCGCCTTTAGGGGGATGTCACTTGTTATTTGGCATTCCATTTCCTTCCATTGTGCAGTGTAGACTGGGTTACATATCTCTACTAAAGTTTTAATTTGTGCGGCTTTAAAATAGTCCCTGATATTTGGCAGCGCGAGTCCACCTTTGTCTTTGTTTAGCTGTAGGGTTCTATATCTGATTCTAGGTCTCTTGCCCTGCCATATGAATCTTGAGATCCTTCTGTCCAGTTCTTGCCATGTTTTTTGGGGAGGTTCTACCGGTATTGTTTGGAAAAGGTATAGAAGACGTGGAAGTATATTCATTTTGACTGCTTCAATTCTTTGTGCGATACCCAAGAATGGTATCATATTCCATCTTGCTAGATCAGATTTTATTTTTGCCATCAGTGGGTCATAGTTTAGTGTTATAATTTTGTTGAGTTGTTTCGGGATATTGACCCCAGATATTTCATAGATTCCATCTCCCAGTTAGTTTTGAGTTTGCTTAGTAAATATTGATTTGGGTCATAGTTGAATGTTAAAACTTGGGTTTTATGCATGTTTAATTCGTACCCCGATAGATCTCCATACTCTGAAAAAACTGAGATTAGTTCTGGAAAAGAGGTGTCCAGCTGCCCCAGGTATATTAAAATGTCATCAGCAAAGAGTGCTATTTTGTGTTCCTTCTGGCCAAGTGTAATACCTTGAATTTTTTGATTCTGTCTTATCCATTGGCTCAGAGGTTCTATGAAGATTGCAAAGATCAGTGGAGACAAGGGGCAGCCCTGACAACATCCTCTTTCCAGTTCAAAAGATGATGATAATTTACCGTTAATCCTTATTTTAGCTGTTGGTTTTTTATATAACGCCTGGATAGTTCTAATGAAGTTGTTATGAAAATTGAAACTGGATAAGATTCTATATAGAAAAGACCAGTCAACCGAATCAAATGCTTTTTCAGCATCTAATCCCAATATGGCTGCATTTAAGTTATATTTTTTTATATGATGAATTATGTGTAAAGTGCGTCTAATGTTGTCTTGTGTCTCTTTGTCTTATAAAACCTGTTTGTCTAAATGAATTAGGTCTGTCAGTATATTTTCTAACCTTTTAGCAAGGATAGTGGTAAAAAGCTTATAGTCCTGATTTAACACACTGATTGGTCTGTAGTTGGAGCAGTCTAGTTTATCCTTTTCAGGTTTAGGTATGACTGCAATGACCCCTTCTCTCCAGGAGGGGGGGGATTTCCCCTGTGTGGAGGACATAGTTAAATGTTTTCAGGAGGAGAGGAGATAGTTGCTGTTTAAAGGTTTTGTACCACTCTGCTGTATAGCCATCTGCTCCTGGGGATTTGTTAGCTTTAAGTTTCATAATTGCTTTTTCTAATTCTTTCGGTTGTATTTCTGACAGTAGTGTTTTATTTTGTGACTCAGTAAGTTGGGGGAAGGTTTAATGTGTTTAGGAATGCTTTGGATGCGTTTTTATGTTTTTTGAGGGAGTACAAGTTCTTATAGTAGTTCTCAAAGCTTTTAAGAATATCCTGAATTCTAAATTTTATTTCCTTTGATACTGGGTCTCTGATTTTGTAGATTGCTCTCTCCGTTTGTTGTTTCCTCAATTTATAGGCTTAGCTATTTTGCCGATTTGCTGCCTGTTTCATAGTATTTTTGTTTCAGAAATGTAAGTTTCTTCTGGATTTCTATTGTGCAGATCTCATTTATTTGTTTTTTAATTTCCTTAATTTTGAGCGAGTCATTAGAATGAGTGTTATCTTTGTGCTCTTTTTCTAGGTTCTTAAGTTCTGACTCTAATATAAAAAAGGGGGTGTTTTTTGGAGAACCTTTTAGACTTGTACCTTTTACTGTACAGCAAGTTCATAAGGCTCTCAAAACTTTGAATCACAGAAAACCTCCTGGTCCAGACTTGATAGAGCCTTACTTTTTAAAAATGGCTGCCGATTTTATTGCACAGCCTCTTACAGTACTTTTTAATTTATCAATTGAAAAAAAAGAGATTCCTGTAGTATGGAAGTCAGCTTTTGTGGTTCCTCTCTTAAAAGGAGGTGACCCAGCAGTTTTAACTAACTACAGACCAATATCAAATTTGTGTGTCTTGTCCAAGATTCTTGAATCTCTCGTGTGTGATCAACTTAAAGAGTTTTTATACTCAAATGAACTTCTTTCAAAACTGCAATCGGGCTTTAGAAAAAAGCACAGCGCTATTACTGCTGCTACAAAAGTGGTCAATGATATACTTGTTGCTCTTGATAAAAAGCAGCACTGTGCTGCACTTTTCATTGATCTGTCAAAGGCTTTTGACACTGTGGACCACACAGTTTTAAAGCAAAGACTCATCAGTTTTGGACTGTCGGAACATGTAGTCTCCTGGTTCGCAAATTATTTGAGTGACAGGACCCAATGTATTAAATATGATGGTTTGTGTTCTGAAATTGTCAGTGTCCACAAGGGGGTGCCACAGGGTTCTGTATTAGGACCCCTCCTATTCATTATGTACATTAATGATCTAGGACAAAATGTGTCTGATGCTAGTTTGCATTTTTATGCTGATGACACAATTATTTACTGCTTTGGCTCTTCCCCTGCTAATGCTGTTGCTTCTCTGCAGAAAGCTTTTAATGTGGTGCAGCACACACTTCTGCAGCTAAAACTAGTCCTTAATGCTGTCAAAACTAAACTGATGTGGTTTTCAAATTTTAGGAAGAGTCCACAAATTTTTCCCACAGTGTCCACTTTTGAGGGAAATGAAATTGAGGTGGTTCACTCGTACAAGTATCTTGGTATCTTGCTTGATGACTCTCTGACTTTTAAGCCCCATGTTGAAAATCTTGTGAAGAAACTTAAACTGAAACTGGGTTTTTTATTTCAAAATAAATGAAATAAATAAATAAATTTTTATTTCGAAATAAATGTTTTTCTTTTGAGGTTAAAAAGCGTCTTGTTACTGCAACTTTTTTATCTATTTTAGATTATGGAGACCTCTTGTATATGAATGCTTCAGCTCAGTGTCTGAGTAAGATTGACTCTGTATATCATACTGTTTTGAGGTTTGTTACAAACTGTAGAGCCTTGACCCATCACTGTGAACTGTATTCTAGAGTGGGATGGCCCTCTTTGTCCACCAGGAGGTTGACTCACTGGTACATTTTTATTTACAAGGCCATGCTTGGACTGTTGCCCCCTTACATTTGTAATTTGATCACACTGAGAAGTGTTGATTCTTATGGTTTGCGTTCTAATGATCATTTGTTGCTTTCTGTTCCATTCGCCCGTACTGAGCTGGGAAAAAGAGCTTTCATGATCTCAGCCCCCTCTACATGGAACATGTTGCAAAAAGACTGGAAACTAACGGAACTTGTTTCATTGAACGACTTTAAATCCAGATTGAGAACACTTGAGACGGCCTCACTAATTTGTAACTGTTTTATATGATTTGTATGTCATTGTAAGTGTATTTGTGATTTTTTTGCTGCCTCTTGGCCAGGACTCCCTTGAAAAAGAGGTTTTTAATCTCAACGGGTTTTTTTCCTGGTTAAATAAAGGTAAATAAAATAATGCTATTAGTTTTTCTTGTCTCAGTTTCTTTTGGATTGCCAGTTTTGCGATAATCTTTCCCCTTATTACAGCTTTGCATGCGTCCCACAGTTTTAAAGGGGATACTTCTCCATTATCATTTTCTTCCAAATATCTGAGAATATCTGATTCCAATTCATCTTTCAGTGGTCCTTTCAACACATTTGAATTTAACCTCCAAGAAAATGTGTTATTTGTGTATTTTTGGATACTTAAGTCCATATAGATCGGACTGTGGTCAGAGAGATCCATCAGTCCTATTTTACATGTTTTTACTCTTCCAATGTCTCTATTAAACATAAAAAAAATAGTCAGTCCTTGAGTATGATGAATGTGGTGCTGAGTAAAATGTATAATCTTTTACACTGGGGTTGAATTCCCTCCACACGTCACAGATTCCCATTTCTTTTAGTAGTATCCGAATTTTTCTACTTTGAGTGTTATTTTGATGTGGAGAATTACCTGATGCATCCCAGTATGGTTTCAGTCTTAGATTGAAGTCTCCACCACATATCACTAAACCTTGGGCTTTAGTTATCATTAGGTCAAATACATTTTTATAAAATTTCCAGTTAGCCCCTGGAGGTGCATATACATTCAGCAGGGTGATATCTTCTCCCTCTAGCCGCCCAAGTACCATACTGTATCTCCCTTCTTTATCTTTGTGTTCTGATTTTTTTTCAAATATAATTTTGGTTGACATCAATGTCGCTACCCCCCTTCTCCTCCCTGACTTATATGAAGATGAAGAGATCATTTTAAACCCTTGTCTATTAAGTTTAGTGTGCTCCACGTCTGTTAGGTGGGTTTCCTGTAAAAATATTATTCCTGCTTTGTCTTTTTTCATTTTGCCTAGAATCTTGGATCTTTTAACTGGATTCAGGATCCCTTTTACATTATATGAGATTATTTTGGTTACACCCTGTTTCTCCATTGTGTTGTCTTATTTAGTATAACAGTGTGGTGGCCCTCTTTTATGCTACTCAGAAACTGAAAGAACATTAAGAACATAAAAAACATTAAGAACATAGTATAAAAAACTTTAAAACAAAAAACTGGCAAAAGATCTTCCTGAGCTGAGGTCTTTTTAGTGACCTTAGAAGAGCCTTGATGGTGTGTAGGCTCTGAGGGAGATTCCTCAGAATCCGTTACGTGCTGAGGTTACCGTTACGTTATCCGTTACGTGCTCTTACCCCTGTAAGTTGTCCCATGTTTCTAACGTGAATTTCAGATCCCAATCCGAACTTGTAGTGTTTTTTTTTTTATGCCTATACCCTATGAAATTGTGCGCAACCTCCCACCACCATCATAGCAAACAGACACGTTAATACAGTATTTGTTGGTTCATTGTAACATTTCTATTTTAACAAGCTTTTTTTTTTTTAAGACTTATTTGTTTCTAATATTATGTCTGTTCCATAAAATGCTTTACCCCTTGCTGATTCTGCATCTCCTTTAATGTTTGTTACCTTGTAGGAGGAGGGTTGGATGCACAGATTGACTAAAAATATCGTTATTCCCTCCTGTAAACGGCCAGTTTTTCCTTATAGCTCTGGCGCTGGGTTTCCCGCTGCTGGCCCGTGGATTTTGAGGGTCTCTGTGTGGACCACGATTGAGCTTTGATTCTTTCGATCGGGTCTGCTGCGGGTTTATACACCGTTACCGGGAGTCCTCTTCTCGCCATATCCGTGGTTGCTTCTTCCGCCGAGTTGTAGAGACATGTCTCATCCCCATAAAAAACCCGCAGCTTTGCCGGAAATGGCGTCTGAAAGCACAGTTTCTTCTCTCGTAGTATCTTTTTAGCGTCGTTGTATTCCCGACGCATTTTAAGGACCTCCGGGGCGTAATCGTGTTCCACAAAAACTTTTCTGTCTTGGTGCATAAATCCTTTTTTCTGCCAAGCCAGTCTTACAACCTCTTCTTTTATTTTGGAGTTGGAGAACTTCACCACCACCGATCTTGGTGGCGCTTCCGCCGCCGGCCTAGGGGCTAATGTACGATGCGCCCTTACTATCTTCAAGTCGGTGGTTTGGGGAATATCCAACTTCTCTCTCATTAAGGATTCCACGCATGCCGCCATTGTGGTGAAATCGTCCTCGACTCCTTCTTTCAGACCATGAATTCTTATGTTGTCTCTTCTTAGTCTTCCTTCTTGGTCGGTTAGCTTAGCCTCCAGTCTTGCCTGTCTTTTGTGTAGATCCAGCACGATATCTTCCAGCCCTTTTATTCTTTCTTCTGCTTCCATGATTCGGTCCTCGGCCTGGTCCACTCTGCTGTTTGTCCTTTTTATTTCGTCTTTAATTTCACGAAATTCGGCCCAACACTCTCGGTGAAATCGTCTTAATTCTGTAAGTACCATTTTTAAGCTAACCTTGTTGCTAGTTTCATTCAGCTCCTCGTCTTCTGAATGGAAATCATCCGGATCAGATTCTCCGGCCGATGCGTGTCCTGGCCTGGTAAATGTCGATTTCTTCTGTTTTCCTTTAGGCATGATGACTTTGTCTCTTGATTTTCACTCATCCAAAAATCCGTTAAATCTGATTTTCAAGGTATTTTCCTGGATCGGGTCTGGGAGCTTCAGCGCTAAGCTGCTATCACCATGGTGTCCAGACCGGAAGTCCAACAAGCTTATTTTAATGTATATGCATTATTCAGAACACATCAATTATCATAAAGAACACATTCTACAGAACACACACTCTTTTATTAAGGAACACTCGTTAGTTGTTTTTTTTTAGAACAACACCAAACCTAATGGCTAGGGTCCGTGGGTAGACCACCATGGGACCCAATGCGGTTGGGTGGGTTATTTTGCCACCGTGTCAGCCGCGCTCCTACCTGAACAGTCCTTTTCTTTTTTCTGACAGTCTTCCATGGGGAGAACAGTTCTGCCCGAGGGGCTTTGTAGTGGGCCTGTGGCGGCCGCCTCCCTGAGGCTGTCGGAACCCCGGGCCAGGACGCTGGGTCCTGGGTCCCACACTGCAGTAGCTGACTCCTGTGAAGCCTCACCGTCTAGAGCAGCTACCTGGACACACCGTAGTTGGTTTGCGTGCCGAACCGAAACATCTGTCTGTCATAAACCTCTGTGCGCCATGGCTCAGCGCACGAGAGAGAGAATGAAAACCCCCAAAAGCGAGAGTAGATGGTGCACTTTTATTAACAAACACAAAGAAAATAACAAGTCCAATAATGTCTACAATACAGAGAGATGAATATGCAGAGATAAGGGCCACCAGACATACAGGAGGTTACCCGGATATTCTACAGCTGGGGAGGGGAATGCCTAGTGCTACAGGACTGCGATGTGCACAACAGGGAAAGGTGACCAACCTAGTGCTGACACAGTGATAGCACAAAAAGGAAAGGCAATGAGCACTTACGGCTGGAACCATTCGTAGCTGTCCGTGAAGTCTGGTGGATGAGGATAGGAAGCTGAGGCAGCCGCGAACACCCAGGGATTGATCATCTGAAGATGTTGGGCTGAATGCATGAAGGAAGTGGTACGTCATTCATGGAGAGCTAGCTGCCATGAACAAGGGTGAATGCCCCGACAATCTCTTTCCTCTGAAGCGGCAAACAAATACTCCTGAAGCTAACGAGGAAAGAGATTGCTGGTGCAAGAACGCATGGGCAGGACTGATTGGCACCCAGTGTGTGAGAGGGCATGTGAAAGAGAATGAATGGAGCATGTGTGTGTGTGCGTGTGGGTTTGTGTATGTGTGAGAACACCTGTGACAGTGCAGCTGATGGCACTTGACAGGAGGAGGGGGCGTGCCAGAGCTGTCAGGAGGAAACTAGGGCAAATCACAACAATAAGTCAGAGCTGGGTTTGGCCTCCAAATCCAGATTCATGACAGCCCCCCCCCGCCCCCCAGGGGTGGATACCAGACACCCCAGTACCATCAGCCAAAAGAAAAGACACAACACCCCTCAAGGGAACCCCTCCCCCCCAGTAACAAGCACTAACCCAGGGTGGGAGGTGGGGGAAAACCGGTTAGGAGGGAAGCAACCAGTGAAAATACGACCAGTACAAAAACAGAATAAAGGGCAAACCCCTCCTAATGACCCCCAACCTGGAACACTAACTCCCCTTTCCAGAAGTCCAAAGTTCAGGGGGTCGACCAGAGTCCCAGGCCCCCAGTATGGTGAGAAGTGGCGGATCGGGTGGCTTGCCCAAGTCCCAAGTCCAGCAGGCAGCCCGCAGGAAAGTGTCCGGTGGCCTGCCTGAGCCGATGGACCACCCGACCCAAAAGCCAAGTCCTTCAGGTGGCTGACTAGCATTGTGGAGCCACCAGGACCTGAGAGGAAGGTGGCGAGGCAGCCTCCCTACTTGGGAACATCGGCGGCCAAACCAAGGAACAGGAGCCCCCCTCCCGTTTGAGGCTTGGGACAGGGGAACCATAGCACCCATGATGGTCCTGGTCTGGGACCAGGGCGCATGCGCACGCAGCGACTGGCAACTGGTGAAAAAGTCTGTCGTCTGTGTGTCTGTTTTTATGCACTTTAATGTGTTTTTACGAAATTCTCTGTGTCGTTTCTGTCCTGGAATGTTTGTGGACTGTATGGCGAAGAGCCCCCTGGTTCCATCAATATGGACTTCCTCCCCTTTTTTGCACTGCTGCTACTTTTCCTCTGGCTCTTTGTCTCTGAGGTAAACATGATCGGCATTATGGTGGGCAGAATACATTATTCCAGGGACATGTTGCTGCATTTAAACATGGTTGATGCAGCGTCTGTGATTGAGTCTAAGCCGCAACTGCCGGACTTTATTTTGAGAGACGTTCATGGACACAGCGGTGAAAAGAGAGACGGGAGAGACGGGAGAAGGAAACGCGGAAAGCAGGGAGGCGTGAAATTGCGCACGAGAAGACGTCAGTTTGGTAACATTCCCCTTCCTTCTATGATTTTTGGGAACGTACAGTCTCTGAGGAACAAGGTGGATGAAATTCAAGGGAATGTACGCTACCAGAAGGATTTTAAGAACTGCTGTGTCATGGCTTTCACCGAGTCTTGGCTTACTGCACATGACCGAGACGCAGACCTGTGGATTGACGGCTTTGGAGCCCCACTGCGCTCGGATCGGCAGGAAGAGGTAACGGGGAAACGTCAGGGGGGCGGCGTATGTTTATATATTAATAAGCAGTACTGCACATCTGTCACGGTCAGAGAGCGCATCTGTACACCCGATGTGGAGCTGCTGTCCGTATCGCTACGCCCCTTTTATTTGCCTCGCGAGTTCCCCCAACTTTTCATCACGACTGTGTACATTCACCCGAGGGCAGACGCTGACTCTGCCTCCAGCACCGTCTTTGATGTGGTCCAGCGGCTGCAGTCAATTTCTCCAGAGGCGCCAAACTTCATTCTTGGGGATTTTAACCATGTTTCTTTAAAGAAGACACTTAAAAACTTTTATCAGTATGTCTCCTGCCCAACCAGGTGAAAAAAGACATTGGACCTGTGCTATGGATCCATAGAGAGGGCCTATAAATCACTTCCCCTTCCTCCTTTAGGATCCTCAGATCACAGCTGTGTACATTTGCTGCCCACATATAAAACTGCTCTCAGAAGAGGCAAGGTGGAGACCAGGGCTGCACGGTGGCGCAGTGGTTAGCACCGCGGCAGCACAGTTTACCCTCGGCCAGGGGATCGTGGGGATCATGAGATCGTGGGTTCGATCCCTGCCCCCGGCCAACAGTGATCTGTGTGGAGTTTGCATGTTCTCCCCGTGTTTGCGTGGGTTTACTCCGGGATTTCTCCGGTTTCCTCCCACATGCCAAAAACATGCAGGTTAGGGAGTTAAGGGGCGCTTGCGCACGCAGCGACCGGCAGCTGGTGGCTTGTCACCGGACTGCAGAACACCTACGGGTACAAAATAAGTCCAAAAAAAAAAAAAGGGGACGTAGATGTGTGGACAGAGGATTCAGTGCACAGCCTCCAGGAATGCTTTAACTGTACAGACTGGGAGATGTTCACACTGTCCTGCGGGGATGATTTGGACTCTTTGGTGGACGTCACATGCTCATACATGGCTTTCTGTAAAAATAAGATCGTTCCACGTAAACGTGTCAAAATATATCCCAACAACAAGCCATGGGTTACAAAATTAGTTAAATCCTGCTTACAGAGGAAAGCACTTGCCTTTAAACAGGGGTCTGTTTCTGAGCTACAGGTTGCCACAAAAGAGCTGAAGTCCGAAATTTTAAGAGCAAAACAGAATTATAAATCAGAATTGGAAAGCAAGATGGCAACAAAGAAACTTGGTTCAGCCTGGGCCAGTATGAAAACTATTGCAGGCCTTCAGAGCACAGAACGCAGGAATCGTGTGTTTTTAGATGGTTTTAATTCAGACACAGGGGTGGCTAATGCTCTTAATTGTTTTTATGGTCGTTTTGACTCCTTTGATTTTAACACAGAAACCCAAGATTTGAAGCAGAAACTCAAAGACAATCAGCACTTTAATATTGAGGTGCAGGATGTTAAAAGGGAGTTCTGCGCTGTAAAAGTGAACAAAAGTCAGGGCCCTGATAATATATGTGGGTGCTTGGTAAAGTCCTGTGCACATGAACTGAGTCCTATATTTCATTACATTTTCAATAAGTCCTTACAGACACAACATGTGCCTAATATCTGGAAAGAAGCCGTGGTTGTTCCCGTTCCAAAATCCAGCTGTCCTAAAACGGTAAACGACTTTAGACCAGTTGCTTTGACTTCAATTTTAATGAAAATTTTTGAAAAATTGGTCAGATGTGAGGTCCTAAAGCAGACTGAGCATGCATTGGATCCTCTGCAGTTTGCCTATAGGCCTCACAGAGGAGTGGAGGATGCCACTGTCACTCTGTTTAACATGCTTTTTAAACATCTGGATTTTAATGGGACACACGCCAGGCTTTTATTTGTGGACTTTTCCTCCGCCTTTAATACAATCCAACCTCATATCTTAGTTGAAAGGCTCCTGCAACAATTTGATTTGAGCAATAATCTGGTGGGTTGGATTCTGGATTTCTTAACCAACAGGACGCAGACAGTAAGGGTCAATGGTACATTATCTGACCTAAAGTGCTCTTCTACTGGCTCTCCTCAGGGGTGTGTGTTGTCACCACTACTCTTCATCCCGTACACAAACATGTGTTGGAGCAGACATGACAACAGACACATAATAAAGTATGCTGATGACTCAGTTATTGTCAGTCTCCTCCAGGATGGTGAGAGTGGCCATGGCCCAGTAGTTGATGATTTTGTTCACTGGTGTGAGGATTCCTACCTGCAGCTGAATACGACAAAAACTAAAGACATGATTATTGACTTTAGGAGGAAAAATCCCAGGCACAAAGTCACCGTACTAAAATGCCAGACCACCGAATGTGTACAATCCTACAAATATCTTGGGACGATTATTGATAGTAATTTAAACTTTGAAGAGAACTGTGAAAGGGTGTGCAAAAAGGGTCAGCAACATTTGCATTGCTTGAGAAAACTTGCACGCTTCCAAATTGACCGAACCATAATGACAATGTTTTATCGGGCTTTTATTGAATCTTTTTTATCCTTTTCTTTAGTGTCATGGTTTGGTCAGATAAAACTGAAACAGAGGAAATCCTTGGATCAGGTAGTTAGATGGTCCAGTCGTTTGCTTGGTGAGTCACAGCTGAGCCTGACATCCCTGTACACCAGACAGGTACAGAGGATGGCTACCTCCATTTTAAATGATGACTCCCACTCTTTGCACTGCAACTTTCAGCTTCTTCCCTCAAGACGGAGGTTTGCTGTCCCAAAAAGTAAAACCCAGCGCTACAAAAACAGCTTTGTTCCTGCTGCTGTCAAAGAGTTGAACAAGTTGTAACAATATATTGCACATAATTTAGGTACCTATTCATTAACTCCATTTTATATTTACTTATTTTTGTAGGATGTTATTTGGGTTCTAAATCTTTTATTGGGTTTTAGACCTTTGAGTTTTTAACCTCTTTGACTAGTTTTTTAACTTTTTAATATGACCCTTCTCTCTTATCTCTGGTTTTTCTCCCATCTCTTTGTCTTTTTATACCCTGATTGATGGAGCCTTGAGTATTTTTTATCATGTTTATAGTCAGCTTCATGTGTGCCTGTGTTTGTGTCTGTGTTGAATGTAATTTGTGGCTTGTAAATATGGATGTCACCAGACTGCAAAACAAATCTACCTGCGGGTACAAATAAAGTAACCTGAACCTGAACCTGAACCTGGGACATGACTGCACCCGTGATGGTCCCGGTCTGGGACGTGGCTGCACCCGTGATGGTCCTAGTCTGGGACGTGACTGCACCCGCGATGGTCCTGGTCTGGGACGTGGCTGCACCCGCGATGGTCCCAGTCTGGGATGTAGCTGCACCCGTGATGGTCCCGGTCTGGGACGTGGCTGCACCGGCGGTGGACTCCAGCTGGGGCTGTGCTGCACCGGTGGTGGGCTCTGGTTGGAGTACCGTTGCACCTGCGGTGACCCCCATCGGGGGCCCCATTGCTCCCGCGGTGGCCTCCCCAGTGAGGGAGGTGATGCTCCTCACGTCCTCTGGCAATGAACTCCGATCCTCGGTTGCCTCCAGTAGTTCTGTGATAACCCCGGCCGGAGGCTCCGAGCCCAAAGAGAGAGAAAGAGAAACTGGGTCAGGGTCACCAGCAGCGGTAGAGCCTGGTGTGGCGGTCCCGAGGGCTACTGTGAGCTGCCCCGGGTCCACCTCACCATGAGTCAGGCAGTGTGACATTAATATTGACATTCCTGACATAATGGAGCACACTTTCCTGACTTCTGGCTCCACCGCCGTCAAGGACTCCGGCGATTTAGGGTGCACAGGTTCCTCTAGTTTGCCAGGTGCTGCACCCCCGTCGACCTCCTCTGGGACAACTGGACCCTCCTTGTCATTTATGGGCAACCCAGGTTGCAGCGGCTCCTCTCCGGCGACCCAAGGAAGGAGCTTGAAGGAGACAGGAGAATGGAAACGGTTAGGGTTGCTGGCAGCGGCAGAGCCCGGCGAGGAAAGTTCAGATGCAGCTGGGGGCTGCACCCGACTTTCCTCCCCAAGAGCCAGGCAAGAACTCTCAACACTTGACATGTGAATACAGGAGAGATTACTTGCCTGTGCTTGAGTTCTACCACCATCCAGGACTCCGACGGCGCCGACGATGATGTTCGGGGTCCAATCGGCTGGAGGTCTGGTCCGGGGGATGGCTCTGCCGTGGCGGCTCCCACAGTAGGCATGATGGTCTCTGCAGTGGTGGTCTCCTCCAGTGAAGCCCCTAATGCCAGTAACCCTTCTGGCATTAAGTCTGGAGGTGGAGACCTGGGTGACACTGTGTCCAAAGAGACTGAAGCTGGGGGATGCTCCTTCATTGGCACCTGCTTCCGGTCGGTCACAGCACTCCTCCTCTGGTCGTAGCGGTTCTGCGGGGTGCAGTCCTCCAGCACTGCGCATTCCCTCCTCCCCTGATCGTCGAGCTCCATGGCTGGTGGACACTCCAAGGCAGGGGATGGAGACACAGAGGAAATAGATGAGTTCATCATAGGAGCAGCAGGAGGATAGCACTCATGTGACTGCCTAGCCTGAGGCTCTCTCCCGGGGGACAGACAAGGCTTATCCTTAATGACTAAGGTAGAATGAAAACCCACTTGCCTGGCCTCCTGGGTCTGAATGCTGGTGGCTGCCGACGGCGTGTTGTCCTCCTTCTCCATGCCCATAGGTCCTCTAGGCTCCTTGGTGGTTGACGGAGGAGCCAGCCCGAACGGCATGGAGGTGGGTGGGTCCGGAGTGGCACACACAATCCCTCCGGCAGCTGGGATGGACGACCCAATGATAGGAACTGTGGCTGAAGCTGAAGGGGTGTCTGCTGGTATGACAGCTGGCACCGAGGGGGGCTTCACCGCAGCAGCGGTCGGGCTTGACGTCTGGTTAAGAACTGCCAATGAGGTGACGGGCCTGTTCCATTGCTTAGACCTAGGATTAACCTCATGTTGTGTGATTGACTCCTCCCGCTCCTCCTGCGTCCGACGATCCTCTCCCGGGGCTGGTGGGGAGTCAAGGGAGACAGAAGACAGGGAATAAGGAGCCGTGACAGCAGCTGTTTGGGGAGCTTCAGCGGGTAATAGTTTCTGAAGCTCCTCCACAGAAATCTGATTGATCACCTCAGGAGACATTGCAAGAGAACGGAGATGAACTTGCCTGAACACCTGACTGGTGATGAAGTCCACTGCTGCCTCAGTGTCCTGCTTCATCCTCCCAGGAGTAGGATGGGAAATCCGGTGGGGAGAGGAGCACTCCAGCGAGCGGTGGGCTCCGGTCCTCCGGGAGTGTGTTGTGGGAAGCCGCGGTTGAGCTTCGATGGCTCCTCCTGTCATCTCCTCCAGCTGCCGGCATGACTCGTGGACCAGGGTGAGAAACAGTGTCAACCCCGGATATTTCCAGAGACCGGGGCATGTCTGGAGCACCCTGACAGCGATGTCGAACAGCAAAAAATTCTCCTTCGGGGAGTTGGTGGCTTGAGCCCGGGAAACGAATACCACCGCTTGATCAGCCACTCCACACTCCTCAGGGCTCAGTCCAAAAACGGAAAAATCCATGGAGAAAACTAGGGGGAAAAGCACTAAGGAGAGAAAGCAAAAATTCACTCGTGCACCACCTCTCCACTGGGCTTTACACTGGTCGGGGCATTCTGTCATAAACCTCCGTGCGCCATGGCTCAGCGCACGAGAGAGAGAGAATGAAAAAACCCAAAAGTGAGAGTAGATGGTGCACTTTTTTTTAACAAATACGAAGAAAATAACAAGTCCAATAATGTTCACAATACAGAGATGAATATGCAGAGATAAGGGTCACCAGACATACAGGGGGCTACCCAGACGTTCTACAGCCGGGGAGGGGAATGCCTAGTGCTACAGGACTGTGATGCACACAACAGGGAAAGGCGACCAGCCTAGTGCTGACGCAGCAATAGCACAAAAAGGAAAGGCAATGAGCACTTACGGCTGGAACCATTCGTAGCTGTCCGTGAAGTCTGGTGGATGAGGATAGGAAGCTGAGGCAGCCACGAACACCCAGGGATTGACCATCTGAAGATGTCGGGCTGAATGCGTGAAGGAAGTGGTACGTCATTCATGGAGAGCTAGCTGCCATGAACGAAGGTAAATGCCCCGACAATCTCTTTCCTCTGAAGCGGCAAACAAATACTCCTGAAGCTAACGAGGAAAGAGATTGCTGGTGCGAGAACGCGTGGGCAGGACTGATTGGCACCTGGTGTGTGAGAGGGCGTGTGAAAGAGAATGACTTCTCTGCTGCCTCTAGCTGGAACGCTAGCTCTATGGTGTTAGCTAGCATCATGTTGTTTGGCGCTGTTCGCATCTCAGCTCATAGCCTCGCGTTGCACGTGTGTTCTGCTAACTGGTCCCGCACCATTTCATCTTCTAACAGTCCAAAATGGCACATGCTAGCCAAATGTCTCAGGTCAGCGACAAATTGTTGAACTGACTCACTAATTCTCTGTCATCTCTGGCAAAAACGAATTTGTCATGCTATCACGTTGTCAGGAGTAGCAAAGTAGCTAGCAAGGGGCTTGACAGCATCCACTTACGACGCCGACGGTCCTAATGTTTGGAAAATTGTATGGCCTTCTATGTCGAGGTTGTGGACAAGGAGCGCTCATTTCCTTACTTTATTGAGTTTACCCAGGTCCAACGCTGCAACGTAGGTCTCGAATGCATCCAGCCATTGCAGCCACAGAACACTCAGTTCACCCAGAAAGGGCCGTAGCAGTCTCAAGCACGCCTCCATGGTTTAATCTCTCATCGCCAAATGTTATGTCCACAAACCTGGCAATGACGATCGACGAGGATGCTGCCGTTTACTGAACTTTATTACAGGAAAAGTATAAGGGTACATACACATGGCCACTGTTTGGACTGGACTAAAGGACCAAAGTGTGTATTCCGTGGATAGTTCAGTTCGTTTGGTGCCATCTGAATGCGCCTGGAAATCTGGTGCAGCACCAAACAAGCGAACTCTGGTCCCCCTGAAAAGGGGGGAGGGGGGTGTCTCGGTTCACTTGCAAACTCTGTCTGGTGTGTTTCACTTGCCGTGTGAATGCAAATGGAATATCCAGTGGACCAAAGGGCGGCCATTCCCCTCTGTGTTTGTGTAACCACAGCAACACACAGTGAAAAGAGAAAGTGGTGTTTACTGTAAAGGTGCCTTCATATCAAACGCGAATGGGTTAATTTTTCGAGCAACACGATTACATTATAACTCAATGTAAATACATGAAAAGACATTAATTCACCGTCTGGTTGAGATGCAGACAGGCAAAGTTCCCACTCACCTGAAAAAGTTGTCCCTGTTGAAAACTTGATGTGTGTTTCCTGACAGCACGTCCGTGGTAGGAATCCGTGGGTAAATAAATCCAACATCCCGATTCAGCTGAAGAGCTCCTGGTTCTTCAGCCTCCATTTTTGGTAGAAAATAACAATAAAGTCAACCGCGCGGATCCAAGAAATACTTTTACCAGAGAAAACCAAGGAGAAAAGTTTAAAAAAAATGTCTCTTGGACTTGGAGTAGTGACAAGTGAGGAGTGAGATGCAGGCTCTAATAGATATTTGGTCTGAGAACCAGATTTCTCAGCTGCTTGTGGCTACACACAAGAACACCAAAGTTTTTAAAATGTTTAGCAACATTATGGCGACACGTGGAGTTTATACAGACAGCGGAGCTTTTCATTTTTATTAGTTTGTGGCGCATAAACACCTTACTGAAGGGAACGGTGTTATGCTGAGAATTGCTCGCTTGCTGAGAATTGCACCCCATCGTCGAATAAACATAATTTAAAGATAATTTACAAGAGGTACAATTTTTACTTCTAAAAATGTATAGTGGGTACTTCTAAAAATGCACAAATGGTTACAAACCTGGCTGTACGGGTACAAACCTGGGCTGCACGGTGGCGCAGTGGTTTAGCACTGTGGCAGCGCAGTTTTACCCTCGGCCGGGGGACCGCGAGGATCATGAGATCGTGGGTTCGATCCCAGCCCCCGACCAACAGTGAGCTGTGTGGAGTTTGCATGTTCTCCCCGTGTTGCGCGGGTTTACTCCGGGATTTCTCCGGTTTCCTCCCGCACACCAAAAACATGTAGGTTTAGGGCGCTCGCGCACGCAGCGACCAGCAGCCGGTGGCTTGTCACCAGACTGCAAACCAAGTCTACCTACGGGTACAAATAAGTAACAAAAAAAACCAAAAAAAAAACCTGGCTGTAGTGTTATATTTTACAGTTTTGGTGCATGGGATGCAGTTCTTAGCAAGGGAGTAATTCTCGGCATAACACTGGTCCTGGCCAACCAATGAGCCGGATTTCTCCACTTCGCCGAGATTTTTTCTTCCTGGTCAGTGGTGGCTTTGGCTACAGCACCACAAATGAGCAGCTGTTGTAACTGCGTGACGTTGTCCAAGTAGTTTGGTCCGCTTGAGTGAAGTGCTGTGTGAATGCAAACCAAACCAAACGAAGGTGTGAAAATTCTCACCATTCCCCACCGAATCGAACCAAGACCCCAGACTCGTGACCCCCTTCTGTCTTCCGGCTTCAGAGAGAGCAGTCGCATTTTTCCTCCCTCCTCCTATCCTGCCTTCCTGACCCAAATCCCAGCTTGCTGCGTCTGAGTGAGTGTCTGTGCCGTCTCTCCTTCTCGCTGATCTCAACCCAAACGGAAAAACGAAAAATGGATCTTATAAGTTGGGCTTTAAATGCAATCGACACCACCTTTTCAAACAGAAAATCGGGCCCGGGGGAGCCCAAATGTCCCGCAGGAACTTCAGCTGCGGGTTATATGAGAGATTCTTGGGATAATTGGAGACTCATGTGTCTGTGTGATCTTTCCATCGAAGATGTGGAAGATTTATATTTATTCACTTTCATGGTCACAGGATACCTTTTGATTGGCCTGGGGGTTTTCCTTGTGTATCGTAAAATTAAAAAACTGGAAGGAGCTAATCAAAAAGCGGACCCGGCTAAGCTTCTCCATCAATTTGACCAGCTTGGAAGAGCGTTGATGGCGGCGAATGCTGAACTGAATCGAAAGGTTGGTTACATCTCGGAGTCGCTGAATGTTCTTCAAGGAATGAATTTAAAGCCAGTGAATTTGAATTATGAAGCGCAGAACCGCATGAGAGAAGAAAATCCTACACTCTAAGTGTCTGTGCAGATTCGGCCTTGATCGGCGCCCCTGGACAATTCACTCCTCCAGAGTTGAGATAAGCAGATGTGTGAGCTGGCTCTGTAACCCAAACACTGCTGCTGCTGTGCAATAAACAGAACTCTCCAAGGACAGCGTTCATGAGACTAACATGGAGTTTTTACCATCTCGCATGAAGAAGAGATTACTCTGGGACATGACTATCTGTGTGTTTATAAACATGAAATATAACATCCATCGTTGCCTGGGAGACTATTTTTGTTGTACTTCAGTAACTGATACATACATCCACACTGCACACACACTGACATCATCATACTGATATACACACACTGCCCTCTCTCTGCTGTCTTTGTTTTTGTGAGGTTGATTCTGCTCTGCCATAGAGAGGTTTTTTCTCTGTAATCATAATTTGGCTTATAATTATAAGCTGTATTTTGATGATGAAGTTTTTTTCTCTCCGCCCATTGTGTCATTCTTCCCTTCCCTTATCTTCCCTTATCCCCCATCTTTTTGATTAGGCGCCTTGTTACGGCCACCGCGTCATTGTGATACGCTTACATAGCGTGCCAATGTCAAGTCAAATTCCTCGTGTGTTTTTTACATGCTTGGCAATAAAGCTTTTCTGATTCTGATTCAGACTATCCTGGTCTGAATGTAGCCTTACATTATATGCAAATAAAGCTCTCTCAAGTTGTAGGTGAGACCTCCTGAGCGATCGTTAAAGGGATTAGCTGTAGGCGAGGACACGCCACAACACACAAGAATGCTATATGAATCAAAACTTGCTTGTCCACCAACGTTTATAAACTTATAAAATACAGCCTTGGGCCACATGTGTGCCGTTAAAATATTAAAGCAGTAACTTCATAAGAAAATACAACCGCCTTTGTTTAGAAGATATATTCTTTAATAAAATGAGCAGCTTATACTTCCTGGTTTTTATTAGGTCACAAACCAAGAAGCCCCACCTACATGTCTCTAAGTTACCAAAGCAAACATACCGTTGTTAGAATAAAAACCCAATTCTTTGATTGAAAGATCCAAGAATAAGCCGGAGAATTCTTCAATTTAAAGATGTAACATTTATTTAGAAGTCACATGTAAAGCAAGCAGCGCTGGGTGCAGCGTGACGCAGCCCCCTCTGGAACATCGCCAGACTGACCGCGACTTCCAGGTGCGACTTACATTCATCTTCTCGGGTTGGTTAGACCAACCCCGTTCAATAGGATGGGCATGTACGTGACTGTCTGATTGGCCAATTTAACTCTGATGTGAACAGGCCATCCTCTGTTCACGTTACTGTCTTCTAGAATGTACGATCAGCAGTGGGTGTGGGTGTTGGTTTTGGGTGTGTAACTAAAATATTAGACCTGACTAAAGGAAAGGAGAGAGAGAGAGAGAGAGAGAGAGAGAGAGAGAGAGAGAGAGAGAGAGAGAGAGAGAGAGAGAGAGAGAGAGAGCGAGCGCTCTATAGCTCTGCCTAATTCCTGTTTATCAGAGTTTAACACAACATATTTGTTCATAAGAATGCAAACAGAATATGTATAGAATATGTGTAGAGCATAATGGGAGATTACCTACAGAATTATTATTTTGGCACTCTAACTTTTCATAACCCTTTCACTCCCCCCTTTGACATGGTTTTATCATGTCAACCATGCATAGTGTGAGAGACGCTAGCAATTAACAGATGGTTAATAAGGCAGGTCCCTACATTGTGTGTCAACCCAGTCAGTCAACCCAAGATAGGCTTGCACCATTGGTTCTGCTACCCTTGCCTCCCCACTTATGGACACCCCAGCGTGGTGCAGCGATGTCTAAGAGGGCCTTGTTGAGATGAACTGCAGTCACATCCTTGTTCACCAAGTCCTGCACCCCCACCGGGGTCTCCTCCTGATCATCATGTGAATAGTTCTTTGTCTGGTGGAGTGGACCATGTGGGGGTCATAAGGTTGAACAGGGTCAATCCACGAAGCCCACGAAACCTTTGTCCACTGGTTGACCTTTGCCAGGGTTGGCATCATTCGGCTGCAGTCATCACATAGTTGCGACAGGGGTTTGACCTTCCTCTGTGTCTGCTTCCTGTATCCGCAGCTGTGGAGCACAGTCCCACCTCGTTGACACACACCGGTACCATTAGAAGCGAAACAACTGTGTGCCCATGCTCTCAGAGGCACATCAGAGGCACATCTCATTCCATGAGGTCTATAGGACAGTCTGGTGGGTGCAGCAGAGGGTAGACAACATCCAGTCCAGCCATTGAACAGTTCAGTGATGCTGTCCCAGGGATGCCACCCCCCTGTCGCTGGACAGAGGTAGAGATGCTGGTGTTGATGAAGCTCGAGCCCCTGTGCCCACCGTAGCTTCCACTGTGAGGGGTAGCGTTAGAAAATGCCGTCTCCCCCGTGTGGCTGATCTGGCTCCATCCCGGATGCTGGAGGTGCGGTGTATGCGCTGGGGTACCAGTCCATTCTTCTTCTACAGACTGAAGTCATACAGTCACTAGCCCTACGACCTCTTTCTACGTCGCAGGCACATGTCGTGATGGTCTGGTGCCCCCCTGCATGCACCTTCCCTGCACCCTACACCTTTAATCGAGTGCCGATACAAAGGGCTCGGCCGGGGCAGGACCAATAATGGCCTGAGGGGTTGCCACCACAATGGCTGGAGCCTGTACCGTTTTATCCTTATTCACTACATCTGTGGTTATCCATGTGGTTATCCATGTACTGTTGTAAGTTATCTCCCATTAGCCTTGAGTGTGTGATTGTCGACCATATGAAATCTACAAGCAGTGGTTGTGTTGTGATGAGTGTGTTGGGTAATGGGACCTATGTGTTCAGCAGTGGGTGTGTTATGATGAGTGAGCTGGGTGATGAGACCTATGTGTTGTACTGTAAGTAGGTAGTAGACAAAATCGTTCAAAGTTAGGAGACATCCTTATCCATGCTTGTTGTATTCAGGCTTCTAGAGCTTCTAACCTTTACAATTATCCTGACTACCTAACCATAATTAGCATGATGGAAATAAATACGCAAGAATACTATAAGTCTCACACCCCTACGTATGTGTGGTGAGCTATGTATGATTTATCTATTATCGGTAGCACATTGTGTTTACAAATAATCCGTGATGGCAGAATGGTCTTTCTCATCATCATCCTTCGTCTTGGGGGCTTCAGCTCTTCCTCTGGACTCAGCAATTGGTTTCTATGAGGAGGTATGAGATGTGCAAGTTTTGCTGATGACTACCACTGTGGAAAATTGCATTTGTTAACACCCTTCTGGGCTTCTGAATATATGGTCTATAGTGTTGTACTCTGCTCCTTTTATTAGATCTACATCTGGTCATCCTTTTACCATAACCAATTTGGAATTTGCTTCAACTTTTTCTCATCCCCTCGTTTGTTAATGTAAGATTAGTCATGTAGGAGATGTCTGGGCGTCAATGTGCACAGCCTTTTGTGCTGTGGTTACCCAGTTAAGAGACAATGCGCATATTTTTAATTTGGGAGAATATTCTATGTTAAGGTCAGGTATTGGTTTTCCATGGATGGCTATATTCCGCAGTAGAGGTGACAAAATAGGGGTGGGTTCAAAAGATCAATATATCGATATGTATCGATACATGTTTGACTGAGCCGATATCGATCCACAAAATCCGCGGATCGATCTTTTAATATTAATATGTTTTAATATGTTTTATGTTTTAATATAATATTTTTACGTTTGTGAACGTCTGCTGAGTATAATCGGGTCGAAACCGGGTCAGTCAGCCAGGAACAACGGCCGAGAACCATAAACAACTGACGCGCTAACGGAGCTAGCAAGCTAACGGATATGCTAGTTCTTCTTCTGTGGTGTTAAAACGGTTCTCATCCGGCAAGAGTTTCCTGCCGCGCGTGCTCTTTCGTGTTTACACGAGCGGCGATATTAACGTGCGTCTCTTAATTTAGCAACAAAAGTCACCGTAAAGATTGTCCTCAACAGCTTCTGAATATTTTTCATAAATAAAACTTCTGTGTTCCCTGCGGCGCGTGCACACGTCTTTTGTGTTTACATGACGTGGAGTTAATAACGTGCGTCTCTTAATTTAGCAGCAAAAGTCACCGTAAAGACTGTCCTCAACAGCTTCTGAATATTTTTCATAAAGCGGGGATAAACGGACTTTTACTCCGTGCAGCGCTGTGTTGGAACATCAAGTTGACGACTGATAAAGGGAAAATGCACGGAGGCTGAAACCTGTGAAGCAGAGACTTGGAGCTGCTGAGACTGTAAGTATAATATTTGTTTGTTTTAACGTTTATGTCGTCAATTAATAATTTATCTGGCATGATGGTGGTTTCTTTTACAAACTATGGACACAGAGAGAACTGTTGGTTAAGCGCCGTGAATAAATGCAGAATTAAGGTATATTTTATGAGATTATGGACTTCTGCCACTCAAGAGATGTGAAGAGAATAAATCACAATAAAATTAATAAAGGCTGCAGTACAACAAGCTATTGTTACTCGGTAGAACTAAATTGAAATGAACAAACCTTCTCAGGAAATGAACTGAAACCCTTTTCCAACATTGAAAGTTAATTTGTAGTTAAAATATTAAAAAAAAAACCTAAATTATTAAATCCTACTGTGGTGTGGCGATCTAAAAATATGAATGTTAATTTTACTGTGAAATCTATTCTTTTTATCTGCCTTCAGATGTGTGAAGACTGGAAGCTTCATTCTCAATGAGACCCAGAACCTAGCCTGGTTCTGCTGGAGGTTTCTTCCTGTTAAAAGGGAGTTTTTCCTCTCCACCGTCGCCAAGTGCTTGCTCACAGGGGATCGCCTGATTGCTGGGGTCTTTCTGCAACTGTGGGGGTCCTCCCTACAGTTGATAGTGCTATGAGATGACTGTTGTTGTGAAATGGCGCTATATAAATAAAGTTGAATTGAATTGAATTGAATTGAACCTTCTGAAGGTCAGAGGTCGTCAGTGGAGGAGCATCCCTGCTTCATGTGGATTTCAGCACAGAAGAAGACCTTCAAGATTCAAGGAGGTGCTGCCATCACTTTCTCCACACTAACATGCATTCAATGCAATTTAGTTGTTGTAATGACAAATTCTTTTATTTCTTTTTTTAAAGTTCTCAGCAAGAACACAATATTGGTAATTTTTTTTTTTTTTTACAATTTTACTGAGCATTTAATTCTAAATAAATCACTGTTTAACAAGAAATTTTTGGCAATCCTGTACTTTTCTTGTGGTGTTACATAGAACAGCATCACTGGAAACTGGAAAAAGCAGCTGCTTTAAAATCTGTACTTCCTCACACAACTTTGAGTGCAAAAAAACTCTAAAAGTGCCATAACTTTTTGGAAAAGCTCCCACAAATCCAGGCTTTTTGGGCCACAACAATCACAAAAACAACTGACAAAATCCTGGAGGGACTGAAATACAGTGAGATTATGTCTGCATGGTTCATGCATTGAATTTGTTTACTTACTCTGGGTGGTTAACTTGACACGACACACCCTTTGCACTAAAGAAAGCACCTGTGAGCACTTTATGAAATGATAACTTAAATAATAAAAAGTGCATTATTGTAACTGATTTTGGGTCAGTTCTATATGTGATAATTTATGAATTAACAAAGTTAGAAGATTCTTGGTACAATTTGCAGCATTAGGTCTCGAAGATTTTTGTTTCATGGGAAGTAAAATGGCTATTAAAATGGTAATTCCCCAGATCGAATCGGGATTGAATCGGAATCGAATCGAATCGATTCAGAATCTCAAGAATCGGAATCGAATCGATTCTGGAAATTAGGGATCGTTCCCAGCCCTATGACAAAATGTCCAACATTTTCCAATCCATGTGTTTGGGTCTAACCAGCGGGATGTGTGGAACCCCCCATAGGTTGAAATGTCTCCTATCCTCTTCAATTAGGACAAAGGATGCTTCCACACATTTCCTTGTTTACCAATCCAAGTTTTCTGACCAATCTGGAGGATGGATTTGCGAATAATGGTTGTTCATAATTTGGATCAGATCCGTTCAATTGCCTATAGTTCATGGGGTACAATGCTTCTTTTACAGATGTTGATAGGTATTCTGCTGGTAGCTTGCCATTTGCAGAATTTGATTGTTACTTTTTCTGACCTTGAAAAGTCCTGTATGTCATTACCTGGAGTTCCTACTTTACATGCTCCTGCACCATACAAATTTAATCACAGTACTTTGAACCTCAGAGTCAGATAAATGGAAGATGTCTGTCATTTCTTTTTAATTTAATTTTTGCTAATTTTCTGTATATGTGTAGAAGTGAGTCCACTTATCTGTTCTCGTCTTAAGCATGCAGTCCAGTTTTTCCGTGGTGGGTGTGACTCATGGGCGCCTCCCTCCCAGCCAGCTGCCGGTTTTGCTATCACTCAGTTTCCATTGTGGGGTGCGCTCCCTCCTCCTCCTTGCTGTCCTCCCCCTCCTCGTTTTGGCTTCCTTTTATAAAAGAAACAGATTCATGGGGTGCCCCAGGCTCCCCATGTGTCAGCCATTCCATAAATAAGTGTGGGTTTTTCCTTCAAATTTTATTTTCCTTTCTTATCTAGATTTCTAACCTTGAGTCAAGAAAGGAACTGATTCAAAGCCTTTATTTAATTTTTTGCTAATTAATACTGTAGATTGAATGATAAAGATTAACTCTCCACAGTGCAAACAGATATTCATTGTACTGCTGTAATTGAATGCTGTGTGGATTTTTTGTGTTGTACTGCATATACCTTCATGCTGCTACTCATTTTTTCCATTCAGTATTTATCTTCCAAGAGTTCTGTTTGGTGACATCCTATGCATACCCTCTATTGGGGAGGAACATGAAAATGTGTGTTAGATTGACTTTAAATAACTGAGTATACAGTAAAGCTATAGTCTTTGCTGTGAGTGTTTGCTCATTACTTAAAGTTAATATTCACAATTAAGAGAAATGCACTGAAAGTTGGATACCTAATGCCTCATTTCTGCTTTAAGTACTTGGAAACATTTAAGATGGCTGCCTGTGTTTGTGCCTTCTTCCTGACACTCTTCAGGATTAAGCAAAATTTAATTTATTTATTGTTTTTTTTAAGCTACAGTTGCAAATCTTACACGGATCTTTATTTTTCTTTGGTTACACATACTCGGCTTTCATTTCTTTTTCCATTTCCATCACAAAACCAAAAATATTTTCTACACTTGCTAAATCCACCATTCTTCTCTCTTCACTTACGTAGTTTTTCCATCAGAAACACTCACTTGATTTTTACCATCCACTCTCCATCTGTGTACAAGACTTCACATTTCCCTGGACTAGCTGATGAAGCTGCACATCTCACATCTATAATCTCTTTCAGTATTAAAACTTCTTTTCATTCATCTGGTCTCGGTTCTCTTCAGCCTTCATCAACATTCTGTTACCACCTGCTTGTCTTCTTCATGATTCGCTGTCCTGTTGTTCATACTACTGACTCTACTGTCCACAGCTAATGCTCCATGCAAGATTCTGCGCATAAAAGTAGTGGTGGTCTTTGAGACTAGAAAAAGCGCTAATAAGTTTGGTTCATATTCATAAAGTTTTGGGAAATGTGCAAAAATACAGATAGGAGGGTCTGGGAATCTCCAAATATGTATTGACCCTTGAGTATAAAGGATCCCTAAACCTGCATCCTTTCTCTTTGCCAGCAGGTAGCTAGTTTTCTTGTAGCAAATGGTCAGACTGCCTGATATTCTGTGGAAAAATTACCTTTCAAGCATCAAGAATTTTCCAGATTTTGGTCTTAATTGCAAGCCTTCTTTTTATTAGATGTTTCTTAGACGGAACATGGGTGGGCAATATAAGCTGCAGCTTCAGCCATCACCCTTTTTGGATAACTTGTGTTGAATTGTACAATCAGAGGAGTTATTGTTTAATTCAACTTCCTTTCTTTTAATCTTTTAATCTAATCTATCTGAAAAATAAAGATTCATTCATATTTATATGCTCTTTATGTAGCTACTCAATAATTTGCATAAATGGTATCATTTTAGATGAGAAAGCACACCGATCTCTCAGCTATAAGGCTGAGAACATTGTGATCAATTATCGTAGGTTTACTGTTAGATTCACTCCCTGCTTGTTAAAAAAGATGCCAACTCGCAAAATGCCTAATTTAAGACTTCAAGACAGCAAACCTTAAATGACCTCGTACTTGTCTATCCGTGCCTGTCCCACTCTCCCCCTTTTGAAACAGAACGGCATTATCAACAAAGCTGTTTTTTTCAACATCCAGATGGGGACCATGTAGGTGAGGATACCCACTGTGTTGCTAATTGGGGGACCCCCATGGGTGTTGTGGGCAGCGTTGAGCCCAGTGGCCAATTTGCCTGCATAGGAAGCATCAGTCCCGTTCGTGCCCCTCCCCCCGGTGTTTATTGTTAACACGTCTCTGTCTCTCAAAATATGTATGGCTTATGCAGAATAACACTTAAATTTTCATGAATGAGATTCATTATTTGAGACTATGTCCGAAGGTAAATGGAAAGCAACAGTATAATTTATTGTACTTACATGTGCTCAATTGTTCCTCTTGGACCCATCTTTTTGATGTCCCTTTGTTTTGCAGTCTTTTACTATTGTTGCGGAGGGAGGAGGGGATTGCTAGGCGATGGCGTGGAGGGGGGAGGTGGACGCAGCCAATTCCAGGGGGCCTGAAGAGGTTCTCACACGGTCGCTGGGGAGGGATGGTCCACAGCTACCACCATCGTCTCAGATTAATAGAGAAACAGACAAGCTGTTAAACAGCGTGTTTTTGTCCTTTTCTGTTTTATCACATTTATTGATTATTTTGCTTTTGTTCTCACCGTTGCAGCATAAGTCTCTTATTCTTAAATTTTTTCTGTCCTTCTTCCAATCATTTCTCTATATTTTCTCTTGGGTCCTGCACAAAACTTTAACAATTCATCAGCTTTCAATTTTTCTCTAAAACCAAATTTCCCTTTCCATTTTCTGTCCACTCTCACTTCCACAATACTCATCTCCACAACTCCTATTTTATTTATTTATTTATTTATTCATTCATTCTTCTTTTATTTATTCATTTATTTACTCCAATTTACAATTGTCCTTATTTCTTCATTTAAATTACCTCACTTTTATATATTGTCCACTTAGGATTTTTCTACAGTTTTATTGTATAAGTAGGAATAGTTATTATTCTTATTACCCCCTCTGCCCAGTTTAAAGTTGAGCCTTTTCTCTCCAATTGAATGGGCATGCTTTGTGCCTCACTACATCAAACCCACATAGGCAAGTCTGGGAGGACTTTATTTTGCTGTGCACGGACTTAAAGCTTTCCTTTCAGCCGGAGAGAAGAGGTTCCAAATTTATTAGGAATATTTGAAGCCCTATTTGCAAGAGATGTATGAAAGAATGTACTTCCTACATTTGGCCACACGATGGAGGCACTGTGCCACAGCTTGAAGGTGGTTCAAGATGGTGTTTACCCGCTCATGTGTACTGAATGCCACGTGGCTGCCTCTGCCACGTGCAACTATGAACGCGCAAGATGGCCCCGGAGCCTATTGTTTACAAACCATGACTTTTTTTTTAAGAAAATGGAGTGCTGTCTCCTTAAATTCAGCTGTAAACATGCCAGAATAACCTTACAACTTTAATTTAGCACTTCATTTTAATACTGCTACCTCAAATAATCTCCTCTCAGTAACCTGTTTTAACAATCTCACTTCCACTCAGGAGTGGGGGCGAATTACCTCCCTCCTTTGTGGAAAAACACCCACCCACCTTTGTTCTATCCACATAGCCAGAAGAGCGCCATTAATTAAATCATACTATGGGACAAGTTTGGTAGCTATTTCCAACCCCCTGGTATTTCTCAAACCGCACATTTATCCCCTAAAGACACAGAATTAACACAGACATCCGCATGCACAATATAGACACTACAAACAAACCCTCAAGACACAGAATTAACACAGAGATCAGCATGCACGATGTGGAGAATATGCCGCAGATTTACGTGTACTCGTTTTCTTATAGCTTAACTTTTATGTAGAGGGTACTTTCATCGAGACCTCATCAGGTCATTGACACAAGAGGTATCGTATCATAAAGTTCAGTTTTATACTGATTTCAACAAGCTATCTTTATTGCTGTGTACAGACACTCACTAATGGTTTTAAAAAGATTCTTGTGCTGTACTGTAAATTATTATTTTTATACTTATGAACAGACACTCACTAAGGATGCTAACAAAATATTCTTATGCTGTTCTGTAAGTTATTATTTTTATACTTATGAACAGACACTCACTAATGGTGGTAAAAAAAGATTCTTATGCTGTCCTGTAAGATATTATTTTTATACTTATGAACAGACACTCACTAATGGTGGAAAAAAAGATTCTTATGCTGTTCTGTAAGTTGTTATTTTTATACTTATGAACAGACACTCACTAATGGTGGTAAAAAAAAAAGATTCTTACGCTGTTCTGTAAGTTATTATCATTTTTTTTATTATTTATTTATATATTTTTCATTACCAGTCACTCACTAAGGGTGTTAAAAAGATTCTTGTGGCTGCTTGCTACATTACTCACTCATTAAGTTTGAGATTCTTATAATGTATTAGAGTACCTTATTTATGCTCACTATTGATGTAAAAAAAAAAGATTCTTGCATTGCAAATCTTCCTTATTCATAAAAAAGTGGCTATTTGATCCTAGGACATTTCTTCACTCTCCCTCATGTGAGACCATGTGGTTCATGCCTTACATGTGACTGCAGATTTCCATCACACAAACAGTTTATCTGGAGTTTAAATTTTTATTCCCCATGTTATAAAATTTGGAGATCGGATATACCCCTTAATCAGACAACTGTAAATTTAGTATGGCCAGAGTGCAGAAATTCATGTAAAAAAGGTTTTCTGCTTACCTTTCTGTTTGGGCACCACAGCCGCCTAACAAAGGGTCCTTACGATCTGTTCCAGACTCGTCTTAGAATAGTTCAATCTGGGTCACGGCACCAATTGTTAGAATAAAAACCTGATTCTTTGATTGAAAGATCCAAGAATAAGCCGGAGAATTCTTCAATTTAAAGATGTAACATTTATTTAGAAATCACATGTAAAGCAAGCAGCGCTGGGTGCAGCATAACGCAGCCCCCTCTGGAGCATTGCCAGACTGACTGCGACTTCCGGGTGCGACTTACATTCATCTTCCCATGCAATAGGATGGGCTTGTACGTGACTGTCTGATTGGCCAATTTAACTCTGACGTGAACAGGCCATCCTCTGTTCATGTTACTGTTTTCTAGAATGCACGATCAACAGTGTGTGTGTGGGTGTTGGTTTTGGGTGTGTAACTAAAATATTAGACCTGACTAAAGGAAAGGAGAAAGAGAGAGAGAGAGAGAGAGAGAGAGGGAGAGAGCAGAAAGAGGGCTCTATAGCCTCTGCCTAATTCCTGTTTATTAGAGTTTAACACAACGTATTTGTTCATAAGAATGCAAACAGAATATGTATAGAATATGTGTAGAGCATAATGGGAGATTACCTACAGAATTATTATTTTGGCACTATAATTTTTCATAACCCTTTCACCGTGATTATCTACTTACTTGTGATTGGTCCACTCAGAAAACCTCTACCCAATTACATTAGGAGCTCATTAATATTTATGAGCAGCAGAAGAGATTTTTTTTTTTTTAAAGAGGTGTAAAGCAACATAAAATCTGGGCGCATGCGCACGCAGCGACCGGCAGCTGGTGAAAAAAGTCCGTCGTCTGTGTGTCTGTTTTTACGCACTTTAATGTGTTTTAACAAAATTCTGTGTGTCGTTTTTGCCCTGGAATGTTTGTGGACTGTATAACGAAGAGCTCCCTGGTTCCATAAATATGGATTTCCTCCCCATTTTTGCACTGCTGCTTCTTTCCCACCGGCTGTTTGTCTCTGAGGTAAGCGCAATCACGATCATGCCGGGGAGAATACAATATTCCAAGGACATGTTACTGCATTTAAACACGGATAATGCAGCGTCTGTGTTTGAGTCTATGCCGCAACTGCCGGACTTTATTTTAAGAGGTGATCATGGACACAGCGATGAAAAGAGAGACAAGAGCAGCAAACGCGGAAAGCGTGGAGGCGTGAAATTACGCCTGAGGAGACGTCAGTTTAATAACATTCCTCTTCCTTCCATGATTTTGGGGAACGTACAATCTCTGAGGAACAAAGTAGATGAAATTCAAGGGAATGTACGCTACCAGAAGGACTTCAAGAACTGCTGTGTCATGGCTTACACGGAGACGTGGCTTACTGCGCATGACCGGGACGCGGACCTGTGGATTGATGGCTTTGGAGCCCCACTTCACTCAGATTGGCAGGAAGAGGTAACGGGGAAACGTCAGGGGGTATGTTTATATATTAATAAACAGTACTGCACATCTGTCACGGTCAGAGAGCGCATCTGTACACCCGATGTGGAGCTTCTGTCCGTATCGCTACGCCCCTTTTATCTGCCTTGCGAGTTTCCCCAACTTTTCATCACGACTGTGTACATTCACCCGAGGGCAGACGCTGACTCCGCCTCCAGCACCGTTTTTGATGTGGTCCAGCGGCTGCAGTCAATTTCTCCAGAGGCGCCAAACTTTATTCTTGGGGAGTTTAACCATGTTTCTTTAAAGAAGACACTTAAAAACTTTTATCAGTATGTCTCCTGCCCAACCAGGCGAAAAAAGACATTGGACCTGTGCTATGGATCCATAGAGAGGGCCTATAAATCACTTCCCTTCCTCCTTTAGGATCCTCAGATCACAGCTGTGTACATTTGCTGCCCACATATAAAACTGCTCTCAGAAGAGGCAAAGTGGAGACCAGGGACGTAGATGTGTGGACAGAGGATTCAGTGCACAGCCTCCAGGAATGCTTTAACTGTACAGACTGGGAGATGTTCACACTGTCCTGCGGGGATGATTTGGACTCTTTGGTGGACGTCACATGCTCATACATGGCTTTCTGTAAAAATAAGATCGTTCCACGTAAACGTGTCAAAATATATCCCAACAACAAGCCATGAGTTACAAAATCAGTTAAATCCTGCTTACAGAGGAAAACACTTGCCTTTAAACAGGGGTCTGTTTCTGAGCTACAGGTTGCCACAAAAGAGCTGAAGCCTGTAATTTAAAGAGCAAAACAGAATTATAAAACAGAATTTGAAAGTAAGATGGCAACAAAGAAACTTGGTTCAGCCTGGGCCTGTATGAAAACTATTGCAGGCCTTCAGAGCACAGAGCGCAGTAATCGTGTGTTTTTAGATGGTTTTAATTCAGACACAGGGCTGGCTAATGCTCTTAATTGTTTTTATGGTCGTTTTGACTCCTTTGATTTTAGCACAGAAACCCAAGATTTGAAACAGAAACTCAAAGACAATCGGCACTTTAATATTGAGGTGCAGGATATTAAAAGGGAGTTCTGCACTGTAAAAGTGAACAAAAGTCAGGGCCCTGATAATATATGTGGGCGCTTGGTAAAGTCCTGTGCACATGAACTGAGTCCTATATTTCATTACATTTTCAATAAGTCCTTACAGACCCAACATGTGCCCAAGATCTGGAAAGATGCCGTGGTTGTTCCCGTTCCAAAATCCAGCTGTCCTAAAACGGTAAACGACTTTAGATCAGTTGCTTTGACCTCAATTTTAATGAAAATTTTTGAAAAACTGGTTAGATGTGAGGTCCTAAAGCAGACTGAACATGCATTGGATCCTTTGCAGTTTGCATATAGGCCTCACAAAGGAGTGGAGGATGCCACTGTCACTCTGTTTAACATGCTTTTTAAACATCTGGATTTTAATGGGACACACGCCAGGCTTTTATTTGTGGACTTTTCCTCCGCCTTTAATACAATCCAACCTCATATTTTAGTTGAAAGGCTCCTGCAACAATTTGATTTGAGCAAAAATCTGGTGGGTTGGATTCTGGATTTCTTAACCAACAGGACGCAGAGAGTAAGGGTCAATGGTACATTGTCTGACCTAAAGTGCTCTTCTACTGGCTCTCCTCATTTTTTAGATTTAGTATACTTTATTGATCCCCAGAGGGGAAATTGAGGGCATCCACCACCTGGATGGATGAAGCAGCCACGATACGGCGCTATCCCTTAACCATTCACACACACACTCACACCTAGGGCCACTTTAGAGTCTCCAATTAACCTAACCTGCATGTTTTTGACATGTGGGAGGAAACCGGAGAAATCCCGGAGTAAACCCACGCAAACACGGGGAGAACATGTAAACGCCACACAGATCACTGTTGGTCGGGTGCTGGGATCGAACCCACGATCCCACGATCCTCACAATCCCCCGGCCAAGGGTAAGCTGTGCTGCCGCAGTGCTAACCACTGCGCCACCGTGCAGCCCATGGGTGTGTGTTGTCACCACTACTCTTCATCCTGTACACAAACGTGTTGGAGCAGACATGACAACAGACACATTATAAAGTAAGATAAGATAAGATAAGATAAGATAAGATAAGCCTTTATTAGTCCCACAACGGGGAAATTCCAGGATTGCAACAGCACAGGGATAGCAACACTCAGAGCAACAATCAGAAGGCAAGAAAAAACAAGCAAGCAAGAGCAGCTAATATACATATGTACATATTACTATAAAATATATATATACACACACACACACACAGACACACAGTGCAGAGCATTGTAGCTGGATGGAATAAATATATGAATATATGAACACACAGTGCAGAGCATTGTAGCTAGATGGAATAAATATGTAAATATATAAACACCCACAGTATGGAGCATTGCAGCTAGGTGGAATAAATATGCAAGTATATAAACACACACAGTGCGGAGCAATGTAGCTAGATGGAATAATATGTAGATATATAAAAACACAGTGCGGAGCATTGTAGCTAGATGGAATAAATATATAGATATATAAATATAAACACACCCAGTGCAGAGCATTGTAGCTAGATGGAATAAATATGTAAATATATAAACACACACAGTGCAGAGCATTGTTGCTAGGTGGGATGAAACAGCATAACCGTCTATTTAGTTATCCTACATGGTATGATTATGTGCCCATACATATTCTCACCCTCCATAGCGACCGGTATGTTCCTAGTTGTATGCCGGAGAGGACCATTGTGTAAGTCTATTGCATCTTTTGCATTCAAAAAAAAAAAAAAAAAAAAAAAAAACCTGCAAAAAACCAGCAAAAAGTATGCTGATGATTCAGTTATTGTCAGTCTCCTCCAGGATGGTGAGAGTGGCCATGGCCCAGTAGTTGATGATTTTGTTCACTGGTGTGAGGATTCCTACCTGCAGCTGAATACGACAAAAACTAAAGATATGATTATTGACTTTAGGAGGAAAACTCCCAGGCACAAAGTCACCGTACTAAAAGGTCAGACTACTGAATGTGTACAATCCTACAAATGTCTTGGGACGATTATTGATAGTAATTTAAACTTTGAAGAGAACTGTGAAAGGGTGTGCTAAAAGGGTCAGCAACATTTGCATTGTTTGAGGAAACTTGCACGCTTCCAAATTTTACCGAACCATAATGACAATGTTTTATCGGGCTTTTATTGAATCTGTTTTATCCTTTTCTTTAGTGTCATGGTTTGGTCAGATAAAACTGAAACAGAGGAAATCCTTGGATCAGGTAGTTAGATGGTCCAGTCGTTTGCTTGGTGAGTCACAGCTGAGCCTGACATCCTTGTACACCAGACAGGTACAGAGGATGGCTACCTCCATTTTAAATAATGACTCCCACCCTTTGCACCGCAACTTTCAGCTTCTTCCCTCAAGACGGAGGTTTGCTGTCCCAAAAAGTAAAACCCAGCGCTACAAAAACAGCTTTGTTCCTGCTGCTGTCAAAGAGTTGAACAAGTTGTAACAATATATTGCACATAATTTAGGTACCTATTTATTAACTCCATTTTATATTTACTTATTTTTGTAGGATTTTATTTGGGTTCTAAATCTTTTATTGGGTTTTAGACCTTTGAGTTTTTAACCTCTTTGACTAGTCTTTGTCACGACTCGCCGCTCATCATCTGCCTCAGCTGCGCGCACACCTGCGCCTCGTCAGCCGCGGGCTATTTAACCCACTCAGCCCAGTGCAGCGGTCTGGAGCCGTCTGTTCGCATCGGCACATCTTCGCAGCTGGATCGTCTCCAAACGACAGCTAAGCTACGCTCCTACGTAAGCATCTTACTCCTTACCTTTGCAAGTCTTCTCCCCTGTGCACAGGTGGATCCCTTGGCGGCGGATACCCCGTCATCGCCATCCAACCCTCACCGTCGTCACAGGCTCTACAGGATGCTGTCTCCCGGGCTTCTCCCTTGGCCAATGCCAGCCACCGGTCGCCTACAAGTAAGCAGTACCCTGCTCATTATACCTGTCTAGGTGTGGTGCCCTTTACCCCTGTCCTCTGTTCTCTCCATAGGGTTGCCCGGCTGTACGGCGCTCCGCTCTGCTTCCTGTACATCAGCGTTCACCCTCTTTACATATCCATATCTCACACATCCATCCATACACGCCTGCTTGTTGAATAAAGCTGTTAAATCTACCCTGAGCCTGCGTGCGTGTTTCCTGAGCCGGACATTATGTCAGTCTTTAACTTTTTAATATGACCCTTCTCTCTTATCTCTGGTTTTTCTCTCATCTCTTTGTCTTTATATCCTGATTGATGGAGCCTTGAGTATTTTTTATCATGTTTATAGTCAGCTTCATGTGTGCCTGTGTTTGTGTTTATGTTGAATGCAATTGTGGCTTGTAAATATGGATGTCACCAGACTGCAAAACAAATCTACCTACGGGTACAAATAAAGTAACCTGAACCTGAACCTGAAAATGGTTTCAGTTCTTTAAACTACATATACAGTTGAAACCACGTACCAAATCGGGTACGTGTATCGGGCTTGTTGTTACGAGCTATTCGGTCTCTGTACGACCGTTGTGAGAGTTTGGTTCGTATTGCCAACACTCGGTCGGAGTCATTCCCAGTGAGAGTTGGACTCCGCGAGGGCTGCCCTTTGTCACCGATCCTGTTCGTAATTTTTATGGACAGGATTTCTAGGCGCAGCCAGGGAATGGAGGGTGTCATGCTTGGTGACCACAGGATCTCATCTCTGTTGTTTGCAGATGATGTTGTCCTGTTGGCTTCATCCAGCAATGACCTACAGCTCTTGCTGGGACGGTTTGCCGCTGAGTGTGAAGCGGCTGGGATGAGAATCAGCACCTCCAAGTCCGAGTCCATGGTCCTCAGCCGGAAAAAGGTGGATTGTCCTCTCCGGGTTGGGGACAGGCTCCTGCCCCAAGTGGAGGAGTTTAAGTATCTTGGGGTTTTGTTCACGAGTGAGGGGAAAATGGAGCGAGAGATCGACAGACGGATTGGAGCAGCATCTGCAGTGATGCGGACGTTGTACCGGTCTGTTGTGGTGAAGAGGGAGCTTAGTTCTAAGGCAAAGCTGTCGATTTACCAGTCAATCTACGTTCCTACTCTCACCTATGGTCACGAGCTTTGGGTAATGACCGAAAGAACGAGATCGCGGATACAAGCGGCTGAAATGAGCTTTCTCCGTAGGATTGCTGGACTCACCCTCAGAGATAGGGTGAGGAGCTCAGTCATCCGGGAGAGGCTCAGAGTAGAACCGCTGCTCCTCCACATTGAAAGGAGTCAGTTGAGGTGGTATGGGCATCTGATTAGGATGCCTCCTGGACACCTTCCACTTGAGGTGTTTCAGGCACGTCCCACTGGGAGGAGACCCCGGGGCAGACCCAGGACTCGGTGGAGAGACTATGTCTCCCAGCTGGTCTGGGAACGCCTTGGTATCCCCTCTGAAGAGCTGGAGCAGGTGGCTGGGGAGAGGGAAGTCTGGGCTTCTCTGCTTGAACTGCTGCCTCCGCGACCCGGACCTCCGGAAAAGCGTAGAAGATGGATGGATCACGTACTGTTTGCCCCCCTCCCCTCTGGTAGAAGACTTCGGTCCATCCAGACTAAAACCTCCCGTCACATGAACAGCTTCTTCCCCTCTGCCATTAGACTGCTGAACACTAAGTGACTCTCGTGCACCATGTACAGCAGCTCAACCAGACTCATGTTAATCATCACTGTTTTCTTCCTGCATTACCGACTGCACTATATAGTTCTCCACAGTATCTGCTGCTGGCTAATATATATTTTAACTGTTGACCAGTATCACTTAATCTTATCCTACACTTTATTACATGTATAGTTTATTTCTCTTATCTTATCATGTTTAATGTTGCAGCACTGTACCGAGACAAATTCCTAGTTTGTTTACTACATGAACAATGGCAATAAACCTGATTCTGATTCTGATTCTGATTCTGATGGATGGATACAGTTGAAACCAGAAGTTTACATATGCTGTATAAAAAGTCACTGCCTTTTTCACTTACTGTTATAGGCCAGTTAGGATTACCAAAATTATTTCTGTTTACTAAATAATTTTTATATTTGCTAAATATTTTTTAGAGAAATGTTTTATTACTTTCTTCAAAGTCAGAAGTTTACATACATTTGTTTAGCCATCTGTTGTGAGAATTTTCGTCTTGGCCACACTGATCTTGAAGCCGTAAGGCTGAGCAGAGCTGGTAATGTCATATAGAATATCTGTAGCCTCAGCGTCATCATCGGCATAAATAGCACAGTCATCAGCAAACATGAGATCTGTCATGAACTAACATCAGCACTTATAACTTTTCCCCAACCAAAAATGATGTATTTATTTTACAGAAAACTTACCTGCAATTCATTTTCATTCCAAACTATAAAAGTAAAAAAAAAGAATCAGACATGAAACAACAGTAAGACAATTGTCAGAATTGTAACTGTAAGAAGGTGGAAATCCTGGATTGTTTGTGAAACAGGGGTGTGCCTGGTTGGAGGTTGTGGAAGCTGTTTGCATGTAAATAACAAAAACAAAGCTTCAGCAGGAGGTCTGGTGCCACAAATGTGAGGATGGGAGGGGTGAGTGGGTCTAATTGATCACTAGAGTCAGTATTACTTCATTACAGAGGTGTTATTAACCCCATGAGTGCTGAGGCAAAAGCTGAAGCTTCAAACATAAATTTTATTACTGGAAAGGGGAAGTTAGTGGTTTTCAGGACTGTTTCTAGCTTTTTGGTTTCAAATTTATGAGAAAAAAGTTTTAAATTTACAAGCATTTACAAGCAATTGTAATTTCCCAGTTTGGGATCAATAAAGTACATCTATCTATCTATCTATCTATCTATCTATCTATCTATCTATGAAAAGAAGTCACACATTTATGAGCAAAAAGTTGCAAATTCACAATAAAAAGAGTAGAGATTTACAAGAAAGTTGAAAATCTACCAGAAAAGTCACAAATTGATAAAACATTTTTGAAAAATTGGAACTACTAAATTGTAGCTACTAAAGTCTAAAATTTCATCTAAAACTTTGCAAATTTACAAAAGAGGCAAAAATTACAAGAAAAAGTTGAAAATCTGTTGGGAAAAAATTGTAAATTTACAAGAAGAAAAAAACAAAAACGTGAGAAAAAACGTGGAAAATTTTCAAGAAAAAAGTCACATTTTTTTTAGAAAAACATTGTAAAATGATGTGACAAGTTACAAATTTTCATGAAAAAAGTTGCAAATTAATGAGAAAAAAGAGACACATTTATGAGAAAAATGTTGCAAAATTACAAGACAAAGGGTGCAAATTTATGAAAAAAAATCAAATTTACAACAAAGATAGTCACAAATTTTTGAGAAAAAATGTTGCAAAATTGTGAGAAAAACAGTTGGAAATTGACGAGAATAAAATGAATCAATTCACAATAAAAAGCTGCATATTTAAGAGAAAAATTTTGCAAATTTTCAAGAAAAAAGCCACCAATTTGTGAGAAAAAAAAAACTGCATTTATGAGAAAAAAGTTGCGAGTATGGCTGTGTTGTGAGACATGTATATGTTGGACACTGCATATGTGATTTAACCACGATGAAGGAGAGCCAGCCCCCTGCGGTGCGGAGCCACAGAGCCTGGACCCCCTGCGGAGGACAGGGGACAGAAGACTTCCTGACCACTGAGGCTCGGGAAGAGAGAAGGGGGAGTTATGTAAATAAAAGGCTAATGAATGTGAATAAAGAGACTTTGATATAGATGTGTGATTTCCCCCGCGAGGGAAATGGTTTGATGTGAGAAGGTTTAAATGAGAGAACTTTGGTGTGTTCACTCTCTTTGTTCGCTGCTCAAGAATAAGAGCAGACAGTGGAATGATTTCTTGAATAAACTGAAATGAAAGACAATTCGGTTTCGTTATTCAAGTCCCCCCACATTGGTGACTGACGACGTTGAGAATGAACGAAGAAATTCTCAGGGTCCCGGACTCACAGCGCTCAGAGCTGGCGAGCGCAGTGGCCGTTAAGCTGCCTGATTTCTGGCAGGATAACCCACGGTCGTGGTTTCTGCAAGCAGAGTCGCAGTTCGCGCTCGCAGGAGTAACGGTGGATGACACTAAGTTCCACCATGTCATCGCTAAACTGGACAACAGCACAGCTCGGTGCGTGCAAAGCTTGGTGGAGCAGCCACCCGCGACCGACAGGTACAGCAAGCTGAAATCCACCCTCATCAAGTTTTTCACCCCCTCGGCTGAAGTGAGGGCGAGGAGGATCCTGTCTTTGCTAGACCAAGGTGGACACAGGCCGAGCGCCCTGATGGAGGAGATGATACAGCTGAGAGGGTTGGACAACGATGATTTCATTTTTCAGTTCATCTTCCTCTCCAACCTCCCGGCGCATGCGAGAAGCACGCTGGCCGGCAAAAAGTGTCACACCCTGGAGGAGTTCCGGGAGCTGGCCCAGGAGGCAGACGGGATCCTGGACGCCTGCGGCGGGCAAGCAACCACAGCAGCGACCCGAGACAGCGGGGAGCCAGAGGCGGCAGAACCAGACTGGCCGACGATGGCGGCAACACGGCCGCGACGAGGGGGAGCCAATAGCCCGGCGACAGAGGCGCGGGCACGACACAGCGGAGGAGAAGATCTCTGCTTTTACCATCGGAGGTTCGCAGAGAAGGCACGCAGGTGTGTGCCGCCCTGCATCTTCAGGAGTTCGGGAAACGGCAAGACCGGGGGTCGCTAGCAGCTTCGACCCTCGGAGAACGCAACAAGCTGCTCTACATCACGGATGCGCGCTCCGGACGAGTGTTCCTCATTGACACCGGAGCACAAGTGAGCTTCATCACCCCAACATACGCGGACCGGGTAGCTGGACCCCACGGTGACGGAGCTACAGCGGCAAATGGCTCGAACATCAACACCTACGGGAGAAGGACCTTGCCTTTATGCTTACATGGCCGCACATATGAATGGACTTTTGTAGTAGCGGCGGTGAGTTTCAACATGTTGGGCGCGGATTTTTTGTGTTCACACAATCTGTTAGTTGATCTTGCTAATAGACGGCTGGTAAATGCACTCTCTTTTTACTCTCTCCCCTGTTCAGCTCGAGTGTCCCCGCCACCAGTACAGACCCACGTCGCTACAGCAGGTGGTAAGTTTCACACACTCCTCACCCAATTTCCAGCGCTCACTGTGCCCACTTTTTCAGCGACGGTCGCGAAGCACGGGGTGAAACACTTCATCCCCACTTCTGGTCCTCCCGTGTTTGCAAAAGCTCGGCGCTTGGATGCAGTTAAGCTCGCCATTGCGCGCGAGGAGTTCGCCAGCCTGGAGAGGCTGGGCATCGTTCGTAGGTCGAAGAGCCCGTGGGCTTCGCCGCTGCACATGGTACCGAAAGCCGATGGCTCCTGGAGACCGTGCGGGGATTACCGCAGGCTAAACAACGCTACGGCACACGATCGTTATCCCATCCCGCACATTCAGGATTTTTCGGTGCACCTCGCGGGGGCGCGCATTTTTTCAAAGATTGATCTAGTTCGCGGCTATCACCAAGTCCCGGTCCAACCGGAGGACATTCCTAAAACAGCGGTAATAACCCCGTTCGGACTTTTCGAATTTTTACGCATGCCGTTTGGTCTCAAAGGGGCGGCGCAAACATTTCAGCGGATGATGGATGCCGTGTTACGCGATCTCCCTTTCGTGTTTGTGTACCTCGACGACATTTTGGTCGCGAGTACTTCAGAGGACGAACACGAAATGCACCTCACAGCAGTTTTTAGGAGGCTGGGAGAGCACGGCTTAATAGTTAACCCAGCCAAGTGCCAGTTCGGCGTTGAGCGGATTGATTTTTTGGGTCACCGCGTCTCCCCGGAGGGAGCGGTTCCGTTACCAGAGAAAGTACGCGCGGTAGCGGATTTTCCCCGTCCACAAACGGTCAAATCACTACAGGAATTCTTGGGGATGGTGAATTTTTATAACCGGTTCCTGCCCCACGCAGCTCAAATCATGCAACCGTTATATGCCGCGCTCAAAAAACAAAAGCCGACCCAGGCGGTCGAATGGTCCCCGGAGCGGGAGCGCGCGTTCACAGAGGTTAAAAAAGCCTTGGCTGACGCTGCGCTCCTGGCCCACCCAGACCCTGCAGCACGTATCGCGCTGACGACAGACGCTTCAGATTTAGCCATAGGGGCCGTTATTGAGCAACAGGTAGCCGGAGTTTGGCAGCCTTTGGCTTTCTTTAGCAAATCTTTAAGCGCGGCTGAGCGAAAATACAGCGCGTTTGACAGAGAACTGTTGGCGCTGCATTTGGCTATTCGTCATTTCCAGTTCTGGCTGGAAGGACGGTGCTTCACCGCTTATGTGGACCACAAGCCGCTCACATACGCCATGGCCAAAATTTCAGATCCGTGGTCCGGCAGGCAGCAGAGGCAGCTGGCCGCAATCTCGGAATTTACCACTGACATTAGGCACGTCGCGGGCAAATTCAATGTAGTAGCGGATTGTCTCTCACGCGCGTTCACGACCCCGACACGCGCAGAGGCAGAACGGGCCACCGTGACCGCGCCGCAGGAGAGCGGCACGGTGGCGCGCGCAGCCCCGGTGCACGTGGGTATAGATTACGCAGCCATGGCAGCGGACCAGGGGGCGGACGCAGACGTGCGCGCGCTCCAGTCTGGACCAACAGGGTTGAGGCTGGAGAGCAAGTGTTTACAAACCGGTATGCCCCCCCTGATCTGCGACATGTCGACGGGGCGCCCGCGTCCGGTGGTTCCGGCCACGTGGCGCCGCCGTGTTTTTGACTCGGTCCACTCACTGGCGCACCCGGGGGTGCGCGCGTCGGTGAAACTAGTGGCGGAAAAGTTTGTTTGGCCGTGCCTGCGCAAGCACGTGAAGGAATGGACAAAAACCTGCATTTCCTGTCAACGGGCCAAAATTCACAGGCACACAAGAGCCCCGTTAGAACCGTTCCGCATTCCGGCCAGAAGGTTCGACCATGTGCACGTCGACCTTGTGGGCCCCCTACCGGCATCACAGGGGTTCACGTATCTTTTGACAATGGTGGACCGCACCACACGTTGGCCGGAAGTGGTCCCACTTGCGACGACCACGGCCGCGGAGGTGGCTCGCGTTTTTTTAACGGCTTGGGTGGCGCGCTTCGGGGTTCCGTCGGACATTACGTCCGATAGAGGACCGCAATTCATCTCTGAGCTGTGGTCAGCGATGGCCAACGGCTTAGGAGCCAAAATTCACCGCACTACGGCTTACCACCCTCAGGCTAATGGTTTATGCGAGCGTTTTCATAGGTCTTTGAAGGCAGCACTCAGAGCGTCGCTCACGGATGCAGATTGGGTAAATAAACTCCCTTGTGTTTTATTAGGGTTGCGTTCTGCGCCTAAAGAGGACTTAGACGCCTCCCCAGCGGAGCTGGTATTCGCACAAACTCTGAGGCTGCCGGGCGAGTTTTTACCAGAGCACCCAGAGCCCCCACCTCTCTCTGCTCTGGGACCGTTAGTTGGCACGGGGGCAGACACGCTCCCGGGTCCGGTTCATCACGCTTTTCCACGAGTTTTCGTCCCCAAGGCTTTGAAAAATGCCGATTTCGTTTTTGTCAGGCGCGAAGCCCTTAAAGCAACGCTCAAACCACCTTACGAAGGGCCATTTCGAGTGCTGGAGGCAGGTGATAAGCAATTTGTGCTAGATTTTGGGGACAGAAAAGAGACAGTCAGTATTGACAGACTAAAACCTGCTTTTGTCATGAAGGACGTGTCTGTACCGGTCGCGGTGGCGCCTCGACGAGGCAGGCCCCCGCAGAGGGCAATTAACCACTCTCTTCCTCAGTCAACAGACCCGGAGCAGAACAGCACCGCAGGCAAGGCGGGGCCAACGCACAGCAGATTCGGCAGACGGCTGAAGCCCAAGCGGCGCACAGACTGAATGTTGGTGTTGATTATTCAGTAGTGAGTAAGGTGCTATTAAATTTTGGGAATTAGTCTGTTCTTCATCGTTTGGGGGGGGGTTATATGGCTGTGTTGTGAGACATGTATATGTTGGACACTGCATATGTGATTTAACCACGATGAAGGAGAGCCAGCCCCCTGCGGTGCGGAGCCACAGAGCCTGGACCCCCTGCGGAGGACAGGGGACAGAAGACTTCCTGACCACTGAGGCTCGGGAAGAGAGAAGGGGGAGTTATGTAAATAAAAGGCTAATGAATGTGAATAAAGAGACTTTGATATAGATGTGTGATTTCCCCCGCGAGGGAAATGGTTTGATGTGAGAAGGTTTAAATGAGAGAACTTTGGTGTGTTCACTCTCTTTGTTCGCTGCTCAAGAATAAGAGCAGACAGTGGAATGATTTCTTGAATAAACTGAAATGAAAGACAATTCGGTTTCGTTATTCAAGTCTCCCCACAGCGAGCTTATTATAAAAAGAAGCAATGGTGATTGTGAGTTGGACAGTTCTTTCTTTTTTCCAGGGTGGGGGATCATGCCCCCTCCCACCCCCCGATTTACATCTATGATTGTGATTGTATGATTCCAAAGACAAACTACTTGTTGAGTTTTCCCCTTAGTTCACTAAATTCCATGCTGAGCTGTGTTCACATATGAGTTTGTTGTCTTAGTGCCAAGTGTTTTCTATCTGAGGAAATCTGCCTTGTTTTTAAATGGAAAACAGGCCTGAGGGGGCAAATGGTAGCTGGGCCACACCCAGCAGCAGCAGCACGATCAACATGCACTCTCTCCATAACAAAACGGTGATGGAAAAGGCCTCTTTTCACACCGGCCCATCTGTATAAATAAGAAAACACTGGCGGGCACATACAGTTAGCAGAGTTAAAATGAGGCGGCGAGTCATGTTCGTGACAGCAGAAAGTGTTGGAGAACAGTGAACATTTGAGTCACTGCTTTTTTTTTTGCTAAAGATGGAGTGACATTTTCCATGTCGTGTTTCTCAGCTCTGCACTGTGACAGCATGTTTGAGGAATAAGGAGGCCCTTGTCTGTTTGTTAGACCCTCTGGCTGGTCAGATGATGTCTGTCTGTCTGATTATAAAGCAGAGTATGCAAATGCTATGGCTCCCTCAGCCACTATAGAGGTCCACATAGTTACAAGTTCACCTGTTAGGGGACAAGGGTGGAGGGTTAAAATTACCTTCAACTTTTAATTTTGCAAATTTGTATTTTTTTCTACTTTTTCCTCATAAAAGTTTTTCCTCTTTAATGTTCAGCTTTTTTTCTGAAAAATTGGCAACTTTTTTCTCATGAGCGTGCATTTATTTTCTTGTATATTTGTTACATAAATTTCTTACTTTATTTTCATAAGTTTGTGACTTTTTCTTGAAAATGCATGCCTCATAAATTTGTGAACTTTTTCTTGGAAATCTGCAACAGTTTTCCTTATAAATATGCAACATTTCTCTCATAAATGTGCACCTTTTCGCTCATAAATTTGCAACTTTCTCTAGTAAGTCAGAAAAGTTTTTCATAAAATCCTGTCATTTTTGAAAAATATCCTACTTTTTTTCATAAATTTGTAACTTTTCCTTCACATTTGCAAGTTTTTACCCAAATGCAGTACACAACACACAAAGATTGAGGCAAGAAAGAGAAGTTTTATTTACTAATAAACAGGAACTGTTTCTCGCTGCGTAGACAGTATAAACTCCAGTGGAGACAGAGAGGTTCAGGTTCAGGTTCAGGTTACTTTATTTGTACCCGTAGGTAGATTTGTTTTGCAGTTGGTGACATCCATATTTACAAGCCACAATTACATTCAACATAGACACAAACACAGGCACACATCTTACAAAATAGGTAAATATAAAATATGTACAATATAATTTTTATAGCTTGTTCAACTCTTTGACAGCAGCAGGGACAAAGCTGTTTTTGTAGCGCTGGGTTCTACTTTTTGGGACAGCAAACCTCCATCTGGAGGGAAGAAGCTGAAAGTTGCAGTGCAAAGGGTGGGAGTCATCATTTAAAATGGAGGTAGCCATCCTCTGTACTTGTCTGGTGTACAGGGATGTCAGGCTCAGCTGTGACTCACCAAGCAAACGACTGGACCATCTGACTACCTGATCCAAGGATTTCCTCTGTTTCAGTTTTATCTGACCAAACCATGACATTAAAGAAAAGGATAAAACAGATTCAATAAAAGCCCGATAGAACATTGTCATTATGGTTTGGTCAATTTGGAAGCGTGCAAGTTTCCTCAAACAATGCAAATTTTGCTGACCCTTTTTGCACACCCTTTCACAGTTCACCTCAAAGTTCAATCCACTATCAATAATCGTCCCAAGATATTTGTACGATTGTACACATTCGGTGGTCTGGCCTTTTAGTATGGTGACTTTGTGCCTGGGAGTTTTCCTCCTAAAGTCTATAATCATATCTTTCGTTTTTGTTGTATTCAGCTGCAGGTAGGAATCCTCACACCAGTGAACAAAGTCATCAACTACTGGGCCGTGGCCACTCTCACCATCCTGGAGGAGACTGACAATGACTGAGTCATCAGCATACTTTATAATGTGTCTGTTGTCATGTCTGCTCCGACACATGTTTGTGTACAGGATGAAGAGTAGTGGTGACAACACACACCCCTGATGAGAGCCAGTAGAAGAGCACTTTAGGTCAGACAATGTGCCATTGACCCTTACTCTCTGCGTCCTGTTGGTTAAGAAATCCAGAATCCAACCCACCAGATTATTGCTTAAATCAAATTGTTGCAGGAGCCTTTCAACTAAAATATGAGGTTGGATTGTATTAAAGGCGGAGGAAAAGTCCACAAATAAAAGCCTGGCGTGTGTCCCATTAAAATCCAGATGTTTAAAAAGCATGTTAAACAGAGTGACAGTGGCATCCTCCACTCCTCTGTGAGGCCTATAGGCAAACTGCAGAGGATCCAATGCATGTTCAGTCTGCTTTAGGACCTCACATCTGACCAGTTTTTCAAAAATTTTCATTAAAATTGAAGTCAAAGCAACTGGTCTAAAGTCATTTACCGTTTTAGGACAGCTGGATTTTGGAACGGGAACAACCACGGCATCTTTCCAGATCTTAGGCACATGTTGTGTCTGTAAGGACTTATTGAAAATGTAGTGAAATATAGGACTCAGTTCATGTGCACAGGACTTTACCAGGCGTCCACATATATTATCAGGGCCCTGACTTTTGTTCACTTTTACAGCGCGGAACTCCCTTTCAACATCCTGCATCTCAATATTAAAGTGCTGATTGTCTTTGAGTTTCTGTTTCAAATCTTGGATTTCTGTGCTAAAATCAAAGGAGTCAAAACGACCATAAAAACAATTAAGAGCATTAGCCAGCTCTGTGTCTGAACTAAAACCATCTAAAAACACACGATTACTGCGCTCTGTGCTCTGAAGGCCTGCAATTTTTTTCATACTGGCCCAGGCCGAACCAAGTTTATTTGCTGCCATCTTGCTTTCCAATTCTGATTTATAATTCTGTTTTGCTCTTAAAATTTCGGCCTTTAGCTCCTTAGTGGCAACCTGTAGCGCAGAAACAGACCCCTGTTTAAAGGCAAGTGCTTTCCTCTGTAAGCAGGATTTAACTGATTTAGTAACCCATGGTTTGTTGTTGGGATATATTTTGACACGTTTACGTGGAACAAACTTATTTTGACAGTGAGCCATGTATGAGCATGTGAGCTCAGCCAGAGAGTCCAAATCATCCCCGCAGGCCATTATGAACATCTTCCAGTCTGTACAGTCAAAGCATTCCTGGAGGCTGTGCTCTGAATCTTCTGTCCACACATCAATGTCTCTCATCTCCACCTTGCCTCTTCTGAGAGCAGTTTTATATGTGGGCAGCAAATGAACACAGTTGTGATCTGATGATCCTAAAGGAGGAAGGGGGAGTGATTTATAGGCCCTCTCTATGGATCCATAGCACAGGTCCAATGTCTTTTTTCGCCTGGTTGGGCAGGAGACATACTGATGAAAGTTTTTAAGTGTCTTCTTTAAAGAAACATGGTTAAAATCCCCAAGAATGAAGTTTGGCGCCTCTGGAGAAATTGACTGCAGCCGCTGGATCACATCAGAGATGGTGATGGGTGAGTGGCTGGAAATGGATGTTAAGTATATGTAACGGAGTCAAAAATGTACTTTAAGTATTTCTTTTTCTCAGTTATGTTTTTATTTATATTGTTGTGAATTTTATTTTACTTGAGTACTTTTATTTTGGCAGTACACATTACCACAGTACCCTGCTTGTACACATTGGCCTACAACTTTTGGACTTTAAAACATTCACTAAAAATGTTAAAAACTGGCTGAAAAATAAACAAGAATGTACTCATGTATGAATTATTTGTCTGCAAAGTGAGAGTGAATGAAGGGAAGGAATAAATGTGTTTGTTTATAGTGAGTGACGGAGGGAGGAAGGCCTGAAATAGGCAAATGTGAGTTATGTTATATGTGTTAAATGTGAGTCAGGCTGTTATATTTGTGTATTTATAATATTTATGTTAAAGGTGAGTCAGGCTGTTATATTTGTGTATTTATAATATTTATAATATTTATAATTGTGTATTTATAATTTTTCTGCATTGATGTATGTGGTTATTGTGTATATTTTTATCTTGATTCTTTTTTCTAAAGCCCATCCAGGGACAAGAGTTGCAAATTAGCTAATAGCTATACACTCTATGTGCAACACATCAGATTGATTGTCTTTGATTAATTGTCTATGTTTATTGCACTGTCCCTGTCAAATAAACTAATCTACTACTACTACAACTTCCAGTCATATACAGCCCAAGGAAGATGCGCTGGAACTTCCGCAAAGCCAACTGGAAGAAATTCAGTGAAACTCTGGACCGGAGCATTGTTACCATCCCACTCCACACCATCACTGTAGATGAAGCATACAACCGCTTCTGCAGCGCAATCTTCAAGGCTGCCCATACTGCAATCCCACGAGGCTACCGACCCCTCTATGTCCCATGTTTGGACGGAGAAAGTGCTGCCCTCCTACAATCCTATCAAACATCAGGGGACCCAGAGATAGCAGACCATCTCATTGAATCGCTAAATACAGCCCGGCGAAAGAAATGGGAGGAGACAGTTGCTGACCGGAGCTTTACCCACTCTAGCAGGAAATGTTGGAGCCTCATCCGTCGCCTAGGAGCTGCACAGAAGCCCCCTAGCCAAAGCCGAGCATCCGTCACACCCAACCAAGTTGCATCCCACCTACTGACTATCGCCAAAGCACCCCAAGACAAAGACACCAGAAGAGCAGTTACAACTGAGCTAAAAAAACACCAAAAAATGCCTGTAGAGGAAACGAACCCTGAACCCTTCGAGGCTGCTGAACTGGAGAAAGTCCTACAGGGCCTGAAATGTGGAAAGGCAGCAGGATACGATAACATCTTCCCAGAATTCATGAAGAATCTTGGCCCCTGAGCCCTAACCTGGTTGACACAATTCTACACAAGGATCACACAAACAAACTCGATCCCAAAGAAATGGCGGACAGCAAAGGTCATTGCCATCCCAAAACCTGGCAAAGACCACAAACTACCAGCAAGCTACCGCCCAATCTCCCTACTCAGCGTTCCTTACAAAATCATGGAGCGCCTAATACTGCAACGCATTTCCCCAGAAATAGAGGATATTCTAAGTGTGGATCAAGCAGGTTTCCGCAAGGACCGCAGTACAGGAGAACAAGTACTGGCCCTAACCACCTTCATTGAAAATGGCTTCGAGAGCAGACTGAAGACAGGGGCTGTGTTTCTCGATCTTACAGCCGCCTATGATACGGTCTGGCACAAAGGCCTCCTCCTGAAACTTATAAAGGCGATCCCTGCTTGGGCAACAGCAATTATAAAAACCCTGCTGACCAACCGAAGGTTCAGAGTCCACCTCAGTCAGAACACAAGTGCATGGAGAATGCAGAAAAACGGACTCCCACAAGGCTCAGTTCTAGCTCCAACTCTGTTCAACCTCTACATAAACGACCTGCCTACTACAAAATCCCGCAAATTCATCTATGCAGACGACATCTGTTTGGCATTCCAAGCACCAGACTTTGAACCACTGGAACGGGTGCTCACGGAAGATCTTGCTAAACTGGACCAGTTCTGCAAAATCTGGCGCCTAAAACCAAGCCCAGCAAAAACCGTCTCCAGTGTATTTCATCTCCACAATGCAAAAGCTGCCAGAGAACTAAACATCCACCTGAGCGGACTCAAGCTTAAGCATGCCCCAAATCCAACTTATCTTGGAGTGACCCTTGATAGGACCTTATCCTTCAAGGAACATCTAAAGGGGACGGCTGCTAAGGTGAAAGTACGAAACAACCTGCTCTGCAAGCTCGCTGGTGCAAAATGGGGGGCGGCAGTCTCCACCCTGCGCACCTCAGCACTGGCCCTTTCATACTCTGTAGCAGAATATTGTGCCCCTGTCTGGTCCAGGTCATCTTACACACACCATGTAGACACCCAGCTCAACTCAACCATGAGAACTATAACTGGAACAATCCGCTCAACACCACTCCCCTGGCTCTCTGTACTGTCAAACATAGCCCCTCCACACATCCGGCGAGCAGCATTAACTCAAAGGATGCTCCAAAAAGTTAAAGATTTTCCTCACTTACCAATCCATGCAGATATCTACACCCCACCCACTGCTCGACTTTCATCCAGACGGCCGATTTGGAAAAACCCTCCCCCAGCTGACTTTACCATCCAGACAGCTTGGCAAGAGGAATGGGAAACCAAGGAGGTCCCAAACAAACAGCTGGTGATAAACCCCAACCAACAGGTCCCGGGCACCAACCTCCCAAGGAGACAGTGGTCTACACTCAATCGCTTCAGGACTGGACATGGCCCCTGCTTGGCCAGCCTTCACAGATGGGGCAGTAGCCCTAGCCCACTGTGCGCATGTGGAGAGGAGCAAACTATGGAACACATCATAGAGGCTTGCCCGCTCCAAAGACTGGAAGGAGGATTACACACCCTCCATACAGCAAACCAGGAGGCAACTGCTTGGCTTAAGGACTTTGCATTCGCTAAATAAATAAATTTTGGCAGTACGCTTCTCGCATCCGCTCTTCCTGTACCTCCGAGGCTCCGGTAGTTTAGTCTTTCCCCACAGTATCGCGTTGCTTTGCTGTGGGTAAGTTGTGTTCAAAACGCTGCTGGCACTAAATGATCGTATCGTTCGTTAGTTTTATCATTTGGACTGTAACCTTAGTTTGTAATTGTTCTTTATTAATTTGATATGTCACTGTACTGTATTTTTTTTTGTTATTTGTGTCATAAATAAGAGTTTTATAGATGTTTTGGCGCACATTGGGGGTTCGGTGGGCGCCATTTTAGGGTTTCGCGCCAATATAGGCTCTATGGTGACTCCAGCAGCTTATGTCATATGTAACCCATATTTTTGTTAATGTAGGAGCCTGTGTGGGATCGAGGTACAGACGGAGCGTGATACAGTTTGTTTTATTTCATTAACAGGTATGTTTGTTTTTGAAAAATCTTATTATTTGAAATGTGATTTATTTTTATTTTTTGTTTGTATTGTGGAATTATTTTAGAGCTCCTTTCCACACAGTATCGCGTTGCTTTGCTGTGGGAGCCTGTGCGGGATCGAGGTACAGACGGAGCGTGATACAGTTTGTTTTATTTCATTAACAGGAGAAATAAATTGTGGAAACAGCAGTCTGGTGTCATCGTGGTCCCTATGCCGCACATACGCTTGCATTGATGTTCCCGATCACGGCCGCTTAAGGGTGTCCCAAAAGAAGAACCATTACACTTGTGACGAGATCCGTTACATATACAAAGGCTTACTTGCAGCAGGGAGAGAACCAGGTAGGTTTGGGCAGTTGGGAACAGTTGGGGTCTTACACCTGTTGGTCACACGGCACAGAGGAGTCCTGAGAGCAGTAGAGAGCTTGAGAAGTAGGAGATTCAGGAGCACAGGAGTTGGTGATTTTAGTTCTTACATGGACGTCCAACGATCCTGAAGTCAGGGGAGAATTTCTGCATGGAGCAAGGGCAGGCGGCTGGAGAACAGAGGCTGGGTGTGTCATGGATGACCCTTGCGGGGCATCATTGAGACACTATAGGCCAACTAGTGAGTTTGCATGTTTTATTAATGAAAGACAAAATGACAAAATAAATAGCCACGTGGGGCAAAAACACGGACATCGACTAAGGCTAAGACTATAGACTAAGACTATAGACTAAGAGGATAAACTATGAACAGGAGTGAGGCCGGAGCCAACGCTGAACAGTAAAACACGTGGAAAAGAGAACGATGAATCACAAAAGGGAGACTGGAGTCGGGGTTTGGGGCTCCAGTCATGTACGCGGAGGAGCATGTACTGTTGTGCAGGTCGCAGCGAGGAGTGAGCCTCAGCTGCTCCCTTAAATGATAAATCACACCCAATCAAAAAAGGAGAATGTAATTAATGAGATGACATTCAGCTGTCACGGTGCGGCTCGGCTCTGACAGCCAGAAGTCCCGCCGTGACGCTGTCAAAATAAAAGCCCAGGAAGGCCAAAAGACAAAACCAGAAATAAGAACGGGGAAAATACTGGACAACCCGAGTGCGGAAAAGAATCAGCGCTCAGGCCATAACAGGGTGTGTGTGCTGAGAAAACTCGGTGGCAGGGTGGCAGGCACAGGGGTAACCTGAAGATCACAGAGTAAGTTTTTAGAGGAGCAGGAGTCAGAAACAAAGAGGCTGTTGGAGCTTACTAATCATGGAGTCACAAGGAAAAGGTTAATCAACATGACGGTCCTGCGTCGATCCAACAACTGAGAGCATCTTAAAAAGATGCAGGATCTTAGGAATCAGCTGAGGGCAGGCGTCACACCAGCTGCATCTGATTACCTGATGAGAGGATTGCGTAACAAAGAGTGGAATGTGCCAAGATACTTCAGCGCTCACCCAGAACCACAACAAAATTTACGACTCTTTTCTAGTAAATTTATTATGTTTTTTTAACTGTATTTTTTTCTTACAAATTTGAAACTTGTTTTTCCTTATTACAAAAATAGGGGCTCCCAAACACAATGTTGCATAGGCCCCCCCAAATAAGCTAGAAATGGCCCTGTGTGTATGTGCTTCTCCGCACACAAGAGGAGTTCTTAAAAGAAGGAGAGATGAGGTCAGAAGAAGAGAGCTACCAAGGATAAGTAGAGGGGGAAGGGGAGAGAGGGAGAAAAAGAAAGAGTGAGAGAGTGAATGGGCCCTTTGTGATCAAAAGGCTTGTTTATTTTCTTGGCGCTCGCAGTCTTCAGGAGCCACATTGGGCCTGTCTGCACTGTCTAGCTTGCGTCCTCATCACCTCCACGACATCCCAGCAACCGGTCCTGAATCACCGAGAGCAGCTGACAAGTGGGCCACATCTGAACCAAAACAAGCACGCCGGGCACGGAAAAAGGAGTGCAGGACACTTGAGTCGCTCAGAGCACACTAAAAGTCTTCACTGGTGGCTGGGAAGGAGGAAGTTCCCTTCATATTCGGTCAAAAGAAGTGTGACTACTTTAGCTATTTTTCCTCTTATTTTTTTTTTTTAAATTTTTTCCTCATTTAGTTATGTGGAGGAGTAAGTAGGTTTGTTTTGGGATTTTCTGTGGGACAAATATGAAGTTGAGTTGCACACTTTTCGGATGGTTTTAAGTTCTTCGCACCCATGTAAACAGGGCTGTTTCTAGCTTGATGGGGGCCCTATGTAAGATTGTGTTTTGGTGCCCGGTTTTGTAATGGGGAAGAGTCAAAACCCCTTTAGATTAAACAAATAAACTTGGGTCATTTTCTAGATGGACAGAAAAAAATTAAGCCATTGCATAGAATAAAAATTCAATCAGCATCCATATGAACGTTGCAAATTTACAAAAAAAAAAAGTCACAGATTCATAAGAAACAAGAATCTGAGGCAAGGGGAATATCCCCCTCCTCAGTTTTCTTTGAAGGTCCCAGTGTCATGATCCCTTGTGCACCATCACGCGGCGCATGAGGGAGGGAATGAAAAACTCAAGTGCTGGAGTAGATTGTGCCATTTATTAACGTAAACTGTAACAAATTAACAAGTCCAGTAACCACACCAATGCAGACAGTTGTAATGATGGAATAACGGCCACCAGACAAACAGGGAAGCCACCCGGATGTCCCACAGCCTGGGGAGATGCCTAGTGCTGATGTACGCTGAGCACACAGAGGAAGGCACACGTATTTACAGCTGTGAAGATCCGAGGCTGTCCGTGTCATCTGGTGAGCGGGGAAGAAAGGCAGAGTCAGACACTAACATTAAGGAATCCTCCATCTTAAAATGTCAGGCTGAAAACATGAAGGAAGTCATACAACACTCATGGAGGTACACGCTGCCATGAATGAGGGTGAATGCCCCAACAATCTCTTTCCTCCGAAGCGGCAAACAAATACTCCTGAAGCTAACGAGGAAAGAGATTGCCGGTGCGAGAACGCGTGGGCAGGACTGATTGTAATCCGGTGTGTGAAAGGGCGTGTGAATGAGAGTGAATGGAGCGTGTGTGTGTGTGTGCGTGTGTGTGTGTGTGTGTGTATGTGTGAACCCCCGTGGCAGTGCAGCTGACGGCACTTGACAGGAGGAGGGGGCGTGCCAGAGCTGTCAGGAAGAAGCTAGAGCAAAACATAACAGTGAGTCAGAACTGGGTTTGCCCTCCAAACCCAGATTCATGACACCCAGTACTTACTGACAGAGAGCAGTTTTCAACTTTTCAATATAATTACTGTAGCAGAACCAAATTGTGATAAGCCTATCATCCATGAATATACAACAAAGAGTACAACCCATAGTTGTAGGTCAGGATCCCAAGGTGAACCTGTGTAGCAAGTACGAGGGGGGGCTGAAAAGTTCATAGTGGTCAAATTTGACCAAATGTAGTTTATTTTTAAACCCCAGGGATCCAAGCACTGCTACACCGATGGAAGAAGTGTATGGACTGAAGGGGAAACTATGTTGAAAAATATAGTGGTTCTGTCATGAGTCTGAGTTCAATTATTCCTCTGAGCTCAGACTCAATTTATTTCTGAGTTTTGTATGTCTGTTATTATTTTGTTGTCAGTTTTCTGTGTATATTTTGGGTTGTTGTCTCTCATGTGCCCTCCTCTCTCAGACACTCCCACTAACTGTTCACAGTCTGCTCTCCTGCCTCCTCAGCTATGGACGGTTAGGTAATTAGCTCACCTCTCTGCTCAGCCCACACCTGCTACTCATTTGTCTGCCCAGTACTTAAGCTCTGTCAATTCATTGTTTCATTGTGGCAGCATTGCTTAACTTGGACTGGTTTGGACTTCTTTCCCTCTGTGTTTTTTCCTCATCTCCTCCAGAGCCTTCCCTGCTCTGGAGTGTATTTTTTGTAAATAATCTTAGTTTGTATTTTTATGTCGTCTGCACTGTTTTTGTATTTTGTTTATAAATGTCACACTGCAGTTCAGCGCCTGGGCCTGTCTTTCTGCCCCGGAGGGGCCAGTTTCAGCCTATGAACGTTTCAGCCCCTCCTCGTATGGTGACCCTAGAAAGCTTTGCACGTTCTATAGTAAGAAATCATAGGGAGTGCCAACCTTGACCTTTAACCTTTTAACCCCAAACCTGTAGTCAGAGGTTATGGTCTCAGAGTGAACCTGTGCACCAGGTTTGATGACCCTAGTTTTCTTTGTTGTTGAGATATACTTTATAAGGCATTATGATGTTGACCTTTGACCATGTGATCTCAAAACCACAGTCACACTTCAGGGTCACAAGGTGAACCTGTATACCACGTTTGGTGGTACTAGCTTTACTCGTTGTACAGTATTGAGGCAGAAGGAATGTTAACCTTGACCTTTGACCTTTTGACCCCAAAGCCATAATCAGAGGTCAGGATCCCAACGTGAACCTGTGTACCAAGTTTGGTGACCTTAACTTTACTCGTTGTACAGTAACTAGTGCATTGCCCGTAGAACGCAAGTATTCCTGGCTGAAACAGGTATCACAATTAAGCTTTACAGACCCAAATGTAGGCTGTGTTTGAAAGTAGAATACAAAGAGGTGTAGGCTATATGTCAGCAATCACATGTTACACTTTGACAAATATAAAAGGGAGTAAATGACACTAAAATTTATTTGTGTGAATATTAATTACAGAATACCTAAATATTGAAAATGAATGGGACATCCAATATTAGTGACTGTTTCAGATCCCTTGTTTGTTTGTCAGATCACTTATTTGTGCAATCTTTTATCACTTATATTCAAGATAATATTGTATCTTCACTTTGGGGAATGGGAGTTGTTCAGTCATCATTATAAATATTTTACTTTATATCACTGTTCAGTGATGGAGTTCAGTGTAATATTGAATTTCTTCTGTGTATCGTCAATAAACTCATGCAGTACGATAACAGGACACATTTACAAATATTTGAGACCCATTGTAGTGCATCATTTTATATTTTAGCAATATTTTGTTATTAAAAGTTTTTTAAAACTTTAATGCTAAGATTGAAGCGCTATTTATAACGTTGTGCTGGGGCGATACTGAGGCCAAATAATGATCTGAACCTTGAGGGTGTGGCTGGCAAAGACTAAAGGTGCGTTCACACCAAACGCGAACGGGCAAATGTTTCACGTGGCACAATTACATTATAACTCAATTTAAACACACGAACAGACATGAATAGTGAGATGCAGACAGGCGAAGTTGTCTTTAAAACTTCTGCAGCTGTGTTCAACCTGCTGTGGAAATTCCCAAAATAGTGTCATGCGTATGTTTACATTATCCAACCGGGGGCTCACCTGAAAATGCTGTCTTGAAGCCTCCAAAACTTCACAGATGATGGGTGTTTATGTTGCTAGCTTGCTAGGATGTCCACGGCCGGAAACCGTGGGTAAATAACTCCAAAATCCCAATTCAGCTGAAGAGTTCCTGGTCCACCTGTCTCCTGGTGAGTGAGTTTCATTTTCAAACTAATTTACTCTGCAGTGGTGATACTTTTATTCCTGTGACAGCAGAGTCTCAAAGCTAGCTGCTAGCTAACGCACCAATGCAAATTTGCGCATACTCGCGTCTTCCCGTTCATTTTGTATCGATTCATGCCACCCGTTCGCATTTGGTGTGAACACGCCTTAACAGTGTGAGCGCCACAGCTCTATTGTAAGTGGTTTGTTTTTTTATTGATGCGAGAAGATTATTTATTATTATCATTATCATTATTATTATTATTATTATTATTATTCTACCAAAACTATCGCATTTTTGACCCTCTAAACGTTAACCAAAATGCAATTTTTTTTCGCACACACCTCAGACCTGTTGAAAAGTTTTATAAACTGGAAAAGATATGTGCCCCATGCAGAAAATGCATCCAGCATATGGTTGATACATCCCACATTCGTGGAGCAAAGGTTGTAGGGCCTTCCCCCTATGTTTTTTTTTTTTTTACCTTTGCAGTCTGTACCATCAGCTGTCCAGTGCTGTTCTGATATTTATGCCAAAATGTCAGAACACCGGAGGAGGTGAATCCACTCAGCTGATCGCTCGAACTACAGAGCTCAGCTGTTTTCCATGATAAATCAGCCTCAGGGCAAAAGCATACTCCATGCATTATCTTTTTTTCACTTTATGAAAACAACTTTTTTTTAATTGCCATCAGTTAGCGTGCCTTTGAGCCAGGTCGTGTATGGCTGAGTAAGCTGTGTTTGAAAGTGGAATACAGAGGTGTAGCCTATATGTAGGCAATCACACATGTTAGACTTTGACAAATATGAAAGGGACTGAACTAAGACTTATTTGATTGTGTTATAGAGAAAATAGAACAGGTGGGACGACAAGCTGAATCAGCACAGACTTTATTCTCTCTAACAGTTGCATTCACAAAAAGACCTCTCAGGCTGCAGTGCATCTCCCTTCTATACCTTTAATGTCCTGCCTAGCGGCCTGGGGCTCACACATCAATACCTGTTAAAAGACAAAGCCCACACGGTGCATAAACATAACAGTACGCTCTCCACTTCTCCCTGGGGGGTATTCCACCTCTGCTGCTCAGTCTGGAACCCCCCCCTTCCCCCATCAGCCTCTCTTCTCCTGGGCCATCATTCTCTGGGTGGAGAATCTAACACCTAGCTCCCCCACAGTGTGAATATTAATTACAGAATAACTGAAAATGAATGGGACTTCCACTCTGAAGTGAAGTGACCCAGTGTGAAGCCGCTGTTTAAGAACTGCTTGTTTATTTTTTTAAATTTTTTTTAAATTTTATTTTTGTCAGATCACTTGTGTGATATTTTATGAGTTATTGAGTGTTTTTGTGTCCAGTTTGGCGACGGTCATTGTTTAGTCAAACCATGCATGTGGCCGTATATGATATGCAGTTGATCTGGGCATTCTGCTCCACAGTTATTAACTTTTAATAATTGTGCGAGCACACCGAGAGGAGTGCCATCGGCGAGGGCAAGTAGTGGTCCTGCAAAGGGACTCCGCGTCTACTGCTGACTGGGCAGGCTGGGCATGCCTCCCCACGAATGATCGTGGAGCGCCCGGTCGGACACCGGTGTTGGAGAAGCAGCAGCTGTACCGATGGATCGCAGTCCTTCGCAGGGAGCCAAGCTCAGCCTGCCCGGTTAACGGGAGTCTCAGTTGTTGCTTTACCTGTGGTGCCAGCGGTTCAGCTGCTGCTCCACCCCCCTTCCCCCAGTGCACCCGCGCAGCTCGTGTTCTCCATGCCGAATTATCCATTAGATCTATGCAATCACGGCAACTTTATGGTATAATTTTTTAAGTATTAAATCTTAACCCTTTGGCAAGATTTCATGGACAGATCACATCCCTAGTGGCACAGCGAAGTGCTGCACCTGTCAAGTGATGTTCTCTGACGTGTCAAGCACTCCTGTTGTACTGAGAATGCCACCTCATAAGGTGGCAGACACGTATAACTTACTGCTCTTGCCTTGGAGGAATTATGGCATCCGTATTTACACCAGAGAGGAAGAAATTTTTCTTCTTCTTCTTCTTCTTCTTCTTCTTCTTCTTTTAGAGTACACAAACGCATATGGACGTTACCGATTGCTGTGAGCACGGCTGTGTAAGCATTTGCTCCCAAATTTGTCAACTATGATTAAAAAAAAAGAGATTATTTAGGTTATAAAGGTAAATGTTTACATTTTGTCAAGAGTGCGTAAAACTGCCTGATATTCACCTGCTGGCCACACCGCCATGTGACCGAGGGAAACAATCACTCCGGTGATTCCGACTTTCGTGTCGTTTTATAACATAAATAGCGGCGGAATAAAAGTGAAATTGAGGTGTAATAATCCTAACCGCTTCTGAATGTGGCAGAGAAAGCTAAAATGACAGACAGAAGAGGAAATACCGACCAGGATGGACACAGCGAGAGCTGCCTTTACCAGTGGTAAGTGAGGAATATGGCTTGTTTTGTTTACATTGTACTGCATTGTACTGATTTTCTGGCTCATATACTTTGAAGATAAGATAACAAAATGCCCAAAACAAGAAACGGTGACAAAAAGCAGAACTATTCTTTGTGTAAATATGTCCAAAGTCCACTTTTGACTGAGTTATGTAATTTGATATGGCTGCTGCGGCATTTTGCAAATTAGATGCGTAAATTTACTCCTATCTCAAACTTTGGATCATATTCTACATCCTTTTAATTTACAGTAAGTCGTTATCTCTTACCACTTTCAAGTTATAGCCTTGGAAATCTGACATCTGATCTGAATATTTTCTTGAAAAAAATCTTGACCACTCTTGACCACTTGGGGGTTATGTCACAATTTGGCACCTATGACAGTTAAACGTTTAAGTATTATCTTTTTCTAGTCAAATTTGTCACTTTTCGCTTCCTTGTTTTGCACACGGAGCACTGTGGTTACTGATGCCGTAATGCCATGTATTATCCAATCAGTACGGAGTCAATCCGAAACCAAACCCCGCCCACACTTCTAGAAGCCTGGGCATGAGACAGAGAGGTGACTAAACATTTATTGATAAAAATTACATATTTTGACTGAGTGACTCCATACTCAGGGATGCACACCCTCGTAACCTCAGCAAAGCACTTATAAAATCTGAGGCCAGTCTGACGAACTGTTCAAGAGATATGCATGGAACAGACAGACAGACAGACAGACAGACAGACAGATAGACACACAACCAGAGATTTTGTGCATTTATAGATAGATAAGGCAAAAGGAATGTTAACCTTGACCTTTGACCTTTTGATCCCAAACCCATAGTTAGAGGTCAGGATCCTAAGGTGAACCTGTATACCAGGTTTGGTGGCCCTAACTTTACTTGTTTTATAGTAATAGTAAATGTAGCATTTACCATTTACAATAGTGCAAATGGAATGTTAACTTTGACCTTTGACCGCTTGACCCTAAACTCATAGGTAGTTGAGGGTGTAAATAGTCCAAAATGTGTATTAGATACAGCTACTGTATCGACTGAAAAGCCTACATCATTTCTTTCAGTAGTTATTGTGTTTAGAAGATTTAGGGAAAAATGTGACCTCTGACCTTTGACCTCAAGGTCATCCGATGAGAGTGAAATTGCAATATGTGCATCATCAGAGTATATCAAACTATGGTACCAAGTTTCAAAACAATTGGAACAAAACTGTGGGAGGAGTTGCTTTCACAACACAGTTATTGTCTATGAAGTGAGGTGAAATAGGAGGTACGGTCAGGGGCTACAATTCCCTCAAAAATTATCCGATCAGAACCAAATTGCAATATGCGCATCCTCAGTGTATTGTATATCAAACCATGGTCCCCAGTTTCTGTTGAGAGTGAATTGTAGCTTTGGGTCCCCCTATAGTAGCTGAGGGGGCTGTAGCATTTGCTCTTCTTGGCTCACCAAATATTCGTGAGCGATCCAGAGTTAATATCTGAATATTCCATATGGTCTTTCTTGTCCCTCAGTGGACTGCACCAGCATCAGCGTCTTATCAAAAATGTGTCTTTTTTTCATAAATTTTTAGCTCATTCTGGTGAAGATGAAGGGAGCTAACGCGGAAGAGCTGTGGCTGTTGTCTGTCCAACAAGATTTCACTGAAACTGCTACTCTTTCTTGGCACTAGTGGCTTGTGGGTGATTCCACTGAGGAGGCAAATTACTCATGAACAGACACACACGATACTTGCAAGGACCCCGAGTCTTTAGCTCCACGGATATTAAATGCAGCTCGTGCAAAACCACAAGAAAACGTCACTATACTGACCCACATGCTATTGAAAACAACACTACACCAGCTTCACTCAGCATGATAAAATCTGACCAAGAAAAGGTGACGACACATCCTAACCCCAGCACCAACAATGAATAGGAACAAATGGATGTCAAGATGGGTAACACAGGCTCAAACGCAGGTAGGAGTTCAGTGCAAAAACCATTTATTTAACAAAAACTGAGACAAAAGAAGTAGCAGCATGGGGGCTGAGAACACAAACTGGGCTGACAGACTGACGAGGAACATGGAAGAAACGATAATGATGCCACACCTGACAGAGACTGAGACACACATATGTAGACAAGGGAGTAATCAAGATAATGCATGACAGGTGGGAAACAATCAAGAGTAACGAAGAAGCACTGGGCTGGCGGGGCTGAACAGACAGAGCACACTGGGACCAAAAAATACAAATGAACACAGCACAGAAAAACATAACAAAAGACAAAGACATGGCTGAACTAACATGGCTGTCCTAAAGACAACAGACAAACAAATATGAACATAAAGCGAGGACATGAGCACAGTCATGTTCAAACTCTTACAATGGGACCCAAAAAAGCCAAAATAACTAAATTAAAAGGAATGTATTGGAAGTATTTATAAAAGTGTCACAAATATTTGTAAAAGTGACTTGATGTCACTTGGTCCTGTTAGATATGATTTCATCATCATCATCATCATCATCATCATCATCATCATCATCATCATTGCAGTCTGTTGTGGGCAACAATGACTGTTTCATTTAGGTCTGATCAGATTCCTCCACGCAGCTCTGTCCTTAGCCTTCCGCTGCCAGGAACTCCTGTCTATATCCAGCTTCTTCAAGTTTCTTTTTACAGTGTCTTTAAATCTGAGCCTAGGTCTACCCTGATTGTGTTTGCTCTCGCATAACTGTGAGTAGAGTAACTGCCGAGGGAGACGCTGGTGGTCCATCCTCTCAACATGTCCAAGCCATCTCAGGTTCGTCTGTATTAGCATGTCCTCCATTGATGGTAGACCAGCTCGTTTCAACACTTCTATGTTGGTTATCTTGTCTTTCCATGAGATGTTCATTATGGCTCGAAGGTGTCTCATCATGTACACATGGAGTTTCTTTACCTGCACTCTGTAGACAGTCCAAGATTCAGCACCGTACAATAGAGTAGCCAGTACTGTCGCTCTGAACACTTTGCATTTCACACGGATAGACACCTGTCAATTGTTCCACGGTCTCTCCCTCAAGTTTCCAAACACAGCGTTTGCTCTTCCCATTCTGAGAGATAGTTCATCCTCCAGCCTAGCATTCTCTGAAACAGTACTCCCTAGATACTTGAAAGTCTTGCACTTGACTAGTGGCTCTGTACCAGTGCTGATCTCTTCTGGTAGTGATGTTGATAATTGGAACTTTGGTGGTTGATAAAGGCACTCTATCTTCTTGATGTTGATTTTGAGGCTGAATTGACTAGCAACTCTTCCAAATTTCTCCACTAAAGATTGCATATCTTCCGCACTGTGTGCAACTAGAGCACTGTCGTCGGCAAAGAGCATTTCTCTTACTACCTTTATTGATGTCTTACTCTTGGCTTTAAACTGTGCCATATTGAACAAGTCTGCTTCTTTCCTTGTTTAAGTGTATACTCCTTCTGAAGTGTCTTTGAAGGCCGCCTCAAGCATGGCTGCCAGATATAGCGAGAAGAGTGTAGGCACCAGCACACACCCTTGTTTCACCCTGTTGCTTACTGAAAAGTCTAGATACTGAACCACTCATTGCCATGTTTGCTTGCATACCTGTATGAAGTGCCTTGATCAGGCTGACAAACTTCTCTGTATAACCATATTGTCACGAAACTGTATCGAAGGCTTTACTGAAGTCTATGAAGACTACATAAAGCGGCATGTTCTGTTTTATATACTTTTCTTGAACCTGTTTCAAGCAGAAAATCATGTCCATTGTGCTTCTTCCACTTCTATAGCCGCACTGGGTTTCCGGTAGTACATTCTGTGAGATGTGTTCATTGAGTCTGTTGAGTAGTACACGTGAGAGAATCTTACCAACAGAGGCTAGCAGTGATATACCTCGGTAATTTCCACAATCTTTCCTGTCGCCTTTCTTGAACAAAGGCACAATATTTGCATCCTTCCAGTCTTGAGGTACTTTCTGGGCATCCCATATCTCTTGCATGAGCTTGTACAGGCAGTTGGTCAGCTGAACACCACCAAATTTCCACACTTCTGCTGGAATTCCATCCCTTCCTGGAGCTTTACCATCCTGTGTTGTCCTGATAGCTGCCATTAGTTCATCAAGATTTGGTGGTTCATCCAGACTTGATACAGCTGGTCACTGCACTAGAGCTTCTTTAGCCTCTTCAGTGAGATCTCCAGGGTTGTTTAGTAGTTGGTCAAAGTAGTCTGCAAATCTGTCCAGGATCTTGTCTTTCTCCTGCAAAACCTTTTCACCATCCATAGCCTTTAGTTGGATCAGTCCTCTTGGTTTAGGGCTGTAGATTTCTCTCAAAGCTGTGAAGAATGTTTTCATGTCCTTCCTGTCTGCTGCAGTTTGAAGTTCCTCCGTTTTTTCATCCCACCAGTTGGACTTCATCTCTCTGGTGTACTTCTGTAGCTTATGCTGAGCCTTTGCGTATTTCTCCTTCTTCGACCTTGTGTTACACTGTTGGTTTTCCTGCCTAGCTGTATTCCTGACTTCTAGTAGTTTCTTCAGATATTCATCGTGCTCTTCAAACCAATCTTGATGTTTCCTCTCAGGGTGGCCTAATACATCACTCGCAGTCTGATACACCATATCCTTCAGTGTTGCCCATTTCTCTTCTATGTCATTCTCTGAGTTGTTGCTGTCCCAGTCTTTCAAGTTTTCATCCATTTCCTGTGTAAATTCTTCCTGCTTCTTTTGGCCTTTCAGTGCACTAGTGTTTAGCTTCTGTGGTGGCCTCGCACCCGTCCTGCAGTGCTGTTTTCATCTCCAAATCCTTAATCTAGATCTCAGCATAACATGATCAGTACCACAGTCCGCACCTCTCATTGCTCTGGTGTCCAATACATCCCTTATGTCTCGCTGCCTTACTATGATGTAGTCTATCAAGTGCCAGTGCTTGGATCTTGGGTGCATCCATGTCTTCTTGTGTGTGTCCTTGTGCTTAAATAGATGTTGGTTATCACAAGGTTGTACTCTGAACATAGTGCAAGTAGTAAGTTCTCCATTAGCATTGCACTTGCCTACTCCATGATTGCCTAGCACTCCTTTCCATTTCTCAGTGTCCGAACCAACTCTGGCATTAAAATCTCCAACGAGTATCAGCCTGTCATCAGCCGGTACATGCCTGACAGTCTCACGTAAATCACTGTAGAACTCTTCCTTTGCCTCCTCTGTGTTGGTCATTGTTGGGGCATATACACTAATGAGTGTGGCATACATCTTCCGCTGTAGCTGGAGTCTCATAGTCATTATCCTGTCATTGACTGGCACCGGTTCCTCATCAAGCATTACTGCTATCTCCTTTCTAACTGCAAAGTCCACTCCTGCTTCTTTCCTTTCTTGAGTCGATTTCCCACTCCAAAAGAAGATGTACCCATGGTCTTCCAAGCTATCATATCCAGGCAATCTTGTTTCACTAAGTGCACTAAGCTAAGCTATGTCTCCATTGTACCTGTTCATTTCCAGGGCCACAAGCGCGGTCTGTCTTTCTGGGCGCTGTGATGTTGTTCTGTCCATCAGAGTGGGTACATTCCATTCTGCTACACACAAGGCTGCTGTTTTCTTCTTCTTTTGTCTTCCTGCTCAAATATGACATCAGATATGATTTAATGCATTATTTAAGAGTTGTGTGTCTCATTAGTTACTACAAGAACGGCCATTCGTCATTAAATATTAACATTAAAATTATTTATTTATTTATTTTTTTTTGGGGGGGGGTGTAACTTGGTAGGTTTTTGGTATCCCAGAAAAATTATTTCATCTATTATTTGGGCGTTTGGTGTCCCATTTGGCCCCATTTGGTGCTGCTCTATGTATAAATTGTGTATAAATTGTCCTTAAGTATGACTGTGAGAGTGAATGGTTGTCTGTCTCTTTGTGTTGGCCCTGCGATGGACAGGTGATCTGTCCAGGGTGTACCCTGCCTCTCGCCCAAAAGATGCTGGGATAGGCTCCAGCCCCCCTGCGACCCGAAAAGGATTAAGCGGAAGAAGATGAATGAATGAATGAATGAATGAATGGTGCTGCTTGTTAGTCAAACTGAGCGTCAGTGACAAATATTTTCCACAATCATTTAAAGAGTTGAAAATCAAACAGCATACAGGTATAGACACATACAGGAGAGCAATAGATTTTAACTCACTGGTTACCGTGTCTCCTCCTATGAGCCGCCACTGCTCCTTGGCAATTGTCTCTAAGCACCCTTCGGTTGTTATGTTCTAGTTATCTCAGAAGCTTCAGTTCAATCCTTCTGTTTGCTAGGGCCAACCTATCAGAAGAAAGCTGCCTTTGATGCCATCAATACATCCTCAGTGAAAGTCAAAGGTTGATAGCATGGTAGATAGTGTTACAGCTTCTCTGCATCAGACACTAGACATGGTGGCCCCTTTAAAAAAGAAAAAGTCTAATCTGAGATTTCTAACTTCTTGGTTCAACACAGAAACTCGTAGCTTAAAAACAAAAGACTCATCAATTAGAAAGGAAATGGGGCTCCACTAATTTAGATGAAATCTATTTAGCTTGGAGAAATCATCTTTTAATTTATAAAAAATCTCTTAGAAAAGCTAGAACAAGTTATTATTCTGCATTTATAGAAGAGAACAAGAATAATCCCAGGTTTCTTTTCAGCGCTGTAGCCAGGCTGACAAAGAGTTAGGACTCTGTCAATCCTAGCATTCCCTTAGAGCTTACTAGTCAGGACTTTATGAACTTTTTCCATAATAAAATTTCATCTATCAGAGATAAAATCAGTCAGATTCTTCACCGTTAAATACAGTAACTACTACAGCTCCTTCAATTGACATCTGTTTGGATCAGTTTACTCCAACTGACCTTTTAGAGTTAGACAAAATAGTTTCCTCATCCAAGCCTTCAACTTGTCTTTTAGACCCTATTCCTACCAGATTATTTAAAGAAGTCTTCCCATTTATTGGTAGCTTTATTCTTCAAATAATTAATTCTTCATTGACTTTAGGCCATGTACCGCAGGCTTTTAAAACTGCTGTAACTAAACCCTTACTCAAAAAGCCAACGCTGGATCCAGGAGTTTTAGCTAACTGTAGACCAATCTCTAATCTCCCTTTCATTTCAAAAATCTTAGAAAGAGTTGTTGCTACGCAATTATTTGACCACTTGCAGAGAAATAGTTTATTTGAAGAGTTTCAATCTGGGTTTAGAATCCATCATAGTACAGTACACTATAGCCTTAGCGAAGGTCACTAACGACCTCCTCATCGCATCTGATAATGGACTTGTTTCTGTACATGTCTTTTTAGACAGTGCAGCTTTTGATACTATCGATCATAATATTCTATTTGATAGATTAGAACACTATGTTGGACTTAATGAAACTTCGTTGCAGTGGTTTAGATCTTATTTATCTGATAGTTTCCAGTTTGTTCATGTCAATAATGAGTTTTCTTTCAACTCAAAGCTCAGTCATGGAGTTCCACAGGGATCTGTGCTAGGCCCTACTCTTTAGTTTATATATGCTTCCATTAGGCAACATTATTAGAAAGCACTGTATACATTTTCATTGTTATGCAGATGACACACAATTATACCTGTCAATGAAGCCAGATGATAGTAATCAATAAGCCAAGTTAGAAGCCTGTCTTAAGGAAATCAAAGCTTGGATGATTTGTAATTTCCTGCTATTAAATTCAGATAAGACTGAAGTCATTCTTGTTGGTCCAAAAAAACCCCTTAGAAATACCTTTCCAGATCAAACTTTTAGTTTGGATGCAGTTACTCTTTCTCTTAATAGCTCTGTAAGGAACCTTGGAGTTATTTTTGATCAAGATCTGTTTTTCAATTCACATATTAAATTTGTTTCCAAGACTGCCTTCTATCATTTGCGTAATATTGCCAAGATTAGGAGCATCTTGTCTCAGAGTGATGCTGAGAAACTGATCCACACTTTTGTTAGCTCTAGATTAGATTATTGTAACTCTTTATTATCAGGTTGTCCTAAAACATCTCTAAAAAGTCTTCAGTTGATCCTAAATGCTGCAGCAAGAGTTTTAACAGGTACTAGAAAGAGAGATCATATCTCTCCGGTTCTGGCCTCCCTTCACTGGCTTCCCATAGAGTTTAGAATTAAGTTTAAAATCCTTCTTCTCACTTTCAAAGCTCTAAACAATCAGGCCCCTTTTTATTTAAAAGATCTGATTTTACCCTATTATCCTAACAGAGCATTACGCTCCCAAAATGCAGGATTACTTGTAATACCTAGAATCTCCAAAAGTACAATGGGGGGCAGAGCCTTCAGTTATCAAGCTCCTCTCTTGTGGAACCAGCTGCCAATCTGGATTCTGGAGTCAGACTCAATCTCTGTTTTTAAGAATAGGGTTGAAACCTTCCTTTTTGATATAGCCTACAATTAGAGAGGGGTCATGTGTCTCTGATCCCTCTCTTAGTTATGCTGCTAATAGGTTTAGATAGCCAGGGCACCTCCAATAATTGCACTGGGCTTCACTCCTTTCTTCACTCTCAATGAAATATTTTTTTTGCTGGTCATTAACATCTGTTTGTTCTCCTCCCATAGATTGAGTCCCCATCGTGCTGTTTGCTCTCTACATGCCTGTTCTTTTCATCTTCTCTATCCCCTCACCCCCCAGCCAGTCGCAGCAGATGACTGCCCCTCCCTGAGCCTGGTTCTGCTGGAGGTTTCTTCCTGTTAAAATGGAGTTTTTCTTCTCCACCGTCACCAAGCGCTTGGTCATAGGGGATCGCCTGATTGCTGGGGTCTTTCTGCAATTGTGGGGGTCCCCCCTACAGTTGAAAGTGCTATGAGATGACTGTTGTTCTGAAATGGTGCTATATAAATAAAGTTGAATTGAACTGAATTGAAGTGAAGCTAAGTCAAAACTATGACATCTTGCTTTACTTCAAATACAGAAGAACAAGTGTTTCAGCATTTTCCCCAGTGAGAATTTTGCAATAAAAAAGAGGTACTTAAATTGAAAGAAGGGGTGGCAGAGAACTAAATGTTCTCTAATTACACAAATTACAAGATGTTATACTGTATTTACAATCCTCCAGTCTCTTTTATTACTAAAAAAAAATGTTTAAAATCAAAGAGACGCAATTATGTGTTATGTTACATGATTAATTCTAGCTATTCAACAGAGAACATTAAAATTCACTCCTGACCTTGAGGGAATAGTAATTTTAACTAAAGGTCAACTTTCTATTTTTTTCTTTTTAAGTCGACCTTGAGGTAAAATTGTCAAATTAAGAACCACATATTTATAGCTCCATCATTCTACTAAAGCACTACTTTGGATTATACAACAGTTTGTTCTGACTGAGTGATTTGATTGGACAATAGGGATTCCAGGAGTTATTATAATCCCCGATAATTGCGCTCCAGTTTCACCAGATATGTATCACTCCACTTCAAAGGTGTTCTAGTAACTGTTAATTAGTAACCATTATTTACTGTCGACTCCTGGTCAGCACTTTAAGGCAACATTAATGAAATACGGCAAAATGATGGACATTTTTCCAAATATAACATTTCAAGATTCAAAGGCTTTATTATCATGTGCATGTTGTGTTAGAGTTTAGACTTTTATTTGTAAGGTACAGGCTATAAGAGGGCAGTGGGCAGGAGGGGCGGTCTCTTTGCCACCTCTCTGCCTGATGGCTGCGCTTGTGTGCTGTGTAGTGCTTCCTCAATAAAAGTGTGTTCAGCTCGACACTTGGCCTCATCCTTGGCTCCTTGTTATGACATAACATTTTGGCGACGAGGATAAAAGCAGGTATGGACGTATGTGTTACACCTGTTCAGCTGTTTTTGGAGCTTCCTGGTGAGCCGCCTGTTCCCTGGTTGAGGTGGTTCGCTGCATTCCAGACGTACATGGTGGCGCTAATCCTTGGGAGCTGAGTGGGACCTGGACATGGGACTCCTCCGGTGGTGTCGAAGAGGAGGTGCACCAGGGTCGAGACAGCCAGCGGCGGCCCGGGAGGCAGATTTCCTCCTGGGGTGGACTGATGGAAGGCTAGCCCGGGGGGGAGGGGGTTGTTCTTTATAGTTGATGCTTAGTTTGATGTTTTATACTGTATGTGTTTATATCCTGATTGTCATGGGGTTACGGCTTACTTAATTTTTTTTAGAATGTTTTACTCTATGTACTTGCTATCGTATATGTTCATGGGGATTAATTTGATGTTATGTTTACATTAGGACATGGCAGTATCTTATTTCAAATGGACTTGTTTGAAGTGTAAGTGGCAGAATAACCCACTTCGCCGTGTGGGGTGAGGTGGCAGTCTACCCATCTCTCCCTAGTTTTAGTTGTTTTGGAGTGACTGGGTTAGGCCATTTGTGTTGTGTTACGTAATTACTTTTAGTGCGTGATTCAGGTTCCAAATTGTATGTGTTTTGTGGCTTTTGTGAAAGGAGGGGGGATGTTGTGTTAGAGTTCAGACTTTTATTTGTAAGGTACGGGTGGCGGCTCCAACTTCTGGTTCCGTCACCACCTGTGGCTATAAGAGGGCAGTGGACAGAAAGGGCGGTCTCTTTGCCACCTCTCTGCCTGATGGCTGCACTTGTGTGCTGTGTAGTGCTTCCTCAATAAACGTGTGTTCAGCTTGACACCTGGCTCCTTGTTACAACATGACAGTGCACAGTTAAGAAATGCAACATTTCCTGAGCAATGAAATTCTTACTCTGCTCTCCGAACAAATGTCAAAGTAATAAATACACATCAGTACTAATAAAGGTAATAAACACACCTTAATACTAAATGCCAATGCCAATGTATACACATTAAAAGCAATTAGGACAGTTAAAGCAGTTAAAACTAGAGGAAACAAGAAGAATGAAAATTGGAAATTCACTGGCTGACTATTAGGCCATGGGCCAAAACCTCTGGCGTGCAGTTTTGTCTTAAGTTTGCAGTGGCAACTTTATCTCTCGGTTTTAAGTAGTTTAGACTATATTAAATGATATTTTACCTGTCCACATTTGCACTGTTTGCACGTTAATGAGAAATTAATTAAAGAAAATCGACGCTTTAATCACGTAATTCCCCTTCCGTGACTTGCCGCGTGTGGGCGCTATTTTTCAACCTCGAACCGTCGCTGCCATTGCAATGTACAGTGTCGACGATTTGACCTGAATACGAGGATCCAACATGGCGACACGCGTGCGAACGTGTGTTTGTCATTTGATCGAGGAGGAAAAGGGAAAAATAACCCCATTTACACAAGTTAGTTGGCAAAAGTTTCGTGACTGCAACAGCAAATGGAAGCTTCTTGATGGCAGACAGCGTGAACTGGCTGAAAAAAATGAAACCTTGGCCCAAAATCCTGAGCCTAGAAACGAACACGGTTATCACCGGAGCTGTTATAAAAGGTAAGCTGCGAACTTGACGAAGTACACGGCTACATCGTTCAGCTCAAGAGACAGGAAATCATACCTAGTGGCTTTGTGAAATCCAGCCATACAATACTCGTCTGGGATAACAACGATTTTGCAGAAGATACACCAAGTGGCCACAACACAACTCATAACACCAATGGTGTTATCATACAACGTGAAAGTGAAATTCACTGCAGCCAACCCGAAAGCATACGACTTTCAAAGACCAAGCAACGTTCCTTGAAGCCTCCATCATCAGATGTTGTGCCCTACCGAGGTGGGACCAGACAAGGTCCAGTGTGCGTCGATGCTGAGATGGATGGGGGAATTATAAGTGTCGAGAAGCTGGAGGTGCAAATTGATGTTGCATACTGTCTCTCCAAGACTGTTGATTCTACACTACCAGGATGGACAGGCTTCAATACCACACTGCAGTCTTCTTCCATACCACGCAAGTCCAAGATTGGATATCTGCCAATAATAGACGCCAGTCCCACCGAGATGGCAACGGTACATACTGTACTGTTACGGAGTGTGGATATTGCCAATAACTTGGACTTAGATGCTATCACTGTGGTTTTTGACCAGGCCATCTATTCCAAGGCGCAAGAAATCAGGTGGCAGCATAAGATATTCCAGGAAAGATTGGTGTTGCACCTTGGAGATTTTCACCTTGTCATGGCATTCCTAGGTTGCATGGGAAAGCGCTTCCAGGACAGTGGTTTTGAAGATGTCCTAATTGAATCTGGTGCTATTGCTGCAGGATCCATCAAGGGGGTACAAACAGGGCATCACTACAATCATGCTATGTGTTGTCACAAACTGCTCTATGAAGCACTTCATCGTTTGCGCTGGCAGAGTTTCCTGAAGACTTTACCTGAAAGTGAATGTCAGATGGTAACTTCCACCCTCTCTGAACTAGGTCAGAGTGATCTTAAAGATGGCTGGATGAATGTCCTTCAGACAAATCAGGTTCAGGAAGTTCTTCAGAGATATGAAGGCTTTGTCAGGCAGGAGCGTACGCGAAGTGCATTGTATGACTTCTGGTCATCATACCTAGACATGGTACAAATACTTCTACTCTCAATAAGAGCAACGAGAGAAGGGAATTGGTCACTTCACCTTGAGTCGTGCAAAAAGATGGTACCTTGGTTTCATGCCTATGACCGTATAAACTATGCGAGATATCTTCCAGCATACATTGCAGAGATGAGCAACCTGCCGGCGACTCATCCAACCATCCATGAGTCATTTTCGAGAGGTGAATTTGTAGCTCAGCGGCAGTCAGATCATGGATTCAGCCAAATAGCTTGTGATATGGTCATAGAACAGACTATCAACAGAGACTCAAAAACAAAGGGCGGTATGAGTGGGATCACACTTAGTAAAGGAGGTGTGAACAGATGGCTACTTTCCCATCCAGAGAGAGCAGCTATCACAAGGGCATGTCAAGTGATGGCAGGAAAAGATGACAGCATAAGATCGAGGAAAGATTTAGATGCTGCAAGAATCAAACGAGACAATGCTACAGTATCTGAGCTTATCAGAACTTTTGAAGCAATGGTTGACCCCTTCGCATACAGTGGAGAGAAGTTGATCAATGTGTCTTCTGGACTTGTTGTCAGCGAGCATGTGGCTAATGACATCAAGCAGGCGTACTCCAAAGGTAACTCTGCATATCAAGCTTTCTGTGCAGGCAGAATTCTTGCAGGTGGAAATGTTCCATTCCATAAGCCCATCAAAATGCTCAAGTTGAAGACCTTTGCTGCAGTCAATAAAAGAAAGGAATCTTCGAAAACACAAGACGCAAAGTTGCTCCGAACGAGTAGTGATTTATTCACAAGACTGCTCATTGTGTCGAAGAATCGTTCAGTGGATCTGAAGAAAGTTCTCACGTACACTTTGACTCCAGTGCCCGCGTCCATTGCCACCTATGATGGTCTCTGCAACAAAACAACGAAGGCTGCACTCATGCATGCTATGGAGAATGATGTGCCATCATGTCGAATTCAGGCCTCGACAATTCCTGCTAATTCAGCCTTGTTGGTTGATGGAATGGCCCTCATTCAGTCCTGCAACGCAAAATGTGAAACGTTTGCAGAATTTGCAGATGTACTACTAGCCAAGGCTCTCCTCTTATGCACACAAATGAGATGTACGCGTTTAGATTTTGTGACTGATCGCTACCCAGACATATCAATAAAGGACTGTGAACATTCTCGTCGAGAGGCTTCAGGTGTTCAGCAGATTGATATCACAAGACCTCATCAGAAACTACCTCGACAGTTTGCTAAATTCCTTTCGAATGGTGCAAACAAGGAAAAGCTGGTTAAGTTCCTGCAGTATGACTACAAAAAACAATTCTGTATTAAATTTGTACTTATTGAAAGTTAAATGAAAACTATGGCCAAAATCTTGTTTTTTACCAAAAATGGACAAAAAACTAGAAAAAACGGGTCATATTTGCTTAATGTGCAAGTTTGGCTGTTGTGGACAACTGTATTCAGATTCAGCACTATCAAATTAATAAAATTCACTTTATTTCAAGTTGCCACTAGAAAGTTAAGACGAACCTCAATTTCTAGCCATGCAACAGATTTTGGCCCATGGCCTATATAACATGACCCTGGGTAAGTGACAATTCACTGAATGAGTATGACTCGCCTCTGATAATACCCAATAGACTGTACAGTGGTAATCTTAATATCAGAGATGATATGAACCTGAGATGGCATGAAACTATGTGCAAATGAGCAATGTACAAATTAGCACCCAGTGTGAGAATTTCTCTGTAAAGCCATGTGCCCTGATAATACCCAGTAGACTGTACAATGATAATTTAGCAGCAGAGATGATATGGATGTGAGACGGGGTGAAACTATATACAGTGTGCAAATGAGCAATGTGCAAATTTAGCATCCAGTGTGTGAATTCCTATTTGCAAAGCTGTGCCCGGAGTTTTGTTATTTATTCAGGAGTCTGATGACAGTGGGAAAGAAGGAGTTTTTTTTAGTCTGGATGTCCTGCATTTCACACTTCTGTACCTCCGGCCTGAGGGTAGAAGTGTGAGCATTCTGTGCTGGGGGTGGGTGGGGTCCTGGAGGATGGAGGCAGCTCTCCTTTGGACTGTGCAGTGATAGATGCTCTGCAGAGAGGGGAGTGAAATCCTGATGATCTTCTCCGCTGTCTTCACCACTCTCTGCAAGCATTTATTTTATGTATGTATTTTTTATTTTGTGTACTTTATTGATCCCCAGAGGGGAAATTCAGGGCATCCACCTGGATGGATGAAGCAGCCACAGTACGGCGCTATCCCTTCACCATTCACACACATTCACACCTAGGGCCACTTTAGAGTCTCCAGTTCACCTAACCTGCATGTTTTTGGCCTGTGGGAGGAAACCGGAGAAATCCTGGAGTAAACCCATGCAGACACTGGGAGAACATGCAAACTCCACACAGATCACCATTGGTCAGGGGGTGGGATCGAACCCGGGATCCCATTGCCAAGGATGAGTTGCTGTGCTGCCACAGTGCTTACCACTGCACCACTTTGCGGTCCAGAGCAGTAGTACTGCCGTACTATGCAGTAATGCAGTTGGTCAAGATGCTCTTGATGATGCAGCTGTAGAAGTTGTTGAGGATCTTGGGGGGCATTGACATGGCTGTTTGACCCAGGAGACAGACACTGACACGAGTAGACTATTTCGACAATTATTTATTGAATCAGGTGTGTAATGTGTGTGAAGGTGTGAGTGAGTGTGATGCTGAGGAACCACTGGGGCTAAGCGAGTCCTGCCACAACCTGGCAACCCTGGAACACACAAGCACAGATGGGTTAGTGCTGTTCGCAGTACAGAGATGTAACGATGAGTACTGCTTACTTGCAGGTGGCGCTGGAAGGCTCGCGCTGGCTCTGCGGCTCGCAGTGGCTCGGTGTGGGTGACGCTTGGTGCTGTGGAGAGGTGGAGGAGTTCCGAGGAGGAGGAGGAGTGGCTCCGTTATACAGGGAGACTGGTCCGCCGCCAGGGAGGTCCACCTGTGCACAGGGGATAACACTTTGACAAGGTAATTTACTTTGGCTCTTACGTGGCGAAGCTTGGCAAGACTGCGTCGTGGATGCTCTGACGAGAGGATGAGTCCGTGACGTGTTGTGTGGCGAAGTAGGCAGACGACTCCGTGCTGAGCCATCAGTGACGCCGGCTTTTAAGGTCCGCTGATGATTGGCGGCAGGTGTGTGCGCAGCCGAGGCTGATGACGGCCCAGCGGCCGCCATGACAGTACTCCCCCCTCTAGAGGTGCCTCCAGGCACCTGCCTCATCTTACCTGGATGCACCCGATGGAAATCGCGGATGAGTTGTTTATCCAGAATCAACGCTGGGCGAATCCAGGAACAGTGCTCAGGACCAAACCCCTCCCAGTCCACCAAATACTGAAGACCCTGACCCTGCCGACGGACATCCAAGATGGCAGTAACTCCCCAAGCCGGGTGGTGGTTGATCATCCTCAGGTGGGGGGGGAACGCGGCGGGGGGCAGGCACAGGGGGTCGGAGATGTAGGGCTTCACCTGGGAGACATGAAAAGAGGGGCAGATGCGCATGGAAGGGGGGAGAGCTAGGCCCACAGTCACTGGGTTAATAATACGAGTAATCTCGTATGGACCGATGAAATGCTTAGTCAATTTGCGTTTCTCGGCCGGCACATTGATATTTCTCGTGGATAACCAAACCTGCTGCCCCACCTGATAATCCGGCGCAGGTCTCCTATGACGGTTAGCCACCTGGATATTGCATTCCGTAGTCTTGAGGAGGGCTCTGCGGGTGATGGTCCAAATCCGGCGACAACGTTTGGCATGAGCCTGCACGGACGGGACAGCCATCTCCTTCTCCTTCTCCGGGAACAGCGGGGGGTCATACCCCAGAGATGCCTTGAATGGAGACACTCCCGTTGCTGAGGACACCGTGGCATTGTGTGCATACTCAATCCAGGGCAGGAACGTACTCCAAGACGAAGAGCAAGACGAGATGACACAGCGGAGCGCAGCCTCCAGCTCCTGGTTGGCTCGCTCGCACTGACCATTACTCTGTGGGTGATACCCTGAAGAGAGACTCGCCGTGGCCCCCAACGTCGTGCAGAACGCCTTCCAGACCTGGGAAACGAATTGCGGGCCCCTATCCGAGACGATGTCCGCAGGGATGCCATGAAGGCGAACCACATGCTGAACCAAGAGGTCCGCCATCTCCCGGGCTGAAGGCAACCCCCGGAGTGGTACAAAATGGGCGGCCTTGGAGAAGCGATCCACTATTGTCAGCACCACGGTGAAATGGTCCGAAGGGGGCAGGCCTGTCACAAAATCCAGGGCGACATGGGACCAGAGGCGAGAAGGGACCGGCAGAGGATGGAGAAGACCTGCCGGGGGGGAGGATGACGATTTCCCAGTAGCGCACTGAACGCAGGCCCGGACATAGTTGGTCACATCCCTCCTCAGCCCTGGCCACCAGAAGGCTCTCTGGAGCAGGTTGATGGTGCGAGAGATTCCCGGATGGCATGCCAACTTAGATGCGTGGCCCCACTGGATAACTTCACCCCTGACCGACGAGGGGACGAACAAACGACCCGGGGGACCCCCATCCGGGTCGGGCTCATTCTTCTGTGCCTTCCTGACTTTGTCCCGGATCTCCCACACGAAGGCGCCCATCACACAGGATGCTGGCAGGATGGTCTCATCATGGTCCCCAGACGGCTCTACCTCGAGCTGCCGGGAGAGGGTGTCCGGCTTGGTATTCTTGCTCCCTGGCCGGTAGGTGATGGTAAAGTTGAACCGCCCAAAGAAGAGAGACCAGCGCGCCTGGCGGGAGTTCAGCCGCTTGGCCGTCCGGAGATACTCCAGGTTCTTATGGTTTGTCAAAACAATGAACGGCTGGGCAGCCCCCTCCAGCCAGTGCCTTCACTCCTCCAGGGCGAGCTTGACAGACAGCAACTCCCTCTCCCCGATGCCGTAGTTCCTCTCGGCAGGCATCAGCCGGTGAGAGAAGAAGGTGCAAGGGCGAATCACCCCGTCCACGGGGGAGTGCTGGGAAAGAACCGCCCCAATTCCAGAGTCCGAGGCGTCCACCTCCACCAAGCACTGCAGATCCGGGTCCACCTGGGTCAAAATGCGGACAGAGGTGAACTCCTCCTTCAGCTTCCCAAATGCTGCGGCAGCCTCCTCGCTCCAGCGGAAGGGGGTCTTAGGCGACATAAGGCTGGTTAGGGGGCGAGCGATGATCCCGAACCTCGGCACAAACCGATGGTAAAAATTGGCAAAGCCCAAGAACCCCTGTAACTGCTTTCTGGACGTAGGAGTGGGCCAATCCACCACCGCCTTGACCTTGGCCAGATCTGGGCGCACTTGGTTATGGAATCAGAATCAGAATCAGAATCAGGTTTATTGCCATTGTTCATGTAGTACACAAACTAGGAATTTGTCTCGGTGCAATGCTGCAAAATTAAACATGATAAGATAAAAGAAATAAAACTATACATGCAATAAAGTGTAGAATAAGAGTAAGTGATACTGGTCAGCAGTTAAAATATATTAGCGAGCAGCAGATACTGTGGAGAACTATATAGTGCAGTCGGTAATGCAGGAAGAAAACAGTAATGATTGACATGAGTCTGGTTGAGCTGCTGTACATAGTGCACGAGAGTCAATAAGTCACTTAGTGTTCAGCAGTCTGATGGCAGAGGGGAAGAAGCTGTTCATGTGACGGGAGGTTTTAGTCTGGATGGACCGAAGTCTTCTACCAGAGGGGAGGGGGGCAAACAGTACGTGACCAGGGTGTGAGGGATCGGCTATGATCCGGCCAGCACGCCTCCGGGTCCTGGAGATGTACAGATCCTGGAGAGATGGGAGCTTGCATCCGATCACCTTCTCAGCAGTGCGCACGACGCGCTGCAGCCTTAGTCTGTCCCTGGCAGTGGCTCCTGCGTACTACACGGTTATGGAGGTGGTGAGGATGGACTCGATGATGGCTGTGTAGAACTGCACTAACATCTTGGTGGGTAGCTTGAGCTTCCTCAGCTGCCGCAGGAAGAACATCCTCTGCTGGGCTTTTTTGATGAGTGAGCTGATGGTCGGCTCCCATTTGAGGTCCCTGGTGATGGTAGTGCCTAGGAAGCGGAAGGAATCAGCAGTGGTGATGGGAGAGCCTGAGAGGGTGAGGGGGGGCAGAGGGGTAGTGACTTTCCTGAAGTCTACAATCATCTCCACTGTCTTCAGAGCGTTCAGCTGCAGGTTGTTATTGTTGCACCAGGACGCCAGCTGGGCCACCTCTCTCCTGTAGGCGGACTCGTCGCCGTTGGAGATGAGCCCGATGAGGGTGGTGTCGTCCGCAAACTTGATCAACTTGACAGACTGGTGGCTGGAGGTGCAGGAGTTGGTGTAAAGGGAGAAGAGTAGGAGGGAAAGTACACAGCCCTGGGGTGATCCGGTGCTGATGCTAGTAGAGTCTGAGACAGTCTTTCCCAGCCGCACGTGCTGCCTCCGGTCCGTCAGGAAGTCGGTGATCCACCTGCAGAGGGAGTCAGGCACGTTGAGCAGGGACAGCTTGTCCCGGAGCAGAGCGGGGCGGATGGTGTTGAATGCGGAGCTAAAGTCCACAAACAGGATCCTGGCGTAGGTTCCCGGGGAGTCCAGGTGCTGCAGGATGGAGTGGAGGGCCAGGTTGACTGCGTCGTCTACAGACCTGTTGGCTCGGTAGGCAAACTGCAGCGGGTCCAGGAGAGGGGTGGTGATGGACTTGAGGTGGGGCAGGACCAGGCGCTCAAAGGACTTCATGACTACAGAGGTGAGCGCTACAGGTCTGTAGTCATTAAGTCCAGTGATCCGTGGCTTCTTGGGGACAGGGATGATGGTGGAGGATTTGAGGCAGGACGGTACGTGGCATAACTTAAGGGAGGTGTTAAAAATGTCTGTGAAGACAGGAGCCAGCTGTTTCGCACAGTGTCTCAGGGTGGAGGGAGACACGCCGTCCGGGCCGGGGGCCTTGCGCGGGTTCAGTCTGGAGAACTGTTTGAGCACGTCCTGTTCACTGATGATAAGGGCAGGGGGGGAGGAGGGGGGGGTGCCTTTAATGAAGTAGGGATTGTGGAGGCTGTGGAGCTGGAGGGAGGGGGGGAGTTGGACACAGATGACGAGGTGTCAAAACGGGCATAGTGTTGGGACAGTCTTTGACAAAGGGCTTTGTCATCCTGACCTTTAGGAGCCTGAGGCCGATAGTTGGTGATTTGCCTCAGTCCTCTCCACACGGAAGCCGAATCATTAGCATTGAACTGCTGCTGGAGTCTCTCTGAATACACAGATTTAGCCCTCTTCAGCTCTCTGTTAAACCGGTATTTAACCTCCCTGTAGCAGTCCCTGTCTCCACTTTTCAGCGCTGCTTCCTTCTCCTTCCTGATCTGTCTGAGCTTAGCTGTGAACCAGGGTTTGTCATTAGAGTAACTCACCCTGGTGCGTGATGGAAGAATGACCTCTTCACAAAAGTGGATATATGAGTTCACAGTGTCCGTGTATTCATCCAGATCATGCGTGGCTCCTTTAAACATGCCCCAGTCAGATATTTCCATGCACGTTTCCAGCTTCTCCTCAGCTTCACTGGTCCGTTTCTTCGTAGTGCTCACGACAGGTTTAGTGAGCTTCAATCTCTGTCTGTATGTGGGAATGAGGTGAACCATCACGTGATCAGATAATCCCAGCGCAGTGCGAGGAACAGCGCGATATGCGTCTTTCACTGTGGTGTAACAGTGATCCAGTGTGTTTAATCCTCTGGTGGGGCATTTAATAAACTGTTTGTTGCGGGGGAGATCGTGGCTCAGATTGCACTGATTAAAGTCGCCAGCCACAATAATCAGCGAGTCTGGGAAACTCCGCTCTGTGTGTTGAATGTGATCCGCGAGCACGCGCTGAGCTTCGCGCGTGTCCGCGTCGGGAGGGGCGTACACAGCGATGAGTATAAAAGAAGCAAACTCCCGCGGGGAATAAAAAGGCTTGCAGTTGATAACAAGAAATTCCAGGGCGGGAGAACAGTGTTTGGAAATTACCGTTACATCAGAGCACCAGCTGCAGTTGATGTAGAAGCAGACTCCGCCTCCTGTGGTCTTGCTGGAAAGCTCTGTGTCACGATCAGCACGAAAGAGCTGGAAGCCGTCGAGGCGCAGCGCGCTGTCCGGTATATTTTCCCGGAGCCAGGTCTCAGTAAAGCAGAGGGCAGCCGAAGAGGCGAGGTCCCTAAAACGCATCAGCAGTCTCAGTTCATCTATCTTGTTAGAGAGAGAGTTGGTATTGGACAGAAATATGCCAGGCAGCGCCGTTCGCGAGCCTCTCCTGCGAAGCCGCATGAGAGCGCCCGCTCGTCTACCTCTCTTCCGCCGTCTCACTTTTCGAGCCAAGCAATGAACCAGATCGGCGGCAGGGGCTAAAAAAACTGGGAGGAGGTCCGTGGGGGTGAAAGTCCTGATGATGAACCCCAAAAAGGACGTTGTATCCATGTGGAATTCGCACTTCTCAGCCTTGACGAATAGCTGGTTCTCCAGGAAGCGCTGTAGGACCCGCCGAACATGCACCTGGTGCTCCTCCAACGTGCGTGAGAAAATCAGGATGTCGTCCAAATACACAAACATGAAGGAGTTCAGAAAATCCCGGAGGATGTCATTGATCAAACACTGGAAGATGGCTGGAGTGTTGGTTATCCCAAACGGCATCACAAGATATTCAAAGTGGCCGCTTGGGGTGCGGAAAGCCGTCTTCCATTCGTCGCCCTCCCTGATGCGCACCAGATGATAAGCGTTGCGAAGGTCCAGCTTCGTGAACCACAATGCCCGCTGGAGGGAGTCAAAGGCCGAGTTCATCAGGGGCAATGTATACTTGTCCTTGACGGTGATTTCATTTAAACCCTGGAAGTCGATGCAGGGGCACAGGGAGCCGTCCTTCTTTCCCACAAAGAAGAAACCTGCCCCCACCGCTGAAGAGGACGGCCGGATGATTCCAGAGCTGAGGGACTCCTTAATGTACGTGTCCATGGCATCCCGCTCCGGAGCCGACAGGCTGTATAATCGACTCGCCGGTAATGGGGCCCCTGCCCGGAGGTTGATCGCACAGTCGTAGGGCCAGTGGGGGGGAAGGGACAGCGCCCGTGACTTACTAAACACCATTCCCAGATCGTGGTGGACCTCTGGTACTCTGGACAGATCTGGAGGCGGAAGTGTGGGCGGGGTCACCGAGACCGAGGGGGCACACGCTGCAGACCGGAGACAGGCGCTGAGACAGAAGGAGCTCCAAGCGGTAATATTCCCCGCCTGCCAGTCAAACGTGGGGTTGTGAAGGCGTAGCCATGGATAACCCAGGATAACAGGCGACGTGGAGATGGGCAGCACCCAGAACCGGATATCCTCCCGATGGTTTCCAGAGGTAATCAGCAAAACAGGGGCTGTCTGGCGGGAAACAGTGGTGAGCGAGGTCTTAGACAGCGTGATAAGGTTGACAGTCGGGTGGAGTGGTTGACAGCTGAGGCCCAGCCGGGTTGCCAGGTCTTCAGAAATGAAGCTTTGTTCAGTCCCAGAGTCAATAAGAGAGTGTGTTGTATGTTCTCTGTGTTTATAGAGTAGTCTAATGGCTACAAGACAACGGGTGAGGGGCTTTTTCTGGTCTTTGTCCGTGAGTCCCCCTACTGTGACCCACGGACCTCCCCTTTTAACCAATTGTTACACTCAGCCATCCATGGGACTTACTACCACAGTAAAAGCACAGGCCCAGATCCCTTCGGCGCTGTCTCTCAGCCGCCGAAACACCCGACTGTCCTATAGTCATCTCCTCCTGCCCTGGAAGTACCTCCGGCGGAGGCAGAGCCGGCAGGGATGGCCGAGAGGAGTGGGGGCGTGGTCTCACCGAGCAGCTGGCAGCTCTACGTTCTGCTGCCCGCTCCTTCACCCTGTTATCAACACTAACGGCTAGTGAGATTAGTTCACCTAGTCTGTCAGGTTTCTCCCGTGCCGCCAGCTCATCCCTCAGCTCTGAGCTAAGGCCACGGAGAAAAATACTACACAGCGCTGAGTCCCCCCACCCCACCTCTGCAGCTAGAACCCAGAAGTCCACGGCAAAATCGGCTGCAGATTTACTGCCCTGCTGAAGATTTAATAGGCGGTCAGCTAACACCGCATCCCGATCCGTGTGATCAAAAATCTCCAGGAAATCTGCTACGAATTGTTGGTAAGTTAATTGAGCATAGCTGGGTTTTGCCATGATCGCGTAAGCCCAAGCTAACGTTCTGCCCTCGAGCAGATTGGAAATAAACCCTATTTTGCTATGATCCGTGGGAAAATCGCCGGGAACACGATGGAACACTGTTTCACACTGCAGCAGGAAACCTCGTGCCTCCCCGAGTTTGCCACTAAAGCGGGCGGGGGTAGGCACGGGAGTGAGGCAAGGTGAGGAAGGCTGGTGAGCCTGACTAGCCGGAAAATTAGCAGGGGCCGGTGACGCCCCGGCGACCGGCGGGAATGCCTGGAGTCCTTCCAGGCGATCCAGCCGGTTGTTAATTAGAGTTAATTGATTTAAAATAACTGTCTGTTGATGGTGAATTAGGTCTACCTGGGCGCTAAGGGTGTTTAGACGGCGCGACAGCGTGCTGTCTGCTGGGTTGTCTTGACGGAGTCGTACTGACATGGCTGTTTGACCCAGGAGACAGACACTGACACGAGTAGACTATTTCGACAATTATTTATTGAATCAGGTGTGTAATGTGTGTGAAGGTATGAGTGAGTGTGATGCTGAGGAACCGCTGGGGCTGAGCGAGTCCTGCCACGACCTGGCAACCCTGGAACACACAAGCACAGATGGGTTAGTGCTGTTCGCAGTACAGAGATGTAACGATGAGTACTGCTTACTTGCAGGTGACGCTGGAAGGCTTGCGCTGGCTCTGCGGCTCGCAGTGGCTCGATGTGGGTGACGCTTGGTGCTGTGGAGAGGTGGAGGAGTTCCGAGGAGGAGGAGGAGTGGCTCCGTTATACGGGGAGACTGGTCCGCCGCCAGGGAGGTCCACCTGTGCACAGGGGATAACACTTTGACAAGGTAAGTTACTTTGGCTCTTACGTGACGAAGCTTGGCGAGACTGCGTCATGGATGCTCTGACGAGAGGATGAGTCCATGACGCGTTGCGTGGCAAAGTAGGCAGACGACTCCATGCTGAGCCATCAGTGACGCCGGCTTTTAAGGTCCGCTGATGATTGGCGGCAGGTGTGTGCGCAGCCGAGGCTGATGACGGCCCAGCGGCCGCCATGACAGGCATGCCAAACTTCCTCAGCCTCCTCAGAAAGTACAGCCACTGTCAAATTCTCTTAACCAGTTCTGTGGTGTTAAGTGCCCATGTAAGGTCCTCGCTGATGTGGATGCCCAGGTATTTAAAGCTGCTCACCCTCTCCACCTCAAGTTCCTGGATGAACAGTGGCTGATGAGGTCTCCTCTCCTTCGTCATGTCCACTATCATCTCCTTCGTCTTGTCCGCGTTGAGGTTGAGGTTGTTGTCCTCACACCATGACACCAGGCTGGCCACCTCCCTCCTGTAGGATGCTTCATCACCACAAGTGATGTGTCCTATCACTGCTGTGTCATCCGCAAACTTTAAGATGACATTGCCCTTGTGGGAGGTGACATAGTCATGAGGTGGAGAGGCTGTAGAGCACAGGTGTCAAACTCATTCCATGGAGGGCCAAGACCCTGCAGGTTTTACCTCCACCCAGTGTCTTCAACAGGTGATTTCTCTGAATTTCTTCCTACTGATTGCTGATCAGTGAAAACACCTGCTGAAGAGACTGGGTGGAAGTAAAGCCTGCAGGGTCTTGGCCCTCCATGGAATGAGTTTGACACCCCTGCTGTAGAGGATGGGGCTGAGAACACTACCCTGTGGGACACCTGTGTTCATGATGATTTGAGTTATTACATTTGAATAGACGTCTTCATGCTGAGTTAGATGTTTAGCAGCAGTTACTGGTTACATTCAGAAGGGACTGTTTTTTTCTCAGCTGCACAAAATAGCTAGTTAAACAAACAAATCATAATATTTTGTCCAGTATTGCTGTCATTTAATAATTTGTGCTTGTGGAACTGTTGTATAAAAGCAATGTTACATTCGAGTTCGTTACCTTATTGTGGTGGGGGGTTTGCGTGCCCTAGTGATCCCAGGAGCTATGTTGTCCGGGACATTTGCCTCTGGTGGGGTCACCCAAGACAAACTGGTCCTGGATGAAGGGCCAGACTAAGAACGATCCAACAGACTGTCATGATAAATACTAGAACAAGGATTCAGTGTACCCCGTTATGGGGTTACCGGGCTCCACCCTAGAGCCAGGCCTGGGGGAGGGGCTCGATGGCTAGCACCTGGTGGCTGGGTTTATGCCCATGGGACCGAGCCGGGCTCAGCCCGAAGGAGTTACATGGGTCCGCCCTCCAGTGGGCTCACCACCTACAGGAGGGATCATGGGGGTCCAAGTGCTATATGGATCAGGTGGCGGTCAAAGGCGGAGACCATGGCGGTCAGATCCCAGGCTTCCTAAACTGGCTTTTGGGACATGGATTGTCACCTCTCTGGTGTGGAAGAAGCCTGAGCTGGTGCATGAGGTTGAGATATACCGGCTAGATATTTTCGGCCTCACCTCAACACACAGCTCCAGTTCCAGAACCAGTCTCCTGGAGAGGGGCTGGAGCTTGGCCTACTCTGGAGTTGCCCCGGGCGAGAGGCGACGAGCAGGGGTCAGTATTTTTTGTATCCCCCACCTTGCTGCCTCTCTATTGGAGTTTTCCCCGGTGGACGAAAAGGTTGTTTCCCTGCACCTTAGGGTTGGGAAACGGGTCCTGACCATCATTTGTGCCTATGCACCAAATGATGGTTCAGAGTACCTACCCTTTTTGGAGTCTCTGACTGGGGTGCTGGAGTGTGCTCCTCTTGGAGACTCCATTGTCCTACTGGGGGACTTCAATGCGCACATGGGCAACGACAGTGAAACCTGGAGGGAGGTGATTGGGAGGAACGGCCTGCCCGATCTGAACCCGAGTGGTGTTCAGTTATTGGACTTCTGTGCTAACCACAGTTTGTCCATAACGAACACCATGTTCAAGCACAAGGGTGTCCATATGTGCACCTGGCATAAGGACACCCAAGGTCACAGGTCGATGAACGATTTTGTTATCGTGTTATCAGACCTGCGACTGTATTTCTTGGACACTCGGGTAAAGAGAGGTGCAGAGCTGTCAACTGATTACCACCTGGTGGTGAGTTGGAGCGATGGCAGGGGAGGATGCCATTCAGACCTGGTAGACCCATACGTATAGTGAGAGTGTGCTAGGAACGACTGGCTGAGGCCCTGTCCGGGAGGTCTTCAACCCCCACCTCCGGAAGAACTTCAACCACATTCTGAGGGAGTCTGGAGACATGGAGTCTAAATGGGCCATGTTCTCCACCACCACTGTTGAAGCAGCACCTCAGAGCTGCAGCCGCAAGGCCGTCGGGGCATCTCGTGGTGGTAACCCCCGAACCAAATGGTGGACACCAGTGGTGAGGGGGGCCATTAAGCTGAAGAAGGAGTCATATCAAGCTTGGTTGGCTTGTGGGACTCCCAAAGCAGCTGTGGTGTACCAGCAGGCCAAGCGGAGTGCAGCTCGGGTGGTTGCTGAAGCAAAAACTCGGGTATGGGAGGAGTTTGGTGAGGCCATGGAACAAGACTTCCTTGAAGAGGAACAAGACAAGGCCTCGAAGAGATTCTGGCAACTGTCCGGTGGCTCAGGAGGGGGAAGCAGCTCCCTGTCCACATTGTGTATGGTGCGGATGGGGCGCTGTTGACTTCGACTGGAGATATCGTCGGGGCGGTGGAAAAAGAATACTTCGAGGATCTCCTCAATCCCACTGATACACCTTCCATAGAGGAAGCAGGGCTTGTGGACGAGGGGACAACTCGCCTATCATCGGGGCTGAGGTCACCAAAGTGGTTAAAAATGTCTTTGGTGGCCGGGCCCCAGGGGTGGACGAGATTCGCCCTGAGTACCTCAAGGCCCTGAATGGTGTAGGGCTGTCATGGTTGACACGCCTCTGCAACATTGTGTGGAGGTCGGGGGCAGTGCCTTTGGCATGGCAAACCGGGGTGGTGGTTCCTCTCTTCAAACAAGGGGACCGGAGGGTGTGCTCCAACTTTAGAGGGATCACACTCCTCATCCTCCCTGGGAAGGTATATGCCAAGGTACTGGAGAGGAGAGTCCGGCCGTTGGTCGAACCTCAGATTCAGGAGGAGCAATGAGGTTTTCATCCTGGCCGTGGCACATTGGACCAGCTCTTTACCCTCTCAAGAATCCTTGAGTGTTCGTGGGAGTTTGCCCAACCAGTTTACATGTGTTTTGTTGGACTTGGAGAAGGCTTTTGACCACGTCCCTCGTGGTTTTTGTGGGGAGTGCTTCGGGAGTATGGGGTGTTGGGCTTGTTGTTGTGAGCTGTTCGGTATCTGTATGACCATTGTGGAAGTTTGGTTCGTATTGCCGGCACTCGATTGGACTCGTTCTCAGTGGGAGTTGGACTCCACCAGGGCTGCCCTTTGTCACCGATCCTGTTCATAATTTTTATGGACAGAATTTCTGGGCGCAAACGGGGTGCGGAGGGTTTCGTGCTTGGTGGCCACAGGATCTCATCTCTGTTGTTTGCAGATGGTGTTGTCCTGCTGGCTTCGTCCAGCAGTGATCTGCAGTTCTTGCTGGGACAGTTTGCCATTGAGTGTGAGCGGCTGGGATGAGAATAAGTACCTCCAAGTCGAGTCCATGGTCCTGATCCAGAAAAAGGTGGATTGTCCTCTCCGGGTTGGGGACAGGTCCTGCCACAAGTGGAGGAGTTTAAGTATCTTGGGGTCTTATTCATGAGTGAGGGAGAATGGAGCAAGAAATTGACAGATGGACGGAGCAGCATCTGCAGTGATGCGGATGTTGTACCGGGTTCTGTGTGGTGAAGAGGGAGCTTAGTTCATAAGGCAAAGCTGATGATTTTCCAGTCAATCTACGTTTCCTACCCTCACCCTATGGTCCTACACGAGCATTGGGTAATGACTGAAAGAACGAGATCGCTGAATAACAAGCGGCTGAAATGAGCTTTCTTCGTAGATCGCTGGACTCACCCTCAGAGATAAGGTGAGGAACTCAGTCCATCCGGGAGAGGCTCAGAGTAGAGCCACTGCTCCTCCACATGAAAGGAGCCAGTTGAGGTGGTTTATGAGGCCATCTGATCAGGACATGCTCCTTGGACGCCCTCCCACTTGAGTTGTTTTGGGCACGTCCCCACTGGGAGGAGACCCCGGGGAAGACCCAGGATTCGCTGGCAGAGACTGTCTCCCAGGCTGGTCTGGGAACGCCTTGGTACTCCTCTCTGAAGAGCTGGAGCAGGTGGCAGGGGAGAGGGAAGTCTGGGCTTCTCTGCTTGAACTGCTGCCTCCGCGACCCTGGACCATCGGAAAAGCGGTAGAAGATGGATGGATGGATGGATGAGTTAAAACATGTTTTTTTCTCTCGCCTATTGTGTATATCATTCTTATCTTTTTTCTTTTTTCTTTCATGACTGGCCGCCTACGCGGCCTGCCCCGCGCCTTGGTAATCGCTCTGCAGAGCGTGCCCGAAATGCCAAGTCACGCTTTCGAATACCTTGTATTCATACATGTGTAAAGACACAATAAAGTTCGAATACTCAATCTCAAACTCTTTCACACCGTGTTTCGGCTACTGTGCTGAAAAATTTGGAACTGTGAGTGCTGGAAATTGGGGTCGACGGAGTTGGTCAACTTACCTCCTGCTGTAGTGACGCTGGACCTGCAAGGGTGGTGAGAGACTCGAAGCTGAGCAGGGATAGAGAAAATGATAGTGCCAATAACCAAGCATCTATTTGCAAGATCGACTAACAACCCATGTGCACACAAGAAATCAGCGCCCAACAAGTTAAAACTCACCGCCGCTATAATAAATGTCCACCTATAGTTGCGGTCGTGAATGGACAGAGGTAGGTTTCTTTCACCGAAGGTGTCGATGATCGAGCCGTTAGCTGCCATCGCTCCGTTTCCACGGGGTCCCATTGCTCGGTCTGTGTTGGACGGGGTGATGAAGCTCACCTGAGCTCCAGTGTCGATGAGGAACTGTCTCCCGGAGCGTCCGTTAGTCACGTAGAGCAGCTTGTTTGTCTCGCCAAGAGCCGTAGCTGCTAACGGTTCCCGGCTTTGGCGTTTTCCCGAGCTCTTGAAATTGCAGGGGGGCACGCATTTGTACGGCCTCTCGGCGAAATGTTGATGATAATAGCAGAGGTCGTTCTGCTTGCTGCGCCTTGGTCACGTCGCTGCCATGGTGGGCGAGCTCTGCTCTGTTGTCTGCGGTTCTCCGCTGCTCTGGGCTTCCGCGCCGAGATCTGCAGATGCTGCTATGGCCATCTGTTCGCCGCAGGGGTTGATGAGCCGCTTGCGCTTCTCGGGGGCCCAGCGCGCGGAAGTCCTGCTGGGTGCTGCACCGCATGTTGGCCAGGGTTCCCTCTCATGTGCGATGCAGAGTGCTGAGGATGATATGTTGAAAGAGGAAGTTGTCATTGTCTGCCTCCTCAGCTGCAGCATGTCCTCCTTGAGGGCATCGGTCTGTGTCCTCTGTGGCCGTGAGTCGCCAGAATCCTCCCTGCTCTTTCCTCAACCGAGGGGATGAAGCTCTCGATGAGGGTCGCCTTCAGTTCTTTGTACTTGTCGAGGGCGGCGGGTTGTTGTATCACGCTCCGTGTGCAATCTTGATGGGCAGGCATCGAGTCCTGGCGACGATGTGGAAAAATTTGTTTCATCCGCCCGTTATCCCCCGCCAGTGCCAAACTGAGCTCAGCTTGCTGGAACCCACGAGCTCGGGTCTGTATCGTTTGTGACAGAACTCTGGGAGTTTGACGGTGACGGCGCTTGCCTGGCCGTCTCTGATGTGTCTGCAGGGCGAGAACGCCTTTCTCCGTTCTCGCGGCGGGGCCCCCTGGGGACGGTGCTCGGTTGAGCCCTCTCTTGACGATTCTGCTGTGGGGGAACATCTTTCCATCCGTTCCCTGTCTGCATTGGCGACGGCGCTTGCCTGGGGTCGCCTCTGATGAGCTTGTAGCGGGAGAACGTCTTTGGTCCATCCTCACGTCTGGTCACCAATGTAGGGAGCATGAAATGAAGAAGTGATGTGATTTTATAAATCAAGTTTTAATATCAGCTTCCAGGCCCTAACATGTCTCATCTCAATGCAGAAGCAGAATGAAGAGGCTGAGCGCAGTCAGACCTTCATACTTATACCCACACTCAACAAAAGAATTGCATATCAAAGCTGACATCCCGCATTAGCGTAATCCCTCTCCATTGTCCTCTCTCTCCTCCACCTGACCCTGGGGGTCAGGAAGTTCGATCAGGTCTCCACCGCTGCGACTCCGTCTGCTCCTTGATCTTCGCCGGTGGTCGAGACCTCTTGTCCTGCTCTGAGACGTGAGGTCATTCCACATATGCAATCTCTAAACATTCCACTTATGTCTATACATATATAGGTATGGATATATGAATAATATAAGCCACAATTGCCCCCTCAACCTAATAACTGGTTGGGCTACCCTTAGCAGCAACAACTGCAATCATGCATTTGCGATAGCTGGCAGTGAGTCTTTTACAGCATTGTGGAGGAATTCTGGCCCACTCACCTTTGCAGAACCGTTGTAATTCAGCCACATTGGAGGGTTTTCGAGCTTGAACCGCCTTTTTAAGGTCATGCCACAGCATCTCAATCGGATTCAGGTCAGGACTTTGACCAGGCCACTCCAAAGTCTTCATTGACCAGTGATGACATGTTTAGCCGCTTGTCATCCTTGAACCGCTGGCTGTCTGTGTGGTGTCCTGCAAATGACGTGGGCTACATTGACAATTGGAGCTCATTTTGGGGAAAACCCTGGTTCTTATGAGACGAGACAGCATTCATCCCACTTTGGATGGTGCTTCTCATTTATCTAACAATCTGGCATCTTTTTTATCCAAATTTCCAAAACCTTGACTACGTCAGAGTTGGGACCAGGAAGCAGAGTCGCAGTCTTACATGCCTCTCTGCAGCTCCTCTTCATCTGCCACCCCTCAACTTAGTCCCTTCTTCTCCATCAGAGAATCATTGTCTGCTCCCTCCAAAGTAAATAAAAATATAATATATAAGCATCCCAAAGTGATTAAGCAAAATATTGGTAAAACTCAAATTAAAACATAAAGCCTCTAGAGAGATCTTTCCGGAAGATGGCGGAGAGACATAACACTTAAACAAAGAGCTCTCCCTAGCCGGATTAAAATCATCGGTAAATGGCCAACTCGACATAAACGAATCAATAAACTAAGGGATGAAAACACGAAGGAACCCGGGCACAAGGACAAAAAACAGGGTATAAATTGAAGAATTCCTCTCCAACAACGCAGGAAAAACCGCTGTACGCAAAGCCCAAAAAAACGATGATGTCCACAGCAGAGAAAATGGAGGACACCAGACTCGACAACATGACGATGGCATCGCCCAGTTTGGGTGAAGAGTTGAGAGAATTCAAGCGACAGCTACAACAGGATTTAGCGGCTCTTAAGGAGGAACTGAAAAAAGAAAGAATTAAGGAGAAATCATGGATCTCCGAAGAGAAATGGAGCGTAATTAACGGAAAACATGGAGGAGCTGCGCTCCAGCGGGCGTGTAATACAGAAGCGCAGACCCGAATTTCGGAACTAGAAGATTGGAAAAGCGAGGCAAACGAACAACTACAGACCCTGACGACGCAAACGCAGAGGATGCAGGAGAAAATAAACGACTTGGAGAGCAGATCCCGACGAAGCAATATGCGCATCTTTGGAATTCCGGAGGGCATTGAAGGCAACTCGATGACAAAATTCATGGATCAGTTTCTTAAAAAAAGAACTGAAATACCGGAGAAACGGATCTGCAGATTCAACGGCGCACAGAACACCGGCACAGAACCCGAAAACAAACTCTCTCCACCCAGGTCAGTTGTGGTAAACTTTGTGAAATATGACATAAAGGAAAGAATCCTGACGCAAGCATGGAAAAAAAGATACGAATCGGCGACAAACAGGTATTTTTTGACCATGACTACCCGACAGAAATCGTGCAGCAGCGGAAGAAATATGCCAATATTAAAAAAACGCTGAAGAGAAAAAAATTAGATTCCAAACGCCGCTAACGAAAAATGAGGATTGCAATTGGAGGGAAGGCACAAGAACTCTACAACACCGGCCGAAAGAGGCAGCGCGGGATATGATGGAGCGGGGGCCTTGAGGTGAGCGTGCCGAAGGAGACGGCTGGAGCAGCGGCGGCCCTGAACGCACCACGACAGACGAGTGGAGACGAGTGAGCGGCGGAAGAAGGGGAGAGACGTGGAGCAGCCGGGCCCAGGACAAGCTACAAGGCTTTCAACTGAAAGCCTAGATCATAACAAGATTAAGAAAAGGCACAGAAGAAATGAAGGCCAAGAAGACAAGGTAAAAGAGAAACAGACGGCTAGGAGAGGTTTAAGTGATATTTGTTGGACATTTCTAGACTTATGACTATTACTTTGATAGTAATTAGAAGTCTAGGGAGGGCCCTTCACTCTGTGAAGACAAACCCCCCACCCACCAACAGGGACCAGTGGGCAGAAGAAAGGCCCAAAGTACGGAGGTCGAGTTTTTTTAATGTGTTTTTATATAAATATGTGTTATTTTTGTTGTTAAAGGGGCTAGGAGCACAAGTTAAAAAAATGGAAAAACATGAATATGGGTAAAAATCTTAAGATAATGACACTAAACGTGAATGGTCTGAACTCACCTGTTAAAAGGGAAAGAATAATAAGAAAATTCAAGAAGGAAAAAGCTGAAATTATATTTATGCAAGAGACACATTTGAGCAAGGCAGAACATGTGAAACTAAAGAGATTTGGCTATAAGAACTCCTACTACAGTTCATTTAAGGGAGGAGCAAAAAGGGGGGTTATGATACTAATCTCAAACAAAATACAATTTGAAAGTGAACAGGAAATCCAGGATAAAGAAGGCAGGTATGTAATAATAAAGGGAAGAATAGATGGTATGCAGATCACATTAGTGAACATCTATGCCCCACCAGAAAGTGACAAGGGTTTTTTTCAACATCTGTTTGATCTCATAGCAACACACAGTGAAGGAGTCCTAATTTGTGGAGGAGACTTAAATGCTGTCATGGATCATGAAGTTGACACAACAAGTGTTAAGAAGACAAAAAAACATGTAACAAAGTTCATAAGAACCTCACTGGCAGAAATGGGTATGGTAGACATATGGAGGGACCTGCACCCACTCGAAAAAGACTATACACATTATTCAGCAGCCCATAAAGTACACTCTAGAATAGATTACTTCCTTATGAATGAAGGTGACAGACACAGGGTGAGAAATTGTTGGATTGGAGGGGCAGAAATATCAGATCATAATCCTATATACATGGAAATATATTTAAACAATAGAAAACGACAAACAACATGGAAACTTAACGTAGGACTGTTAAATGATGAGAAAATGAAAGAAAGAATAAAAATAAACATAAACGAATATATCCAAGAGAATGACAATGAAGAAGTGGACCCAACAATACTATGGGACGCACTAAAAGCCGTGTTAAGGGGTAAATTAATTGTTGAAACAGGAAAAGCAAATAAGACTAAACTGGAAGCGTATGAACAAAGATGTGAGAGACTGAGGGAATTAGAACGTAAACATCAAAGCACAAATGATCCAAAAATATATAAAGAAATTAAAGAAGAAAAAACAAAGATAAAAGAAACACAAATGGATGAAATTGAAAGGAAAAATAGATATCTAAAGCAAAAATATTATGAAACGGGGCCAAAAGCCACAAAAACTGCTGCAAAACGGTTAAGAAAACAACAAACAATGAATAATGTATACAAGATTAAAGACCCCACCACAAATAAAACCACAGTTAACCCAGAAAACATCGAAGAAATTTTCCATAATTTCTACCAAGAACTATACTCGCAACCTGAAGAAACAAATACTAAAGATATCAAAAAATTTCTAGACACATTGGACTTGCCATCAATAGGAAATCAACAAAATGAAAAACTAACAGCAGAAATAACAACACAAGAGATCAGAGATGTGATTAAGTCACTTAAAAACGGTAAATCACCAGGTAGTGATGGATACCCATCTGAGTTTTATAAACTGTTTATAGAAGAACTCACGCCACAACTCCTAAAGTCATTTAATTGGACGCTGAACAACAACAAAATACCTCCAACATGGAACGAAGCAATCATTTCAGTTATTTTAAAACCAGGGAAAGATAAAGAACAATGCGGAAACTATAGACCAATCTCTTTATTAAATGTAGATTATAAAATATACACAACAATTATATGTAAACGAATAAAGACATTCTTGACGGAATTGATAGAAGATGATCAAACTGGATTCATAGAGGGACGCCAAACACCTGACAATATCAGGAGAACAATACATATAATTAACCAAATACATAAAGAAAAGAAAGCGCAGTTAATAATGAGTTTAGACGCAGAAAAAGCCATTTGACAGGGTTAACTGGAAATTCCTATATAGTGTACTGGAGCGCTTTGGATTTAACGAAAAATCAGTACAATGCATAGAGGACGCTATATCAAGACCTGTGGCAAGAATCAAGAATAACGGTAGCTTACTAAGACAAAGTATAATAAACAAAGATCAACTAGGCAGGGATGCTGCTTAGCGCCCACCTTGTTTGCCTCTGTTCATAGAACCATTGGCTCAAGCGATACGACAAAAATAAGAAATTAAAAAGGTGTAACAATAAAGGGGGCGGAACACAAGATTGGGCTATTTGCAGACGATATTATAGTTTACCTTGAACAACCAGATAAATCAATAATGGAAATGATGGAACTTGATAGAAAATTTTGGAAAATTATCAGGATACAAGATAAACATAACCAAAAACACAAATACTGACATTCCACTATAACCCTCTAAACCAGATAACTGATAAGATCAAACTAAACTGGAAGCAAAAAGAAATAAAATACCTTGGAGTGAACATACCTAAAGACCTAAGCAAAAATATATAAAGGCAAACTATGATAGTTGGAACAAGAAATTAAAAAAGATATTGATAGATGGTCAATCTTAATATGGATCTGAATTCAAAAATTGAGACAGTCAAACTCAGCATACAACCTAGATTACATTACCTCTTCCAGGCTATACCAACAGAGATTCCAGATGCCCAAATCTCAAAGTGGGACAGGATGATATCGAGATTTGTTTTGGGGAGGTAAAAAACAAGAGTGAAATATAAACCCTCCAATTACCAAAAGAGAAAGGAGGCATGGGCCTACCGAGTCTAAAGGAATATTACTACTCAGCACAAATAAGATATATCATATGTTGGTGCGACGAGGGATATGAGGCAAAATGGAAAGAAATGGAAAAGGAAATTGAGGGACTCCCAGTACAAAGCATAATAGGGGATAAAGATGCATATAAGCAAATCAAACAAATAGACCCATCCATCCATCCATCCATCTTCTACCGCTTTTCCGGAGGTCCGGGTCGCGGAGGCAGCAGTTCAAGCAGAGAAGCCCAGACTTCCCTCTCCCCAGCCACCTGCTCCAGCTCTTCAGAGGGGATACCAAGGCGTTCCCAGACTAGCTGGGAGACATAGTCTCTCCACCGAGTCCTGGGTCTGCCCCGGGGTCTCCTCCCAGTGGGACGTGCCTGAAACACCTCAAGTGGGAGACGTCCAGGAGGCATCCTAATCAGATGCCCATACCACCTCAACTGACTCCTTTCAATGTGGAGGAGCAGCGGTTCTACTCTGAGCCTCTCCCGGATGACTGAGCTCCTCACCCTATCTCTGAGGGTGAGTCCAGCAATCCTACGGAGAAAGCTCATTTCAGCCGCTTGTATCCGCGATCTCGTTCTTTCGGTCATTACCCAAAGCTCGTGACCATAGGTGAGAGTAGGAACGTAGATTGACTGGTAAATCGACAGCTTTGCCTTAGAACTAAGCTCCCTCTTCACCACAACAGACCGGTACAACGTCCGCATCACTGCAGATGCTGCTCCAATCCGTCTGTCGATCTCTCGCTCCATTTTCCCCTCACTCGTGAACAAGACCCCAAGATACTTAAACTCCTCCACTTGGGGCAGGAGCCTGTCCCCAACCCGGAGAGGACAATCCACCTTTTTCCGGCTGAGGACCATGGACTCGGACTTGGAGGTGCTGATTCTCATCCCAGCCGCTTCACACTCAGCGGCAAACCGTCCCAGCAAGAGCTGTAGGTCATTGCTGGATGAAGCCAACAGGACAACATCATCTGCAAACAACAGAGATGAGATCCTGTGGTCACCAAGCATGAACCCCTCCATTCCCTGGCTGCGGCCCCTAGAAATCCTGTCCATAAAAATTATGAACAGGACCGGTGACAAAGGGCAAGCCCTGGCGGAGTCCAACTCTCACTGGGAATGACTCCGACCGAGTGTTGCAATACGAACTAAACTCTCACACGGTCGTACAGAGACGAATAGCTCGTAACAACAAGCCCGATACCCCATACTCCCGAAGCACCCCCCCACAAAAATCCACGAGGGACTCGGTCAAATGCCTTCTCCAAGTCCACAAAACACATGTGAACTGGTTGGGCAAACTCCACGAACCCTCAAGAATTCTCGAGAGGGTAAAGAGCTGGTCCGATGTGCCACGGCCAGGACGAAAACCACATTGCTCCTCCTGAATCCGAGGTTCGCGACCAACGGCCAGACTCTCCTCTCCAGTACCTTGGCATAGACCTTCCCAGGGAGGCTGAGGAGTGTGATCCCTCTAAAGTTGGAGCACACCCTCCGGTCCCCTTTTTTTTGAAGAGAGGAACCACCACCCCGGTTTGCCATGCCAAGGCACTGCCCCCGACCTCCACGCAATGTTGCAGAGGCGTGTCAACCATGACAACCCAACAACATCCAGGGCCTTGAGGTACTCGGGGCGAATCTCGTCCACCCCCGGGGCCCGGCCACCAAGGAGATTTTTAACCACCTTGGCGACCTCAGCCCCTGTGATAGGCGAGTCATCCCCCTTGTCCCCAAACCCTGCTTCCTCTGTGGAAGGCGTATCAGTGGGATTGAGGAGATCCTCGAAGTATTCCTTCCACCGCCCGACGATATCCCCAGTTGAAGTCAACAGTGTCCCATCCGCACCATACACAGTGTGGACGGGGAGCTGCTTTCCCCTCCTGAGCCGCCGAACAGTTTGCCAGAATCTCTTTGAAGCAAATAGACCCAATCACTAAATTTACTTTAGAACTGTGGTATAAAATAGTACAAAAATATAATATAAGGGAAGACATAAAACTATTGAAATGGGTAGCATTTGACAGTCAGTTTGAACCGGCAAAACAAGATAGGGGATACAAAAATCTGGTGAACAAGGGAATCACAGCATGGGGCAATATCGGAAAAAAGATCTCAGGGAGCTTGTAAATATCAGGAGAAAATTTAAATAAGAAAGATCGGAATATTTCAGATATCTGCAGATGAGAGATTACTATAAGAAGAAGATTAGGCATAACCTCCAAACAGATGTGAACGAGATTATACAACTTATTTTAAGCTCATATGCAGGAAATAAAATAAGAATTATTTCAAAACTATATCAGAAACTTATGACAAACAATCATACAAGTAACTATATAAAGGAGAAATGGGAGAAAGAGCTCAATTTAAACATAACAGAAGAAAGCTGGCAGGAAATATGGAAAACACAACACACATCAACAAATTCAAGGGCATGGAGGGAATTTGGATGGAAAAACCTGATTCGCTTTTTCATTACACCACAGATTCAAGGAAAATATTCAAATACCCAATCTTTATGCTGGAGGGGATGTGGGGCTCTAAATGCAGACCACTCACATATGTTTTGGAAATGCTACAAAATATCATCATTTTGGAAATCTATGCATGTGACAATACAGAGGATATTAGGATATAATATACCAATGAACCTGTAACCTGATGTACTTATGTGATCTAAAAAAGACAGTGTTATACAGGCTGAGGACAGAAATCTAGTTAAAATCTTGTTGATTGCATGTAAAAAAACTATCACAAAAAAATGGCGATCAGAAGTTCTTCCTGACCAAGAACAATGGACTGACATTGTTCGAGGACATACGTATGATGGAAAAACTAACATATCGACGAAGACTGCAAAGAAGGAATATGGGAGAAAAAATGGCGGAAATGGACACACTACAAAGTGCAACAACGAGGCAGAAATTGAAAGAATAACAAAGACACTGAAAAAAACCGAAGAATTAAGAGAGTGGAAACATAAAACTTGAATGCACCAACATTTGTCCCCCCCCCCCCCTTTTATTTTTTATTTTTTATTTTGTTTATATTTTTTTTATTTTTCCCTACCCTAACCCCCTTTGTTTTTTAATGTAGAATGTGATCTGAATGCATTATATATATGATGAAAAATGAATAAAAATCTAAGTTACAAAAAAAAACATAAAGCCTCTAAATTGAATGATTTGGCCTCTGTTCCTCCTCATAATTTAAAAATTAAATGTGGTTTATTAAATATTAGGTCTCTAACTCCCAAGTCTCTGTTATGATCTGTTAATTGATCATCAGATTGATTTAATATCCCTTACAGAGACTTGGTTAGGGCAAGAGGATTATGTTGGTTTAAATGAATCAACTCCCTCTGGTTATTTAAACTGTCAAAATCCCAGAAGTTCTGGTCGTGGAGGAGGAGTAGCAACAATTTACCATTCCAAACTACTAGTTAATGTAAAGCAAAAAACATGTTATAATTCCTTTGAGGGCCTGGTCCTCAGTATTGGGCACTTTAGCAATTTTAGGTTAAACCCAATTTTATTTGCCATAGTTTATCGTCCCCCATCAACCTACTCAGAATTTTTATCCAAATTTGCTGATTTCTTAGCTGATTTAGTGCTGAAATCTGATAGAATAATTATAGTAGGGGACTTTAATATACATGTGGATGTAGATAGTGACTGCCTTAATGTGGCATTTAATTCAATTTTAGACTCGATTGGGTTTTCTCAGAAAGTAGGAAATTCTACTCATTACCTCCACCATACATTGGACCTTGTTCTGACATATGACATCGAAATAGAAAATCTTGTAGTGTCTCCTCATAACCCTGTACTGTCAGACCATTGTTAACCTTTGATTTTACTATTTCTGACTATTTGGCTCCTAAAGAAAAATATTATTACAGTAGATGCCTCTCAGATGATGCTGTTACCAAATTTATGCAGATTGTTTCCTCTATGCCAGGGGTGCTCACACTTTTTCAGCATGCGAGCTACTTATAAAACAACCAAGTCAAAATGATCTACCCACTACAAAAATGCAAAACATATAATTAAAATTAAAATTAAATTAAATTTTTTTGATTTTAATTTTAATTAAATTAAATTAATTAATCATTTTAATTTTAATTAAATTAAAATTAAAATGAGTCAGCTGCTTCAACGAATGCTTCTTTTACCATCTCTCCGTCTTGGAAGGACTTACTGTTTTTAACGATGGCGTGACTCACCCGGAACGATGCTTCGGTGGCGGCTTTCGCTTTTGAAGTTTGTTGAGTGAAAAATGACTGCTGTCCGGACAACTGGGATTTTAGTTCCTCCACCTTTCTCTTTCTCAGCTGGCTTTTCGGCGGAAAGTCGATGTCGTATTTTCCATGAACAGTCCGAAAATGCCGCTCCACATTTCCCTTCTTTGGTATTGCAATGGTAGACTGGCAGATGAGGCAAACGCACTTCGAAAATGACATCGTGAAAAAAAAGTCCACCTCCCATTCCGTAAGAAAGTGATATGTTTTTGCCTTCTTACATGGTCCAGCTTTCTCACTCATTTTGATCACCATATGTTTTAGCAAGGGCTTAAAATCTGAGGTAATTCACTGACTAGCTTGTAAGTTTTGCTGCGCTTAGCACCGTTGTTTACGCATGAGCGGTGACCTAAAGGTCAAAATTCAGTTGTCATCTGAATGGTTGCCCTGTATGTCAATCAAGTGATGGGATGTTGTTTGATAGGCTGACAAATATTTTTTTTAATGTCACGCTGCAATCATGCTGCGATCGACCAGTACTACCTCCGCGATCGACCAGTAGATCGCGATCGACGTAATGAGCACCCCAGCTCTATGCCATGTGTCAACACAACGGAAATAAGCTATAGACAGCTTGCTCCTTCTGTAATTGATAACATGGTGGATAGTGTTACAGTTTCTCTGCATCAGACTCTAGACTTGGCGGCCCCCTTAAAAAAGTCTTATCAGAGATTTCTAACTCCTTGGTTCAACACAGAAACTCGTAGCTTAAAACAGAAGACTCGTCAGTTAGAAAGAAAATGGTGCTCCACTAATTTAGATGAAATCTATTTAGCTTGAAGAAATCATCTTTTAATTTATAAAAAATCTCTTAGAAAAGCTAGAACGAGTTATTATTCTGCATTAATAGAAGAGAACAAGAATAATCCCAGGTTTCTTTTCAGCACTGTAGCCAGGTTGACAAAGAGTCAGGACTCTGTCAATCCTAGCATTCCCTTAGAGCTTACTAGTCAGGACTTTATGAACTTTTTCAATAATAAAATTTCATCCATCAGAGATAAAATCAATCAGATTCTTCCCACAGTTAACTTAAATACTGTAACTACTACAACTCCTTCAACTGATGTCTGTCTTGATGAGTTTACTCCAATCGACCTTTGTGAGTTAGACAAAATAGTTTCCTCATCCAAACCTTCAACTTGTCTTTTAGACCCTATTCCTACCAAGTTATTTAAAGAAGTCTTCCCACTTATTGGTAGCTTTATTCTTCATATAATCAATTCTTCATTAACTTTAGGCCATGTACTGCAGGCTTTTAAAACGGCTGTAATTAAACCCTTACTCAAAAAGCCAACGCTAGATCCAGGAGCTTTAGCTAACTATAGACCAATCTCTAATCTCCCTTTCATTTTAAAAATCTTCGCAAGAGTTGTTGCTACGCAATTATTTGACCACCTGCAGGGAAATGGTTTACTTGAAGAGTTTCAATCTGGGTTTAAAATCCATCATAGTACTGAAACAGCCTTAGCGAAGGTCACTAACGACCTCCTCATCGCATCTGATAATGGACTGGTTTCTGTAGTTGTCCTTTTAGACCTTAGTGCAGCTTTTGATACTATCGATCATAATATTCTACTTGATAGATTAGAACACTATGTTGGACTTAACGGAACTTCGTTGCAGTGGTTTAGATCTTATTTATCTGATAGGTTCCAGTTTGTTCATGTAAATAATGAGTTTTCTTTCAACTCAAAGCTTAGTCATGGAGTTCCACAGGGATCTGTGCTAGGCCCTACTCTTTTTAGTTTATATATGCTTCCGTTAGGCAACATTATTAGAAAGCACTGTATACATTTTCATTGTTATGCAGATGACACACAATTATACCTGTCAATGAAGCCAGATGATAGTAATCAATTAGCCAAGTTGGAAGCCTGTCTTAAGGAAATCAAAGCTTGGATGACTTGTAATCTTCTGCTATTAAATTCAGATAAGACTGAAGTCATTCTTGTTGGTCCAAAAAACCTTAGAAATACCTTTCCAAATCAAACTTTCAGTTTGGATGCGGTTACTCTTTCTCTTAATAGCTCTGCGAGGAACCTTGGAATTATTTTTGATCAAGATCTGTCCTTCAATTCACATATTAAATTTGTTTCTAAGACTGCCTTCTATCATTTGCCAAATATTGCCAAGATTAGGAGCATCTTGTCTCAGAGTGATGCTGAGAAACTGATCCACGCTTTTGTTAGCTCGAGATTAGATTATTGTAATTCTTTATTGTCAGGCTGTCCTAAAACATCTTTAAAAAGTCTTCAGCTGATCCAAAATGCTGCAGCAAGAGTTTTAACAGGTACTAGAAAGAGAGATCATATCTCTCCGGTTCTGGCCTCCCTTCATTGGCTTCCCATAGAGTTTAGAATTAAGTTTAAAATCCTTCTTCTTACTTACAAAGCTCTAAACAATCAGGCTCCTTTTTATTTAAAAGATCTGATACTACCGTATTATCCTAACAGAGCACTACACTCCCAAAATGCAGGATTACTTGTAATACCTAGAATCTCCAAAAGTACAATGGGAGGCAGAGCCTTCAGTTATCAAGCTCCTCTCCTGTGGAACCAGCTGCCAATCTGGATTCAGGAGTCAGACTCGATCTCTGTTTTTAAGAATAGGGCTAAAACCTACCTTTTTGATATAGCCTACAATTAGGGAGGGATCATGTGTTTCTGAACCCTCCCTTAGTTATGCTGCTAATAGGTTTAGTCAGCCGGGGGACCTCCAATAATGCACTGGGCCTCACTCCTTTCTTCACTCTCAATGAATTTTTTTTTTTTTTTTGCTGGTCATTAACATCTGTTTGTTCTCTCCCATAGATTGAGTCCCCATCGTGCTGTTTGCTCTCTACATGTCTGTTCTTTTCATCTTCTCTGTCCCCTCACCCCCCAGCCAGTTGCAGCAGATGACTGCCCCTCCCTGAGCCTGGTTCTGCTGGAGGTTTCTTCCTGTTAAAAGGGAGTTTTTCCTCTCCACTGTCACCAAGTGCTTGCTCACAGGGGATCACCTGATTGCTGGGGTCTTTCTGCAACTGTGGGGGTTCCCCCTACAGTTGATAGTGCTATGAGATGACTGTTGTTCTGAAATGGCGCTATATAAATAAAGTTGAACTGAATTGAATTGAATTGAATTGAATTGAATTGAATTTTGTTTTTCTTAAAGGCGTCGGCCGGACGAAATTTCAATATCGCTAAATCATATCTTAAATTTTTGTGTGAGACGAGCTAATTTGAACCGCACATGTTTTGGTGTCAACAAATGTCGCATAAGGTGACAATGCGCTATTGAAGTATGATTTCCTTGAGAGCTGTCTGTCTGCCAAGCGATCAGCGGCTAAAATGGCCACTGACTGTGTGACGTCAGGTCAGGGAGCGACCAGTAAACACTCGACGGACATTGCGTGTTGTTTACGTTCGGCGATAACGGATATTTCTAGGAGTACTTGTGGATTACAAATAGAGTATTTATTACGATTAGGATTTCAGTGATCGAATTAATTATGGTTTGGCGTTGTGTTGTCTACGGGTGCGACGGTATACCGGAGGAGCACGCGGTGAGTGTTTATGAATTTCCCCTGCCTGGGAAAATCAGAACCGCATGGGTGAATTTCGTTCAGAAAACGCGAAAAAATTGGAATTATGTCGCAAAATCACCCAACATGTGCAGTAGACATTTCGTTGACAGCGATTTTGAGAATAAGATGCAATTTGAAATGAAATTAGCAAAAAGATTGCTGATAAAAAAATCGGCTGTTCCAAATATATATCCGTTCATTCAAAGTCCCACTCTCAGACAGTGTCAGTGACAGTGGCGTGAAAAGCAGGGTGATCTACCGATGCGATCCTGCTGTCAGAAAGAGAAGTAAACAGGGTAAGTTTTCTTTTTTTAATATTCACTGCCAATATTTACTAAAATTGTTTTAGCTAAGCATGAATTTCATTGCCTTAACAACTTATCAAATATTAGAATTTTAGGGTATTCATACTAATCAATATGAAATATTCAGTGCTGTATAGGGAGGTGTTGTGCCTGTTTGCTCAAGTTATAATTTCTATATATGTAATCCAATTTTGACACCTCTGGAATGAAATTATGTTGATCTACTGTTTTTTGCAGATGTTATCCACTGTCACTCAACCTTCAAATACTGTGGATTTTTTTTTTGAATTTGATTATTCAGCAATTGTCCTCATTGCAGTCATCCATGTGAGGGTAACAAGTCACACTAAAGGCTCTCTGTTGGTGATCAAACAACATTGTCCACATTGTGTTGAGGATCGATCCTGGCACAGCCAGCCGATGATCAGGACATGCCAGCTGGTAACATACAGCTTTCATCCGCCATTCTCTTCACTGGGCGTCATATGTCAAGGTCCTCAGAGTTCTAAATGCAGCCGGTATCGTTGGAATTTCCACGACCACTTACAAGGAGCTTTCGATTTCTATTTTTATTAAATTAATTTTATTTCAGAATATGTGGATGATCTGATGAATACTCTTTTCGACAAAACCTTGGTTGATCCAACCCACTTATTGGAGCAGTGCACTCTGTACAAGCCAGAGTTCCCGCAACATTGAGTGCCAAATTTCAGCGTCCCATCAAAGCTGATGCTGTTGAAGCAACATGTATCTAGATTTTCAAAATCAAACATGTAAAGTAGAATAAATTTTCCAATTAGCAATGAAAGTTCAGCTTTCAATTGTTAGGGAAGCAACATATTTTGCTAAGACAAAAAATATAAGCCTAAGATTTTTAGAGAAATGTGCTTTTAAAAATTGAACACGAATTTTACACCATAAAATGGTAGAAAAATTACTCTAATGTATATAGATCCGATCTTTGATGAATGCTGAAATATTAGAATTATAAAATTGACATGCACATTAATAAACTCAATATATGATTTTAAAAAACTTTATTTAAATAACATTGATCACAAATCTAATCTTGGTAGGCAAAATCCCTTGTAGTGATCAGATGGGAATGTTTTCTCTGATGAGGCTCACAGCACAGGCAGGATATATCACCCTCACTTCTTTCCCAAGATATCCCCCCAACACCACCGGACCAGGTGCCTGTAGGCTATGAATCTGTATCGCCTGAAAAATATGGGTTGGCATTGATTATTCCGTTTGCATTGATTATTGAATGTATTGAATGATTTCTTTATAATTGATCTGGAAAATTAAAACACATGAATAAATATTGGTTTAAAAACTCACTCGTGTTGACTTGCGTCATGATCACCATATTGCTGTCTGTAGGCCAGATAAGCTGTCTGTAAAAACCCAGATGTCAAGACAGACAGAACGGAAACCGGGGTGATCAGTGATACACCTTGGTAGGTTATCATCTGTGTATCCACAGCCCTTCAGTTCTTCTAGTTTCTCCTTCACCTTCAATACCTCCTGGCAGCACCGAGATTCAGTTGATGTTGGCATAATGTTGCATTTCTCACAAGTGCACCTGTTAAAAAAAATGGTATAATCAGATGCTTATAATAAACTAATGGCTCGTGGGAGTGCTATATAAATTGGTCTATGAAGTTGATTAGAAAATATTAAAAACATGTAAAAAATTTTGAGCAGAAAGAGAAGTATAGGAAAACAATAATGAATCACAATAATCATGATCCATCATGATCCATGATGGATCATGTTGATCCATCAATCTCTTAAGAGAATTATGTAGCTTTTGAGACTAGGATTAACATGATGATGATTAACAACATCTCCTAACAAACTCGTAAAGTACACACATTATCCCTCACATACATTATCCTTTTATTTCCAATGATAATGTTTCTAAATGTTTCTAATGTTTATAAGTCGCCAAGTAAGGCAGCGAGGGAACAATTGGCAGTTTTATTTTGATAATTAAGTGTGTGACCATGCATATCGCCTAAAAAAAAAATTTCAAAGCATATTTTACCAATATAAATCGGCGAGCCTCTCGTTCTCAATGTGGTCTGCTCCGGTCGCTGTTTCATCCGCGTCTTCCGCCGCACCCTCGGGCTCGAACAAATACGGCTGAATAACCCCATCAGCACCACCCAAAACTACTTCATCATCAGATTCTTCAGTTTCAATATCATCACTTATATTGCGGTCGTCATACTCGATAAAATAATCACTGTCTGAATCACTCTGCTGTCGTTCAGCCATTTCCCTGTTTCTTCCTGACCTGACTTCACTGCTGCCCGCCCCTATCGAGAGATGGCGGTACTGCAGCATCACTAAGTGAAATATGGGCTATTAACAAATAAAGTCATTTATGGAGGCTGGTGACACATTTTAAATCACGGGAATGGCCAGAATGGAATATTTTCATACAATCAGTTTATTGGTTCAATAAAAAAATGTCACCGTCCGAGCCTTTAAGCATTCAGAGGTGGACTTGCTGGTGTGTTTTGGATTCATTGTCCTGCTGCAGAACCCAAGTGTGCTTCAGCTTGAGGTCATGAACAGATGGCCGGGCATTCTCCTTCAGGATTTTTTGGTAGACAGCAAAATTCATGGTTCCATTTACCACAGCAAGTCTTCCAGGCCCTGAAGCAGCAAAACAGCCCCAGACCATTACACTACCACCACCATATTTTACTGTTGGTGTGATGTTCCTTTTCTGAAATGCTGTGTTACTTTTATGTTGCATGTAATGGGACACATAGGCCATGGGCCAAAATCTGTTGCATGGCTAGAAATTGAGGTTCGTCTTAACTTTCTAGTGGCAACTTGAAATAAAGTGAATTTTATTAATTTGATAGTGCTGAATCTGAATACAGTTGTCCACAACAGCCAAACTTGCACATTAAGCAAATATGACCCGTTTTTTCTAGTTTTTTGTCCATTTTTGGTAATAAAACAAGATTTGGCCATAGTTTTCATTTAACTTTCAATAAGTACAAATTTAATACAGAATTGTTTTTTGTAATCATACTGCAGGAGCTTAACCAGCTTTTCCTTGTTTGCTCCATTCGAAAGGAATTTAGCAAACTGTCGAGGTAGTTTCTGATGAGGTCTTGTGATATCAATCTGCTGAACACCTGAAGCCTCTCGACGAGAATGTTCACAGTCCTTATTGATATGTCTGGGTAGCGATCAGTCACAAATCTAAACGCGTACATCTCATTTGTGTGCATAAGAGGAGAGCCTTGGCTAGTAGTTACATCTGCAAATTCTGCAAACGTTTCACACTTTGCGTTGCAGGACTGAATGAGGCCATTCCTTCAACCAACAGGCTGAATTAGCATGAATTGTCGAGGCCTGAATTCGACATGATGGCACATCATTCTCCATAGCATGCATGAGTGCAGCCTTCGTTATTTTGTTGCAGAGACCATCATAGGTGGCAATGGACGCGGGCACTGGAGTCAAAGTGTACGTGAGAACTTTCTTCAGATCCACTGAACGATTCTTCGACACAATGAGCAGTCTTGTGAATAAATCACTACTCGTTCGGAGCAACTTTGCGTCTTGTGTTTTTGAAGATTCCTTTCCTTTATTGACTGCAGCAAAGGTCTTCAACTTGAGCATTTTGATGGGCTTATGGAATGGAACATTTCCACCTGCAAGAATTCTGCCTGCACAGAAAGCTTGATATGCAGAGTTACCTTTGGAGTACACCTGCTTGATGTCATTAGCCACATGCTCGCTGACAACAAGTCCAGAAGACACATTGATCAACTTCTCTCCACTGTATGCGAAGGGGTCAACCATTGCTTCAAAAATTCTGATAAGCTCAGATACTGTAGCATTGTCTCGTTTGATTCTTGCAGCATCTAAATCTTTCCTCGATCTTATGCTGTCGTCTTTTCCTGCCATCACTTGACATGCCCGTGTGATAGCTGCTCTCTCTGGATGGGAAAGTAGCCATCTGTTCACACCTCCTTTACTAAGTGTGATCCCACTCATACCGCCCTTTGTTTTTGAGTCTCTGTTGATAGTCTGTTCTATGACCATATCACAAGCTATTTGGCTGAATCCATGATTTGACTGCCGCTGAGCTACAAATTCACCTCTCGAAAATGACTCATGGATGGTTGGATGAGTCGCCGGCAGGTTGCTCATCTCTGCAATGTATGCTGAAGATATCTCGCATAGTTTATACGGTCATAGGCATGAAACCAAGGTACCATCTTTTTGCACGACTCAAGGTGAAGTGACCAATTCCCTTCTCTCGTTGCTCTTATTGAGAGTAGAAGTGTTTGTACCATGTCTAGGTATGATGACCAGAAGTCATACAATGCACTTCGCATACGCTCCTGCCTGACAAAGCCTTCATATCTCTGAAGAACTTCCTGAACCTGATTTGTCTGAAGGACATTCATCCAGCCATCTTCAAGATCACTCTGACCTAGTTCAGAGAGGGTGGAAGTTACCATCTGACATTCACTTTCAGGTAAAGTCTTCAGGAAACTCTGCCAGCGCAAACGATGAAGTGCTTCATAGAGCAGTTTGTGACAACGCATAGCACGATTGTAGTGATGCCCTGTTTGTACCTCCTTGATGGATCCTGCAGCAATAGCACCAGATTCAATTAGGACATCTTCAAAACCACTGTCCTGGAAGCGCTTTCCCATGCAACCTAAGAATGCAATGACAAGGTGAAAATCTCCAAGGCGCAACACCAATCTTTCCTGGAATATCTTATGCTGCCACCTGATTTCTTGCGCCTTGGAATAGATGGCCTGGTCAAAAACCACAGTGATAGCATCTAAGTCCAAGTTATTGGCAATATCCACACTCCGTAACAGTTACAGTATGTACCGTTGCCATCTCGGTGGGACTGGCGTCTATTAGTGGCAGATATCCAAATCTTGGACTTGCGTGGTATGGAAGAGGACCTGCAGTGTGGTATTGAAAGCCTGTCCATCCTGGTAGTGTAGAATCAACAGTCTGGAGAGACAATATGCAACATCAATTTGCACCTCCAGCTTCTCGCACTTATAATTCCCCATCCCTCTCAGCATCGACACACACTGGGACCTTGTCTGGTCCACCTCGGTAGGGCACAACATCTGATGGTGGAGGCCCTCAAGGAACGTTGCTTGGTCTTTGAAAGTCGTATGCTTTCGGGTTGGCTGCAGTGAATTTCACTTTCACGTTGTATGATAACACCATTGGTGTTATGAGCTGTGTTGTGGCCACTTGGTGTATCTTCTGCAAAATCGTTGTTATCCCAGACGAGTATTGTATGGCTGGATTTCACAAAGCCACAGGTATGATTTCCTGTCTCTTGAGCTGAACGATGTAGCCGTGTACTTCGTCAAGTTTGCAGCTTACCTTTTATAACATCTCCTGATAACCGTGTTCGTTTCTAGGCTCAGGATTTTGGGCTAAGGTTTCATTTTTTTCAGCAGTTCACGCTGTCTGCCATCAAGAAGCTTCCATTTGCTGTTGCAGTCACGAAACTTTTGCCAACTAACTTGTGTAAATGGGGTTATTTTTCCCTTTCCTCCTCGATCAAATGACAAACACACGTTCGCACGCGTGTCGCCATGTTGGATCCTCGTATTCAGGTCAAATCGTCGACACTGTACATTGCCATGGCAGCGACGGTTCGAGGTTGAAAAATAGCGGCCCGCACACGGCAAGTCACGGAAGGGAATTACGTGGATTAAAAGCGTCGATTTTCTTTTAATTAATTTCTCATTAACGTGCAAACAGTGCAAATGTGGACAGGTAAAATATCATTAAGTATAGTCTAAAACTACTAAAACCGGAGAGGATAAAGTTGCCACTGCAAACTTAAGACGAAACTGCACGCCAGAGGTTTTGGCCCATGGCCTAACACACCTTTCAAAAATTTCAACTTTTGTCTCATCAGTCCACAGAGTATTTTTCCGAAAGTCTTGGGGATCATCAAAATGTTTTCTGGCAAAACTGAGATGAGCCTTTATGTTCTTTTTTTGCTCAGCAGTGGTTTTCGTCTTGGAACTCTGCCCTGTAGGCCATTTTTGCCCAGTCTCTTTTTTTATGGTGGAGTCATAGCCACTGACCATAACTGAGGCAAGTGAGGCCTGCAGTTATTTGGATGTTGTTGTGGGGTCTTTTGTGACCTCTTGGATGAGTCGTCACTGTGCTCTTTGGGGTAATTTTGGTCGGCCAGCCACTCCTGGGAAGGTTCACCACTGTTCCATGTTTTCGCCATTTGTGAATAATGGCTCTCACTGTGGTTTGCTGCAGTTCCAAAGCTTTAGAAATGGCTTTATAACCTTTTCCAGACTGATAGATCTCAGTTACTTTGTTTCTCATTTGTTCCTGAATTTCTTTGTATCGTAGCATGATGTCTAGCTTTTGAGGATCTTTTGGTCTTCTTCACTTTGTCAGGCAGGTCCTATTTAAGTGATTTCTTGATTGAGAACAGGTGTGACAGTAGTCAGACCTGGGTGTGGCTAGAGAAATTGAACTCAGCTTTCCAAAGATGTGATAAATCAGTTAATTTATGTTTTAATGTGGGGGGGAGGTCACTTTTTCACACAGGGCCATGTAGGTTTGGATTTTTTCTTACCCTTAATAATAAACACCTTCATTTGAAAACTGCATTTTGTGTTTACTTGTGTTATCTTTATCTAATATTTACATTTGTTTGATGATCTGAAACATTTAAGTGTGACAAACATACAAAAAAATTAGAAATCAGGAAGGGGGCAAACACTTTTTCACACCTGTATAGTGTTTTAAAGCAGGGGTTCTCAATTGGTTTTACCCTGGGACCCACATTTTCCCATGGTCATTAACATGGGCAGTGTTAGGCCTTTTTTATGGGTGTTGTTGCACCCTTAAATGTAAACTCAGCACCCCTAAAAACTGGAGTGAGAAAAGTTGTGATTATAAAATTTTGGCTTGTCTTTGACAAGCTGAAATAACATCCAAAGCATATTCAGTAGTTTGTTGTTGAAACGTTTTAAAAATGAAAATGACCCCCCCCCACCTCAAATGATATGATCCCTCCTGTCATACGCATTCTCTCTGTGTCATGACTCGCCGCTCATCAGCGGCGCCAGCTGCGCGCACACCTGCATCTCGTCAGCGGCGAGGTATTTTACCCACTCTGCCCTGGGCTTCGGCCTGAAGCCGTCTCTCTACTTCGGCATCTCTTGCTACAACGGAACTCTCGCCTACGAGCAAGATAATCTGGGTAAGCTCCCCTTACCTCCTTTTCTCCAGCCTTCTCCCCTGTGCACAGGTGGATTCCCCGGCGGCGGACTTCCCCATCTCGCCGCTGCCTCCTCGCTGCTGCTACAGGCACTCCAGGTCGCTGTCTCCCGGGCTCCGCCCTTGTCGACGCCAGCCACCTGTCCTAACCAAGTAAGCCAGCAAAACCGTTATTATCCTCTGTATTGGTGTGGTGCCCATTACCCTTCTCCCTCTGCTTCCTCCCATCGGGTTGTCCGGCTGAACGGCTTCCTGCCCCCGTGCCTGACGCAGACGCCACCACCAATACATCCTTATTCTACAGACACGCAGTCACACATCCCTGTTGTTAATAAAGCTATTAAATCTACCCTGAGCCTGCGTGTGTGTCTCCTGAGCCGTGCGTTATGTCACTCTGCTGTACTTGCACGTGCTGCGCTGCAGCCCTGGCTGCACACACAGAGAGGTCCCTCCCTATCCCACCTGCGGGAGGCTGCTGCAGCTTTTCTGCAAGTAACACACTTGTCATGATGTATGACGGCAGCCTCAATTGGAATATTCTGCAATGTTATGAATAGTTTTTGGGTCTGTCTGATTTTATTCAGTAAGAGTAGGATGCATAATGCAAAGGTTTAAGAATACGTGAGGTTTTCACCTGGGGTGATGATTGGAAAATAGGCTTTTAATAGGCTATAAACAGCCTTTTAATATAACAGAAAATACTGCATCTTTGTTCATTTTATTTTTTATTTCTAATTTATGAGAAAAAAAACTTCAAATTTATGAGAATAAAATCTTAAATGAACAAGAAAAAAGCTATAAATTAGCACTAAACAAATTATGAGAAAAAAGTTGATTTAAGTGGAGACAAATCTTTCATATTTACAAGGAAAAAGTTGTAAATTTAGAATAAAACTGTCATAAATTTAGGACAAAAACCTCAAACTGTCCAGACTAAAGTCACATCTCAGTAACTTCTTAATTATTTTGGGGTCACTACTCATGTATATTTGAGTGATAATACACAAAGATAACCTACGTTTACATGTGTACAGTTTCAGGCAGCTCTACCACCTAAATTTGAGATTTTTTTCATTTAAAATGTGGAAATTTTTCTCTGTGAATTTGGAGAGTTCTCATAAATTACTGACGTTTTATTATGATTATTTTTTATTATTTTTTAATTATAGGCTTTTCAAGAAACTTCATGAAATTTGAAACTTCGTGAAAAAGTTTTGCTCATGGATTGATATTTTTTTCTTGAATTTGTGACTTTTACATAATAAACTGGCATTTTTTTTTTCTTTCATCTTTGTATTTTTGTTATGAATGCCCCTTGCAGGGCATTAATGAGACACCAGATGCCAAACAGTAAGTTTGCTCGTTTATTTACAAGATGATGAAATGACGAAATAAACAGCCATGTGGGGCAAAACACCAACATATACAGTGATACTGTGGGAAGCCACTCAGTGTGTTTCCACTCAGATGGAATGGTCATGGAGGGTTTGTGTGTTGATGCGGGGGTTTGTGTGTTGATGCAAACCGTGACAAAGAGAATGGGAATGAATGAATGAATGAATCTTTATTTTGGATAGATTAAAAGCAAAGATTAAAAAGAAACAGAATAATATAACAAAGGGGAAAAAAATCCAACAAGGTCAAATTAAACAATAACTCCTCTGATTATACAGTTCAACATAAGTTATCCGAAATGGGTGATGGCTGAAGCCGCAGCTTATATTGTCCACCCATATTCTATCCAAGAATTCAAAAGAAAAACAAAACAAGAGCGATTACAATTCGGAACATAGCTAAGACAAAATGTGACAAAAAAACTAAGCAACAACACAACACAGACTGGATATGACAATCCTTATGTGATTTTACATGTCATCTTGGAAATACGTTTGGAGTATTTCTTCCTTTAGTTTTTGTTTAAATTGTCCAAGCGTTGTACATGATTTTAATTCAGGTCCAAAATCGTTCCATAATCTGACTCCTTGCACTGAAACACAGTGTTGCTTGGTGGTAGTTCTCACTGAAGGTTTTTGAAATATACATGTTCCTCTGAAATGATATTGTTTCTCCCTTATTTGGAACAGCTTTTGGATACTTGCGGGCAGTGATAGATTCTTCACTTTAAACATTATTACTGCAGTTTTAAAGTCAACCAGATCTTTCAACTTGAGAGCTTTTAATTTAAGAAAAAGTGGGTTTGCTGGTTCCCTGTAAGCAGCTTTGTTTATTATTCTAATAGCTCTCTTCTGAAGCATAAAGACTGGATATATGAATGAATGAATGAATGAATTTATTTATTTCGGATAGTACATTACAGGTTAAAAGAAACTGTATAATATAACAACAAGGTCAAATTAGACAAAGACTCCTTCTACTATACAATTCCACGTGAGTTATCCGAAATGGGTGATGGCTGAAGCCGCAGCTTATATTGCCCACCCATATTCCATCCAAGAATTCAAAGGAGAAAAAAGAGAAAACAAGACAAGAGCGATTACAATTTAAAACAAGGCTAAGACAAAATATGACTGAGAGAAAAAGAAAACTGAGCTAGTCTAAGTTAAGCGGTTACTATTCAAAAACAAATCTAAGACATAGTGTCACAGAGAAAAAAGAAAAACTAAGCTATAACACAACACAGGCTGGAAATGTCAATCCTTATGTGAGTTTACATGTCGTCTTGTAAATATGTTTGGAGTATTTCTTCCTTTAGTTTTTGTTTAAATTGTCCAAGCTTTGTACATGATTTTAATTCAGGTCCAAAATCGTTCCATAATCTGACACCTTGCACTGAAATACAGTGTTGCTTGGTAGTTGTTCTCACTGTAGGCTTTTGAAATATACATGTTCCTCTGAAGTGATATCGTTTCTCCCTTGTTTGGAACAAGGGAACAATATGTTTGTTTTATATGTATTTCCCCATACTTCAGTACAATATGTCATGTATGGGAGTATTAATGAATGATACAAAGTATATAATGTGGGTTGATTCAGCAAATATTTCGCTCTGTGTAGTACTGTGATTGATTTAGATATTTTACCTTTAATATAATTAATATGTGACTTCCAACACAGTTTATTATCAATTATTACTCCAAGAAATTTAGTTTCAGATACCCTTTCAATCTCTACACCATTTACACTGAGTTTAGATACTAAGTTGTTGTGATGGTTGTTAAAAACTATAAATTTTGTCTTACTTAAATTGAGCGTTAATTTGTTTGAATCAAACCACAGTTTAAGCTTTCCTAATTCCTTTCTGAGTGTATCCAAAAGTTGTTCCAAATTGCTTCCACTGCATAATAGATTAGTGTCATCGGCAAACAATATTAAGTCCATTTTTTCCGAGACTTTACATATGTCAGTTATATACATATTGAATAACAATGGCCCCAAAACTGAACCCTGTGGGACTCCACAAGTAACCTTCAGTAACTGTGAGTTTTTGTTACCAACACATACATACTGATATATCTATTCTTTAAGTAACTACTTAACCAGGACAGTGCTACCCCCCTAATACCACAATTTTGTAGTTTCTTTAATAATAAATTGTGATCCACTGTATCAAATTCTTTTTTAAGGTCCAGGAATACCCCAACTGAATACTCTTTATTTTCAACGGCAGTTGATATTTTTTCTATAAATTCCATTAGAGCAAATGCAGTTGTCCTCTTGTGTCTGAACCCATATTGCTGCTCACACAATAAATTATTCTTCATTATGAAGTTGTCAATTCTCTCACAGAGTCTTTGCAAATCTGACGGAATTGCAAAGTCTTTCGTGTTACTGCAGCACCACAGGTGACTGAACGGGTTGAATGCTATAAAAGGAGAGGTGCCTGCGACCTGTTCCTTTTTTCTGATGCTTGTGATTTTGGAGAATGTGAGAGAGAGAAATTAACCCTTTGAGTGTGTATGGTGCAGAACTACAACATACCCCCTAGTGGTCAAGAGTGGTAAATATTTTTTGTCAATAACGCAGTTCAGATTTCCAAGGCTATAACATGAAAGTGGTAAGAGATAATGACTTACTGTCAATTAGAAAGATGTAAAATATGATCCAAAGTTTCAGACAGGAATAAATTTATGCATCTGATTTGCATAATGTCACAGCACCTCTTTAGATTCCATAACTCAGTCAAAACTGGACTTTGGATGTATTTACACAAAAAGTGGTTCAGTCTTTTTACACCGTTTTTTTTGTACAGAGGTACCTCATCATCTTATCTGCAAAGTATATGAACAAGAAATCAGCACATTTAAAAAAAACCCCAGAAATTTCTCACTTACTTTTGACAAAGTCAGAGTGAGAAGGCAGGCACAGTGCTGCGCTCTGCCACTAGGGGCATGCAAATTCTCACGCTCAAAGGGTTAATAAAGCCTGCTTTGGTCTGGACCGCTCTGCCTGATTATTCCTCTCTCCACAATACAAAAATAATGAACTCTGACGATAAACTCGGAGGGACAGCGAGGACGGAGCCTACGCTGTACAAAACACTTACAAAATCAAGCAGCAAAGAGTTCACGACGCAGGGGAAGACTGGAGTTGGGGGAAGGCTCTCCAGTTCATAGACACAACGAGGTAAGGTTGTTTAGGTCGCAGCAAGGAGTGAGCCTCAGCTGCTCCCTTAAATACGGCGCATAAACTAATCAGAAAAGAGGTCAAGTAATTAACAGAAATGACAAACAGCTGTCATGGCCCCGGCTTGGCTTTGACAGCCGGAAGTGCGGCCGTGACGCTGTCACAATAAAAGCCCCTGAGCGGTCCTAATAACAAACCCTGGAGTAATATGATGGAAACGGGGAAATAGTGAGCAACCTGAGCGCAGACAGGATCAGCGTTCAGACCACCACAGTACCTCCTGTTCAAAGGGCGCAATCTCGGCGCCAAATGTGACATCCAAGGGTCCCCCCAACCAGGAGGTTAACAGGACCAGCCCAGGGAGGGCGGAAGGGGAAACAGGTCAGGAGGGAGAGGACCAAAAAAAAACCAAAACCCCACAATGCAATAGCGACACCCAGAGGACAAGAGACAAACCCCACAATGAACGGATACAGTATGGATAACATAGAATTGTGCGGCTTAACACAAATGACCAAAACCCAAATCAACAGAAACAGGATGACAAACCAAGATACAGGTACCCCTTCAACATACAAAAGTACCATGAAACACACAAGCTAAAATAACGTGTAGCAGAAAGAACAAAAACAAATAAAAAAAAAGTGAGGTACAGTCCGATAAAACAAACGAGGGAAAACCAAAATACAGGTACAGTTCAAAGTACCCAATAACACATCAACCGGGCAAAAAAAACCCTTCAAGTACTATCAAATAAGCAAGGGACGAAGTATGGTGACTGAGTCTGTACAAGAGAGAGAAAAAAAAACCCTGCCGAGAGAAGTTGTGGATTACAGAAAAACAAGTAGGGCTCCTACACAAAACCTCGAAGACGTGAATGTAACGATGTGGCCAAGTAGCATCAAGGGCAAAGCATGCGACACCACGTGGGCAGAAGAAGGCAGCAACCAGCCACACCACTCCACCCAACCTCACCGATTTGAACACTGGTGGGAAATGTTCTCATTAGCGTTGTAACACGCAGTGCCTTTATGGTCATATTAGTGAATATATAATTTTCTTATATTGAAGTAATTGCAAAATAGAAAAAGGGTTACGACGTTCTGCAAAAATGTAGGAAGTACACCTGCAGATTAGAAGAGTCACAAATTTACAAAAAAACCCCCCAAAAAACAGAACTCCCAAACTAACAAGAGTAAGGTCACGGTGTAACCAGACAAAAGAAAAAAAAAAACCATAAACTTAGGAGAGAAAATATATAAACGAGTAAAGTTGTTTCTTGATGAGCAGCCAACACAGGCTTTCTTAGATCTGATGCACTACTGATACAAAAGAGGTCTTTAAGGTCCTAGGACAAACTGATGGGGAAAAGGTTCCCATTGGCACTAAGATGAAAGAATTTTATGACAGAAAACAGATGCAAAGTGAAAAGATTCACCCCTAAGCACATGACCTATAAGAGAGGCTTAGAAAAGTACATTCTAGGGACCCTTTACGTGTTACAAATGCAGATACGACATTAAAAGAGCAGTTTATGCTAGTCCTAAGGGACGACCTGCTACGGTGAGAAATGAAACGACAGGCGAAAATACAAGTAACCTTCTTACTAGTCCAGTACACCCCTTATTTAAGTACTCTTTTCCTTTTGGGGATCTACTCCTGCGTGTAATTGAATAATTAGCATCAAAAGATAACACCAGTCTTACACGAGCACATTTCTGGCCAAAAAAAAAAAAATCTGCATGAAGCACATGACAATTTGGGCAAGGAACAGAGAATTCTTCAATATGCATGGAACTAAAACAAAGGGAACCAAGACACAGTCTCAGGAACGTCGGCAGGTAGAGGGCGGGGAAAGGAAAAAACAGTTCGGGCGGTCTACCTGCATCCCGATTCCACCAAAGAAAAAGAAAAAGAACAGCTTGGGTGGCCTACCCAAGTCCCAGACCCGGGGAAACAGTACCTCAGGTGGCTGTACCAGGTCACCGAACCAACAGGGCAGTCCCTCGGGCCGCCAAACCAGAACGCAGAGCCAGTGAAGCAGTCTCTCAGGCGGCTGAACCAGGTCGCCGACCCAACCAGATGGATCTTCAGGTGGCCGACCCACGTCCTCAGACCACCAGGACCGGAGGGGGAATCTTGGAGGTGGCCTTCCTACCGAGAGGAACAGCGGGGGAGAGCCGACCCGAATAAAGGGGACCCCCACGGCACCCAATGGAGGAAAATAGGGGGAAGGAGGAGGAACCAGTCTGGCGTCCGGCGGGGGGGGAATCCGCAGCTCCCTCACCGACCTCGAACTGAACCGGCGCTGTACCCTCGATGGCTCTCAACTGTGCCGACGCTGTACCCTCGATGGGCCCCGATCGGACCGGCGTAGCACCCGGGATGACCTCCGAACACGACCCTAGAGCCTCGATGGCGATAACCCGGGCTGATTCATCTTCGGAGACTCTGGGAGAAAGCTCAGAAAGACACAGAGAACCGGGATCAGGACCACCAGCAGTGGCAGAGCCCGGCGAGACGAGCTTGGATGCAGCAGTCAGCTGCACCCGGCTCCCCTCCCCGAGAGACAGGCAAGAATGCTCCAGAATGGAAAGTAAGAAGACAAAATAGAGCACTTGCCTGATCTCGGGCTCACCACCGTCCAGGACTCTGATGATCCAGGCTCAATGATCCGGAGGTCCATTCCGGGTTCCGGCTTGACTGTGATGGGCTCAGCAGCTGGCATGATGGTCGTCACAGTCTGGGAACCCCCAGGCTCTGAAACCCACGCCGAAGGCCCGCACAGCATGGAGGCAGGGGATCTGTGCCCTGCTGGGCCCGACTGCTCCTCCACGGAGACCCGGGGATGCTTAGTCATCGGCTCAGGCTCCAAATGGCAGTCCGGTCTCCTCCTCTGCCCATGACACAGCTGCGGGGCTGGAAGCAGGCTTTCCAGGGCCACAGGCTCCTCCCTCGCCCGATGGTCAGCTCCAAGCACTGGGGGACACTCAGAGAGAGGGGACGGAGACACAGAGGTTGCAGGTTCAATATTAATGGCTGCAGCAGGTGGTGGGAGCTCAGAGGACTGTGAACCCCAAGCTCCACCCCCAGGAGTCAGACAAGGCAATTCATTGTACTGAGAGTTAGAATGAAACAACACTTGCCTGTTCTCCCGGAGGACAATGGTGGCTGCTGTAGCGGGCTTGGTTCTCCCCTTTCCCCTACGGATGGTGACTGAGGGCCCCCCGGGAAGATGAGGAGGAGCCGCTCTCTCGGGATTGGCGACGGGTGCAACCGGGGCAGGACTCACTGGACTCTCAGCAGCTGACAAGGGCACTGAGGAGGAGGGAGGAGCAGCCGAGGCAGTCCGGGGACGAGGTGCTGACAGAACAGCGGGAACCGATGACCCAGAGGCTGAGGCTGCTGTCTCTCCCTTCCGTTGTGGCGCAGGGACCACAGCTGGCTGGGAGGCGGAGTTCCGGCCCGAAACAGGATCTGGATGGGGATCTCGCAGAAGCTGGTTGCGAACAGAGTGACGGCATCCACCGGAAGAGGGCGAGGCTAAGGTCAGGTCTAGAAAGCGCCGCTGCTGTGCAGTAACAGAGGCCAACAGCTCGGCATACTCAGGATAATCACTGAGTTCGGGATGGACCTCCACCAGCCTAACTGCTGCCATCACATTCTTCAGAATCTTGCTGGGATGAGAAGAAGAGCGTGCTTCAGCCACGCGGCCCCTGATGAGCTCAGCTGCCCACTGAGTCTCCTCATGGGGGGTCCCGGCTGCCCTCCTCCTCTGCTGCGGACAGAGGCGGCCCTTCGGTGATGCAGACCCCTGGGCTGGATGGGTGGCAGGAACCTGGTCCCGAGGCGAGGAGCGGAGATGCCTCACTGTCGGTTCAGACTTCGGCTTCCTGCTGTGACTCTTCTCCGGCCCATGGATCCTCCTCCAAAGTACCACAACTTCAGCCATCCTCTCCCTGCCCTCAACGTGATCGGCAAGGCGAGGATTTCGCTTAATAGCCACCTCTGCGAGGTCCAGGTACCAGCGTAGTTCTTCGGGGGTGGCGTGCCTACGAGCGTGGGAGAGGAGATCATCTATCTCTATCAGAGCCATGATCAGCTCGTAGCCCAAGTCCAAAGAATAACCAGTCCTTGGCAATGCCATTTCCCGAAGTACGCTGGCACACGAGAAGGGGAAAAAACTCAAGCCTAAAACAAACTCACTGTGGTTGGCGTCTCGTGTGGCTGCGACCTACTGTTTTGTATGCCCCTTGCAGGGCATTAATGAGACGCCAGATGCCAAACAGTAAGTTCACTCATTTATTTACAAGATGATGAAATGATGAAATAAACAGCCACGTGGGGCAAAACACCAACATATACTGTGATACAAAAATAATGAACTCTGACGATAAACTAGGAGGGACAGTGAGGACGGAGCCTGCACAGTACAAAACACAAAGTCAAGCAGCAAAGAGTTCACGACGCAGGGGAAGACTGGAGTCGGGGGAAGGCGCTCCAGTCTATAGACACGACGAGGTAAGGTTGTGTAGGTCGTAGCGAGGAGTGAGCCTCAGCTGCTCCCTTAAATATGGAGCATAAACTAATCAGAAAAGAGGTCAAGTAATTAACAAAAATGACAAACAGCTGTCACGGCCCTGGCTCAGTTTTGACAGCCAGAAGTGCAGCCGTGACGCTGTCACAATAAAAGCCCCTGAGCGGTCCTAATAACAAACCCTGGAGTAATATGATGGAAACGGGAAATACTGAGCAACCTGAGTGCAGACGGGATCAGCGTTCAGACCACCATGATTTTTGTCTCAATAATTTTCCCTCCTCTTTCCACTGATTTTTTTCCCCTTATTTTTTGTTTAAATTTAATGTTAAGGAGCTACATTTCTCTTGTGATTTTCTGACCTTTGTCTCAACAATTTATTAATTCTCTTTTTCTTAATGAATTTATTAAATCTTTTACATAACTTCCTGTGTTTACATTCTCAATGACTGTAATTGTACATTTGTGAATTTTTTCCTCATGAATTTGCAACTTTTGCCATGAATTTGTAACTTTTATCTTTTAAATTCAAGGTTGTTTTTCTTGTAATTTAGCATTTTTTCTCTCATGAATTTAGTAAATAAATGGGCATTTGTCCCTATAAATCTGTTATGTTATTCTAGTAAATTTGAAGATTTTATTGTATATATGTTTGTGATGTTTTTTTTCCTTGTAACTGTGTAGCTTTTTCTCAAAGTTTTGCACCTTTGGAAAATTTTGAGACTTTAAAATTATGACAAAATACTGTATTTATGCAAAACAGATAAAAGTAACTGTTTTTCTGTGGTGTAACCACAAGTATTGGTTGGCAGCGGTGTGGTGACGTAGCTGTTTGGTGACGTCACCATGTCGAGGATATACAGTATAATGTGCGGGTCGGCCATCTTACGGCCTTTTGCCTCTCTCTCTTCTCTCTTTTGTCTCAGCCTCCCGTTAGCAGACCAGTACTGTAAATTATATAGCTTTGTGTAATAAAGTTCATGTCCCAAGCAAGCACCACTCTCCGCTGGTCATTCCCGGTTCTCTAGACATAACATTTGGTGACGACAGTAAACCATGGAAGCATGCGTGTGGTCACTATAACTATTTCTGGAGAACCCTGGTGAGCTGCCAGTACCGTGGCCGCGCTGGCTCAATGGTTTCGAGACTTATGTAGCGGCATTGGATTTGGGCAAGCTCGACAAGATAAGGAAGCAAGCTCTACTGATTCACAATCTGGGCACAGAAGGCCAATGTATTTTTCACATGCTAGGACCAACAGCGTTGTTTGCTGATTCAGTCGAGCTGCTAGCTAGCTACCTCGCTACACCTGACAACATGTTGGCGCGGCACATTAGGTTTCGCCAACAATGACAAAAGCCTGGAGAGATGACACAACAATTCGTCACGGTCCCTCGCAACCTAGTTAGCATGTGAAGATTTGGTCTGTTAGAGGATGAAGTGGTGCGGGACCTGTTGGCTGAGCACACTAGCGACCCGCAGCTGTGGACAAAGATGCTAATGGCGCCAAACGACATGACGCTAGCTAACACCATCGAGCTAGCATTCCAGCTGGAGTCCGCCGACAGGTTAGCATCAGAGCTAGGTGTGCAGCAACAACAATAACAGCCAAGCCAGACACCGCTTGCATACGGGGTAAGCACAAAAGAACCTAGTGACATGGCAGAAGAGGCCGAGATAAACACCGCGAACCAGACAAACACCACAGGGTGCTTCTCATGCGGCAACTGTGGTTCCCCAACACACCGAGAGAGAGCACGTTTCTGACCATTAAGAGGGCAACGATGCAAGCGATGTGGAAAATTCAACCACTTTGCCAAAATCTGCCGGTCAGCACCACCGCCGAACCCACTGGCCAACTCAATTCATTCATTCACACGGTGAGGTCCAGAAGCATGGCATACGCATTCTGCATGGTGGGGCTGGACAATGTCAACTTGCCGCTCCTGCTCAACATCGCTGCAGTGAGATCAATGTTAAACTGGGCCACGGTGAAGAAGTTCTTTCCCAACCACCCAATCAGAAAAACCCAGTGGTGCTGTATGGGCATGGTGGCTACCGAGTCAGCAATGTAGGGACCATCACACTAACGGTCCGCTTCACGTCAAGAGTCGTTACTGACTTTGCTTTCCAAGCGGTCAAGCATGGAGACAACATACTAGGATGTGACCTGTTTTACCAACTGGGCTTCTCCATCTGTGACAGTAACGGACTCCGTTTGACCAATGACGATTGCGATGAGTGGGAAGCAACACACCCAAACGATGATGATGAGGGTACAGTTGTCTTGTGGCCACAGGAGGGTCAACACCCAGAGAGAGAGCAGTGACCGGACTCACCTCAAATCCTCGCCCAGCATAAGCCTCCAGGAGCCGCTGCAGAGCTGCAGGAGAGGGAGCCCACATCTATCACGAACCCCGGGACACAACAACATGGCGCAGATTCTACCAACAGCGACAGCAACATATTGCCATGATCAGACTTCCCAGGAGAGGGGGAGAACAAACCAGACTCACATCCGGTCCTCGCCTGGCATGAACTTCAGGCAACCACCTTGGAGCCGCAGGAAAGACAGTTCATCGAGAAAGGGGACCACGGTGACTGAAGATGGCCCGACGCGTGCCCCGTCACTGACGACAGCGACACATATGTGTTCACATACACATGTTTGTAATTTTGCGTGTTGTTAGTAGATCCCTGGCAAACATTGGCCACTTCCTGAGGCGCTCCATCTAATTTGCGCACTTGCTAATTTGCACTGCCTTAGTAAATCTGCCCCAAAAAGTCTACACACCCCTGTTCAAATGCCAGGTTTTTGTGATGTAAAAAAATGAGAGAAAGATAAATCATTTCAAAACCTTTTTCAACATTAATGTGACCTATAATCTTTACGACCCAATTGAAAAACAAACTGAAATCTTTTAAGGGGAAAAAATAAAAACTTGCAATAACCTGGTTGCATAAATATGCACACCCTGTTATAACTGGGGATGTGGCTGTGTTCAGAATTAGCCAATCACATTCAAACTCATGTTAAATGGGAGTCAGCACACACCTGCCACCATTTAAAGTGCCTCTGATTAACCCCAAATAAATTTCAGCTGTTCTAGTAGGCTTTTCCTGACATTTTTGTAGTTGCATCTTACAGCACAAGCCATGATCTGCAGAGAGCTTCCAAGCATCAGAGGCTGCTGGCCCTGACGGCATTCCTGGGCGTGTGCTGAGGGCATGCGCTGAGCAGCTGGCAGGGGTCTTCACAGACATCTTCAACCTGTCCCTGGCCCAGGCCGTGGTACCAGCGTGCTTCAAGACCACTTCAATAGTACCAGTGCCGAAACATTCAACACCATCGTGCCTAAATGACTATCGCCCTGTGGCACTGACGCCCATAGTCATGAAGTGCTTTGAGCGACTGGTCTTGGCACAGCTCAAAAAATGCCTGCCCCCTACACTGGACCCTCACCAGTTTGCCTACTGGAGCAACAGGAGTACAGAGGATGCGGTTTCTACAGCACTGCACTATGTACTGTCACACCTGGATGACAAGAACACCTACGCAAGAATGCTGTTTGTTGACTTCAGCTCAGCATTCAACACAGTTATCCCCTCTAAGTTGATCACTAAACTTGGGGACCTGGGAATCAGTACCTCCACCTGCAACTGGATCATGGATTTTCTGACCAACAGACCCCAGCATGTTAGGTCAGGCCCCAACCGTTCTTCCGTCATCACACTCAACACTGGTGTACCACAGGGCTGTGTGCTCAGCCCATTCCTCTACTCCCTCTTCAGCTCATAGTGGACTACAGGAAGGAGAGGGAAGAGACACATGACCCCCATCCATATCATGGCATAGCTGTTGAAGGCTGTCCCAGCTTCAAATTCCTGGGACCCACATCTCGGAGGACCTGTCCTGTCAGTTAACACCACCAGCCTGATCAAGAAGGCCCACCAGCGCCTCTTCTTCTTGAGGACACTGAAGAAGAACCATCTGTCAACTGACATCCTGGGCAACTTCTACCGCTGCGTGATAGAGAGCACCCTGACCAACTGTATCACAGTCTGGTATGGGAGCTGCTCTGTCGCTGACCGCAAGGCGCTGCAGCGGGTGGTGAAAACCGCCCAACGCATCACAGGGACTCCACTTCCAGTTATAGAGGACGTCTACAGGAAAAGATGTCTGCGCCGGGCACGCAGCATTCTTAGGGACTCCAACCATCCTGCTCATGGACTGTTCCAGCTTCTCCCCTCCAGAAGACGTTTCAGAAGCCTTCGGACTAGAACCAGCAGGTTTAGGAACAGTTTCTTTCCAACAGCTGTCACGTTATTGAACTTAGTTCCCCGCTGACTCTCTTACCATCATCTCTTACCATCCTCACCTGTACATAACTGCATAACTACATAACTACATCTAACTTATTGCACATTATTTGCACATAACAGTACTCTTAACTTTCTGCACTGCTGCATATATTTGCATATATTTGCTTAAATTGCACATACTGTTAATTACCGTATATACTGCACTGCTGTCCTTTGCACTTCTGATTGGATGCTAAACTGTGTTTCATTACCTTGTATTCATACATGTGTAATGACAATAAAGTTGAATCTAATCTAATCTAATCTAATCTTCACCCATGACTGCAGGCCTATGTATGGATCCAATTCCATCATAAAGTTCGCAGATGACACCACGGTGATTGACTCATCAGGGACAACGATGAGTCAGATTACAGGGCAGAGGTTGAGCACTTGGCTACTTGGTGCGCTGACACTAACCTGCTCCTTAACACCAGCAAAACCAAGGAGCTCATAGTGGACTACAGGAAGGAGAGGGGAGAGACACATGACCCCATCCATATCAATGGCATAGCTGTTGAACGTGTCCCCAGCTTCAAATTCCTGGGGACCCACATCTCGGAGGACCTGTCCTGGTCAGTTAACACCACCAGCCTGATCAAGAAGGTCCACCAGCGCCTCTTCTTCTTGAGGACACTGAAGAAGAACCATCTGTCAACTGACATCCTGGGCAACTTCTACCGCTGCGTGATAGAGAGTACCCTGACCAACTGTGTCACAGTCTGGTATAGGAGCTGCTCTGTCGCTGACCGTAAGGCGCTGCAGCGGGTGGTGAAAACCGCCCAACGCATCACAGGGACTCCACTTCCAGTTATAGAGGACGTCTACAGGAAAAGATGTCTGCGCCGGGCACGCAGCATTCTTAGGGACTCCAACCATCCTGCTCATGGACTGTTCTAGCTTCTCCCCTCCAGAAGGCGTTTCAGAAGCCTTCGGACTAGAACCAGCAGGTTTAGGAACAGTTTCTTTCCAACAGCTGTCACGTTATTGAACTTAGTTCCCCGCTGACTCTCTTACCATCATCTCTTACTATCCTCACCTGTACATAACTGCCCATCTAACTTATTGTACATTATTTGCACATAACAGTACTCTTAACTTTCTGCACTGCTGCATATATTTGCATATATTTGCTTAAATTGCACATACTGTTAATTACCGTATATACCGTATATATACATATAAAAAAACAAAACAAAAAAAACAAGATGGCGACCGGGATGGTCACACTTTTCCAGTGCTGAGACAAAGTCGCTGATTTTCCCATTAAAAATACCTAACCAACAGCGATCGGCGCTCGTGACGGACACCCACGGGCTGAATTTCCACCTCCGTTAGAATATCGTTGGAATACCCCTTTAATCTGGTAGAGCTGCTGCACTCTACCCGAAGCGATTGCTAAGCTAACGCTAGTTAGCTTAACGCTGGCCCCAGTTGCACCACCTAACTCCGACACGAAGCGACTCAGTCCCCGGTGAGGGCCTACCGGAGGAATTAACCGAGGTGGCAGTTGGGTGCGAGCCGGATCGGAGCTCGGGCGCGGCGCTGGTAAGAGACGGGGGCCACCTGGACCCAGCCAAACAATAGCTTGAGACGGAGCCCAGTTGCGAGGCCCAGCTGAGGAACTACCAGACTGACGGTGGTTGGTGACGGGGCCTAGCGGACGTACCACCCAGACAGACGGCGGCAGGCGGCGGTGATCAGCGAAGCATCTACCGTGACCCCAGCGGAGCTCGGCTGCACCGGCAGTGTGCGGCGTGACTCGGTGGAGAAGCTGTACAGGAGCTCGGTTGCGGCAGCGGTGAGCAAAGAGACCAGCAGCGGAGGGGCTAGCTGAGGCCCAGCTGGATTCATTGTTTTTACTATCCACAGGTCAGTAAAAAATGCCACCAAAGAAGAAGGAAATGGAAGAGATCAAAAAATCTCTGAACTTCGTGTCAGAAGAATTGGCCAAATTGGTTAGCCAGCAGGTCAAAATGATAGGCCTAATGGAAGATATACGAGCCCTACAATTAACAATTCAAGAAAAAGACAAAAAAATTAAGGGCTTGGAACAACGCGTCGAGGATCTTGAACAAGGTTCTCGTATGGATGACCTAGTTTTTAGTGGACTAGACATCAAATATCAGTCATACGCCCATGCCACAACAGGACTGAGAGGAGAGGATGCTCCTCCGAGGTGAATCAGTCTCCCTACAAAACCAGGTGCTTCAGTTCCTTGCAATAGAGATATAAAGGTAGAAACAAATGCAATTTCAGCCTGTTATGCTTTACCCAGGAAAGATAATAATGCAAAGAAATCAATTGGATGCGCCTTTGTGAACAGGAAGGGTAAAGATTGACATACTGAGGCAGGCCAGAAAGCTACGGGGACACAAGTTTACCTAAAGGAACACCTGACAAAAACAAACGCTGAAATAACACGGCAAGCACTGATGCTGAAAAGACAAAATAAGATACAGGCAGCTGGACAAGAAATGTAGAATTTGGAATTAAAACTAAATGGAACACCTGAGCAAGCAAAGAGTATAATGATCAGAGATGCTACTGACTTAGAAAATACAGATGAACACAGATTAAGAAAATTATGAGTCAACGATAATCCATATTCACACACAACGGTAAGAATAGTTCTTTTGATACACCATGCCAAAGTATTTTTAAAAAAAATAAGCAAAACAACAAAAACTTATGACTGACTTGAGTAGACATCAATTATCCCCAGTTGGAGGAGTCATTTGACACAGAGTGAGGAAACTCAAACTCTGAAAATATGCCATTATGCTGAACATAAACCACAAGAGATGGAGAATGATATTGATCCCTGATAACCACTTTTTTCAATAATATTCATAACCATTGTGAATATTACACCTGAAAAGCAATTCAAAAGTCAAGTGCAACTAGATGGTAAACTATCAATAATAAATTAAATTAAATTAAATTAAATCCACCCTTATTGTCATTCAACCGTACAACCAATCCTGTACAGCAGAACGAGATTGTGCTTTACCTATCTACTGTGTAAATCACACACACCCCCAAGTGCAGAATCAGAGGGGCCGCTGCCATGCAAGGCGCCGCCACAGAGTTCCCTCCTCCATTCCATTTATTGCTGAGCACCAAGCTGGATGGCAGGAAGTTCCACTTTTATATGGTCTTTGGCATGACCCGGCCGGGATTTGAACCCCTTGCCTCCCGGGTGTGGGCGGATGCTCTACCAACTGAGGCCACCACTCCGGTCCAACTGAGCCACCACTCCGGAACACTATACACTTCAACAGCAGAAAGTCTTAACAAAAACTTTCCACAGATTCAGGACTATTTAAAACAGCTAGACAGAAAATTTACAGCTATCGGCAGTCTCTGAAACTTGGCTTAATGAAGAGCAGGCTCCCCTGATGGCAATAGAGGGATATCAGATATTTCATATTAACAGATCTCAAAAAAAGGGTGGCGGTGTTGCACTGTATATTGATGACCTGTATAGGTTGTAAGCTTGTAAATGGAATGTCCTTTGCACTACCAGGGATTCTTGGAATGTGTTTACTGTTGAGATTGACCAAGATAAAACAAAAATCTAATTATTAGTTTGTATATATAGAACGCCGGGAACTTGCATTGAGACATTCAGAGATAAAATAGTCGAGCTGTACAATAATATTACTAGTAAGAAAATGGTAGCATTTGTGGAGAATTTCAATATTGATTTACTGAATACCACATCAACAAAATGTAATTACAGAGTTCATGAACTCTATGTACAGCATGAGTCTATATCCCACAATAACACATCCCAGTAGAATCACAGTTCACACTGCTACACTTATTGACAACCTGTTTGTCAATGTTATTGATAAGAAAATAGAAAGTGGATTATTGATAAATGATATAAGTGACCACTTGCCAACCTTTGCACTTATCCATGGCCACACGGGGGCCAATACAGAAAAAATTTCAAAATCGTTCAGATACAAATCACCAAATGCAATCAGTTCTTTTAAAGAGGACTTGCTGAAGCAAGACTGGACAAAAGTCTATGTATCAGATGTAAATGAAGCCTATGACACATTATAAACATTGTAACCACTCTTATGAAAAAAACTGTCCATTAGTTAAAAAAAAAGCTTAAACATAAATTTGCCGATAAGCCATGGTTAACCAAAGGACTACAAAAGGTGTGTAAAAAGAAAAATTTATTATATAAAGCTTTCCTAAAGAAAAGGACAAAAGAAGCAGAGCAGCAGTATAAAACATACAAAAATAAGTTAACATATATAATAAGATGTAGTAAAAGAGACTATTACAGTAAAGAACTGGAGAAAAACAAAGACATTTAATTAAAAATACATGGACAATACTTAACAGTATCCTTGGAAGTAAAAGCAGAAATACAAGCAACCCAACCAATATTCCAAAAAATAATAAAAACGACTCAGAGTGTGAATGTAGCTTCACCTGCAGATGAATTTAATAACTTTTTTGTTAACATTGGTCCTAATTTTGCTCGAGAGAAATACCCACCTACGGTGCCTACAGGTGATACAATATGCAACAACACTGCTGTAAAACACTCCATTTTCATCAAGAACACAGACGAAAGAGAGGTCATTGAAATTGTTAAATCGTTTAAAAAGTAAAAACATCTACGGACTGTGATGGTATTGACATGCTCTAGTCAAAACAATTATTGAATGCCTAGTAAAACCCACTGACGTATATCTATAACCTGTCTCTCCAAACAGGTATATATCCCAATGCAATGAAAATAGCTAAAGTAATTCCGATATACAAGACGGGGTGACAGAGGGGAATTCTCAAACTATAGACCAATTTCACTATTACCCGCAATTTTCCAAGATACTTGAAAAAATATTCTATGAGAGAATTGACAACTTCATACTGAGAATAATTTATTGTGTGAGCAGCAATATGGGTTCAGGACACAAGAGGACAACAGCATATGCTCTAATGGAATTTATAGAAAAAATATCAACAGCCATTGAAAATAAAGAGTATTCAGTTGGAGTATTCCTGGATCTTAAAAAGCATTTGATACAGTGGATCATAATTTATTATTAAAGAAACTACAAAGATTGTGTATTAGAGGGGTAGCACTGTCCTGGTTAAGCAGTTACTTAAAGAATAGATATCAGTATGTTACGTATGTGTTAGCAACAAAAACTCTCAGTTACTGAAAGTTACCTGTGGAGTCCCACAGGGTTCAGTTTGGGGCCATTGTTATTCAATATGTATATAAATGATATATGTAAAGTTTCAGAAAAAATGGACTTAATATTGTTTGCCGTTGACACTAATCTATTATGCAGTGGAAACAATTTTGGAACAAACTTCTGGATACACTCGGAAAGGAATTAGGAAAGCTTAAACTGTGGTTTGATTCAAACAAATTAAGGCTCAATTTAAGTAAGACAAAAATTTATAGTCTTTAACAACCATCACAACAACCCAGTACCTAAACTCAGTGTTAAAGGTGTAGAGATTGAAAGGATATCTGAAACTAAATTTCTTGGAGTAAAAATTGATAATGAACTGTGTTGGAATTCACATATTAATTATATTAAAGGTAAAGTATCCAAATCAATTGCAATATTACACAGAGTGAAATATTTGCTGAATCAACCCACACTATACACCTTGTATCATTCATTAATACTCCCATACATGACATATTGTAATGAAGTATGGGGAAATGCATATAAAACAAACATATATCCACTCTTCATGCTTCAAAGAGAGCTATTAGAATAATAAACAAAGCAGCTTACAGGAACCAACAAACCCACTTTTTCTTAACTAAAAACTCTTCAAGTTGAAAGATCTGGTTGACTTTAAAACTGCAATAATAATGTTCAAAGTGAAGAATTTATCACTGCCCGCAAATATCCAAAAGTTGTTCCAAATAAGGGAGAAACGATATCACTTCAGAGGAACATGTATATTTCAAAAGCCTACAGTGAGAACAACCACCAAGCAACACTGTATTCAGTGCAAGGAGTCAGATTATTGGAAAGATCTTGGACCTGAATTATAAAATCATGTACACTCTTGGACAATTTAAACAAAAACTAAAGGAAGAAATACTCCAAACCTAGAAACAAGATGACATGTAAAATTCACATAAGGTTGTCATATCCAGCCTGTGTTGTGTTGTAGCTTAGTTTTTTTTTTTTTTTTCTTTTCTTTTTCCTGTCACACTTTTGTCTTAGCTTTGTTTTTGAATTGTAATCGCTTAACTTAGCTTAGCTAGTTTCTTTCTGCCACATTTTGTCTTAGCTTTGTTTTTTGAATTGTAATCGCTCTTGCCTTGTTTTCTCTTTTTTCTCTTTTGAATTCTTGGATGGAATAGTGGGTGGGGCAATATAAGCTGCGGCTTCAGCCATCACCCATTTCGGATAACTTACCGTCGAATTGTATAATCAGAGGAGGTTATCGTCCTAATTTGACCTTGTTGTTATATTATTCAGTTTCTTTAACCTGTTACTATCCGAAAATAATTCATTCATTCATTCATTCATACTGCACTGCTGTCCTTTGCACTTCTGATTGGATGCTAAACTGTGTTTCGTTACCTTGTATTCATACATGTGTAATGACAATAAAGTTGAATCTAATCTAATCTAATCTCATTGTTCAAAGGTATGAGTCAGGAGAAGGGTACAAAAGAATTTCCAAGGCATTAAATATACCATGGAATACAACGAAGACAGTCATCATCAAGTGGAGAAAATATGGCACAACAGTAACATTACGAAGAACTGAATGTCCCTCCAAAATTGATGAAAAGACGAGATGAAAACTGGTCAGGGAGGCTGCCAAGAGGCCGACAGCAACATTGAAAGAGCTGCAGGAATTTCTGGCAAGTACTGGCTGTTTAGTACATGTGACAACAATCTCCCGTCTTCTTCATATGTCTGGGCTATGGGGTAGAGTGGCAAGACGGAAGCCTTATCTTATGAAGAAAAACACCCAAGCCTGGCTACATTTTGCAAAAACACATTTGAATTCTCCCCAAACACGTGGGAAAATGTGTTATGGTCCGATGAAACCAAGGTTGAATTTCCATCCATCCATCTATCTTCTACCACTTTTCCGGAGGTCTGGGTCACAGAGGCAGCAGTTCAAGTAGAGAAGCCCAGACTTCCCTTTCCCCAGCCACCTGCTCTAGCTCTTCAGAGAGCTGGCGTTCCCAGACCAGCTGGGAGACATAGTCTCTCCAGCGAGTCCTGGGTCTACCCCGGGGTCTCCTCCCAGTGGGACGTGCCCAAAACACCTGAAGTGGGAGGCGACCAGGAGGCATCCTGATCAAATGCCCCTACCACCTCAACTGGCTCCTTTCAATGTGGAGGAGCAGCGGTTCAACTCTGAACCTCTCCCGGATGACTGAGCTCCTCACGCTATCCTAAGGGTGAGTCCAGCAATCCTACGAAGGAAGCTCATTTCAGCCGCTTTTATCCGCTATCTCATTATTTCGGTCATTATCCAAAGCTCATGACCATAGGTAATGTAATGTAATGTACTGAGGCGGCATGAAATAATGCGGCCGTTGGGTGAAGGTTTTTAAGCAGGTTTATTAAATCATACCGCCGTCACGAAGCTCGCCCAATGGGCGGCTCGGAGGCATTCCAGCAAAGAGACAACAGGATGTGTGTCCAGCAGCAGCTGAAGAGTGAATGAGAGAATGAGAGAGAGATTTACAGAACAGTGCAGCATATATACCCAACTCAGACAATACATCAAAGACATTCACAGCAGGTCGATATGGGCATTAGCATATGAGAGGCACAGACAGGACAGGATGCATGAACACAATGCATGAATGGCACATTAGCATCACAGCAGTGAAATAAAGCATGAATGGCAGATTACATCACAGCATGCAGCGGAAAAAACCAGAAGTAGCGAGCTGACTGTCCTTAGTCTGTTGTGGGGGTTATTCCAAACCTGCCACACTGCTCCCCCCCCAGAGGGCTCGGCAGGGGGCCAAGACCTCGATAGTGCAGCTTGGCAGCGAGCAGGAAAAGCTCTGTGCAGGGCGAAGGTGGGAGGGGGGGTGGGGGGGTAGTAAATGCCGGCCGGGGGACGGGTGGAATCGTCCGGGCCGCGCAAAAATTGCTTGCTGCTCCACGATGTCGAGGGGTCTGTCCCGTTTGAACGTGCGGAGGTCACAAGAAGAAAAATTAGATCTTCTGACTCCTCTCGCGGCCATGAAGAAAAACAGGAGCGGCGAGGCTGCGTAGCGGCTGTAAGAAAAAAAGAAACAAAAGCAGAGGGACTTGGCGTGTTGACTTTAGGTGCAGGCACAACCTTAAAGCCTTCGGGGACCGCAGAACTGTGAATTCCCGTTGAGCGCCATGGCTAAGACCATAAAATCCAGTGAGCAAGCTGCGTGCCTCAGGTGTACGAGTAAGCCTGAAGGGTAAGTGTGCAGCAGCGAAGAAGGAAGGCGGTCAGCGGAGCCGTATGTGTCCCGTGCGTGGTGCGCCGTCCGCGTAACCCCCGGTGCGTGTGCCGGGGCTCCATGCGTGAGTGGGCCAGCTGGAGAGGAGAACCAGGGTCAGGAATCTTGGTGGAGATCGGCGCAGTCGGCGCCGATAAACATCTATGTTGAGCTGTGGCTGCAGATTAGTCATGGTGCGTTGGAGCGTTGAGGGGAAATAGACGATCTTTGTCCCTCAGGCTCGGGTAGATGCATAGGATCGCTGAGAGGGAGGAGAGCGGTGAGAGGGAGAAGACGTTCTGTGTCCCTCGGCCGGTCCAGCGTGGACGTCCTGATCTCAGGCTGAGGGTCGCGCCATGACGTTTTCTGCATTTTTCCCGGTCCGTGGGTGATGTCCAGAGAGTAGCTCGCCTGTGTTGGCTCCGCGTCGAGGTCTCCCTGAAGCAGAAGGGAGGGCAGATCGTTGCGGTCAGGCTGCTGTGGTTCGCTGGCAGCGTGTTTTTTTCAGCGTTGGTCGCCAGCGTGGCCGTCCAGACCAGAAGGTTGCGTTGCACAAAGCGTGTGCATGTTCGGGGTCGCCAGTGAAGCGGCATGAAATAATGCGCGTTGGTGAAGGGTTTTAAGGCAGGTTTATTAAATCATACCGCCGTCACGAAGCTCGCCCAATGGGCGGCTCGGAGGCATTCCAGCCAAAGAGACACAGGATGTGTGTCCAGCAGCAGTTGAAGAGTGAATGAGAGAATGAGAGAGAGATTTACAGAACGGTGCAGCATATATACCAACTCAGACAATACATCAAAGACATTCACAGCAGTCGATATGGGCATTAGCATATGAGAGGCACAGACATGAACACAATGCATGAATGGCACATTAGATCACAGCAGTGAAACAATGCATGAATGGCAGATTACATCACAGCATTGCAGTGGAAAAAACCAGAAGTAGCGAGCTGACTGTCCTTAGTCTGTTGTGGGGGTTATTCCAAACCTGCCACAGTACTTTTATTTATATAGCCCTTTAAAACAACGCCGTAGGTGACCAAAGTGTTTTACAGAAAATTAAACAGCATTAAAAATACACACAGCATTAAAAACAAATAACATAAACAAAGAAATAAGAATAAATACCTAAAAATGAGAAAAAAATAAAAACAAATGCCAGAACAAATATCACCACTACTGGTATTAAAAACCATCCTAAACAAATATGTTTTTAAGTTCAGATTTAAAAAGGGCCAGGTCAGAGATAGCACGTAGGTCAGTGGGGAGATTATTCCAGAGCCTGGGGGCGACAACAGAAAAGGCTCAGTCACCCCAATGTTTATACCTTGACCTAGGCACATCCAGCAAAAGCTAATTGGATGACCTCAAAGCCATGCCTTGGTCACGGACAGTCAAAATCTCAGACATAATAAACCGGAGCAAGGCCATTAAGAGCTTTAAAAACAAAAAGCAAAAGTTTAAAATTAATTCTAAAATGGACTGGAAGCCAATGAAGTGAAAAAAGGATTGGAGTAATGTGCTCTTGCCTAGGTGTGTTGGTCAAAAGACGGGCTGCTGCATTTTGTACAAGTTGAAGGCGGCCGAGAGATGACTGAGAGATGCCAACATAAAGTGCATTGCAGTAATCAAGTCGAGACGTGATTAAAGCATGGATGGCTATTTCAAGATCATGACGGCTCAGGAAAGGTTGGGCTTTGGATAACAGACATAATTGATAAAAGCTCATCTTGACTACATTGTCAATCTGTTTATCAAATTTTAAATGGCTGTCAAAAATCACCCCCAAATTTTTGACAGCTGAACTGAGCCTTAAAGAGAGGGTACCAAAGCCAGCCGTTACAGTATCCCCAAACGCAATACATTCTGTTTTTTCTTCATTTAAGTGGAGAAAATTTTGGCTTAACCACAACTTAATGTCAGTGCAGTCCAATAGAACACTTTGTGAGTTAGTTTGTTCTGGGTTCAAAGGTAAATAAAGCTGCAAATCGTCTGCATAACAGTGGAAAGACATGTTGTGCCTGGCTATTATTGACCCGAGTGGCAGCATGTATAATGAAAACAGAATAGGGCCAAAATCCAAGATGGCGCCCACAGCGGTCGACATGGTGCTTCGCTGCGCTCTTTGTTTGTTTTTGTTTGTCAATTGTGTGTCTGCTTGCACTTATACCCGTGAAGAACTTTTAAATATCAGGACTTTGACCCCCACGGACCTCCTCCCAGTTTTTCTAGCCCCTGCCGCCGATCTGGTTTATTGTTTGGCTCGGAAAGTGAGACGGCGGAAGAGAGGTAGACGAGCGGGCGCTCTCGTACGACTTCGCAGGAGAGGCTCGCGAACGGCGCTGCCTGGCATATTTCTGTCCAATACCAACTCTCTCTCTAACAAGGTGGATGAACTGAGACTGCTGATGCGTTTTAAGGACCTCGCCTCCTCAGCTGTCCTCTGCTTTACTGAGACCTGGCTCCGGGAAAATATACCGGACAGCGCGCTGCGCCTCGACGGCTTCCAGCTCTTCCGTGCTGATCGTGACACAGAGCTTTCGGCAAGACCACAGGAGGCGGAGTCTGCTTCTACATCAACTGTAGCTGGTGCTCTGATGTAACGGAAATTTCCAAACACTGTTCTCCTGCCTTGGAATTTCTTGTTATCAACTGCAAGCCTTTTTATTCCCCACGGGAGTTTGCTTCTTTTATACTGATCGCTGTGTACGCCCCTCCCGACGCGGACACGCGCGAAGCTCAGCGCGTGCTCGCGGATCACATTCAACACACAGAGCGAGTTTTCCAGACTCGCTGATTATTGTGGCTGGCGACTTTAATCAGTGCAATCTGAGCCACGATCTCCCCCGCTACAAACAGTTTATTAAATGCCCCACCAGAGGATTAAACACACTGGATCACTGTTACACCCACAGTGAAAGACGCATATCGCGCTGTCCCTCGAGCTGCGCTGGGATTATCTGATCACGTGATGGTTCACCTCATTCCCACATACAGACAGAGATTGAAGCTCACTAAACCTGTTGTGAGCACTACGAAGATACGGACCAGTGATGCTGAGGAGAAGCTGGAAACGTGCATGGAAATATCTGACTGGGGCATGCTTAAAGGAGCCACGCATGATCTGGATGAGTACACGGACACTGTGAACTCATATATCCACTTTTGTGAAGAGAACATTCTTCCATCACGCACCAGGGTGAGTTACTCTAATGACAAACCCTGGTTCACAGCTAAGCTCAGACAGATCAGGAAGGAGAAGGAAGCAGCGCTGAAAAGTGGAGACAGGGACTGCTACAGGGAGGTTAAATACCGGTTTAACAGAGAGCTGAAGAGGGCTAAATCTGTGTATCAGAGAGACTCCAGCAGCAGTTCACTGCTAATGATTCGGCTTCCGTGTGGAGAGGACTGAGGCAGATCACCAACTATCGGCCTCAGGCTCCTAAAGGTCAGGATGACAAAGCCCTTTGTCAGAGACTGTCCCAACACTATGCCCGTTTTGACACCTCGTCATATGTGTCCAACTCCCCCCCTCCCTCCAGCTCCACAGCCTCCACATTCCCTACTTCATTTAAGGCACCCCCCCCACCTCCCCCCCTCCCCTTATCATCAGTGAGCAGGATGTGCTCAAACAGTTCTCCAGACTGAACCCGCGCAAGGCCCCCGGCCCAGACGGCGTGTCTCCCTCCACCCTGAGACTCTGTGCGAAACAGCTGGCTCCTGTATTCACAGACATTTTTAACACCTCCCTTAAGTTATGCCACGTGCCGTCCTGCCTCAAATCCTCCACCATCATCCCTGTCCCCAAGAAGCCACGGATCACTGGACTTAATGACTACAGACCTGTAGCGCTCACCTCTGTAGTCATGAAGTCCTTTGAGCGCCTGGTCCCTGTCCCACCTCAAGTCCATCACCACCCCTCTCCTGGACCCGCTGCAGTTTGCCTACCGAGCCAACAGGTCTGTAGACGATGCAGTCAACCTGGCCCTCCACTCCATCCTGCAGCACCTGGACCCCGGGAACCTACGCCAGGATCCTGTTTGTGGACTTCAGCTCCGCATTCAACACCATCCGCCCCGCTCTGCTCCGGGACAAGCTGTCCCTGCTCAACGTGCCTGACTCCCTCTGCAGGTGGATCATCGACTTCCTGACGGACCGGAGCAGCATGTGCGGCTGGGAAAGACTGTCTCAGACTATACTAGCATCAGCACCGGATCACCCCAGGCTGTGTACTTTCCCCCCTACTCTTCTCTCCTTTACACCAACTCCTGCACCTCCAGCCACCAGTCTGTCAAGTTGATCAAGTTTGCGGACGACACCACCCTCATCGGGCTCATCTCCAACGGCGACGAGTCCGCCTACAGGAGAGAGGTGGCCCAGCTGCGTCCTGGTGCAGCAATAACAACCTGCAGCTGAACGCTCTGAAGACAGTGGAGATGATTGTAGACTTCAGGAAAGTCACTACTCCTCTGCCCCCCCTCACCCTCTCAGGCTCTCCCATCACCACTGCTGATTCCTTCCGCTTCCTAGGCACTACCATCACCAGGGACCTCAAATGGGAGCTGACCATCAGCTCACTCATCAAAAAAGCCCAGCAGAGGATGTTCTTCCTGCGGCAGCTGAGGAAGCTCAAGCTACCCACCAAGATGTTAGTGCAGTTCTACACAGCCATCATCGAGTCCATCCTCACCACCTCCATAACCGTGTGGTACGCAGGAGCCACTGCCAGGGACAGACTAAGGCTGCAGCGCGTCGTGCGCACTGCTGAGAAGGTGATCGGCTGCAAGCTCCCATCTCTCCAGGATCTGTACATCTCCAGGACCCGGAGGCGTGCTGGCCGGATCATAGCCGATCCCTCACACCCTGGTCATGTACTGTTTGCCCCCCTCCCCTCTGGTAGAAGACTTCGGTCCATCCAGACTAAAACCTCCCGTCACATGAACAGCTTCTTCCCCTCTGCCATTAGACTGCTGAACACTAAGTGACTCTCGTGCACCATGTACAGCAGCTCAACCAGACTCATGTCAATCATCACTGTTTTCTTCCTGCATTACCGACTGCACTATATAGTTCTCCACAGTATCTGCTGCTGGCTAATATATATTTTAACTGTTGACCAGTATCACTTAATCTTATCCTACACTTTATTACATGTATAGTTTATTTCTCTTATCTTATCATGTTTAATGTTGCAGCATTGTACCGAGACAAATTCCTAGTTTGTGTACTACATGAACAATGGCAATAAACCTGATTCTGATTCTGATTCTGATTCTGCCAAGGCTAGAGCCCTGTGGGACCCCACAGGAGAGAGAGGCACTAGAAGAAGACATGTCACTAATCATTACAGAAAAGTTCTATTAGATAGGTAGGATTCAAACGACTTAAGTAGGTAGGTGAGGGTAGGAATGTAGATTGATTGGTAAATCGACAGCTTTGCCTGAGAGCTTAGCTCCCTCTTCACCACAACAGACTGGTACAATGTCTGCATCACTGCAGATGCTGCTCCGATCCGTCAATCTCTTGCTCCAGTTTCCCCTCACTCGTGAATAAGACCCCGAGATTTTTAAACTCCTCCACTTGGGGCAGGGGCTTGTCCCCAACCCGGAGAGGACAATCCACCTTTTTCTGGCTCAGGACCATGGACTCAGACTTGGATGTACTGATTCTCATCCCAGCTGCTTCTCACTCAACAGCAAACCATCCCAGTAAGACCCGTAGGTCATTGCTGCATGAAGCCAACAGGACAACATTGTCTGCAAACAACAGAGATGACATCCTGTGGTCACCAAGCATGACACCCTCCGTTCTCTGGCTGTGCCTAGAAATCCTATCCATAAAATTTATGAAAAGGATCGGTGACAAAGGGCAGCCCTGGCGGAGTCCAACTCTCACGGGGAATCAATCTGACCGAGTGTTGGCAATACGAACCAAACTCTCACAACGGTCGTATAGAGACCGGATAGGTTGTAATATAACAAGCCTGATACCCCATACTCCCGAAGCACCCCCCACGAAAACCAAGAGGACGCAGTCGAATGCTTCTCCAATCCACAAAACTCATGTAAACTGGTTGGGCAAACTCCCTCAAACCCTTGAGGATTCTCGAGAGGGTAAAGAGTTGGTCCGATGTCCCACGGCCAGGACGAAAACCACATTGCTCCTCCCGAATTGAGTTCGACTAATGGCTGGGACTCTCCTCTCCAGTACCTTGGTATAGACCTTCCCAGGGAGGCTGAGGAGTGTGATTCCTCTAAAGTTGGAGCACACCGTCTGGTCCGCCTTTTTAAAGAGGGGAACCACCACCCCGGTTTGCCATGCCAAAGGCACTGTCCCCAATCTCCACACAATGTTGCAGAGGCGTGTCAACCATGACAGCCCTACAACATCCAGGGCCTTGAGGTACTCAGGGCGAATCTCGTCCACCCCTGGGGCCCGGCCATCAAAGACATTTTTAACCACCTTGGTGACCTCAGCCCCTGTGATGGGTGAGTCATCCCCCTCATCCACAAGCCCTGCTTCCTCTGTGGAAGATGTGTCGTGGGATTGAGGAGATCCTTGAAGTATTCCTGCCACCGCCCGATGATACCCCCAGTTGAAGTCAGCAGCACCCCATCCGCACCATACACAGTGTGGACAGAAAACTGCTTCTCCCTCCTGAGCTGCCGGACAGTTTGCCAGAATCTCTTTGATGCCGACTAAAAGTCTTGCTCCATGGCCTCACCAAACTCCTCCCACACCTGAGTTTTTGCTTCAACAATCACCCCAGCCACATTCTGCTTGGCCTGCTGATACACCTCAGCTGCTTCGGGAGTCCCACAAGCCAACCAAACTTGATAGGACTCCTTCTTCACCTTAATGGTCCCCCTCACCACTGGTGTTCGCGGGTTGCCACCACAAGATGCACTGATGACCTTGCAGCCGCAGCTCTGGGCAGCCGCTTCAACAATGGAGGTGAAGAACATGGCCCATTTAGACTCCATGTCTCCAGACTCCCTCAAAATGTAGTTGAAGTTCTTCCGGAGGTGGGGGTTGAAGACCTCCCGGACAGGGGCCTCAGCCAGTCGTTCCCAGCACACTCTCACTATACGATTGGGTCTACCAGGTCTGAATGGTGTCCTCCCCTACCATCGGATCCAACTCACCATCAGGTGGTGATGAGTTGACAACTCTGCACCTCTCTTTACCCGAGTGTCCAAGACATACGGTTGCAGGTCTGATGACACGATAACAAAATTGATCATCAACCTGTGATCTAGGGTGTTCTGGTGCTAGGTGCACATGTGGACACCCTTATGCTTGAACATGGTGTTTGTTATGGACAAACTGTGGTTAGCACAGAAGTCCAATAACTGAACACCACTTGGGTTCAGATCGGGCAGGCCGTTCCTCCCAATCACCCCCCTTCAGGTTTCACTGTCTTTGCCCATGTGTGCATTGAAGTCCCCCAGTAGGACAATGGAGTCTTCAAGAGGATCACTCTCCAGCACCCCAGTCAGAGACTCCAAATAGGGTAGGTACTCTGAACCATCATTTGGTGCATAGGCACAAATGATGGTCAGGACCCGTTCCCCAAACCAAAGTCGCAGGGAAACAACCCTTTCGTCCACTGGGGAAACTCCAATATAGAGGCAGCAAGGTGGGGCAATACAAGAATACCGACCCCTGCTCGTCGCCTCTCGCCCGGGCAACCCCAGAGTAGGCCAAGCTCCAGCCCCTCTCCAGGAGACTGGTTTCGGAACTAGAGCTGTGTGTTGAGGTGAGGCTGACTATATCTAGCCGGTATCGCTCAACCTCATGCACAAGCTCAGGATCCTTCCCCACCAGAGAGGTGACATTCCACATCCCAAAAGCCAGTTTAGGAAGCCTGGGATCAGACCGCCATGGTCTCCGCCTTTGACTGTCACCTGATCCACATAGCACCAGACACCCATGGTCCCTCCTGCAGTTGGTGAGCCCACTGGAGGGCAGACCCATGTAACTCCTTCAGGCTGAGCCCGGCCAAGTCCCATGAGTGGAAACCTGGCCACCAGGCACTAGCTATCGAGCCCCTCCCCCAGGCCTGGCTCCAGGGTGGGGCCCTGGTAACCCCATACCGGGCGGGGTACACTGACTCCTTGTTTTAGCATTCATCATGAGCGTCATGAGAGTCCAAGGTTGAACTTTTTGGCTATAATTCCAAAAGGTATATTTGGTGGAAACACAACACTGCTCATCACCAGAAACACCATAGCTACAGTGAAGCATGGTGGTGGCAGCATCATGCTTTGGGACTATTTTTCTTCAGCTAGAACTGGGGCCTTAGTCAAGGTGGAGGGAATTATGAACAGTTCCAAATACCATTCTGTGTTGGCTCAACATCTTCAGGCTTCTTTTTTAAAGCTGAAGATGAAGAGGAACTTCATCTTTCAGTATGACAATGACCCAAAGCACACATCCAAATCAATAAAAGAATGGCTTCACCAGAAGAAGATTAATGTTTTGGAATGACCCAGCCAGAGTCCAGATCTGAATCTGATTGAACATATGTGGGCTGATCTGAAGAGGGCTGTGCACAGGAGGTGCCCTCGCAATCTGACACATTTGGAGTGTTTTTGCAAAGAAGAGTGGGCAAATATTGCCACATCAAGATGTGCTATGCTGATAGACTCCTACCCCAAAAGACTGAGTGCTGTGATAAAAGCCAAAGGTGCTGCAACAAAATATTAGTTTAAGGGTGTGCATATTTATACAACCGGTTATTGTAAGTTTTTATTTTTCCCCTTAAAAGAGTTTAGTTTGTTTTCAGTTGGGTCGTACAGGTTATAGGTCACGTTAAATGGTGGAAAAAGTTTTGAAATGATTTATCTTGGTGTCATTTTTTGCATCATAAAAACATGGTATTTGAAGAGGGGTGTGTCGACTTTTATGTCCCACTTATGTGTTCTTCTGTTTTTTCCAGATGTGGGGGGGGGGGGGTGAATGTGGTGTAACCACAAGTATTGGTTGGAAGTGACATAGTGACGTGGAGAAAAACGAATCGGCGAAGGCAACGAGCTGGACAACATAAGGCTTTATTATTTCTCCAACATAACAGCAAACACGCTTCTGAGCTCTGCTGAGCTACTGCGCTACCTGGGTCTCTGTACATTCCTCTTTTATACTTTTATTTCCATACGTAGAGACCAAGAGCTTCCGACCCTCATACATTGTTGTGTGAACAAAGAGAAATGCAGCACATTAACATAATATACGTGGGTTCTACACAAACACACTTCTTCTCTCCGGCATTTACTCCTCTCCCCGGAGGGCGCATAGTCTCATCAGTCCCGTTTGATACCCCCCCGGTGACACTTCCTCCTTCAGTCCATTATTCTCCCCTTTCCCCTGCCTTCTGTGTGTGAGCAAACCCCCAAACTGTGCCCCCACACAGCCCCCCCCCCCGAACACCCAGAAGGGGTTCTAACCCCCTGGACCTTTGGGCTCGAGCCAGCTCTCATAGCAGATGTGGGGGGGGGGGGTTGCCGATCCATTAGAGCAGTCCTGCTGGTGACGTGTATCGAAAGGCATATCAGTCTGTGGAGGGAAAGGGAGGGGGACACCTTATGCTTTTCTCCAGGTTCTGGCACGTTGAACGGTCTGTTGTACGGTGGGTGCAGCGGGGTCTGGTGCACATCGTGCCTGACGGAAACAAAACCGGTATCTGCAGGCTTTTTGGGATGAAGGTATGGGGAAAGCAATGGCGAGCCGGCTCAGTACATTAAAAGGCTCCAGGCCGCACAAAAGTTGTGTGGGCGGCTCAGCCTCGGGTGCAGAATTTTCCGGTAAAAACTCTCCGGTGATCCGCAGCAGCTGAGAAAAACAAGTTCTGCCAAATCCCCCTTTTAGTTGCGGAGGGCAGCCTTAAAAGAATCCGGGGGAAGCGGTCAGCCCAGTTCCCCAAGGATCCACAGCGGCTGAGAAAAAAATATAAGTTCTGTCAGGGAGGCTGCCAAGTCTTCTTTAGGTGTGGAGCGCAGCCGTAAAGGAACTCTGGTAAAACTCTCCAGGGATCCGTTGCGACTGAGAGAAAAAAAACAAGTTCTGTCGGGAGGCTGCCAAATCTTCTTTAGGTGCGAAGCACAGCCCTAAAGGAACTCTGGACAGGCAGTCGACTCAATTGTGTCTGTGGGCGACATGTCCTGATGGTGGATCCGTTGGCGGCCGTAAGCTCAGGACCGCTGCCCACTGCCACCCTGCAGCGTTGACCGGCAGGATGCTCTTCTGGGTGTGGAAATCCACCACAAACCAACTCCCCGAATGTGTGTCTGTGACACAAAACAGCTTGGTTCTTTCGCCAGCATTTGCAGCTGCTAATGGCTGCTGGCTGTGCTGTTTACCGACTTCTTGACTGAGCATGGTGGCACACATCGCAGGGCATTTGAGCCGGATGGTGTATCCATTTCCTGCACCAGTGCGTGGTAGTCCTTCGTCACTCGCAACGGCAAGTTTGCCAGGCTCGCTCCCGCTGCGGCTGGTCGGTTCCTGAAGTGGGCTTGTTGCCTGTTGCGTAGCACGCACGTCCGGCGCAGAAACCACTTAGTATTCTGTGTCATCCTCGTAATCCCGCAGAGTGCGCACGGGGCTTCTATGCGCTAAAACCCCACTGTCGGGTCGTGAAGCCAGAGTCCGGGAGCGTGACTGGAACAGCGCAAGAGGAGTTCTTGCACTATCTATCGGTGTCAGAAGCAATGGAATTGGTGTTTCAGCTGGAGATGATGGCTCAAGTGGCACCGCGACTAGCGTGACCGCACCCATGTTTCCCGCAGCTGGTTTTGCTGGTGCAGACGGTTGCCCCAGTTGCTGAGCCCACCGACTCCACACCATTTTGGGAGGGCCTTGAGTTAGACACCGTGAGACAGCAGGGCACCACAGAGCTAACCGGAGTGGTGGCTCAGTTGGTCGAACATCCGCCCCACACCCGGGAGGCTGGGGTTCAGATCCCGGCCAGGCCATGCCGAAGACCATATAAAAATGGAACTTCCTGCCGTCCAGCTTGATGCTCAGCAATAATGGAACGGAGGAGGGAAATTTGTGGTGGCGCCTTGCGTGGCAATGACCCCTTATATTGGTAAGGTATAAAAGTAATTTACCGATCCTTACTGGATCGGTAAATTACTTTTATACCTTACCAATACAGATCCAGCCATTTTGCCTGGATTGAACCTGATACTGATAGGGCGGATTGGATCGGCTCATCCCTAATCAAAACTGCACAAAATCAAAATGCCCACAAAGTGAGATGTTTTTACCTATCCAGTCATTTGTGAAAGTCAATGAGACAACTGAGCCAACATCTCTCTTACTATGTCCACAGTGGTAGGTAAAATTAGCTCTTCATCTATTGTGTGGGGTTTCTTGGCCTTAGCAATACAGTGAACTACATGGTAAGAAGCCCGGAGAGCTTGTTCTTATTTGGAGCAAGATGCTGTCAGATGCTTCTGTGATGTCCCCAGCTCCTGGAGTCATCTTGACTGGATTATCTTTGCATACAGGATGTTTAGTTTCTAAATGGCGCTTAAGTTTGGATGGTTTCATAAGATAAGATAAGATAGTAAATGGTGTTTACTTATATAGTGCTTTTCCTCATCTCTAGATGACCAAAGCGCTTTACAGATCCTGCTATCCACCCATTCACACGACATTCACACACTGGTGATGTGGTATGTACCCAAATAGGGTACTCCTTCTCGTAGTAGTAACAATCTGAACAGGTACATAGTAGTCTTACATTATAGAGTTGTGCTACAACTGCTCCTTACCTACAATGATGGCCGGTTAGTGCCACCTGTGTGAGTAAGTGGATTTTGACATTATGTTTAATGTTTACAACAACAATAACACTTATTATGACATTTACTCATTTGTGTTTAACATTTGTAGCAATGGTAAATAGCTTTCACTTATATAGCGCATTTTACTCGTCTATGGATGAATTACATTACAGATGCTGCTATCCACCCTTTACACAGTGATGGTGGCGGAGCCGCCATACACAAGTGCTGGCCTGACCCACCAGGAGCAACTGGGGGTTCAGTGTCTTGCTCAAGGACACTTCGACATGCAGACTGCAGACAGAGCAGGAATTGAACCCCTCACCTTCCGATCGGTAGTCGGCCACACTACACCTGTGCCACAGCCGCCCCGCAAAAGCTATGGAAAACCTTTTTTCAGCAAGTATGAACAGTACAACAAATAGTATTAGTGCAGGGAAAACTCTTTCCATTTGCATTTACAATTATTATTATTATTATTATTATAATAATAACGGCTCATTTCAGCCGCGGATACAAGCGGCTGAAATGAGCTTTCTCCGTAGGATTGCTGGACTCACCCTCAGAGATAGGGTGAGGAGCTCAGTCATCCGGGAGAGGCTCAGAGTAGAACCGCTGCTCCTCCACATTGAAAGGAGTCAGTTGAGGTGGTATGGGCATCTGATTAGGATGCCTCCTGGACGTCTCCCACTTGAGGTGTTTCAGGCACGTCCCACTGGGAGGAGACCCCGGGGCAGACCCAGGACTCGGTGGAGAGGACTATGTCTCCCAGCTAGTCTGGGAACGCCTTGGTATCCCCTCTGAAGAGCTTGGAGCAGGTGGCTGGGGAGAGGGAAGTCTGGGCTTCTCTGCTTGAACTGCTGCCTCCGCGACCCGGACCTCCGGAAAAGCGGTAGAAGATGGATGGATGGATGGATGGATTATTATTATATTTTAGGGCAGCGATCCACCTACACCCTTTACAATGTTTACAAGTCATGGATTTGTCTTGGCCTCATGGTGTGACCAAACTTTGTCGTGTAGCCAGTCTGGTCTGCTTGTCTGTTTGGTTGTGGGTGGTCCTGTGGCTCAGGTGGTGGCAGCTGAGTGTTCTGGCTGTGTGTGTGTGTCTGTGTGTCACCTGTTGTTCCAGGGTTTTCTTTGCTTGCCCTGAGGTGCCATTGATTTTGCCGAAGTGCTTGACTGTCTCTCGTCTGGATATGATAGCTTCTCTGGATGTCTGCGGTTTGTGTTATTGTTGCAGGTTTCCAGGATCCATCCTCCTGCTGGAAATGAATGGGGGTGCTGACAGGTAGGTGAGGAAGGGGTTTTGTTAGATCTGTTGTAGTACCTCTGTTGTCGGTATTGGCATATCTTTCTCCTCTTATGTATAGCTTCTCTGGGTGCTACTTTTGGCTGTAGCTGCTTGGCGGTGATTGGCAGTACTGAGTGAAGCCTGCGGCTCATCAGTAGTTGGGCTGGTGACTTTGGGTTGTCTATTGGGGTGTTTCTGTGTTCCAATAGTCCAAAGTAAGGATCTGTGTTTTCAGCTTTGGCTTTGTCCAGAATATGTTTTGTGTTTGGAATGTTCTTTCGGCAAGGCCGTGGCTCTATGGGTACTCTGGACTTGTGGTGGTATGTTTGAAGTCCCACGCTTCTGAGAAAACAAGAAACTCACTGTAGCTGTAGCATGGATCGTTGTCACTGATTACGGTGGCTGGAATGCCGTGACTAGTGAACGTAGATTTAAGTTTTGTGATGACTGCTGTCGATGTGCTGCTGAGTAGTCTTTCCATCTCAAAGTATTAACTATAGTAGTCTACAATGAGGATGAAGTCTGTGAGTTCCATCTGAAAAAGGTCAGTCCCAACCACTGCCAGGGGTCTCTTTGGTATGTCATATGAGAGAAGTGGCTGCTTTGTGTTGGCATTGCATCGTTATATGCATATGCCGCACTGTGCCACTGATGCTTCTATCCATTTTCCCATGCTGGGCCAGAAAAGGATGTCACAGGGTTGGTTTTTGTGTATTTCTACACCCTTGTGCCCGGTGATGAATGCGGTTTATCATGTCTTTTCTTAGTTGCTGGGGAATTATGATCCTTTCTCCTTGAATATTATGTTATTGATTTCAGAAATTTCAGTTCTGTGGTTCCAGTATTTGAGGATGTTGGGAAGGCAATTTCCCTCCTCTCATCGGGCCAGCCGCTCTTTATGGTACTTTTAAGAGTGGTGAGTTCCACATCTTGTGCTGTGGGCTCTTTGATTTCTTTGAGCTTGGTGTTGCTCATTGGGGACGCTGCTGATAAGGGTGTGAACTCTTGTGCTTCCATGTCTTCCGTTAAGTTTTGGGTTGTGATACTGGAAGGAATTTTGGGACGGAGTGTTGGCCACTGGTATTTCCTTCTCAGGGCGATGGGACAATGTGGATGTTGTACTTCTGTAGCTGCAATAGATCCTTTGCAGCCTAAATGCGCTTGCAAAGTATCACTTCTAGAGGCTTGTGGCCAGACTCCACTGTCACCTGTGGTATATGGGAAACAGCACTTTATTGTGAAGTGCAATGTGGTGACATGCACTTCCCGTGCCACCATCTACGGCCTCTTTACTGCAGGATGCCCCCACTAGGGTGCCATGCTGTGTGCTGCTGCCTTTTCTGTTTAATAAAGCTGTGTTCGCCAACTTCATCTTGCCTCATTCATCACCCAGGTATTCCATACATAACTTTGGCAGCATTAGATTAACTCATGGAGGTGTGCATAACACCACTCCATCCCTTCCTCGAGCTCCTGGGCGAACCACTGGTTCTATGGCCGCATTGGTTGAGGTCTATCAAACATATAATTATGGTGCCTGGACCTCGGGAAGCTCAGTAAGGTGAAGGCACGGGCACTTCTCATTCACAACCTGGGTATTTGAAGGCCCGGAGGGTCCTACAGACACTCGGCGTGGCAGACTCGTATGAGGAAATTGTGGAGCTGCTAGCTAAACGTTTCTCCACCCTAGACAGTGTGACTGCTCGGAGAATTCGTTTTCATCGGAGACACCAGCGTGTAGGTGAGCCTATCCGCCAGTATGTCATTGACTTGAAGCAGCTGGCTAGCGAGTGTCATTTTGAACCCCTTGAAGATGAGATGGTACATGACCAACTAGCAGAGCACATGTGCAACGCTGAGCTGCATGCTAGGCTATTAGTGGCCCGTTTGTTTTACCTGGGGAACCCACGGGAGAAATCACCCCGCCCGCCCCCGACGGACACTGGGAGTGAACGGTACGAAGAGCTAATGGACACCCTCACTTTCAAGTCGACCAGCTCTCGGTCAGTGTAGGTACCCATACCGATGAGTGACACCATGCTAGCCACAGATAGCTCCGGTACTTGGCAACAGTTGAGTGGGGGGTCTGCAGCTACAATGGTGAACACTACAATGTTTATAGAAGAGGATGGGGCCAGACCGACGAGCATGGAGTTACTGCATGCTCAGCAGTAGCTCATCAGGCCGAGTAAAATTCCACTTCGGGTTAAGGACTTGGTTCGGGTTCGGGGTGATGAATGTCCACGGCAAAGATGGGCCAAACAACAGCCAGCAAAACATAAAGCACATCTGCGGATAGTGGCGAAGTTGAGAGCGACGTGCTTCCAATTGTCTGACAGCTTGACGAGGCATGCCAACCAGCTGCGGTGTGTCCAAGAGGATGCTCCAGGTGGCGAGGCTGGATGGGAGTCGGTGATGGTGGTGTGGGATCTGGGCTCCACCGTCCAGAAGATCAGCCATTGCTCCGGGGGCCTGCTGCCTCCAGGGGCGTTCTTGCTGAGGGGCTGCCCTGGGCCCCCCATGGCCAGTTCCATCTTTCCCACCCAAGTGACTGTGTGGTAGCACTTTATTAGGCCCTTAGAATAGAGGGTTAGTACTAGTGATGCACTTTGAGTGGTCTTTGAGACTAGAAAAAGCGCTATATATGTCATGTGCTGAGCCGGCTTGGCTATCCCCGGCTCGCCCTCGATCTCTTTGTGGGGTTGGCTTTGCTGGTTATGTGTATTTTGGTGTATTCTAGTACTGTATTCCATGACCCTAGCCACTGCCTGACCGGCAGCTGTTAGTCAGCATCTGTCATCTACTTTCTCTCACGCTGCTGACAGGCTGCCGGCCCAGCCACGCCCCCTCGCCCTCCTTCTGACTCATCAGATGTTTCCAACCCCGGTAATCATCTCCCCCACGTCTCGCCCAGGTGTTCCCTATTTGCCACGCCAGCGGCTTCTGTACTAAAGCAGCTCTTTGCTGGACAGACACCGCTGGATCATTGTACGTGTTGGATGGTTGTTTTCCCTGTCCGCCATCACGTCACTAAGGACTGTTCTGTATGCTCTTGGATTATCGCTGTGACTACTCGGACTGCCCTGCACTGTGAGTAACTGTCTGTGCTTCTTTTGTCGCAGTATTCCTCCGGTGTGTGTTGGGTGTCCTTGAGGACTCTAAGTGTATCCGAGCTGTTTCGTGTCTTCATGTATAGTTTGGTGTTAATAAAAGTGTGTGGTGTAACCCAGCGTTTAAATCCATTTGTCCTTTTTCTCCTCCTCCGTGTGCCGTTGGGAGGCGCACGGAGAGTTCATGACAGAATGATCCAGCCGAATTATAGGATTTAGCGGGTACACCCACACATCTTTTTTTCTTTTCTGTCTTTTTGTGTGATTTTTTGAGACTGAGCTGTGTTGGAGTGGGCCATGTATTCGGCGCCCCACAGCTATCCTTTGAGCTTGGGATGGGAGAATTGCAAGGCATTAATGGACATCGACGGGCTCATCACGTCGACTAGTGTTTATTCTACCCCGGGGGACATTCTCTGGTACGTAGGTCTGGCAGAGGCAGAGGTCTGGCGGTGCCCTGAGCTCGCTCGGCATGCCGAGGGAATGGAGAGGATTGACTGATTGGCAGCGCTGCAGCGTGGGTGCTGCGAAGGGGTGAGAAAATCCTCTAAGAAGACCGAGCTCGCATTGAGGGTCAAGCGCTGCCAGGGCTCCATTCCTCCTGCCTCCCGCCAGCGCGAGATGCCAGCTCCCATCCCGGCTCCTCCAGCTCTAGCACCCAGTCATCGTCGTCATCCTAGGAGACACCTGGAGAAACCCTCCTTGTCTGCAGTGATTCCTGTAGCTCCGAGGTCCGCTGAACTCACCCCAGCCACTCTTACCTCCATAGCCATGGAGATGGCTTCTCCACCAGTCTGCAGGTGGGCCTACGTCACCGCAGACACGGAGTGGGATGACTGTCTACCGTCTGCAGCTGTCAAAACCAACAACTGGGATGACAGGCAAGTACTTTATCTTTGTATTTTGCCAAATAGTATTAAATCTTGTCTGTCTCCCGAGGGAGAGGCCCAGTTTAAGCAGTCCGCTGGGCCGTCTCCTCCAGCTGCAGATATCAAATCACCCTTTCTCCTCTCCGTTCTCCTCCCATTTCCCCTGAGGGCCTACTGGCCCATGGTCAGGGCCATCAGACGGTGGAGGTGCCAGTGGCCTCAGATGATCCATTCCCAGAGCCAGCATGGAGACGCTCCCCTGCAGCCACACCAAAGGATTTCCCAGCATTGGAGCCACTGCAGGAGGAACATTGGACTGATACCACCATCTCGCCAGCTACAGCCAAGAACATCAAATGCCAGGATGACAGGCAAGTGTGTTTTCATTTAATTCAATCTACTCATAAAAGCCCTTGTCTGTCTCCCGAGGGAGAGGCCCAGTCTCAGCAGTCCGCTGGGTCCTCTCCTCCGGCTGCAGCGGCAAACTTATCCTCTACTCCCTCTGTGTCTCCTCCCTCTATTTCTGAGTGCCTGTCGGTCCACGAACTGAGCCACCAGATGGTGGAGAAGCCGATGGTTCTGGATGATCCCTTCCCGGGGCCAGCACGGAGGGGTCCCCCTGCAGCCATGCCAGTGGAGTCCCCTGCGTTGGAGCTGCAGCAGGAGGCTAATAGGACTGCTGTCACCATCTTGCCAGCTGCGGAGGCGTCTGCATCGGACTTGGAGCCAGAGCCGGACCTCTGGGAGGCCGGGACCGAGTATTCATCTCCAGGATCGACGGAGTCCTGGACGGCGGTGGAGCTCGAGCTCAGGCAAGTACTCTCTCTTGTGTTTCTTATGACAGTTTTGGAGAGATCTTGTCTGACTCTGGGTGAGGAGAGTCGGGCGCAGCTGCATCTGAACTTCCTTCGCCGGGCTCCGCCGCTGTCGGCGGCCCTAACCCACTTTCTTCTCCTGCTTCCCCTGAGCCTTCAACTAAGGTCGCTGGAGAGGGTGTGTCACTGCCGGAGGTCGCCGAGGGTCCGGTCCTGCTGAAGGAGGACGTCGCTGCTCCAGCCCCTCCTGCCAGGGTCGTCAGGGCTCCTCCCATCGATCATCTCCTCAGCCTGGTGCTCTTGCGGTTTGGTCCGCTCACCGTGGGTGCAGCTTTGGCCCAATCGGGGTCCACCACGGGTGCCAAAGAGCCTCAGCTGGAGGTCACCGCGGGTGCAGCTACGCTCCCGCTGGAGTCCATCGTGGGTGCAGCGGAGCCGGCCTGGTTGGGGGCCACCGCGGGTGCCACTGAGGAGACCATGGAGGTTCCCTCTCCCCGGTCCGGTTGCCCTCCAGTCAGCCTTCCAGTGGGCAGGCTGCCTCCTGCTTCACCCCCTCCGCCCTGATGGCTGAGCAACTTGGGCCAGCCGCCAGAAGAATTGACTCCCCGGGTCTGGTGGCCCATGTTTTCCGGCAGGCCGCCGGATCCCGTCCACTGGACCTTCTGCTGGGCCTGGGACTCTAGGCGGCCTCCTGAGCCCCAATGTCCATGGACTTGGGGGGATTAATTGGGGACCCTGGGCAGGGTATTGGGTTCCCTCCTTTCCTGTTCCCCCTACCTCCCACCCGGGTTCGTGCGTTATGGTTTTGCCTGTGGGGGTTGGTGGTGGTGGTGGTGGGGTTCCTTATGATGTTACCGTGGGTGTCTGGTATCCACCCCTAGAAGGAGAGGCCCTGTCATGTGCCGAGCCGGTTTGGCTTTCCCCGGCTCAGCCTCGATCTCTTTGTGGGGTTGATTTTGCTAGTTATGTGTATTTTGGTGTATTCTTGTACTGTATTCCATGACCCTAGCCACTGCCTGACCGGCAGCTGTTAGTCAGCATCTGTCATGCACTTTCTCTCATGCTGCTGACAGACTGCCGGCCCAGCCACACCCCCTCACCCTCCTTCTGACTAATCAGTTGTTTCCAGCCCCGGTAATCATCTCCCCCGCGTCTCGCCCAGGTGTTCCCTATTTGCCACGCCAGCGGCGTCTGTACTAAAGCAGCTCTTTGCTGGACAGACGCCGCTGGATCATTGTACGTGTTGGATGGTCGTTTTCCCTGTCCACCATCACATCACTAAGGACTGTTCTGTATGCTTTTGGATTATCGCTCTGACTACTCAGACTGCCCTGCACTGTGAGTAACTGTCTGTGCTTCTTTCGCTGCTGTATTCCTCCGGTGTGTGTTGGGCGTCCATGAGGACTCTAAGTGTATCCGAGCTGTTTCGTGTCTGTATGTATAGTTTGGTGTTAATAAACATGTGTGTGGTGTAACCCAGCATTTAAATCCATTTGTCCTTTTTCTCCTCCTCCGTGTGCCATTGAGAGGTGCACGGAGAGTTCATGACAGAATGATCCAGCCGAATTATAGGATTTAGCGGGTACACCCACACATCTTTTTTTCCTTTCCGTCTTTTTGTGTGATTTTTTGAGACTGAGCTGTGTTGGAGTGGGCCATGTATTCGGCGCCCCACAGCTATCTTTTGAGCTTGGGATGGGAAAATTGCAAGGCATTAATGGACATTGATGGGCTCATCGCGTCGGCCAGTGTTTATTCTACCCCGGAGGACATTCTCTGGTACGTAGGTCTGGCGGGAGGCAGAGGTCTGGCGGTGCCCTCAGCTCGCTTGGCATGCGTGAGGGAATGGAGAGGATTGACTGATTTGCGAGTGCTGGCGGCGTGGGTGCGGCAAAGGGGTGAGAAATCCCCTAAGAAAGACCGAGCTCGCATCGAGGGTCAAGCGCTGCCAGGGCTCCATTCCTCCTGCCTCCGCCAGCGCGAGATGCCTGCTCCCGTCCCGGCTCCTCCAGCTCTAGCACCCAGTCATCGTCGTCATCCTAGGAGACACCTGGAGAAGCCCTCCTTGTCTGCAGCGATTCCTGTCTCTCCAAGGTCCGCTGAACTCACCCCAGCCACTCTTACCTCCATCGCCATGGAGACGGTTTCTCCACCAGTCTGCAGAGGGGCCTACGTCACCGCTGATATGGAGAGGGATGACTGTTTACCGTTTGCAGCTGTCAAAACCAACAATCGGGATGACAGGTAAGTACTTTATCTTTGTATTTTGCCAAATAGTATTAAATCTTGTCTGTCTCCCGAGGGAGAGGCCCAGTTTAAGCAGTCCGCTGGGCCCTCTCCTCCAGCTGCAGATATCAAATCACCCTTTCTCCTCTCCGTGTCTCCTCCTATTTCCCCTGAGGGCCTACTGGCCCAAGGTCAGGGCCATCAGACGGTGAAGGAGCCAGTGGCCTCAGATGATCCATTCCCGGAGCCAGCATGGAGACGCTCCCCTGTAGCCACACCAAAGGATTTCCCAGCATTGGAGCCACTGCAGGAGGAACATTGGACTGACACCACCATCTCGCCAGCTACAGCCGAGAACATCAAATTCCGGGATGACAGGCAAGTGTGTTTTCATTAATTCAATCTACTCATAAAAACCCTTGTCTGTCTCCTGAGGGAGAGGCCCAGTCTCAGCAGTCCGCTGGGTCCTCTCCTCCGGCTGCAGCGGCGAACTTATCCTCTACTCCCTCTGTGTCTCCTCCCTCTATTTCTGAGTGCCTGTCGGTCCACGAACCGAGCCACCAGACGGTGGAGGAGCCGGTGGTCCCAGATGATCCCTTCCCGGGGCCAGCACGGAGGGGTCCCCCTGCAGCCACGCCAGTGGAGTCCCCTGCATTGGAGCTGCAGCAGGAGGCTAATAGGACTGCTGTCACCATCTTGCCAGCTGCGGAGGTGTCTGCATCGGACTTGGAGCCAGAGCCGGACCTCTGGGAGGCCGGGACCGAGTATTCATCTCCAGGATCGACGGAGTCCTGGACGGCGGTGGAGCTCAAGCTCAGGCAAGTACTCTCTCTTGTGTTTCTTATGACAGTTTTGGAGAGATCTTGTCTGGCTCTGGGTGAGGAGAGTCGGGCGCAGCTGCGTCTGAACTTCCTTCGCCGGGCTCCGCCGCTGTCGGTGACCCTAACCATCTTTCTTCTCCTGCTTCCCCTGAGCCTTCAACTAGGGTCACCGGAGAGGGTGTGTCACCGCCGGAGGTCATTGAGGGTCTGGTCCTGCTGAAGGAGGACGTCGCTGCTCCAGCCCCTCCTGCCAGGGTCGTCAGGGCTCCTCCCATCAATCATCTCCTCAGCCTGGTGCTCTTGCGGGTTGGTCCGCTCACCGTGGGCGCAGCTTTGGCCCAATTGGGGTCCACCGCGGGTGCCGGAGAGCCTCAGCCGGAGGTCACCGCGGATGCAGCCAGGGTCCCGCTGGAGTCCATCGTGGGTGCAGCGGAGCCGGCCCGGTCGGGGGCCACCGCGGGTGCCACTGAGGAGACCGTGGAGGTTCCATCTCCCCAGTCCGGTTGCCCTCCAGTCAGCCTTCCAGTGGGCAGGCTGCCTCCTGCTTCACCCCTTCTGTCCTGGTGGCTGAGCAACTTGGGCCAGCCGCCAGAAGAATTGACTCCCCGGGTCTGGTGACCCATGTTTTCCGGCAGGCCGCCAGATCCCGTCCACTGGACCTTCTGCTGGGCCTGGGACTCTGGGCGGCCTCCTGAGCCCCAACGTCCATGGACTTGGGGGGTTAATTGGGGACCCTGGGTGGGGTATTGTGTTCCCTCCTTTCCTGTTCCCCCTACCTCCCACCCGGGTTCGTGCGTTATGGTTTTGCCTGTGGGGGTTGGTGGTGGTGGTGGTGGGGTTCCTTATGATGTTACCGTGGGTGTCTGGTATCCACCCCTAGAAGGAGGGGCCATGTCACGTGCCAAGCCGGCTCGGCTTTCCCCGGCTCAGCCTCGATCTCTTTGAGGGGTTGGTTTTGCTGGTTATGTGTATTTTGGTGTATTCTTGTACTGTATTCCATGACCCTAGCCACTGCCTGACCGGCAGCTGTTAGTCAGCATCTGTCATGTACTTTCTCTCACGCTGCTGACAGGCTGCCGGCCCAGCACGCCCCCTCACCCCCTTCTGACTCATCAGATGTTTCCAACCCCGGTAAATCATCTCCCCCACGTCTCGCCCAGGTGTTCCCTATTTGCCACGCCAGCGGCGTCTGTACTAAAGCAGCTCTTTGCTGGACAGACACCGCTGCATCATTGTACACGTTGGATGGTCGTTTTCCCTGTCCACCGTCACATCACTAAGGACTGTTCTGTATGCTCTTGGATAATCGCTCTGACTACTCAGACTGCCCTGCACTGTGAGTAACTGTCTGCGCTTCTTTCGCCGCTGTATTCCTCCAGTGTGTGTTGGGCGTCCTTGAGGACTCTAAGTGTATCCGAGCTGTTTCATGTCTGTATGTATAGTTTGGTATTAATAAATGTGTGTGTGGTGTAACCCAGCATTTAAATCCATTTGTCCTTTTTCTCCTCCATGCGCCGTTGGGAGGTGCACGGAGAGTTTATGACAATATAAGTACAGGTCCTTATCCTTGTCCCTTATGTTAAGGGGTTATAGTATATATGTGTGTATTTGTGTTTTTGTTTAGGAGCACAACTGATACTTTTTAGTTTCAATAAAGACCCTTTTAGTTATTTGGTGGCAGAGTAGTCCACCATGCCATGCGGGCTGTGTGGCAGTCCACCCACCAGTCCTGTTTTAGGTTGTTTTGTGTGAATGTGTTAGGCCATTTAAGTACATTAGTTCTCATTATTTTAGAGCGTGATTCGGGTTCCAATTGGGGTGGGTTTTCAGTTGTGTATGTTTTTGGACTTTCTGGGGGGGGGGGGTATATGGGAAACGGCACTTTACTGTGAAGTGCAGTGTAGTGACGTACACTTCCCGTCACATCACTGCACTGACCTATATAGAGGAGCGAGCCACCATCTTACAGCCTCTTTATGACAGATGCCCACGCTAGGTGCCATGCCGTGTACTGCTGCCTTTTCTGTTTAATAAAACTGTGTTCACCAACTTCATCTTGCCTTCATCTTGCCTCATTCATCACCCAGGTATTTCCATACATAACATCACCCTCTGCTCATATATGTATTCATGGAGTACTTGCAACAAAACAATATGGCATACAGTTCTTTTTCGATTTGAGCGTAGTTTTCTTCCATGCTTTTGAGTGACTTGGATGCATAGGCTACGGGTCTGCCATCCTGGAGTATGGCAGCGCTGAGACCGCACTTTGAGGCATCTACCTTTAACTCTTTCTGTGGGTCAAAATAGATGAGCACGCGATTGGTGCATTATCAAACTTTTTGATCTCTTTAAATGCTTTGCTCATGTTGGGGTCCCATGCAAACTCGTGATCTTGTTTTTAAGAGCTGTTCGTAGGGGGAATTTACCTCTGACAGTCCTGGTGCAAATCTGGCTAAATTAGTTTTACCATTCCGAGGATGGTTTCTAGCGCTCCCTTGTTCTTGCTTGGCTGCATCTCCTGTATTGCTTTGACCTTCAGGGGGTCTGGCTTGATCCCTTCACTTGAAAGTATGTGACCAAATAGCTGACCTCTGGTACACATATCTGGCACTTCTCTGGGTTTTGCCTCTTTCTCTTGTGCGCTGCAACAAAGCCTTAAGGTTGTTATCATGTTACTGCTTGGTCTTACAAATACTAGGATATCGTCGACTATGGCTGCTACACCTGGAAGGCCCTCATACATTTCATCAACTTGTCTCTAGAATTTGTCCTGGGCTGAGCTGATCCAGAAGGGTAGCCTGAGGAACCTATACCTGCCGAATGGGGTGTTGAATGTGATCATGAATGATGACGCAGTGCTCAGCTTTATGGCCCAGTACCCAGACCTAGCATCGAGGACGCTGAAGTATTGGGCTCCAGCAAGCTTTGTGGTGACATCTTCCAGTGTGGGCAGTGGGTAGTGGGGTCTCTGTATTGACTTGTTGAGGTCCCTGGGGTCCAGGCAGACCCTCAGTTTGTCACTGTGTGGCTTCTCCACTACTACCAGTGCATTGACCCATTCAGTGGGTTCTGTTACCTTGCAGATAATGCTGGATTTTTCCATTTTATTAAGTTCCTGTTTGAGTCTCTCTCGCACTGCAATGGGGACTCTGCATGGTGGGTACACTACAGGTGTGACGCTCGGGTCAATGTGGAAATTGCACTCGCCTGGGAATTCCCCAATGCCTTGGAACACGTCTGCATATTCTTTCAAAAGGCTCTATGCTTTGCCATCCTCTGTGACTGCCAGTACAAGTTTAATTAAATTTAAGTCTAAGTTTGCCCTCAAGCTTAAGATGGGTGGTGCCTTTGATTTAGATTTTTTTTTTAATTTGATTTTTTATACTTTGTTGATCCCCAGAGGGGAAATTGAGGGCATCCACCTGGATGGATAAAGCAGCCAAGGTACGGTGCTATTCCTTTACCAGTCACACACACATTCACACCTATGTAGGGCCACTTTTAGAGTCTTCAGTTAACCTAACCTGCATGTTTTTGGCCTGTGGGAGGAAACCGGAGAACTCCTGGAGTAAACCCACACAGACACGGGGAGAACATGCAAACTCCACACAGATCACTGTTGGCCAGGGGCTGGGATCGAACCAGGGATCCCATGGCCAAGGGTGAGTTGCTGTGCTGCCTCAGTGCTAACCACTGCACCACCTTTGTGTCGACTACATGGAATTCTAGTTGGGTTGGTCTGTTTTTGTACTTACACTTAAGTGTGCAGGTGCTTTTTGCATCCAGTAGCTCCCCTCCATAGGTGGTGAGTCTGTGTGTTGCTGGCTGGAGTGCAGTGCCTTTGAATAACTTGTGGAACATATGTTCGGGGAGGACGTTGGCCTGTACTCCTGTGTCTATTTTGAACTTGACTTTGTGTGTGTCAATTTCAGTGTCTGCATAAGCTTGCTCATTGTGTTGGCCAGAGTTCTCCGTAGTGAGTCCATCTATGAATAATCCTGTCTGTTTGTTTCCGTCCTCTTCTAAAGTGTGCACAGCTCTGTGGTGTTGTGTTAGGGGCTTTGATTTACAAACCTTAGCAAAATGGTTGTATTTCTTGCACTTCATGCACTATTTGCCTTTAGCTGGGCATGTCTCTTTGGTGTTGTGTGTGCCTCCGTATCTGTTGCATTCTTTGTTAGATCGGATGAAGTCCTTCAGTTTTATTTTTTAGGTGCTAGTTGGTTGTCTGTTGTCAGCTCTTCTGTTTATGGCGTGCACAGTGTCGTTGCTGCTGTCTTTGCTTCCAGTCATTTCTTTAAGTTGTTCTTGTGCCAGCTCATGGGAACGAGCTATATCTATGGCTTTTTCTAAAGTGAGTTCTGCACCTTGGCTGAGTAGTTTTTCATGCACAGGTGGTGAGTTGTTGGCAAAAACTATACGGTCTCTAACCATTTCATCACTGTTTGGGTGTCCGCAGTCTTTTACTAGCAACTTTAGGTCTGTGACAAAATGCTCAAATGTCTGTTTTCCCCCCTGTATTTTTTCTTGGAAATGATATCTTGCATATATCGGGTTGGACTTGGGAGTGAGGTACTCTGTGAACTTATTGTAATATGTTTGCAGCTTCTTACCATCATCTTCTGATAATGTCCAGGTATTATACACATCCTGTCCTTTCTCCCCGACCCATAAAAGGAGGTAACTGCACTTATCTTCCTCGTGTTTCTCCTTCGGGGGGGCCGGAGAACATCAGTCTTGCATGCTGCTTGAAGCCCCACCATGCCTCCAGTAGGTTTGGCGAGTCACAGTCCATTCTGGGTGTTGGAATGTCAAAAGTCTCCATATTTTGCTTTTTCGAGGGTTGTGCTGTGTTATCCATAAGTATGCTAACCTCTACTCTGACACCATGTTACACCTTGCCCTTTGGCGCTGCTCGAACACTTTAATAAATGAACGATATCGGACACGGAGCATTTTGTTTTGTTCTTTATTCCGCCATCTTGACTCACACACTTGCCGGCTCACTCAGGAGTTATGACATCAGCTGCTACAACAGCCCCATGGTGCCTGATGCCTAATGCTGGCCAGTATTTTACAAATATGGCGCCCAAATTTTCCGTCAAAATGTTAGCCTTGCACACTCTAGCTATTCTGTTGCTGTGGACAGCCCCACCTTGACTGACTAGGCAAGATGCTAGCCATCCAAAATGCCGGCCTATTGCACCTAAAATTTAACAAATAAGCCACAATGAAGTGAGATACAGTGGTGTGAAAAAGTGGTTGCCCCCTTCCTGATTTCTCACTTTTTTGTATGTCACACTTAAATGTTTCAGATGATCAAACTAATTTAAATATTAGACAAAGGTAACACAAGTAAACACAAAATGCAGTTTTTAAATGAAGGTGTTTATTATTAAGAGTAAAAAAAAATCCAAATCTGCATGGCCCTGTGTGAAAAAGTGATTGCCCCAAAGTTAAAACACAAATTAAGCCAACTTTTTTTTTTTTATTGTCATTCAATCCATACAGCCAATCATGTACAGAAGAACGAAATTACATTTCTCTTATCTACAATGTTAATCACATCTAGAATCAGAGGGGTCGCTGCCATGCAAGACGCCACCATAAATTTCCCTCCTCCGTTCCATTATTGCTGAGCACCAAGCTGGACGACAGGAAGTTCCGTTTTTATATGGTCCTCGGCATGACCCGGCTGGGATTTGAACCCCGGCCTCCCGGGTGTGGGGCAGATGCTCTACCAACTGAACAACCACTCTGGTAACTCTGGTTTATCACATCTTTGGAAAGCTGAGTTCAATTTCTCTAGCCACACCCAGGCCTGATTACTGCCACACCTGTGCTCAATCAAGAAATCACTTAAATAGGACCTGCCTGACAAAGTGAAGTAGACCAAAAGATCCTCAAAAGCTAGACATCATGCTGCAATCCAAAGAAATTCAAGAACAAATGAGAAACAAAATAATTGAGGTCTATCAGTCTGGAAAAGGTTATAAAGCAATTTCTAAAGCTTTGGAACTCCAGCGAACCACAGTGAGAGCCATTATCCACAGAAAGCAAACTACCATCCATAAATAACTCACCACCTACCCTAAATATGGCTCTTTTAAACATATGTTCTCTTGCCAACAAGACTTTTATCATCAATGACCTGATTTTAGATAATAAGATTGACTGTCTATTCTTAACGGAGATGTGGCTTGGCACTGATGCACCAGTGGTTCTCACTGAGGCCTCCCCACTAAATTTTAGTTCAGTTTTTTCCGTAAGAAAGGGCAGGAAGGGTGGGGGTACTGCTTCTATTTTTTCTTCCTCATTTGCAGTAAAGCAAATTTTACCTGATCATTATACCGCATTTGACCACCACACTTTTATCTTTAGCAGCCCTGCAATTTAATGCGTCACAGTTTACAGACCACCCATATACTGCCCTGTTTTTATTAATAAGTTCTCTGAGTTTTTATCAATAAGGGCGACCATATGTTAGAAGATTTTAATGACCTGCTCACGTCCATGAATTTTACTCAACATATCATGCAGCAGACTCACATCAGGGGACGCACTCTAGATCTTGTCATTAGCCATGGCTTGCCCACGAGTGTGTCCTCTGTTGTTTATTTGGCTGTATCTGACCATTACTGTGCTTTTTTTTTTTAACATCACTGGTTTTATGTAATGGGGGACCTCAATACAAAATGTGAGGAAGCGCCATCTGACACCTGCAGTGGCTGCTGATTTTATCAAACTCTTACGCAACACTCCTCCAGTTAATCTGCATCGTTTGATTTTATTGTTGATAATTTTAACAGTAAATTAAGATCAACCATTGACAGAGTTGCTCCAATAATCACAAGGACAGTTAGGAATAAACCAAAGCCTCCACAGAGAAATAACCAAATCCAAAAACTGAAAAGAAAGTGCAGGATGGCTGAGAGGAAATGGAGGAAAAACAAATTAACTATCAATTACCAAATACTGCAGAATAAATAAAAAATATACAACAATTCAGTCAAGACATCGAGAACAGAATGTTTTGCCAACATAATCTCAACCCATAACAATAACCCTAAAGTCCTTTTTGCAACCACAGATCACTTAATCAACCCAGATTTTAATAAAAACACAAACCTACCATCCAACTCTCTCTGTGAGAGTTTTGTAGACCACTTCAGGTGCAAGGTTGATTCTATTAGATACAACATTTTATCTGACCAGAAGACTGCTTTTAATGGAACCTTGGACTCACCTTTAGCTGAGGAAACACTGGACTGTTTTGCCCTGGTTGATGCTAAGATGCTTGGTAGAGTTTTCTCCCAGGTAAACTTGACCTGCTGACATGCTACAGAGCAGCCGCTCTCCCCCACATTGGAAACTCTGATCACCTAGCTGTTAGGCTTGTACCTGCATACAAGCCAATTGTGAAACAAATTAAACCTGTTTTCTGAGAAGTGAGATCGTGGCCCCAGAAGGCTATTCCAACATTACAAGACTGCTTTGAGAACACACAGTGGGAGATCTTTAAAGAAGCTGCAACAAAGGACGGAGTCACTGATCTGCAGGAATATGCAGAGTCTGTCATGGGGTGGACTTCCGGTCTGGACACCATGATGATAGCAGCTTAACGCTGAAGCTCCAAGACCCTATCCGTGAAAATACTTTGAAAATCAGATTTAACGGATTTTTGGAAGAATGAAAATCAAAAGACAAAGTCATTATGCCTAAAGGAAAGCAGAAGAGATCGACATTTGCCAGGCCAAGAGCGCATCGGCCGGAGAATCTGACCTGGAGGACATCCACTCGGAAACAGAGGAGCTGAGTGAGGCTAGCAACACGGTTAGCTTAAAAACGATAATTCAAGAATTAAGAGAACGAAATAAAAAGGACAAACAACAGAGTGGACCAGGCTGAGGACCGAATCATGGAAGCAGAGGAAAGAATAAAAGGGCTGGAAGAAACCGTGCTGGATTTACTTAAACGACAGACAAGACTGGAGGCTAAGCTAACCGACCAAGAAGGAAGACTAAGAAGGGACAACATAAGAATTCATGATCTGAAAGAAGGAGTCGAGGACGGTTTCACCACAATGGCTGCATACGTGGAATCCATACTGAGAGAGAAGTTGGAAATTCCCCAATCCACCGACTTGAAGATAGAAAGGGCGCACCGTTCATTAGCCCCAAGGCCGTCGGCGGAAGCGCCTCCACAATCGGTGGTAGTGAAGTTTTCCAACTTCAGAACAAAAGAAGAGGTTGTGAGACTGGCTTGGCAGAAAAAAGGATTTGTGCACCAAGAAAGAAAAGTTTTTGTGGAGCACAACTACGCCCCAGAGGTCCTTAAAAAGCGTTGGGAATACAACAACGCTAAAAAGGTACTAAGAGAGAAGAAACTGCGCTTTCAAACTCAATTTCCGGCAAAGCTGCGGGTTTTTTACGGTGAAGAGACGTGTCTCTACAACTCGGCGGAAGAAGCAACCAGGGATATGGCAAGAAGAGGGCTCCCGGTAACGGTGTATAAACCGGCAGCAGACCCGATTGAAAGAATCAAGGCTCAAATGTGGTGCACACAGAGACCCTCAAAATCCACGGGCCAGCAGCGGGAAACCCAGCGCCAGGGCTATAAGGAAAAACTGAGCGCTTTCAGGAGGGAATAACGATATTTTTAGTCAATCTGCGCATCCAACCTTCCTCCTACAAGGTAACAAACATTAAAGGAGATGCAGAATCAACAAGTGGTAAAACATTTCATGGAACAGTCATAATATTAGAAACAAGTAAGTCTTTAAAAAAAAACAAAACTTGTTAAAATAGAAATGTGACAATGAACCACATGAACTCTCCACAATAACAAATACTATATTAACGTGATTGTTTGCTGTGACGGTGGTGGGAGGTTGGACACAATTTCATAGGGTATAGGCATAAAAAAAAAAAATCATTACAAGTTCGGATTGGGATCTGAAATTCATGTTAAAAACATGGGACAACTTACAGGGCTAAGAGAGGGCCCTCAACACATAACAGAGTTTGAGGAATTTCCCTCAGAGCCAACACACCAGCAAGGCTCTTCTAAGGTCACTAAAAAGACCTCAGCTCAGGAAGATCTTTTGACAGTTTTTTGTTTTAAAGTTTTATATGCTATGTTCTTAATGTTTTTTATGTTCTTAATGTTCTTTCAGTTTCTGAGTAGCATAAAAGAGGGCCACTACACTGTTATAACCGGAGTGGTGGCTCAGTTGGTAGAGCATCCGCCCCACACCCGGGAGGCAGGGGTTCATATCCCGGCCGGGTCATACCAAAGACCATATAAAAATGGTACTTTCTGCCTTCTAGCGTGGTGCTCCGCATAATGGAACGGGGAAAGTAAAGTTACACACAGAGCTACCAGTGGACTGACCCCCCACTGTAGCTTTCACTACTTACAGTAGCTGTGTGGCCTAGGGTCAGAGAAACAGAGATGGGTGCCGCCCTATGCGCCTTCATGGCGTGAAAGGAATTAACTAACTGACTAACTACACTGTTATACTAAATAAGACAATACAATGGAGAAACAGGGTGTAACCAAAATAATCTCATAATGTAAAAGGGATCCTGAATCCAGTCAAAAGATCCAAGATTCTTGGCAAAATGAAAAAAGACAAAGCAGGAATAATATTTTTACAGGAAACCCACCTAACAGACTTGGAGCACACTAAACTTAATAGACAAGGGTTTAAACTGATCTCTTCATCCTCATATAAGTCAGGGAGGAGGAGGGGGGTAGCGACATTGATCTCAACCAAAATTATGTTTGAAAAAAATTCAGAACACAAAGATAAAGAAGGAAGATTTAGCATGGTACTTGGTCGGCTAGAGGGAGAAGATATCACCCTGCTGAGTGTATATGCACCTCCAGGGGCTAACTGGAAATTTTTATAAAAATGTATTTGACCTAATGATAACTAAAGCCAAAGGTTTAGTGATATGTGGTGGAGACTTCAATCTAAGACTGAACCCATACTGGGATGCATCAGGTAATTCTCCACATCAAAATAACACTCAAAGTAGAAAAACTCGGATGCTACTAAAAGAAATGGGAATCTGTGACGTGTGGAGGGAACTCAACCCCAGTGTAAAAGATTATACATTTTACTCAGCACCACATTCATCATACTCAAGGATTGACTATTTTTTTATGTTTAATAGAGACATTGGAAGAGTAAAAACATGTAAAATAGGACTGATGGATCTCTCTGACCACAGTCCGATCTATATGGACTTAAATATCCAAAAATACACAAATAATACATTTTCTTGGAGGTTAAATTCAAATGTGCTGAAAGGACCACTGAAAGATGAATTGGAATCAGATATTCTCAGATATTTGGAAGAAAATGATAATGGAGAAGTAGCCCCTTTAATACTGTGGGACGCATGCAAAGCTGTAATAAGGGGAAAGATTATCGCAAAACTGGCAACCCAAAAGAAACTGAGACAAGAAAAACTAATCACATTAGAGTCAGAACTTAAGAAACTAGAAAAAGAGCACAAAGACAACACTCATTCTAATGACTCGCTCAAAATTAAGGAAATTAAAAAACAAATAAACGAGATCTACACAATAGAAATCCAGAAGAAACTTACATTTCTGAATCAAAAATACTATGAAACAGGTAGCAAATCGGCAAAATTACTAGCCTACAAATTGAGGAAACAACAAACGGAGAGAGCAGTCTACAAAATCAGAGACCCAGTATCAAAGGAAATAAAATTTAGAATTCAGGAAATTCTTAAAAGCTTCGAGAATTACTACGAGAACTTATACTCCCTCAAAAAACACAAAAACGCATCCGAAGCCTTCCTAAATACATTAAATCTTCCCCAACTTACTGAGTCACAAAATAAAAAACTACTGGCAGAAATACAACCTAAAGAATTAGAAAAAGCAATTATGAAACTTAAAGCTAACAAATCCCCAGGAGCAGATGGCTATACAGCAGAGTGGTACAAAACCTTTAAACAGCAACTATCTCCTCTCCTCCTGAAAACATTTAACTATGTCCTCCACACAGGGGAAATCCCCCCCTCCTGGAGAGAAGGGGTCATTGCAGTCATACCTAAACCTGAAAAGGATAAACTAGACTGCTCCAACTACAGATCAATCAGTGTGTTAAATCAGGACTATAAACTTTATACCGCTATCCTTGCCAAAAGGTTAGAAAATATACTGACAGACTTAATTCATTTAGACCAAACAGGTTTTATAAGACAAAAACAGACACAAGATAACATTAGACGCACTTTACACATAATTCATCAAATAAAAAAATATAATTTAAATGCAGCCATATTGGGATTAGATGCTGAAAAAGCATTTGATTCGGTTGACTGGTCTTTCCTATATAGACTCTTTATCCAGTTTCAATTTTCATAACAACTTCATTAGAACTATCCAGGCATTATATAAAAAACCAACAGCTAAAATAAGGATTAACGGTAAATTATCATCATCTTTTGAACTGGAGAGAGGATGTCATCAGGGCTGCCCCTTGTCTCCACTGCTCTTTGCAATCTTCATAGAACCTCTGAGCCAATGGATAAGACAGAATCAAAAAATTCAAGGTATTACACTTGGTCAGAAGGAACACAAAATAGCACTCTTTGCCGATGACATCTTAATATACCTGGGGCAGCCGGACACCTCTTTTCCAGAACTAATCTCAGGTTTTTCAGAGTATGGAGAGTTATCGGGGTACGAATTAAACATGCATAAAACCCAAATTTTATCATTCAACTATGACCCAAATCAATATTTACTAAGCAAACTCAAAACTAACTGGGAGATGGAATCTACGAAATATCTGGGGGTCAATACCCCGAAACAACTCAACAAAATTATAACACTAAACTATGATCCACTGATAGCAAAAATAAAATCTGATCTAGCAAAATGGAATATGATACCATTCTTAGGTACTGCACAAAGAATTGAAGCAGTCAAAATGAATATACTTCCACGTCTTCTATACCTTTTCCAAACAATACCGGTAGAACCTCCCACAAAAACATGGCAAGAACTGGACAGAAGGATCTCAAGATTCATATGGCAGGGCAAGAGACCAAGAATCAGATATAGAACCCTACAGCTAAACAAAGACAAAGGTGGGCTTGCGCTGCCAAATATCAGGGACTATTTTAAAGCCGCACAAATTAAAACTTTAGTAGAGATATGTACCCAGTCTACACTGCACAAAGGAAGGAGATGGAATGCCACATAACAAGTGACATCCCCTACAGGCGATAATAGGGAACAATGCCTTACCTAATCTTTTGAAATAAAACACTAACCCATGGATAGAGACCCCGCTAAAAATTTGGTTTAGATAGTCAGAGAGAATCAAACTAAAAGAACCCTATCGATTATTGCAATGGATTCCTACGATCAGGACTTTACTCCTAATAAAACAGACAATAGATTTTAAAAAGTTGGAAAGAGAACAGATTGATAAAGTATTACGATTTTTTTAAAGGGCAACTTTAAGAAGTTTTGAAGATTTGAAAAAACAAGGTCTAGTAAATCAAGACCCTTTACAGGTTCTTTCAGCTTAGACCACCACATAAACAAAATACTTAAAAAGGAGGATTGGAAGGGCCCAGTCAGGTGTTCTGAGGTTTTCTTAATGGCATATAAAGGGATCCCAGGGATCAGATACATTTCCTAACTAGAAAAGCACTCGGAGAGCGCAGACCTCCGCCAAGCGGCACAGTTCCCCCCATACAGTGTTTGTGTGTACGTTTTCAGATTCCCTGAGCAATGAAAAGATATGACTAGCAATTGGATTCACAATGATTATTTGTTTATTTGACATGGACAGTGCAATAAACAGACAAATTAATGAATGACAATCAAAGTGATAGTGATAGGATTAGTGTTCAGTAGTGTAAAACGGGGCTATAAGGACGGCGGGTTGAAAAGGGACACTTTTCCTGGGAAATGTTTTAAATGTAATGTGCTTTTTTTATTTTGAGCAGGACGCTGAGTTTGTGTTTTATTGTCAAAAATATCCATGAATCCTTCATCAAATGTAGGCGGAAGCAAAATTAAAAAAGCAGAATTACATTTAGAAAAGTGTCCCATATTACCCTGCCGTCCCTTATAGCCCCGTTTTACGGTTGTAAAAGCATTGCCTCCTTGGCGGAGGTAATAAACTGAAGTGTTGGCGTGTCCATCTCCTCCACTGACGGATGCAGATTGGTTAGACAGGTTGCCGTGGGTTTTATATTATACTGGGTTGCGCTCCGCGGCACAAACAGAATTTAGAATTTTCCCCGGCAGAGAGGTCGTTTTTACGCAGTGCCTATAGCTGGGCGGGGAATTTGTGGCAAATAATCGGGCGGCGGACAGGTGGCCGTGTCAGGTTTTGCAGCGTCGCGGAAAAAAGCGGGCACGCTGGCGGGCCCAGGCCAGCAGTGTTTTCCGCGTGCTTTTGTGCCTAAAACGTTGAAGAACGCGGAGTTGTGTTGGTCAGACACGACAAGCAGCGCAATGTGCGCAGCGCCTATGGCTGGCGGGCCAGGCCACCAGTGTTTTCCGCATGCTTTTGTGGCTAAAACGTTGAAGAAGGCGGGAGTTGTGTTGGTCAGACACGACGCCCAGCGCCGTCCATTGCGCCTGTGCACATGTTGGCAATGGCCCATATGTCCCAGTGTGGAAAAATGCTTTTAACAAATTCCTGTATGCAGACCGGTGATGCGGATCATCCCCAAATTTAATCAGTTCTTCCTTGTTACCATTTCCAACAACGCCTGAAAGTTCATGGAAATGCGTCCAAGATTTTTTGAGTTATCTTGCTAACCAACAGACAGACAGACAGACAGACAGACAGACAGACAGACAGACAGACAAACAAACAGACAAACCCCGGCAAAAAACATAACCTCTCTGGCCTTTTCGGCCTGGCGGAGGTAAATATACCATGGTCTTCAAGACTTAAAAAGGAGACAACACATCATATATAAAGAAGAGATGGGAAAAAGAGGGGAATTTCACTTTACAACTGGAAATATGGGAAAAGCTAAATAACAACAATGGAAAAGTACTTCATCCCTGCAGTGGAGAGAGAATTTGGATGGAAAAATTTGATAAGATTTTTCAGAACACCTGCAAAATCAAATTTACTCGAAAGGGGTTGAATTGTTGGCACTTGTGTGGTGAAGAGACTGCAATCATTTTCATGTGTTTTGGTCATGCCAGTTTATCCACCAATATTGGACCAATGTACAGACAATATTGGGGCAAATATTCAAAGTAACAGTTCCCTTTTCTTTTGTAACTTTGTATTTGGGTTTACTACCGGAATCACTGGAAAGACGAGGGGAAAAAATACCTATTCACTGTTTTAATATTGGCAAGTAAAAAAGCTCTAACAAAAAAATGGATGTTGAAAGACTGTCCTACACCTGAAGATTGGATTAACGTGATTCAGGACATTTATTCGATGGAAAAGTTAACATTTGCACTGAGACAGGACATGGATGGGTTCTTGAACTTTCTGGCAACCCTGGAACGCATATGTGTCTTCATCAGATCTAATCTTTGACAAATACCATTTCAATAATGGCACCTCTCTTTGCTCCATTGCTACTCAGATGCTCTTATTTTTTCTGCTTTTTTGTTTTTGTTTTTTTTTGTTTTTTTTTCTGCTTGTTTTTTTTTGTTTCTTCTTTTAATTTCTCTTTTTCTTTCACTTAAAAAATGGGTGTTGTAATAATTTTTTTCCAATGTTGTCAAAAAACACAAAAAGGGGGAATATGTGATGAAAATGTAAACAATGCAATGCTGTAATGACATGTATACCTTTACAAAAACTTAAATAAAAAAAAAATCGTAATATTTTATCCAGTCCCTTCTCTTCCACTTTTTAAATCTATTGTCTGTTTTATTAGAGTAAAGTCCTGATCATGGGAAATCCATGCAATAATCGATAGGGTTCTTTAGTTTGATTCTCTCTGACTATCTTAAACCAAATTTTTAGCGGGGTCTCTATCCACTGGGTTAGTGTTATTCAAAAGTTTAGGTAAGGCATTGTCCCTATTATCGCCTGTAGGTGAATGTCACTTGTTATTTGGCATTCTAACTCCTTCCATTGTGCAGTGTAGACTGGGTTACATATCTCTACTAATGTTTTAATTTGCCCGGCTTTAAAATAGTCCCTGATATTTGGCAGCGCAAGCCCACCTTTGTCTTTGTTTAGCTGTAGGGCTCTATATCTGATTCTAGGTCTCTTGCCCTGCCATATGAATCTTGAGATCCTTCTGTCCAGTTCTTGCCATGTTTTTGTGGGAGGTTCTACCGGTATTGTTTGGAAAAGGTATAGAAAACGTGGAAGTATATTCATTTTTGACTGCTTTCAATTCTTTGTGCAGTACCCAAGAATGGTATCATATCCATCACTTGCTAGATCAGATTTTATTTTTGCCATCAGTGGAATCATAGTTTAGTGTCATAATTTGTTGAGTTGTTTCGGGATATTGCCCCCCAAATATTTCATAGATACCATCTCCCAGTTAGTTTTGAATTTGCTTAGTAAATATTGATTTGGGTCATAGTTGAATGTTAAAATTTGGGTTTTATGCATGTTTAATTCATACCCCGATAACTCTCCATAATCTGAAAAACTGAGATTAGTTCTGGAAAAGAGGTGTCCCGCTGCCCCAGGTACATATCAAAATGTCATCAGCAAAGAGTGCTAATTTTATGATCCTTCTGACCAAGTGTAATACCTTGAATTTTTTGATTCTGTCTTATCCATTGGCTCAGAGGTTCTATGAAGATTGCACAGAGCAGTGGAGACAAGGGGCCAGCCCTGAGCACATCCTCTTTCCAGTTCAAAAGATGATGATAATTTACCATTAATCCTTATTTTAGCTGTTGGTTTTTTATATAATGTCTGGATAGTTCTAACGAAGTTGTTATGAAAATTGAAACTGGATAAGATTCTATATAGGAAAGACCAGTCAACCGAATCAAATGCTTTTTCAGCATCTAATCCCAATATGGCTGCATTTAAATTATATTTTTTTTATATAGATGATTATGTGTAAAGTGCGTCTAATGTTATCTTGTGTCGGTCTTGTCTTATAAACCTGTTTGGTCTAAATGAATTAAGTCTGTCAGTACATTTTCTAACCTTTTGGCAAGGATAGCGGTAAAAAGTTTATAGTCCCTGATTTAACACACACTGATTGGTCTGTAGTTGGAGCAGTCTAGTTTATCCTTTTCAGGTTTAGGTATGACTGCAATGACCCCTTCTCTCCAGGAGGGGGGATTTCCCTGTGTGGAGGACATAGTTAAATGTTTTCAGGAGGAGAGGAGATAGTTGCTGTTTTAAAGGTTTTTGTACGACTCTTCTGTATAACCATCTGCTCCTGGGGATTTGTTTGTCTTTACGTTTCATAATTGCCTTTTTCTAATTCTTAGGTTGTATTTCTGCCAGTAGTTTTTTATTTTGTGACTCAGTAAGTTGGGGAAGATTTAATGTATTTAGGAAGGCTTCGGATGCGTTTTTGTGTTTTTTTGAGGGAGTACAAGTTCTTGTAGTAATTCTCAAAGCTTTTAAGAATTTCCGTTTGTTGTTTCCTCAATTTATAGGCTAGTAATTTTGCCGATTTGCTACCTGTTTCATAGTATTTTTGTTTCAGAAATGTAAGTTTCTTCTGGATTTCTATTGTGTAGATCTCGTTTATTTGTTTTTTAATTTCCTTAATTTTGAGCGAGTCATTAGAATGAGTGTTGTCTTTGTGCTCTTGTTCTAGTTTCTTAAGTTCTGACTCTAATGTGATTAGTTTTTCTTGTCTCAGTTTCTTTGGGTTGCCAGTTTTGCGATAATCTTTCCCCCTTATTACCAGCTTTGCATGCGTCCCACAGTATTAAAGGGGATACTTCTTCATTATCATTTTCTTCCAAATATCTAGAATATCTGATTCCAATTCATCTTTCAGTGGTCCTTTCAGCACATTTGAATTTAACCTCCAAGAAAATGTATTATTTGTTGTATTTTTGGATATTTAAGTCCATATAGATCGGACTGCTGGGTCAGAGAGATCCATCAGTCCTATTTTACATGTTTTTACTCTTCCAATGTCTCTATTAAACATAAAAAAATAGTCAGTCCTTGAGTATGATGAATGTGGTGCTGAGTAAAATGTATATCTTTTACACTGGGGTTGAGTTCCCTCCACACGTCACAGATTCCCATTTCTTTTAGTAGCATCGAGTTTTTCTACTTTGAGTGTTATTTTGATGCGGAGAATTACCTGATGCATCCCAGTATGGGTTCAGTCTTAGATTGAAGTCTCCACCACCTATCACTAAACCTTTGGCTTTAGTTAACATTAGGTCAAATACATTTTATAAAATTTCCAGTAGCCCCTGGAGGTGCATATACACTCAGCAGGGTGATATCTTCTCCCTCTAGCCGACCAAGTACCATGCTAAATCTTCCTCTTTATCTTTGTGTTCTGAATTTTTTTCAAAACATAATTTTGGTTGAGATCAATGTCGCTACCCCCCTCCTCCTCCCTGACTTATATGAGGATGAAGAGATCAGTTTAAAACCTTGTCTATTAAGTTTAGTGTGCTCCAAGTCAGTTAGGTGGGTTTCCTGTAAAAATATTATTCCTGCTTTGTCTTTTTTCATTTTGCCAAGAATCTTGGATCTTTTTGACTGGATTCAGGATCGCTTTTACATTATAGGAGTTTATTTTTGTTACACCCTGTTTCTCCATTGTATTGTCTTATTTAGAATAACAGTGTAGTGGCCCTCTTTTATGCTACTCAGAACTGAAAGAACATTAAGAACATAAAAAACATTAAGAACATAGCATATAAACTTTAAAACAAAAAACTGTCAAAAGATCTTCCTGAGCTGAGGTCTTTTTAGTGACCTTAGAAGAGCCTTGCTGGTGTGTTGGCTCTGAGGGAAATTCCTCAAACTCTGTTACGTGTTGAGGGCCCTCTCTTACCCCTGTAAGTTGTCCCATGTTTTTAACGTGAATTTCAGATCCCAATCCGAACTTGTAATGATTGGGTTTTTTTTATGCCTATACCCTATGAAATTGTGCGCAACCTCCCACCACCATCACAACAAACAATCACGTTAATACAGTATTTGTTAGTGTGGAGAGTTCATGTGGTTCATTGTCACATTTCTATTTTAACAAGTTTTTTTTTTTGAGACTTAGGCCTATTTGTTTCTAATATTATGACTGTTCCATGAAATGTTTTACCACTTCATATTTGCTGATTCTGCATCTCCTTTAATGTTTGTTACCTTGTAGGAGGAGGTTTGGATGTGCAGATTGACTAAAAATATCGTTATTCCCTCCTGAAAGCGTTCAGTTTTTCCTTATAGCCCTGGCGCTGGGTTACCCGCTGCTGGCCCGTGGATTTTGAGGGTTTCTGTGTGCACCACGTTTGATCCTTGATTCTTTCGGTCGGGTCTGCTGCGGGTTTATACACCGTTACCAGGAGCCCTCTTCTCGCCATATCCCTGGGTGTTTCTTCTGCCGAGTTGTAGAGACACGTCTCTTCCCCGTAAAAAACTCTCAGCTTTGCCGGAAATGGAGTTTGAAAGGGCAGTTTTTTCTCTCTTAGTACCTTTTTGGCATCGTTGTATTCCCGACGCCTTTTAAGGACCTCTGGGGCGTAGTCATGCTCCACAAAAATTTTTCCTTCTTGGTGCATAAATCCTTTTTTCTGCCAAGCCAGTCTCAAAACCTCTTCTTTTGTTCTGAAGTTGGAAAACTTCACCACCACCGATCGCGGGGGAGCTTCTGCCAATGGCCTTGGGGCTGATGAACGGTGCGCCCTTTCTATTTTCAAATCGGTGGATTGGGGAAATTCCAACTTCTCTGTCAGTATGGTTTCCACGCATGCAGCCATTGTGGTGAAACCGTCCTCGACTCCTTCTTTCAGACCATGAATGCTTATGTTGTCCCTTCTTAGTCTTCCTTCCTGGTCAGTTAGTTTAACCTCCAGTCTTGTCTGTTGTTTGAGTAATTCCAGCATGGTTTCTTCCAGCCCTTTTATTCTTTCCTCTGCTTCCATGATTTGGGCCTCAGCCTGGTCCACTCTGCTGTTTGTTCTTTTTATTTCGTCTTTAATTTCACAAAATTCAGCTCAACACTCGGCAAAATTGTCTTAATTCTTGAAGTATTGTTTTTAAGCTAACCATGTTGCTAGCCTCATTTTGCTCCTCTATTTCCGAGTGGTTGTTGTCTTCCAGGTCAGATTCTCCAGCCGATGCGTGTCTTGTCCTGGTAAATGTCGATCTCTTCTGTTTTCCTTTAGGCATAATGACTTTGTCTTTTGATTTTCACTCTTCCATAAATCCGTTAAATCTGATTTTCATGGTATTTTCACGGATAGGATCTGGGAGCTTCAGCGTTAAGCTGCTACCACCATGGTGTCCAGACCGGAAGTTTGATCTGTTGTTTAATTTAAACTTAATTCTTCAGAATATTCCTGGTATAAGTACATTTAACTTAATTTCATGCAAACCCCCATCAGAATTTCAAAATGCATTTTGTCCTTTCATTAATTTACGTTCTTTTTCAGAGTAGCACCAATTCTCCATTTTTATAAATAGTTAATCATCATTTTCTTCATAAAATTGCATCCACTTTTGTTGACCAATGCTATTTTATGGTTTTCCAATTTCCAGTATACTGACAAATTAAACTACGGTTTCTTTGGTTCCACAAATGTTTGATTCACATGTGATACTCCGTAACTCAGTCTATGATGCTCATGATACATGTTGAATTCTCTGTTTTAAAGTTATCCAAATGTGTTGACCTATTCTGACATTTCTTATTAAACTACTGAAAGAAATATGGGAGTTATTATTTGATTTCATGTCCATCTTCTTGATTATCAGCAGACGAGAACTCACAAGGTTTTTTTTTTTTTTTTTTTTAGACTGATTTATAATTGGTACAAGTGAAGAACTGTTAATAAATTGTCGATTATATGGACTGGTGCCCTACAAGGATATGAGTTTAATGAAAATAAAGTTTCATTCCTACTCACATTCATATTTATATTAATACTTGTACCAACAATAAAATACCTATAAAACCCATAAATCCGCTACAGTACTGAGACAGCCCTTTTAAAAATATCAGGTGTAACATGGACTTCCACAAACTGTCAGTCCTGGTGCTGCTGGATCTCAGCGCTGCCTTTGATACAGAAGATCACCACATTTTATTAAGCAGACTCAAACATCTGGTGGGCTTCTTAGGTACTGTTCTTGAATGGTTTCATTCCTATCTCACAGATCATCGCTATTTTGTAAGTATGGATACATGTTCTTCGGCAATCCATGAAATCAAGTGTGGGGTACCCCAAGGTTCAATTTTAGGGCCAATACTTTTAAAATCTTTATAGGTTACCACTTGGGGATGTTATCAGGAGACATGACATCAATTTTCATAGCTATGCTGATGATACGCAGCTGTACATTGCCACATCTCCTGATGACATCAAACCAATTAATGCCCTTTTGAACTGTATGCTAGATATAAAATCATGGATGGCAGAGAACTTCCTACTGCTCAACCAGGACAAAACAGAAGTTTTAATCATTGGTCCTGAAGACAAGAGAGAGAAACTTCTACCAAAATTGCTAGGTCTAAAACCTACACATTGTGTCAAGAACCTGGGCGTTCTTTTAGACTCTTGACTTTAATTTTATTTCACACATTAAAAATGTAACAAAAATTGGATTTTACCATCATACGAATATAGCCAGAGTCCGCCCTTTTCTCTCTCTTGCCAGCACGGAGGTCTTGATGCATGCTTTTATTATTAGTCATATAGACTATTGTAATGCCCTCCTCTCTGGTCTTCCTCAAAAAAGAATATCACATCTCCAACTGCTCCAAAATTCAGCAGCACGAGTGTTGACAAGGACTAGGGGGTGGGTGCATATTACACCAATTTTAGAATCGCTGCTTTGGCTCCCCGTGCATTTTAGGATCGATTTTAAGGTTCTCTTAGTAGTTTTAAATGCCTCAATGGTCTTGGGCCTTCTTATCTGTCTGAGCTGCTTTTAGCTTACGAGCCCTCATGGACCCTGAGGTCCTCTGGTACTGGCCTTTTATTGGTTCCCAAGGTCAAGACCAAGACCTTTGGTGAAGCTTCCTTTCACTGTTATGGTCCTTGTCTGTGGAACAGTCTGCCAGAGAGCCTCAGGGCCTCAGAGTCAATAGACATTTTTAAGAACAGGCTCAAGACCCACCTTTTTAATTTGTCTTTTAATAAACCTGTTTAACTATTATTGAAGTAGCCATTTATGTTCCATTGTTTTATGTTCTTTTTGGCACCATTTGTTCTTAGATTTTCTCATCTTCGTATTGATGTGTTTACTTCAGTTTTTAAGTATGGGTTTTTAGTTCCTGTTTTTATGTGTTCTTAGTTTCTTTTTGTACCTTTTTAAATTTTGGCTTTTAACAAGCTGTTTAACTATTATTGAAGTAGTCATTTATGTTCCATTGTTTTACATTCTTCTTAGCTCCACTTGCTTTTAGATTTTCTTATTTTGATGTGTTCTTAGCTCAGTTTCCAAGTACAGGTCTTTAGTTTTCTTTGTTCTATGCGTTCTTAGTTTTATCTTGTATTTTATGTGTTTTAGCTCCAGTGTTTCCTCAGTGGGGCCCCTCATGCCGGATGCTGCCTGGCCCATCTGCAGGGGTGCTGGTCTCATGGGTTGCTCTAGCTTGGGTGGGTGGGGGTTTTATACCACTTCCTACAGCTGTGGTGCGAGCCCCGGCCTGTCCTTGTTGGGGCGGCCTTTGTGGTGCCTTCTGTGGTTACGAGCTGTGTGATCTCCCGGCGTGGGGGGCTCCACAGGATGGTTGCTCCTTCACGTGGTGCCTCAGTGCAGAGCAATGTCACTTTTATTTTAAATGTGTATAGGAGAAGTAGGGGGTGATGTATGTGCCTGTGTGTGTGTGTGTGTGTGTGTGTGTGTGTGTGTGTGTGTGTGTTTGTGGGTATATTTATGGGAGGGTTGGAAGGGGTGGGATGTCTCGTGTAAATTATGTAACTAAATGTATCTACTGTTTTTATCTATGCAAAGCACTTTGCGCAGCATCTAATATATAAAAAATGCTAGACAAATAAAGTTTGATTGATTGATTGATTGAGTCACAAAATGGGGAAAACTATGGAACAGTGGTGAACCTTCCCAGGAGCGGCTGGCCGACCAAAATTACCCCAAGAGCGCAGCAGCGACTCATCCAAGAGGTCACAAAAGACTCCACAACAACATCCAAAGAACTGCAGGCCTCACTTCCCTCAGTTAAGGACAGCGTTCATGATTCCAACATAAGAAATAGACTGGGCAAAAATGGCCTGCATGGCAGAGTTCCAAGACAAAAACCACTGCTGAGCAAAAAGAACTTAAAGGCTCATCTCAGTTTTGCCAGAAAACATCTTGATGATCCCCAAGACTTTCGGGAAAATACTCTGTGGACTGACGAGACAAAAGTTGAACTTTTGGGAAGGTGTGTGTCCCATTACATGCGGCGTAAAAGTAATACAGCTTTTCAGAAAAGGAACATCATACCAACAGTAAAATATGGTGGTGGTAGTGTGATGGTCTGGGCCTGTTTTGCTGCTTCAGGACCTGGAAGACTTGCTGTGGTAAATGGAACCATGAATTCTGCTGTCTACCAAAAAATCCTGAAGGAGAATATCCGGCCATCTGTTTGTGACCTCAAGCTGAAGTGCACTTGGGTTCTGCAGCAGGACAATGATCCAAAACACACCAGCAAGTCCACCTCTGAATGGCTTAAGAAAAACCAGATGAAAATTTTGGAGTGGCCTAGTCAAAGTCCTGACCTGAATCCGATTGAGGTGCTGTGCTTTAACCACCTTAAAAAGGTGGTTCATGCTTGAAAACCCTCCAATGTGGCTGAATTACAACAATTCTGCAAATATGAATGAGCCAAAATTCCTCCACAGCACTGTAAAAGACTCATTGCCAGTTATCGCAAACGCTTGATTGCAGTTGTTGCTGCTAAGGGTGGCCCAACCAGTTATTAGGTTTAGGGGGCAATCACTTTTTCACACAGGGCCATGCATGTTTGAATTTTTTTTTCCCTTAATAACAAACACCTTCATTTAAAAATTGCATTTTGTGTTTACTTGTGTTATCGTTGTCTAATATTTGCATTTGTTTGATGATCAGAAACATTTAAGTGTGACAAACATACAAAAAAATGAAGGGGCAAACACTTTTTCACACCACTGTACTTTCCTTTTTTTATTAGAAATGCTTTAATAGAGGGGAAGTTTACCCTAAAAACTAATTCACATATTTGCTGCAGTATTTATTTATCTACATTGATTTGTTTTGAGTTGGAAGATGACCATCTCCACCAGTGTACAAGGGCCACTGGAGAAATGATGTAACCGTCCACAAATTAATGAAGAAAAATACTCATAAACTGCATACACTACCGTTCAAAAGTTTGGGGTCACCCAGACAATTATTTTGTGTTTTCCATGAAAAGTCACACTTATTTACCACCATGAGTTGTAAAATGAATAGAAAATATAGTCAAGACATTGACAAGGTTAGAAATAATGATTTGTATTTGAAATAATAATTTTTTCCTTCAAACTTTACTTTCATCAAAGAATCCTCCATTTGCAGCAATTACAGCATTGCAGACCGAACATGATTGCACAAGGGTTTTCTAATCATCCATTAGCCTTCTGATGCAATGAGCAAACACATTGTACCATTAGAACACTGGAGTGACAGTTGCTGGAAATGGGCCTCTATACACCTATGTAGATATTGCACCAAAAACCAGACATTTGCAGCTAGAATAGTCATTTACCACATTAGCAATGTATAGAGTGTATTTCTGATTAGTTTAAAGTTATCTTCATTGAAAAAAGTGCTTTTCTTTCAAAAATAAGGAAATTTCTAAGTGACCCCAAACTTTTGAACGGTAGTGTATGTATGAGTTACAATTTTCAAATTTACAAGGGAGAAGTCACAATTTTATGAGATTAAACTTAGCTTTATTAGAATATTGTTTTTTTCTAAGTTGGCCTTGCTAAAGTACAAGAGAAAAAACTTGCACATTTATGAAAAAATATGTCCAAGTTTAATTACGCTTCCCATCCAACCTGATGGAGCTTGAGAGGTGCTGCAAAGAGGAATGGGCAAAACTGCCCAAAGATAGGTGTGCCAAGCTTGTGGCATCATATTCAAAAAGACTTGAGGCTGCAATTGCTGTTAAAGGTGCATCAACAAAGTATTGAGCAAAGGCTGTGAATACTTATGTACATGTGATTTCTTAGTTTTTTATTTTTATTGAATTTGCAGAAATCTAAAAAAAAAAAACTTTTTTCACATTGTCATTATGGGGTGTTGTGTGTAGAATTTTGAGGAAAAAAATTAAGGTAATCCTTTTTGGAATAAGGCTGTAACATAACAAAATGTGGAAAAATGGAAGCGCTGTGAATACTTTTCGGATACACTGTAGTTAGAACACTTTTTCACACAGGGCCATGTAGGTTTGGATTTTTTTCACCTTAACAAAACACACCTTCATTTAAAAACTGCATTTTGTGTTTACTTGTGTAATCTTTGTCTACTATTTAAATTTGTTTGATGATCTGAAACATTTAAGTGTGACAAATATACAAAAAAATGAGAAATCAGGAAGAGGGCAAACACTTTTTCACACCACTGTATATGGCGGATATACCATTTTCTCCAGAGTAAAGCTCGAGGGGGACACAGTCAGGGCCTGATGCATGACTGTGTTTAGGGGCCTCTATTTTTGTAACAGGGAAGAGTCCAAACCCTTTAAAACCAAAACTTTATCAAAACAAACCTGAGTCATTGTCTAGATGAAGAGAGAAAATTTAAGCCATTATATAGATTAAAAACTTAACCAGCTGGCTGGTCTGAAACATTTAAGTGCGACAAACATACAAAAGAATGAGAAATCAGGAAGGGGGCAGGCACTTTTTCACACCACTGTATATTATCAGCTGTGGATTAGTGAACCAGGGAACAGGATTGTGTAGTGAGGATAAATAGAATGTATAGAATGGAACTTAAAGACGCACCCCGGCGGCTCTAAAACCACCTCAAAAACAAATATCTATTGTGGCTTTTATCACACAAAAAACTTTCATTGCCTTAGAAGCTTGGAAAGAGCTTTTACATCTTCCACCTACTTAAGTACTGTATGTGGAGATCTGTGAATATTCTAATTAGCTTCACCCATACTACCACCCACCGGGAAGAAGAGGACATTGTACAAGGCTCTGAGAAGACAATCCAACTTGACTACAGAGGAAGTAAATGTCGTAACAAAGTTTCCATAGGTGAACCTGTGGAAGGATCATTCTTGGTAGAGCGAACAGTTGCTGTCATGATTCCTTGTGCGCCATTAGGTGGGGCACAAGGGAGGGAATAAGAAACCCAATAGCGAGAGTAGAATGTGCGCTTTTATTAACAACACCCATGAAAACAAGAAGTCCAGTTATGACCACAAACACAGAGAGTTGTACTGATGAGAAAAGGGCCACCAGATATACAGGGCGCCTCCCGGATGCTCTACAGCCCGGCAACAGGAAAGCCTAGTGTCGTAGAGCAGCTGTCGACGCAGGGAGAAAGGCAATTGACTTACGGAACTGGAGCAATCCGGAGCTTCCCGTGTAGTCTGACGGATGAGAGAGACAATCTGGGTCAGCCACTAACATCCAGGGATAGATCATCTGAAAATGTCAGGCTGAATGCGCGAAGGTAATAATACAACATTCATGGAGAACTTGCTGCCACGAATGAGGGTGAATGCTGCGACGATCTCTTCCTACTAACTCCCCGCTTAAATAATAATAAACTTAATGAGGGAAGAGATCGCCGGTGTGGGAATGCGTGGGCTGGACAAAATTAACCCCAGGTGTGCATGAGAGTGTCTGCGCGTGCGAATGAGAATGAATGGAGTGTGTGTGTATGTGTGTGAAACACCCAATAACAGAGCACAGCTGACGGCACTAGACAGGAGAAGGGGGCGTGCCCAAGATGTCAGGAAGCGAAGGCCAAAAGCTCCCTGACGCACCTGATGGAAAATAGGGCAAATAAATAATAAGTTGGAACTGGGTTTGAGACAGCCAAACCCAGATTCATGACAGTCGCTGCCCGGCCCATGCGGAGACTGGGGGACTTCCCGCCGGTCTCTGGTTGCCCACTCGCCAAGGGTCTTCTCGGCTCACTCTGACGCTCTCCCGTGTTGGAGTGAAGGAGGTGGGCTGGCGGGCATGGCGCCCTGTCTGCTGTCAACCCCCACTAAAGCAAGCTGGCTCTCGGCAGTCTCACCTGGAGGCTGACAGGTGCCTGCCAGACAGCTCACTGGGGGCCGGCGGTCTGGTGCATCTGCCTGCTGCCATTGAACCACAAACTCAATGCGATGTACGGGCCCTTGCCCCGGCCGTTGTGCCACGTGCCCCAGGATGGAAGACCTTTGTGGCTGGGCCAGCTGCAGGTGCCTTCATGCAGGGTAAAATGCAAGCTGCAAACCTTCATGAATTCATGAAGGTGGGGACAGGGATGTCTAGTAGGGTAGCATGAATTAAGGAAAACTAGCAATATAAACCATGGTCACCAGCTAACACCCTAGCAAGCTAGCAGCCTTAGTGCACTGTCAGCATGGGTTTGGATGCTGTAGAGATTTATTAACTGTCATTAAAATGGATGGAGATGAAGCTGGGAGAGTGGTATCACGTGAATGAGCACCTGGTTCTCACAGCCGGAGCAAAATCACAACCACATGTTTAGAGAGTGGTACTGGGACAAAAGCTGACCCTAACAAAGTTTTTTTTTTTTTTTTTGTCAACAATAGTCACTCTAGAAATCCAAAAGCACTGTAACAGTAAAATTCTCATTATATGTCCCCTTTTTAACCAAAAGCATCCCCCATCCCCGAAAAGAAAAAAAAAAATACTGACCCCTCTCAGGGCGCATTCAGACAGCCACTGTTTGGTCTGGACCAAAGGACCAAACAGTGGCTTCTGCGGATAGTTCAATTTGTTTGGTGCAGTCTGAGCGCGTGTTGGCACTCTGGTGTGCACCAAACAAGCTGAAAATAGGGTCTTGATTCTCTTGCAAACGAAGTCTGGTGCGCTCTGCTTGCAGTGTGAATCCAAATGGAGTATCCAGCAGACCAAGGGTGGAAGTGCCCCTCGGTGTTTGTGTAACCATAGCAACACATAGTCTGAGAAGAGGAAGTGCATTTACCGTAGTACATTTTGGGTAGAAAATTACGATAAATACAACCGCGCAAATCCAAGAAATAATTTTATCAGTGAAAGTCGTGGAGAAAAGCTAAAAACTGTCTTGTTTGTGGTGGACAAACACCCGGCTGAAGGGAAAGATTTCCGTTTTTGGTCCTGGCCAATCGATGAGCTTGATTTTTCTTCTCGTCGAGATTTTTTTCTTCTGGTCAGTGGTGGTTTCGGCTTACAGCGCCCAAACAAGCAGCTGTTGTAACGCATGACGTTGTCCAGGCAGTTTGGTCCACTGCAAGTGTGAATGCAAACCAACCAAACAAAAGTGTGAAAAATTCTCGGCATTCCCTGCCCAGTTGAACCGAGACCTCTGACTATCCTGGTCTGAATTAGGCTGCATTCACACCACAGCGTGAAGCACAGAGGTTTGGTTCATTTGTGGAAAACTCCTCCCCCTACATTACACTCTATTATCATCATCGTCATAGCAGTCTGTCATGGGCGACAATGACTGTTTTCATTAGGTATGATAGATTCCTCCACACAGCTCTGTCCTTAGCCTTCCGTTGCCAGGAACTCCTGTCTATGTCCAGCTTCTTCAAGTTTCTTTTTACAGTGTCTTTAAATCTGAGCCTTGGTCTACCCTGATTGCGTTTGCGCTCAGCAAACTGTGAGTAGAGTAACTGCCGAGGGAGACGCTGGTGGTCCATCCTCTCAACATGTCCGAGCCATCTCAGGTTCATCTGTATTAGCATATCCTCCACTGATGGTAGACCAGCTTCATTTCAACACTTCTATGTTGGTTATCTTGTCTTTCCATGAGATGTTCATTATGGCTCGGAACGTGTCTCACGTACGCGTGGAGTTTCTTCACCTGCACTCTGTAGACAGTCCAAGTTTCAGCACTGTACAATAGAGTAGCCAGTACTGTCGCTCTGTACACTTTGCATTTCACACTGATAGACACATGTCGATTGTTCCACAGTCCTCTCCCTCAAGTTTCCAAACACAGCGCTTGCTCTTCCCACTCTGAGAGATAGTTCATCCTCCAGCCTAGCATTCTCTGAAACAGTACTCCCTAGGTACTTGAAAGTCTTGCACTTGGCTAGTGGCTCTGTACCAATGCTGATCTCTTCTGGTAGTGATGTTGATAATTGGAACTTTGGTGGTTGATAAAGGCACTTTGTTTTCTTGATGTTGATTTGGAGCTGAATTGGCTAGCTGCTCTTGCAAATGTTTCCACTAAAGATTGCAAATCTTCCACGCTGTGTGCAACTAGAGCACTGTCGTCGGCAAAGAGCATTTCTCTTACTACCTTTATTGATGTCTTACTCTTGGCTTTAAACTGTGCCATATTGAACAAGTCTGCTTCTTTCCTTATTTGATGTATACTCCTTCTGAAGTGTCTTTGAAGGCCACCTCAAGCATGACTGCCAGATATAGCGAGAAGAGTGTAGGTGCCAGCACACACCCTTGTTTCACCCCGTTGCTTACTGAAAAGTCTTTAGATACTGAACCACTCATTGCCACGTTGCTTGCATACCTGTATGGAGTGCCTCGATCAGGCTGGCAAACTTCTCTGTACAACCATATTTCTTGAGTACCTGCCAAAGTCCTTGTTGCAAAACAGTATCGAAGGCTTTACTGAAGTCTATGAAGACTACATAAAGCGGCATGTTCTGTTTGATACACTTTTCTTGAACCTGTTTCAAACAGAAAATCATGTCCATTGTGCTTCTTCCACTTCTAAAGCCGCACTGGGTTTCCGGTAGTACATTCTGCGAGATGTGTTCACTGAGTCTGTTAAGTAGTACACGTGAGAGAATCTTACCAACAGTGACTAACAGTGATATATCTCGGTAATTTCCACAATCCTTCCTGTCACCTTTCTTGAACAAAGGCACAATACTTGCATCCTTCCAGTCTTGAGGTACTTTCTGGGCATCCCATATCTCTTGGATGAGCGTGTGCAGGCAGTTGGTCAGCTGAACACCACCAAATTTCCACACTTCTGCTGGAATTCCATCCCTTCCTGGAGCTTTACTATCCTGTGTTGTCCTGATAGCTGCCATTAGTTCATCGAAATTTGGTGGTTCATCCAGACTTGATACAGCTGGTCACTGCACTAGAGCTTCTTTAGCCTCTTCAGTGAGATCTCCAGGGTTGTTTAGTAGTTGGTCAAAGTGGTCTGCAAATCTGTCCAGGATCTTGTCTTTCTCCTGCAAAACCGTTTCACCATCCATAGCCTTTAGTTGGATCAATCCTCTTGGTTAGGGCCGTAGATTTCTCTCAAGCTGTGAAGAATGTTTTCATGTCTTCCTGTCTGCAGCAGTTTGAAGTTTCTCCGCTTTTTCATCCACCAGTTGGACTTCATCTCTCTGGTGTCACTTCTGTAGCTCACTCTGAGCCTTTGAGTATTTTCTTCTTCTTCGACCTGTGTTACACTGTAGGTTTTCCTGCCTAGCTGTCTTCTCCCTTCTAGTAGTTTCTTCAGGTGTTCATCATGCTCATCAAACCAATCTTGATGTTTCCTCTCAGGGTAGCCTAAATACATCACTCGCAGTCTGATACACCGTATCCTTCAGTGTTGCCCATTTCTCTTCTATGCATTCTCTGAGTTGTTGCTGTCCCAGTCTTCAAGCTTTTCATCCATTTCCTGTGTAAGTTCTTCCTGCTTCTTTTGGCCTTTCAGTGCACTAGTGTTTAGCTTCCGTGGTGGCTTCGCACCCGTCCTGCAGTGCTGTTTTTGTCTACAAATCCTTAATCTAGATCTCAGCATAACATGATCAGTGCCACAGTCCGCGCCTCTTATTGCTCTGGTGTCCAATACATCCCTTCTGTCTCTCTGCCTGACTATGATGGTAGTCTAATAAGTGCCAGTGCTTGGATCTTGGGTGCATCCATGTCTTCTTGTGTGTGTCCTTGTGCTTAAATAGAGTGTTGGTTATCACAAGGTTGTACTCTGAACATAGTGCAAGTAGTAAGTTCTCCATTAGCATTGCACTTGCCTACTCCATGACTACCTAGCACTCCTTTCATTTCTCGGGTGTCCGAACCAACTCTGGCATTAAAATCTCGAATGAGTATCAGCCTGTCATCAGTCGGTACAGTGCCTGATAGTCTCACGTAAATCACTGTAGAACTCTTCCTTCACCTCCTCTGTGTTGGTCATTGTTGGGGCATATACACTGATGAGTGTGGCATACATCCTCCGCTGTAGTGGGAGTCTCATAGTCATTATCCTGTCGTTGATTGGCACCGGTTCCTTATCAAGCATTGCTGCTATCTCCTTTCTAACTACAAAGCCCACTCCTGCTTCTCTCCTTTCTTGAGTTGATCTCCCACTCCAAAAGAAGATGTACCCATGGTCTTCCAAGCTGTCATATCCAGGCAATCTTGTTTCACTAAGTGTAGCTATGTCTACATTGTACCTGTTCATTTCCATGGCCACAAGCGTGGTCTGTCTTTCTGGGCGCTGTGATGTTGTTCTGTCCAACAGTGTGTACATTCCATTCTGCTACACACAAGGTTGCTGTTTTCCTCTTCTTTTGTCTTCCTGCTCCTAGCTTACTTTTTGCTGCCTGTTGGAGTGTGAACAGATCAGCGCGGACCTTGTAAGTCTGGGCGACGTCTGAGCCGGTAAGAGTTGCTTTCTGATTGACCATTTCATGAAACTGCTTGCAAAGTATTTGAGTACTGCTAGCTTTTGCTGGACTAGCAGCACATTCTTGGCAGATAAAGGTATTATCAGTGGCAAGGACAAGCCAAGACAAACTGACTCCAGTATCTGTTGCAGTGACTGACAAGATGATAGGTTTGTTTATCTTTGCTCTTTGTGTCGTGCATGTCACAATGCATCGACTGGCACAGTCCACCACAGACCTTGCGACAGATGTGTTTATCTGCCAGGATGTCCAGTCTCACCCTGTGTAACTGGGAGTGGTCCATCACAGATCTGTGGCAGATATTGTTTTTTGTTCTGCCAGGATGCCCTGTTTCACCCTCCATGCCCTCGGAAGGGCGGGAATGTCGGTTGAGTCGCCGATGGCCCGACCCATGAGACAGGTAGTACCGGTTTTCACGGTTATCCAGTAGCAAGCAAGCCAATGTCTGACCTGACATACACACACACAAAAGGGATGTAAGTCTCAGTTAAAAGCTGCCAATTTCTGACCAAAAAAGTGAAATTTTATGGGTAAAAAGCTGCAACTTTAGCAAAAAGACAAAAAAGGTGTAAATTTCCAACAATTTACAACCTAAAAGCGCTGCAGATATAAGATTTGAGTAAAATGCTGCAAGTTTAAGCTTTTTTTTTAAACTGCAAATTCGAAAAGTTCTAAATTCATGAGGAAAAAGCTGCAAAATTATGAATAATAAAAAGCTGTAAATTTTCAAGTAAGAAGCTGCACATTTCTGAGTAAAAATTATCATGCATTACATTGTATTATGGTTAACATCAAACCTCCACATCAGCCCATCACAGTTGTATGCATTCACACTGGGACACAAACACTCTCTGTTCCTTTCTCACCCATCTCCTCCCTCCCAGTTTCTCCTTCAAATGGTATTCACACATGTGTAAATGGGATTAACCCCCCCCCCCCCGCATCAAACAGAGGAGAGAGGACAGATAAGCAAGGAAAGAAGTGAAGCAATGGAAGAAATGGGGAAGTGGAGATGAGAGAGAAATGCTCAAGAGAGGAGAAAATGGAGAACGTTGTGAGGGGGTGGAAAGCATGTGGTAGTTGAAAAGGAAAACAAATGTATAGAGGAAGGAGAGAAAGAGGGGCAGCAGAACTCTTTTCTTTAGCTTGTTATTAGGCTACAGAGGTCACAGGGGACATTTCAGACTCATTTAAATTTAGGGACAGGCCCCTCCTGTCAAACTCCACATTCTGGAAGGCTGCACCTCCATCTGAGATTCCCTGCTTTCAAGTGGTGAACAAAACTGTTCGAAAAATGTATTTTTTGCCACTAAAGCTAGAACTAGATCTCTCAGTGGGAATGTGTGAAAAATAGGAACTAATGCCAGATAGTCCCTGGTACTCAGAGCATTCCCGTGACAGACAAGCTTTTAGCAAGCACAACTTTTTTTCTCTAATTGTTATCCTCTTTAATGTCAGTCACCACTTTAAAACATGTCAGCTTCCTGTTTTAGTTTGTGAAAGCAAATTTGTATCTGTTTAAGCAAAGTGAGAGTCAAGTAGAGGTCAAACCAATCTGATGAGCTCATGTGTCCTGTTCCTGATCAGGTGTTGTCATAAACAAAGACACGAGTTAACTGTGACGTCATTCGGGCTGATTATTAGCTTTGAAACATTTTATTTCCACTTTTATTATGTTCAGAGTGAATAAAGTATAAGAAATGTTGTTAAATACAGTGTGAATGATCCTGCATTGATTACACTTGAATTCTTGTTCGTCTGGTAATTTTGTCGCTAATGAACCACCACCTAATGAGGAGAACACTCAAACTGCCCAAAGTCTGCATTTAATTGGAGAAGTTACATTAAATAAACCTTGAATGCATAGAGAGAGCGGAGGAGAGAGGTGAGAGATGGGCCACGTTCAGTCCTTGGAGGGGGAGATTGACTGCGGAAAGGAATGTGAGAGTTATATTTGACCTATTTGCAGGCCTGTGCCAAGTCTGTAATGGAGAGAGACGGCGAGGAGCAACATGAGTAAGGGAAACTGGAGAGGCAGAGCGAGACAGACGAGTCGCCGAAGCCAGTGAAAGAGAGAAGTGTGAGTTGGCAGGATGGAGAGAAGGGAGGGAAGGGGATGTTAATGAAAGAGGAGAGTGAGGAAGAGTGCAGGAGAGCAGAGAGTTGGGGGGAGGGGGGTTAGGGCAGGCAGTAGTCAGTCAGCCCAACTCAGAGTGAGGCATGTGTGGAACGGTGTCAGTCTATATAGAGCTCAGAGTGCATGTGTTAACAGGCTCCCCGAACTATCTCTGGAGGAACTCCCTCTTCCTATTGGCATGGTGCACCACTTCCTTCCATAATGTACTCTATAAATACCCAGACTGCTCTGTCACCTGTCAGTACAGAAGCAGACAGCTGGATGTTAAAGAAAGCGGCTGTGTGTGTGTGTGTGTGTGTGTGTGTCTTCTAAGACTGGATCATCTGCATGTTTCAGCTGCATGACATTCTACTGAGTAAGAAATCCCCCTTTCAGAGTAGCAGCAGCTCAGTTTGATGCTCTGAGGTCTAAGGATGCTTAGGTTTAGGGTCAGATCCTCATCCTAATCTCCACTACAGGGGTCTGCAAACTGTGGCTTCTGGGTAACATAATGCTCTTCTGCTCATAACCAGTGGGTCTCCTGTGACAAAGGAAAAACAATTAAAAATTGAAGGAGAAAATAAGCAAATGGATAAGAATGATCAAAAATAGATTTGAGTAAAATATAAGATAAGATAAGATAAGATAAGATAAGCCTTTATTAGTCCCACAACGGGGAAATTCCAGGATTGCAACAGCACAGGGATAGCAACACTCAGAGCAACAATCAGAAGGCAAGAAAAAAAAACAAACAAAAAAAAACAAGCAAGCAAGAGCAGCTAATATACATATGTACATATTACTATAAAATATATATATACACACACACACACACACACAGACACACAGTGCAGAGCATTGTAGCTGGATGGAATAAATATATGAATATATGAACACACAGTGCAGAGCATTGTAGCTAGATGGAATAAATATGTAAATATATAAACACCCACAGTACGGAGCATTGCAGCTAGGTGGAATAAATATGCAAGTATATAAACACACACAGTGCGGAGCAATGTAGCTAGATGGAATAATATGTAGATATATAAAAACACAGGTGCGGAGCATTGTAGCTAGATGGAATAAATATATAGATATATAAATATAAACACACCCAGTGCTGAGCATTGTAGCTAGATGGAATAAATATATAGATATATAAATATAAACACACCCAGTACAGAGCATTGTAGCTTGATGGAATAAATATGTAAATATATAAACACACACAGTGCAGAGCATTGTTGCTAGGTGGGATGAAACAGCATAACCGTCTATTTAGTTATCCTACATGGTATGATTATGTGCCCATACATATTCTCACCCTCCATAGCGACCGGTATGTTCCTAGTTGTATGCCGGAGAGGACCATTGTGTAAGTCTATTGCATCTTTTGCATTCAAAAAAAAACCTATTAGTTTGTTACGTCTTTTTGCTATCTCTGCGAGCAGCCCTGCTTAGGTTGTACAGTCTGACAGCCGTTGGTAGGAAGGACCTACGAAACCTCTCGGTTGTGCACCTGGGATGATGTAGTCTGCTGCTAAATGAGCTCCTCAGTGGAGCTCCTCAGAGCTCCTCAAATATGTGTAAAAACTTGCAAATTTATGAGTAAAAAGTTGCTAATATATGACTAAAAAGTTACAATTTTATGAGTAAAAAGTCACAAATCACAGTAAAACAAATGCAAAGTTATAAAGACAAAGTTGCAAATTTGAGTAAAAAGTAGCAAATTTACATCACAGCCGGCTAATTTATGTGTATAAAGAAACAAATCTATGAGTAAAAAGCTATAAAGTTATAAAGAAAAAGTTGTCAACTACAATGTTATGAGTAAAGTTTCAAATTTACAAAACTGACAAATTTATAAGTAAAGGTTGTAAAATTCTGAAGAAAAAGTTACAAATCAGATTAATTAAGACGTTTACAAAAGCAGAAACTTGCAAATTTATGAGAGTCATAAATTTATATGTTAAAAACTTATAAATTTATGAATAATAAGTTACAAAGTTATTAGGACACAGTTGTAAATTGGTAAAAAGCTAAAATTTTACAAGTGAAGAGTCACACATTTGAATTTATTTTAAAACTTAATCCACCTTAATCCTAGCCTCCATGATGCCTTGCGTGAATTATGGGCGCAACTTCTGGTACTAGTTTAGAATGTGTGGTTGTTGTTATGGCGGCACTTATTGTGAAGTGCAGTGTGGTGACTTCCTGTCATGTCAGGGTGCTTGCCGTGTACCGCTCCACACATTATATAATGAAGCTGTGTTTGACGTTACCTTTCCCCTCACCTCATTCATCACCAGGTTTGTGGACATAACATTTGGCGACCGCAGATTAACGTATGGAGGCGTGTGTTACACCACTCCGTCCCTTCCTTGAGCTCCCGGGCAAACCTCTGGTGCCATGGCCGCGTTGGTTCGAGGCTTTTCCAAATGTACATCACAGCACTGGACCTTGGGAAGCTCGATAAGGTGAGGGCACGTGCGCTCCTTGTCCACAACCTGGGTATTAAAGGCCGGAGGGTCCTTCGGACACTCGGCACGTCGGACTCATGCGAGGACATCGTGGAGCTGCTGGCTAATCGTTTCGCCACCCCAAACAACGTGACTGTTTGGAGAATTCAGTTTTGCCAGAGATGCCAACGTGTCGGCGAACCTATCCGCCAGTATGTCATTGATTTGAGGTAGCTAACTAGCGGTGTTTCATTTTGGGCCGCTTGAAAATGAGATGGTTTGCAACCAACTAGCAGAGCACACGTGCAACGCTGATCTGCATGCTAGGCTATTAATGGTGCCTAATGACTTGATGTTAGCTAGAACCGTCGAGCTAGCTCTCCGGTTGGAGGCCGTCGATAAGCTAGCTCTGGAACTAAACTGGCGCCAGTCACAGAAGCCGCCGGAGCCGCCCGCCTCAGCTAATGTTGTGGACCCTGATAGCGAGGCTAGCTGGGACGAAGATTATTTGGAAACCAATGCTGGCAGCGGAAGGTCTGCCCCGGGAGACCATCGTTGCAGGGGTTGTGGGTCCGCGATGCACCACCATAAAGCGAGAGAGTGCCCAACAAGAGGAAAGCATTGTAGTAGATGTGGACGCTTGCATCACTACACTAGGGTGTGCCTTTTGTCTTACCCGGGGAGCCCACGGGACAAATTACCCAGCCTGCTCCCAACGGACAACATTGGGAACGAATGGTCTGGTTGTGGTCGCTGGGGCTCGCGGGCTCCGGTGATCAAAGAGGACGTGGCTTGGAACAAAGAGCTAACGGACACCCTCACTTTCAAGTCGGCCAGTTCTTGCTCAGTGTCTGTACCCGTGCCGATGAGCGACATCATGCTAGCCCCAGATGCCTCCAGTACTTGGCCACAGTTGGGTGGGGGGTCTGCAGCTATGACGGTGAACACTGCAGCATTCTTAGAAGAGGGTGGGGCACGACCAACGAGCATGGAGTTACCGCATGCTCAGCAGCAGAACATCAGGCCGAGTAAGGTTCCACTTCGGGTTGTGGACTTGATTCGGGTTTGGGGTGATGAACGACCATGGCAAAGATGGGCCAGACAACAGCCGACGAAACATCAGGCATGCCTGTGGATAGTGACAAAGCTGGGTGCGGCGTGCTTCCGGTTGTCCGACGGCTCGATGAGGCATGCCAACCAGCTACGGTGTGTCCAGGAGGAGTTGGTGAAGGTGGTTTGGGATCCGGGCTCCAGCATCCAGATCAGCCTTCACTACGGGGGCCTATTGCCTCCAGGAGCGCTCTTGCTGCGGGGCTGCCCAGGGCTCCCCCATGCCGGTTCCACCTCTTTTGCCTGAGAGAATATGCTGTGATTGTTTTATTGTTCAGAGTTCTGTGTGTTGTTTAATATGTGTAGCTTAGGAGCACAGCAGATTTTTAGTTTCAATAAAGACTCTTTTAGTTACTTTCAGTGGCAGAATAATCCACTGCACCGTGTGTCGGCCACTTGGTAGTCCACTCACCGGCCCTTTTTTAGGTTGTTTTGTGTGAATGAGTTAGGCCTTTTAGTACCTCAGTTTACGTTATTTAGAGTGTGTTTCGGGCTCCAAATTGGGGTGGGTTTGAATTGTGTGAGTGTTTTTGGACTTTGTAAAGGGGGGGGGGGGTTGTTATGGCGGCACTTATTGTGAAGTGCAGTGTGATGACGTCGACTTCCTGTCACTGTCACTGCCCTATATAGCGGGACAGCTGCACTTCCTCTTAGGAAGGCACTTCCTCTTGTGCCGGATGATCCCACTTGGTGCTTGCTGTGTACTGCTCCACACATTATATAATAAAGCTGTGTTTGACGTTACCACTCTCCTCGCCTCATTCGTCACCAGGTTTGTGGACATAACAGTTGTCACTGAAACGGGACACTTTTCCTTGTTAAAAAACAATGACTTCAGCATCAAAAATGTGGGAACACGGCCTTTCGCACCTCAAGAAGAGTAATGTAATCATACCACTTCCCATGACTATCAAGGGATGAGAAGATGACCTTAATAAGTGGCCTTGCAGATTGTAGCTCCATTAGTTAGCTCCGCTGCTAAGATGCTAATGCTGTAAACAAATAAAAACTCTGAGATATACAGTATCAATGTCTCCACCGCAATAAAGTCGGTTGCCTTTTGTTAAAAGATGTTGGACATAATCAGATTTACCTTAGAGCCGATGTAGAATCTAGTCAGAGCCACAAAGAACCACAACACCGTGCTTGGTTGTTTTAATGTCGGTTTACTCCCAAAATTGAAATGTTCATGCTGCTGTCATGCCATGAATGCTTGTTATTTAACTTAACACGTACAGACCTTTTCTGACAATTGTTCAAAATTTTATTGATCTATATTTTGTGATAATTTAAAAATTAATGCATGCTGAAGCTGCTAATATCAAGTCCATATCATTCCAAGGCAGTGGAACAAATTGTAAAAAAACCCAAAAAACTATTTGATATATTTCTTAAATTGTTAAGCCTTAGGAAGCAAACTGTTACTATTTTTTATTTATTATTTTACTTCATGCAACCTTGCATCTGGTGACATATATGACACAAATGTCAGATCTCTGACATTCATTCAAATGAAAACATACCTGGTGCTCTTGTCTGTCCTGTGTCTACCACCGACCACACCAACAGGCCTTTCTAGTTTTCAGTGCATGATCTACGCATTGCTGTTGAAGCCACAGATTTAGCTATGCTTATTTGTGAGAAGCCTCCATTTATACAGTCTATGGCACAACCACGAACACCAGCAACAAGTACTAGAACTATGCCAAAACATTCAAAAAATACAAAAACTACAAGCGCTGAAATTAGCTGCCACTTGACTGCAAAACACATATGAACTATACTGACCCTAACACTACTTTAGCCCGAAACCGGAAGTTGCCCCATAATCGTTTCTACAGCAGTACCCTCAGGAATAAGGTGGAAAGGTTTACTAATTACAATTGAAAAGTCACATATTTAGGAGTAAAATGTCACAAATATGAGTAAAAATTACAAGTTATGAAGAAAAAATTACAAGCTGTTAAGAAATAGTCACAAAGTTATGAAGAAAAAGTTACAAGTATAATGTGCCCACACCTATCAGCTCACTCTACTCCTGTATGGTAGCACTGTATTACAGAAACTGTCCAAGTGTGAAATGAGAATATACTTACAATCAGGATGCCTTTTCCCTCAGAATGTCCACTTTCCAGCTGAGTGCAAGATTTCTGCAGGTCCCCCCCCTCTGGCATTTGTCCTTGGGCTGGCCAGCTGGTCAGCTCATGCAGTGTGAAGCTGGAGTCATACTGCACCTGTGCTGTCTGCGTAACGCAACCAGAAGCCTCGTGTGACGAAATTTATGTCATCGTCTCCAGTCCGCTAGTGTTCGCAGAGCTCTTCTGTGGACGACCACATACAACCCAAATTTTATGACTGCGTGGCCTGCCCACGAACTGCCCATGACCTGAAAGTGTTGACAGTGCATGCGCAAGACTGAAAGTCCCATTCACGAGGTGACGCTACCAACACAACATACAAAGTAGACGAAGAAGACAACGAGGAAGTGGAAGATGAGAATAAACATACATGAATCCTTTTGCAGCAGCAGCAGCTTGAGTGGAGAAGAGTACTGGAAAACGGTTATTCCTCCTTTTCCTTGAAATAATGCCATTGTTGTTGCTACAAAAGATGTGTGTCACTCTCGTGTTTATAGCTGGTGAACAAACTGGTGTGTTAACGCATTTGCGCTACCCATAGGGCTGGAGCGAAACTATAAATAACAGTTGTGAGCATGCGTCAACTGCTTGGCCTGGTCCACGAAAAAAAGTGAGCATGTACAGCGCCGCCTGCGCTCCAGGCTCATCCAAAGCACACGTGGACCAAAGCGGACCAGAGGGGAAATGCAGCATGAATTCAGCTTTAGTTCTCACAGTTGAACACATCAAGTTTTAGTTAGACAAGACAAAAACCTATAACAAATACATGAGGATTTTTACTTCTGCCAAGGAGGGAATGTAATCGGGGCTGTTTGCTTGTCTGTCTGTTAGCAGGATTTTAAAAACTATTCAGTGGATTTTCAAAGAAAGAGCCCATTAGATTTTGAAGGTGATCCAAAAGTGTATACCTCCACCAAGGCCCTTGTTTGTTTTCTGTGCAGCAGAATTACGCAAAAACTACAGGACGGATTTTGATTAAATTTTCACTAGAGGTGACCTTTGGGCTATGGATGAACACATTAGATTTTGGAGGTGATCCATGAGCACATACCTCCACCAAGGCCCTATTTTGCAAAGGATGGACTGATGGATGGACAGACAGTAGAATGAAGGGAGCGAGGGAACCTTGGCAGAGGTATGTGGTCTCTGAGTGTCCTTTATGGGCAGCACAGTGGTGCAGTGGTCAGCACTGTTGCCTAATAGCTAGAATGTTCCAGGTTCGAATCCCCAGGCTGGCATGGGTAGGAACCTTTCTGTGTGGAGTTTCCATGTTCTCCCTGTGCTGCATGGGTTTACTCCAGGTGCTCTGGTTTCCTCCCACAATCCAAAGACATGCATGTTAGGTTAATTGGTCATTCTAAATTATCCCTAGATTCTGTCTTCTATTGGTCCTTAGCATAGAGGGTTCGTACTAGCAAAGCACTTTGCGTGGTCTTGAGACTAGAAAAGCGCGACATATACTGTATATGTACAGGTCCTTATCTCCTCTAGTCTTCTAATATGAGGTGAGGTTTCTCTCATATTTGCACTTTTTTGTCAACTGAAGACTTTGTCTTATAAATCTGAATATTGTTATTTATGATGTGGGTTTTTTTTGTCAGTGTCACAGGAAGCCTCCAATTATGGACCAAATGTGGTTCCAGAGTCACAGATTGCAGGCCCCTAGATTAAGAAAGTGTGTCAATATACTGACCATGTTCAAGAAAAAAAGACAAAAATATTGAGAGCAAACTGTTGTCACAGCTAGTCAGTGGAAAAAAAACACATTCTGAACCTGGAAAGAAAAAAATAAACTCCCCTAAAACACACTAATAAGCGACTTCCTTTTATAGCTAATGTGTGGCTGTTAAATCATTTCAAGGCTAAAAGCTTCATGAATGTCACTGCGTGAGATTCCTAATGTGAACTAAATCTAAACTTACTTCAACAAATTGAGTTAAAAGGTAAAATCTAATATAGCAATAACACTTACTGTGTAATGTATCCATGTGACTTCACTGTTTATTACAGGAACATGAAAGATAAGATTATGGAAGTTCGGTTATTTCGCACCTCTGACAGAGACAATGAATGGGAGAACAATGCCCAAGAGGGGGAGAGGGGGTTGAATGAAGTGTAGTATATATATCATGCTGTGTATGAGGAAGTGCCTTGAAGCTTGTGAAGGTGACTTGATATATAGAGAGGAGTGGCTTGCTGTAACCAGTCAGTCTGTTCTGTGCTTGTGAGATGTGAGTGTGTAATAAATTGTCTGACATGAAGCTGCCTCTTCATTACACACTCCACAAGATAAGATAAGATAAGATAAGCTTTTATTAGTCCCACAATGGGGAAATTCCAGGATTGCAACAGCACAGGGACAGCAACACAATTTAGAAGATAAGAAATAAGAGCAGTGAATATGCATATGTACACATAAATATATAAATATATGTACACAGTGCAGAGCATTGTAGCTAGATGGAATAAACAGCATAACAGTCTATTTAGTAACCCCACATAGTATGAATATGTACCCATATATATTGTCACCCTCCATAGCGATTGATATTGTCCTAGTTGTATACTGGAGGGTTAGGGTTAGGGTTAGGGCCAGGGGCAGCGCGGTGGCAGCACAGCAACCCACCCTTGGCCGGGCGATCCTGGGTTCGATCCCAGCCCCTGACCAACAGTGATTCTGTGTGAGTTTTGCATGTTCTTCTTCGTGCCTGCGTGGGTTTACTGTGGGATTTCTCCGGTTTCCTCCCACATGCCAAAAAACATGCAAGTTAGGTCAATTGGCATCAACTGGGGATTCTAAGTTGTCCTTAGGTATGGATGTGAGCGTGAATGGTTGTCTGTCTCTCTGTGTTGGCTCTGCAATGGACTGGCGATCTGTCCAGGGTGTACCCTACCTCTCGCCCAAAGATGCTGGGATAGGCTCCAGTGCCCCCACCCCCCACCCCCCGTGACCCGAAAAGGATTAAGCGGAAGAAGATGGATGGATAAAAGTGATCAATTCAAATATGATGACAAGCCAATTAAAAGTTAGCCAACCCCCACATGCTGTTTAGTTTTGCTTCAGTGTTGATTTATATCTCTGTGGCCTGAGCTCAGGAGTGTTTTTCCTCTATAGAGACCTTAACCTTTCTATTCAGCTTTACATTCATCGCCATTTCTCTAGCTCACACTTTTCTTCCCAAACACCATCACCTCTCTTGTCCTCCTCTGTTCCTCATCACTCTGTCCTTTTCAGGATGTCCTACATAGTTTGTCTTTTCCTGCGTCTACAAGAAATTCTGAGATTTAACAGGGAATCTTCCTCTATTTTCTCTTATCCTCCCTGTCGTCATTGTTTGAATATAGTGCGTATCGTTTTTTACGTGTGTAGTCTAGACCGTCTCGTCTTATAGTGTATACTTGCTGGAGTGTCAGCTGCCGATCTGTACCTGCATGTTTCAGAGAAAAAATGGAAAAGGTTACAACCATGGGCAGACATTTCATTTCAACCATTGGGAGGACACTAAACAGAGCATTTTTCCCAAGAGTAAATATGGAGCGGGACACTATAAGTATTGCTGAGTCAGGGCCTTATGCAGCCTGTATTTTTGTAATGGGGTGAGAGTTTAAATGCTTTAATGGAAAAAAAAATCTCTTTCTTCCCTACCATCAAAAACATACATAATAAAATTGTAGATAATTAAAAAAAATTAAACAATATAATAGAATAAAATGTAGCTAGCATCCCATGTGAATGTTGTATATTTACAAGAACAAGAGCTCTCTGAGGTGAGTGCAGTATCCCCCCGCCTCCGCTTTCTTTGAAGATCCCAATACTTACAGAGGGAGAGCAGGTGTTTAATACTTTTCAATATAATTATTGTGGCAGAAGCAACTTATGATAAACCCGTCATTCATAAATGTACAACAAGTATACAACCCATAGTTGTAGGGCAGGAATCCTGAGGTGAACCTGTGTACCATGTTGGTGACCCAGGAGAGCTTTACACGTTCTAGTGTAAGACAGCATAGGGAGTGCCAAACTTGACCTTTGACCTTTTGACCCCAAACCTGTAGTCAGAGGGTCATGGGCAAAGAGTGAACCTGTGTACCAAGTTTGTTGACCCTAGCTTTACCTCGTCATACAGTAATAAGGAATAGGGAATGTTATCCTTGATCTTTTGACCCCAAACCCATAGGTCGAAGGTCATGAGGCCCAAGGTTTGGTGACCCTAGCTGTACTTGTTTTATAGTATTATTGCAAATGGAATGCTAACCTTGAACTTTGACTTTCTGACCCCAAGCCCATATTCAGAGGTCGTGGCCCCAAGGGTGAACCTGTAAAGCAGGTTTGGGTGACTGTAGCTTTCTTTGTTGTTGAGATATAGTTTATAAGCCACTGTGATGTTGACCTTTAACATGCAATCCCCAAACCATAGTCACACTTCAGGGTCACAGGGTGAACCTGTGTACTAAGTTTTGGTGACACTACTTTACTTGTTTTATGTAATAGTGCAAATAAAATGATAACCTTGGACCTTTGACCATTTGGACCCCAAACCCATAGTCAGAGGTCAGATCCCAAGGTGAACCTTATACCAGGATTGATAGCCCTACTTTATTCGTTTTACGGTAATAGGTAAATTTAGGATTTACTAAATTTCCATAGTGCAACTGGAATGTTAACTTGACCTTTGACCCCAAACCCATAGTCAGGTCATGGGGTGTAAATCCCCAAAATGCCTCTGAGACACAACTACTGTATCAATTTGAAAAGCCTACATAATTCTTTCAGTAGTTATTGCGTTTAGAAGATTTAGGGGAATCTGACCTCTGACCTTTGACCTCAAGGTCATCTGATGAGAGCCAAATTGCAATGTGGTGTATCATCAGAGTATCAAACCATGGTTCCAAGTTCAAAACATTTGGAACAAAACTTGAGTTGATTTCACAAGACAGTTACTGTCTTTGAAGGTGAGGGTGAAACAGGAGGTCATAGGTCAGGGGCTACAACTCCTGCAAAAATCATCCGATCAGAACCAAATTGGCAATATGTGCATCATCAGTGTATATCCAACCATGGTACCAAGTTTCAAACGAAATTGTAGGAGGAGCTGATTTCACAAAAGTGGGACAGACAGACAGACGGATGGACAGACTGACCCAAAACATCATTCCCCTTCAGCTTCGCCCAAAGGGCTCTTCGACCCCTTTGGGCTTCGACTGGTGGGAGGTAAAAACTGGAAAAGTTATCAGAGAAAAGTGACTTGTTTGGTTAAATGGAGCCAGATTACAGACACTGAGAGGAGACAATTTGAAAAGGATTAACAATAATTTACTGAATTATGCACATAGAATTGGCAATCCTGTGGAGAGAGAAGAGAAAATGGTGAGTATAATGAATGGTAAGATACTGACTGAATATTAAACTGATCTTTTCTTACAGGTGAGTAGTTACTTGGAACAGTGAGCTATTACAAGTGGGGGCTGCAGCCTTCATCGGGTCGGAACTGGACCAGTTTGGCTTTGGTAAGTAGCAAGTTCTGAAGGAGGTAGGAGAGGTTCCCTGGGCCCGAGGACTTGGCGGTTAGGGAATGATGAATATTTCTTTCAGGAGTTACTTGGTGAGTGAGAGGATTTCCGGGTTTACGGTTCCGCCAGAGGGGAGTCTGCCAAGTCTGCCAAGAAAACTGTAAGTAGTGATTTAATTGTGGGAGAGGTGGAGGCAGAGGAAAAAGGTTAGGTGATAATGATTTTGCTGGTAACGGTTTTCCACGTTGGGAGAAGGTGGAGCAGGTAGGCACATGAGAGTAAAGGGAGAGATGCCAAGCTGCTGGCATGCAGAGTCAAACATTCCAATTCTGAGAAAGGGGAACCACCCCCTTATAAAGCTGTAACTGATAAGACACAGGTGGGTTAATAGAGCAGCTAGACAAAATCAGGTATTCTGTTGTGGAAATGTGCGCACAAACCGGAGACACTACAAAAAGTCACAGATTTAGGAGAAAGCAATTAAAAAGTTAAGATGAAAAAAGTCACAATTTACAACAGAAAAAGTTGCAAATTTGTTAAGGAAAAAGTTACAAGTTTATGAAAAAAGTTTATAAAATGCTGACAAAAAATTGCAAATTAATGAATGAGAAATTCACAAGAAAAAAAAAATTCAAAACAGATTTAAAAATCACAAATTCATCAAAATATATAAATTTGTGAGAAAAAAGGTTGAAAATTTATATGAACAAAGTCACAAATTTAAAAAATGTACACAATGTAGGAGAATAAATGCAAATTCATGAGAATAAAGTCTCAAATGAACAAGAAAAAGTCACAAATTCATGAGAAACTAGAGGGCACTCAGACAGTCCATACCTCTGCCAAGGCTCCATCCGTCCCTTCTGCCATCCATCAGTACATTGCAAGATAGGACCTTGGCAGAGGTATGCACTCATGGATCACCTCCAAAATCTAATGGGTCCATCCATAGCCCAGAGGCCACCTCTGCTGAAAATTTCATCAAAATCCATCCAGTCGTTTTTGCATCATTCTGCTAGCAGACAGACAAATGCTGACACAAACATTACCTATTTGGTGGAGGTAAACATAAATTAGTGGGGAAAAAAGTTGCAAATATGTTTGGGATTTTACAAAAAATGTGCAAAAAGTTGTGCATTCATGAGCATCAGGTCCTAAATGTGCTGCACGAGGAAAAATTTGCAAATTTATGAGAAGAGTCACAAATTTAAGAGAAAACCCTCAGGAACTGGTGAGTGTAGTTATTCAGCATTCAAGTAACTTATGTAGTGGCTACGCTTGATATCATAAGGTAACTCTACCTTTACCTGGGTATAATTTGTGAGTACTTAAGTCTTGGTGGAGGTATGAGCTCTCTGAGGACTTTTTATCATTTTTCTTGTATTTCATCATCAAACATTCCCATCTCCATTCTAAATAATGAATCAAACACTAAAAATAATGCCCCGGCAACCATCTGACTGCTGACTTTTGCCCTTTTTGTCATCAGCTGTCTTTTATATTTGGATTTATTTGTGATTGAGGGTTTCTGAGCGTCTAAGCCCAAGTGGTTTTGTGGTCGAACATGTTGCTAAAACACTCTGACAGCGGACTGACAGACAAATCAGCTGCCGAAATGATCACGTCTGTGACCTTTAAGTTAGAACACACTCCCTCTACCCACAGGCCGATCCTGGCCACCTACCAATTAGCGTGATGCCTCCACTGTTTGCGCTCATAAGCTGCCATGGAGGCAGAATAATGTCTAGAATATAAAATATCAAATACTAGGTTAGGGGTAGGGTGAGGGAAGCGTTGGGCTTTGGCTGCTCAGAGTGAACGCTTGGATGGGGGTTTGGATTGAGACTGAGTTTGTCTGAGTTGGGTTGGGGATTGGCTGGCACTGTGTTTGTGTAGGTTTGGCCACCTCGGTGGGGTTGGCAAGGCGGGAAGCGGCCTATAGGCTGTGGAGCATAAGAGAGTGTGAAAGAAGAGAGTCCTCGGAGCATGATGGCAACAGACATCACACCAGAGCTGTGGCAATTAGCCATCCCGACCGCAAGCAGCCAGCCACGTACCACACACCCAGAGCGCACAGTTTGGTTTCTATAGCTCGGATGGGACCGTCTGCATCATGGCGGTCTGCAGAGGACGTTGTGTCTGGAGGTGTCTCAACCTCAGAGAGACAGTCTGATGTCAGATGCACATGTGGCGCTTTCTGGTGTATTTACATTTTCGGCGTGCGGCCATGTGTTCTCATGCAGAGACGTAAAGACCGCTTCACACCAGCGGCCATGACGGAAAACACCCACCAGTCTGGAAAATCAGGATTTTAAAAGATTTCTGGACAATACTACAACTTCTGTAGCATGAACCTAATCAATGTGGGACTAAATCTGTCTAAACTGATGCTTAATGAATCCTTAAAACAGACCTTTCTTTTTAAGTGTTTGGGAGATCATTGTATGATTTTCATTGCAATCTATAGAGATCTTTAAGACATCATTGAGACTAGTAGAGCTTGCTGAGAGATCATTGACAGTTTGCTGGGCGATCAAAGAGGTATATACTGTATATGTATATATATATATTTGAAAGGTTTCTAGTGCTCTTCTATAGAGTTTTCACAGGGGTGGGGGTTGTTGAGAGATCATTAAAAGTCGAAAAAAAGGCCAGAACTCTCAACAATCTTTCAATGATTTCACTTGCCAAGATTTGTCAATGTGATCTTCACGTAGAGATTGTTTTGACTCAAGGCCCCTTTACACAGCACAGAGACTGTTGAGAGATTGGGCCAATTTTTAATCGTTGGGATCATTTGGGACATCCTTGTGTGTTTTGGACCGAATCAAACTGAGAAGGCCGGGGGGAAATTGTGGAGATCACTGAAGATCACGGCTAGATCAAAACTTGAACAGATCTCTCAACAATCTCTCAATGATCTCCACCCCTGTGTAAAGGGAGTATTAAAAATCTTACATGTGCAAACCCGAGATGCTGAGCAGTGCTTGTTGTGGTTGAAAGAGTTAAGACCTGGAGGATGATCATGAAGTGTTAATGGTTGTTTACATTTGGACCAATCACATATAGTGTTTCCATCCAATGATATTAATGCAAATTAATGATATGCACAAAAGAAATCCTGGAGAGAACAGAATGAAAATTGGTTAAACTCCAAAATTAACAAGAGCACTCTAAGGTGAGTGCAATGTCCCCCACCTGCGTTTTCTTTGAAGATCCCAATACTTACTGATGGACAGTAGTTTTCAACTTTTCAATATAATTACTGTGGGAGAACCAGATTATGATAATCCCATCATCCATGAATATACAACAAAGTATACAACCCACAGTTGCAGGGCAGGATCCTGAGGTGAACTCATGTACCAGGTTTGGTGGCCGTAGCTTTACTCGTTTTATAGTAATAGTAAATTTAGCATTTACCATAGTGCAAATGGAACGTTAACTTTGACCTTTTGACTCCAAATCCATAGTCAGGTCAGGATGTAAGTTGTCCAAGATTTATCTTAGATACAACTACTGTATCAATTTGAAAAGCCTATGTAGTTTCTTTCAGAAGTTATTGTGTTTAGAAGATTTAGAGAAAATCTGACCTCTGACCTTTGACCTCAAGGTCATCTGATGAAAGTCAAATTGCAATATGTGCATCATCACAGTATATCAAACCATGGTACTGAGTTTCAAATTATTTGGAACAAAACTGTAGGAGGAGTTGATTTCACAAAAGTGGGACAGATGGATGGACTGACCCATATATACATATAATCCTCCTTTGGCTTCGACTGGTTGGGGATAAAAATGCAGTTAGAAGGGGTTGGTTATATCCTGATCCACTTCAGAATGAAGCAAATAAAGTGGCTGGAAACTACAGTGGCCCATAGAGTAGGGATGGGAACTGATAAGATTTTATCAATATCAATGGCATTGTCGATTTTGCTTATCGATCTGATTCTTTATCAATTCCCTTATCAAAGTCAAAGTCAAAGTCAAAGTGCCTTTATTGTCATTCCATTGCTAATAAAAACAATGCAACAAAATTGAGATACTGCTCCCTAAAACAAACTATCACACTCACAGTTCACTCATGCATTTAACGTTCTCATAATTACAACAATAAATAATGCTTAAAACAATAATACCTAAAAAGTTGAATACAATATGTACATAGCAATAATAAAAACATACTGAGCGATAAATAAATAAGACCAGCTTATATACACAAGGTTATTGCCACAAAATAACCTAAAATAACATAAAATAACATCAGCAGTCTGTACGTGTTACATAAATCCGTTCAAAATACGTACTGCTGCTGGGAAAAAACTATGATTAAACCTGGTAGTCTGGGTTTTATGGGATCTGTACTGTTTTCCTGAGGGGAGCAAGTGAAAGAAATCATGGCCTGGATGAGTGCAGTCTTTAATAATGGCAGTAGCTCTGTTGAGGTACCGAAACCTGGAAATCTCTTCCAGAGAAGGGAGAGAACAACCAGTGATTTTTTTGTGCAGTCTTGATCACTCTCTGGAAGGCTTTGCGGTCTGCAGCTGAACAGCCCTCATACCAAACCGTGATGCCATATGACAAAATGCTCTCAATAGCAGAGCGATAAAATAAAACCAGCAACTGTGCGTTCAGGCCATTCCTCTTCAGGAGCCTCAAAAAGTGTAGATGTTGTTGAGCCTTTTTTATTGTAGCTATGGTGTTAACTGCCCAGGTAAGGTTGTGAGAAATATGAACACCCAGAAACTTAAAAGCCTCCACCCTCTCCACACACTCCTTGCCTACGTATATATAGAGGAGGTGGCTCACTGCTATGCTTCCTAAAATCAATAATGAGTTCTTTTGGGTTTTTTTTTTGTATTCAATAGCAGATTATTATCTGAGCACCATCTCACCAGTTTCTGGACCTCATCTCTGTATGCAGACTTATCTCCTCCTGATATGAGCCCCACTACTGTTGTGTCATCTGCAAACTTCACTATAATGTTTGTGCAATGAACAGGTATGCAGTCATATGTGTACAATGAATACAAAGTGGGGCTCAACACACAGCCCTGTGGCGAGCCTGTGTTAAGCATGACTGTAGAGGAGGAATGGGGTCCGAGTCTAACAGTCTGTGTTCGGTTTGTTAGGAAGTCCTTAATCCAGCTGCAAGTGTGAGTAGGCAGACCAAGCTGAAGCAATTTAGTGATGAGAATGTTGGGAATAATTGTATTAAATGCCGAGCTATAGTCCACAAACAACATTCTTACATAGCTCCCCTTGTCTTCTAAATGGCTGAATGCTGAGTGGAGAGCTGTAGCAATAGCATCTTCAGTGGATCTGCTCCGCCTGTAGGCAAACTGGTACCGATCAAAGTCTGGGGGGAGACTAGGCAAAAGATGTTTCAATACCATTTTCTCAAAGCACTTCATAATAATGCGTGTTAATGCTACTGGTCAATAGTCATTCAGACTGCTGATATGTTTTTTAGGCACAGGAATAATGACTGCAGATTTTAAACACTGTGGAACAAAGGCTGCCTTGAGAAACAAATTAAAAATGTCAATCAAAACAGAGCGTAGCTGATCTGCACATGCTCTGAGCACCTTTCCTGGCACTCCATCGGGACCAGTAGCCTTTCTCAGGTGAACTGCTCTCAGTGTCTGTCTCACCTCATGATCCGGCAGGGTAAGCGCATCAGAGCTGGCATTCAATAACGTCAGTGGGTCCAGGCGAGGTGTATTTGCCTCAAACTGTGCGAAAAAGCAGTTCAGTTCTTCTGCCAGTGAGGCGCTGATGTCACTGGAAATGATGCTGCTGCCCATATAGTTTGTGATATGGTGAAAGCCTTGCCATACTCGTCTCGAATCATTATCAGAAAAATGGTCCTCAACTTTCCTCTTATAGGCCTGTTTAGCCTGCTTAATGCCTTTCTTCAGATTAGCCCGGGCAGTGCTATACAGATCTGTATCCCCTGACCTGAAGGCTGTATCACGGACTCTGAGGAGTGCCTGGACTTCTTTTGTCATCCAAGGCTTCTGGTTAGGAAAAACCCTAATGCGTTTTTCCACAGTCACCTGGTTGATATAGTAGGTGATGTAGCATAATACGGTCTGTGTGTACATTTCCAGATCCTCATTCTTGAATAAATCCCATAAAGTGTTTGAAAAACAATCCTGCAGCTGAGAAAGAGCTCCCTCAGGCCATGTTGTGATGTTCATTATAGTAGGTCTAGCAGTTCTCCTGAAGGGGGTGTATGCTGGGATGAGGAGCAATGATAGACGGTCTGACAGGCGAAGATGTGGACACGGCACAGCTCTGTAGGCATGCTTCAGGTTCGAATACACCCGATCAAGACAATTCTTTCTCCTATTGGCACATTTCACATACTGTGTGAAATTAGGCAGCACAGTTTTCAAGCATGCTTGATTAAAATCACCAGCTATGATGTGAACACCCTCGGGATAGGCCTGCTGCTGTTTATTTATAACACTGTACAAATGACTAAGGGCTGCTTTAGTATTTGCATCAGGAGAAATATAGACCGCTGTTATAATAACCACTGTCAGCTCTCTCGGAAGATAAAAAGGCCGACATAAAACTGACATTGTCTCTAGATCAGGAGAACAGAAAGTGTTAATAATACGACTGTGATTAGTCCAAGAGTTATGAAGAAAAATACAGAGACCTTCCCCTCTCTGTTTCCTGGATTCCTCTGTTCGGTCCATACGATGAAGTGTGCGCTCTGGTAGCTGCACTGCAGCATCGGTGATCAGCGGGTGGAGCCAGCTTTCCGTTAACAACAGCACACAGCAGTCTCTTACAGTTTTACTACTTGCCAGCTGTAGCTCTAAATCATCCATCTTGTGGATGATGCTTCTGGGGTTAGAAAGTAAATGCTGGGTAGCAGAGGTCTATGCGGCTGTCTCTTTAGCCTCGCTAGCAGGCCCGACCAGCATCCCCGCTTTTTCTTTCTCTCCGTCCTCCGTCTGCGTCTCTTCCCAGGACTGACAACAATCCATGGTGATCCTGCTGGTCTACAGATAGTCTCCGGTATGTTTTGTGTGTTCTCAAAAACTGCTGTAACAGCAGACTTTTGTTGAAGTCCAATATTTATCAGCTTAGTACGACTGTACACAAATCCAGCTTCACACGGTCCAATAACCAAAAACAGCATACATACAAACAAAAATAGGGAGCAAAGAGCCACTGCGCAGACGCGCGCCGCCATCTTTCTTGAAGAACCAGCAACTCATCAACTTATCAATTCTTGTTCAGTTTTCCGTGTGGAAAAAAGCAGGCCTTCACAGGATTTCAGCATCAATGCAGGAGTTTTGTTATTTTTCTAACTTTAAACAATGCTTCTTTTAAAAGGATACAATAAAATGATAACATGCAAGCTAGGGTAATTGGAGACTCTAAAGCGGCCCTAGGTGTGAATGTGTGTGTGAATGGATTGGTGCTGCACCATGGCTGCCTCATCCATCCAGGTGGATGCCCTGAATTTCCCTTTGGGATTAATAAAAGTATACAAAAAAAAAGTTAAATATAAAAGACTGTAAACATGCTTTCCTTTGAAAAATGGGCATCTATGCATACAACTCTTGAAGGGTTCCTATGGGCAACAGGTAATCTTCCCACACCTATGATGTCATTTACAGTGGGGTAAAAAAGTATTTAGTCAGCCACCAATTGTGCAAGTTCCCCCACTTAAAAGATGAGAGAGGTCTCCAATTTTCATCATAGGTATACGTCAACTATGAGAGACAAAATGAGAAAAAAAAAAATCCAGAAAATCACATTGAAGGATTTTTAATGAATTAATTGGTAAATTCCTCGGTAAAATAAGTATTTGGTCAATAACAAAAGTTCATCTCAATACTTTGTTATATACCCTTTGTTGGCAATGACAGAGGTCAAACGTTTTCTCTAAGTTTTCACAAGGTTTTCACACGCTGTTGCTGGTATTTTGGCCCATTCCTCCATGCAGATCTCCTCTAGAGCAGTGATGTTTTGGGGCTGTCGCTGGGCAGCACAGACTTTCAACTCCCTCCAAAGATTTTCTATGGGGTTGAGATCTGGAGACTGGCTAGGCCACTCCAGGACCTTGAAATGCTTCTTACGAAGCCACTCCTTCATTGCCTGGGCGGTGTATTTGGGATCATTGTCATGCTGAAAGACCCAGCCACGTTTCATCTTCAATGCCCTTGCTGGTGGAAGGAAGTTTTCACTCAAAATCTCACGATACATGGCCCCATTCATTCTTTCCTTTACACGGATCAGTCATCCTGATCCCTTTGCAGAAAAACAGCCCCAAAGTATGATGTTTCCACCCCCATGCTTCACAGTAGGTATGGTGTTCTTTCTCCTCCAAACACGACAAGTTGAGTTTTTACCAAAAAGTTCTATTTTGGTTTCATCTGACCATATGACATTCTCCCAATCCTCTTCTGGATCATCCAAATGCTCTCTAGCAAACTTCAGACGGGCCTGGACATGTACTGGCTTAATGAGGGGGACACGTCTGGCACTGCAGGATTTGAGTCCCTGGCGGCGTAATGTGTTTCTGATGTAGCCTTTGTTACTTTGGTCCCAGCTCTTGCAGGTCATTCACTAGGTCCCCCCATGTGGTTCTGAGATTTTCGCTCACCGTTCTCGTGATAATTTTGACCCCACGGGATGAAATCTTGCGTGGAGCCCCAGATGGAGGGAGATTATCAGTGGTCTTGTATGTCTTCCATTTTCTAATAATTGCTCCCACAGTTGATTTCTTCACACCAAGCTGCTTACCTATTGCAGACTCAGTCTTCCCAGCCTGGTGCAGGTCTACAATTTTGTTTCTGGTGTCCTTTGACAGCTCTTTGCTCTTGGCCATAGTGGAGTTTGGAGTCTGACTGTTTGAGGTTGTGGACAGGTGTCTTTTATACTGATAACGAGTTCAAACAGGTGCCATTAATACAGGTAACGAGTGGAGGACAGAGGAGCCTCTTAAAGAAGAAGTTACAGGTCTGTGAGAGCCAGAAATCTTGCTTGTTTGTAGGCGACCAAATACTTACCATTTTACTGAGGAATTTACCAATTAATTCATTAAAAATCCTTCAATGTGATTTTCTGGATTTTTTTTTCTCATTTTGTCTCTCATAGTTGACGTATACCTATGATGAAAATTGGAGACCTCTCTCATCTTTTAAGTGGGAGAACTTGCATAATTGGTGGCTGACTAAATACTTTTTTTGCCCCACTGTACATGTTTTAATTTAGGAGCTCCAACTATTGATGTCCTGACTTTTAATTACATAATACTTATTGTGTCTCTAATTAATGAGGAGTCGAGGTGATGTTTTATAGTTTTATTTAGAACATGAGCCAGGAACACAGGAATCACTACCGCTAGCCTGAGAGCCACAGCGAAGAGACAAGAAGGCTCCCGCTGCTGTCTTATATACCCCAGGTGACGCCATCCCCAGAGGCAGTGCCTCGCCCCCTCTCTACTCTAAGGCACCCCCATAATAATAATAATAATAATAATAATAATATACAACCCAACCCCCCCCCTTGAAAAAAATCACAAGCATACCAATTGCCCCCCCTTTTAAATATGTACCCGAACACACTAATACAGAAACATACAGGCCTATCTATTCATACCACACCGGCCCAGCAGGTTACTCCGCAATGTAAATAGACAGTCATCAAACATAAAATGACATGGTTTATTGACCCAGAGAACAGACTCGGACTCAAAAGTAGATACAATTATCTTTATTGAGATTAGTGTAAGTGTGTGCATGTGTGTGTGTGATTGTGTGACAGCTGGGGGCGAGCAGAGCACCAAGCAACCTGGCAACCTGTTTGTTGAGATGGAGTTAACCTCAGGTTCAGCTTGGCGGCTACGGCCAGGAAGACAGTGCCCACTGTCCCAGTTGCAGCTGGAGGTGGTTGGTGAGTCTGGGGAAGTGTGGTGCAGCTCGGTCCACCGCCAGGAGGGAGAGAGGTCCGCCGCCACGGATCTCCACCTCTGCACAGGGGAACGAGTGAAGATGAAGATGAATTGAGCAAGGGCTTACTTGGAGCTGTGATGAGGATTCCTCCAAATGTCGGATGGCAGGAGGCAGGATACCAGGACAAGGGTAAACGGAGGCGAGGAAACTCTGGAACGAGGATGAAGGTGAGTGCTGGTCTCATTAGGAGAAGAGACAGACGACTCCGCGCTGTTCCGAGGGGAGCACGGTCTAAATAGCCCTGGCTGTGATGGGGAGCAGGTGTGCGCGCAGCTGAGGATGATAGGCAGCCAGAGCGAACCATCACATAAAAGGGCCACACACCAAAATAAATCAATCCCGAAATAAACAAATATGTATGTCCTAGACAGAAAACTATATACAATTGTAAACACAGCAAACAATGGCGGTACCTGACTCTCCAAATTAGAACTCCCACCGCATAACATGGGCACAGAATTTTGAGGAAATCTAGCACACAACATGGGGCACATTTACATCTCACTCACAGTCATTATCTTACTTTCACACTTCAGTGTTACTGCACCTCACCATGCACATACACCTTGCACTCAATACTTTCCACACATACATGGCATTCAACACACACACAACGGTGGTCACTTCTTTTCTTTTTTTTTTTTGAACTAATACCTTTAGCAATGAAACATCAGAACACACTATAATTAGACACACCGTAAGCCTCAAATAAAACACAGTTTCAGAAGAGCCCGTCTCTTAAGAAGAGACGGGCTGCACTGGCATTTCTTCCCTTCCAAATGCCACAGCTCGTTCGGGTGCCGTCTCGACCCATCCGTCAGTTCCAGGTACCCATCGTTGCCAGTCCGTACCACATGCAGGCCACCCTCTCCATCTCGCTGCTCCCTCGACCTGCGAACCCATCCTAGCTGAGACTCAACTCTAGAGCACATACTATCGCCCACACCCAGGGGAGTACTCAATGGCTTCCTTCTTCTACGGTGTCATGAACTGGTACCTAGATGGCTCCTCAGCGTCCCGCTGATCTGACTCAAGCCTTGTCCCTTGTTTTTATTCTGGGCATGTCTAGGGTTCGTGCCATCCGGTCTGGCCCCGATCATTTTCATTTCCTGCGTTGGAGCGGCGCTGACAGCGGCTGGCTCAGCAGTGGTACTCGGTCGGCCACCGGAGCTTCGCTGTGCCTGCTCTCTGGAACCATCTGCCCCCATGGGTGCTAATCCATGCCGTTTGGGTCCCTCATCAAAGGGACTGCAAACACTGGCACAGAGTGCCCCCCATGGTGGCGTACTCTGGTGCTGGAGGCGGCCCGCTTCACCCGGACTGGGCCAGGCTAAGTCCCATGCTTCATCGCCACTTCCCGCATAAAATGGTCGGTCCCATAGTTCACCACCTGACCACTTCTCTGCAGGTGATGGAGAACCCGAGCCCGTAAAACAAATCACAGCCCATCAAGTTGTTACCATTACGGGCCACCATGAGCTCGGCTGCACATATAGAAGCCGCCTTGTACCTCACCAATAACCACACCGAGCCCGCAATGTCCAGAGGGTTGTTGCCATACCTGTAACAGGCAATGTTTGTTTTACTCACGGTGTAATGGGAGAAGAACTTCTCCACCGTTGCCAGATTCAAGATGGAGGCCGCTGACCCCGTGTCCACCATCAACGGTATTGGCACCACACGATGTTGCACAGAATATGTCCATCTGTGTTGGGCAAGACCGTGTGGACCACTGTAGGCGTCTTCTAAACCGAAGCCCCCTTTCCAGGTCCCTGTTCCTCCTTCTCAAAGTTCCAGCAAACCCTGGCAAAGTGGTGGAACAACCCACACCGTCCACAACGCTTTCCTCTTGCTGCACACTCCCTCGCTCTATAGCGGTGCCTGCTGGATCCACAGCCGTAGCATCTCAGCGTCCCCGGGGCGGACCTAATCTTCACAATGGCTACGTACTCATCGTTGCTGCCATCTTCCGGATCCAAGGCCAGTGCCTTCCACTTCTTGTCGTTCCTGGGTAGGGTCTCTGTGTCACCGAGATTCCTAGTTATCTTTTCCGCTGCCTTGTGTTGTTGCACTAGCTCCATGGCTGCTATTAGCGTTAGCTCACCAGCATGAGTTAGCAGGTGGACTCTCATGGAGGAATAGGTCACGTGTTCCGCTAGCTGGCTGCAGATCATCTCCTCCTCCAAAACCCCGAACCTGTACTCACCTGCCAGCTGCCGAAGGTCTGCTACAAACTGTTGAACCAACTCTTTGGGCCGCTGGCACTGCTGTCTGAACTGGATGCGCCGCATTATGGTGTTCTCAGGGGCGCGAAAGTAGCCCGCCATGAGCCTCACAACATCTCTGAATGTTTCACCTCCTCCTAGAGTGCTCAGGCTCCTCTGGCCCTCCATACCAAGGTTGTGGACCAGAATAGCCCTTGCACGTAATTTGTTCAGGTCGCCGAGGTCCAGCGCTGTGAGATAATTCTCGAAGGCCGCATACCACCTGGCCCAAGGGACTAGCTTCTCACCTGGAGCTTCCAAAAACGGATGAAATGTGGTAGCAGCCTTCTCCATTTCCGTGTATCCTCGTCGACAAATGTTGTGTCTCTAATTAATGAGGAGTCGAGGTGACATTTTATAGTTTTATTTATAACACGAGCCGGGAGCAAAGGAGTCACTACCGCTAGCCTGAGAGCCACAGTGAAGAGACAAGATGGCTCCCGCTGCTGTCTAATATACCCCAGATGACGCCACCCCTAGAGGCGGGGCATCACTCCCTCTCTACTCTAAGGCACTGCCATAATAATAATAATAGTAATAATATACACAATATACTATCCAACAATACTATGTTACCGATAATGTGGTTACCCTCACAAATAATTCTCTTAACCAGGTTGATGTAAACAGACATTTCTTTAGGAGAGTCATCAGAAATGCAGATATTAACAGTACTTTCTCAGGTTGGAGCTAAAACAGTTCCTGCACAGGGTTTTTTGGGGATGAAAACTTGAACTGGAGTTCTTGATGGGAATGCACAAAAAGGAACTCTCACTAGACAAAATAGGCCGTGAGCAGCTCCCTCAAAATGTGGCTAGAAAATGATTTTCGTGGCACCCAACTGGGAACTACGGGATCTTTGATGATTTCTATGTAAAAAAAACCTGCTGAATCCGAAAATCGATGTTCCCACTGTCAAAGGTGTGGATAGCTATGTCAAATTTGCATAAATCCAAGATGGCTGCCACGACTAACCAAGGGAATGAATGGCCTAACATTTCAACCAGTCTACCTAGAAACACGTTTGAGGCCTCTTTTTCGGATAATGTTGAGCCGAGGAATCAATTTCTGAGGTCGACTGTGTGATTGAGGGTCAAAGAACCACACTAATTTGCATAAATCCAAGATGGCTGCCATGGATGGACTAACTTTTTAGCCATTCTACCTAGAATCACGTTGGAGACGTCCTTTTCGGCTAATGTTAACCCGAGGAATCGATTTCCGAGGTCATTAGTGTGACTAAGGGTCAAAGAACCCCGCTAATTTGCATAAATCCAAGATGGCCACCATGGGTGTGGATGGACTATATTTTGAACCACTCCACCTATAATCACGTTTGAGACGTCTTTTTCGGATAATATTGACCCGAGGAATCGATTTCTGAGGTCAGATATGTGATTGAGGGCTCCACTAATTTTCATAAATCCAAGATGGCTGCCATGTGTTGTAAGATGTGCCTAATGCAGGTGTTTAGAAAGGACAGCTCAGTGCGTGAACGTGAGTGAGTGCGTGCGCGCAGCCGAGGCGCGCCCCAGAGGTGTGTGAAATGGCTCCCGACGAGTGAACGGTGTGTATGATTTTGGGCGGATGAGAGACAGAGAGCGAGGCGACCGGAGCAGGTAGAAATGGTTGCTAATAATATTGCAGTCTGTGAATAAAGCCCCAACGCTTCAGCAATACGGCCTGTGCCTCTGTGTACCACCATATCTCCTGCTTAACAAGAGTGAGGTTTTACTCGGGAGTTGACCCCGGAGGAAGAAAGGCGCCTCCGGCCCTGGAGAAGACGGATCTCCCCTGCGTCCCCCAACCACGGTTAGGAGACCAGAAGCAGGAACGGTTAACACTGGCGACCACGAAGGGACCCTCACATTGTTAAGAGGGTGGTGAGTACCGAAGAAAAGGACAGCGGCAGCTGGGCCGAGTGACTGTGATGGCAGCTAAGCTAATGAGACATGGCGGCCGCTCGCTATCCCACCGATATCTACAGACAAGAAACTAACTACTCAAACACGTTCATGTCGCTGGCTAATCGTCAGGAGTGCAGACAAGGTGCTGTGAGGGCTCATGAATGTCGGGCTGAGACGAAGTGTGGACATTGTGGCCCATTTCTGTGTGATGAGAGCTGCACGGGCGCACCTGTTGATGGAGAGGATTTGTTCGCGCCATTCGGTAGCCCCGCGCAATTTGCCACCGGCTGTGGACGGGGACCCAGCAGACCAGGACCTCAGCCTGTACAACCTGTTCGCTACCGCCTCCAGTGATGGCCCCAGCAGTTCCCGGCCGTCCACTCCACCTGCTAATGCCCCCAATGTGATCGGGTCTCTTCCACACACTCCTTCCCATGTGATATTTGGCCATGGTGGGGGTGCGGTGGGAGAACCACGCCATCAGGCTCAGCACGTGTCACGGCCCAAATGTCGGCGCAGAGGACCAGACCGTTACGGGGACTGGGTTACTGAGTGAGCCAACTGTGGTAGTTCCTGTTTGCACTAGAGACTCTCCAGTTCACATTTTTGGACTCTAGTTATAATGTTCTATATGTTTGTTTGAAAAAAAAAAAAAGCTGAAGTAACAATGCTTTCATATACCCACCTGCACTTGATTCCATTTGAATGTATTGTATTTTGATTAGTTAGACAGTATTACTCCCGGTCGCCTAGAAATAGATTACAAAGTATAATGTACCTCCTTGTTTAATTAGAAACAATGGTATTCCAAGTATTTGTCCCTCATGTTTTCACTGCCAAATGAGCTAGTTTTACCACTGCATAGACACTCGTAACCTACCTACCTATATGAATCCGTGTTATATATTGGACACTGCTACTGCTAGGCGTATAAATGTAGAGAGTGTGTACCAATTTTATATTGTTTGGATGGAATGGAATTAATATTAATTGCCAATCCATGGTGGGGGTAGTGTTGTAAGATGTGCCTAATGCAGGTGTTTAGAAAGGACAGCTCAGTGCGTGAACGTGAGTGAGTGCGTGCGCGCAGCCGAGGCGCGCCCCAGAGGTGTGTGAAATGGCTCCTGACGAGTGAACGGCGGACGAGAGGCAGAGAGCGAGGCGACCGGAGCAGGTAGAAATGGTTGCTAATAATATTGCAGTCTGTGAATAAAGCCCCAACGCTTCAGCAATACGGCCTGTGCCTCTGTGTACCACCATATCTCCTGCTTAACAAGAGTGAGGTTTTACTCGGGAGTTGACCCCAGAGGAAGAAAGGCGCCTCCGGCCCTGGAGAAGACGGATCTCCCCTGCGTCCCCCAACCACGGTTAGGAGACCAGAAGCAGGAACGGTTAACACATGAATGGCCTAACTTTTTTATCAGTACAACTAGAATCACGTTTGAGACATCATTTTCCGATAATGTTATGCCCAGGAATCGATTTCTGAGGTCACTTTTGTGATTGAGGCTCAAAGAACTCCACTCATTTGCATAAATCCAAGATGGCTGCCACAGGCATGGATAGTCCAACTTCTTAACCATTCTACCTAGAATCACATTTGAGACGTCTTTTCTGCATAATGTTGACCCGAGGAATCGATTTCTGAGGTCAAATATGTGATTGAGGGTCAAAGAACTCCGCTTATTTGCATAAATCAAAAATGGCCGTCATGAATGGATGAACTTTTTTAATCAGTCCACCTAGAATCACATTTGAGACATCATTTTCGGATAATGTTATGCCCAGGAATCGATTTCTGAGGTCACTTGTGTGATTGAGGGTCAAAGAACTCCACTCATTTAAATAAATCCAAGATGGCCGTCATAGGCATGGATAGCCTAACTTCTTAACCACTCTACCTAGAATCACGTTTGATACATCTTTTCCAAATAACGTTGACCCGAGAAATCGATTCCTGGTCAGTTATGTGATTGAGTGTCAAAGAACTCTGCTAATTTACATAAATCCAACATGTATAGCTGTCATATCCTGATACAACCTGTATTCAACCTCCACCTTATTCATCACCAGAATCATCTCCCTCATTTTCTTCCTCCTCTGCTTCCACAGATCTTTCAGATTCTGTAAGAACACGATTCACGCAATCGATGCAGGCGCATAGATCAGTTTTTTAGGAGATGGTGTTGGGGGACTAAGTTCTGGTCCGCTTTGCTCCTGAGGCTCAGGAATGTGGGCTTCGGCCAGTCGTTTTTTACGAGCTTCAGCACGTTCCACTCTTCTTTTGTCCGTAAAACGGCTATAGCACACACGATGGTAGCCAAATGTTGGATCAAGGTTGTTTAGATCTGAAAACATATTATATGGACCATAGGGTATTGTAACGTGCTGCTCGACATGGCGACGTCCCACCGGGAGATTCGAACTCACGCCTCCCGCTCCGGAGTCCCGCACCCTACCTGTGTCGCCAATAGGGTCAACCCACTTGGCAAGCCAAGTAGGGTGCTCATATTGAGTTCGCTACACTACTCCCCTCTGGTTCTCGACATCGTCCCGATGTCAGCGCCCCATTACTGCTTTGGACAGGAGATCCCACTTCTGACACCAGTGTAACGTGCTGCTCGACATGGCGACGTCCCACCGGGAGATTCGAACTCACGCCTCCCGCTCCGGAGTCCCGCACCCTACCTGTGTCGCCAATAGGGTCAACCCACTTGGCAAGCCAAGTAGGGTGCTCATATTGAGTTCGCTACACTACTCCCCTCTGGTTCTCGACATCGTCCCAATGTCAGTGCCCCATTACTGCTTTGGACAGGAGATCCCACTTCTGACACCAATGTAACGTGCTGCTCGACATGGCGACGTCCCACCGGGAGATTCGAACTCACGCCTCCCGCTCCGGAGTCCCGCACCCTACCTGTGTCGCCAATAGGGTCAACCCACTTGGCAAGCCAAGTAGGGTGCTCATATTGAGTTCGCTACAGTATTATAACATTAGGCCTACCTTGTACCCATATAGATATAAAACATATATAGATTGCAGATAATTTTCACATTAACAGTGAGCTTATAATAGAGACCTTGTGCAACCTAGTCACTGCTCAATGTAAACTTGCAAAATGGCAAGCACAGACCGTGTGCCCATATTTATTGAGAGCATAAAGTATACAGGCGACTGCTGCTGCCATGAGTTTAACCTTTCTTGGGTGACACATCACAAACATATGGGCTTTCCTTAACAGGCCATTTTCCATCCGCCTAAGGCTTGATAGTATGGGTGTGACTATGTGCAAACTATATAAATGTATGCCCAAACTTGTTCCTCCCTCACCTACTAGTACACTGCACCCCTTGGGCTTGGGCTGAGAAGTACATCCAACCCTCAGACTCAGAGTTAAGCTCATTGGGACTGCTACCGGACTGAGGGCTCAGTTGGTAGAGCATCCGCCCCACACCCGGGAGGCAGGGGTTCAAATCCCGGCCGGGTCATGCCAAAGACCATATAAAAATGGAACTTCCTGCCATCCAGCTTGGTGCTCAGCAATAACGGATTGGAGGAGGGAAATCTGTGGCGGCGCCTTGCATGGTAGCGGCCCTCTGATTCTGCACTGGGGTGTGTGTGATTGACACTGTAGATAGGTAAAGCACAATCTCGTTCTACTGTACATGATTTTTTTTTTTTTTTTTTTTTTTTGTTACTTATTTGTACCCGTAGGTAGACTTGGTTTGCAGTCTGGTGACAAGCCACCGGCTGTTGGTCGCTGCGTGCGCGAGCGCCCTAAACCTACATGTTTTTGGTGTGCGGGAGGAAACCGGAGAAATCCCGGATTAAACCCACGCAACACGGGGAGAACATGCAAACTCCACACAGCTCACTGTTGGTCGGGGGCTGGGATCGAACCCACGATCTCAAGATCCCGGCGGTCCCCCGGCCGAGGGTAAAACTGTGCTGCCACAGTGCTAAACCACTGCGCCACCGTGCAGCCCCACGATTGGTTGTACGGTTGAATGACAATAAGGGTGATTTAATTTTAATTTTAATTTAATTTAATTTAATTTAATTACCCTTTTCCCATTTGAGCTACTTTGTGGTAGTGGTATAGTTTGACTATAATTCAGGCCCAGGGTGGGTTCTGGGGATAGATGCATCATCAGAGTGAGTCGATCTGCATCATCTAGATCTATACTAGGACTATGTTACCTGGCACCCAGAGTCCCTTGGTTATTAGCCTCCACACCCCCAGATCGGCCTACTCGGAGTCTTAGACCAGGACTAGGTCACCCTGTGAGCGGTTGACAAAGGTTTTAGACATCTAGGGTTCCATTTTAGTTCATATTTAGAGTTACAAATGATCGGAGCCAAACGACTCCAGGGTACATGCAGTACAACCATAAACAATGGCTGCCACTCACCTTTCTCGAACAAGTCGCGACGTTGTTCTGCTACTTTCTGTTGGGGTCCATCAAGTACAAGCCATTTTTGGGCACACTCACGTACTTTTGCCCATGATGCTTCAGTAAAACGAGTGATACTGCCCGAAAACTTCTCGGAAATGTGAATAACACAGGAGAGGCTTTCAGCGCACGCTACCCCTGTGGGCGCTGCCATTTTGTTGTCACATGACCAAAGGGACGACGCTGATTGGTTAAAACGTCCCGGACTGGGCCATGTTTAAGGTAGCCAGACAATTATTACCGACTGACTTCAATCGCATTTTTCATACAGCTATCCACGCCTTTGGAAGTGGGAACATTGATATTTTGTCTTACAATAATGTAATCTTAATTTAGAAACACTAAAATTTTAGTTCCCCGTTGGGTGCCACGAAACTGAACGAAAAGTGGCAGCTGCTCACGGCCTAAAAATGTTCATGGTTACTGCAGACATTCACTGAAACAACAAATTATGGTTCATTTTCTTTTGCAGTTAGTGTAGTTCCGTCACATGCACAAAAAAAAATTCCCTTAAAGGTAGGGTATGCAAGTCTGGAAACTGGGTTTTTAGTGACCCCCTGTGGGCATTAAATGAACTGCAGCCCCATGAGCTCCATTCTTTTCTTCTGAGAAGGTGTTCTGGTTCAAGGAAATCAGGTGGTTTAAATCAAAACATGGTCCTTTATTGAAGAAATCCTTCTGTAAGGATAACCTGTATGTCTAAAGGCTATTTTGGCCAATCAATAGCTGGTTAATTTTTTTTTTTTTTTTTTTTTTTACAAAATATAGCACATGTAATCACTCAATAAACACAGAAGCGCAATCAACAGTCTGGCTCTTAAGCCATCTATAATACTGGGATCTCCTGTGCAATTCTGATAAAACAGAAAACAAGTGCCAACAGCTTGTAAATGATTTTTGCATCAAAGACAGTTTAACAGCAGAGACTGGATTTAATGGAAATGAATCGGAACAGGCTAACCGCTGCAACGACCGTCCAGTTCTAAACAAGGAGAAGCTCATTAGCATTCATTCCAAGCCTGAAACTGAGAGCTGACGGTTTGTTTACGGCTGCACTCTGGCTGGATGTCTTTAACAAGCACGCAGGAGTCTTTTCTAATGAACAGAGTTCATCTGAAGGACAGCTTCCACAAAAATACTCCAAGGCAGTCTGGTCTAATGGTATTCATCAGATGGTTACAATCAGAATACAAAAAAGTGTCATAATGTGGCTAAAGGAATGTGATTCTGAGGGAAAGGACGATGCTGGATTGCAGATTTAATTGCATTTGTTGAATGTCATATTTAGAGCCGTTTCTGCCTATAAAGCAGAATACACAAGCTCACACTCAACAGTTTTTTGGGGAAAATTAACATTGCCTTTAATTCTTTTCTATGTAAATTGGCAGGTTTTTTTTCTCTTAAACTTACAACTTTTTTTCAGTTGTAAAATCACAATTTTTTTGTCATGAATTTTACTTTTTTCTAGTAAATTTTAATTTTTTCCCTTGTCAATTGGAACTTTTTCTTATAAATTTGTTACTTTTTTCATGAATTTGCTACTTTTTTCTTTCAAATTTGCATTTTGTTTATTTATTTATTTTATATGGTAATGAGCATTCAACAAAAACAAAATATATATTAAAAAACCTTTTTTCATAAAGTTGTAGTTTTTTTCAAGAAAGTGTACAACTTTTTTCTTGTAAATTTGTAACTTCTTTCTTATATTCAGCTTTTGTCTTGTAAACTTGTAACGTTTTCTAATAAATTAACTTTTTCTGCCATGAATTTGCTACTTTTTCCTTGTAAATAGTTCTAAAATTAAAAAAAATATAAATCAACTTTTTTCCTTTTGCATCATTGCAGTTTTGCTTGTAAATGTGTAGCCTTTATACGGATGCTGGTTAAATGTTTATTCCATTTAGTAGTTTTTTCTGTTCATCTAAACCAATTTTTTTGTTAAATGTTTTTTGTTGGGAGGGCAACTTACCCATTACAAAAATAAAGACCCCCCCCCCCCCCAAACACAGTCTTGCAGAAGGCCCCCAAAAGCTAGAAACAGCCCTTAGTGAAGTGAATGTATGATTAAACCTTAAATTTTACTTTTCTATATAGTGTAAAGGTAAAATAAGTGAACTCCACATTGATTATTTGTTCTTTATTTGTTCTTTGCTCTTATTTATATTTTTTGTATCTTCTTAATTATTGCTCTGAGTGTTGCTATCCCTGTGCTGTTGCAATCCTGGAATTTCCCCGTTGTGGGACTAATAAAGGCTTGTCTTATTTTATCTTATTTTGTGGTGTGGCAGTTTCTTTTTTGTTTTACGATCATTGGCGTCCTCTGGTGGTTGTGATTATGAACTTCAACCTAAACAAAATGTCAGAAATTAAAACTGTTGGAGGAATTAATGGATTGATGTGATATGGTGAGCTATAGAAAAGGATATGAAAAAAAACCTATAATCCAGGGTTATGTTTCCACAAAATCATACTTTACTGAGTAGTTTTATTGTATATTGAATTTATTTATCAATTTTCTTACCGTTTCTTTTATTTAGATCATGTGGGCACGTGGACAGCTGCAAATTTAAATGAAAAATCACAAAATTACCACAAAAAGTTGAAAGTTTATTTATATAAGTAACAAATTTATTACAAATGACAAACATACGTATGAGACAACAATATTTCAAATTTACAATTAAAAAAATCATAAACTGGCATGAAAACTGTTAATCTCAGAGGAACAAAGTTCAAAAACCTTAAGAAAACCACACACACATTAAAAAAATCTATAAGGAAAAATGTATGAAATTCGAGAGAAATTGAGGGAAAAAAAATTACAAATGTCATGGAAATCACTAAATTTGTGTACTCTTCGTTCTTTCAGTACTTTTTTCTGAAAGGAAAACACAATAACCGGAAATAGCCTTATGGTTTTGGCCTTGTCAAAATAAAATTGGAACTGAACCAAAATGGGATCTGATTTTGCTCGTTTGTTTGTTTGTTTCATTTTATTGTTTTGGTCACAACTGGAAGTAAGAGCTGGAAGTGATAAAAAAAAACAAAAAACACAAAACGTGCCTTTACAATTTGTGTTGTCTTAATTTATTCAAAAGTAAATGTGACAGTTTCTATAAAACAACCGTAACTGGCAAAAGCAACAGCTAAATACAAGAAAGGGACAAGTAGGTCTAAATATGAAAAAGTTAAATGCACTTCCTGCTGTGATCAAAACAATAGAAAAAAAACAAAGAAAATCACATCCATTATCCTGTTTTGGCTTAATTCTGATTTTATTTTGACAAGGGCAAAACCACATAACAGCTATTTCTGGTTCTTTTGTTTTCTGTTTAGAAACAGTACTGAAGGAACAAAGAGTACATGGAGGATTTCGCTACTCCTCCTTGGCATTTTCCCCACCATGGTCATCAAACTCCTGCACAATGGTCCTTGAGTGGGTCTGCCTCTAGGCTGTGTTAACGCTCAAGATCAAAGGTCAGGAGATCAGAGCACTCTCAGGGTGATGTCATCAGGCCAGAATGACTACTCCATCACTGACGGTTTGGTTTAGTAGATTCTTCTCTACTTTTGCTCAAGTTATTTCTTTAATGACTACTGTTACTTACACTTGAGTAATAAATACAATACAGTAAAGCTACATTTACTCGAGTATAATTTACCCAGCACTGATGATTATTTACTATTTATTTGTCTTGTTATGCTAACTGAAATAAACTTGACCAGTAAATGAATCTTAGGGGATCCAAATATAAAAGTAAAGCACATGATTGTAGTGTCAAACGCTGAACTTTCATATTGAATAACCAAATGAAGTGAGTTTATCTAGCTGTGACATCTTCACCGCCGGTCATCCCTGCTGCTCTACAGCCTTGCCATCACCTAAACCTTCACCATCGGCTCTGTGGTCGGTCCTCGGCTGCCGATTTCAAGCTTCCGTCACACCTGGAATTTCATTTGAGCTTCCAAATATTTGGTTCATTCACATCTGGCAGGCAGAGTGTGTAAAGTGCGTAAAGGTGCAAACGCACAGAGGTTCATTCATGGTTTATGGAGCATGGGAGTGTGAGGGAAAGAGGCAGAGGTGTAGTTTCTTCTTTGCAAAATAAAATCCTGGGGGACCCGTGTGGGTTACAACATGTTAGTTCCCAGAAGAGGGAGACGGAGCCTGCCTGGAAATGCACATGTACACAAACCAGGCCACCCAGACCTGAGCCACCCAGGACTAATAGCGGCATCGTTATTTCATGACGTCGGTTCATGAGGGAGGCAGCCGAATGTCAAAACAACATCAGTTTCACACAAAAGCCTCATACTGTATCTGCCTTCAGTTTCACCAGATTGGAGCTACAAAAATGTTTCACAAGGCTAACTACTGTAACCAGATCATCACACTTCAACCTAATAGTTTACCGTATGATTGTAACTGATTCCATCATAGTCATTTAGACCATCATCTATCAGGGATTCAAATTCAAATCTGATTGAGGACTGACAAACAGGTAATGAAGAAAGCCAAGGACTGGGTAACTCCATCCATCCATCCATCCATCCATCCTTGGAGGCAGCTGCCTAGGCACAGCAGTCCAGACTTCCCTCTCCCCAGCCACCTCATCCAGCTCTTCAGGGAGGAGACCAAGGTGGTCCCAGGCATAGTCTCTCCAGCATTTCCTAGGTCTGCCCTGGGTCTCCTTCTAGTGGGACGTACCCGAAACACCTTAAGTGGGAGGTGTCCAGGTGGCATCCTGATCAGATGCCCAAACCACCTCAAATAGCTCCTCTGGATGTGGGTGAGCAGCAGCTCTACTCTGAGCCTCTCCCAGATGACTGAGTTCCTCATCTTATCTCTAAGGGTGAGCTCAGCAATCCTACGGAGAAAACTCATTTTAGCCACTTGTATCCGTGATCTCATTCTTTCAGTCATTACTCAAAGTTCATGACCATAGGTGAGGGTAGGAACATAAATTGAGCGGTAAATCAACAGCTTTGCTTTAGAGCTCAGCTCCCTCTTCACCACGACAGACTGGTACAATGTCCACATCACTGCAAATGCATTCTCCCATCACTCATGAATAAAACTCCAAGATACTTGAACTCCTCCACTTGCGGCAGGAGTTCAACTCCAACCCGGAGAGGAGAAGCCACCCTTTTCCGGCTGACGAGCATGGACTCAGATGTGGAGGTACTGATTTTAACAATCAGTAACAATCCGCTCCAGTGAGACCTATTGCTTGATGAAGCCAACAGGACAACATTATTTGCCAAAAACATGCAGGTTAGGTTAATTGGAGACTCTAAAGTGGCCCTAGGTGTGAATGTGTGTGTGAATGGTTAAGGGATAGCGCCGTATCGTGGCTGCTTCATCCATCCAGGTGGTGGATGACCCTCAATTTCCCCTCTGGGGATCAATAAAGTATACTAAATCTAAATCTAAAAAAAAAAAAATATTTGCGAACAGCAGAGATGAGATACTATGGCCACCAAACGTGACACCCTCCATTCCATGGCTGCACCTGGAAATCCTGTCTGTAAAAGTTCTGAACAGGATCTGTGACAAAGGGCGGAGTCCAACTCTCACTGGGAACGAGTTTGATGGATTGTTGACAGTACAAACCAAACTCTCACGACGGTCATATAGGGACCAGATAGCTCTTACCAACGAGTCGGGTGCCCCATACTCCCACAGCACCCCCACAAGAAACCACAAGGGAAGCAGTCAAATGCTTTTCCCAAGTCAACAGAATACATGTAGATTGGTTGGGCAAACTCCCACAAACCTTTGAGGATCCTTAAGAGAGTGAAGAGTTGGCCCAGTGTGCCACGACCAAGATGAATACCACACTGCTCCTCCTGAATCCTAGGTTCAACCAACAGTCGGATTCTCCTCTCCAGTAGCCTGGCATAGACCTTCTCAGGGAGGCTGAGGAATGTGATCGCATGAAGGTACATTATCACATGCTGCTGGTGCTTGGAAGTTATTTGGTTAAAGGCTGAACAGCCTGTTGATGTATTGTAGAGAAGGTGTTGAGCAGTGTCGGTGAGAGGTAGCAGGATGAGGCGGGTAAATTAGCATGATTTTCAATGTTAGGATCAGAACTGCTGAACAGCCCAGTCACTGTGGTTTGGTGGAGGGTGTAGTGTTACTATGAAATGGAACCCTTCTGGTGCTGCTGCCTATAGTAAAATGCTGAAAATCCCAAATCTTTGTTAAGCTGTGTGCAACCCTGGGGGAGTGTGTCTATCTTGAGTCAATACAGTAATGTGCCCACATAGAACAATGAAGGGAGGTCAGTCTTTTGCCAGTTATTCATATTTAGGTCATAGCGTGACTCACCAACATATTTACAACAGAGTAGCACATATGGTTAGTTTGAAATTATTTCTTTGTTGAGGAACACTTTATAGTTGGTTTGTTATTGCAAAGAATAAACCTGACTATCGTTGAAGATCGAGCTGTTGGTTTCAGTGAATCTCTTTTCTCTCCAAAAAAGAAAGGGACTCATCTCGGTCAGTGTTCATGAGTCCTTTGGCGACTGAAAAGACCAATCTTTGAGCAGCAACGACACTGGCAGTCTGGACAGATAAAGTCTTCAGTGACTGTTCCCAGGACATTGGCACTCATACGACACGCTGCCAAACATTCTTTGATCTTGTTGATATGACAACATTTGAAGTGTTCTACACCAGCGTAGCAAGTCGATCACCACTCATGACAGTTAATAGCCAGTTCTTAGCAAGAATCCACTGGGATGTCACAGGCCTTATGGTTGGACTTTACTACATGCTTGTACTGGCTCTCATGTGCATGCTAGCCATAGTATAAGGCCTTTGGTATCAGTCCATCCAATCAACATGACCTGCCCAGTGGAGTTAAGATAAGGTCTGGCTCCTTGATAAAAGACTGCCTGTTGAGGTCAAGAAGAGGGCCTGTAGCCCAAGAAGATCTTTGTTAAGGAATCCTTTTCTCTTCCCTTCCCAGTGGGCTGCTTTGTCACTCGGGTGAGATTTACCAGGTCTTGTTTTGTTAAAGTAAATTAAAGCTAAATACTGCTCAAATAACCTTTCTTTTTAAATAGATACTTTCTCACACTTTCTCAAATAGATTTTATGGTGACTGCCATTACTTATTCTATATAATTTCAAACGTTAACACTGCTTTAACTTGAGTACAGTTTCTGACTACTTAGGTTTCCCCACTGGCGTGTACATACAGGGGAAGACAACAGATGCTGGATGAAAATCTCTGCCATAACCTAAAATAAAAATGAGATTTAACCCTCAGGTTAGTGCTAGAAAGAAAACCAAAGACATCAGGATCCAATTTTCACCCTGAAGCTGCTTGTGTAGAGCCGACCACACTTGTATGATTTACTGTGGGTAGGAGGAAGAGTAGTGGATAATATTTTGGCTGATCTGTTAAATTACAAACCCTGACACAAACCTGGATATATTTCATTTAAAAAAAAAAACAATGAGAAGAAGCTTGTAGACACAGGTTGAGAAGATGTAGCGTTTGGAAAACATGTTTGATCTTTGTTCCCTAAACAAGTGGTTTTAAAGCTCCTGTGGAAGACCCTATCAGTGAGCTGTGGATGTGTACAGGAGCGCTGCTGGCAACAACAGCGCTGCAACATTAAAAATCTATACTCCACGGTGGGTTTCATGGCTCCTGTACACCCTGCTGAATGATTCAGGGGTTTCCCCTCCCAGACGGTCCATGTGAACATGTGTAACAGCAAACGAGTGGAAAAGTGGGGTAAAAAAATTCTCCTGCCATGTCAGCAACTCTCCAGGACAGTGGAGATAAAGGAAGTAGAAGAGCGCAGGATAAACTATTCTGTTTCACCAAAAGTGAACTATTGTAAAAGTGATATTCTCAGCAGAAAGATTTTAGTTTGATTTTTGGTTGTAATTCTGATAATATTCTGATAATATTGCTGTAAATGAAATTCAGTTTTATTATCTCCACCTGACACGTCCTCTCAAGATTTTTGGGGGCCCTATGCAGACTGTGTTTGGGTGGGGCGGGGGGTGGGGGGGGGGTCTATTTTGGAATGGGTAAGAGTTTAAATCTTTTAAAATAGATGAAAAAAGCCTTCTAGCTTCAAAAACATTGTCCAGATGAACAGAAAAATAAAACCATTACACTGAATGAAATTTAACCAGTATTAGCATTGCAAATTTGCAAGAAAAAAATGGCAAATTTATGAGAAAAAAATTGCTAGTTTCCAAATTTAAAGAAAAAAGTTGCAAATGTAAGAGACAAAAGTCAGAAATTTACAAGAAAAAAGTTGCAAATTTTAGCAAAAAAGTAAAAAAGAAAAAGAAGAGAAAAAGTAACAAATTTCTAATAAAAAAAATTGTGAATTAAAAAAAATGTAGAAAATTTGGGTGGAGACCCTTCTGAGCTAACGATCGATCGTCCCATTTCCAAACTTTCAGTTCTAGCAAAGATTCTTGAATTTCAGGTCAATTTAGAGTAGGAACAGTTTTTATCTGATAAGATTTTGTGTGAGTTTCAGTCTGGTTTTAGAAGTGGTCACACTGCTGCTATGGCTGTTACTAATGATCCCATTGGTGCTTTGGACAGAAAACACCATTGTGCTGCCTTATCTGTAGATAGGGGCAGTGGTGGCCTAATGGTTGGGGATGTGGACTGGTGAACGGAGGGTCACCTGTTCAATCACCGGTCGGGCAGGATAAGATGTGGGTGGGACAGATAATGCAGCAGTGTTTGCCCCACCCTCCTGAAACCCCACTGTGGTGCTCTTGAGCAAGGCCCTTAACCCCAATTGTTCCAGTGGAGCTGCTCAGTTACTACAGGTCAATCTGTGGTTGTACTGGGCAGCTCCAGGTGTGAATGTGTAACTGTGTGAATGTGAACGGGGCGTCCTTGAAAAAGAGAGGTTGCCTCTCAATGGAACTTCCCTGTAAGGTTAAATAATAATAATAAAAAAAAAATCTTTCAAAAGCGTTTGATTTAGTGGATCATGAACTACTTCTAGTCAAATGGGAATGCTGGCTTTGGTTCTAAGGCTCTGAGGTGGTTTAAAAATTACTTAACAGGGAGGACTTAGTGCGTCCAAGCAGAGGGCCACAAATCAGACTTTCTGAAGATAACGAAAGATGTGCCCCAAGGTTCCATTTTGGCTCCTATTTTATTTTCTATTTTTATAAATGATACAGGTAAAGACATTTAAGCTAAATTGCATTTGTATGCAGATGACACAATCATCTATACATCTGCTCCCTCCGCAGCACAGGCGATTGAAGAATTTCAAACTGCATTTCAGTCATTACAAAGAGCTTTTCCTACCATACACCATCATCATGGAATAATCTCCAAAAAGTTCTTAAACTAAAAACATTCATATCTATTAATGATTAGTTAATAGATATTAGTGTATATACAGACAGACAGACAGACAGACAGATACACACACACACACACACACACACACACACACACACACACAGTGGTGTGAAGAAGTGTTTGCCCCCTTCCTGATTTCTCATTGTTTTGTATGTTTTTCCACACTTAAATGTTTCAGATCGTCAAACAAATTTAAATGTTAGACAAAGATAACACAAGTAAATGCAAGATGCAGTTTTTAAATGAAGGTGTTTATTATTAAGGGTAAAAAAAAATCCAAACTGACACCACTGGCACTGGCATCAACACCAGTTTAAAACCTCTGGCCCAACCAAGTGATGGTGATCTGCTGCTGTCTGACAGCAGCAGCGTGTTGTTTCGGCCTCCAAAATAGTGTGCTTTGTTTAGTTTGATTAATTCATTGTTAGTTACTTTGTGACCTTTCTGCTAAAGAACTTGTAGATACTTGCGTATATAAATTGGTATGGGTTCAATCCCAGTCCCTGACCAACAGTGATCTGTGTGGAGTTTGCATGTTCTCCCCATGTCTGCATGGGTTTACTCCGGGATTTCTCCGGTTTCCTCCCACATGCCTAAATTGTCCTTAGGTATGACTGTGAGAGTGAATGGTTGTCTGTCTCTCTGTGTTGGCCCTGCGATGGACTGGCAATCTGTCCAGGGTGTACCCTGCCCCTCGCCCAAAGATGCTGGGATAGGCTCCAGCCCCCCGCGACCCGAAAAGGATTAAGTGGAAGACGATGGATGGATGGATGGAAGACCACATCCTTGCATATATTCACAAAGCAGAAGGGGTGAGCTGCCTATTTCTTTGTGTCCGTTTTTCTCCTGTTTTTGTTAGTGTAGGGAGTCAGGTGTAGGATTGATTGTCTTTTGTTCCTTCTGTTTCACTAGGTAGCACTAATCTGGATAAAGATAGGTGGGATTTTGTTTGTTATTTTGGCCTTGGTTCACCCCGGAGACACGCTCACTGGTTTGTAAATAATCCATATGTTAATAAAGCACACTGAACTTGTTATTAACTTGTTATTAATCTCCAGTTTTGGTTTCTGGGGACCGGGACCGGAACCGGGCTTTTCCCATTCTGTTTATGGTGCGCTCCTTTTCCCCTAGACAGGGGCATAACAGCATATGCCCCACAAGTTGGATGTCAGGTAGAAGAGAAAGAGGAATTCTGGAGTAAGTTGGATGAAGTGGTCTAGAGAGTGTTCCCAGGGGGGAGAGAGTGGTGATTGGAACTGTGGTACACACATATGTAGTTTCATAGACTCCTTTTGTATATTAATGTTGCTTCACGTCTGAGGATGAACAATAGGTCTGAGTCTCCTGGGGATAACAGGAGGATGCCAAATTTGTTCTGTGTTATGCAAAGAGATGGCCTGGAGTGATTTCCTGACCACCAGCGGTGTGGGGGTGAAAGGGGCAAGACCTGGAAGAAGATATATTGTGTCTTTGCATTAAAATGACAATGTAACTGTGTGCTTTGATGTCCTGGTATAAAAAGGACAGATGTGGGAGGAGGGTTCTCTTTTCTGTTTGAGAGGATGTTGGAGATACGTGAATGATGTTAATAAACCTGAATTGAGAAATAAACTCAGCCTCATCTTTTCACGCTCTCCACAGAACAGACTTTAATGGACATGTAGGTGAAGGGAACAGAGGGGATGAGGAGGTCCTGGGTAGGTATGGTCTTAAGGAGAGAAATGTGGAAGGACAGATGGTTGTGGATTTTGCTAAAAGGATGGGAATGGCTGTGTTGAACACTTACTTTAAGAGAGAGGAACATAGGGTGATTTATAAGAATGGATTAAAGTGCACAGAGGTGGACTATATCTTATGCAGAAGGAGAAATCTGAAAGAGATAGGAGACTGCAAGGTGGTGGCAGGGAGAATGTAGCTAGACAGCATCAGAGGGTAGTCTGTAGGATAACTTTGGAAAGCAAGAAGAGGAGGAGAGTGAAGGCAGAGCCAAAGATTAAGTGGGGGAAGTTACAGAAGGAAGAAGGTAGCACAGAGTTCAGGAAGGAGTTGATACAGGCTCTGGGTGGTGGGGAAGAATTACCAGGTGACTGGGAAAGTACAGCAAAAGTATTGAGGGAAATGGGTAGAAAGGTACAATCGTGAAAAAATTAGGACACCCTGTATAAGCCTGTGTGTGTGTTTTTTTAACATATTTGGACATATGGACATTTAATATCAATGTTAAAAAATACTAGGATATTCATGTAATACATCTAAACAATTAAAAATGAATTAACGACTTTTTTCAAATTTTCTGTAAAATGTAATTCTAAACAAATAGTGAGGAATAAATTAGGACACCCCCCCATCTTTTTTAGGAGACCCCCACATTCATTCCCACTTACAATGGCTAAAATAAATGTTAAAAAATGCAAATAAAAACAAAAACAAGGTTAGACATAGATATGTGAACATTGCTTAATAAAGAACTGAATATTTAATGGGTGTACTAATTTTTTCACATGACTGTATGTGGTGTATCCAGTGGACAGAGGAAGGAAGACAAGGAGACTTGGTGGTGGAATGAGGAGTACAGGAAAGTATTCAAAGGAAGAGGTTAGCAAAGAAAAAGTGGGATAGTCAGGGAGGTGAAGAAAGTAGGAGTATTTGGAATCTAGGCACATGACAAAGAGAGGTGGCAAAAGAAAAGACATATAATGAGTTGTATGAGAACCTAAACACAAAGGAAGGAGAAAAGGACTTGTATTGATTGGCTAGACTGAGAGATTGAGCTGGAAAAGATGTGCAGCAGGTTAGGCTGATTAAGGACAGAAATGGTAATGTACGAGTACTAACAAATGACAAGAGTGTGTTGAGGAGGTGAAAGGAGTACTCTGAAGAACTGATTAATAAAGAAAACGAGAGAGAGAGGAGGATGGATGAAGGAAAAATAGTGAACAAGGAAGTCCTGAGGATTAGCAAGGCGGAAGTGAGAGCAGCTTTGAAGAGGATGAAGAATGGAAAGGTGGTTGGTCCAGATGACATACCTGTGGAGGTATGGAGATGTTTAGGAGAGATGGCAGGGCATTTTTTACCAGATTGCTTAACACAGTCTTAGAGAGTGAGAGGATGCCTGAGGAGTGGAGAAATGTTTTGGTACCAGTTTTCAAGAACAAAGGTGATGCTTACAGCTTCTCAGAAACAAGACGGCTGCATGTTCACACGCTGCGGCTAGACGCTCCGGACTACTGCGCTTGTTTTTGTGTTTTTCCTGCCTTTTTCTGTCCTCCTTCTGCGATGGATTAATTACCTACAGTTGCTAGGAATTTCTAGGCATTGGCCGCCAACTTAACTCCGACATCTCCAGCGCTTATTCCAGTAATCAATACCACATCCCTGAGGAGATCGTCAGACCACCGGGCACTCCGTGGATTGTTATTGGGCCCAGTAAGAGGCGCAGATGGCGCCGAGAGAGGAAGAAGTAACAAGGCTGCAGGGCTGGCCTCTGTGCCCAGCTGCACAAACTATGCACCAAAGCTATGCTACCTACAATTTTCCTCGTCAATGCCAGATCCCTCGCCAACAAAGTGGATGAGCTGCGATCGGAAATCACCTACAATCACTACATCTGGGACTGTGGTATTCTGATTGTGACTGAGTCTTGGCTTCATCCACTTATCCCAGATGCCACTGTGGAACTGCCTGGCTGAACTACACTTCATTTCAACTGCAATGCCAATTCTGGTAAGGGCAGAGATGATGGGCTCTGTGTTTTTGTGCTTCAGACTTGGTGTAATAACAGCAGAATAATTCAAAGCCACTGTTCACCAGAATTTTTTTTAACCTTTATTTAACCAGGCAAGACAGATTAAGAACACATTCTTATTTACAGCTGTGGCCTGGGGGCCACAGTTGTCCATGACTTAGAGGCCATGTCCTTTCTGTGCAGGCCCTTCTACCTCCCCCGCGAGCTAACGTCAGTAATTGTAACTAAGGATGAGCTGATACCACTTTTTCAAGTCCAATACGGATACTGTGACTTTGAGTATCGGCCGATACTGATCCAAAACCGATACAGTCTGTCATATTTAAAACAACAAAAGTACAGAACATATTTTGGTAAAGATTGGTTGGATTTTGCACACATATAAAACCACAGATCTAAAAGTCAAAGGATACATTACAAATTTGACTCAATCCAGCAACGCTGCTGCTTTTTTTTTTTTTTAAATTTTAAACTTTGCAACATTGGCAGCAGTTCACTGGTCAGCACTATGTAAACATGCATTCTGAAGTTTTAAGTGCAAGTTTATGCAAAACTTTGAAGCTGAGTATTTAAGTAAACATTCAGATGAATTTCAAAGTGCCACTTTATGCATGTGGTAAAAAATGCTGTAGATCTGAAAATAAAGGAACTAACCCTTTAAGTTGTATTTTTGACATTTATTGTTATTATTTTCATAAGTATTCTCCTGGTCCTCTGTTTATTTAGTAGTGTTTCTGATATTATTCTCTGTCTATTCTTTGATTTTACGTTTGCTCTTATTTTGAAGTCATTCCTGTTCCATTTCATGTAGCCCTGTTGTTCTAGTCCTGCTTCCAGTTCACTGTTATAATTTGCTATCTATGTTTCTGTCACCTACAACAGAAACATCTCAACATGTCATCTTCAGCTGTAACTCTCTGTCGAAAGGTAAGCCCATGTTATGTCTTCATTTCCACACTCCCGAATGGTTTTTACTTTCATTTTCGTTCTTTTGCTTAGGTTTCACTTTTAGCGTCCAGCGTCCGAGCTGGAGCACTTCCTTCTGCTCGGTTCTTGACAGAATTCAGCATATTCCTTTTCCGTGATACTTTTGCAAATGTTTTATCAAGTTGCTGGTGTTGACGTTCCGACGAAGAAAGAAGAAAATTGTAAACGCTGGTACCACACAGCAACATACCAAGCTGAAGTCCCACAGACAGGCTCCAGTAACATTTGTTGCTTCTGTTAACAGAAGCCGCACACAGCGTGGCTGAGAATGTGATTGCGCCTTCATTTAATCTAATACTATTAATGTATCGGATTGGTAAATTACTTTTATTCCTTACCAGTAGCGGTCTGGCCATTTTGTCTGGATCAAACCCAATACTAATAAGGTGGATTGGACTAATTTTAACAGCTGTATACATTCCTATAGGTGCTAGCATTAGCTTAGCGCTCAGCCACCTCCAGCACATCGTTAGCAGGCAACAGAAAGATCACCCCGACACAGTCCACATTATTGCAGGGGATTTTAACAAAGCATGCTCAAAGACTGTACTCCCCAAATTCCACCAACATGTTAAGTGTCCCACAAGAGGGGAAAGAACACTGGATCATGTTTACAACAATATTAAGCATGCCTACAGAGCCACTCCCTCCCTCACCTTGGACAATCAGACCATCTCTCCCTGCTTCTAATACCTGCTTATACCCCCCTTAGGAAGAGTTCCCCACCCAAACAAACAAACAAACAAACAAACAAACAATTAAAACCTGGCCTGAAAATGCTCTCCTCCAGCTACAGGACTGCTTTAGCTGCACAGATTGGAACATCTTTGAACAGCAGGATCTGGACTCCTAGACTCACTGAGTCTGTCTTTTTCTACACTAAATGCTGTGTAGAAAATATGACAGTCACCAAACACATCCAGGTCTTTCCAATCCGGAAATCCTGGATGACCAGTGAGGTCCACTCTCTGATCAGAGCTTGCAACTCAGCCTTCAGGCTCTCCATACAGCAGTGTCAGAGCCAACCTGAGAAGAGGCATAAAACACGCTAAGAACGCCTACAGGAGGAAGGTGGAGGGCTTCCTCACAGACAACAACCCCCGACAGATACGGAGAGGCATCCAGGCCCTCACCAACTACAGGGGCCAGGGCCCCCCCAACATCAGACAGTAGCCTCACCTTGGCAGAAAAGCTTAACAGCTTCTTCTTCTTTGCCTGGTTTGAGCACACCTTCCCACAACTCGTCCCCACCCTCTTCCCCTCGCTCTACAGGTGCACAAGGTGAGGGGGAAACTGAGAGCAGTGAACCCCTGCAGAGCTGCTGGCCCTGACGGCATCCCAGAAGTGGCGGTCAAAGCATGTGCTGACTAGCTGGCAGAGATCCTCACCAACCTGTTCAACCTCTCCCTGATGCACGCCACCGTCCCCTCCTGCCTCAAGGTCTCCACCATCATCCCTATCCCCAGAAAGTCTGCAAATTGACAGCCTGAATGACTACAGATCCATAGCACTCACATTTGCAGTCATGAAGTGTTTTGAGCGACTGATGTCCCAGCACATCAGGAACTTCCCCCCTCCTTCGACCCCCACCAGTTCGCCTACAGAGAGAACTGGTCTACAGAAGACGTGATCGCCACCACACTCCAGAGCGCTGAGCCACCTGGAGAACCCAAGGAGCTACGTGATGATGCTCTTTGTGGACTACAGCTCAGCTTTTAACACCATCATCCCGGACATCCTGATTAATAAACTGCACCTCCTCCAGATACTCCCTTCCCCCTGCTCCTGGATTAAAAAAAAACTTTCTCACCACCTGCCCACAAACAGTCAGACTTGGCCCCTACCACTCCAACACACTGTCTACCAGCACTGGCTCCCCCCAGGGCTGCGTGCTAAGCCCTCTACTGTACTCCCTGTACACCTTTGACTGTATTCCAACCCACCCAACCACCATCATGGTGAAGTACGCGGCGGAAACGAAGAAGAAGAGGAGGGATATGTAACTGCCTGCGCAGGAGGCACTTCAAGCCAGCTCTCCTGTCCATCATCCTCACTAACCTGCACTTGCTGAACAATAAAGTGGAGGAGATTTAAGCCTATGCAAGGTACTGTGCTGAATTTTGGGAAGCATCATTAATGTGCTTCACAGAAAGCTGGCTTTAGCTGGATATGCCCGATTCTCTTTGAGATAGTTGGATTTAATCTAGTGTGTGCTGACAGAGATACTAGCTCCGGAAGATGCAGAAGTGGTGGTATCTCTGTCTATATAAACGATCGTTGGTGCCGACAATTCACTGTGAAAGAAAAGATCTGCAATCTCAATGTTGAGATGCTTTGCATGTCTCTCAGGCCTTTCTACCTCCCACGTGAATTTGGTTGTGTCCTGCTGTGTGTGGTCTATGTTCTTTCTAGTGGCATAGCTGGGCAAGCAGCTGCCGGTATTGTTGAATATGTACACAAACAACAGCAAAAATATCCAGAGGCACCTACTATTGTCTTAGGGAATTTGAATCATTGCAACCTGGACAGTGCATTACCTGGCTTCTATCAGTTTGTCAATGAAACGAGAAAGTACAAAATTCTTGACAAATGCTACGTAAATGTGAGAATGGCCTATGCATCCAGAATTAGACCTCCTGGGGCAAACTCAGATCATAATGTTGTGTTTTTAGTTCCCACTTTTAAGATAAAATTAAAACGCTGTAAACTGGAAGAGAAGGATATCAGAATTTGGTTCCCAGAGAGGAAGGACAAACTTCCAGCATGTTTTGACTTGACAGACTGGGAAATATTTCATAATGACTCCTTGGATGAAACAACTTCTCTAATTAATGACTATATTAATTTCTGTGTGCAATCTATGATTCCAACCAAAACAATCAAAATCTATCCATATAATAAATTATATATCACCAATCATCTTCTTCCATTCAGGAAGAAGATGGAGGACAAGCTGCAACAGAGCGACATCAGCGGGGTCTGGAGAAACCTCAAAACCATCTCGGGGCTCCAGAATACCTCCCCCCAGGCCACAGGGGGCAGGGAGTGGGCGAACAACCTGAATCTGTTTTTCAATAGATTTGACCAACCGCCCTCCCCCCTGACTGCACAACAACCACTGCTGCCTCTAAAGAAATCAAGTCCTGCTGCCCACTCCCCACTCTACCAACACCCCCCCACTCCCAACACACAGCCCCCCATCCTGACCCTGACCAGGACCCAGGTGAGGACGGAGCTGAGGAAGATCAAGGCGAGGAAGGCGCCGGGACCGGACGGCATCAGCGCAAAGCTCCTCAAGTCCTGTGCAGACCAGCTGTGTGGGATTGTGACGTATATCTTCAACATGAGCCTGAAACTGGGGAGGGTACCACAGCTGTGGAAAACATCTTGTGTGGTACCTGTACCAAAAACTTCCCACCCCAAAGACCTGAACAGCTACAGACCGGTGGCCTTGACGTCCCACTTGATGAAGACCCTGGAGAGACTGCTCCTTGCTCACCTCCGCCCCCTGGTGGAACCAGCGATGGATCCACTCCAGTTCGCCTACCAGCATGGCATTGGGGTGGAGGATGCGGTGATCTTCCTCCTTCACCGTTCTCTGTCCCACCTGGAGAAGCCCGGGAATATGGTGAGGATCATGTTCTTTGACTTCTCCAGTGCTTTCAACACCATCCAACCGATGATCCTGAAGGACAAGCTGCTGCGCGCAGGGGTGGACCAGCACCTGTCATCATGGATCCTGGACTACCTCACGAACCGGCCTCAGTTTGTGAGAACCCGGGACTGTGTGTCCGACACGATCATCAGTAGCACGGGGGCCCCCCATGGAACGGTGCTGGCTCCCTTCCTGTTCACTCTTTATACTGCGGACTTCTCACACAACACAACACACTGCCATCTACAGAAGTTCTCTGATGACTCTGCGATCGTTGGCCTCATCTCCAATGGAGATGAAGCTGAGTACAGAGGGCTTATCCAGGACTTCGTGGACTGGTGCCATCGGAACTGCCTCCAGATCAACGCGAGGAAAACTAAGGAGCTGGTGGTGGACTGCCGCAGGCATGGGCAGCCCCTCACAGTACCAGTAAATATACAGGGAACAGACATCGAGATGGTGACATCCTATAAGTACCTGGGTATTCATCTGAACAATAAACTAGACTGGTCACACAATACTGATGCACTCTACAAGAAGGGACAGCGCAGGCTGTTCCTGCTGAGGAGACTCAGGTCTTTTGGTGTACAAGGGGCGCTGCTGAAGTCATTCTATGACACGGTGGTGGCATCAGCCATCACTTTTGGAGTGGTCTGCTGGGGCAGTGGCATTACTGCAGCCGATAGGAAGAGACTGAACAAACTGATTAAGAAAGCTAGCTCTGTCCTGGGGCAGCGCCTTGATCCGATGGAGGAGATAGGAGAGAGAAGGACGGTGGCTAAACTGTCATCTCTGCTGGAGTCCGAGTTCCACCCTATGCAGGACATACTGAATGCACTGAGGAGCTCATTTAGCAGCAGACTACATCATCCCAGGTGCACAACCGAGAGGTTTCGTAGGTCCTTCCTACCAACGGCTGTCAGACTGTACAACCTAAGCAGGGCTGCTCGCAGAGATAGCAAAAAGACGTAACAAACTAATAGTTTTTTGAATGCAAAAGATGCAATAGACTTACACAATGGTCCTCTCCGGCATACAACTAGGAACATACCGGTCGCTATGGAGGGTGAGAATATGTATGGGCACATAATCATACCATGTAGGATAACTAAGTAGACGGTTATGCTGTTTCATTCCATCTAGCAACAATGCTCTGCACTGTGTGTGTTTATATATTTGCATATTTATTCCATCTAGCTACAATGCTCCGTACTGTGGGTGTTTATATATTTATATATCTACATATTATTCCATCTAGCTACATTGCTCCGCACTGTGTGTGTTTATATACTTGCATATTTATTCCACCTAGCTGCAATGCTCCGTACTGTGGGTGTTTATATATTTACATATTTATTCCATCTAGCTACAATGCTCTGCACTGTGTGTTCATATATTCATATATTTATTCCATCCAGCTACAATGCTCTGCACTGTGTGTCTGTGTGTGTGTGTATATATATATATTTTATAGTAATACGTACATATGTTTATTAGCTGCTCTTGCTTGCTTGTTTTTTTTTTTTTTTTTTTCTTGCCTTCTGATTGTTGCTCTGAGTGTTGCTATCCCTGTGCTGTTGCAATCCTGGAATTTCCCCGTTGTGGGACTAATAAAGGCTTATCTTATCTTATCTTACCAAGGAGATCAAAAGGGACTGTCATGGTTTGAGTGCTGATTTCGTCCGCGCTCGGGCCATGCAGTATTTTCCTCCCAGCTGGTGGGTGTGTCCCCGATGGCTCTCCGAGCTCTTATTGTGACAGTGCTCGGAGGGGCTTCTGGCTGTCAGAGCTGAGCTCTGACCGCTGAGCTACATTAGCGATTGCCTCATCAGCTGTCCCATCCTGAGCCCTATTTAAGGGATCAGCTGAGGGCTGGGTGTCACTGCAGTCTCGTCAGACAACCCCTCGTCTGATATCGTCGAGCGTTCCTCTCCAAGCTTCCCTGGTCAGACATTAACTACCTTTCATCTATTATTGTAAGTGTATTTCATTGTGAGTCTGTTCTTCCTTGCCATAGCCTGAGTTATCGTTATAGTGTGTTTTAGCCCCCCGTGGCTCATTATTTTGTCATTTATCCTTTCCTTTAATAAACTGTGCAAACTCACCGGTTGATGTGTGGCGTCTTATTGATGGCTCGTGAGGGCCATCCGTGACAGTAGACTGCAGCCAGACTGAGACGCCTGTCACCGTGAGTTTGCTGTGGGCTGGAGTCTTTTCCCTTTGCTAGGGCTTGTCGGTATAAGTATGTCCGCCCTCGAGCGTGGGTTTTGCCCTGAGTGGTCACAAGAGATTGACGGCTATCTAGCCAAGGCCCGTCTCCTCATGCCCACCCATGCAGCACACAGCTACCTGTTTCTCGCCCATATCACCTTACCTCCTTTCCGGAAGGAAAGGAGAGGGTGACATGGATTGTGGCACAACGTGAGTTGATTGAAAAGGCGGCTAAGGAACCCTCTCCTTCTCCCCCGAGTACGGCGTCTCCGATGAGGGTGGAGATCCATGGACTGGAGGGGAACCCCGGCAGGAGGCCGACGGAGAGGCATCCTCGCTCCTCGCCTCAGGATTCAGCTCCTGTCACCTGTCCAGCCCAGGTTCTATGTGTTCCTGGTCCCATCTCCGTCTCACCATCAGCCAGTACATGCTGTCACCATGCCACAAATAAACCTCAGCGAGAATCCCGTCCGGATCCAGTTCCGGGTCGTCGGAGAAACTCAGCCTCCCAGTCAGCTGCTTCTTCTGCGTCACGCCAGGAGGGAATTCCCGCAGCCGCTTCCCTCGGGTCATCTGTCCCTGCTGTCCTGTCAGCTCCTCGGGCCCGGATCACCTCGGCTGTCACCCCCTCCTCCTCGACGTCATCCCCGGCTGCTGTGAGTGCCACGAGTCCTGCTTCGGCGAGGCCCGTCTTCGTCCCATCGCAAGCGGCTCCTCTTCGTCTTCCCGAGGGGCCTGCCATCACCATCTGGAAGGGAGAGGGAGGAGCTCCACCCACTACAGCAGGCACCATCAGCCCTCCGGGGGACAGGCAAGTGCAATTTCATTGTTCTCCTCATTTTTATGATTTGCCTTGTCTGACTCCTGGGGGTGGAGTTCAGGGTTCGCAGTCCCCCGAGCTCCCACCACCTGCTGTAGCACCTAACATTGAACCTGCTGCTTCTGTGTCTCCCTCCGCTGAGCATTCCGTGACCCCAGGCCTACGTCGTTGGACGGGGAGGGGGCCTGCGGTCCTGGAGAGCCTGGTTCCAGCCCCGCAGCCACGTCACGGGCAGAGGAGGAGAGTGGACTGCAGTGTGGAGCCTGCGCCGACGACGAAACGTCCCCGGGTCTCCATCGATGAGCGGTTCGATTCAGCAGGTCGAGGATCCCCTGCCACCGCGCCGTGCGAGTCGTCGGCGTGGATGTCTGCGTTGGAGGATCCTCAGACTGTGGAAAACATCATGCCGGCTGCGGGGCCCGCTGTAGCCGAGTGGGAGCCAGAGGACGTCCTTCTGCCTGCTGAACCCGGATCGTCGAAGTCCTGGACGGCGACAGAACTCGAGTGCAGGCAAGTGCTCTATTTTTTCTTCCTACTATCTGCTCTAGAGCATTTTTGCCTGTCTCTCGGGGAGATAGGCCAGGTGCAGCCATCCGCTGCATCCGAGCTCGTCTCGCTGGGCTCTGTCGCTACCGGTGATCCTGATCCCTGTTCTTCTTCTTCTCCTGAGCCTTCTCCCAGGGTCACCGGTGCGGAGTCAATCCCGGTCGCTGTGCTGGAGGTTCCGGGTTCGGGTTTGGAGGTCGTTCCTGGTGCTGCGCTGACCCAGTCGGGGTCCATCGCAGGTGCGGCACTGACCCAATCGGGGTCTATCGCGGGTGCTGCTCCGACCCAATCAGGATCTATCATGGGTGCTGCACCGACCCAATCAGGGTCCAACGTGGGCGCTGCTCCGGCCCAATCGGGGTCCGTCGTGGGTGCAGCGCTGACCCGATCGGGGTCCAGCTGGGGCGCAGCGCCGGTTCGATTCGAGGTTGGTGAGGGAGCTGCAGATCTTCTACCGTCTGACGCTGAACTGGTCCGTTATCCTTCCCCCAAGCCTTCTCCACCGGGTGCTGTTGGGTTCCTCATATTCTGCTCGGCTCTCCCTCACTACCCCCCTCTACAGAGAAGCCATTGTTGTTTTCTCCCCTACGGTCCTGGTGGCTGAGCGATGCGGGTCGGCCGCCTGGAGGACTGCCTCGCCCATTTGGCATTCTGGGTCGGCCACCCGACCAACTAGACTGTCTGCTTGGCGACCTGGTCCGGCCGCCAGAGATCCTGTTCCTCCGGGCCTGGGACTGGGGTAGGCCGCCCGAACGCTTCCTTTTCCCCTGGCCAGCTATCTGGACATTGGACGCAGGGAGACCACCAGAACTGTTCTTGTCTCATTGGACTCTGCCTGCCGTCATCCCCGTGTGTTTCTTATTTCCACTAAATATTAAGGTCACTTGGGTGTGTTGTCATTTGCTCTATTTTGATCTATGCATTCACCACTGTTTAGCGTGCTTTTTTTTTTCTCCCCTCCCCTGTCTGAGGAATGATTTGTGTCTACCACATCGTGTCTTATGGGCCTGTGTGTTTTGTTATAGGCCTCCTCCTGTCATTTGCATTTTTTGTCCTGTCTATGTACCATCCGTGCTCTATGGAATATTGTGTTTTTGTATTTTTTTTCTTTCCATGCTCCGTGTCACTTTTCGTTCCGGGTCCTCGTCTTGGTGGGTTTTTTTTGTCTTTTCTGGTTCTCACCCTCCGGGCTTTTCTCCCGTCCTCCCACCCTGGGTGGGGTGGGGACTTGGGTGTCATACGGCGCCTGGAGTTTGCCGCCTCGTGGGGGAGTACTGTCGTGGTTCAAGCGCTGATTTCGTCCGCGCTCAGGCCATGCAGTATTTTGCTCCCAGCTGGTGTGTGTGTCCCCGATGGCTCTCCGAGCTCTTATTGTGACAGTGCTTGGAGGGGCTTCCGGCTGTCAGAGCTCAGACAGCTGAGCTGCATTAGCGATTGCCTCATCAGTTGTCCCACCCTGAGCCCTATTTAGGGGATCAGCTGAGGGCTGGGCGTCGCTGCAGTCTCGTCGGACAACCCCTCGTCTGATATCGTCGAGCGTTCCTCGCCGAGCTTCCCTGGTCAGACGTTAACTGCCTTTCATCTATTATTGTAAGTGTATTTATTGTGAGTCTGTTCTTCCTTGCCATAGCCTGAGTTATCGTTACAGTGTGTTTTAGCCCCCCGTGGCTCGTTATTTTGTCATTTATCCTTTCCTTTAATAAACTGTGCAAACTCACTGGTTGATATGTGGCATCTTATTGATGACTCGTGAGGGCCATCTGTGACAGGGACATTATTACTAGAAAAACTGCATTTAAAAATAAAGATTTTATCAAACTTAAAAAAAACGGGATAAGTACGTAAAGGAGAAACTCAGGGATGCTAGACAAGCACACAGAAACTAGAGGAGAACTTCAAGGCAAATAACCCCAAAAGACTCTGGGACAATCTGAAGAAGATGACAGGAATGTCATCCTCAAACAAATCTATTGTGACAGAAGACGATCTTATGTTTGCAAATGAACTCAAGTTTTTTCTCTTGTTTTGAATCTGTATACGACCCCATGAAATGTGAACATCTCCTTAAAACCATAATACCTACCAGTGATGACAAGATTATCATAACTGTAGATGAAGCCAGGGAGGTTTTCTCGCACATCAATCTCAGGAAAGCTTAGGGTCCTGATACCAGTAGTGGTCTAGAGTGTTAATGACATGGTACAGATCCAAGAAGCAGACATGACTCAGGAAACACAGTTAACCTTTTATTTATAATAGAGTGAATGTATGGATGCATGTGTGAATGTCTGTAGTGAGTGTAGTGCGTGGATGAGTCAGTTTGGGGCGAGCAGAGCACCGTGCAACCTGGCAACCCTAAGGACAGAGCAGAGAGACAATTAGGAGCAATCCCGACAGGTGAAGCGCCAGACAGAACTGTCCTTACTTTTTGCTGAGTTGGAGTAGCACACAGGTTAGCACACTGGCCCAGGCCAGGAGGACAGTGCCAGTCGCCCCGTAGGAGATGTAGCAGGCAGGTGAACGAGGCAGGAGAAGGGTGAGAGGAAAGGTGCAGGCTTACTTGGCTGCCAGATGGTTAGGAGACACTAGGCGAGCAGAAGCGCTAGAAAGACGATGAGGCTGGAAGCTCAGTGTAGAGTTGGCGAGTTCAGATTCCTCAGGAGGGAAGTATATGACTCCGCGCTGATTGCTGGGTCTCACAGAATATATAGGCAGAGCCAGATAGGAGACAGGTGTGTGTGCAGGTGCACCTAATTGGCAGCCATGACAGTTAAAGACATTTGCCAGAGAACTAGCCCCTGTCTGGCAACCAATCTTTCAACGTTCTGTCAATACTCATATCATACCACTCATTTAGAAAACATCTCACATCAAACCTCTTGCTAAAAAACAATGCCCAAAGGAATGTAATGATTTCCAGCCAATAGCTCTAGCATCTCTTATTATGAAATCACTTGAAAAAATTATGGTCCAACATCTCAACTCAGAAATAGGTCATTCACAGGATTCTTTTCAGTTTGCATACAGGCAAGGATGCAGCACAGAGGATGCAGCCATTACCCTGGTACTGTTATGGGATGGCCCTTGCCAGCCATCAATGAGACGCCATAGGCAGCCGATGAGTTTGCATATTTATTAACACAAGATAAAAAGTGACAAAATAATGAGCCATGTGGGCCAAAAACACATACAAGAATTACAGCCAAGGCACAGTAATAATACACTCAGGCTAAGGAGTAAACTTACTGAGAACGGGAAGGAACGAGAGGGTGACTGGAGCCGGGGTTAGGGACTCCAGCTGAACGTTGTGAGGAACCAACGTTGTGTGAGGTCGCAGCCAGGAGTAACCTTAGCTGCTCCCTTAAATAGGACACAATCAATGAGGAAATAATCAGTGGAATAACAATCAGCTGTCACCACACAACTCGGCTTTGACAGCCGTAAGTCCCGTCGTGACGCTGTCAGAATAAGAGCCCTGGACGGCCATAACAGATAAGAACGGGGAAAATACTGGACAACCTGAGCGCGGACAGAATCAGCGCTCAAGCCATAACAGTACCCCTCGTTCGCAAGGCGCATTCCAGGCGCAAACGTAACATCCAAGCCCCCCCCACCCCCACCCAGAAGGCCACCAGAACCACCCCAGGGAGGGTGGAGGGGGAAACAGGCCAGGAGGGCAAGAACCAACAAAACACCGTATCAAGGAGAAGAGAGACAAAAAAAACACAGAAGGGCAACAACAATACACAAAATGAAGAGGCTCAGACATGGAAAAAACAACGACAGACTACTACAAACCCAGAGCCTAGAATACACAAAAAAGTAAATCCAGGTACATGTACACTGCACCCAAAAAGTACTAGGAGGGGAAAAAACCTCAGCTCACTACAAGCAGCGCAGCACACCAAGTATACAGTCTAATAAATGTAACAGGTCAGGAGAACAAGAAAAACAAAAGAGCATCTGTCAAAATACAGAGGGGACCAGAAAAACTGAAATACAGGCACAAAACAAAGTACAGAGTACCCCATAATACCAGAAAAAAAATAATTCAATCCGCTACAGAGCGGCGATATACAATCAGATCAATATAGTCTATAGAAAAAAAACCACAAGAGCATCCCTAACATTACAGAGGAGGAAAAAAAAAAACACTACAGGGATGCCAGTAGGCAGAGCACGATGGAACAAAGAAAAAATAGTTGGGGAGGTCTGCCCGCATCCAGCTTCCAGATCGCTGGCAGGGAAAAAAGAATTAGTTTGGGCAGTCTACCCCAGTCCCAGGCCCGGAGAAACAGTACCTCTGGCGGCTGGACCAGGTCACCGAACAGAGAAAGCAGTCCATCTGGTGGCCGACCCAGAACGCCGAACCGGCGAAGCAGTTTCCCGGGCGGCCGACCCGCGTCATTAGGCCACCAGGACCGAAGGGGAGAACTCGGAGGTGGCCTCCCTACCGAGAGGGATAGCAAGGGGAAGCCGAGCCGAATACGGGGAATTTCAGCGGCACCCGGTGGAGGAAGAAAGGGATCGGGGAAAAGATGAGGGGCCAGTCCGGCATCAAATGGTGAAGGATCTGCAGCTCCTTCTCTGAACTTCAACCGAACCGGCGCTGCGCTCTTGCCGGACCCCGATCGGGACAGCGCTGCACCCACGCCAGACCCCGACTGGGCCAGAACAGCGCCCACGACGGACCCTGATTGGGTCAACGCTGCACCCACGGCGGACCCCGATTGGGACAATACTGCACCCACGCCGGACCCTGACTGGGCCAGAACAGCGTCAACGACGGACCCTGATTGGATCAACGCTGCACCCACGACGGACCCCGATTGGGACAACGCTGCACCCACGTCGGACCCCGACTGGGCCGGAACAGCGCCCATGACGGACCCTGACTGGGTCAATGCTGCACCCACAACGGACCTCAACTGGGCCGGCGCAGCACCAGGAATGACCTCCAAACATGAACCTGGAACCTCCAGGACAGTGACTGGAACTGACTCATCACTGATGACCCTGGGAGAAGGCTCAGAAGGACAAAGAACACCGGGATCAGGATCACCGGCAGAGCCCGGCGAGACAAGCTCGGATGCAGCGATCGGCTGCACCTGGCTCGTTTCCCCAAGAGACAGGCAATAATGCTCAAGAATGGAAAAGAGAAAGACAAAATAGAGCACTTGCCTGATCTCGGGCTCTACTGCCATTCAGGACTCCAACGATCCAGGTTCCATGATCTGAAGGTCCACTCCTGGTTTCCACTTGACTGTGGCGGGCTCCGCAGCCGGCATGATGGCCATCACAGTCTGGGGATTCCCTGGCGCTGAAGTCCATGCCGAAGGCCCGCACGGTGTGGTGGCAGGGGATCCGTGGCCTGCTGGGTCGAACTGCCCCTCCACGGAGACCCGGGGACGCTTAATCGTCGGCGCAGGCTCCAAACGGCAGTCTGCTCTCCTCCTCTGCCCGTGACATGGCTGCGGGGCTGGTACCAGGTTCTCCAGGGCCGCAGGCTCCTTCTTCATCCGGCGGTGTATTCCTGGCACCAGGGGATGCTCAGGGGAAGGAGACACAGAGGATGCAGGTTCACAATTAATAACTGCAGCAGGTGGAGGGAGCTCGGAGGACTGTGAGCCCCGAACTCCACCCCCAGGAGTCAGACAAGGCAATTCACACTATGAAGGAAAAGAATGAAATAGCACTTGCCTGCTCTGCTGAGGGTCCATGGAAACTGCTACAGTGGGCTTGGTTTTCTCCTTCTTCCTCTGGATGGTGACGGAGGGCCCCCCGGGAAGACAAGGAGGAGCCACTCGCACAGGATCAGCAATGGGGACAGCCGGAGTCTGACTCGTGGAGCTCACAGCAGCTGAGGAAAGCGTCGAGGTGGAGGGAGGAACAGCCGAGACAGTCCGGGGACGAGGAGCTGACGGAACAGCAGGAACGGAAGACCCGGAGACAGAGGCTGCAGTCTTACCCCTCTGACGTGATGCAGAGGCAACAGCTGACTGGGAGGCAGAGTTCTTACATCTACCCGGAACTGGATCTGGACAGGGATCTCACTGAGGCCCATTATGAGCATGGTGACAATGTCTACCGGCAGAGGGCGAAGCAAAGGTAAGGCCAGGGAAACGCCGCTCCTGCGCGGAGACAGAGGCAAGCAGGTCAGCGTACTCAGGGTAATCATGGAGTTCGGGACTGATCACCAGTCAGACTGCTGCCATCACATGCTTCATAACTTCGGTAGGATGGGAGGCAGAATGAACCACAGCCACACGGTCCTGGAGGATCACAGCTGTCCACTGAGTCTCCTCCGGGGAATCCCGGCTGATGTCCTCCTCCGCTGGGAACGGCACTTGGGTGATGTAGACTCCTGGGCTGGACGGGTGACAGGAACTGGATTCCGAGGCGAGGAGCAGGGATGTCTCACCCTTGGCTTCCTGCCGGAGTTTCCTTCCAGGAGTGCCCAGATCTCCGCCATCCTCGTCGTGATTTCAGAGTGGTCAGCATAGCAAGGATGGCAGTTAATTACCATCTCTGCGAGGTCCAGGTACCAGCGTGAGCTGCTGGGGGGTGGGGCTACTACGAGCGCTGGAGAAGATACCATCAATCTCAATTAGGGCCATAATTAGCTCGTAGCCCAAGCTCATAGCGTAGCCCTTACGTGGCAACGCCATCTCCCAGCACACTGGTACGCTGAAAAAGGAAAAAACTTCAAGCCCAAACAATGCAAACTCGACCGGCTCGACCGGCGTCTCGTTTTGGCTGCGACCTACTGTCATGGGATGGCTCTCGCGGGCCATCAGTGAGACACCATAGGCAGCCGATGAGTTTGCATATTTATTAACACAAGATAAAAGTGACAAAATAATGAGCCATGTGGGGCAAAAACACATACAAGAATTTCAGCCAAGGCACAGTAATAATACACCCAGGCTAAGGAGTAAACTTACTGAGAACAGGAAGGAACGAGAGAGACTGGAGCCGGGGTTAAGGACCCCAGCCGAACGCTGTGAGGAACCAACGTTGTGTGAGGTCGCAGCCAGGAGTAACCTCAGCTGCTCCCTTAAATAGGGCACAATCAATGAGGAAATAATCAGTGGAATGACAATCAGCTGTCACCATGCAACTCGGCTTTGACAGCCGTAAGTCCCGTCGTGACGCTGTCAAAATAAGAGCCCTGGACGGCCATAACAGATAAGAACAGGGAAAATACTGGACAACCCGAGCGCGGACAGAATCAGCGCTCAGGCCATAACAGGTCTCCAAACATAGTGATAAACCCAATTCATATGCCAGGGTGATTTTCCTTGATTTTTTTTTTTTTTTATCTGCATTCAATACTATACAACCAGATCTACTTCTATCCAAAATGCTTCAGTTATAGGTTAATCCTGTCCTCATTCACTGGCATTATTCATTCCTCACCAACAGGATACAGTTGGTAAAAATTAACGACTCGCTCTCTTCTCCAGTTAGAACTAATGTTAGTGCACCTCAAGGCTGTATTTCCTCACCTGTGCTGTTCACTTTATACTGTATACTGCAGACTGCACCACCAGTGTGCCCAACCAGTATTTACTGAAATACTCTGATGATTCAGTCCTGCTATCTCTACTGACCAATGCCAGTGACCCCAATCTGTACCAGCAGAATGTGGACTGAGTGGTGTGACAAAAATGCCTTAATAATCAACACAAAAAAGACTGAGGAGATGTTTTTGGCCATTCTCCCAATAATTCACTTTCTTCACTGATTATCCACAATGAGGAAATTAAACAGGTGACTTCTTATAAATATTTAGAAGTCATGATTGATGCACCCCTATCATGGACACCTCATATAGATTATATGTGTAAGAAGATCCCAGCAGCGTGTATACTTTCTGCGCTTACTTGGATCTTTTGGAGCCAGCAGCAAGATAATGACTCTGTTTCACTTTTCATTGATACAGAGTGGGCTGTTGTACTGTAGTACGGTCTGGTTTAGCAGCCTGACTGTTAAATTTCAAACTGAACTCAACAATCAAATAAAAATCTGTGCAAAGATCATTGGTCAACCACTCATAAGTAATTTTCATGAAGCACACAGGAAAAGCATGATCAGGTTAGCCAACTCCATCTCCTCTGACTCCTCCCATGTTCTAAACAGTGAATACCAACTTCTTCCCTCAAACAGAGGATTCAGAATCCCTACATTTAAACACATTAAACTCAAAATTTCATTTATCCACCAATGATGGCAGCGCGCATGGACACTGCGGCCCCTCTAGGTATCAGTGAGTGTGAGAGTTTTGAGTGTTTTAATCATCCCAGATGTACAACTTACAACCAAGAGACCTTTATAAGCATCAAGGTAATGTACGCTGCAAGAATTGCGGCGTTCGGGTGCGATTTGGAGATTCTACGCCAGCATGGAATACTATCGGGGGTTAGGCTGGCAGCTACCCAGGAGAGGAGGAAGCGTAAGCGGCGCGAACATAAACAAAGGAGAGGAAAGAGGGCCGGAATTCATGCTAGGCTAAAGGTTAACCCCTCCAGACCAGCAGTACCGTCGCTCCTTCTTTCCAATTCCCGCTCCCTCGACAACAAGCTGGACGAGTTGCGTCTGCTGAGAGAAACCCGCAGAGAGTGGAGGGACTGCTGTGTGTTTGCGTTCACGGAGACGTGGCTCCACGACAACATCCCTGACGCGGCCATTCAACTGGAAGGGATGACATCATTCCGGGCGGACAGGGAAGCTGCTAGCTCCGGTAAGAGCCGAGGGGGGGGGGGGGGGCTATGCATCTATATTAACAAGAACTGGTGCGTTAACGCCACGTTAGTATCTAAACACTGCTCTCCGTTGGCGGAGTTCCTTATTGTAAATTGTCGGCCATTCTATCTGCCGAAGGAATCCACCAACGTGTTTGTAGCTGCTGTTTACATAGCTCCTAGCGATAATGCAAAAGCTAATGCTAACGAGGCACTTGGAAAGCTGCACGATGCTATTAGTGAATTTCAAACTTCACACCCGGACAGTTTTGTGGTGGTTGCGGGGGATTTTAATCGCACCAGTTTAAAGACTGTGCTCCCCAAGTTTAAACAATGTGTAGACTTTAAGACCAGAGGAGAGAATATGTTGGACTTGGTGTACACAAACTTTCCAGATGCTTATAAGGCAACATCTCGCCCCCACCTCAGCCGTTCTGACCACCTATCTGTGATGCTGGTGCCTGCCTACAAACCTTTACTGAAGCGCAGCAGGCCAGTAGTGAAACAAATCAGGATTTGGCCAGAGAGTGCAGCCTCAGCACTTAAGGACTGTTTTCTGCACACAGACTGGGAGGTCTTCAAAATAGCAGCCTCCCAGGGAGACAGGACAGATGTGGAGGAGTTTGCTGAAACGGTCACCAGCTACATAGCGAAGTGCACAGAGGATGTCACTATAGTGAAGACTATCACTGCACAGGGCAACTATAAGCCCTGGATGACTGCAGAGGTACGCTCGCTGCTCACAGCCAGAGATGGAGCCTTCAGAGCGAAGGACAGGATCGCCCTCCGCTCAGCCAGGTCTGCGCTCTCAACGGGAATTAAGACGGCGAAGCGCGCCTATGCGGAGAAAATCCAGGGACACCTCTGTGACACTAGGAACACCAAACGGATGTGGCAGGGAGTTCGGGCGGTGACGGATTATAAGTCTAGGCAGGGGGTCGATGATGATGATGCTTCGCTTCCAGACAGGCTCAACAACTTCTTTGCACGTTTTGAAGCATCAAACCCGACAATCAGAGGGAGGGCTGGCCCATCATCACCATCTGTTGGGCCAGCTATCATCATCAACGTAGCGGACACATGAAGGACCCTAATCGGGGTCAACCCACGTAAAGCTGCAGGTCCGGACAACATCCCGGGACGTGTGCTCCGAGACTGTGCGAACGAGTTGGTGGATGTCCTGACTGACATTTATAACATCTCCCTGAGTCAGACCATCATTCCCAGATGCTTTAAGACCTCTACCATAGTACCGGTGGCAAAGAAACCAGTTGTGTCCTGTCTGAATGACAATCGTCCTGTTGCACTGACACCAATTGTGATGAAGTGTTTTGAACGGCTTGTCAAACCACAAATCACAGCCTGCCTCCCTGCATCACATGACCCACTCCAGTTTGCATATCGTTCAAACCGCTCCACGGAGGATGCTATAGTCACCACCCTGCACTCTGTCATCGCCCACCTGGATCAGAAAGACACTTACGCCAGACTACTGTACATTGATTTCAGTTCAGCATTCAACACCATTATTCCCCAGAGATTCGCCCCGAGTACCTCAAGGCCCTGGATGTTGTTGGGTTGTCATGGTTGACACGCCTCTGCAACATTGCGTGGAGGTCGGGGGCAGTGCCTTTGGCATGGCAAACCGGGGTGGTGGTTCCTCTCTTCAAAAAAGGGGACCGGAGGGTGTGCTCCAACTTTAGAGGGATCACACTCCTCAGCCTCCCTGGGAAGGTCTATGCCAAGGTACTGGAGAGGAGAGTCCGGCCGTTGGTCGAACCTCGGATTCAGGAGGAGCAATGTGGTTTTCGTCCTGGCCGTGGCACATCGGACCAGCTCTTTACCCTCTCGAGAATTCTTGAGGGTTCGTGGGAGTTTGCCCAACCAGTTTACATGTGTTTTGTGGACTTGGAGAAGGCATTTGACCGCGTCCCTCGTGGATTTTTGTGGGGGGTGCTTCGGGAGTATGGGGTATCGGGCTTGTTGTTACGAGCTATTCGGTCTCTGTACGACCGTTGTGAGAGTTTAGTTCGCATTGCCAACACTCGGTCGGAGTCATTCCCAGTGAGAGTTGGACTCCGCCAGGGCTGCCCTTTGTCACCGGTCCTGTTCATAATTTTTATGGACAGGATTTCTAGGCGCAGCCAGGGAATGGAGGGTGTCATGCTTGGTGACCACAGGATCTCATCTCTGTTGTTTGCAGATGATGTTGTCCTGTTGGCTTCATCCAGCAATGACCTACAGCTCTTGCTGGGACGGTTTGCCGCTGAGTGTGAAGCGGCTGGGATGAGAATCAGCACCTCCAAGTCCGAGTCCATGGTCCTCAGCCGGAAAAAGGTGGATTGTCCTCTCCGGGTTGGGGACAGGCTCCTGCCCCAAGTGGAGGAGTTTAAGTATCTTGGGGTCTTGTTCACGAGTGAGGGGAAAATGGAGCGAGAGATCGACAGACGGATTGGAGCAGCATCTGCAGTGATGCGGACGTTGTACCGGTCTGTTGTGGTGAAGAGGGAGCTTAGTTCTAAGGCAAAGCTGTCGATTTACCAGTCAATCTACGTTCCTACTCTCACCTATGGTCACGAGCTTTGGGTAATGACCGAAAGAACGAGATCGCGGATACAAGCGGCTGAAATGAGCTTTCTCCGTAGGATTGCTGGACTCACCCTCAGAGTTAGGGTGAGGAGCTCAGTCATCCGGGAGAGGCTCAGAGTAGAACCGCTGCTCCTCCACATTGAAAGGAGTCAGTTGAGGTGGTATGGGCATCTGATTAGGATGCCTCCTGGACGCCTCCCACTTGAGGTGTTTCAGGCACGTCCCACTGGGAGGAGACCCCGGGGCAGACCCAGGACTCGGTGGAGAGACTATGTCTCCCAGCTAGTCTGGGAACGCCTTGGTATCCCCTCTGAAGAGCTGGAGCAGGTGGCTGGGGAGAGGGAAGTCTGGGCTTCTCTGCTTGAACTGCTGCCTCCGCGACCCGGACCTCCGGAAAAGCGGTAGAAGATGGATGGATGGATGGATGGATGGATATTCCCCAGAGACTGATGGAGAAATTACTCCTTCTCGGTCTGAGCACCGCCACATGTCTCTGGATCCTGGACTTCCTGACCGAGAGACCTCAGTCTGTCCGTGTTGGAAATAACATCTCCAACTCTATCACGCTGAGCACCGGATCCCCTCAAGGCTGCGTACTCAGTCCACTGTTGTTTACACTTCTAACACATGACTGTGTATCCAGACACGAGGGGAACCAGATTATTAAGTTTGCAGACGACACCACGGTGGTGGGACTTATTCAGAGGGATGAGGAATCAACATACAGGGAAGAAATGAGAGACCTGGAGGGCTGGTGCAGGGAGAACAATCTGGTGCTCAACGTAGACAAAACGAAGGAGATGATTATCGACTTCTGGCAGTCACAGCCTGAACACGTCCCCCTCAGCATCGGCGGCTGTTTAGTGGAGAGAGTGGAGAACATCAAGTTCCTCGGAGTGCAGATCTCGCAGGACCTGACCTGGAGCAAGAATTCCTTGGGGATCAGGAAGCGGGCCCAGCAGAGACTGCACTTCTTGAGGAAACTCAAAAAGGCCTCTTTCCCCATCTGCATCCTCAGGACCTTCTACAGAGGTGTGGTGGAGAGTGTTCTGACGTACTGCATTGCTACATGGTACTCCAGCTGCAGTATGTCAGACAAAAAAGCCCTGCAGAGGATAGTCAAGGGGGCTGAGAGGGTAATTGGAGTCTCCCTCCCCTCTGTCCAAGAACTTTTTCAGAACCGTTGTAGGAGCAGGGCACTGAACATTGTCAAGGACCGTTCTCACTCTCTGTATAAACACTTTGAACTTCTGCCATCTGGCAAACAATTCCAGAGCATCAGAGGCAGAACCACCAGACTGATTAACAGCTTCCTTCCACAAGCTGTTAGGATGCTGAACAGTTGATCCGGAATCTCTCGTATACACTACTGCACCTACGGACATTATGTACATTATTTGTATATTATAGTTAGTTAGTTTTTCAAGTATGTCTCAGGGATGCGTAAATGGATGTGGTGGGGTGGGGGGTGAAGATATGTGTGAGTGTGTGTTAAGATAAGATAAGATAAGATAAGCCTTTATTAGTCCCACAACGGGGAAATTCCAGGATTGCAACAGCACAGGGATAGCAACACTCAGAGCAACAATCAGAAGGCAAGAAAAAAAAAAAACAAAAAAAAAAAAACAAGCAAGCAAGAGCAGCTAATATACATATGTACATATTACTATAAAATATATATATACACACACACACACACACAGACACACAGTGCAGAGCATTGTAGCTGGATGGAATAAATATATGAATATATGAACACACAGTGCAGAGCATTGTAGCTAGATGGAATAAATATGTAAATATATAAACACCCACAGTACGGAGCATTGCAGCTAGGTGGAATAAATATGCAAGTATATAAACACACAGTGCGGAGCAATGTAGCTAGATGGAATAATATGTAGATATATAAAAACACAGTGCGGAGCATTGTAGCTAGATGGAATAAATATATAGATATATAAATATAAACACACCCAGTGCAGAGCATTGTAGCTAGATGGAATAAATATGTAAATATATAAACACACACAGTGCAGAGCATTGTTGCTAGGTGGGATGAAACAGCATAACCGTCTATTTAGTTATCCTACATGGTATGATTATGTGCCCATACATATTCTCACCCTCCATAGCGACCGGTATGTTCCTAGTTGTATGCCGGAGAGGACCATTGTGTAAGTCTATTGCATCTTTTGCATTAAAAAAAAAAAAACTATTAGTTTTAAATCATGTTGTTTTACTTATATGGATGCCGAGAGAAACACAATTTCATCTTGCCTGCACTACTGTTGTATGTACAGCAATATGACAATAAAGGTTGATTTGATTTGATTTGATTTGATGTTTTGCCCAATCTATGTGTTTTTTTTTAAACAGTGTCCTATGAACTGCAAAACAAATTTCAGCAATAACTGACAAAAAAGTTGTATGGTATTGTATTGTAACACCACCCTGGTTGGGCTCATCATTGATGACGATGAGAAGGTATATATGGCGGAGGCAGAGAATCTGCTGCTGTGATGACAAGCAAACAACCTGAAACCGAAATGTAAAAAAACCCCAAAGAACTCATACTGGATAGCTCAAGTAGGTTCATTTTGTCTTCTTTTAATTATTTACCTTTTGTTCTTATTAAAGACAAAAATAGAAAGGAGATGTTTTTACCTTCTTTACATGTTTTGACTGTTCACTGCAGCCTTCGTCAGAAGTGACTCTTCTTAAATAACTCATACTGGACTTCAGAAAGAACAGACAGCGCCACACCCCCCTCCTCATAATGGCGACCGCGTGGAAACCGTCCCGACCTTCAGGTTCCTGGGCACCCACATCTCCTCTGACCTCTCCTGGTCTGTCAACACCAAGGCCCTGGTGAAGAAAGCCCAGCAGTGGCTGCACTTCCACCATGTCCTGAGGAAGAACAACCTGGACCAGAAGCTGCTGCTGGCCTTCTACTGCTGCTCAGTGGAGAGCATGCTCACCTACTGCCTGGGTGTGTGGTACACCGACTCCACAGCCGACAATAGGAAGGCTGTGCAGAGGGTCATCAACACCGCCCAAAAAATCATCGGCGGCCCTCTGCCCTCCCTGGAGGACATCTCCAGATGCTCCTGTCTCAGAAAGACCAAGGCAATCACTGTCCTCATTGTGTGGCTGATGAAGATATGGGAAAGAGTTGTTGAAGCCAGGTTAAGAGGAGAGGTGACAATCAGTGAGCAACAGTACGGTTTCATGCCAAGAAAGAGTACTGCAGATGCAATGTTTGCTCTAAGAGTGCTGATGGAGAAGTATAGAGAAGGACAGAAGGAGTTGCACTGTGTGTTTGTGGATCTCAAGAAAGCATATGATAGGGTGCGAAAAGAGGAAGTGTGGTACTGTATGAGAAAGTCAGGAGTGGCAGAGAAGTATGTGAGGGTGGTGCAGGACATGTATGAGGACAGCAAGATGGTGGTGAGGTGTGCTGTAGGAGTGACAGATGGGTTCAAGGAGGGGGTGGGATTACATCAGGAATCAGCTCTGAGGCTCTTCTTATTTGCCATGGTGATGGACAGGCTGACAGAGGAGGTCAGGCAAGAGTCTCCACAGACCATAATGTTTGCAGATTACACTGTGATCTGTAGTGAGAGTAGGGAGCAGGTGGAAGAGAACCTGAAGAGGTTGAGTTATGCTCTGGAGAGAAGAGGAATGAAAGTCAGTAGAAGCAAAACAGAATATATGAGTGTGAATGAGAGGGAGACAGGTGTAACGGTGAGGATGGAAGGAGCAGAGGAAGTGAAAGTAGATGAATTTAAATACCTGGGGTCAACCATCCAAAGCAATGGAAAATGCACAAGAGAGGTGAAGGCAGGATGGAGTGGGTGGAGACGAGTGTCAGGGATGATTTGTGACAGAAGCGTAGCAGTGTAGCAGACTTGAAACTGTTATCTGCGTCTGCGTTGTGTTGTGTAGGGAAATAACTCCAACAGTGAGTTCACAGCTGGCACTTTATTCTGAGCGGGATCCATGCAGTTTTTGCCGGGAAAACCCCTGCATGTGCAATGAGCCCATTCCCTGTGTCCCACCAATTAATGATCCACTAACAACAAGGAAAATCGGAACCTCTAAATTATAAATTTGTTCCTGTGACGACGGAGTGTCACCACTGTTATGGTTTATTGTATGTTTAACTATATTATTTGTGTAATATTTGTAAATGTTAATGATTGTTTGTTGAATGTGCACATATTATTTTTAGGATCTGTTTTTGACTATTTGGATTGCCTTTTTGTGAGATAATTGTTATGTTTGATTATTTGGGTAAAACAATTGGTAATTTCTAATTCCACATACCTTTGCCAACACGCTTCCTGATGGTGTCTGGGCAAAAGACTCTTTAGGGGTTGAACGCCTTTTTAAAGGATACCAGCAGGAAGGGAGCAGGTGATGGCAAGTTGAGGGGTGATTTAAAAATATGTAAATAGGGGATTAAATTATTTAGCAAATTATTTATGGTATTATTTATTCTGTATTATTTATATTTATTCTGTAAATAGGTGGGGAATTATTTATGCACTTTTTAGATGTTAGTGGGTATGTGTGGAAAATGAAAATGTTATTGTCTTACCTGGGGATATGGTATGTGCTAATTGACTTTGATTATCTCAGATAGTATATAACAGGTGTTGGTTATTTTGGTTGGGTGGTTATCGTTAAGAATCAATGTGGTCATCGATCGATGGATTGTTGATAGAGAGTCGTGTCGGTGTGAAGATATGGTATGTTCGCTGAAGTTGTTACCTGTGAAGTTTTTTTTAAATAAAATGAAAAATTGCTGATTGCCAGTTGCCTCAAAGCCTCCATTTATGAGAGACTGCTCAGCTACGTTACATTTGGTGGCAGTGATGGTCCGTTCCCAGGATGAGACGTAACATTTGGTGGAAGTGGTGGAAAGAGCATGGGACGGAAGGACTGATGGCGAGAAGAAAAGTAATGAAGCAAGAGGAGCAATTTGACTCTGGTGCGGCTGTGGCGGCTGGGGGGCCGGGAGTCGGCGGACTGGGCGGGCTCGAGGAGTTGGTGTGCTTAGCAGAATCCTTGGTTCGTTTGCTGACTGTCAGAGATCGTCAGAGGGAAGAAGAAGCCGCTCTTCAAGACCAAAGGTGGCAGACTGTAGATAATCAAATTCGTCGGGTGCAGTCGCAAGTGGTGGAGTTGAGAGAGGAGTATGGGAGCCGGGCTGAACGCAGTGGCGACGACGACGCTTCGGGGGAAGACCCCAGGGTGACGGCCAGTCGGGTCGGCCCACAGGAGGATGATTTACCGCTGCAGGTGCAGCCGAGGAGAACGCGAACGCACCACGAGCCCAGGCTGAATCCGCTCTCTCCCGAGGATGACATCGAGTACTACCTGGCGACTTTTGAGAGGATTGCTACAGTCTGCCGCTGGCGTGAAGAGGAGTGGGCTATCCAGTTGGCTCCTTTGCTCACAGGTAAAGCAGGGAGTGCGTATGTACTGATGTACATTGCTGACACGGACAATTATAAAAAAGTGAAGGAAGCAATTTTAAATAAGTATGAAATAACACCCAACACCTATAGGAGAAGGTTTCGTGGTCTGGACATTTATCAGGACGAAACCCCCCGTGAACTGTATGTTCGTTTAAAAGACCTGTTTTGTAGATGGGTTAAACCAGAGACCTCAACTGTAAAAGACATTATGGAACTAATAATTTTGGAACAGTTTCTGCGGATGGTGAACCCGGAACTGGGAATCTGGATACAAGAGCGGGACCCGAAGACTGCAGAGGGCGCTGCTCGTCTGGCGGAGGTTTTTCTGTCGGCCAGGTCTGGGAGCAGGAGAACTACTCTCGGCCGTGACAGCTCTTTCACCGCATGGAGTAAGTCTAATGAGGGTGAAAGGGGTGGTCCAGCTCAAAATAGGCTGTATTCCAGGTCCAGTCAAAGCACAAATAGCAGATATGAAAGTAGCAAAAAGTCACGTTTTGTTTTGTATAAAGATATACGCTGTTATCAGTGTCATAAGATCGGTCACACTCAGTATTCATGTCCTGCCATAAAGAGTGATAAACCCTCATTATTATGCTCAGTTCCAAGACCTACTCTGTCAGCACCAATTCATGGTGAAATATATGACTACGGTTCTGCTAAATGGTCAGTGTGAAGAGGCCTTGTTAGACTCCGGTTGTTTCCAGACTGTTGTTTTGCCCAATTTAGTCCCGAGAGATTCTTGGAGTGAGACTACAGTTAATATCAGTTGTGTTCATGGGGATAAGAAATCGTACCCAACCGCTGATGTCTATTTAACAGTAGGGGGTCAAACTTATCTCCTTCCTGTAGCTCTTGTGCCTGATTTGCCTTATTCTGTTATTCTTGGCAATGATGTTCCAACTTTGTTGGACATTATACAACAGGTTAGAGGTGGGGGGTTTGGGGTGTCAGGGAGAGGTAGTACCTTTGACAAGGGGGGCACGCCATGTCCTTTCCAGGGCAGCTCGCCTGCCACTGGTCCTCACCTGACACTCAACTTTCACCTGTGGCTCCTCGAAGCTGTCGCATGCAACAGTGGCCACCCCCCGGACAACGGCTTTGGCGAGCCGGCTGAACCAGGTGAAGGTAGCTGACGGGTCTGAAACCCTCAGTGAGTTAGGCTTGGGCCGTGTCAGCCCTATTGCACGCGAAGACTGACTCCCGGCGGAATGAGCGGAAGAGATCACCTGAGATCCAACGGTTGTGAAGGCGGTGGCAGCAAGTGTTGTGGAACGCCTAGAGCAGGACATGGCACCGATAGAAGTCCTGGTCATCCATTGCAGCCTGGCAGCCTCCTGTCGTAACGGTTTCCCGTGCCACTGGATCAAGACTCCCCAGGCCAAGAGAGTGGGATTGCCCCTGTGCAACGGTCTTCTCACTATAAAGCCTTCACGCACAGGTCCCTTTTGCAACTCATTACTGATCTGTCAACCCACACACCCCTCAAGTCCTGCGGCGATGGGCGCGTGGCGAAGCAACAGGTGGAGATGATCACTGGCGGTTGTAGTCAAAAACCTGCATGCAGGCGGTCCATGGGCAAGTGGTCGCTCTGCTACTGAATCCAACGGTAACAGGACAGTTCGGCAGCACCTGTGGGCGACTGGGAAGCCTCTTTAGGACAGCACTGCCCACCCTCACATGAGGGAGGGGGCTAGAAAAGGTGCCCCAGACAAATGCTTGCCCTTTTAGCGTCTGGTCAGCTTACCGCGGCTGACGGACTCATCCTCACAGCGGTCGAATAATACAAAAGAAGAAAAAACTCAAGAGGTTCATTTTGGGAGCCTAGAATGTCCGAACACTTCTGGATAGAGCCGGTATATTGAGACCAGACAGGAGAACGGCGCTCGTTGCAAATGAGCTCCAGCGATACCGGATAGACATTGTCGCACTCAGCGAAATCCGCCTTGCTGATGAAGGGTCCCTGAAAGAAGAGGGAGGTGGGTACACCTTCTTCTGGAAAGGAAAGCCGCAAGCTGAGGACAGGATACATGGTGTTGGATTTGCCATTAGAACAGCACTGCTGAAGAACATACAAGCCCTGCCAGTTGGAATCAGCGAGCGTCTCATGAAATTGCGCATTCCTCTCAGCAAGTCCAGATACCTCACAGTCATCAGTACATACACTCCTACGCTCACCAGCCTGGACGAAGATAAAGTGCAGTTCTATGAACACTTTGATCAGGTCATCAGGTCAACCTCACAGAGTGACAAACTTGTGCTTGGCGATTTCAACGCTAGAATAGGAAAGGACCCCAGCAACTGGAAAGGCGTTCTGGGTAGACACGGAGTAGGCAAGATCAACAACAACGGCCTGCTCCTCCTCAGCAAGTGTGCAGAACACAGCCTTTGCATCACTAACACCTTGTTCAGGATGGCAGACAAGTACAAGACCACCTGGATGCACCCGAGGTCAAAACACTGGCACATGATCGATTTTGTCATTGTACGCCAACGTGACATCAGGGACGTCCAAGTGACCCGTGCCATGAGAGGTGCTGAATGCTGGACTGATCACAGGCTGGTCAGGGCTGTAATGACACTGCACATTGCTCCGCCTCACAGAAATCGACCTAAGACTGTCAGGGCCTCCTACAATGTCACCAGACTGAAGAATCCAATCTGTCTGACAGAGTTCCAAGAAGCACTTGATGAAAAACTCCAAGATGGTCTGACCTCCGAAAGCAGCTCCGAGAAATGGTCCTCCTTCAAAGATGCCGTCACTGAGACTGCAAAGGAAGTGCTTGGAGCCAAAACTAGAACCCATGAAGACTGGTCCGACGAAAACGATGACAAGATCAGAGAAGCCCTCCATACTAAGAACAAGGCTTACATCGAGTGGCAGAATGACCCGTCCTCCGTCTCCAAGCTTGAAAGATTCAAAACTTTGCAGGCAAAAGTCCAGTCCGACCTTCGACTGATGCAGGACCAGTGGTGGCAGGATAAAGCGGCCAAAGTCCAGCACTATGCGGACACCCACAATTCCAAGAAATTCTTCAGTGCCCTGAAGACAGTCTTTGGCCCCTCCGCATCAGGCTGCTCCCTGTTGCTGTCCTCGGATGGTTCGACCCTGATTAAAGACCAAGAGGGCTTGATCAAGCGCTGGCAAGAGCACTTCAGTAATCTGCTTAACCGACCCTCATCAGTTGACGTAGACGTACTGAACCAGATCCCCCAGCAGCTAATGCAAGACTCGCTCGCAGAACCCCCGTCCATAGACGAAATTAAGAAGGCGATCCTTCAGACGAACTCGGGCAGAGCGTCAGGAAAGGATGGCATTCCTGCCGAGATCTACAAGGCGGCAGGCCCCAACGCCCTCGAAGCCTTTCATGATGTCCTGCAGAGTATCTGGGAAGAGGAGGAGATGCCTGATGACTTCCGTGATGCCCTGATTGTCTCCATCTACAAGAACAAGGGAAGCAAATCCGACTGTGGCAACTACAGGGGCATCTCCCTCCTCTCTATCACAGGGAAGATATTTGCTAGAGTCATACTCAACAGACTTATCACAGTATCAGAGCAGAATCTCCCAGAGGCACAGTGCGGCTTCAGGCCTGGCAGAAGTACTGTTGATATGATTTTTGCCATGAGACAACTCCAAGAGAAGTGCATTGAACAAAACATGCCCCTATTCTCTGTCTTCATAGATCTTACCAAGGCTTTTGACACGGTCAATAGAGAGGCCCTCTGGACAGTCTTAGAGCGTATCGGATGCCCGTCAAAGTTTATATCGATGACCAGGCTTTTCCACGACGGTATGACTGGCCAGGTCATCTCCAGCGGGAATGTGTCGGAAGCCTTTGCAATCAGCAACGGTGTGAAGCAGGGCTGTTCCTAGCTCCAGTCCTATTTAACGTGTTCTTCACCTGCATGCTGTCCCATGCCGTCCGAGACCTGGTGAAGGGGGTCTACATTCGTTACCGTTTGGATGGCTCCCTCTTCGACCTGCGTCGTCTCACTGCCAAGACAAAGAGCCTGCAAACCCTCCTCCAAGAAGTCCTCTTTGCTGATGACTGCGCCCTTGTGGCCCACGCAGAATCCGACCTGCAGATGATGTTAGACCGCTTCTCTGAGGCTTCAAAGCTCTTCGGCCTGACCGTCAGCCTCAGCAAGACGGAGGTGTTTCACCAACCTGCACCAAACACTCATCCACCTGCACCCAACACTGTCATCGACGACACACCACTTGCCAATGTCGAACATTTCAAGTACCTAGGAAGCACCATTTCCTGTGATGGCTCCCTGGACAAAGAAATCGCCTCAAGAATTGGCAAGGCTAGCCAGGCACTGGGCAGACTCCGCACCTGAGTGCTCAACCAACACAGTATCCGGCTATCAACGAAACTGAAAGTTTACAATGCTGTGGTACTCCCCTCCCTCCTCTACGGTTGTGAAACATGGACGCTGTATCGCAGACATGTCAAAAAGCTGGAATACTTCCACATGCGAGCTTTCCGTTCCATACTCGGAATCAGCTGGCAAGACCACATCACCAACCTGGAGGTCCTGGAGTGTGCCAACTCCACCAGCATTGAGGCCATGCTCATTAAGGCCCAACTTCGATGGGTGGGGCATGTTATTCGAATGGAGGAGTTTAGGATGCCAAGACGCCTGATGTATGGTGAGCTCCAGCTCGGCAAGAGAAACCGAGGCCGCCCAAAGCTGCGATACAAAGATACTGTGAAAGCAAACATCCAGTGGTGTCACGTCAAGCCGAAAGAACTGGAGGAGCGTGCTATGGACAGATCAGAATGGAGAGCCTTAATCCACACAGCTGCTGTCAATTACGAAGAAGCACGACGCCAGAAACTCACTGATGCCAGAGAAAAGCGACACAGAACTGCATCAGCAGTGATCACAACAACGGACTTCCAATGCCCCCACTGTTCAAGACTCTGCACAACCAGGCTAGGACTGCAGAGCCACCTTCGTGTGCATCGATGAGCTGCAGAATGCAATACGTCATCATCGGATCCGATGGACAACCCACCAGAGGTGAACAAACTGAGGGACAGGCAGGTGGCGCTATTGAGCAGAGGCTTGATGCACCTGTTGGAAAAATTTGTAATATGGTGACAACCAGGGCGCAGAGGGCTGCCAGTGTTCTTCAGGAGTTGCCGTTCTATGATTCTGAGATAGAGGCAGGCCCTATTAAACAGTCTAAATCCAAGGCTCAGAGAAGAAGCGATAAGGTGTTAGCTTCAGTAAAGAACTTGGGTGAAGAAACACCACAGCTAAGTCAGTCAGTAGAGTTTGACATACCTCCTGACATAGCTGCATTGCAGAAAGCTGACCCAGCACTTGGACCATGGTTTGATAAAGTCTCGGAGATTGAGGGTGTGAAACAGGGTAGAACGGATTGTTTGGCTGAGGCCATGTAGGTCATTAAAAAGGGCATTTTGTACCAGCAACAAGGTGAAGTTATGGCCATAGCTTTGCCACAGGACCTCACACCACAGATTATGGAACTGGGACATGTTATCCCTTGGGCAGGTCATCTAGCATTTCAAAAGACTTTACAGAGAATTGCTAGAAGGTTTGTGTGGCCGGGAATGTATACCCAGATAAAGGAGTTCTGTACGTCATGTCCAATATGTCAGATTACATCACCTAGGGGAGTAGCCCGTGCCCAACTGCACCCATTACCAATTATTGGAACACCATTTGACAGAATAGGGATGGATGTAGTTGGCCCCCTAGAGAGAAGCTCCTCTGGTAATAAATACATTCTGGTGATTTGTGACTATGCTACTCGGTACCCAGAAGCCTTCCACCTGAAATCTATCAAGGCTAGGCAGGTTGCCAACTGCCTTATCCAGTTATTTTCAAGGGTAGGCATACCCAGAGAGATTCTAACAGACTGTGGAACAAATTTCTTGTCAAAACTGTTGCAGCAGGTATATAAGCTGTTGGGTATTAAGGGTATTAAGACCACCCCATATCACCCTCAGACAGATGGACTAGTTGAGCGATTCAATCAGACTCTGAAAAACATGCTGCGGAAATTTGTTTCTGATACGGGCTCGGATTGGGACCAATGGGTACCATATTTATTATTTGCTTATCAGGAGGTGCCCCAGGCTTCAACAGGGTTCTCACCTTTTGAACTACTGTATGGTCGTCAGGTGAGGGGCCCACTGGACTTATTAAAGGAGCACTGGGAGAGTCCACCGAATGATCAGGACAATGTGGTCTCATATGTCATTAAGATGAGAGAGAAACTGGATCGAATGACTGCTTTGGCTCAGGAGCACATGAGGACGGTGCAGGCCAAACAAAAAACTTGGTATGACAAGAAGGCCAGAAAAAGGGTTTTTCACCCAGGTCAGCAGGTTTTGCTATTGCTGCCCTCGTGTGACAGTAAGCTGTTGGCTCAATGGCAGGGGCCGTATGAAATCTCTAAAAAACTAAGTTCAGTGACATATGAACTATATATGCCTGACAGGAAGGTAAAACATCAGACCTTCCACATTAACTTGTTGAAAGAGTTTCAGCAGCCTGGTCATCAGCAGCAGCAGCCTGTTCTTCAGGAGACACATCATCAGCTCTTCATTTGTGCGATGGAAATGGATGAGGAGAGAGAACAGTCTTTTCCCACAAATGTGTCAGAGCCGTGTTTATTTCAAGTGTCTCATTTGCAGGTTGGTCAGCAGAGAGAGTTAGAGGCACTGTTAGATCCAGAATTGTTTCAGGAGAGACCTGGTTTCACCACATTGGTGCATCATAAAGTGCATTTGAAAGAAGAAGCTGTTCCACGTAGGAAATCTTGTAGGATCCCGGAGCGATTGGTCCCAAAAATGAAGCAAGAGATCGATTTGATGTTGCAGCTGGGAGTGATTGAGGAGTCAGTCAGTGAGTGGTGTAGCCCGATTGTGCTGGTCCCCAAAAAGGATGGCTCGTTAAGATTCTGTATTGACTTCAGATACCTTAATTCAGTATCTAAGTTTGAGTCATACCCCATGCCCATGATGAACTATTAGAGAAAGTGTGCAGGGCTAGGTTTATTTCTACACTGGACCTATGCAAGGGGTATTGGCAGGTGGCATTGGCACCGGAGACAAAAGAACTTACAGCCTTTAAAACACCTTATGGCGACTTCCGGGAAGATGGCGGAGAGACATAACGCTTAAACAGAGAGCTCTCCCTAGCCGGATTAAAAATCATCGGTAAATGGCCAACTCGACATAAGCGGATCAATAAACTAAGGGATGAAAACACGAAGGAGCCGGGCACAAGGACAAAAGCAGGGTAAAATTAAAGAATTCCTCTCCAACAACGCAGGAAAAACCGCTGAACACGAAGCCCAAAAAAACGAGGTGTCTACAGCAGAGAAAATGGAGGACGCCAGGCTCGAAAACATGAACACTGGCATCGCCAGTTTGGGTAAAGAGTTGAGAGAATTCAAGCGGCAGCTACAGCAGGATTTAGCGGCTCTTAAGGAGGAGCTGAAAAAAGAGATTAAGGAGGAAATTATGGGTCTCCGAAGAGAAATGGAGCGCAAGCTAACAGAAAACATGGAGGAGCTGCGCTCCCAGCGGGCGTGTATGACAGAAGCGCAGGCCCGAATATCGGAGCTGGAAGATTGGAAAAGCAAGGCAAACGAACAGCTACAGACCCTGACGGCGCAAACGCAGAGGATGCAGGAGAAAATAAACAACTTGGAGAGCAGGTCCAGACGAAGCAATATACGCATCTTTGGAATTCCAGAGGGTATTGAAGGCAACTCGATGACGAAATTCATGGATCAGTTCTTAAAAAAAGAGCTGGAACTGCCCGGAGAAACGGATCTGCAGATTCAACGAGCGCACAGAGCCCCGGCACAGAACCCGAAGCCAAACTCTCCACCCAGGTCAGTTGTGGTAAACTTTGTGAAATATGACATAAAGGAAAGAATCCTGACACAAGCATGGAAAAAAAAGATACGAATCGGCGACAAACAGGTATTCTTTGACCATGACTACCCGACAGAAATTGTGCAGCAGCGGAAGAAATATGCCAACATTAAAAAAACGCTGAAAGAGAAAAAAATTAGATTCCAAACGCTGCTAACGAAAATGAGGATTCATTGGGAGGACGGCGTAAGAACCTACAACACGGCCAGAGAGGCAGCGCGGGATATGATGGAGCGGGGCCTTGAGGTGAGCGTGCCGGAGGAAACGGCTGGAGCAGCGGCGGCCCTGAACGCATCACGACAGCCGGAGTGGAGACGAGTGAACGGCGGAAGAAGGGGGAGAGACGTAGAGCAGCGGGCCCAGGACAAGCTACAAGGCTTTCAACTGAAAGCCTAGATCATAACAAAGATTAAGAAAGGCACAGAAGAAATGAAGGCCAAGAAGACAAGATAAAAGAGAAACAGACGGCTAGGAGAGGTTTAAGTGATATTTGTTGGACATTTCTAGACTAATGACTATTACTTGGATAGTAATTAGAGGTCTAGGGAGGGCCCTTCACTCTGTGAAGACAATCCCCCCACCCACCAACAGGGACCAGTGGGCAGAAGAAAGGCCCAAAGTACGGAGGTCGAGATTTTTTAATGTGTTTTTATATAAATATGTGTTATTTTTGTTGTTAAAGGGGCTAGGAGCACAAGTTAAAAAAATGGAAAAACATGAATATGGGTAAAAATCTTAAGATAATGACACTAAACGTGAATGGTCTGAACTCACCTGTTTTTTTTCCACAATATCTTTATTGAACCTTTTTTTTTTTTTTAACAAACATGATACAAACAATCAAACACTAACACTAAAGTACTACAAAAAAAAAAAAAATGCACTAAAAACACCAACAACCACCAACAAAATCAAGTCTTCAACAATGCTCCTCTGTTTAGTCTAGACAATCCAATACATAAGTATACATATTATGTTCACCAGTTTGGAATTTACAAGGTCCACACACATCATTCACCTTCTTCTTCAAGAGTTATGTTTAAATTTTTTACATAATCAATAAAAGGTCTCCATATATTCTCAAACACAATTTCCTTTGATTTTAGTATATATGTTATTCTTTCTAATGGAAGGTTTGTTAACATCTGTCTTAACCACTGAGTCACATCTGGTCTATGAGTCTTTTTCCATAATAGTGCAATACATTTTTTGGCATTAAGCAAACTGAGGTCTATGAATGTTCTTTCACTTTTATTAAAATTATGCTTTTCTGGGTACAGACCCAACAAAAACAGTTTAGGATTCAATATGATTTGTTTTGAGATTATTTTTTCAATTGTTACCCTCACCTCTTCCCAAAACATTCTTATTAATCTACATTCCCATAAACAATGAAATAGGGTTCCTTTACTTTCCATGCATTTTGTGCACGTATCTGGTATATTTTTGTTATATCTATTTAACTCCGGTGTAACATACATCCGCATTAACCATTTGAAATGTATCAATTTAAGGCGTGCATTTATTGATTTGGTTTGAGCTTCTGTACAAGCCAATTCCCATTGTTCCTCTGAAATTTCAATTTGCAGATCTTCTTTCCAGTAGTTTAATCTTTTCAGTGAATTTTCACTTGAAGATAGTGTCAATGAGTTATAAAACTCTGAAATAATACCCTTTCTTTTACTATCTTTCATCATCATTTTTTCCAAGGATGAATAAATAGGTCGAGTGAGAGCTTTATTTTGATTTGATCGAATAAAGTTTCTAAGTTGAAGATATTTAAAAAAATGTGTTCTATTGAGATTAAATTTGATCCTCAGCTCTTCAAAAGACATTATGTTGTCTGCACATGGCAAATATAAATCCTGAATCTTTTGTATCCCTTTTAAATTCCATACTTTAAATACAGCGTCCGCTCTCCCTGGTTTAAAATATTGATTACCCCATATTGGACTAAATTGTGACAATAACTGTGGTTCTTTTAAATAGTTTTTAGCTTCACACCATATTTTGATCATATGCTTTACAAATGGATTTTTAACTTGTTTTTGTAATTTTTTTGCCGAATCTGAGTATATGAATATGGGAAGAGGTAAAGGTAAATTGTATGATTCCATTTCAGTCCAGTGAGGGAGATCATTTGATGAAAAATAATATGTCATAGACCTCAGTTGTGCCGACCAATAATACAACATAAAATTTGGACATTTCAGACCTCCACGATCAAATGGTAAATATAATAAAGACAAACGTAATCTAGCCCTCCTGTTGTTCCATATAAATTCCACTAACTTTTTTTTTATTCTTGAGAATAGATCTAAAGGTGGTGATAAGGGAATGTATTGAAATAAATAAAGTATTTTAGGTAAAATATTACTTTTAAGTATATTGATTCTCCCGATCATCGACATTGGTAGTGACATCCATCTCTGAGTTAACTCACTGATATCTGACATTAAGGCTTCATAGTTGACACTGGCGACTGATTCTAGCTTAGGCATAATTTGGATTCCTAAATATTTAAACTGATTTACAACATTGAATTGATTTACCTCAGGGGCTGGGTAATTTCTCTGGGTCTCATTTAGCATTAATATTGAAGATTTAGTTTTATTTATTTTATATCCTGATATTTCCCCAAAATTCTTTATTAAATTCAACAAGGTTGGAATTGATTTTTTTAGATTCGACATAAACAAAATTATATCATCGGCGTACAGGGAGATTTTATGTTCTGTTGGTCCAACTTTAATTCCATATATTTGTGAATGTAAACGTATCGCTATCGCTAAAGGTTCAATTGCCATAGTAAACAGTAAAGGTGAAAGTGGACAGCCTTGTCGACATCCTCTATTGATTTTTATTGGTTTTGAAATATTGTTATTTGTTAGGATTTCTGCTGTAGCATTATTGTATATTATTTGAACCCATTTTATGAAATTATTTCCAAGTCCAAACCTTTGTAGGACTTCAAAAAGAAAGGGCCATTCAACTCTATCAAAGGCCTTTTCGGCGTCCAATGATAGGAGAGCTGTATCCGGTGCTTCTTTATTAAAATAAATAATATTAAATAGTCTTCTTACATTATGGAAGCCTTGTCTACCCTTTATAAAGCCATTCTGATCTCGATTAATAATATTTGGTAAAATTTCTTGTATTCGTCTTGCTAAAATTTTACAGATTATCTTAAGGTCGGCGTTTAATAGGCTTATTGGTCTCATATTTTCACATTTATTAGAGGGCTTACCTGGTTTTGGCAGCAGTATAATTAAGGCATTATTTATGTATGATGGTAAATTATTATTTTGAAATGCTTCTAAAACCATTTCCAAAAAAGGTTTTATTAATTTATTCTTAAATTTTTTATAAAGGTCAACTGGAAGACCATCTGGTCCTGCACTTTTTCCTGATTTCATATTATCAATGGCTAGCCCAACTTCTTCTTGACTAATTTTAGACTCCAATATCTCCCTGTTTTCATTTGGAATACACGGTATAGATAGTTCGTTCAAAAACCCATTTAGTTTTGTTAAATCAGGTTCATTTTTGGTATCATATAATTTTTCATAGTAATCTCTAAAGGCTCTATTAATTTCTAAAGGATCTATAACTACCTGTCCGTTACTTATAATACTGGTAATTGGTGTTTTAATTTCCAATTGTTTAATCTGCCATGCTAATAATTTTCCTGATTTTTCACCTTGTTCATAAAAAGATTGTTTCAATCTTAGAAGACTCGAGGCAGCTCTGATCGCTGATTTTTTGTCGTATTCAGCTCTCAAAATCAGTAATTCATTCTCCAACCTTGGGTCACTTCCTGCATACACTTTTTCCTGAAGATTTTTTATTTTATGTTCCAATTTAGCTCTCTCCTCTCGAGTCTTCTTAGATTTTGATCCTGTATAACTAATAATATGTCCCCTAATAAAAGCTTTGAAAGCCTCCCACTTTACACATGCTGATGTTTGTGTAGTATTGATGTCAAAGAACTCGTCTATCTGTTTTTCTATATACTTGACAAATTCCTCATCCTGAAGCCATTTATGCTGAAATTGCCATCTACCTGATTCCTTTGTCAATTTTTTATCTACATATATTAGACAACAGGGTGCATGATCAGAGATCACGATGTTATCATAAAAGCAGTTTTGAATCTTGGACCTTAATTCTGTGGAAATCAAAAAATAATCAATACGTGAGAATGTCTTGTAGGTACTGGAATAACAAGAATAGGCTTTAACTTGTGGTTTCATTTCTCTCCATATATCTAACAATCTCAATTCTTTCATAAAATGATTAATAGTCATCCTACATCCAATGTGCGTACAATCCAGTCCTGTTGATCTATCCACACCTGGATTCAATGTACAATTAAAATCCCCTGCTATTATATGTTGCCCTGTAAGTGATGATAAGATGAGAAATAAATTAGCAAAGAACTTCTGATCATCTATATTGGGACCATATAAGTTCACAAGATTTATATTTTCTAATAGCAAAGAACCTTGAATGATTACATATCTTCCAAATTTGTCTCCAATTACATTTTTCACTTGAAAAGGAACTGATTTATGTATGAGAGTCATAACTCCCCTGGCTCGGGATGAAAATGAAGAGGTGAATACACTTCCCTGCCATCTACTCCTAATTCTTTTAACATCCTCCTCTATCAGATGAGTTTCTTGTAAAAACACAATTCTTGAACCCATGTCCTTTATTTTATTCATAACTTGTTTAAGTTTTTTTAAATTTTGTAGACCTCTGCAATTCCATGAAGTTAAATTAAGATTAACACTTTGGTCCATGATCAATAGAGAGTTTGGGATTACCTTGCAGTGTAAACATGCTCATACAGAGAAGCAAAAACATGAGTGGTTGAACATTCATCCTACAAACTACACACAAACAAATTTCCCCTTCCCACACTTGTGGCAAACCCCCCAAAATCAAAAGAAAAATTCTGTCTCCCGATATAGCCATCGACCGTTCCACACCCACGGGGAACAGCCTAAGCCACTCCTTCTTCATCCTCCCAATCACCCTAACTCTACTGCTTTTAATGACGTAACATTAACTCTCCTCTGTAGTTTTCCAACTTAACTCCAAAATTTTTAACAACTTTGTACATCATAGTTTTTTTTTTTTGTTTGTTTTGTTTTTGTTTTGTTTTTTTAATATATAATACAATCTATATTTTGTAAACTTACTATTTACTTCAAGTCAGTCAGATGCCTGTGCAAATGCTTAATTATTCTACCTTATATTTTGTTCATGCTTAGCTCCCACCAGTCTCTTCTTCTTCTTTGATCCTCTTGATGAACTCCTGCGCCTCCTCTGGGGTCTTGAAGATGTGGGTTCTGCCCTCATACGTGGTCAGCAGTCTCGCAGGATAGATTACACCATGACGAATCCCAAGGTTGCGCAGCTTCTTACGTACGGGATCAAACTGCTTCCTCAATTGCTGGATTCCTGTGGCCAAATCTGGGTAGAACCGCACCTGCTGGTCCTGGTGTTTAATCTCTCCTTTAGCACGTGCAGCGTTGAAGATCTTCATCCTGTCTCTGTTGCTAAGAAACTTCATAATTAAGGTCCTCGGCGGTCCCTTATCTCTCCGTGGGCCAATACGATGTGCTTTTTCCAGAACCACTGCTGATTGCAACTCCTCGCTGCCCAGCACCTCCGGAATCCACTTTTCCAGAAAGGAACATACGTCCCGACCTTCTGATTCCTCTGGAAGACCCACCAGCCTCAAATTATTCTGTCTCGACCGAGATTCCAAATCCAAAATATTATCTTCCAGAGATTTATTTTTTTTTTCCAAAGTGCGCACCTTTAATTGAAGACGGGTGACGTCATCTTCAGCACTAGCGAGACGGAGCTCCATCTGCGCCGTTCGTTCTACACAGTCACCCAATTCCTTTCTTATTCCTTCCAACGCTGTCATAATCCCATCAAATCTAGAGGAAAAGTCCGCTCTCATTGAACTCATGGCAGCCATCAGCGCATCTGCGCCATTCCCCGCAGAAATCGCACCGTTGCCAGCCTCCTCCGCCATATATGGAGTCTTGTCTGCTGCGTCACAGACCTGAAAGTCCGTTAATTTGGACTGTTTCGGCGGCTCGCTTTTTCCTTTTCCTGGCTTTCCAGCCTTAGGCTTCGCCGACATATCCTCGCCCAAACGCTGGGATACGTTCTGTCCCAAATGAGAGAGTCACCTGCCGATCTTTTTCTCCAGGAGCAGAGCAGAGCGAGACACGTCCGTCCTACGTGGCAGCCATAACCGGAAGTCAACTCACCTGTTAAAAGGGAAAGAATAATAAGAAAATTCAAGAAGGAAAAAGCTGAAATTATATTTATGCAAGAGACACATTTGAGCAAGACAGAACATGTGAAACTAAAGAGATTTGGCTATAAGAACTCCTACTACAGTTCATTTAAGGGAGGAGCTAAAAGGGGGGTTATGATACTAATTTCAAACAAAATACAATTTGAAAGTGAACAGGAAATCCAGGATAAAGAAGGCAGGTATGTAATAATAAAGGGAAGAATAGATGGTATGCAGATCACATTAGTGAACATCTATGCCCCACCAGAAAGTGACAAGGGTTTTTTTCAACATCTGTTTGATCTCATAGCAACACACAGTGAAGGAGTCCTAATTTGTGGAGGAGACTTACATGCTGTCATGGATCATGAAGTTGATACAACAAGTTTTAAGAAGACAAAAAAACATGTAACAAAGTTCATAAGAACCTCACTGGCAGAAATGGGTATGGTAGACATATGGAGGGACCTGCACCCACTCGAAAAAGACTATACACATTATTCAGCAGTCCATAAAGTACACTCTAGAATAGATTACTTCCTTATGAATGAAGGTGACAGACACAGGGTGAGAAATTGTTGGATTGGAGGGGCAGAAATATCAGATCATAATCCTATATACATGGAAATATATCTAAACAATAGAAAACGACAAACAACATGGAAACTTAACGTAGGACTGTTAAATGATGAGAAAATGAAAGAAAGAATAAAAATAAACAAACGAGTATATCCAAGAGAATGACAATGAAGAAGTGGACCCAACAATACTATGGGACGCACTAAAAGCCGTGTTAAGAGGTAAATTAATTGTTGAAACAGGAAAAGCAAATAAGACTAAACTGGAAGCGTATGAACAAAGATGTGAGAGACTGAGGGAATTAGAACGTAAACATCAAAGCACAAATGATCCAAAAATATATCAAGAAATTAAAGAAGAAAAAAGAAAGATAAAAGAAACACAAATGGATGAAATTGAAAGGAAAAATAGATATCTAAAGCAAAAATATTATGAAACGGGACCAAAAGCCACAAAACTGCTGGCAAAACGGTTAAGAAAGCAACAAACAATGAATAATGTATACAAGATTAAAGACCCCACCACAAATAAAACCACAGTTAACCCAGAAAACATCGAAGAAATATTCCATAATTTCTACCAAGAACTATACTCGCAACCTGAAGAAACAAATACTAAAGATATTAAAAAATTTCTAGGCACATTGGACTTGCCATCAATAGGAAATCAACAAAATGAAAAGCTAACAGCAGAAATAACAACACAAGAGATCAGAGATGTGATTAAGTCACTTAAAAACGGTAAATCACCAGGTAGTGATGGATACCCATCTGAGTTTTATAAACTGTTTATAGAAGAACTCACGCCACAGCTTCTAAAGTCATTTAATTGGACGTTGAACAACAACAAAATACCTCCATCATGGAACGAAGCCATTATTTCAGTCATTTTAAAGCCAGGGAAAGATAGAGAACAATGCGGAAACTATAGGCCAATCTCTTTATTAAATGTGGATTATAAAATATATACAACAATTATATGTAAACGAATAAAGACATTCTTGACGGAATTGATAGAAGATGATCAAACTGGTTTCATAGAGGGACGCCAAACACATGACAATATCAGGAGAACAATACATATAATTAATCAAATACATAAAGAAAAGAAAAGCGCAGTAATAATGAGTTTAGACGCAGAAAAGGCATTTGACAGGGTTAACTGGAAATTCCTATATAGTGTGCTGGAATGCTTTGGATTTAACGAAAAATCAGTACAATGCATAAGGACGCTGTATCAAGAACCTGTGGCAAGAATCAAGATAAACGGTAGCTTAACAGACAAAGTAAATATACAAAGATCAACTAGGCAGGGATGCTGCTTATCGCCCACCTTGTTTGCTCTGTTCATAGAGCCACTGGCTCAAGCGATACGACAAAATAAGAAATTAAAAGGTGTAACAATAAAGGGGGCGGAACACAAGATTGGGCTATTTGCAGACGATATTATAGTTTACCTTGAACAACCAGATGAATCAATAATGGAAATGATGAACTTGATAGAAAATTTTGGAAAATTATCAGGATACAAGATAAACATAACAAAAACACAAATACTGACATTCCACTATAACCCTCTAAACCAGATAACTGATAAGATCAAACTAAACTGGAAACAAAAAGAAATAAAATACCTTGGAGTGAACATACCTAAAGATCTAAGCAAAATCTATAAAGCAAACTATGATAGGTTGGAACAAGAAATAAAAAAAGATATTGATAGATGGTCAATCTTAAATATGGATCTGAATTCAAAAATTGAGACAGTCAAAATCAGCATACAACCTAGATTACTTTACCTCTTCCAGGCTATACCAACAGAGATTCCAGATGCCCAATTCTCAAAGTGGGACAGGATGATATCGAGATTTGTTTGGGGAGGTAAAAAACCAAGAGTGAAATATAAAACTCTCCAGTTACCAAAAGAGAAAGGAGGCATGGGCCTACCGAGTCTAAAGGAATATTACTACTCAGCACAAATAAGATATATCATATGTTGGTGCGACGAGGGATATGAGGCAAAATGGAAAGAAATGGAAAAGGAAATTGAGGGACTCCCAGTACAAAGCACCATACAAGCAATCAGTACAATGCATAAGGACGCTGTATCAAGAACCTGTGGCAAGAATCAAGATAAACGGTAGCTTAACAGACAAAGTAAATATACAAAGATCAACTAGGCAGGGATGCTGCTTATCGCCCACCTTGTTTGCTCTGTTCATAGAACCACTGGCTCAAGCGATACGACAAAATAAGAAATTAAAAGGTATAACAATAAAGGGGGCGGAACACAAGATTGGGCTATTTGCAGACGATATTATAGTTTTTTTTTTTTGTAACTTAAGATTTTTATTCATTTTTCATTATATATATTGCATTCAGATCACAGTCTACATTTAAAAAAAACAAAGGGGTTAGAGTAAAAAAGAAAAAGGAGAAAAAAAAAAAAAAAGGGGGGGGGGACAAATGTTGGAGCATCAAGTTTTTAGTTTCCATCTCTTAATTCTTCTGGTTTTTCCAGCGTCTTTGGTTATTCTTTCAATATCTGTCTCGTTGTTGCACTTTGTAGTGTGTCCATTTCCGCCATTTTTTTTCCCATAGTCCTTCTTGCATTCTTTGTCGATATGTTAGTTTTTCCATCATACGTATGTCCTCAATAATGTCAGTCCATTGCTCTTGGTCAGGAAGAACTTCTGATCGCCATTTTTTTGTGATAGTTTTTTTACATGCAATCAACAAGATTTTAACTAGATATCTGTCCTCAGCCTGTATAACATTGTCTCTTTTAAGATCACATAGGTACATCAAGTTACAGTTCATTGGTATATTATATCCTAATATCCTCTGTATTGTCACATGTATAGATTTCCAGAATGATGAGATTTTGCAGCAA